>JADMNL010000026.1:238532500-239912500 GCA_016271365.2 Neoceratodus forsteri
CAGGCTGGCAGCTGTGCATTTATCTCTGCATCATGCACACTGAAGAAAAAGTATGAGTGCCAGAGTGCTCCATAACAGAAAAATAGAACTGTGCTAGTTTAGGACATTGGCCTCATATGCAAAAGGTTGCACCAGCACTAAAGTGGTTTGCACCAGCATGACCCGTGTTTGCACTTATGCTAGGGGTAGGGCCATATTCAAAGGCCCTGTAGGGCCCCCAAACCCAGCAGTGCTCAGGCACTGAAATACCTCTTGTGCAAAAGAAAAGGTCACCTAATGCATATTAAGGCAATGGCACTTTCAAAGGTTTGCGAAAGTGCTAAACAGCCCCAAAGTGGTGCTATATTGCCACCAGAAACCAGCTCTAAACGGGGCTGTACTGCAGCTGCCCACCTCTAGTCATCTGTTCTCTTCACTGTCAGTGCTCTCCTGTGGTCTAGTGTGTCCCCCTGATCACCCAGTCCCATCAGTCTTAGTGCTCCCAGGTGGTCTACTGTGTCTTCAGTCACCTATTCCCAACAGTCTTAGTACTCCCTGGTGGTCTACTGTGTCTTCAGTCACCCATTCCCATTGCCATAAATGCTCCCTTATGGCTAGTAGTACCCCATCATCTGTTCTAACACATGCAAGGCATCAGTGGAGGCCCAGCAACCTCCCACCTGATCTGCTTACTTACAAACCACTTCCCAACACCCCCCACCAGGATGGCTAGAGATCATCACAGCCCGATATGGTGATAAGCAAAGCCCTCCATTCACCTCCGAAGACGGACACAATGTGAGCTGTCAGTAAGTGTGATACAGTATGTACACCCACTGACAGCTTATATGGCAGCTGGCTAAGTAGGTGAGAGGAGAGTTAGACTCAGGGGAGCATTGATGGTGACAAGAATGGGTGAGCAGAGGGGTGGGTACCACTAGCCGGCTTCCAGTACAGAGTCAATGGTGCTAAGGGGCTGCTGCACCACATGAAAATGAACCCATAATGGGCATTCAAATGTCCCCTTAGCACCTTGCGTGCCCAATGGGCTGATTTACATGTTGGGGCTGAGCATTGCCCACAGGGGTCTTGGCGCCATGCTGTTTTGGGCAATGCTGTACTGTACACAATACAGAGCCAAGCTGGCAAGATTACTGCACTTACCCCTGCAACAGTACAACCCAATATTCAGACAGATTGCACCATGCACTAACCAACTGAATATTGTAGCTGCCAGGTTGGGCAAAAGTGCAGCTGAACTACTTGCAAGGCACTTGCGGGTCTATTTGAATATGAAAGCCATTGTGTTTTAAAAGGGCACCTTTTTTAAATAAAAACTTACCCACCCCTAAAGCTCCACTTCTTACCTTGTAATCTTCTCTCTTCATTATTCACTCTGATAGAGCACATTTAGCATTGTTTTCACTTTTTACATCAGGGATTTTTGGCATTTTTTAAATCACACGCCAGCTTCCCCTCACCTGTCTGCCACCCACCCAGCTGCTACACTGAAAACACTGCTGAAATGATGCATACTACCTCCTGATCTTCAGAGCAGGCAGCAAGGACCACAAAATACTTTTTCTTTAATCACATAGTCCCTGTCCTCAGGGCAGGCAGCGAAGACTGGGAAAACTGATGGAGAAAGGCTGAGAGTTGCAACAAGGGACAAACTCATTCAAACCAATAATAAAATAAAAAGTCAAACCATGCATACAGTCACTCCTGGTCTTCATAGCATGCAGAGAGGACCTGAAATTGTCAACAGAAAACATTCAAAAGTTGCAATGAGGGGAAAAGTTATTTAATACAAGCATTTGTCAATGCCGAATGTTATCGCGCTGGCATTGGCTTTGGTAGTGCAGTGCCAGAAAACATTTTGGGCAGGATGTGAAAAATGACAGCTGTACAGTTCATAAGGAGGTGTAAAAAAATGGCAGAGTTGAAAATGTGGCATGTAAATATAGCAAATTTGCGAAGTTACAAGGGTGTGTGGGAAATGTGCACGCACGCACGCTTGGAACACAGTCATTTTATAGGCATTCGGCATCAAATTTTCAACATAGGCATTTTAGCACCTCTGCTCATGTACAGTGTCACTGTTATTTCCTCAAACTGCCCCAAAAAGTGATTTCTCACAGCGACCGCGCTATTCTGCGCCGGAAGTGTGAAAACACATTTTGGACAGGATATGTGAAATGACAGTTATACTGTTCATCAAGAGGTGTGGAAAAATGCCAATGGTGAAAATCCAGAGTGAAAATATTACAAATGCATGACGTTACGAGCGTGCGTGCAATCTGCCAACGCACGCTCGTAACACAGTCCTTTTATGGAGTATCATCACCAAATTTTCAACATAGGCATTTTAGGACCTCTGCTCATGAACTGTGTCACTGTAATTTTCATAATCTGGCCCGAACACTGATTTCCCACAGTGACCGTGCTATTGTGCGCCGGAAGTGCGGAAACACATTTTGGGCAGGATGTGGAAAATGACAGCTGTACTGTTCATAAGGAGGTATACAAAAATGACAATATTGAAAATCTGGTGTGAAAATATTGTGAATTCGTGAAGTTACAAGCCTGCGTATCAACTGCGCAACGCACGCTCGTAAAACACTCATTTTTTGGATTTTTTCCTCCAAATTTGCAACATAGGCTTTTTGAGAGGCCACCTCATGAACACTGGCACTGTCGTTTTGTTAATCAGTCTCGAAGGGTGAGTCTGCGCAGTGACTACGAAATCACCTTTCAAGGCCGATTAACGCCATGACAGTGATAGAATTCATGAGGAGGGGTCCCAAAAATCCCATGTTGAAAATTTGGTGCCAAAATTCCCAAGAATGTCTGAGATATGCAGCAAAGTTGAAAAAACCCTATTCATTCCATTATACAGCTTACCGGCATTTCCTCAGTTCGCGGTCGGCTTTGAAGAGTGCAGACATGTTCCTGGTCCACCGAAGATCATCGCGCTGGACTCCAGAGGCAAGTATGGGGTGATAGGGGTGTGGGAGGCAAGGTGCGCAGTGGGTGGGTGCGGGTTGTGGGAGGGGCCAGGGAGACCGCCGAAGGACCGTTTCCTTCTTTACAGGGAAAAAAAAAAATTAAAAGACATTGGGGGACCGTTTTCATTTTTAATAGGTGCTTTGGCACGCTGGGGTGGGCTCACAGCATGACACCTGTGTGTGTGTGTGTGTGTGTGTGTGTGTGTGTGTGTGTGTGTGTGTGCGGATGCTTTTAGCCAATGGGGATTGGGCACCTGTCGGCAAACAAAGAAGGGGGAGCCGAGGGGACTGGGCACCCCTCAGCAATCAAAAAATGGAAGGGACCACATTATGCTGATGGGAGTGGGCTCCCCTGTCAGCAAAATTCAAGGAGGCAGGGAGGGATACATGCCGACAGGGATTGGGCACCCCCGTCGGCAAAGAGAAACTGTTGGGGGGGCGTATGATGCTGAGGGGGATTGGGCACCCCCTCGGCAATCAAAAAAGGGAGGGTTACATGATGCTGATAGGGATTGGGCACTCCCATCAGCACACAATAAAGGAAGGGGGGTTGACAGGCAACAGCGGCAGTCACTGCCGACATGTTGCCTGCACATAGGGAGAGACGTGTTGTGGTCACGCTGCATGAGAGCTTCGCTCTCATTGCAGCAGACCTTTTGTCAGATCTCTTCACCTCATTAGCCAAGCAGGGTTTCGGCCCCTGCTGCTGACTGATTGGGGAATGTGGGATGCACCTACTGGTGCGTGCCCTGCATTCGCCCAAAAGTGACCACACCTCCAAATCTCCACTGCCACAAGATGTTGGCTGTGCAAGTGCGCCAACATAAAAAGAAGGAAAAATAAATAAAACTATACAGATAGTGTGTCAGTCCCTCCTGGTCCTGAGAGAAGGCAGTGGGGACCGGGTAACAGCAGGACACAAAATCACAGCTCTTCCTAGTGACAGATAGTGCAGGAACAATTTCATTTCTAAAATCAAACCTTTTTTGTATTTGCTTTTTAAACATTTTTTTATGCTTTTCATTTTTTAAAACAAAACAACGTATTACCCATTTTCTAAGTATAAGATACTCCTGGGTGGGCATCATGCTGAGACAGACACCCTTCCAGGGGCAGTTAGACCCTCTCTCCACAACATTGAGCCTCACTACACCCTGGGCAGTTGGTTGTCTCTGCATAATGTCCACCCTGTCATGTCTTATCCTTTTGGTGGTGGGCCCTTTGAGGTTCCACTCCCTCTGAATAACTCTTTGGTGCAAACCATTGTGGACAGTAGCATGGGCCTGTGACTGTCAGGGGCATTATTCTGCTGAATGGCATGTCTTGTTCAGTCTCCCCATTGCACTCTATTCCTCCCTCCTACCTATAACCCAGCAACACATGACAAGAATCCACCCCCCACACCATCTGCATATCAGCTATACAAAATACATAGTAGTCCTCATTAATGAAGCCCACTAAGTAGACCATCTCTACTCACCCATGTAATGGATTGTCCATAAAGTCTGTTGGCACATAGTTGTTTAATGGCCATTAATGTATTTGCTATCAATGTGTAATTTTTTAATGGTATGAAATGCTCATTATGCCGGCCTGGTGGTGCTGAGGGTTAAGGCACTGGACACCACACCGCACGCAATACTGGGGGCCTTGGTTCAGGAATGGACTCAGGTTGCTCAGGGGCTGCAGGGGGAAGAAGGATTGAGCATCCATATAGACAGCTCTCCTTCGTTGGTGAGGAGGGACAGTGTGGCGTGCCGTGGACTGATACCCAGCAGTGGCTAGGTGTTGGCACAGCGTGTCACTGAGATGTGGGGAGGGCACACATTCAGGGTGTCTGGTTGCTTTTGCTGAGGCGGGGGCAGCTGCCTCACGCATTGTACAGCTCGGTTGCTGGGGAGATAACAGGTGGAAGATGCCTGGGAGCCGACGGGGTCCATGATGACCCAATGTGTTCCATGTCGGAGTATGAGGCCCTCCGAGGGAGGACCAGAGCAACCCCTCGGATCCACGGAGAAGCCATAAAGCATAAATAAAACACTAAATTTTTTAAAAAGTAATGTTCATTACAATAATTTAATGGGCATAAATGCTGCCATTAAACATGGATATCGATGAGACTTACTAGAAATAGTAAAACAAATATTTATCTAGATCTTGTCATCGTTCATTTGTATCAATAAAGGAAAGGGTGGTCAACCACCTTGCAGACAGTGGACAATGGAATGAAAGGCAGCATGGCTTCACAAAAGGGAGGTCATGCCAGGTGAACTTAATAGAATTTTATTTTTTTAATTTAGTATGCTTTTTCTTGCCGCTGACCACCCAGTTCCTCAGCCTGGTCATGCCCCCCCCCCCCCCTTAAATTTTGTTTGTTTTTTTTTTTAACTAGGGTGGTTTTATGGAGGGGCCCTATTTTATAAGCATAAAAGAAACTCAGAGGTGTAGGTTATGGCCTGATAAGGCGCTTCCCAGAAGCTAAAGGCACTTGGCGAAAGCGCCTAATGCCCTATAACGCACCTGGAGCGTGCTCTTATCAGGCCGTAACCCACACCTCATCATGTCTTATTGCTGACTTATACAATAGGGGTTTAGTTATTTGCCGCTAAGTAAATAGTCGTATTCTCACCGCATACTGATATCAGGAAGCTGATGTGTACACAGTGAGAAAACGCACCAGATAAATATACTGTGTACACGTCAGCAAAAAATATCACTACTCCCCCTACATCAGCTACTCTAGCAGCCAAATGCTATGGAAAAAACTGGAAATGGGGAAAACAACACAGGTATCACAAAAACTCTACAAGTTAACTGAAGAAAACTAAAAAGCCTCTATTGTATAAAATGGATACGTGATGGTAAGGGGCTTGATATGCGTAACATCACAACTCAAGGTAAGTGAGCTCGGAAAAATCACTCGCCACTTGTGATAATCCTGAGCTCACTTGCCACTCATTGAGATATTACACATATCGAACCCCTTACCATTAAATATCCCCTTAATATATACACACATATTGAAAAGGAATGGCCCAGTGCACCCCGCTTATTACTCCCTTCTCCATGGAATTTACCACCAACTTAAGGCATCAACCAGTTTTCCACCCACCTAGTTATTTTCTGTCCCACCCTCAAGCTTTCTAGTTTATCTACCAGCCTTCTATGAGGGACAGTGTTGAAGGCCTTTCTGAAGTTCAGATAGGCCACATCCACAGCACGCCCTGGTCAATCACCTTCTTCACTCAATCAAAAACAATTCTATCAAGTCAGAGGGCCAGCCGAGGGAGAAGGATTGTGTGTCTGAGGACTGCTTTCCTTCTCCGGGGGGGGGGTAGTGTGTTCAACACAGGGAGGCTGAGTGTACCATGCATGCTGACGCCAAAGTGTTCAGTGGGGCGGGGTGGATACTGGTCCTCATTGCACATCCCCACCCCCATACACTGGGGGGAAAAAACCCGCCGGCAGCCCCGAATGAAGCCTGCCTTCAGCTTCCATCACTCCTAGGTTGGCCCGTCGACCTATCCCGATGTTGCAGCTCCTTAGGGGTCAGTGCCGTGATCCTGCCCTGGGTGGGACGGGGTAAGCCAGGGGGTATTGGTGAGGTGCGACTGATTTGGGAGCAGAAGCTTAAGTCTGCTAAACTCCATTACATATACAGAACATAGAAAATAGTCCCTCAGTAGTGGAAGCTGTAGAGCATATATATGGAAATACTAGAGGGTATTAGTGTATGTCTCTGTCTTCACAACTGTCTGTCTCCCTCACCAAATATACCCTTTGTTTTTGTTTGCAATTTAGTTTTATTTTTTTTAAGCTTTAAGTTGCAGCCAGCTGTGCGCTTCAGTGACGCCCCACATGCTATTTAGCGGGCACCATGGTGTTGGTATGTCTCTTGGTCTTCCCAACAGTGTGTGTCCTCCAACACACAAACACTTTAAATTTATTTTTTACTTTTTAGTTACCCTTTGTATTTATGTTACAGGCAGCAGTGTACTTACCAGTGGGCGAGCATGTCCCTTGGCAGGCACCCTAGAGAGCATTTTCTGATTTCCGATTTTGAAATCATCTGCTGTGGGGAATGTTGTTTTTTGTGGGGTAAACTTTTAAGATCATCAGAGGATGGAGTAGCAGGCTATTATCTCCCCCCCACCCCAAAGCTGATGCCATGCTCAGAGGCTCGGTAACGGAACATTTGAAACTCATGCAACGTGGTAGGCAGAATTAATTGCAGTCCACAGCGAGGAGTCCAGAGATTGAATAAATGGTTTGTGTTTGCAGTCTGTTGCAGCAGGAGGAAGAACAGAAGCCTGGAGCTGCTATGGAAAGAATGGGCAGTGAGTAAAGAAATAAGATGGTTGTGCAGGACTGGGAACACTGGAAGTTATTACTCTGTCATTGCCACCACTTTCCCGCTACAGCTGTTTCATCGATGGCAGATGAGGAGTTGTTTCGGGATGGGGAGCAGGGTGATGGGCACTACCTGCCATGGTGGGGGGTCGGAGTCCACTAGACTGTCAGGGAATTAGGCTTTTAATATTCTAATATAAGGGCACATCAGAGATAGGGAGGGGATCTGCTAGACCACCCAGGAATGATTTTGTTATTATTTTTATTTACAGGTACATCGGGGAGGGGGGCTGCTAGACTACCAGGGCAGTGATTAATATCACTAAAAGGGGATTGGGTAGGATGGCAGCACATGTTGAGGGAGGGCTCTGAGAGTGGCGCAAGTGGCCAAACTCTTCCAGAGGATGATGTTGTAAGTACTCTTAGACCAGCCTGACTGATCAAAGGGTACTTAGAAGTTTGTCTTCTGGGAAGGTTTACAGAATACCTAATTAGGGGATCTAGCAACTTGCAGCTGCCACAAGTCCCCTAGCATCTTGCCACAGCCCATTTTGTGCCACAAGCATGGTGCAAGCCCTGTTTGATGCTCACAGCTGATGCAGGCTGCATTTGAGAATTGCTCTCAATGTATCTTTTGGTACAAGGGGCACTTTGTGTGATTCTCTCGGGTGCAAGCCCCTTGCACCATTCCAAGAGCTTTGAGAATCGGGATCATCATTTATGTGTGGTTCGTAGCTCAGTGCTTATGTTACATACTGTAGCTGGATGATGTAGATTATGGTTGGACACAGAGGCCAGCTGGTAAGTAAGACAATGCTGCCAGGTACTAGTAGTATAGAATGATTTCTTCTTAGGTACTTCAGGATAGACATGAATGAGTCAGTGATTAGCTTACATATGAATTGGATGGTATATGCAAGGTGCTTAGATGTTTGAGCTGATGAGTCGTTATCCTGATATTTGTTTTGGCTTTTCTCTGTATCCCACTCTAGGAAGGCTGCGTAGTCCCACAGTATGAGACCCCCCCGATGGGATACGAGTGCTGGAGAAGGTGGAGGTGTTAGGGGAGGATGGAGGGTGAGTGCGACTCGCTCTAAGCAGAGCGGTAGTGTGCTGCTTGGTTTAAATGGGATGTGGGGGAGGAGCTCTTCCCCCACATAACCACGGGCTTGCGCCCTTCAATTACAGAAGTTGTAAATCAGGCATCAATGCAATTTTTTTTTTTAATGGTACTCACATTCTCAGAAAATTTTACAAGTTAGATTCTGTCTTCAGTTATTATGATTTCATTTAAAGGAAAATTTATCTCATGATGTATTCAGTTTTCAAGCACATTACCTCACAGATGTGTAAGCCCTATGATCCATAAAAGATAATTTTCTGTTTCTCCTGAGGGAACTGGATCACAAATCGGGCTAAGCTCAACACCAGCTGATCCCTTATACTTCCCCATCTGTCAGCAACGCCCGCATGCTCAGACATTTTATGGCGTATAACCAGGGAGAGCCTGGTGACGTGACCCACTGAAATCTACGTGGCTTGGTTTAAAAAAAAAAGGTTTGTTTTAAGTGATAAATCTATATCTGGTAGATATGAAAGCAAACACTTAACTAACAAGCATTTGTCAATGCCGAATGTTTGCTTGCTGGTATTAGCATTGGAAATGCAGGAGTTAGACAGATACAGAGTAGGAATGGCAGTGAAGTATTGAACTTCACACCCAACCCACCTCCACCCTGCAGAGACAGACAGGCATTGGGGTATGCATTTGGGTTGCCACCCATAACGTTCATTCCATTTCACCTCACCCTAACCTGCAGGCACTGAGAAGTGTTGAGGTGTGCCTTGGGGTGTTGGGCTTTACAGTCACGCCACTCCATAAGGACATACGCTGAAATGGGTGCAGTATAGAATGGGGTGAACTCTAGGGCCAAAGAGTCCAAGGCACAGCTTGATGCCTGTCAGTGGCTGCAGGGTGGGGGGTTGGGTTGGAATGACATGAGCATTACAGTCAGCTATTGAAAGGCACACCCCTGATGCCTGTCAATCTGTACGGGGTGGGACATTATGGTTAGAAACCGTAACGCCCCAGGCATTTGTTGGTATTTGCAGTACAAATGTTCAACATGGCCATTTTGTGGCCTTCACCTCATGAAAGCATTTGGAACCTCTTCTCATGAACAGTGGCAGTGTGAGTTTGTCAATGTGTCCCTAAATTTGAGTTTCCACAGCGACCATGCCATTGTGCGCCACATGTACGAAAACACAGATCAGGCAGGATGTGAAGAATGATAGCTGTACCATTCATAGGGAGGTGTGAAGAGATGACAATGTTGAAAATCTGTAGAGAAAATATTAAAAATGTTCAAACTTCCAAGCGGACATGGAAACTGCGCAACACATGCACGTAACACAGTTACTTAGTGGAATTATTTCAGCAAATTTTCAACATAGGCATTTTGTGACCTCTGCTAGTGAACACTGTCACTATGATTTTATTAATCTGTCCCGAACATTGATTTCCCACAGCAACCGTGGTATTCTGCACCAGATGTGTAATATTTCAGGCAGGATGTGAAAAATGACAGCTGTACTGTTCATAAGGAGGTCTGAAAAAATGCCAGTGGTGAAATTCTGGAATGAAAATACTACAAATTTGCGAAGTTATAAGGGTGCTTGGAAACTGCACAACACACGCTTGTAACACAATCATTTTATGGATGTTTGTCACCAAATTTTCAACATAGGCATTTTAGGACCTCTGCTCATGAACAGAGTCTCTGTGATTTTACATATGAACATACATATGAACATACAAATCTGCCAGCAGAACACACCAATCGGTCTATGTACCATATATACTCGCATATAAGTCGGTTCACATATAAGTCGGGGACCCTTGTTCATACAGCAAATTTGTTCCTCTGCTCATGACCCGCGTATAAGTCAGGTGGTCTTTTATTCACTGCCACTTCCTACTGTTAGCAACTGTTATCCGAGATGTAAAAAAAATATATATATATCTTGGAGCTAGTCCCCATCACAGATCCTAGTCCAAGTAAAGATTCCACTGTCAGAAAACAACCCCTGTCAGTGAACTGACAGCAGATGCCTTACCATGTCATCCTGATCATGTAAAGTGGAGCAGGCAGCACTAGAAATGGGAGCAAGCAGATCAGAGATCCCCGAAGTGCACAGTCGGGTCCAGCACAGTCAGTGATCAAGGATGCCTGATCCGCACTATGTACATGCGGCTGTTCAGCGGTCTGATCAGCCACTGTAGCTGTGAGACTTCCTCTTATCTTTCCACCCACCTGCCCCATGGGACTGTCAGCACCTTAGAGTAACAGGGAGCCAAAATGCTCCTCAGTACGGAAGATACCAGTTGCAGATCATGACAGTAGCTGCAGAAGCAGACACACACCGTCAGTGCTACTAAATTAGCGCAGAACATTAAAGAAGAACACAACTGTCCGTTCCAATCACTGCATCATTGTTACCTCGTCTGCTAGGAATTTGCAAATGTGGCTTGTTAAGACAGAGGCAGTAGAACGGCAGACAATAAACTGGCGTGTAGTAGATGTAGCTGGTGTTACTCGGCAAGCGAGGTGTTAATTTTAAGTTGGCTAGCTGGCAAATTAAGTGTCAACACTCAGTACTGAGTGAGCAGTGCATACAGAGAGCAAAACGTGCTTTTGTTTCATTTACCTTTTTTTTTTATTTTACCAGTTTCTCGCATATGAGTCGGGACCTGCAGTTTGCAAGGGTAAAAAAACTCCACAAAAACTGACTTCTACGTAAGTATATATGGTAAGTCTACACGAGTGTGTAGCTAGCACCCTAGATTGCAGCTGCCCCAACCTCCTCCCCCTCAGTTCCTCCCCCGCTTGTCCCCAGCCCGTGTCCCCTGACTCTTCCTCTTGCTTTATCCCACTCCTCCTTAAAGCTATTGACTGTCCTACATGTTACCACCCCCTTTGGCAGTGCATTCCAACTAGGCACCACCCTCTCAGGGAAGTAGTACCTCCTCATTTCCCTCTTGAAATGACCCCCTTCCAACCTTAGTCCATGCCTCCTTGTCTCTCTTCCACTCCTCAGTTTAAACACCTTCTTGGTGCTAGGTTTATTTACCCCCTCAGGTATTTAAACACTTCAATCATATCCCCCTATCCCTCCTCTCCTCCAGTGTGTACATGTTCAGCTCCTTCAGCCTAACTTCATATTCCTTTCTTTTCATCCCCTTTAACATTTTTGTTGCCCTCCTTTGCACCCCCTCCAGTAATTTTATCTCTCTCCTCAGGTATGGCCTCCAGTATTGCACACAGTACTCTAGGTGTGGTGTGACCAATGATCTGTTGAGAGGTAGGATCACATCCCCTGTGTCTGGATGAGAACCCCCTTGTGATGCACTCCAGCATCCTGTTTGCCTTTGCGGCTGCATTCCTGCACTGGGCCGAGTTGTTCATGCTCACAGTTACCAACACTCCTAGGTCCCTCTCCTCCTCTGCGATCCACAATCAATAGTCCCTCTTCTGGTTCATAACCCTGAAGTGCATCACCTTACACTTCTTTGCACTGAATCCTAGCTGCCACTCCACTGCCCATGTCTCTAGTTTGAGTAGGTCCCCCTGTAGTTTTTGCCATCCGTCCTCTTTGTCCACCACCATCCTCAGTTTGGTATAATATGTGAACAGACTAACCCAGCTCCCCACTCCATGTGCTATATTGGAGATAAAGAGCCCAAAAAATGACCAGGCCCAGCACTGAGCCCTGTGGCACCCTGCTTGTCACTGCTCTGGGTGCTGAGAGCTATCCCACCACCACCACCACCCTCTGCACCCTCTCCTGTAACCAGTTCTCTATCCATTTGGTCAGACCACCTTCCACCCATTCCCATCTTTCTCCTCACTCTTCTCTACCTTGGTCTGTGTCCCTACTCCAGGTAGTCCGCTCTATTTTGCCTCCTTATTCTTACCGGGTGGTGATGCCTTCTGTATTACACTCAGACCACTTTGCCTGCCCCCTTCCAGGGTTACTCTGCCTCCGCCTTTACCTATATCTAGGGCGGTGAGCTCATTAGTCTCCCCTGTCTGGACCTTTCTACCAGACTCAGTCTTTTGGCCACCCCCCACTAGTTTAATTCCACCTTAGTAGAGATATACCCCTCTAATCTTGCCTTTTTTGTTTTGTACCTATCTTCTCCCCGGGCTATGGTTGGCTTGGTCATCCCGACCGCCCCCCCCAAGCCCTACCCCCGATATCAGGCCGACCTCCTCACCTCTACGGATTACCCCCCATGTCAGGGTGGAGAGGAGCTTCCCAGGTCAACCCACAGGAGCAGGATTTGGTTGAGGAGGCGCCATTCAGGGTGAGCAGCAGGGGTCAGAAGCTCATGCTGCCCGACCGTAGCCCATTTTCCGACTTTTCTCCTCTTTGCAGAGTGCAGGTGTGCAATGACACTTAGACACAGCATGCCAATGTCCACTGTGCTCTGCCCCCCTTTACTACACTGCTCTAGTAGCACCCCTAGTCATCACCAGGAGCCGCTACAGAGTGGTGGGTCCCTGGATTCCTCCTCGGGATAGGAGAGCAGTCCTCCGGACACTCAATCCTATCCCTTCCCTTCCGCCCCCTAGTGGCCAGGGCTTGCATCCGAACCCGGGTCGCCAGCATGGTGTGAAGTGTGACATCCAGCGCCTCAACCCTCAGTGCCACTGGGCCGGCACTAATCCTGCCTTTAATATTCCCCTCCCCTTCTTGCTGAAGTGTACCCTGCCCCCCATGTACAAGTCACTATTCCCTCAGACCCTATCCCAGTTAGTCACTAACCCATAATGTTTGGTGTGGCACCAATCCCTCAGCCACTCAATGAACTCCTCAACCCTACCCTTCCTCCCCATGCTTGCACATGGTACCAGCAGTACCTCAGAGAATGCCACCGACTCCCCCACCCCCTCACACTGCTTGCCCAACTACTTGAATCTGCCCCTCACTACTTCCACAGTCTCACCCACCAAGTCATTTGTACCCAAATGGAACACTAAATGAGGTTTCTTCCTTCCCCTCACTGAACACTTGAGCAATGCCTGCCCTACCCCTCCTGAAGTCAACCTGGTGACAGCTTCAACCCAAATAAGGCTTTGCCTTCCCCCTTTCTGCTGTATCTCACCCCTTTCAGTATAGAATCCCCCAGGATGAGTACCCCCATCCCTTACCCCTTTCCCTACTAATGCCTCTTCCACCACCCCAGTATTCATTCTTCCCTGCCCCTTACCCCCACCAGCTGCACCCTCTGTGACTTCTGTATCTGTACCCCCTACTTCCACCTCACTCTTTTTCTCTGTCTTATTCCTCCCATCTCACTTGAACCCCTTCCCAGCCTGACTACTTCCTACTAGGCTTCCTATGTCGACCCCCTCCTCCCCTTCTAATTTCCAACCCCTGTCCTATCCCTGCTGTTATCGATTTAGAGCCCCCATTCCCTTCTACCCCAATAGTGATGCCGCTCCCATCCTTCCCCCTTCCTGTAGCCTTCTCTCCTCCAGTTACCACCCCCTCCTTCCTTAGTAGCCCCCTTCTACCCTTTCATCCTGGCTATCTCTTCCTCTACCTGTTGCCATCCCTTTCATGCCCCGCTTGTCCTCCCCCTTCAATATGTTCCTGCTCCCTCTCTCTCTCTCTCTCCCATAGCAGAGGTTCAAATCTATTCCTAGTCGATACCCCTCCTACATCTCTTCACCCTATCGGTTCCCCCTTCCTACTTGTTCCCCTCCGTGTCACCCCATGTCCCTCCCTACCTGCAGCCATCTGATCTCCCTGGTACTCCTCGTGGTCTCTTCCTTCTCCATCAGGAGGCCCCCCTCACCTCAGGCACTCCCTCCCTTCTCCTGTCTTTTCTGTTAGTGCCTCTGATACTGGGGTTGGTTTCATTCCCTAGTTGTTCTTCTTCCGTCCCCCTTTTCCATCCTTTGTTCCCTTCCCAGCCAGGATTCCTACCATACTCATCTGCCCTGCCACTTAGACTCCTCCCTAACCTCCACAGTTCCTCCCTCAAACTAGCCAGTCATCTACAAACCATTTATTTATTTATTTAGTTTTTGTTTACCAGGTAAGTACACTAGACAAGTTTTATGCCTATTTTCAGGAATGACCCGGGAGAGTACAAAAGGGTACAACAGGTACATTGATACAGTAATTGGTTCAGACGAATACATTCAGGTACAAAAACAGGAGAAAAGACAATTTTTACAGTTTTTACATTTACGTGGACGGTACACCCAGATACAGTGCTGGGGCAAGGTATAAGTTAGAGATAAATTCAATGACCAACAGGGCTGGTGAGGATTATGAGCATAGTAACATCATAGCGTCGGTCAAGCAGGGAGGGATTTGACGAGGACATAAAGCGCAGAGTGGTGACGCCAGAGCAGGTGAGAGAAGAAGCTGTACCAGTGGACACCGGGAGGCTAAGGAGGCTTAGGACATTCACAGCGAGAAGCCACCTTAAGATGATCCCCCATCCTCCAAGCCCAGTCCAAGATCATGGCAGACCCACACCCTGTACAGCCCACCACCCCTCCAAAGATGCCCGCTCTATTGACATGTGGTACCTGCCCCATTTTGGACCCCATCTTATGTTACAGGCTCTTACTCCCAGGTTCTGTACACTACTACAACTGTTAGGCCCCTATTTACTCAAGTTCCTTTCCCTCCCACACAGACACTAGTCCCCCTACTGCCCCCTTGCTGACCAGGTTAATTCAGTCTCAAATCTCATCCATTAGATACTGTATTACTGTAGCAATCCTAAAGCCTCCTTGTCCGTTTTTCACCCCTCAGCTACCATACCTTTTGTTCTCAGCTCTCATATAGTTTCACTTAGCCCAGTTAGAAATCCTTTTGCACTCCAAGTATTACCCGGCTCAGTTAGAGAAATAAACAGAACAAATAAATCTGTATTATTACAGCAATCCTAACAGTATAGCTCAGCACTTAGCTCAGTTAGAGAAATAAACAGAACAAATAAATCTGTATTATTACAACAATCCTAACAGTATAGCAGTCAGTGGCTCAGTAGGTAGCACACTCGCCTCTGAGGCTGGGAGATCAGAGGGCTGTGGGTTCAGTTCCCACATCTGGCACTTGGGTTAATATCCCAGTACTGACACTGTAGTGCAGCATAAGAGGGGTGCTGCACTTCTGAGGTGCCATCTCGGATGAGACGTTAAACCGAGGTCCCATCTGCCTGGATTGGTGGTAGTTCAGGTGGATGTTAAAGATCCCATGGCACTTATCGAAAAGAGTAGGTGTAGTTTTATTGAAGAAAAACATAACATCACAAAAAAAATCACAAATACAGGCATGATATCATAGAATGAGAACAATCGCATTTAAGCATTTAAAAAGAAAATAAAAGGACATGCAAAAAAAAAAACACATTAGAACAACTTTTTTATACCGTTATAAAATTTTGCCAAAAAAGGTCAACTTTAGAAGTGGAGAATTTATCCAAATCTCTAGCTTTAACAGAGGTTAAACCATTTTCAATTTGTACAAACATAGTGAGAGACAAAACTGTTTGTTGCTGAAAAATAAATTGGCAGCGAGCTTGCCAAAGATAATATTGAATAAAAGCAAAAAACACATTAAGAGTACTTCTATGGTATTTGCGCCATATCCCAGTATAATTACCCAAAACTATGGTCTGATAAGTAATATTAACTGAAAAAGGGAAGTTCCAATGTACGGCAGTGTCCTGCCAGAATGTTTGACTAAAAGGACATGTGACAAAAAAATGGACCATAGTTTCTTTGCAATTGATACAGGTCGGCCTTAAACAAAATCTTTCCGTAGTGGGTTTATATTTTAAATTGCCTCGGACCCCTAACCTACCCTGTATTGAAAGCCATACAATATCCCAGATATGTGGGGGAATCCTAAAGTCTGTCAATTTCCTAAGAGAAAAAACCTGTTTAGAAGGTATACATTCTGGGAATTGAGGAACACATTTCTGTACCTCAAATATAATGAATTTATAAAAGGTTTTCCTAGAAAGGGTAAGCAAATGTGGAAACGATATTTTCCACTGCTGCAACTTTTTAAAAGTAACTATACCATAAGAGGGCAAAGAATCTGATAATAATAATTTAGGGGGTAGTAGTGTCCATTTATTCAAATATGTGGACCATAAAGATGTAGACTATAATTGCCAAGACATGGTACTAGAAGACCAAATATAAGAAAAAGAATTAAACAAAAACAAAGAGTGATAAAACACCATGGGATTGATCATGTTTAGTCCACCTTTATTAATGGGGAGATAAGTAATATTTCTGCTCACTGGGTTCAGTCTATTGCCCCATAACATCTGAAAAAAATACTTAATAATCTCGTTTCCAGATGAAGGAGGGGGTGGAAACACATAACTTAGATATAAAAAAAACGGTAACAAAAATTTTTTTATAATTGCAACCTTTTTTTTCCAAATTTCCACCTTTCCATGGTGTATTTTAAATTCTCAATGTATAATTGTTTCTCCCAATTATAGGTGGCCAGATTTCCTGCTCCAAACCAGATACCCAGAATCTTATGAGGAGAGGAAGCCACTGGAATACCTGCAATTTCAGGAGGGTTTAGATGTTCAGATTGTAATATAAAGATAAAACTCTTATGCATATTAATCTGAGCTCCAGATAGTGCCTCAAAAATGTAAAAAATATATAATGCATTAAATAAGGATGGAATATCTTTAAGTAATAAAGTGATGTCATCTGCATAAGCAGTTATCTTTTCAGTTGGTAGAGTAGAGGAAGGTGATAATCCAATAATATTCGTGTTCCAGATAATCTGCCTAATAACAGGGTCCAAAACAAAAGCATATAAAAGTGGGCTCAAAGGACATCCCTGCCGTACCCCAATTGATATAGGTATCTCTGTACCAAAATATCCATTAACCATAGGAATACAACAAGCATTTTTATATAAGGTGGATATCCAGTTAATAAATGGTTTAGGAATACCATATCTCAGAAGTACAGAAAATAAATAATCATGTCTAACCCTGTCAAATGCTTTAGCCTGGTCTAAAGCAACAACATATCAGACATTTGCCTTTTATTACTGAGTTCAAATATCTCTTAAAAGATATAAATTATACTGAATCGCCAATGAGGGATGGCACATGTTTGGGCAGGGTGAATAAGAGATTCAGCTACTGATAAAATCTATTATTAAAAATTTTATTCAAATTTTATAATCACTGTTTAGCAAACTCAAAGGCCTCCAATTAGATAATATGGTTTTATCCCCTGATTTATATAGAAAGAAAAGTAGTGAGGTATTAAAATCAGAGAATGCCTTTGATGAAAATAATAAGGAATTAAATACCTTTGGTAGAAAATAAATCATGTGTGACAAAAAAAGTTTGTAAAATTCGTTAGGGTACCACCCCATCCTGGTGAAGTACCCTTACTTAATTGAGTTATAGCTTATTCTACTTCCTGGGGAGAAATAGGTTGTATTAATGAAATCCCTTGAGAAGTAGATAATCGTGGCAAAGGAGCAGTGAAACTGGAAAGATCAGACAGAGTACGGGGATATCTATCCTGAAAGGAAGCTGCAATATGTTCTTGAACCAAAGTCAACTTGTCCATCTCTTTGATGAGCAAAAGGCCAGTAGGTGAAACTAGTTGTGTCATAATGGTACTCTCTAACCTTTGTTTACATGCCATAAAGGGGTCAGAAGCTGGTGTATTTTTAGTACCATATTTAAATTCTAGTTCTAGAGATTTGGCTCTATCATATTGATAGTTTTTCATCTGCTCTTTTAAAGACTTAATTTGGGGAAGCAAATCACGGGCATATTCAGAAGAAGAAGACATCAATTTGTATAACTGATTGCGAGCAGGCAGATACTGTATATATTTAGAATTGGCTCTAGTTTTACCAAAGGAAAGAAAAAGCTGTTTTAATTCCTGTTTTATATCCATCCACCAATCCAAAAAATCTGGGTAAGCACAGAAAACAGACTCCCTGTATGCAAAAAGAAGGTCTTTCTGAGAATATAAAGAGGGAATATCAAAAAGGGGCATATTCAATCTCCATCTATTGTATTTGGAAAATATTTTAGGTGGGAGGGAATGTAAACTGAACGAACAAAAAAGTATGTTATGGTCGGAGAATTCTGAAGGCTCAGATTTACAAAAAATAGGATGTAAGTGTTTGGAAAAAAAAAACATATCAATCCTTGTGGCATAAATAAACCGATGATACGTGGCACCAGGCCCCTTAGGGTGCAATACACAGAAAGCATCCTGCATACTAGAATCTACTAGAATTTGTTTTAGGGCATTAGTATCACAATATATTTTCTTTTGGGTAGTCCCGCATAAAGGGGCATCTAAAGTACAATTAAAGTCCCCTCCCCAAATCACATGCATTCTAGTGAAAAGAAATGGTT
This sequence comes from Neoceratodus forsteri, assembly GCA_016271365.2. Lineage (NCBI taxonomy): Eukaryota > Metazoa > Chordata > Ceratodontiformes > Ceratodontidae > Neoceratodus > Neoceratodus forsteri. The sequence goes on from JADMNL010000026.1 coordinate 238,551,296, forward strand.
TAATGTCCTCAAATAAAGCAATCCTGGCAGATTTTGTTTGTGGGGCATAAAGGTTAATGAGACAGAAAGAAAAGTCTCCTATGGAACCGTCCAAAATTAAGGCCCTACCAGGGCATACATCTATTAATCGAAAAATGTGGATATTGGTGGATTTAAAAAGAATGCCAATTCCATCTGCAGTTCCAGTCCAAAGGACCAAAATGAAGGTCCCCAGTGCCATTGTTTTTTAATATTATCTACCTCAGTTAATGAAGAAAGGCGACTTTCCTGAATAAAAATAATATCCACAGGAAGGGTTGCAAGAAAAGCAAATATAGAAATTTGTTTTCTATATGTTTTCAGGCTGCAGACATTAAAGGATAGCAGTCGTAAAGAGGCCATAGGGTATTATTTTTCAGCTAAATCCCCCTTTTAAACTATTACTTGCTTTCCTTTTGTTTTCCTTTTTTTCCTTTCTTGTCTTTCATCAATTCTGTAGATTTGCTCTCTTCATCTTCTGTAACCTGCTCAGACCTATGGAATGTGTCAGACTCTAAGTCTGAATCCCCTAAGTCTTCTTGTAAGGGTAGAAAAATATTAGAAGTTGGAACAGGGCACGGGGTTGGTGGTTTTAAAGAAGACCTTGTAACTCTTCGGTTTTTAACAGTCTCGAAAGTGGGGGGGTCATTATAGGCCTGTCAGATACACACTCTAACTCAGAGGTCTGGGGAATAGTGGACGCAGGATGTGAAATATCCACTAAAGATACAGGTTTTGGTGTAGTTGATGCTGGTGGATCAGGGACATGCAATTTATCTTGAGCTTGTAGCACTAAATCATCATGATCCCATCCCTCGGCTCTATTTCTTTTTGCCCAAGGGCATTGATGAAAAGCATGCCCTTTTTCATCACATAAGTTACATTGGAAAATATTCTGACATAAATCCATTGAGTGTCCATACCCCCCACAAAGAGAACATTTCATTACTTCACAGGAACTACTAATATGCGTGCGGGATCCGCATTTATAACAGGCTCGGGGCTGACCGCTATAAAAACATACCCCCCTGTCCTTTCCTAAAAAAAAAACTGTTTGGGATATGAATTATATCAGAATTTACTTGGAAAAGCTTAACTTTAAACTTCCAACCCCCTGTCCAGGTACCCTCTAAATCTAATAAAGCCTCAGGAGGCCCAAGAATATCACAGCGCTTCTGCAACCAATGGTAAATGTCACTGACATTTACTCCTTCATTTCTAAACATAATAGTAATATACCATATTTGTGGCCTAGTCAGAGGAATAGCTATAAAGGGGAGCCATAAAGGGGTGGTTTTCAGCACAGAATATTTTTCCCAAAATCTTTCCAAGTTATGGTTAATTCTGAAACTTATATCAAATGAGTCCTCCCCTGAAACATGGATAAGTGCAAATAAATCTGAAGGCAGAAAAGACATAGATCCCTGAAGCAAGGTGTTGGCAATATAATATCTATCTGGATGAGTATTTAAACCCCCTTTATATTTTAAACGAACAGCGTTCCTCCTGGGAGCCTGTTCCAGTTTGTGTTGAACAGGTCTGCCATAGGGACCTGAGGAAGGTTTTCAGAATCCTTGCAAGGTTTAAAATCATTACCTACTGCAGTAAAACTTTCGTTTCCTCCCCCTCAAAGATGTACTGGGGCTACAAGTAGCCTCAGCATCCTAATACTGGGTGCGCATCTATAATATCAGTAGTAGCAGTGGATAAAATGTCAATACCTGAGCTCAGGGTGGTGGCATGCTTAGGTGAAAATATGAAACCGGTTTCCAAGTAGGGTCAGGCACCCAAGTTCCTGAAGAATTTTGTGTCCAACCAGCATTCCGCAAAGAATCTTCCTCAGACCAATCTTTAATTTCTGTAGAATCCTATGTTTTTAGTTTAAATTGTTGTTTCAAGACTTGCGATGTGGTAGAGACTGTCTTGGGTAGAGCGTGGGGCTCCTGCTCTGTCGGACCTTCCGTCAGTGCAACCGGGAGCGTACTTTGCCGAAAATCATCCGTCCTAGGAAAAGGGAATGCAGAATCTGATTGTTTAGAATCTGTCGTAGACAAAACAGAAAAGGTAGATGCCTCAAAAGTGGACTCCCGAATCGGTAGCGAACCGATCATCTCCGGTGCATCCGACGCTTTCTCCAGGTCTGTATTTGTATTTTGTGGTAATGTAATCGTATTTTCAAGCATACACTCAGATACATCGCTAGCGGGAGTGTCCTCACTAGCGTCCATCTCCTCGCAGGAGTGCAGAGCTACTGCCATAGTGCAAGTGGCGTCTCAGCCCTCTACTGGCCACAGAGTGCCAGCAGAGTAGGGGTAATTTTCTTCTTTATTGAAATAAGGCATCAATCAAATAACAAAATACAATCATCAAAACAATTCACCATAATAATACAGAAACCAGAGGTAAACCATAACGTAATATGACAAAAGGCTAGAACAATGAAAAGAGATAATAAAGCTATGTAAACAGTTATAACTTTAAATCTTATGCAATCAAGATCCCCTTTTTCCTTTTGTGTTATTCTATTCATTTAAACTTAATCAAATGGGGAAACCCTTTCCACCATTTTTTAACTTTCTCAGTGTCATATATTTGAATATCTTTTTGATATACTTTATTTAACTCACAGATGACATATTGACTATATCTTACAAAATTAGGTTTCTTTTGATATAAGACCCACTGACATCTTTCTTGCCATAAGCAAAATCTTAAGCAAGCTACAAATATACGTAAAGTATTAATATGAAATTTAGAAAGACTTAAAGGAAAAATACCCAAAATTAATAACTCATAACTTAAATGCTGCAACCAATTAAAGTTCCATAGATTAGCAAGATATTCCCATAACTTCGAGGAAAAGCAACACTGTAGAAAGAAGTGTTCTATTGTTTCTTCTTGAGCTATACAACCTAAATAAGGACAGAATCGTTCTTCTTTCATTTTGTACTTGGCTGTACCTCTAACCTGAAGATGGCCATACATAATCAACCACTGTATTTCCCACATATAGATAGGTAAGCGGGGATTGTTTAACTGGTCTAGTACATAACGGTTTAAATTCACAGGGCAATTTTTAAAAATAGGAGAGGATGGATAAATCTGAGAAATAATAATATTATATAGAGTTTTAGAGGGATTATTAATATGGGTTTTAGTTAACTGCCAGCAATACAATTTTTTAGCTATGGGTTTAAAGAAGGGTGGAATACTTAAGTTATTATGTATTTTCGGTGCTGTGTGAGTCCATTTTAATAAAAAATTACTAAGTAGGCTTTTCAGCCAGCTAGATTCTATATTTTCAGAAGCAATAAGGCAATTTCGCAAAGAAAAAGACATGAATAATGAATTACAAAAAACAACTGGGTCTATCATACCCACACCACCTTTTACCTTGTCTAAGTAAGTGTAACACCTTTTGATTGGATTTAATCTGTTTCCCCAGAAAAACTGAAAACTAATACTATACATTTTGACTTCTAGAGTAGTTGGAACTGGATACAGAAATGCAATATATTGCATACAAGGCAATAGGAACTGCTTAAAAATGTGCACTCTTTTTAATTTTGAAAATCTGTATTGCTTCCATCTTTGAACTTTATTCTCAACTTTCTGTAGGACTTTCAGCCAATTGTGATCAGGTAAATTTTGAGGTCCAGAAGTGACCCCTAAAATAGTTATAGGTTCTGGTGAAATGAAAATTGTTCTATGTACAAACGGGGCCAAATTGTCTGCTCCAATCAACAGCCCTTTAGATTTGTTAAAATTTATCTTAGCATTTGCCAAAATAGCATACTGATAAAATAATTGGAAAAAACTCTCTAACTGATTTTGCTGATGAAAAAACAGACAGATATCATCAGCATAAACTTGGATCTTTAATGAGGTGTGTGAATTAGGTACTATGAAACCCTCCCAACTAGGGACAAGAACAGATTTTCCTAATGAAAGGCTCTAAGGAGCAAATATATAATAATGGACTTAGGGCATCCTTGCCGCACTCCTGATTGTAGGGTCCATCCTTTTCAATTTTCCCTTAATTATTGGACATATTATAGAGTTAAGATATAACTTCTTTAGCACCTCTAAGATATAAGAGGGCATGCCTAAAAAGCAAGTGTCTCAAATAAAAAGGATGACTTACCCTATCAAATGCTTTTCTAAATCTAAAGAGTAAAATCCCAGATTGTTTTTATAATTTAAAATTCAATTAAGTCTCTAATATAACACAGAGTAGTTTGAATTCTTCTATTTGGTACTCCACAGTTTTGAACTGGCAAAATCACTAGACTAGCCCATGATTTAAGCCTATTATTCAATAAAGTAGCAAAGATTTTATAATCTGAGTTAAGCAGAGTGATGGGTCTCCAATTTCGGATATCTCCTTTGTCTCCTGTCTTTTTAAAGATGTAAATTTGTACCCCAGTTGAAAATGACTGAGAAATCATCTCACCATTAATAAATGTATTGAAAACACTACATAAGCAAGTAGCTAATTCTAGGGAAAAAGTTTTATAAAAAGTATTTGATAGGCCATCAAGCCCAGGTGAAACATTACTTTTCAGATTTGAAATTACATCTGTAAGTTCCTGGACTGTAAATGGTTTAATTATATTGTCAATAATAGAAGCCTCAATATTAGGGCTCTCTAAACCCTTGAAATACTCTTGAAAATGTGTCGACAGAAACCTTTTATGTGGACTAAGTTTTGAAATGATGTAAAAAAGAGTACAAATGTCTTTGGAATTGGTTATCTGAGTTGAATTAAGTGACTAAGTGGTCCAAATTAGTATAATCTTTAATAGATTTACATAAAATGAAAGGATCACCAATAACCCCATTTCAAGAATAGTTATTAAGTAATGCCTGAAGGGTTTTAGCACGATCATATTGGAATTTCCTCATTTGAGTTTTAATATTAGCTATCTGTAAAGATAAATCTTCAGAGGTAGTATTAACTGTTGAAAATAAGTTTTGAAGATGGGTTCGTAGTGTCAAGTAATTTAAAAAATTGTTATTCTGTGTTCTCTGACCATAGACTTTAAACCAATTTATACAATCTTGTTTTGTTTCTTTCCACCAAATACCTAAGTTGGGATATAAACACCTAACTGATAATCTAGCTGTTAAAATTTTCAAAATCGAATTCTTAACGAATCCTTTTTGTAAAGATGAATTATTCAACTTCCATCTATACTTTTTAGGTCTATGGTCTGATGCAATATCAACTGAGGCTTTAATAAGGAAATGATCTGAAAATTTGAAAGGATGTCTCTCAAAATTTGAAACATGGACATTTTTAGAGGAAAAAAGATAATCTATACAGGATCCTGTATTTCCTTTATAAAAAGTATTTTGAGGGGGGTCTGATTCCATTTGATTACAGATTGTAAGATCTGCCCCATTAATGATAGAGTTTAAACAGTTAGAATCACAGTAAATCTTTTTCCCAGATGGTCGTCCATTTTTTATCACACAGTTAAAATCACCACCCCATAAAACCGGCCTAGTAGTAAATAGAAATGGTTGAATGGCATTCATACAGGTAATTCTAGCTGTTTTAACTTGCGGATTATAAATATTGATTATTCTATAGATTTGTGAATCTAATTTACAATCAACAATCAAAACTCTGCCTGGGATGCAGTCTATCAATTTTTGCAGTCTAAATTGGAATGAATTAAACAAAATACCAACTCCGACAGCTCTATCTTGTCCAAAGGACCAATAAGAAGGACCCCATGGCCAGTCCTTTTTGAAAGCAGTTATGTGTTCTACAGAGAACATCCATGTCTCTTGCAAAAGACAAATGGATATTTGAGAGTCATGAATAATGTGAAAAATGGCTTTTCACTTGGCTCCATTTAAAATACTATGAACATTTAATGAGACCCATACAAAACCCATTTGACAAGCAGATTTAAGTTAACTGTCTCATTTTTTCCTTCTTTTCTTTTTCTTATCCTTATAATTACTTTGTGAAAGTTCCATACTATCATGGGTAGATTTTTGTGAATCTGAATCCCCAATATCCATTTCTGCTTCCCCCCAAGAAGAGGTCAAAATTGAAAAGGGGTAGGTAGTTGCAACTGAGTCTAAAGTTGGTTCTAAAATGATTTTTGAATTTCTAGTGGACCTCCTAGGTGGCAAGGGAGATGGAATGGGGTTAGGGGGGGGGCCAGGGTCACTTGCGGTAATTGTTTCTCTGTATAACATACAGGCTGTAAAATCTGGGTAGCCAGGGGTACCTGGGAATTTTACTAGGAAGCCGTTCAGGCTTAAGGGGGCAGTGAAACAGGCCTAGTTCCAGAAGTGGAGTTTAGCTTTTCTGAATCGTGTGATCTGTCAACAGGGTTTTTCTGTACTTTAGCAGCTGATTTTGAGATTAACCCTTCTTGGGCCAACTGAATAAATTTCTCAGTATTATTCCCTTGCAGTTTATTCTTGGCTGCCTAAGGACAGTTCTTAAAAGCGTGGGTAATACCTTCACATAAATCACATTTTGTAGGGTTTATACATTGCATTGTGACATGGCCTATTTCACTACAATTATCACATCTCGGGCTGTCGCAAACACTGGACAAATGGGTTCTCGAGCCACATTTATAACAGGCCCTTGGCTGACCACTATAAAAACAAACACCCCTGTCCCGTCCCAACAAGAAGGAATTTGGGATATGCACAAATCCATTTTCATTCTGCCTTAACTTAACTTTATATTTCCACCCTCCTGTCCAGAAGCCTTCTAAATCTAAAATAGGTTCTGGATCCCCCTGAATATCACATTTTTTAGATAGCCAATAGGTAATATCTTCAACCTGAACTCCCTCATTTTGAAACATAATTGTGACAAACTTAGTGGAAGGCTGAGAAAGAGGGATAATAAGAAAGGGAGCCCAAACTGGGAAAATTTAACTTGATTATAACGAATCCAAAACAAGTCTAGTAAGGCGGAGGCAGCTCACATCATAATTATCCTCTCCAGAGATATTGATAATTGCAAATCGTCTCTGGAGAGAAATGCAGAGATTCTTTTATTAAAATTTTACCTACATAGTTCCTGTCAGGCTATCTACCATACCCCTTTATACCTGATTGTATGGCATTCCGCCTAGGTGCAGCTTCCTTTGGCTTTAGCAAACAACTCAGATAAAAGAGGTTTTGTTCACTAGAAGTATTACCATTTTCAGAAAATGTATTATTATCATTGGGTTGCTTAACCACCCTCTCAGAAACACTTTTTCCATAACCTTGTTATCTTTAGGATTCACTAGACCCTCAGATTCACCAGGAGAATGAACATTTAAATCAAAAGAAGAGTCCCACGATAAATCTGCTGCCCATTCTCCTGAAGCCTGTTGCTTCCACCCTGCTGCAATTAATGCCGATTGTGAAGTCCACGTAGCATCATGTTGGCTAGAGGGTTTAGACTCTGCAAGCCTTAATGTAGGGTCTTTAGCAAAAGTAGTTGGGACTTGAAAATTATACAGTTCTTCTTCTTTGTTTTCGGCACGTTGTTTAGTAAATTTAAAGTCTGTAACCCCCTCTTGATTATGAGGCTTCGTTTGAAATATTATGGGCGAAAAAAGTTTTTCAGGCATAAGCACAAAACCTGTTTGTTTGTCAAGGGTTGCAACCCGCTTGTCAATTATTGCCTCCGTTTTAAGTTGCTCGGTTTCAAACTCCAATACCGAGGCCAAACCCGAGGCCCTTTACCTTTCCGACAAGTCCTGTTCAAGCGTAGCCTTACTCGGTTAGAAACCCAAGACTGACCTGTACAAGCCGTCGGCTGAATGTTCTTTTGTTTTCCTGCAGTAGAGGCTTTTCGTCCTCTTCAGAATCAAGCACCAAGCTGGGATTCCTTCGCATTAAATCTGCATGGCGTCATGCGGATTCGAACTCAGGGTTGCGGTTGCGAAGCAGTTCTTCCAATGTTTCAGGCATCTTTGCAGACTGCAAACTGTGTAATTCACTTCTCTCAGTCTGCAAAAGGCATTTTTGTGAAATAGGTTCTTCCATATTCATCAAAGCATCCATAAAAAGATCCGTTTCTTCTACGTCTGCTGAAGGAAATTCAGCCAACGACTGGGCACATACTGAGGTCTCCTCCAGCTCTGCAGACTGTTCCTGCTGCCGAAGCTCTGCAGCGTCCATCTTAGAGAACTGACCAGCACTCCTGCTGGTGACCACGCACCAACAGAGTAGGGGAATTTCCCCGGTGTCCTGGCCAAATTTCCCTCATTCACTAAAAATAGCACCAACAGCTTAATCTGGTTCAAGGTCAGTTGGCATTCATCTGTATCCCCCTTCCCTGGGTCATGCCTGAAAATAGGCAGGATTTGTCTAGTGCACTTACCCGGTCAACAAAAGCTAAATAAATAAATAAAAGTATAGCTCAGTACTTAGCTCAGTTAGAGAAATAAACAGAACAACTAAATCTGTATTATTACTGCAATCCTAAAAGTATCCAATCATTGCTTTGTCTCCACTCCAGAGACCCTGCTGTAAAATAGGACCACAGGGGACTCTGGGCAGGAGGGTGGGCAACTCTAAAGTCCCAGCAGAGCTCCATTGAGCTTGCTCACTCTCCTCTCTCACTTGCTTGTTCTGTTTCTCCCTGCACTGCAGGCTGCCCTTTTGTACTTGGCACTTTTTCCTGCCCACAAAGAAATCCATAGCAGTCACAATAGACCTCCGTTGAGCTTGCTGACTCCCCCTCTCTCACTCGCTTGTTCTGTTTCTCTGGGTGCTACAGGCTGCCCTTTTGTACTGGGCTCCTGCTTGCGTTGGCACCTTTTTCTGCCCAGAAAGAAATCCGCAGCAGTCCTGACAGAGCTCCGTTGAGACTAGCTCACTCCCACTCTCTCACTCACTCACTCGTTCTGTTTCTCCCACAGCTGCAGGCTGCCCTTTAGTACTGGGCTCCTGCCTGCACTGGCACCTTTTTCTGCCCACAATGAAATCTGCAGCAGTCCCGATGCAGCCCCACTGAGATTGCTCACTCTCCCTCTCTCACTCGCTCATTCTGTTTCTCCTGGCATTGCAGGCTGCCCTTTTGTACTGGGCTCCTGCCTGCATTGGTGCCTTTTTCTGCCAAAAAAAAAGTTCACAGCTGTCCCGACAGAGCTCCGTTGAGGTCGCTCACTCCCCCTCTCTCACTCACTCATTCTGTATCTCCGGTGCTGCAGGCTGCCCTTTTGTACTGGGTTCCTGCCTGTGTTGGCACCTTTTCTGCCCTCAAAGAAATCTGCAGCAGTCCGATAGAGCTCCGTTGAGCTCGCTCACTCCCTCTCTCTCACTCACTCATTCTGTTTCTCCCGCTGCAGGCTGCCCTTTTGTACTGGGCCCTTGCCTGCACTGACACCTTTTTCTGCCCACAAAGAAATTCACAGCAGTCTCGACAGAGCTCCGTTGGGCTCACTCACACCCCTTCCCTCACTCGCTTATTCTGTTTCTCCCGGCACTGCAGGCTGCCCTTTTGTACTAGGCTCCTGCCTGCATTGGCGCCTTTTTCTGCCCACAAAGAAATCCGCTGCAGTCCTGACAGAGCAGAGTTGAGTTCACTCACTCCCACTCTCTCACTCGTTCGATCTTAATTTGTCCCAAACACTGATTTCCCAAAGTGACCTGGCTATTCTGTGCCGGAAATGCAAAAACCCATTTCGGCCAGGATGTGAAAAATGACAGCTGTACTGTTCATAAGGAGGTGTGAAAAAATGCAAGTGTTGAAAATCTGGCATGAAAATATTACTCGTTTGCGAAGTTACTAGGTTGCATGGAAACTGCACAACACACACTTGTAGAACAGTCATTTTATGGACTTTTGTCACCAAATTTTCAAAATAGATATTTTAGAACCTCTGCTCATGAACAGTGTCACTGTTATTTTCTCAATTTATCCCGGAAACTGATTTCCTACAGCGACCGTGCTATTCAGTGCTGGAAGTGCAAAAACACATTTTGGCCAGGATGTGTAAAATGACAACTATACTGTTCATAAGGAGGTGTGAAAATATGGCAATGTTGAAAATCTGGAGTGAATGTATTACAAATTCGTGAAGTTACGAGCGTGTGTGCAAACTGCGCAATGCACACTCATAAAACATTCATTTTTTTGATTTTTTTCACCAAATTTGCAACATAGGCTTTTTGACAGCCCTCCTCATGAACAGTGGCACTGTCATTTCATTAATCAGTTCTGAAAGGTGATTCCGCACAGTGACCGCGAAATCACCTTTCGGTACTGAATAACGCCATGATAGTTGCTGAATTCATGAAGGGGGGGGTCCCAATAACCCCATGTTGAAAATTTGGTGCCAAAATTCACCAAAATGCATGAGGTATGCACCAAAGTTGAAAAAACCCTATTATGTCATTATACAGCTTACCAGCATTTCTTCAGTTCACGGTCGACTTTGAAGAGTGCAGACATGTTCACCATCCACCGAAGATCATCACGCTGGGCTCCGGAGGTAAGTATGGTGTAAGGGGGGGTGTGGGGAGGCAGAGTGTGCTGAGGGTGGGCGCGGGTTGGGGGAAGGGTCACCAAACACAACGAGGGACTGTTTTCTGTTTTACAGGGTTTAAAAAAAAGAAAAACATCATGGGATGTTTTTTTCTTTTAAGAGGAACATTTGGCACGCTGGGGTGGGCTTCCAGCTTGCCACCTGAGTTTTTTTTGGGGGGGATGTAGCTGACGGGGATTGGGCACCCGGCATTGGCACATGGGAGGGAAGAACTGAGAGTTAGGGCACCCCTTGTCACACAATTCATGGGGGCATTATAACCCGGGAGGCTCCCCATCTGCAAATTCAACTGGGAAGGGGGCACTGAAGCCAAAAGGGAATGGGTGCCCCATCAGCATACAACAGAAACTTCTGGGTGGGGACATTATGCCAACAAAGTGGGTCGGGGCTCACAAGGTACCATCCTGCAATGTTGGGTTGATCCCTCATGGCAGCAGAATGGCCGACGCTGCAGTGATGAGGCAGACCCTGATTGCAGCGGCGAAAATGTTTCAAGGTGGTGGCACGCTGGCTGAACTAGTGTCAGCAGCAGCATGTCACCACATTGGGGAAAGCGGGCCAAGCCTCAAAAGGTAGTAGGGGCATTGGCCATAACAGTGCCGCACCTCCACAACCTGTTTCTGCAGCAAGCTGCCACAACATGTTTCTTGTACATGCATGCAAGCAAACATAATAAAGGGGCCAATTTGTTGCAGTGCCTTTCAGATGTACCAGAAGTTGCTTCGTCATTTAAAAAAAAGGTTTGAAACTGAGACACAAAGTGTTCAATGGGGCAGGTCCCTGCACTCCTCCTGGTTGGACGTCATAAAATGTCTGTCTGTTGGGGCGAACCAGGAACTAGAAAGGATCAGCTACCCACTGAGCTACCTGATTTATGACCCTTCCAAGCTCACCTGATTTACAACCCCTTCCCAACAGGCATAATAGAAAATTAGTTTTCATATATTAGGACTTGTGCTGTTATAATGGGTTATAATGGCCAAAAACCCATACCTACAGCTTGGAAATTCACTTTAAGAGAGCTATTATCGAGGGAGTTCTGCAGTTTCTTAGCAGCAGCAATGTTTTACGATACACAAAAGATAGAGTAAAGGCCATCTCCTGCTTAGCACAACAAATTTGTCAGCTTGCAATGCTAGGTTACTCTCATAATACCACTGTTCAGAGCTCAGAACAATAGTCCTATGAGCTCTGAATGACACTATTACAGAACTTGAATGATACTGTTATGGAATTTCTAGTGTTATATTACAGGATTTTTTCGACATAGCTTTTTCAGTTGTATTATTTTACTTATCCATATTTGACAAATAATACTGCTTTATGTTATATGGAACTATCTGTACGGATAACTTCAATGGGCATTTATGCTCATTGTCTTACAAGTATAAAAAAATAAAAATATAACATTTTTTTTCAGTAATAGTAATAAGCAGAAGAGCAATGACACACACAACCTTTGGTTTCAAATTTAGGTAAGAATACTTACCAACTGGTTGAGGACATGCTCATCCAATCCTCATAAGTTGTGAGATTTTGCAGGAATTACTGCAGGGATGGTTTTAAATATGTAAATCAACTAGATAGGCCTAAAAATGCATTTCAACTGAAAAAGAAATCTATTTTCAAGACGTGTTTAATCTTACTTTTTTGAAACAAGTTTAGAAGCATTTTTAAATCCTAAATAAATCTTCAGTAGTTCAGAGAAAAAAAATCCTTTTCAGAAAAGAAGACAAAATTAATCTGCAAAAAATCAGAAAAACAACATTAAGATAGAAGTAAGCTGAAAGCAATCCAAAAAATTGATTTATTTTTTGTAAGGGGTTGTCCAGACAATTGTTTACCCAGACTACTACCCACGGACCCACTCCCAGGCTGGCTAACTTGTTTTTTAATCTGTGTACAAACACACAATTTTGATGTTGTTCTCTTTTGGTTTGTTATTTAATGCCATATAGAGTTATTTTTTTGAAGTTATTCTACCTCCCAATGCTGTCATGTTAATTTGTTACATGATTGCTCTCTGACCAGTTTTGAGCCTGTTTGTACCATAAGCTGTACCACCCACTTGTCAGAGCATGTGGCTCCTGTATGTTACCTTGACTCTGTATTATGTTTCACATTTACTTTGTAACTCTCCCGGGTCGCACCTGAAAATAGGCACTTGGATGTCTAGAATGCCTACCTGGTTAACAAAAGCAAATAAATAAATAAATAAATAAAGTGCAATCACAGCACAACATGGAGCATCTGTTCAAATGCAAAATAACAGCAGCAATAACTATACAGAAGCAGGTGAGAGACCTGTAAGACAAGTGTATGCCTAGTCCCATGGCAGAGGGAAGTACAGAGATGGTGGGAGATGAAACCAGTAGGCAGGTAGTGGATACCCATGCCGGATGCCGTACCAAGAACAGTTGCTGTTGAGGTCAGGGAGGTGTCAGGTGGAAGGATAACAGGACCACGTGGGGGGTAGAGTTTCAACTGGTGACTGAGGGAGCCAGGGGAGGAGGAGGAGGAGAGGCAGAGGGAGGAGGGGAAGAGGTTCCAGAGTGGGGAAAGTCAACAGAATGCAGAGTGTGCAGCTGAAGAGTGGGGGTAAGACATGGTGAAAGTGCGATGGTCCCTGAAATGGAGGGAACAGGAGGCCGGGGGGGGGGGATGTGGGAGAAGATAGAAGAGAGGTAGGAGGGAAGTGAACCAACCACTATTTTGATATGAGAGAAGTACAGAGAGCCTGGCAACATGAGGAGGGAGGGAGGATGGATAGGGAGGAACAGAGGGAGCAGTAGTGACTACGAAAGGGGAAGTTTGTAGCAAAGTGGCAAAAGGTGTTACAGAGGGAGTCCAGTCTGGTAAGGGAAGTGGAGGGGGCAGTGCCATTGACCACATTCACATTGTTGAAGACAGGGAGCACCATTTTGGTAACAATTGCTTCCTGTGGACCTACACAGAGAAGCAGTCTTTGATGCAATACAGGGCACCAAGGTAGAAATGGAGTTTGGCATGGATGGCATCAATGTAAGCAGAGAAGTCAAACTTACCGTCAAGCCACACTCCAAGGCACTTGAAGGACTGCACCATTTCAAGGTGGGTGCCTTCCAGTGTGGTAGAAAATGGGGGTTGTGGGGTTCTGTGAGTCTGACCAACTTCTGAATAGTACCAAAGGACATGGACATAGCTTTTTATTTGTTTGTTTGTTTGTGTTGACCCAGAGTTGGCTGGATTGGAATGAGTGCAGAAGGAAGTAGGCCTTCCACAGCTGTGGTATAGGGACCGGAGGTAAAGACGACTGCATCATCAGCATACATGTGGATATGTGAGTTGATACAGGCAGTGGGGAGGTCATTCATGAAGTTGTAGAAGAGGATGGGACCCAGGATGGAGCCCTGTGGGACCCTCGCCTGGACAATGGAGGTGACAGGGTGCCTCCTACCTGCACCGACTATGGCCAACTGTGAGGTAGGAATGGATCCAGTCAACAGCAGGAGCTGAGAGACCAGCAGAGCTCAGTGTGTCTAGGAGGATTGGGTGGGACACCAAATCAAAGGCTTTAGCAAGATTTATGAAAATGGCAGCTGTGATGTGAGACGGACTTTGAATTTTTTTTGTAACTTACTTTTTATTACAAAGTTTCAAACTGTGCAGTTGCAATATATGTTCATTTCTCACTGTTACAATCAGGTTCTGGGTATTTCAATACTTCTGTTTACATCAACAAAGATTTTTATGTTTGCTTGCGCGCATGCACAAGAAACATGGTTTGACAGCTTGCTGGATTAGCAGGCTGTGGAGGTGCGATCGTGTGGTGGCCAATGCCCCCACTGCTTTTTGGGGCTTGTCTGTGTGGCACCAATGAAGGAGCATGCTGTCTATGACAGCAGCTCACAAGCATGCCACCAATTTGAAACAATTTTGTCACTGCAATGAGGGAGCACCCCCTCATTGCGTAGCGTCCCTTGCCTGGTGTAACATTTAAATAAACATGGTGGCGGCTCTCACCGTCCAACTCAAAGAGTCCCCAACAAGCAGACTTCAGGGGTGCCCATTCCCCTGTCAGCATGCCTCCTCACCAGTTTGTTTGCCAACAGGGGAGCCCAGTCCCTGTCGGCATATGTGCCCCTTTGCTGTTTTTCTCTGCTGAGGAGGATGCCCAGTCCCCCTCGGTATCATCCCCCCAAACACAGACATGCTTGCTGATGGGGGGCCCAATCCCCATCGGCTTTAGTGCCCTGTCCCCAATCTGCTGAGGGGGTGCCCAATCCCCCTTTGGCATCACCCCCCTCAGACATGCTTGCCGATGGGGTGCCAATTCCCTGTCGGCATGTTTAACCCCATCACATCGGCATTTCCCTGCCTGCCCCACCCCCATTGTGTGCCACACTGAAGCCCACCGGTGTGGCTAACATGATTCCCAAATCATAGGACATACTGGGAGCTCACCCCAGTGTGCCCAACATCATCTGTACACCTGTAAAAAAAGAAAATGGTCCACAGTATTTTTTCTGTTAGTTTTTTTTAAACTAAACAAAGAAAATGGTCCCTCGCCGTCGGGTCCCCTCCCCCAACCCGCACCCACCCTCTGCTCACCTCACCTCTCCACACCCCCCTCACCCCATACTTACCTCCAGAGCCCAGCATGATGATCTTCGGAAGAGTGAAAACTCTTTAAAGCCCACCGTGAACTGAAGAAATGCCAGAATGCTGTATAATGGCATAAATGACTGGTTTTCAACTTACAGTAACAGCCACAGACGCTGCCAGCTATTTCCCCAAAATTTCTGTGATATTTTCAGAAATATCTCCTGCTTTCTGCATTTTTACAGCAGGGGCAGCAGAGAAAAACTCTTCAGAAATTTCGCGAAATATCTGGAAATAGCTGGCAATGTCTGTGGCTACTACTGTAGGTGGATATCTCGGCCATTTTTGTGACTTTTGGTCCCAAATTTTCAACATGGGGTTCTTGGGACCCCACCTCATGAATACAGTCACTGTCATGTCATTACTCAAATCCAAAAGGTGATTTTTGTGGTCACTGTACAGAGTCACCTTCTGTGACCGAATAACAAAATGACAGTGTCACTGCTCATGAAGTTGGCTCCCAAAAAGCCAATAGTGCAAATCTGGAAAAAAAATTTCAAGAAATGGCTGTGCTATGAGCATGCATTGCACAGTTCCCACACACGCTCCTAACTTCAAGAATTTGTAATATTTTCACTCAAGATTTTCAACATTGCCATTTTTCCACACCTCCTTATGAACAGTACAGCTGTCATTTTTCACAGTCTGCTGGAAATGTGTTTTCACACATCTGGCACACAATGGCACGGTCGCTGTGCGAAATCAATGTTCAGGACAGATTAAGAAAATCACAATGACAGTGTTCATAAGAAGAGGACTCAAAAAGCCCTGGTTGCAAATTTGGTGAATAAATTCAAAAAAAATGACTGCGTTACGGGTTGTTCTCAGTTTCTATACGCATGTCAAGCTTCACCAATTTTATAGTTTTACTCTAGATTTTCAACATTCCTTATTTTTGTAAGCTTTATGAACAGTACAGCTGTCATTTTTCACATCCTGCCTGAAACATGTTTTCGCACCTGTGGCACACAATGGGCACAGTCGCAGTACAAGATCAACGTTTGGGATAGATTAAGAAAATCACAGTGCCACTGTTCATGAGCGGAGGTCCCAACATGCCTATGTTGAAAATCTGGTGTAACAAATCCCCCAAATAATTGCATTGCAGTTGTGCATTGCACAGTTTCTATGTACACTCATGACTTCACAAATGTTTTTATATTTTCACTCCAGATTTTCAATATTAACATTTTTTTACACCTCCTCATGAGCAGTACAACTGTCATTTTCACATCCTGGCAGAAATGTGTTTTTGCACCTGTGGCGCCACATGACGCATTCACTGTGCAAAATCACCTTTCAGCTAATGAACTGATAGTGTCGGTGTTCATGCGGTGGGGTCACAAAAAGCCCATGTTGAAAACTTGGAGTGAAAATACCAAGAAATGTCCAGGGCATTAGGGTTTCTGACCATAATGCCTTTCCCTGTAGGGACTGACAGGCGTCAGGGGTGTGACTTGGGATTGTCGACAGTAACGTCCATGCCATTCCACCCCCACCCCCACTCTGCAGCCAGTGACAGGCATCCAAGTGTGCCTTGGACTCTTCGGCCCCAAAGCTCACCCCATTCTCCTATACTGCACCCATTTCAGCGTATTTCCTTATGGAGCAGGGTGAGAGTAAAACTGAACACCCCAAGGTACACCTCGACACTTCTCTGTGTCTGCAGGGTAGGGTGAGGTGAAATGGCATGAGCATTATGGGCGACAACCCAAAGGCACACCCCAATGCCTGTCTATCTCTGCAGGGTGTGGATGGGGCTGGCATCAGTTCAATTCTTCACTGCCATTCTTATTCTATATCTGTCTAACTCCTGCTTTTCCAGTGCTAATGCCAGCAAGCAAACATTTGGCATTGACAAATGCTTGTTTTCTATTGTCATTGGAGGGCTCAATAAAGGGTGTGACTGGGAATGTGGGAGGGGACCAGAGGGTACAGATTATTGAGGGGGATACACACAGACCACCTTTTCCATCCATATCTCTATTGGTTTTACTTTGTTTAAGATATTTCTCCTTGTCTACTTCACATTCTATCAAAGTATAAACTCTGCTTTTGCTGCCATTATGTAAAACACCCATTTAAAGAGGCTCTGACGCTGTTGTGACAACTGAAAAAATGTAATATTTAGACACAATTGAGATTATATTCAATAATTTTTCTGTAATTCTCCCTCTTCTTTATTACTAAAGACATTTGCATGTTAACAGTATTGCTGTCCTATCATTTCTGGTTGCTTGCCTACACCTGACATCACAGTTTAGTTTATGACATCACAATCTGTTGCCATGGAGATAATTATGATGCCATAAACAGGGGATTATGATGTCAGGTGTAGGGAAGCAGAAAAAGCAGATAAAGTCTAATGGTTAGTTATCCTCCGTCATACAGCTGTCCTCAGTAATAAGAAACAAGAGGTGTGTGAAGTTATCAAATTTGCTCCGTGTAAAACCTCACAGATTCCGAGTATTCCATGAAGTTTTCCACCCTGCAAAGTCCCACTTCGAAGTATTTTGGGAGGGTTCATGAAATTTCAAAGTTAAAAACTTCGATTCCTGTTACAGTCAATGGTACGGGTGTTCCAGATCCACCAAGCTTGAACTTCGCTGGCGAAGTTCAGCAAAACAGTTGAAGTTTGCAATGAACCATGGGATATGAGGTCACATGTTGCGGAACAGCCAATGAGAATCTAGATTTCTCATTGCGTGAGTGTAGTTTGTTTGAGAGAGACTTAGAGAGCAGAGCTTGTACTGCAATTTAGAGTCAAATCTAAAAACTTTATATAAAAGAGCATTTTGTTTGTCAAATTGCTTCAGAACTGTTACTGTGAGTGCTGTTTACACACACAGTGATTTTTGTGTTGCTGTTCTCTGTCCTGTATTGTTTATTTGCAGTATTTAGGTTTCTGTTAGAAGTTATGGCTTGGTGGCTTCTATGGGCCGGGAGAGGGTAGAAGCAGTTTAGAAGGCACAGTTTTCTTTGGAACAAAATCAGTTGGCAAGTGCCCTATCTTTTCTTATTAAAAAAAATCACTGTCCTCCTAACTGTGATTTAACCTGAGAGATTTTTGTGTGACTGCATGCACAACTGTATTTAGGATAAAAAAATCACTGTTCTCCAGACAGCAATTTAACCCAAGTGATTTTTGTGACCCTGCTTACACAACAGTATTTAGGAAAAAAATCACTGTTCTCCACACAGCGATTTAAGCCAAGTGATTGTTGTGTCCCTGCATGCACAACTGTATTTAGGAAAACAATCACTGTTCTCCACACAGCGATTTAAGTTGAGTGATTGCTGTGTCTCTGCGTGCACATCTGTATTTAGGGAAAAAAATCACTGTTCTCCACATAGCGATTTAAGCCGAGTGATTGTTGTGTCCGGCATGCACGCCTGTATTTAGGGAGAAAAAAATCACTGTTCTCCACACAGCGATTTAAGCCTAGTGACTGTTGTGTCCTTGCATGCACACCTGTATTTAGGGAAAAAAATCACTGTTTTCTACACAGCGATTTAAGCCGAGTGATTGTTGTGTCCCTGCATGCACACCTGTATTTAGGGAAAAAAATCACTGTTCTCCACACAGCAATTTGGCAGGGCTGGCAGTATAGCCTAGATGTTAGAGGAACGAGGTGTGAACGAGCTTGATACATCCAGCAGATCAGGCCCGAGTTTGATTCTCACAACCTCCACTTGCATACTGTGTGAATCTGAGCAAGTCACTCAACTGCCCAGTGCTCCCAGGTCACCCATAAAAACAGGCACGTGTGCCTAGTAGGCCTTTACCCAGTTACCAAAGACAAAAAAAATAATAAATACATTTAAGCCGAGTAATTGTTGTGTCCCTGCATGCACACCCGTATTTAGGGAAAAAATCACTGTTCCCCACACAGCAATTTAAGCTGAGTGATTGTTGTGTCCCTGTGTGTACACTACTGTATTTAGGGAAAAAAATAAGTGTTCCCCACACAGCGATTTAAGCCGAGTGATTGTTGTGTCCCTGTGTGTACACAACTGTATTTTGGGAAAAAATAACTGTTCCCCCACACAGCGATTTAAGCCAAGTGATTGTTGTGTCCCGGCATGTACACCTGTAGTTAGGAAAAATATCACTGTTCCCCAGACAGCGATTTAAGCAGAGTGATTGTTGTGTCCCTGCATGCACACCTGTATTTAGGAAAATAATCACTGTTCTCCGGACAGCAACTTAAGCCAAGTGATTGGCGTGTCCCTGTGTGCACTCCTGTATTTAGGAAAAAAAATCACTGTTCTCCAGACACCGATTTATGACGAGTGATTGGTGCGTCCCTTCGTGCACACCTGTATTGAGGAGAAAAAGTCACTGTTCTCCAGACAGCGGTTTTAGCTGAGTAATCGTTGTGTCCCTGCGTGCACACCTGTATTTAGGAAAAAAATCACTGTTCTCCAGACAGCGACTTAAGCCAAGTGATTGACGTGTCCCTGTGTGCACTCCTGTATTTAGGAAAAAAAATCACTGTTCTCCAGACACCGATTTATGCCGAGTGATTGGCGCGTTCCTGCTTGTACACCTGTATTGAGGAAAAAAAAATCACTGTTCTCCAGATAGCGGTTTTAGCTGAGTAATCGTTGTGTCCCTAGTATTTAGTAAAAAAAAATCACTGTTCTCCAGACAGCAGTTAAAGCCGAGTGATTGTTGCATCCCTGCGTGCACACCTGTATTTAGGAAAAAAAATCACTGTTCTCTGGACAGCGGTTTAAGATGAGTGATTGTTGTGTCCCTACATGCACATCTGTATTTAGGGAAAAAATAACTGTTCCCTACACAGCGGTTTAAGCCGAGTGATTGTTGTGTCCCAGCGTGCACACCTGTATTTAGGAAAGTAATCACTGTTCTCCAGACAGCAACTTCAGCCAAGTGATTGGCATGTCCCTGTGTGCACTCCTGTATTTGGGAAAAAAATCACTGTTCTTCAGATACCGATTTATGCCGAGTGATTGGTGCATCCCTGCGTGCACACCTGTATTGAGGAAAAAAATCACTGTTCTCCAGACAGCGGTTTTAGCTGAGTAATCATTGCGTCCCTGCGTGCACACCTGTATTTAGGAAAAAAATCACTGTTCTATGGACAGCGGTTTAAGATGAGTGATTGTTGTGTCCCTGTGTGCACATCTGTATTTAGGAAAAAAATCACTGTTCTCCAGACTGTGGTTTAAGCCGAGTGATTGTTGTGTCCCTGCATGCCCACCTGTATTTAGGAAAAAAAAACACTGTTCTCCAGACAGCGATTTAAGCCAAATGATTTTTGTGTCCTGTGTGCACACCTGTATTTAGGAAAAAAATCACTGTTCTCCAGACAGCAATTAAACCCGAGTGATTGTTGTGTTCCTTCATGCACACCTGTATTTAGGAAAAAAATCACTGTTCTCCAGACAGCGGTTTCAGCTGAGTGATTATTGTGTCCCTACATGCACAACTGTATTTAGGAAAAAATCACTGTTCTCCAGACAGCAGTTTAAGCTGAGTGATTATTGTGTCCCTTCGTGCTTAACTGTGTTTGGGAAAAAATCACTGTTCTTCAGACAGCGATTTAACCTGAGTGGTTGTCGTGTCCCTACATGCACACCTGTATTTAGGAAAGAAATTACTGTTCTCCAGACAGCGATTTAATGAAAGTGATTGTTGTGTCCCTGCGTGTGCTGAAGAATGACTAGGAAGAAAAGGGCAACTAAAGGGAGAGGCCATGGAGTGGCCACAAAGAACATTTCCAAATTTGTGATTCGTAATACTAATCCAAATAGTGGTGCAGGAACCAGAAACTTGTCTAGGAGAGCACAGGGACAGCATTCAGATGACTCCATGACAGGTAGTAGCAATAGTAGCAAAGTACTGTAGAACTAGATATAATTGCGTAAAGTTTATATCGCGCAGATGAGTCATGCGCCATGGTTGCGCACACATACATTTGTGCGCTTTATCATTTCAAAAGCAGCTATTCGCACAGCTGTTTGCTGCTTCTATCCCCTAGTGCCATACTTTGTCTGATCGGCTGCATTAACTGCTAAACTGTTAAACTGTACAGGCACAGTGATGTCCTTAATAAAGTGGTTAAACTCCTCTCGTAGACCAGCAACAAAGAGAGACTTTACTGCCTTGGAAACCGGCAACTTGGATTCCGATGTTCTTTCTGTCACTGCCGGCATATCAAACCTGATGGCAGAATCTGTAGCGCATGATCTTGCAGTATCTTCTCCTCCTGCAAAGAAACGCAGAGCACATTATGCCATCTACACCCCTGAAGTCAGATTTGAAATGGGCAAGTATTCTTGTGAACATGGGGTATTGAATGCTGCTCGATGATATGAGTGCAAGTATAAGCAGAAAATTAATGAAAGCACAGTCCGCACCTTCAAGCGTGACTACAAAGAGAAACTGGCACAGACTCCTGACTCAGAAAAACTTTCTGAAGTGCTGCCCATAAAAGCCTGTGGTTGCCCACGTCTGCTTCTGGCAGACATTGAAGATGAGTTAAAAAACATTGTTAAAACACTGAGATCTGATGGTGCTGTTATTAATGGTAGACTGTTGCTAGCAATAGCGAATGGAGTAGTTAAAGCCAAATGCCCTGAACTGCTAGTTGAAAATGGTGGCAGCCTATCCTTTTCTAGGCAATGGTCCTGGTTGTTTTTAAACCACATGGGTTTCAGCAAAAAAAAGGGAACCAAGGCTGCAAGAAAAACACCACAAGATTTCGAAGCACTAAAAGCAAGCTACCTCAACAGAATAGCCACAGTGTCTCGTCAGGAGCTCATTCCACCGGAGCTAGTCTTAAATCTAGACGAGACCGGGGTTAACTTGGTTCCATGCTTTGAATGGACGATGGACACTATTGGGAAAAAGTAGATTGAGGTTGCCAGTTTGGGTGACAAATGCCAGATAACAGTTGTACTATGCTGTAGTCTTTCTGGCCACTACCTACTCCCTCAGATAATCTATGCAGGCCGCACTGAACAGTGCCATCCCTCCTACAGGTTTCCCCCAGGTTGGCATGCTACACACACCGATAACCATTGGGCCAACACCGAGACAACAATTCAGTACATTGAGTGTGTTATTGTACCATATGTGAACTCAATTAAAAAAAATATGCAGCTGCCAAGTGTACAAGGGACATTGTTAATCCTGGATCTTTTTAGAGGTCACACAATAAAAGAAGTGCTTGACGCTTTTGAAAAGCACAATATTGTGTCAGTCTATGTCCCTGCTTCGTGCACAGACATGCTACAACCCCTGGACATTGCCATAAATAACATTTTTAAAGATGAACTGAAGCATAATTTTACAGAATGGTATGCGAATGAGGTAGCTGCCAAAGTAGCAAATTCTGATACTGACCCAAACAGAAAGATGAACATCGATCTCAGGACAACTTCCCTGAAAAATCGCCATGCTCAATGGTTGGTAAGCAGCTTTGCCAAACTGGCAGCTCGACCCGAGGACTGCTCTTGAGGATTTGAGCAAGCTGGCATCCTACAGGCGCATACAGAATGTCTAAATGGTAAGTTTGTTCACCCACTTAGAATTGCCCTGACTGTTTACCACAGTTTTTAACCCTGTTACTGTGTTTTTCAGATGGTGATGTAGATGGAGACGGAGACAGCGGGGCTTGAGGCAGCGACCTGAAGCACTCGTATTACTCGTACTGCTCGTACAACTGTGGCAACACTTTGAAGCCTTTTTTTTTTGCACCTCACATTGAATAAATGTTGTTCTCACCTGGCAAACATGTTAATGGTCTCATTTGATTCATACAGTACACAGTACTCGGTATCCAAGGAAAACGACGTTGCGGTAACCAGGAAGCAATTATGCTGACCACGTGGTCCCCATTGATGAGTCACAGCATGCACGTAGTCGGTGGTACAGCACAGTAGAGCGTAATTCAGAACTGAAGAAGAGTCGGAGGCAAAGCATGAGTCTAAGTAGTGCTGTAATCTATTGTATGTCTGACAGTTTCCTCTCAAATAACCCCATCGCTGTGTCCTCAGTACTCTTAGTTTACTAAGCATTGTAGATTAACATTCGCTGTAAAAATAATTACACTGAACAGGACCATTCAGCGATTATAGTGAAATTATTTTTACAGCAAATCATTCTAGTTCTACAGTATATGGCCCTGGTGTTGGCTTTCCTGCAGTTATGTGTTTCTCTGCAGAATCTGTGGCGGACATGTTGATGGATGTCTTAATGTCAAGTGATCCAGTGAGAGGTAGCAGCAAACAAACAACTGTGGACTTGGAGGCTGTTGGTGCCGAAGTGCAATTTTAAAGTGGCGCTGTTGGTGATGGTAGGTCAGAGGCGGAGCCGGATAATGTGTGTCCATGTCCAGTGAGTGAGGGTGAGGTGGTGGTACATGTGGAGCAACATGAGGACAATAGTCATGAAGAGGCGGTGCATGTTACAGAGCCTGTGGCACTTGCTGATGAGCCAGACAGACTAGCTGAGGCTGATGAGACTGCCAGCAGTGATAGTTTTTTCCAGACTGTGAAGTGGATGATGATGATGATGTGTCAGACGACATGGCTCCCTCGTGGGAGCCAGAAAAGAAAAGGACAAAACAGAGTGTTACAGAGCATGTCTTTCCTGTTACCTTAGCTGCTAAGACCACCAAGGAGAAGGTCACCCCAATCACTGTTTCTCCCATTTTTTTCTACATTGCTCCAGTCACCCCACAGTATAACAAAGAGCAAATCTTCTCCTTTGCTATCACAATCACAGTCATCTTGGCTTCAAGTAAATACAAGGCCCTATAAATCTCTAGTGTGGGATTTTTATGTACTGGACTCATCTGATGAGACAGTAGCAATTTGCCAACTCTGTCAAACCCGAGTAAGTCGGGGTGAGAATTGTAGTCATCTCGGCACAAGTGGGCAACACACACACCTTAAAAATAGGCGCACAATTCAGTGGCATCAACACCAGAAGGCAGCCAGTGCCAGTGGTTCTGATACATCCCAATCAGAGGATAATGTAAGCAAAATACACACAGCACCACTACATGGTCATGGAAGTGCAGGTGAGAAGGAGGACATCATTGTTGTACTGGAGGAGGAGGATTCTGGCAGTGGGCAAAGTAGTGGTCCTAGCATCTGGAGTACCACCCCAACTCAAAATGTGATTGCTACCCCACTAGTTATGAAAAACCAAAAAGCCGCTGAGGTGTGTCGTGCATTGCCACAGGCCATGAGCACCATTGGCAGTCCACAGGCAAGAAGCACCCCATTAGTGGCACAACGATGAGGCAAGCTGTTTGCCACACCACCAGGTGCATCACTGAGAGCAGCAGTATCAAGAAAAGTTCAGCTGACGCTGACTTCCATTTTGGACAGGCAAACAAAATTCATGCCTAATCATGGTACAGCGTGGGAGTTGAATGCAGCATGTGCAGAAATTATTGCTCTGGATTTGTTGCCATACTCCTTTGTAGAGAATGTGGGATTTAGGTGGTTTGTGGCCCATGCCTTGTTGAAATGGCAGATGCCATCACGTACATACTTTTCAAAGCGTGCCATCCCTGAACTGTACAGTACTGTACGCGACATGGTACATCATACCCTGCAGAACTCCTCAGCACAGTATGTCCATCTGAGCATGGACATGTGGACCAGTGGGAAAACATCTGGTAGCTCTTACCTGTGCATTGCAGCACACTGGGCACAGATTTCTGGGGTAGCAGCTGTTTAGGGGAGAGGCAAGAATTGTACTAGGACAAACTGTGGTGGTAGCAACATGCCTGGTGTAAGGTAGCATGCAACACTGACCATGAAGAGTATCCCCGAGTCACACACTGGAGAAAAGATGCTGGAAGTCATACTAACCAAGACTGATCAGTGGCTCCACCTCATGCATTGAAAGCTGGATTCATCGCCAGTAATAATGGGTCAAATGTGCAGAAATGCATCACTGATGGGGGATTTGTCAGGGTGCCATGCCTTGCACATTGCCTTAACCTTGTGGTGCAGGCTTTCCTAAACCATCAGGATATAAAATAAGTTTTGGCTCTTGCCTGACATATCTGTGCCCACTTTGCACGTTCATCAAAAGCACGTGACCATCTCCATGGTCTGCAGGTAAAGAACAAGCTGCTTCAGCACCATTTAAAGTTTGACATTGTCACCCAGTGGAACTCCACCTTGTATATGGTGGAGCATCTATACCAGCAGTACAAGCCTATATCTGAGTATCTTCTAATTCATGTGACTCATAACAACAGTGGGGCATCCATGTGTCTCACAACAGAGCAGTGGCGCGTAATGGATTGGCTCATCTCGATTTTGAGACCCTTCAAGCATGCAACACGGGCAGTGCATTGGGACACTGCCTGCATCAGTGAGTCCATTCCTCTGCTACAGGTGCTGAGGCAGACACTGCTGAACATGCAGCAACAGCTGGAGGCAGGTGGTGACAGAGAAATTTTCTCATTTTGTCCACATCAGACTCCAACACCCACATAATGTATATTATGCAGTCTGAGGAGTTTGGAATTGCAACAGTGCTTGACCCACATTATAAACGTGGGCTGGCAGCCATATTACAAGGTGGGCATCATGAGCTGCAGAGACTGACAGAACTATTCACTCAGAGGGTAAGTGATGCCCAGTTGTTACTATGGGCACAGCGGCCAAAGAAAGATGATGGTACTGCACAGCAATCCGGTGTTACTGCCACTCACTTTTCTTCATCTCAGCCAGGGTGTCAAACTGCAGAAAAGCAATGCAAGGTAAAAGAACCTATACTGAATCCCATTTGGGCCTCCCTGAGTCAGGTGGGAGTTGTAGACATGGAAGAAACTGAGGAGGAGGAGGAGAATGATCACGCTGCACGTCTTCAACTGACAAAACGCATGGTAGATGCATATTTTGCAGATACAAAGAATGTCACCATTGGAGATGAGCCACTACTATACTGGGGCACTAAGGTCAATGACTGGCCAGCACTAACAGTGGTTGCCCTGAAATATCTTAGCTGCCCATCCTCCAGTGTCAGCATTGAGCAGGTGTTCAGTTCAGTGGGTGCCATTGTGCATGACAGGCACGCAAATCTATCTTCTAAAAACGTTGGCATACTGACATTTATCAAAATGAATGAGGCTCACATACCTTCAAAAACAGTAATGTCCGTGGTAACAGCACCGATTGACAGTGATGATGATGATGAGGAGGAAAGTGCTTTAGGCAGACTGGGACGAACCTCATCATTATCTCGCAACACTGAAGTGGATGAAGCAGTGATGGAGAGGGAGTTCCGGTATGGTGACACTTCAAGTATTAAAGACTGTGAGGGATGCTTCATGGAGGGCATGGAAGAATAATGAACTCTATTATTTATTTTCTCCTTCTCCCTCCACGTACCCACCCATCCACAACCATGTACTCCTGGATGTCAACTTAATAACAATAATAATGTATCACATTCAGTGCTGAGATATACATCAACATCTATTAATTAGTGCTGCTTCTTAATTGCATCAAATTGAACAACGGTAAACAATGCACTATGCCACTTACGAATTATTGAACAGAACACCCACTCTAGCCAGCAAGACACACCGCAGCCATGCAGCAGTGACCTCAACACCTCACCCTTCTCCTTCTCCTATTATCTCTTGTGTGCATTGTGCCTTGGATCCTCCTCCAACACGGGCCGAAACAGCATGGCACAGCACTTCCACCACCAGTGGTATCGGTAATCGGTATGTAGTAGGCAGCCGATTGTGATAAAGAAAACCACCTCCTCTACCTCCTCAGTACTCCCATGGCTGCTTCAGCTATGTCCTCCTCCTCCTCACAAACACATCAAGTAAGAAGCAGGATTGGCTTGGCTACCACTTTCACCGCATTAGTGACTGATGATTGATTGCCATCAATGTGAAACAGAATCACCTCCTGTACCTCCTCAAAACTCTCCTCTTGACAGATTAATCTTGGTCCTCCTCCACCATCAAGCCACTGACTAAAGTATACAAGGTATCATCATGTGTGTGTAACCACACTGCATCAAGGACTTTCTTCATCTGCTGTTGGTGAGACACCTGCACTGTTTTTCAGACACTGCAGCTCTTCTATAAGCCTACTAGAGGTAGAAAATCAGACCCATAATTGATGAGACTCACTGCAGCATTAAAATGTTTTCCTGTAATATCTTCTTCATGCAGGTTTTGCTGGTTCTACTACAGAACACAGACACCAAAACAGAATTGCACAGCCAGCAGTAGTACTCTGACGGTAAGCATCATTGTGATTTAATGTTTTTTCCTTTGCTTTAATTTTGTCCCCTTTCTTTTAGTTTCCTTTCCTTTACTTTTCTTTCCACGACTTTCATTCGCAAAAATCCTTTCTTGTTTTCCAGGTGCTGTCTGTGGACTGACATCATTCGCTTGGTGAATCATCAAGGACATCGTTGCAACAAATTCAGGCACAAGGAATACCTGCAAAGATAAGGATGAACAGCAGAGTCAGTGATTAAGAAATTAAATTGAGTTTGTCAATTATGGTACAGAAATAAGTCGACTCACCACACCCCAAAAAAACCCAAACACTTACCTTCGTGGTTGAACAATGTTTTGTATGAGTCAGGCAACAGCATCTGTGTTGTATCTGTCCAGCAGTATGATGTCATATGCACAAATAACTGAAAATTAATGACAGAGAATTGCAAATATATTAGACTTCGAACAGTAACAATAACCCCCTCCATTACGATGAAAAGAAAACAAAGGTACTTACCTGTGCAGTATGTCTATATGCCATCATGAATCCAGGATCACATTGAGCAAGAGGCCGTTTCTCTGACTTTGGAACAATAGCAGCATGCAGCAGCATCAAAGCACCCTCTCCATGCAGTAATAGTGTTTCTCTTGCAAGCTTCACACATGCTTTGCACCACCTTCTCTGGTGTGTGCAGCAACAATATTTGACTGAAATGATGCTTTTTCTCTTTGGGGGTACAACTTCACATTTCTGGCAAAGTACTGGCGGACACAACTTCACATTTCTGGCAAACTCAGTAAACGTATTAAATGCTTAAAACAGATTTATGTTTAACTTCTCAGTAGAACAGCTCATGTTTGTGTTATGGTTTGCAGTTCTTTGGGTGGTTGGCGGTTGCACAAAACACAACTGCCAGTTATGCACCCTTACATACCACGGGAACACAATTTATGTAATGTG
Source organism: Neoceratodus forsteri (assembly GCA_016271365.2). NCBI lineage: Eukaryota > Metazoa > Chordata > Ceratodontiformes > Ceratodontidae > Neoceratodus > Neoceratodus forsteri. The sequence continues at coordinate 238,579,690 of JADMNL010000026.1, forward strand.
GCAAATACTGAACATTTGTGTATAGAAAGAGTGAGTACACGTGATGAACCAGGGACAAAAATGAAAGGAAGGAATGTGATTCATCATGTGTAAAAAGGATTAATGAAATAACAAAACTGGAGAAGCAGGGGACAGCCACATGAACAAAAAATACTAAAAAGGAGAACAGAGAAAACAGACTGTGAAAGGGTGGAGCAGGACCCTGTTCCATTTGTCATGGAGAAAGTGTTTAAATGCAAGGATCTGTTCTATTCCTTTTCTGTCTTTTCTCTGCCTGGTTGCGTAAGCAAATTTTCCTGTGAGACTTCGCATTTAATCACCCAGCAGTCTCACAATTCCTTTGCCTCTCACTGTCTCTCAGTTTTCTCTTGCTGTCTGTTTTTCCTCCCTTGCATATGTGCTAATATAAAAGTATGTGCAAATCATTGTATGAAAATGTAACTGATGACGGGATCACTTTTATTTGGAAAAATTATAGCATTACTGTTGAAATGTATATAATTATATTTTGAGATGATTGCAGAAAGCTATTGTAAACTCCAGAGGTTACCTACATGCAAATGTTTAAGCCTTTTGCAGAAACAGTGCAAATGGGGCCTCTCAGCTCAAGCACACTGTGTTCTAGCAGCCCTGCCTGATATTTACCAAAACAGGATGCTTACTAAGAGTGGGGGATGAAAGGACTTATGAGAGCTAAGCAGCAACTGCAAGAAAGAGTAGAAGAACAAGGGACACAGAGACTGAAAGAAAACTTCATTTTATTTTGCCTTTGTAAATAGTTATAATGAACAAGTTTATTTGATGATACTGCTAGTGTAAATAAATAATTTTTGGTGACTTCTACAGCTGCTCCTAGTTTTTCTATGCTTCCTGACCTGTGCCTCGATGACACAGACCTTAAAACAACAGAGCTTTTTTTGTTTTACTTTTTATATTTTGAGGGTGTTTTTTTTATTTTTAATGGGGGGGACTAGGGAGTGGAGAAATTAAGAACACAGATAACAGAATAACTACATTTAAACTAAAATAAAATTTGAAACAGAACAACTCAGACCACCCCACCAGCACTGCCGGAAGATGAGCCTTGCCCACCACCACCACCATGCAGCTCAGATAGGAGAGTGAGGATCCATTAATTGCTGGATATAACACTGTCAAGCTGATCCATCACCTCCTGCAGGAAGGTGTTCAATTCTTGGTGCAGATCATTCACCTCAGCCCACAAAACAACAAGATAGCCATTTGAGGCTGGTGCCATGGGGTCATCACTGCCACTTTTATAACTGCGCTGCTGAGGTACACCAGGAGTACTGCTGCGGTTCACGTCATGCCTGCTACACCGTTGCTGACTCTGCTGGCACTGCAGCAGCACCGCTGACCTCATGCTGCTCCACATTTCCCCCAGGGACATCACCACCACCACCACCACCACCATTATGTGATGCAGCCACATCACGCTCTTTGGCCCTCCACTCAGTGAGGTGGTGGATGTGGAGGTGTGTCCTCTGGCCACCGGTCCCAAAATGGCTCCCTTTTTTGCAACGCCTCACACACCACCCACACAGATTGCAGATGGCCACTGTCTCATCTGCAGGGTGCATATTGAAGAAATCCCACACCACAGAGCACTGCAGGACTCTGGGAGCATCAGAAGGGGAGGCAGCAGCCTCCTGCTGGGGGGGAGGAACTTGTGAATTCTGCTGCTGCTGCTGCTGCTGTTGTTCCTGCTCCTGTGGTTTATCTTTTTCTGGCTGCTACCGCTGCTCTGAAGCAGCAGAACTCCCTTCCTGAGCTAAGTTGTGGGTGCCTTACTGGTGCTCCAGCACCACCTGGTCTGGACTCAGTCGAGTCCAGACGCTACCCTACCATCACAAACAGAAATGTATAGAAATGAAAGAAAAAGACAGAAGTAAAAACTCGGAAGTATACACTAAAAACATTTATAAGATCAGAAAGTACTAGTACAGTGAAGAACGATAAGGATTAAAACTAAAAAAGGAGTAACATTTTCAACTCTCTAAATGAGAATGAGATATATAAAATGCTCAGTCTCCTAGGCACTGAGAGTCAGTCACACTGTCTCCACTCTCCTTCGGCTACAACTGCCAAAATGAAAGTAAAACATTTGCTTCCTGCCTGCCTGGAGTCTCCCATGTGACATACAGTAAGTGAATCATGTGACAAACCATGTGTTTCATTAACTTAGAAGTTACTAACAAAGTCAAAGTTGCCTTTGAAGTTAACTGGATAAGTTTTGGCACCAGATTAAAACAATTACATTCAAAGGTACTAAAAAAAGTTGAAGGTAATTGGCTAAGTTTCCCTGTGAAGTTTTAATGCCAGAGAGGTAATTTCCACATCGTTTTTCATGGGGCGAATTTGATGACTTCATGGGGACCTCACTAGTGGATTCAAACTCCGGAACATCTCTAAAAGAAACAAGCATTTGTCAGTGCCAGATGTTGGCTTGCTGGCATTGGCATTGGTAGTGCAGTAGTTAGATGCATAATAAGAATGGCAATGAAGTATTGAACTAATGCCAACTCCCCCCTGCAGAGACTGAAAAGCTTTGGAGGGGTGTCTTTGGGTTGTGGTCCATAACACTTATGCCATTCCACCTCACCCCACCTGCAGACAGCAATAGGTGTTGTGGTGTGTCTTGGGATCTTCAGCCCTTATGCTCACCCCATTCCATAAGGAAATAAGCTGGGATGAGTGCAGTATAGGAGAATGGGGTGAACGTTAGGGCTGAAGACCCCAAGGCACACCTCGATGCCTGTCAATGGCTGCAGGGTGGGGGTGGAATGCCGTGAGCATTACGGCCGATGAACCCAAGTCACACCCATGATGCCTGTCAGTCTCTATAGGGTGGGGGCATTACAGATGAAAACCCTAATGCTCCAAGCTTTCATTGGTATTTTCACTCCAAATTTTCAATATTTGCTTTTTGGAACCCCACGTCATGAACAGTGTCACTGTCATTTCATTCCTCAATCCTGAAAGGTTATTTCGCACAGTAAATGTGCCATTTGGCGCCACAGGTGTGAAAACACCTTTTGGGCAGGATGTGAGAAATGATAGCTGCACTATTCATGAGGAGGTTTGAAAAATTGGTAATGTTGAAAATCTGGAGTGAAAATATGACAAATTAGCAAAATTAAGAGCGTGCATAGAAACTGCACAATGTACGCTCATAACGCAATCATGTTTTGGAATGTTTCCACCAAATTTTCGACATGGGCTTTTCGGGACCTCCCATCATGAACAGTGCCATTGTGATTGTGTTAATCTGTCCCAAAAGTTGATTTCCCACAGTGATCACTCTGTTCAGTGCCACAGGTGTGAAAACACATTTTAGGAAGGATGTGAAAAATGACAGCTGTACTATTCATATGGAGGAGTGAAAAAATGGCAATGTTGAAAATTTGGAGTGAAAATATTAAAAACTGGCGAAGTTACAAACATGCGTAGAAACCGTGCAATACACGTTTGTAACGCAGTCACTGTTTGGAATTTTTCAACCAAAATTGCAACATGCACTTTTTGGGACCTCCCCTCATGAACAGTGGCACTATCATTTTGTTAATCAGTCCCAAAAGGTGATTCCATGCAGCAATGTGAAATCACCTTCGGGACTGAAAACAAATGACAAGTCCCAATGTTCATGAGGTGAAGTTACAAACCCATGTTGTAAATTTGAGATATAATTCAAAAATGGTTAAGATACCAACCTAAGTTGAACCCCCCATTGATTCCCATTATATGGTTTACCTTCAATTCTTCATTTTGCAGTTCAGCTTTGCAGAATGCAGACATGTCCTAGTCCAGAGACGATGACAGCGCCCGACCTCCTGAAGTAAGTATGGGGTAAGGGGTGTGCAGGGAGGTGGGTGCGCAGAGGGAGGGTTGGGATGGGGGGAGGGGGACGGAGACACAATGATGGACCATTTCCATTTTTACAGGTACAAAAAAAAAAAACAGTGAAGGACAATTTTCTTCTTTCACAGGGAAATTTTTTTTTTATTAATCTAGGCACATTAGGATGGGCTCCACGTGTGCCACAATAGTGGGGGGGGGATGCCAAAATGGGGACTGGGCACCCCAATGTCAGAAAATCATGTAGAGGAGTTTGGGGTGGAGGGTGCCCATCCCATACCGGGACTGGACATCCCAGTGTTGGAAGAAAAAAAAAAAATTGGCAGACTTCCGGTGACGTCATCGGTCTAATGGTGGCTTAAGCTTGAGGCTCCCATCCCAGCGCGACAGAATCTAAAGCCAATCTAAAGCCAACCTAGAAATAACTTATGCCTTCCCCGGCCAAGGCTACCAGAATGAAAGCCAATAGGGTACCGCACACCCCAGCACAAAAATTAAGGCAGCTGCAGCAAGCAGATCAGGAGGATGTGATGGAGACCCAATCGACTGAGGAGGGCCCCTGTGTACTGGAGCAACAAGAAACAGGCCTACCGAAAGAGCTGATCAAGACAATTATGCAAACAGCACAGACGGTCCAAAATATAGACAGGAAACTCTCGGATCTTCGTACGGAGCTGAATGAAATCGATCACAAGATGGAGCAATTAGAGCTGGGCTTAACTCAAACAGCAGAGCAGTCGGACAGGCATGACCGCCTATTGCTATATCTACTAGCCAGAGACAAAGAATTGACCCAGAGGATTGATGATTTGGAGGGAAGATCCAGGCGACAGAATGTAAGATTTTATGGGATCCCAGAGGGAGCAGAGGACAAGCATGAGGACACTGGGGCCTTTTTGAGAGTCTTACTGAAAGAAATCCTAAAACTTCCAGATGAACTCGATCTCTCGATGGACCGCGCTCACCGCTCCTTGGCTCCAAAGCCCTGGGATCCCAATGCTCGACCTCGACCGGTGATCATCCGTTTCACACAATATAGATCTAAGGAGGAGGTCTTGAGAAATGCATGGCAGAATAGCCCTTTAATCTATCGTGGGCAAAGAATTGCTCTGGACAATGACCATACAACATCTGTGCAGGAAGCGCGATGAATGCTGTGGCCTATAGTGAAACTATTACGTGCTAAATCTATTAAAGCTTATGTTCTTTTTCCATCAAGATTAAAAGTACTAATGGATAAGGGAACGAAGATATTCCCAGACCTATTGGCTGCAGCGCACTACTTGGAATCACTGTCAATACCGGTCCCAGCGATGCATAGGGAGAAAATGGAGAAGGATCTGATCGCCTCGGTGTGGAAGGTGGCTCAGAAAGGCGTGTCTCTGTCAGGCTCAACGAAGAAGGATCCCCCCTCGGACCTGCATTCGGATATCTCATCGCTTCTGAGGAAATACGGCGACCCTTCCAAGGTGAACAAAAAGGCGCAACACCTGCAGGAAAACCCAAACCTAAGTCATGTGGAGGCAACGGGTCCCTGATTCTGCTGGTTGGCGGTAAAGGTATGAGTTAGATTTGATCTCACTGTATCCCTAGTTGTATGGGGCCTAGCCTGCAGATTCCACCCCCCCTTGGTCTAAGAGGTCTAAACTCAACTCTCCCACTCAAGCACATGACGATTTGAACGCCCTCCAGCCACAAGTTAAACCAACTGCATGACTGTCTACCCTCAAACCGCCGAAGGTGAAATAATAATCGCGTGAAGCAACACTGGTACAGTCCGAGGGTGGTGAAACTGCTGAAGGCGTTCAACAGAGTGCAGCAAGGCCTGGAGATCGGGGGGGGGCCGGGGAAGTGGTCTGTAAGATTACCTGGAGGAAAAGGGATAAGTGAAAGAATTGCAATGATCCTATGCTCAAACCTCACAAACTGTTTGTCTCCAGAGGACTAAATACGTGCTGACTGGGTCAGGATCTCCTGTAATTACAGCTACCGGTCTGAATAGAACATTTGGACCCACTGTATTCTAAAAATACATACAGTTAGGTCATTAACTTGGTAATGGTCCCTTAAAGAGGGGAAAGGTTTAATACAATGTGATCAGAGGCTGTTGGCATCGCGACACTTCAACCAATGTTTTATTCAAGCTGTCGTGTGAGAAGTGGGCGGCTATGCTTGCCAATGAAGACCTGGATGTTATGAGACACCCAACAAGGGAGATTTCCCTGGGGCTAATGGGGCACTTCTTGACTTATGTGAGTACTCTACTTTCAGCACTAGAGGCTGATAACTTCCAACTAAACCTAGGAAGTCAACATAACTCACGATGGTTGAGTGGGAGTGGGAGCAGTTTCACCTGCACACTCCAAAACAGTTCTGGTTCTGTTTTTTGTATAGAAGTTGAATCAGAGTTGCAGGTTAAAAACAAAAGTATGAAAGGTTTTCAACTATGTTTGTTCTGTATAAAGGTTAACACTATGGGTAACAACATCACTAAATGTTTAACTATCATCAGACATGGATCACGGAAATGGGGGAAAAAATGTGTAAAGTAAGATGGCAAAATGGAAGTCATACACATGGATAGTCAGATAAAAATTCTCTCCTTTAACATAAACGGCTGCACAAGTCTGATAAAAAGGAAGAGACTAATGGGTTACTTGTTCCAACAGGACTGTGGGATTAATTACCTTCAGGAGACGCACCTCTCCCCCTCAGAGGCTCTAAAGCTGAAGTCTAAAAGATTCCTGCAGGTGTTTCTCCTCCCTTCAGAAAGGAAGAAGAAGAGAGTTGCAGTCCTGCTAGGCATCTCTTCCTTGAGAGTTCAGGAGGTGGTGGAAGACCAGGGTGCCAGATATATTATTGTCGTTGGCAGAATTCAAGACACTATAGTTACACTAGCTAATGTATACGTCCCCCCGGGGTCCCCGGTCTCATTCTATTCTTCTTTCATACAGCTATTATTGGAGAAGGCAAGGGGTGTCCTGATCATGGGGGGAGACTGGAACCTGGTCTTTAACAGAGCGCTTGACACCACGTCCCAAATTCCCACAATGGATGTCAAGAGAGCTGCCTCTGTTAAAAAGATACTAGAGCGGGGGGGGTTTAAAAGATATCTGGAGGGAAAAATATCCTAAAACTAAAGAATACACTTGTTATTCCACAAGGTTCAAAGTCTTCTCCAGATTGGACACTTTTTTCACTTTCACTCAGCAGCTGACTGAGTTTCGTGATATGTGGGTGGGGACGTGCTCAATCTCTGATCATAATCCGGTATTTGTTGAAACAAACTTCCTGCTGCCAAGGAAAAAAACACACTGGAGGCTAAACTGCTCACTCCTACAGGACAAGAATATAGTACAGGAAATTAAACAACTTATTATTAGAACCTTACAAGAGAACAATGTGGGAGGGGTTTCCCCCCCAGATGATCTGGGACACGGTTAAGGCTGTGGTCAGGGGCAGATTAATAGCTGTTGCCACAGCAAGGAAGAGGGAAGCTAAACAAAAACAACAAGAACTCATGACTCAAATTAAACAATTGGAGGATGAGCAAAAGCTCAAATGGGAGAGGGGTAGGGACCAAGAACTTGAAACAAAATGAAGGGAACTGGGGGACCTGCAGAGGGCGGAGGTAGAGAGGGCCTTTTTCTTGAGGCAGATGTTCTACGAGGGAGGGCCACGAGCAACAAAACTGTTAGCCTTTAGGCTTAGGAGGCATCAGGCAAATACTGCCATTACCAAAATAGTTTCCCCAACCACAAAGAGAATTAGCTCCAAGCTACCTGATATTTCAGAAGCCTTTGTTTCATATTTCTCTAAACTCTATCAGGCCCCTGAGGAGATAGCCCCCACAGAGAGGCGAAGGTTCTTGTCCTCTCTTGCTCTCCCAGCTTTATCACAGGAAGCGGGGCTCTCTCTGTGTACACCAATCTCCCAACTAGAGATTTTAAATGCAATTAAGCAGCTGAAGGGGGGAAAATGCCCGGGACCTGATGAGTTCAGTGCAGAGTTCTATAAAACATTCAGAAAGGAACTGGTTCCTCCCCTTCTGGAGGTATTTTCAGTGGTCTGGGGGAAGGGTTCTCCAGTCCCACCCTCCTGGCAATATGCCACTATCTCCCTAATTCACAAAGATAATAAGGACCCAACCAAATGTGAATCATACAGGCCTATCTCACTACTTAACATAAATTATGAAATACTAACTACAATTATAGCCTCCCGTCTAAACCTGCTCCTCCCGAACTTGCTCAACATGGATCAGATGGGCTTTGTCTCAGGCCGACAGGCTGCTGATAGTGTTCAGACCACCCTGAACACTATAGATTCAATTCACAGAACTAGAACACCTGCATGCCTTATGAGCCTAGATGCAGAGAAGGCTTTTGACAAAGTCTCCTGGAGCTTTCTCTTTCTGGTGCTGGAGGCCATGGCCTTCCCCCGCCCATTCATAGATAGCCTAAACTCGCTGTGTACCGGCCCTCAGGCATACATTCGAGTGAATGGAAGCTTGTCACAGAGGTTTGGACTAAGTAGGGGAACCAGACAGGGGTGTCCCCTCTCCCCGTTGTTATTTGCACTGTACATAGAACCATTGGCGGATGCTATCTGCCAATCTAAAATTATAAAGGGCATTGAGGTTGGGGGGATGAAGAGGAGAATCTCCCTATACACGGATGATGTGCTCCTTTCACTGGCAGCTCCAGAATCGTCTATTCCGGAGGTGTGGTCGATCTTGGAGGAATTTGGGATTCATGCAGGGTACTCACTCAACAAAACAAAGACAGAGGTCCTATGTTTCTACTATGCACCGTCTCGGGCGATCCTGCAGAGGCTACCCCTTAAGTGGGAGGCTGATAGAATGAAATACTTAGGCACAATGATAACTAAGCACCATTCCTGCCTCTTTGAAACTAACTTCAAACCCCTAATAGCTCAGATTAACAAAGACTTTGGGAAATGGTCCCTAATCAACCTCCCAATGTACTCTAGAATCCAAATAATTACAAAGAACATCCTCCCTAGATTCCTTTACTTATTTCAATGCCTCCCAATATACATTGGAAGGTCTCAATTCCTCATATGGAATAAGATAATATCTAGCTTCATTTGGAATGGTAAAAACCTGGATTAACCTTAAATACTCCAAACCCACAAGAGAGAAGGTGGTAGATCCTTACCAGACTTAGAAGATTACTATTTAGCCACTCAACTAAAGATGGCCCTGTCCTGGTCTACTCCCTCATATACTTCAAACTGGAAGGCAATGGAACTGGGGGAGACAGAGGGGGAGGTTCCCCTCGACATGAGAGTCCTATTTTCCAAAGGAAGGCTGGGCACATCTTTACACCCTCTCATGGCTATCAGAAATACTATGGCAGCTACACGTAGAATTTGGCAGAAATACAGCCTGATCCATTCCATCTGGCCTATGGCCAGAATAGTCTGGGCTCCTGACTTCCTCCCTGCAAAGTTAGACCATAATTTTAGAGTGTGGGAGAGACTGGGTTTAACTCACTTGGAACAGCTCCTCCAGGAAAATAGGGTCGTGGCCTTTGATTCTCTCAAAGAAACCTACAAGCTTAGACAGTCAGATCACTTCAGATTCCTCCAGATTAGGGCCTACATCAGCCAACGTCAGAGCCTAGACCACACTCCTATCAGGGCTGCCCCCTACTGAATTGCATGAGATCAATCAGAACAGGACAAATCCAAAAGGGCTTCATCTCACATATATACAAAACGCTATCGTGAACTAAAAAAGATTTTTTAATCAAAATTAAAACCAGATAGAAAGAGGAAAGTGGAGTTGATCTGGAGGAGGGAGACTGGAACAAATCTTTCGAAATTACCACTAAAACCACAAGCTCTCCATATTGGCAGGAGTTTGAACGGAGAGTAAAAACACGCTTTTTCCTACCTCCTATGTCCCTGCATAAAAGAAACCCTGCACAGCCCCCAGAATGTTGGAGACAGTGCCAGGAAAAAAAGCAACATATGTACATGTGTTCTGGGAGTGCCCAAAGTTAAAAGATTTTTGGGAGGGCATCCGAAACATTCTGGCAGACATATTCTCACTGGCACAACAGATGGATTTTACAAATCTGATCTTGGGTGTCCCCCCTCCAGATCTGGGTAGCTCAGACGCCCTATACTTGTGGGCAATACTCATAGTGGCAGCACACAAAACCATAACTCGGTCATGGCGAAGTCCTAACTCGCCTCAGATACAGATTTGGCTTAACATAATACTGGAGATTGCAGGGATGGAGGAGTTAACCTTTAAACTGAATCATAAAATAAATCTATATATAAGAAAATGGTCAAGGTGGCACCTGTGGAGAGGTGCGCATTCAGAAATATCATTTTAAATCAAGATGTAAGATGATGAGGTGGAGTAGCTGTGGAGGCAGGACAGAGGGCCGGGAGAGTGCTGCATTGGGGTGGGCTTTCAAGAGGTGGAAGGGGCCAGATTAATTAACTATGACTCTGCATTCTGATCTCAGAATTAAACAAAATATACAAAAAAAACTGAGCTCTCTGAGTATAGGAAATAAAATACAGAAGGGGAATTAATTAACTGCTGTGGAATGTAATGATTGCAACTTGATAAAGTCGATTATGATGTCTGATGGATATAAATGTATCTGTACCCATTTGTTGTCAATAAACTTGAGTTAAAAAAAAAAATTGTCTCACTGGGGTGGGCTCCCAGTGTGCCACATTAATGGGGGGAGGGGGGATACATACTGACATGGGGATTGGGCACCTCAATGTTATCTTTTCAGGAGTATGTGGCAGGTGGCAGGAGCTGCCATGTTTTGGCACACTGGGGTGGGCTCCCAGTGTGCCACATTTAATGGGGGAATACATGACGACACAGGAATTGGGCACCTACGATGTCAGCTTTGCAGGACTGTGTGGTGGGCTGTAGGAGCCACCATTGTGAAAAGTCGCTCTGCGGCTACATTATTTATTTAAATGTTTCACCACGAAAGGCACACTGAGCAAACATGTTGCTCATAACTCCAGCCATGCACATTGCCGTGCATCGTAATGCACATGACCGGAGTCTTGCCATCTGCTGCTGCAGTGACGAAACTGCACCTGATTGCAGTGGCAGATTTATTTCAACTTTTTGGCTCTCTTTGATGTTTTCTGTCATCGCCAGCATGCTCACTGATTGGGGGCTGAGGGATGCACCCATTAAAGCCTCCCCTGCATTTGCCACAACACTGACACACTTCTGAAATGTGCTACTACCACAAGATGTTGCTTGCACATGTGCGCAAACCAACATAAAAAAGAATGAATTTTAGAAAATACATGAAATGTAAACTAAATTGTGCCTAAGTCTCCCATTTTTTCCAAGTTTTTTCCAATGGTGTCAGGGTTCTTTAAGTGGCAACATGCCAAGCCTGCTGTCAGGTGAATTTGGTCAACATTTTAGATTTAGAAGTGGGTAGCCATTTGGGAACAAGTGACCACCAAACAGTGTGGTTCACAATAAACACAGCTGTAGCATCAAGCCATACAAAAGCAAGGGTACTGGACTTTAGGAGGGCTGCCTTTGGCAAAATGGGAGTGTGCATAAGGAATGCACTAGCAAATGGGCAGGAAGGAGGTGTCGAGGAACAATGGGCAAAAATCAAAACTGCCATCACAGAGGCAACAAGCCTTTGTGTGAAACAAATAAAACAAAATTAAGGAAAAAAACACCATGGTTCTTAAAAGAGGTGGCGGGGAAGGTTAGGGAGAAAAAGATAGCATTCAGGAAATATAAGTAATCACAGAAGGAACAAGACGGGGAACTGTATCAGTTAAAGCAGAAGCAGAAGGAAGCAGGGAAGGCAATCAGAATTGCAAAAGCCGAAACAGAGGAAAAGATAGCCAGTTTGGTTACAAAGGGGGATAAAACCTTTTACAGGTTCATTAGGGAGCAAAAAAAGACTAAGGGAGGGATAGTGAGGCTGAATAAAGGGGAGGGGAAGGGAGGTGGACAGAGGGTAACAGTGAAAAGGCAGAGATCCTGAATGAATACTTTTGCTCAGTATTAACAAAAGAAGAGGGGGGTATCTATTTATTTATTTATTGAATTTTGTTGACCAGGTAGGCCCACTGGGCCCCGGAGGTCCCTTTTTCAGGGGCGACCCGGGGGTAAACACTACAATACAGGTACATAGAAACAGTAAAAGCAGGTAAGAGCTGTAAAATTAACATACAGGTTAACAGACAGTACAAGTAGGTAAGCAGGGCTGTAAGCTTGCATAAATTACAAATGGTTTAAACAGTGATAACACACATAAGGCAAATTCCATACTATATAACTGTGAAAGACTAAATAGCATTTACCATACAGAAGGTGGAGAGGGAGGAGGGGCCGAGATGTAAGGTCAGTTCCTTGTGCATTGGCAAGTGCTCCTTGCGAGCAGGTGAGCTTTGAGCTTAGACCCGGAAGCAGGTGATAGACCCTGCCTCCCGTACTTCCAGTGGGAGTTTGTTCCAGTGGCAGGGTGCAGTAAAAGCAAAGGACCTGGACCCAGCTTTTGTCTTTGTTTTGGGGACCACTAAGAGGTTTTGTCCTGAGGAATGGAGGCTCCTCAGGTTGGTTTTGACACTAACTAGTCCTTTGAGACCAAGGAGAGGTAAGGGCCCCAGAAGTTTAAAAGCGAGACATAGAGTGGGGTAGATGAGGCGGGCTTCCAATGACGGCCAGCTGAGCTTGGCTTGAGCCTCGCAGTGGTGTGTCCTGGGGTGAGATAATGTTGCAAATCGGACAATCTTATTGTATAGGGTCTGGAGCCTGCCAAGTTCCATGGCGGCCACGCCTTGGAGAACAGGTGCCGCAAAAGTGAGCTTGGGGAGAAGTATGCTAGTTGCGATGGCAACTCTGGCTTCTGGGATAATCTGGTCCTTTATTCTGTAGAGGATACCGAGTTTACCATGTATGGCTTTGGTGAGTTGGTCAACATGATTTTTTAGGGTGAAGCCTTGGTCCAAGGTTAGCCCTAGGTATTTAGTGGAGGTAACCACCTCAAGTTTATCGCCCCCTCTGGACTGGAGCTGAAGGAGCAGCGACCTAGCTGTACCCAAGGATCTGGGCCCGAACAACATCGCTTTAGTTTTGCTGGTATTTAATACCATTTTATTCCGAGTGAGCCAGTCCTCCAGCAGAAGAATGTCCTCTTGGAGGGCTTTCACCAGTTCTCCTAAGTTAGGAGAGGCTCCGGAAAATGACAGCATCATCCGCGTATTGGATGACGCTGCTGCTCCCACAATGTGAGTGCAGATCATTTATAAACAAAGTGAAGAGAAGGGGACCAAGTATTGACCCCTGAGGTACTCCTACTTTGAGCGGTGCAGACTGGGAGACATAGTCCTTCCACTTGACCCTCTGGGTCCGGCCCGTAAGGTAATTAGCAAACCATCCAAGGGCATGAGCGTCCATGCCAAGAGCGCACATTTTTTGTAAAAGGAGGTTATGGTTTACCAGGTCGAACACTTTAGACAGGTCCATGAAGACCGCGCCTGTGCTGACCCCTGAGTCTATATTGCCTAGGATAGCAGCCAAAAATTTGGTTAGTGCAGTGTCCGTCCCATGCTTGGATCTGAAGCCGTACTGCGATGAAGAGATTATCTGGTGTGTTTCCAGATATTCGCGTAGTCGATAGTATACAAGCTTCTCCTGTAATTTCGCTATTGCGGACAACAGGGAGATAGGCCTGTAGTTCCCGATAGGCTCGGTGGCCCCACCCTTGTGAATGGGGATCACTAGGGCTTGCTTCCATGGCTCAGGGACAGACCCTTCCATAAGGGACCGATTTATCAGCCAGGTTAGAGGCTTGGCTAAAGATGGGGCGCCTCCTTGAGATTCAGTCTGGATCCCATCAGGGCCCCCAGTGCCACTACCGCAGGGATTTAAGGATGAGCAGTACCTCCTTTCCTAACCAGCCGCAGATGAAACAGAGGCGGTCTAGTTCAAGGTCAGGGGCCTATTGGGTTCGCTCTTGTTATCGAAGGACCCACCTTATGCGCATCGGGTTGTGAAGAAACCCGTTTAGGGCCTCTGCGATGAGAGGCGCCTCTTGATGCCTTGGCTGTTCACCAGGATAGGGCCAGTTGTTGATTTCGTACCTCCTTTTAGGAGTTCGTTAATGTGTGACCAGAAGTATCTAGGGTTTCCCAGGTTAGCTTTTTGGAGACTGGTGATATATTCCTTCTTGGCTTTCTTTATGGCCAGTTTGCATTGGTTTCTGAGGGCCCTATAGCTAACAAAGTCCACTGGAAGCTTAGATTTCCTGAACTTTTTCCACGCTTTGTCCCTAGTAGACATCAGGGCTTTTAGGAGGGGTGAGATCCACTTATAACAGCTACCTTTGACCCTATAGGTTTTCATAGGGGCAAAGAGTTCAGTGACTTTAATGAGGGTGGTTTGGAAAAATTTGACAGCATCCTCCAGGTTAGGTAGGAGTCTAATGGGGTTCCAGTCAGTGCTATTTAGGTAGCCAATGAACTGGTCAGGGTGGAAGTTGGAGTAGTCTCTGGTAGTAATTAGACCTAGGAGGGACTTTAATAGCATTATTCTTCCAAATGACAAATATAGGTGAGTGGTCGCTCAGGGCATCTCCCAGGATCCCGGCCAGCTTTACATTACTAGGGGACGAGGTCAGGACCCAGTCTATTATAGAGTGCCTACCTGATTTGTGGTTCATTCTGGTCGGTAGGGTAATTAATTGAGCGAGGTGGGAGTCGTGTAGAGTTTCGTTGATGGCAGATTTCCCTTCCTGACCCCAGTTTAAATTGAAGTCGCCTAGAAGGATAGTCTCGGAAGCAGTGTCAACGCTGAGCTCTTCAGGAGCTCATCCAGAGGAAACCGAGTGCATTGGATGGTGGGCTATATCGAGCCAATAGTGAGGTGCTTAACCCCACCAATTTTGAGCCGAGCCAATATAGCTTCAGCATTCAGGGACAGGTCAAGGGCTGCCTGACGAGGGAGGAAGAGATATTGTCCTTGACATAAATTAGCACCCCGGCCCCTCTTTTGGAGGGTCTATCTTTTCTGAAAAGGACATATCCGGAGATTGCTACTTCATGATCCGGAATGTGGGGTTTAAGCCAAGTCTCCGAGACCGCTAATAGATCCGGATTATAGACTGCCAGCCATGCCTGCACCTCTGAGATCTTAGGTCTCAGGCTGCAGATATTCATATGCACCATCCTCAGACCCTTGGCTCCGTCCCAAGCCTTATCAAGGGGGGAGGAGATAGAGACATTAGCTGTCTCTGGGCCAGGGTTTGGTTGGATATCTCCTGCCACTAGTAGAAGGGCAGCTAATGAGCTCAGGAGTGTGAGGGTTGGAAGGGGTATGGACACGATGACCTGACTAGGGGTAGGGCTCCTACTGAAGAGAAGGACCCTGTAGAGGACCCCTTTCTTAGAGAATACAAATTATGGAATCACTTCTGAAAGAAAGTATTGTTGAGTACCTAAAGACCAGTGGGGCACAGGACCCAAGGCAGCATGGATTCACAGTGGGAAGGTCATGTCAGATGAATCTAATAGATTTCTTTGACTAGGTGACCAAAGTAGTAGATCAGGGAGGGGCTGTGGATGTAGCCTACCTAGAGTTTAGCAAGGCATTTGACAGAGTCTCACACAAAAGATTAATAAACAAGTTAGCCAACCTGGAAGTGGGTCCCAAGGTGGTAACCTGGGTGAAAAATTGGCTGGACAACAGGACACAGAGGGTAACAGTAAACATAGAAACATAGAAGTTGATGGCAGATAAGGACTACAAGGCCCATCCAGTCTGCCCATTTCTTTTTCTACCTTATAAATGTGCCATCGGCCTTTGCTCTGTCAGTGGCCTGTCTATTCATACTCATCTGTATTGCTCCCTTATGCCTATCCAATGCATGTTTGAAGCCCTGCACTGTATTCATATCCACCACTTCCTGAGGTAGGCCGTTCCATGCATCCACCACCCTTTCTGTGAAAAAGAACTTCCTCACATTACCCCTTAATTGGCCTCCCTCTAATCTCATGCTGTGTCCTCTTGTCCTGCTATTTTTCTTATATTGAAACATTAGACTCTTTCACCTTGTTAATGCCCTAAAGGTGCTTGAGGTGTTTGAATGTTTCGATCATATCACCTCTCTCCCTTCTTTGCTCTAGGGTATACATACTGAGCTCCGTTAATCTGTCCTCATATGTTTTCTGATGCAGTTCCTGCACCACTCTGAGGAAAGGGGGGTTACTAGCGGGGTACCGCAAGGTTCTGGAACCGGTCCTTTTTAACGTCTTTATAGGTGACATTGCAGAGGGGCTGGAAGGAAAAGTATGCCTTTTTGCAGATGACACAATGATCTGCAACAGGGTTGATACACAAGGGGGGGTGGAGAGGATCAGAAGGGACTTGGCAAGGTAATAGGAATGGCCAGAAATATGGCAGCTTAGATTCAATGCAAAGAAGTGCAAAGTAATGCACCTCAGAAACAAAAACCCAAGGGAATAGTACATGGGGGGGGGTGGTACTAACAACAACAAAAATGGAATGGGACCTGGGGTAGTCATATCAGACAACCTAAAGGTAGGCAAGTAATGTCAGAAGGCAGTAAGGAGTGCTGGGGGATACTGGAATGCATAGGGAGAAGCATCACCAGTAGAAAACAAGAAGTTGTTATCCCTCTGTACAGACAGTTGGTGACACCCCATCTGGAGTACTGCGTGCAGTTCTGGAGACCCCATCTCCGCACGGACATAGAGAGGATAGAGGCAGTCCAGAGGGGTGTAACTAAAATGGTGCTGGGTCTGCACCAGAAGCCATATAAAGAGAGACTAAAGGAGCTTGATATGTAAACCCTAGAGAAAATGAGGGATGGGGAGACATGATAGAAACATTCAAGTACCTCAAGGGAATCAACAAAGTCCAAGAGGGTAGCATCTTTCAGAAAAAGAGATGTACAAGAACAAGGTGTCACAATTTGAAGATTGAGGATGGATGGCTCAGGGGCAATGTGAGGAAGTAGTTTTTCACTGAGAGGGTGGTGGATGCATGGAACAGCCTTCCAGAGGTAGTAGTGGGGTCAAAAACATTGGGGAATTCATGAATGCATGGGACATACATAAGGAAATTATAGTGGGGGGGTAGGAGGAAGAAGGCTGTTGGTTAACTAGGATCTGCAACTTATCCAAAAGGTAGGGAAATAGGCAGACTGGGTGGGCCAAGCGTAAAGCTACCAACAATCCCTATTTTCCCAGGATAGTCCCTGTTTTAGGCAGCATGTCCCAGTGTCCCCACAAGTTTTGCAAAATGTCACTTTTGTCCTGGTTTTTGCTTACATGTCCCAGATTTGTCCCTTTTTTTTTTTTGTTGACTGCTAATCTGTGACTGACAGTTATTTCAGCACCACTGTGGCGCTGCTTGGACTGGACAGCAATTTGCAACTTCAACCCTTGCAGCTGTGTTGCACCGCAAACACGTCAATGGGAGCACAGTAAAGCATGTTCCTTCCTGTTCAATTAGACTGGGTAGTAGTGCAAACAAGTGCATGTGGACGTTTGCCTGCCAGTAGCTGAGAGGGATTCCAGACAGAGAAGAAACCGGCAGCAGCGAACTAAGGTACCCGAACCTCATCAGCTGTAGGGAAGTGTGTGAAAGCAATCTGGTGTGGTGGTGGGAGTCACTGAAGTGAAGTTTGCTCAGCAAATGAGGATAGTGTAAGTGGGTTGGATGGGACTGTCGAGAGAAGCAATACATGCAGCTCAAATGTCTGATCACAGTTTAATGCAGGTTTGCTTCTAATGAACTTTCTGTACATCATGATTTGGAACTTGCTGC
Organism: Neoceratodus forsteri; assembly: GCA_016271365.2. Classification (NCBI taxonomy): domain Eukaryota; kingdom Metazoa; phylum Chordata; order Ceratodontiformes; family Ceratodontidae; genus Neoceratodus; species Neoceratodus forsteri. The sequence continues at coordinate 238,597,406 of JADMNL010000026.1, forward strand.
AGCAGAATGATGTATTGTTTTAATCTGGATGTTTGTTACTGATGTTACTGTGGGGCGGCATGGCCAGAGCAAGCAGCAACATTTAATTGATTATGTGCGGTATTGTCTGCGGTGGTGCCCGTGGGAGTGACACAGTAGAGGGGGTCATGGTCAGGATGGACTGTCCCAGTTTAGGCCTCGGAAAGTTGGCAGCTTTAGGCCCAAGCGGTCCATATCTTTCTTCAAAGTCTATGCTTCTATGTAACACAACAGGATAAGGCTAACACTGTGGCCTGTGTAACCTGATGCAAAACCACTGATGCAAGAGACAACTAACATGTAAAGTTTCTTCTACTATGTGCTCGAGCTGAACTCAGTTCTGGTCAGGGCTGCATTTTGATCAAATAAAGTCTGCATTTTGCAACATGCTATCTTATGGTCAAAAGTGGGTGTTGGCAGCAGCGTGTGCTCTGGGGTCATGGTGTGGTGGCTTACAGAGAAACAAGATGCAGTTTCACATACTGTATGTCAAGGAGGTGAAACTGGGGCATTTGGAGGGTCAGAAACACTAGAGGGCTATACTGTAAGTCGAGGGATAGATATTAAAGAGGAACATTCATAGACTTTGCTCTTCACAGTTTCAAAGCCCATGAAAAGCTTTTTTAATTGTGGTATTGTACATACTTGTATCTGGCTGCAGTCCAGAGATATCGATGAGTAAGTTTGCCCCATACTGATACCACATTGCCACCATTTTTATGTTTGCTTGCACGCATGAACAAGAAACATTATGTGGCAGCTTAAGAGAGAAGTGGGTTGTGAGGTGCGGCACTGTGGCAGCCAATGCTGGCCCTGCATTTGTGGGCTTGGCACTGTTCACCCAATGCAGGCCCAGTGTTCTGATGACACTGGGTTCTGCAGAAGTGCCCCTAACTTGAAATGATTTGGCCGCTGCAATGAGGGGCCATCTCGTCATTGCAACTTCAGCCATTCCTCTGCAATGAGGGACCAACCCGTCATTGCAGGGCGGTACCTTGCCTGGTGTAACATGTCCCTAAACATGGCGGTGGCATAGCCGCCACCTCCAAGCCCCATGAAAGCTAACTGACTGGGGTGCCCAATCCCCCTGTTGGCATGCCCCCAGCCCAGTTCATTTGCCGACGGGGGAGCCCACTCCCCGTCGGCATAATGCTCCCCCCTTGTTGAGTGCTGGGGGGTGCCCAATCCTCCTTGGCATCATGCCACCCCAAACAGTCATTCTTTGCCAAGTGGGGGGCCCAATCTCTGTTGGCTTAAGTCCCACCACCTCAAAAAGGCAGGTAGCACACTGGGGAGCCCACCCCTGTGTGCAGAAGCAAGCACCTGCAAAAAACTTCCCACGATGTCTTTTTTTTCCCCTTGAAAGGAAACAGTCCCACTCCGATCGGGTCCTCTCTCCCAACCCGCACCCACACACTACACACCCTACCTCTCCACACCCCCCTCACCCCATACTTTCCTCTGGAACCCGGCAAGATGATCTTCAGTGGACAAGGAACACGTCTGCACTCTTCAAAGCCGACCATGAACTGAAGAAATGCCGGTGAGCTGTATAATGGCATAAATAGAGGGTTTTCAACTTTGGTGCATATCTTGGGCATTTTGGGGAATTTTGACACCAAAATTTCAACATGGGGTTATTGGGAACCCTCCTCATGAATTCAAGTCACTGTGGAAACATAGAAACATAGAAGCTGATGGCAGATAAGGACCGCAAGGCCCATCCAGTCTGCCCATTTCTTTTTCTACCTTATGAATGTGCCATCGGCCTTTGCTCTGTCAATGGCCTGTCTAGTCATACTTATCTGTATTGTTCCCTTTTCCCTATCCCATGCCTGTTTGAAACCCTGTACTGTATTCATATCCACCACTTCCTGAGGTAGGCCATTCCATGCATCCACCACCCTTTCTGTGAAAAAGAACTTCCTCACATTACCCCTTAATCGGCCTTCCTCTAATCTCATGCTATGTCCTCTTATCCTGCTATTTTTCTTATATTGAAGCATGTTAGACTCTTTCACCTTGTTAATGCCATTAAGGTGTTTGAATGTTTCGATCATATCACCTCTCTTCCTCCTTTGCTCTAAGGTATACATATTGAGGTCTGTTAATTTATCCCCATATGCTTTGTGATGCAGTCCCTGCACCATTTTGGTTGCCCTTCTCTGGACTGCCTCAATTTGGTTACTGTCCTTGTGAAGGTGTGGCCTCCAGTACTGCATGCAGTACTCCAGATGGGGCCTAACCAGTGTCTTGTAAAGAGGGATTATTACCTCCCTCTTACAACTTGTGATACCCCTACTAATACACCCCAACATACCCTAGCCTTACCTACTGCTTTAGTAGTCTGCTTGGATGATTCCAGGTCATCTGTGATGATGATGATGCCCAAGTATCTTTCTTCCCTTGTGATTGCCAGAAACTCCCCTTCCAACCTATAGGTGGCTCCAGGGTTTCTCTTACCTATGTGCATGATCTTGCACTTCTTTGCGTTAAACCCCAGTTGCCACTCTTCCGACCATTTTGCCAGTTTATCCAGATCTGTTCTCATTCTGCCCACCCCATCTGGATCATCTACTCTGTTGCAGATCTTGGTGTCATCTGCAAATAGACAAACCTTGCCATCCAGTCCATCTGCAATGTCACTGATGAAGATATTGAAGAGGACTGGCCCCAGGACTGATCCCTGGGATACCCCACTTGTGACTTGCATCTCTTCTGACTGTAAACTGTTTACCACCACTCTCTGTTTTCTGCCCATCAACCAGTTTGCCACCCAGTTGACCAACTTCTGACCCACCCTGAGCCTACCCAGCTTATTAATCAATCTTCTATGTGGAACAGTATCGAAAGCCTTGCTGAAGTCAATGTAGGTGACATCAACTGCTCCATCCGGTCCACCACTCTGGTTACCCAGTCAAAGAAATCTATGAGATTAGTTTGACAGGAACTTCCTGTTGTAAACCCATGCTGTCTTGGATACTGTGCCCCTATGGATTCCAGGTGTTGCACTATCCTTTCCTTAAGGAATGCCTCCATAATCTTGCCCACTACTGAGGTAAGACTGACTGGTCTGTAGTTCCCTGCCTCCTCCCTGCTACCACTCTTGTGGAGCGGGATCACATGAGCCCTTCTCCAGTCTTCTGGGACCTCTCCTGTGCTCAGAGACTCACTAAACAGTTCTGATAATGGCTCTGCTAGTTCTGCCCTTAGCACCATGGGATGTATGCCATTAGGTCCCATTGCCTTGTCCACCCTGAGCTTATCAAGCTCTTGTAGGACCCTTTCTTTTGTGAAGTGACTAGTGTACACCTCCCCCCTGTGCCCATGGTGCTGAGCTGTGGGCCCTGCCCTAACATCTCCTCAGTTAATACTGAGCAGAAGTATCTATTTAGGATATATACTTTTACATGGTCCTCCTCCTCACACACACCCTTATCCCCTTTGATCTTAGTAATACCCCCTCTGGACTTTCTCCTTTCACTAATGTATCTATAGAAAGTCTTGTCACCTTCTTTTACTGTTCATGCTAGTGTTTCCTTGGTTTGGGCCTTTGCCTGCCTTACTGTCTTTCCTGTTTTCCTTAGGGAAGTTTGCTATGCCTCCCTATCTTCATCCTGTTGCATTCTCTTACATTTCCTGAAGGCCAACCTTTTGGCCTTGACCTTTTCTGCTACTGTTTTTGAGAACCAAAGTGGGTTCCTTCTTCTTTTGCACTTCCTTTTCTCTCTAACACAATGGGATGTTACTTCAGGTATTGTATCCTTAATGCTTGCCCACTTTGCCTGTACTCCCTCACCCGTATTTCTTCTTACCAGAGCTAGCTTAACTCTGTTGGCCATCTTATCAAAGTCAGCTCCTCTGAAGTCCCATATGTTTGCCTTGGAATGGGATGATTTAGTTCTAGTGGCCAAATTGAACCAGACCATGTGATGGTCATTGGCCCACAGGTTACCTTCTACCTGGAGATCTATGATCCTATCCCTGTTAGTCAGTACTAGATGTAGGATAGCCCTGTCTCTTGTAGGTTGTTGTACCAGTTGTTTGAGGCCCTTCCCCTGCAGGGAATCCACTATGTGTCTAGTTCTGGCAGATGCTCCTGCTGGAATTGACCAATCTGTATCTGGCAGGTTGAAGTCTCCCATTATCAGAACCTCCCCCTTAGCTGTCATGTTTTGTATATCTTCTAACAGTAATGTGTCTATGTCCTTCCCCTGGTCTGGAGGCCTGTAGACAACCCCAGTTCATATGGCTGTCCCACTTCCTGTTTCCAGGATGACCCACAGTTATTCTGGCTCCTTATGTGTATTCTGAATTTCTGTAGCTGTGACATTTTCATTGACATAAAGGGCCACTCCACACACCCCTTTTTGCACCTTGGTCTCTTCTGAACAGTACATAGCCAGGTACTGAAGTCTCCCAATTACTGGTGAACCATGTCTCGCTAATGGCTACTATGTCCAGTTTAGCCTCTGTCATAATTGCCTGCAGGTCTGGGATCTTGTTTCCCAGACTGTGAGCATTTGTGTACATGATTTTCCACTGGCCAGATTTTGGTGTGTTGGTTGTTGGGCGAGGTCTGGCATTTCCCCTGTGCTTCGTATGAGGAGCCAGACCTTTTCCTTGTCTGGTGATACAAATGAACTACAAACATGCTGAACTCCTGTTTGATCACTAGCTGGGGGGAGGGTTTCTTCCCATTCAACATATCAGGTGCTGCACCCCTCTCCCCATTTGCTAGGGAACTCAAAGTCATGGAGTCATTCGGTACCAAAAGGTGATTTCTTGGTCACTGTGCAGAATCACCTTTCAGGACTGATTAACAAAACAACAGTGCTACTGTTCATGAGGTGGGCTCTCAAAAAGACTATGTTGCAAATTTGGTGGAAAAAATTCAAAAAATGACTGTTTTATGAGTGTACATTGCGCAATTACCACGCACGCATATAAGTTTGCGAATCTGTAGTATTTTCACTCCAGATTTTCAACATTGGCATTTTTCCACACCTCCCTATGAACAGTGCAGCTGTCATTTTTCACATCCTGGCCGAAATGTGTTTTCATACTTCTGCGCAGAATATCACGGTCGCTGAAGGAAATCAGTGTTTAGGACACATTAAGAAAATGACAGTGACACTGTTCATGAGCAGAGGTCCTAAAATACTTATGTTGAAAATTTGGTGATGACAGTCCATAAAAAGACTGCGTTACAAGCGTGCGTTGTGCAGTTTTCACACACTGTTGTAACTTCACAAATTTGTAATATTTTCACTCCAGATTTTCAACATTGGCATTTTTTCACACCTCCTTATGAACAGTACAGCTGTCATTTTTCACATCCTGGCTAAAATGTGTTTTTGCACTTCTGGTGCACAATAGCGTGGTTGCTGTCAGAAATTGGTGTTTAGGACAGATTAAGAAAATCACAGTGGCTCTTTTCATGAGCAGAGGTCCTAAAATGCCTATGTTGAAAATATGGTGACAAATGTCCATAAAATGACTGTGTTATGAGCGTGTGTTGTGCAGTTTCCACGCACCCTTGTAACTTCACAAATTTGTAGTATTTTCACTCCAGATTTTCAACATTGGCATTTTTTTTCACTCCTCCGTATGAACAGTACAGCTGCCATTTTTCATATCCTGCCCGAAATATGCATTTACACATCTGGCACAGACTAGTGTGGTTGCTGTGGGAAATCAATGTTCGTGACAGATTAAGAAAATCATAGTGACAGTGTTCATGAGCAAAGGTCACAAAATGCCTATGTTGAAAATTTGGTGAAATAATTCCACTAAATGACTGTTATGCACATTCGTTGCACAGTTTCCACGAATGCTCGGAAGTGCGAGCATTTTTAATGTTTTCACTACAGATTTTCAACATAGCCATCTCTTCACACTTCCCTGTGAATGGTATAGCAGTCATTCTTTACATCCTTTCTGATCTGTGTTTTCATACATCTGGTGCAGAATGGCACGTTCACTGTGGGAACTCAAAATTAAGGACACATTAACAAAATCACACTGCCACTGTTCATGAGAAGAGGTCCCAAATGCTTTCAGGAGGTGGGGGTCACAAAAAGGCCATGTTGAAAATTTTTAGTGCAAATACCAGCAAATGCCCGGGGTGTTAGGATTTCTAACCATAACATCCCATCCTGTACAGACTGATAGGCATCAGGGATGTGCCTTTGGATTGCCGACTGTAATGCTCGTGCCATCCCACCCCACTCCCCAGCCAGTGACAGGCATCGAGGTGTGCCATGGACTCTTGACCCCAGAGTCTACCCCATTCTCCTATACTGCACCCATTTCAGTGAATGTCCTTATGGAATGGGGTGTCTGTAAAGCAGAACACACCAAGGCACACCTCAAAACATGTCGGTGTCTGCATGATAGGGTGAGGTGACATGGCATGAGCGTTATGGGTGACAACCCAAACGCATACCCCTATGCCTGTCCATCTCTGAAGGGTGGAGGTGGGGCTGGCATGAAGTTCAATACTTCACTGCCATTCCTATTCTGCATCTGTCTAACTCCTGCATTTCCAATGCTAATACCAGGAAGCAAACATTCGGCATTGACAAATGCTTGTTAAACTTTGTGTCACTGACAAACAAGCTGTGGCTAACCTCACTGTAGCCAAGCACAGCTTGATCATCAGTGACATCACAAGGCTGTAGAAATGGTGGCAATGTACTATCTACAAATACCTCATGGGGGTGAACAGGATGCAGGAGGGGAGTGTCTTTCAAATGTGAAAGAACAGCAGGACCAGAGGACATGCAATGAAGCTGCATGGGGTGGGGGGGTGATTAATCAGGATGTGAGACAGTACTACTTCACTGAAAGCATGGTGGATGCCTAGAATGGACTGCCCATGGAAGTGGTGAAGGTGAAAACAGTAGGAGGCTTCAAGTATACATGGGACAGACATACGGGAATATCAGTAAATTGGGAGGGAGTGTTGCCGGAGACTAATTAGGGTCTGTAGAGACAGACGAGGCAGGGACCATTTCTGGGCAAACTGGGAGAGTCAAGCAGTCCTTTTCTGCTGACAAATTCTACGTTTCTATGCTGCTATCAGTATAGGCAGTGCTCCAAATAATGTTGACATTCAGGAGTAGCATACTCAGCATTTGTGACCGTTTGTGAGTAAAAGTAAATTTTGATGAGTAGAGAAGTGCTTTATACTTGGGAAAAGAGCTACTTCTGAAGTAGCAATAGAGCACTTCCAAGTACTGTACTGAAAAGGCTGGGCCAGTGGTCAAGAGGGCTGAGACACCTAGCGCTTACCTCTTACTGTGCTGGCGACCTGGGGTCAGAAGCAAGCTCAGGCTGCTGGGGTTGGCCGGGGGGGGGGGGTTGAGCATATGGAGGCTGGGTGTTCAACAGATGGGGCCCTCATCAGGAAGGGGAGGAGGCAATGGCAGACATCCGTTGGCTGTGTGTGGGAGCATGCCCATCTCGTGCTGCACATCACTGCATGTCTGTGCTTCTGGGGGAAAACTAAGGAAACCAGGAAAACCCCACTAGCTGGGAGGAAGACATTGCTTCAGCCATCGTGTCCAATGCCAGATCCTGCTCTCCAGGGTCTTGATTTCCTCCCTCCTTTGCCTCCACCTGAGGTAACATTAGATTGATAAGGATGCCATGGCATTTAAGGTGGCCCCGCCCTGGGGTTCATGATCGGTAGGTTCCCACAGGTGAATCGTGGGTGGGTTGGGGGACCAAGACCACACACAAGAGAGGATTTCAGACTGAACGGAAACAGCAGAGCTCACTTATGGTGCCCCAGCCAAGCGGTGACCAGGAGGGAAAAAGATCTAACAAAAAAGTACTGTGATGAATATCGGTATGCATAAAAAAATAAATAAATGACTTCTTATGGTGAGCAAAATAAGCCACTACTCACCTTATGTGTATCACTGAATGTAAGGCAGACTGACTCATTACCATCTCCGTATTGTTGTCGGCTACTGCTAAGCCTGCTACCTAATTTAAAAGAGCTTTACATGGGATTTCATGACTGTTCCCCATTAATATCTGCCCCAAGCTTAGATCCCTCTAGAATTTCTGACCCTCCAAAGCCCTAGCATCCCCTCCTTGGGGTCCCCTTTTTTATTGTAAATCTGCCACCATTATACCAAAGGCTACTTCCTTTGCCTGCTTCTCTAATTGCATGTTGAGGGGCCTGGGTTTGGGTTCAACGTTTACTGTGTCTGCCCTACAAGCAGCAGTACTATAATTATGGTGCCTCCACCTAGAATAAAGATTAATTGGGTAAGTTGCCAAACTAGTACAGCCCTCATGAAGTTGTACCTACCCACAACCCAAGCTAGTGGCTCCACACACAGCTTGGCAATAAACACTCTGCTCTGCCTGGACTACCACATTTAATGGCTAGCACTAATAATATGCTCACCAGCTTCACACTTACCAACAGGGTCTGGACTTCTGGCATAAACCCTGTGTCCCCTGCAAAAGAACAGATAACTAGCAACCACAGTGCAGCTTTACTTTTCCCCACACTTAACCCTGCAACAATAATATGTTCACAGACCCAGTTAAAATACAAAACAAGTCAGTTTAATTTATGGGACAGAACACAGGGAGGGGGTGAACATTTAGGTTAACTATTGTGGCACTGTAATTAAGCAGATAGCAATTAATGATCATTAAATCTGTCCCTGAATTAGTCAGTTTATCAAGCTGCTGGGTTCCCAGGATATGGTTAGGTGCAGACCTGAAACGTTGCCGCAGGTAGGGCGGCGTTGCAGCTTGTTGGGGCCCTGGATGGAGAAAAGCCTGTTAGTAGACAGATTGAAACACTTGCAAACAGTAAAATATTTGTAACCCTGGGCCAGATGGCCTGTAATCACATTCAACAACTGAGGACTTACGGGGCAAATCAGATGACACAAAACATTTATTTAATTGTTGCAGAGGGCTACCCTGATTGTACTCACTGCACCCAGATCAGCTGGAGAAAAGGAAGAAGACACCATGGATCTGCTGACTTGCCAGGATGATGGTGGGGACCGGGGCTGGCACAAGTCACCTCCACTTCATGGCCTTTTTCTGTAGGTGGCCACAAACTGTGACTTACTTCTTCACAAGGGCTGACTCCCTGATGCCGGTTTCTGGCCAGGCAGACACTGGATCTGATGCAGGAACAGTTTTAGGGGCCACAGTTGGCACAGGCTCAACACATGACGTTTGGCTTGGTATGCAGTTTGGAAGACTCACTCAACTTGCAAGTCACAGACTGGTTTAACTTTATCAGGAAACAAACTGGAACAACTAGCAAAAGGTCTCCCCCTTTATTGAATGTGACGGGAAACAAACGTAACATCCACTGACTCTAAATTGCACTGGAGTCCTTAACTCGAAAGGTCCTCTCACAGTTCCTTCAGTTGCCTTTTCTCAGGCAAAATGCTCCTTAATCAGCACCAAGTCTCTGAACTCAGTCAGGATAGCTGAGGATTGCTTTCTCTGGTTCTGCGTTTCAGCAGTGTAAGTTCTGCAAGGTGGCAAGGCAGGCCGAATTCACTGCGACTGTTTTCAGCTCACCGCACAGGCTCCCATTTCTCTCAAGCGTGAGTTGAACTGCTCACTCTGCTTTTAGCCAGTCTACAGTGCCTTCAAGTCCTGCAGGGAGGCAAAACAGGCCTTTCCCCTGCGCTTCTCTTAGCTCACCACACAGACTCCTTTCTTCTCGGTGGCTCAAGCTGAACTCCCCCATTGTTCAAACACAGTCCCAGCTGAAGACTGGGATCTCTGTATTCTGGTTGGCTGCCTTTACTGTCAATCACAGTATGAGAACTCTCATAGGTTAATTTAGGTGCCAACAAGAAAGTTCACAGCTTTTCCCATAAGTCACTGTAAACAGGACCCCTTGAGGACCCCTTGGTTCCAATTGGTTCAAACACTGAGTCAGAGATCAAATATGGTGGCTTCCATAGTGGAGGATTAAATAGTCAATGTAAACAGCTCATTTATACAATAATAAGAAGGATTTAGAGATAAACATTTACAGGGGATTATCAGGCTCCCTCAGTGGTGTTGAGCGACTGCTGAATGGTGTTACTTGGGGTTGTACCCAGCTGGTTGCTTTAGCCTTGATTTACTCTGACCCAGCCTGGGCTATGTACACTATACACAGGCTGAACTTTGTAAAGAGACAGCGCAGCAGCTCACTATGGCACCCACATGCAGAACTGCAGCAAAACATTATTGTACCTGAATTTACCTTCCCTCACTGGACATCAGCCAGACAATGGGCATTACTGGAACCCAGGGAGACACTCAAGGTAAGCCCTCCCCCAAATGGAGCGGGGTTCATTACTGATTCTGCATTCTTCATATAGTAAAAACAAACCTTGTTTTTGTGCTGCCCTGATATACTGCATGTATTGATTGTACTGTTTTGTGAATTATTGTGTTCCTTTAAGACATTTCCCCCTGCACCCTTCTCAATAAGCACCCACTGGCAACAAGATGTTTACAGCTCAGTTCTCTTTTTCTGCTAAAAATTTAAGACAAAATAATTAAATCAACAAAAACCCTCTATCCATTAGCTGCAGTAACCTAAAGCTGCCACCTAATGGAAGCCACCAAATCAAGTGGCAGTAGATGACTTGTTCATTTTCAAACAGCACGTAGTCATAATATAAGGTCATTTCTCATTGTTACAGTCAGGTTCTGTGTATTTCAACACTTTCATTTACATTAACAAAGATTTTCTTTTCTATTGTCATTGGAAGGCTCTATAGAGGGTGGGATTGAGAAAGGGGGAAGAGGAAGAGACCAAAAGGTACAGGTTATTTGAAGGGGTGATAAAAGAGCAACTTTTCCATCAATATCTCCATCAGCTTAACTTTGTTCAGGATCATTTCTCTTTACATTCTGTCAATGTGCAGACATGTTCTTTTTGCAATTATGTACAATACCTATTTAAGTGGCAATGTGCCTGACCCACTGTCAGCTGAATTTGGGTGGGGTCAAAACAACAGGATAAGGCTAACACTCTTGTCTGGGTGATCTCAAGCAAAACCACTGAGGTTAGAGGCAAATGACACTTGTAAAATTTCTTGTACTATGTGCTCAGGCTGAACGCCATTCTGGTCAGGTCTACATTTTGATCATAATTAGAATGAAGTAATGGGCTAACACTGCTTTGGTAAGAAAAGACGAATACTGAACTCCCCCCCGCCCTCTGAATTTTAAGATTTTTCTTTTGCCCCCAAGGATGGCTGGAGTAGCACTAGAAAGGCTATGATGGTCATGATTTAGTGGCATTTGAAGAGACCTGTTGGGGAGAAGTGAATGACGGAGATGTTAGAAACACAGAACATAGAAAATGGCCACAAAAAAAGAACATTTGTCTATCCAGTCCATCCATAAAACTTTAACAAACCCAGGACCTGTTGTCTGCACAGGGTTCCTCTAACCCACACTAACCACCCCCATGCTCCCTACTGTACCACTATCACCCTCAGCAACCACTAAGCCCTTCACTCTGTCCCAGCCATGTTTGAAACCATTGATAATTTTGGTGCTCACTGCATCAGCTGGCAAATTGTTCCATGGCTCCACCACCCTTTCTGTAAAATCAAACTTTCTTACTTCCCTCTTAAACATCCCTCCCCATCAATTTCCACTCATGCCCCCATGTTCTTGCTCCACTACTTATGCCAAATAGTTCCTCACAATTTACCTTGTTCATTTCTTTCAGGAACTGGAAGGTCTCTATCATGTCTCCCCTCTCTCATCTGGCCTTCAGGGACTACATGTTCAGTGCCTTGAGCCGGCCCTTGTAAGATCTGCCCTGCTGGCCCCAAATCATTTTGGTAACCCTGCTTTGCACTGTCTATAGCCTGTCCTTATCTTTCCTTAGGTGAGTACTCCAGAACTGGGCACAGTACTCCAGGTAGGGCCTCATGACCAGTAATCAATAGAGAGGTAGTTATACTGCATTCCCTCTGCTGTCAGTACCCCTTCCTATACACCTCAGCATCCTGTTTGCCTTACTGTAGACCTTGTTACTCTGGATTGATTGTTTTAGGGAGTCACTGATGATGACCCCTAGGTCTCTAGGGATATGGTGGGATACAGGTTAATCCGAAGAACAGCAAAGGGGTAGGGGGTGGCTCTGTTTGTAAGGAAAGGAGTCATGGAGTAAAATAAGGAGGATATCCAGGGGAAAACTGTGTTACAGAGTCTATCTGGGTCAAGCAAGGAGTAAGTGGGTTGGAGGGGAATAAGAGTCCCCAGGGAGTGCTATAGGCCCTCTTACAGCTCAGTGGAGCACTGTGAAACACCTGATTGGGATAATTATGAAATTACCCAAATTGGATGCATTAATGGGATGCAATGGTGATTCTGAGGGACTTCAATCTTCTGGGCACATACTGGCATCTTGAGAAGGATAACAACAGGGATAAGTCTGTATTCTTGCTCATTGCCAAGGGCTGCTTCTAAGAACAGCCAGGGGTATGATTTAGGGTGAGCCAAAGGTTGCAGCTGACACCCTTATGAGTTATCTGCAACCCCTTTGATGCCCATTGCTTCCTCTAAGAATGCAGAAGTAACCAGGGGGCACTCCGAGATGACTGGTGCTCACACTAAGCAAAATCCACCAAACAAGCAACTAGGCACAGCAAACCAAATGCTGATCCAGGGGTTTTGTAATGCAACGATTCATGCACTGTTGGCAAGGTGCATGCATGTATGTGAAATGCTGAGTTTCTAAACTGCTGGATCAGTGTTACTTTCTTCTCTGCTATTAGAATGCAGTTTTGAGGAAGCATGGAATAAAGTTTTCTCTTCATGTTTTTGTCAGTGTATAACTTCCATGTCTGGTAAGGCCATTTGCTTTGCTGTGCCCAGTTGATTGTTTTACTAAGACCCCTTTCAATAGGGATTCTCTTGGAGCTGACTTTAAAACTGTGGTGATGGGGAGGTTTATAACCCCAATGATTCTTGTAAATTGTGTCTTGGGAGGCCCTACAGTAAGGCAAACATGATGTTGGGTGTATAGGAAGGTGTACTGACAATGGAAGGAAGGAGGTATTGCTACCTCTTGTTTAGGTCATCTTTGAGGCCCCACCAGCAGTACTGTGCCCAGTTCTGAATTCCTTACCTGAGGAATGATAAGAACAGGAGAGACAGTGCAATGCAGGGTGACCAAAATTATTCAGGGCCAGCAGAGTACAGTAGAGCTTACAAGGATCGGCTCAAGACACTGGCACGTACTCGCTAAAGGCCAGACAAGAGTGGGGATATATGATAGATACTTCCAAGTTCATGAAAGGAATGAACAAGGTAAAATGCAAGGAACTATTTAGCATTAGTAGTTGATCAAGAACACAGGGGCACGCGTGGTAACTGATGGAGGGACTTTCGAGAGGGACGTGAGGAAGTTTTATTTTACAGAAAGGGTGGTGGTGCCATGGCACAATCTGGCAGCTGATTTGGTGGGCACCAAAACCATGAATGGTGTCAAACATAGCTGGGACAGATGGAAGGGCTTAGTGGTTGTTCAGGGTGGTAGAGGTAGGGCAGGGAACATAGGGTAGATAGAGTGGGTTAGAACCCTGTATGGCCAGGTCCCAGGTTTGTTAGGGTTTATGGGCAGACTCGGTGGATCAGTGTGGTGTTTTCCTGCTGTCATTCTCTATGTTTCTAAATGATGCCATTGACAGCAGCCTCTCCAACAGGGGGGCTAGGTTTGATGCCACCCCTGACCTTTTCCTCAGCATTGAGGATGGGGTCCTCTCTGGTGTGAAAGTTAATGGACCAATGGGAGGAAGCAGGAAAGGGATCTGGGGGTGATAATTATGGACAATTTAAAAACATTAGTCCAGTGCAACTGGAAGGTCAAATAGAATGGTGGGATGCATTAAAATAGAAATCAGCAGTAGACAGAGAGGTAACCCTACCCCTGCACAGATCACTGGTTCAGCCACACTTGTAGTACTGCATCTGGTTCTGGAGCCATCACTGGAGGAAAGATAGGGACAGGTGCTTGTTTTTCTTCCAAACCATTGGTGAGACACAGACAAGACCTTATCTATATATCATAAAATGTCTATTTTTGAGAACATGGGTGAATGGCCTCCTTTTCTTATGCACTCCAGTGGTTCTAATAGGATATGTCATAAGATCCCTAACCACAACAAAATAAACTAATATCAGCATCATCATCACTGTGACATGCTTTTACATTCAGTTTATTACAATAATCCCTTTTATCATCAACAGAGATTTCACGAAATCTAAAACCAAGAGCATGTGGCATAGACAACCTCAAAACTCTCTCCTCATGTTCTTCACCAAGTTTTAAGGCTAGGTTGCCAATTTCACAAAATGTAGTGCTGAACTCAATGGCAATTTCCATATCATATAAAATAATGCATGGGGGACTGTGTATAACATATAGCATAATACAGGGGGTAGTGTGTATAATGAGAATTTTACACAGAGCCGAGGAGTTGATGCTATGTAAACCCGTGAGTGAAACTCAAGGGGTTTATAGAAGCATCCAACACTGAGAGTATGCAGAATTCTTGTTAAACACACAGCACACTACTCTATCTCTTGTTTTATATAATTGCTGAGTAGGTTTTCCTGCCTTGAAGATGCTACACAGCAATTATAGAAAACATCGGTTCTGGTAGTGCAGTCCAGCCTTTGTTTTATATAATTGCTGAGCTCTGTTTTTTTCACTGCAAACCCCTCTCCCTCCTGCATGGAACAGGCTGCAGCCTAAGCTCCATACAGGCAAGAGAGGTGACCAGAGCAGTCAGAGCAACCAAGGCTTTGAGAGAGCTCAGGCTGGCACAGAGAATCAAGGAAGAGGAAAAGGGTTTCTTCAGGTACATAAGGGAGAGAAGGAAACGCAAGTGTCAGATTGTAAGGATCAGGAAGGATGGGGGGGTGGGCAGAGGAGGGGGCAGACCAGGCAGAAGCATTCAATGAATGCTTCTATTCTGTGTTTAATAAGGAGAAGGATGTGACAGTGCTGCAGTGGAAGGGGAGGGTAGGAACGGGGGGCTGGGATAACAGATGGGGAAATCCCAGTAGGCAGGGTACTGGAAGGACTAAGAGCCCTGCAGGTGGATAAAGCACCTGGCCTAGCTGGCATACACCCCCAGGTACTCAAGGAATTGGCAGAAGTCCTGGCAGAGCCAGCAGCAGACTTGTTCAATACCTCTCTTGGAAAGGGGAGCATACACCAGGACTGGATAATGACGTATGTTGTGCTCCTCCACAAAAGTGGACCCAAAGATGAACCAGGCAATTATATAGACTAGACATACTTACAACCATCATGGAAAAGCTTATGAAGACAATCCTTAAGGAGAGATTGGTAACCTTTCTAGAGGAAAATGGTCTCCAGGATGGAAGGCAACATGAGTTTGTCTCTGGCAGGTCCTGTCAGACCAACCTGGTTGACTATTATGAATGGGTAACTAGGGCACTTGACAGGGGTCAGGTGGTGGATGTCCTGTATGTGGATTTCAGCAAGGCCTTAGACTCAGTGCACCATGGGAATCTCATTGACAAGTTGGGATACCAGGGAGCAGGGGCGAAGCTGGTGAAATGGATCACAAACTGGCTGCAAGAAAGGCAGCAGAGGGTATTGGTGGGGAGGGGAACTCTTATCTTTAAAGGTTGTAACTAGCGGAGTACCGCAGGGCTTGGTACTGGGCCCAGTGTTGTTTGGCATTTTCATTGCCGACATCTCATATGGCATCATGAATAAGATTAGTCTATTTGTAGATGACACGAAGATTGGTGTGGTGGTGGATGACACAGAAGGGTGGCAGGGGCTACAGGATGATCTAACTAAACTAGAGCAATGGTCAGACACATGGCAGCTGAGGTTCAACACAAAAAAGTGCAAAGTCATAAAATTGGGAGCAAGGAACCCAAGGAAATGTTATCGACTGGTGGTGGTGGGGGGGGGGTTGTCAGATAGCCATTACAAAGAAGGAGAAAGATTGTGGGTTATAATAACAGGGCAAATGAACCACTCCACACAATGTAGGAAAGCAGCAGCAAAAGCCAATAAGGTGCATGCTGGGGGTGTATTGCTAAAGGAATAACCTCCAGGAGAGGGGAGGTAATCCTGCCACTGTACAGGTCATTGGTGAGGCTGCACCTGGAATACTGCATGCAGTTCTGGTGCCCGTACCTAAGGAAGGATGTAAAACTGCTGGATGGGGTACAGCGCAGAGCAACCAGAATGATCCTGGGTTTGGGAGTCAAACCCTATGAAGAGAGGCTGAGGGAGCTTAACATGTATTCCCTAGAAGAGAGGAGGGATGGGGATATGATAAAGACATTGTAAATATATGAAGGATATAAACAAGACTGGCACAGAGGGAATCTTTAAGCTAAAGGGAGGGACATTAGGGCGTATGATCTGAGAGTGGAGGGTGGAAGATTCAGGAGAGAAATGAGAAGGCACTTGTTGTGCCCCAGAGTTGGGGGCACAACAGAAAGAACAAGCATTTGTCAATGCCGAACGTTCGCTTGCAGGTATTTGCAGTGGTGTTTGGCACGTGTGGTGCTTTATCTTAATGCCCTGTGCGATTGCTGGTATTTGCACAATAAATTTTCAGCATGACCTTTTTGTTACCCCCATTGTGCGCTACATAGGCGGAAACACGTTTTGGGCAGGATGTGAAAAATGACAGCTATACTGCTCATAAGGAAGTGTGGTAAAATGGCAATGTTGAAAATCTGGAGTGGAAATATTGAAAATTCGCAAACCCACGAAGCGTGCGTGGGGAACTGTGCAACTATGTAAAACAGTCATTGTTAGGAATTTTTCAGCAGATTTTCAACATTGGCATTTTAAAACCTCTGCTAATGAACAGTGTCACTGTGATATTCTTTACTATGTCCCATACATTGATTTCGCAGACACCGACCGCGCCCATTGTGCACTACATGGGCGGAAACATGCTTTGGGCAGGATGTGAAAAATGACAGCTGTACTGCTCATAAGGAGGTGTGGTAAAATGGCAATGTTGAAAATCTGGAGTGAAAATATTGAAAATTCGTGAACTTACGTTAGCAAGGCAGCGAGACTCGCACAATGCATGCTTGTAAAACAGTTATTTTAGGAATTTGTTCACCAAATTTTCAACATAGCCATTTTAAATCTCTGCTCATGAACAGTGACACTGTGATTTTCTTAATGTGTCCCATACACTGAGTTCGCAGCGACTGTGCATTATGTGCTACATAGGGCGGGAAACACGTTTTGGGCAAGATGTGAAAATGACAGCTGCACTGCTCATAAGGAGGTGTGGTAAAATGGCAAAGTTGAAATGTAGAGTGAAAATATTGAAAATTCGCAAACTTCGAGCGTGCATAGGAACTGCGAAAATGAACACCGTGAAACAGTCATTTTAGGAATTTGTCACCAAATTTCAACACAGCCATTTTAAGACTTCTGCTCATGAACAGTGTTACTGTGATTTTCTTAATGTGTCCCATACATTGAGTTCACACCGACTCGCGCATTGTGCGCTACATGAGGCGGAAACATATTTTGGGCAGGATGTGAAAAATGACAGCTGTACTGCTCATGAGGAGGTGTGGTAAAATGGCAATGTTGAAAATCTGGGTGAAAATATTGAAAATTAGTAAACTTTCGAGGCGTGCGTAGGAACTGCATATCGAGACTAAATAAAACAGTCATTTTAGGAATTTTCACCAAATTTTCAACATAGCCATTTTAAGATCTCTGCTCATGAACAGTGACACTGTGATTTTCTTAATGTATCCCATACACTGAGTTCACACAGCGACTGTGCCATTGTATCGCTACATGGGTGGAAACACGTTTTGGGCAAGATGTGAAAATGACAGCTGCACTGCTCATAAGGAGGTATGGTAAAATGGCAATGTTGAAAATGTAGAGTGAAAATATTGAAAATTAAGAAACTCACGAAAGGCATAGGAGCGCGTAAATGAACACCTCGTGAAAACAGTCATTTTAGGAATTGTTTCATCAAATTTTCAACACAGCCATTTTAAGACCTCTGCTCATGAACAGTGTCACTGTGATTTTCTTAATGTGTCCATACATTGATTTCACACACGACTCGCCATTGTAAGCTACATGGAGGAAACACGTTTTGGGTGAGATGTGAAAAATGACAGCTGTATTACTCATAAGAAGGTGTGGTAAAATGGCAATGTTGAAAATCTGGAGTGGAAATATTGAAAATTCGCAAACCTACGAGCGTGCGTAGGAACTGCGCAACGCACGCTCGTAAAACAGTCATTTTTAGGAATTTTTTCACCAAATTTTCAACATAGCCATTTTAAGATCTCTGCTAATGAACAGTATCACCGTGATTTTCTTACTGCATCCCATACATTGATTTCACACACCGACTGCACCATTGTGTGCTACATGGGCGGAAACACATTTTGGGCAGGATGTGAAAAATGACAGCTGTACTGCTCATAAGAAGGTGTGGTAAAATGGCAATTTTGAAAATCTGGGTGAAAATATTGAAAATTAGCGATTTACGAGGCCTGCGTAGAGAACTACGCAATGCAGCTAATAAAACAGTCATTTTTGGAATTTTTGACCAAATTTTCAACATGGGGTTTGGGACCCTTCTCATGAATGATGTCACTGTTATGGCATTATTTGGGCCGAAGGGTGATTTCATGCAGGTTCGACTGCTGACTGTGAAATCACCCTTGACTAACTCATATAATAGTGACATCTTTCATGAAGGGAATCTAAAACATATTGAAATAGTCTAAAAATCAAAAATACCTAAGATATGCAATAAAGTTGAAAACCCCTATCTAGCCCATTATACAGCTTACCGCATTTCCTTAGTTAGCGTCGGCTTTGAAGAGTGCAGACGTGTTCCCGTCCACGAAGATCGTTGCACCCAGCTCCGGAGGTAAGTATGGGGTGAGGGGTGTGGGAGCTGGGTGTGCAGTGGGTGGGTGCGGGTTGTGGGAGGAGGACTGGGAGAAGCGCCGTGGGACCGTTTTTGGTTTACAGGTGAAAAAAAAAGACTACGTGGGACGTTTGCCACACTGGGGTGGGCTCCCAGCATGGCAGAAGGATAGCTGGGGGGGCCGAGGAGCTGACGGGGGATTGGGCACCCCCTTTGGCAAACAATGCGGGATGTTTGCCACGCTGGGGTGGGCTCCCAGTGTGGCACCAAAGATTTGGGAGGGGCGGCGTGATGCGGTGCTCTGTATGACAGTGGTGGTTTTCTTTGAAGTGAAGACCACCGCTGTCATACACAGCTCCCACACCCATTGGTGCAGGACCGACACGTCTGCTCAACGGAGCACTGGATTGAAAGGGGGAGGCACACCTCCAAAGTGTGCTACTCTTCCTAAAATCGCCTTCATGCGCGCGTTGTAACGAATATGGAATAGAAATGTTCCCAGCCCTTATAAGGTGCCCTCCTAGTATAGAGCCCTACAGTATAGAGGTGCCCTAGAAATGCCCAGGTGCCCAAACTTTAGGTATCTCCAGCATAAGCGCATTTTAAAATGAATATAAATAGCCTGAATTGCCAAGCAAATATTGCTGTGCCAGCATTGTGCCCAGAGCAGAATGTTGTGCTGAGCTGCACATGCTCAGCATTCTAGTGCCAGAATCAAAATGCAGAATGTTGCTGTTTGAAAATGTATCTGTTGAGAGGGAGAATCATGGTGACTCTGGAGTAGAGAGAACGCAGAAAATGAGGAGGGATGAGAAGAGCTTGCCAGGGGGGCTGAAGTTGTCCCTGAGGACTTTCCTGTGTGCCCCTCTGCCTCCAGTCACTGAAGACTGCATACCTGAACATGTCAATTGGTCCACGGTGTCGTTGGAAACCTTGGAAGATGCTCCAATCTCCACAGAAGGGCTTGGTGCCCCGTTTGTTTATTTTTTTATTTAAAAGTAGAAGTTTCAGTCCCCCCGGAGGCAGTGTTAGCAGTGCCACAGCATCTTTGAGTCAGTCAGGACCTCTCAACGCCTCCGGACAACCTCTGAATTGCCCAAAACCCTCCCTCTGTCAGCAACACCTCCCACCTCCCGATCCAGCTTCCCTGCATCCTAATCCAAGTCGGTGAGTAGGCAACAGCACACCAGCAATGTGCTGACTGCCAACATAAAGCAGCAAGTGATTTATTTATTTTAAGAAGCACGTTAGGAGCGTAGTGGCTGGGGCCAGATTAGCACAGCTCTGTGTTCAGGGCATAGCGACGCCCTGGGAGGAGTCTGGAAGAGAGGCTCTGCGTTGGAGCTATTGAATATTCATGAGGGGAGGCCTGCACCGGTTCTTAAAGCAGCCTAGCAGAGGAGGCCTGAGCCAGTTCTTAAAGCGGCCTAGAAGAAGGAGGCCTAGGTCTTAAAAGGGCCTAGTTAGGGGCCCAGTCCAGAAAATCCTGAGTTGTTAAGGGGGAAACACAAGACCCACAGCCAGTAAGGGGCCCAGTCCAGAAAAGCCAAGTTGTTAAAGGGGCAACACAACGCCCATAGCTAGCCATTTAGACCCACAGGTGTTATAGGGGCCCAACAGCATTAGTAATCCCAGGTATTACAGGAGCCTAGCTAGCCACATAGGCCCACAGGTGTTAAAGGGCCCTAGTCTGACATTTGAGTTTATAACATTTCGAGGGAGTCTAGTCCCACTGCAGTGCATCCACAGTAACAGGAGAACCTTATTTAGCTACAAGGACCCCCAGGTAGTTAGGTCCACTGAAGCTAGGGTTCACCTAGAATAGTAAAATGTCTGTTTATTTTCTGTGGTCTGGACATTGAGACTGTACAATTGACCACTACAATAGGAACTGAGACATTTATTGCATTTCTAGGACTCCTACGAACAGTATAAGTGCCAGAACTGTCCTTGTATTGCTTTGCGCCAGCATTTCAGTGTCAGAAAAGTATTCGAATCAGTCTTCAGCAATTCTGCAGAGTCACTTATCCAATGTGTATCCAGGTCAATCTTCATCAGTTCTTCAGAAATCATCTCCCAGTGCATCTCCGAAGCAGCCAACAGCAACTTCCTGAAGAACCGTGCTGCAGTTATCTCAGTTTGCAATGTCCTGTTTATTATTTTCCTCTCTCAAGTTCCCAGTGTATGGCCTGGTCCACTGCAAAGCCTGCTGTCCATTTTCTTGTTTTGTTGTCCACACTGAAATGCCTTCCAGATCTTCTGTTCCAAGTACCCTGACTCATTGTCCTATTTATTATTTTGTATCAGTTCTTAGCTCATCCGCCCTTGGTGCCCAGAACCTGGTTGTTCTCCCACGATCCACAGACACCCTCCTCCATGCATCTTCTTTGTCTCCTGGCAGTCCAGAAGTGGGCTGTGGCCAGTTGTTCAGTATCTTCTTCTTGTTTCGACAGTCCAGAAGTGGGCTGTGGCAGGGTGTTCTGCATCTTCTTCATTTCACAGCAGTACAGAAGCAGGCTGTGGCCAGTTATTCAGTATCTTCTTCTTGTTCCGACAGTCCAGAAGAGAACTGTGGCCATATCTGTTGTGTCTCAATTCTGGCGGCACTCAATGGGTTTTGAGCCAAGGAAATCTTTGTGTTGTTCTGAAATTCCGGCAACCCTAGAGAGATGGGGTGTGGCCGAGAGACTCATGACCTGTTCAAAATCCTTTCTGCATTCCCTTAATTTTTAAAGAAGTCCCAGGATCATACTAGCCAGTCAGTCAAATTGTTCCTCTTGTGTTTCCCTATTCTGCATCCCAGTTTCCTTCTCGATGACAGAGAAAGTGCAACTGTGCATGAACTGCATCTTATAGCATATGTAGAGTCTTGTAGTGAGGCTCCATAACTGGTGCTCAACAAAATTTTTGTCGAACGCCTCGTCAGTGACACCAGCAAGTCAACCGCATTCTGCATTTGGCTGCTGGTCGGCCCCCAGCACCCTACCCTCTTTAGGATTATCAACTCCGAGTCGGAGCTGATTGGGAAGGTGCAGGACCCCCAACAGACAGTGCCTGGTTCTGGCAGGTTTCCCACAGTGGCATGGTGCTGAAGTCGCTGTGGGGGACCTTGCTGGTGAAATGTCGCTGTCAGGGGGTAACTGTTGTAGTGACATGCTCTAGAGTTTCATAGAGTGGAGTACTCCAGGTAATAGGCCGTAGGTAGAGGTGCACCTCAAGGTAGTATTAGAGATTGTATAATGATTCACTGATCTCAGAAGATGGAATGCTCTTAAAGCAGAGCTGTTACAGTCAATTATTGAAAGTGGTTTGCAAAGTGTCACCCTCGTACACGGTATAGAAGATAGAACGCTCATAAAGCGGAGCTGTTACAATTGTTTGATTTAGAGCTCTCCTCGTACAGGAGATTAGGGATAAGAGTTCCCTGTGACCATGTTCCCTTTCCCTGTTTGTTTGAATAAAAGCCTGCCAGGCATTTGGAATCTATTTCTGACTCCCGCCACTCTTTGTCAGGTGCCAACATCCATCTCCTTGGGACCTGTGTTTGTAATTTGTGTGCAAGTTACTGGCATCATCACAACACAGTTGCTTTATTTACCCTTTTATATTTCTGTGGAGACCCAGTACACGTTAACATCCATTTTACCACCATCGGGGTACCACACCTCTTTTTGGTACAGCGGAGCAGGGTGTAAAGCTAGTCCTCCGAAGAGACCAAAGCCAGAGGAAGAATAGAGTACAGATGCTGTCAGGATCCAGAAGTAGTAACAAGATGGATGGAGTAGTAGGAGAAGGCTCGAGACAAGTGTACCCTTTCCTGCTGACCATGCCATACCTCTTTGGTGTGCCATACTACTTTGGTGTGCCATGGCTTCCCAGCTATACAGGACAGCCAGGTCGTGAAGACTCCAGCAGTCTAGGAGAGTTCAAGGCAAAAATACAGTCAATGTTTTGACCCTATCAAGTGCCTGATCAACAGCAAGTGGAGATCTTGTTAGGTCAGTTGAAAGTAGCTGCCCAACGAGAAGTGCAGTCATGGCCTGAAATAGAAAAGGCCACCGTAGATTGGATTTTCAATCAGCTGTGAGATACTTTTGATACCCAGACCATGTCAGAGTTAAAAATAAAGCTCTTCTCACAAATGCAGAAGCCACAAGAGACGTTAAGGGAATATGCCCTAAGTCTACAAAAAGCCCTCTGAGCTATAGAAAAGTTAGATGCCAGAGAAGTGCAAGACCCAGATAAGACTCTCAAAGAAAAGTTTATCGATGGAGTCCTCAGTGATGCTCTCAAGAGAGAATAGTGAATGCTTCACCTTCAAGGCCCTCATGCTCTCTTTTTAGATTTTAAGGAGAAGGCAATACGCATTTTTAGCCCGAGTCGAGCAGGAGGAGAGGTTGTTGTGTGTCAGCAGCAGATGATATTTCCCAGTGAAACACGGCCAGAATGCTCCACCAGATGATGGAGACCAGAGAGCCATTGGATGCCAAGAGCACGTTCGGAAGGATAATTTCAGCCAAATAGCTACTCAGGCACTGAAGAGACTTACACACAGATGGCTCAGGCACAGATCCCATTTCACAGGTCTAGTCCAGGCCCTGGTACTGAATGGACTGAACAAATTGCTGCTTTTACTAAGAAAGTAACTGAGGTGTGCCAAGAGGTACGAGACCTTAAGAGCAATTGAAGATCGAGACTCGATGGGGATCGACAAGAAGGAATCCAAGGACCAAGGGAGATGTCCCAGCTAAGAAGAGCTGAAGGGCCACGCCCAACTAATCATTTTGATAACCAAGGCAGACCTATTTGTCAATGATGCAGAATAGCTGGACATGTGGAAGGATGATGTGGAGCAGATGATTATGAGTGCTGCAGCGTTAAACTGCGAATCCCTCGGAATACAGATTGATTCTCAGAGAGCAATGGACCAGCTCCAGCCTCAAGTGAGGACAAATCCCTTTTCATAGGAAAATGTTCGACTATGACAGTGAAAGTGAATGGACCTGACCTTCTTGCACTATTAGATACAGGCTCACGAGTAACCACACTACAGATGAAATACTTCCACCAACATTGAGATCCTAATGAATTGCAACCTTCACCACCATCCTGGATTTGATCGATAGCCAGGTACTGAAGTCCCATACTTAGGATACATTGAAGTGGATATACAATTAGGCAATCACGTTCAGACCCAGCAAGACATCATAGTGAGCGATGCTGACAGCAGCGAGTTACCTCCACTTATTCTCGGAATGAATGAATGTGCTGCAACATTGTTTTGATGAATTGGTCCATATTTTACATCAACATGCTAAACAGGTACCCATCGCAGATAAGCAGGTACTACAGCAGACCATTCAGCTGATCCAATGCCATCAATGTTTTGCCAACCCAGACAGAGAAATCAGAAAAGTCAGAGTTACAGATGCCCATCCCATATGCTGAGTGTGGGCACTGAAGCCACGTTATTGTGTAAAGCCAAATTAAATCCCAGAGGACAAGATTGCTATGCCATGGTGAAACCATACCCTAATGCCTAGGAGGAGTCTATCATTGTTGCTTGCAGCATTGCGACAGTCAGCAAAGGATGAATCCCTATCAGAGTTCTTAATTATGGGGATCATGCTGTAGAATTCTACAAAAACCAACCCATCGCCAAACTACACACCGTCAGTATCCAGGATGTTATAGAGCCAGAAGATCGAATTCACTCCATAACCTGTAACCAGTCAGCAACCAGAGGACACCAGCCAGACTTAGAGAACAAAGGTTTGCCAAAATGGTTGAAAGAACTTGACATTGGTGCAATTCACATTATAGACTCCCAGTGAGAAGATGTCCGATGAGTAGCAATTCAGCATCATCAAGCTTTTAGCAAGCATCCTTTAGACTTTGGACTGGCTAGAGGAGTTCAACATTACATTCCTACAAATACTCATCCACCCATCTGGGGAAGATTTCATCCTCTCCCACCAGCAGTGTACTAACCAGTAAAAGACATGCTTAGAGAGAAGTAGAAAGCTGATGTTATTTGAGAAATCCATAGTCCATGTGCTGCACCAGTGGTACTAGTGAAAAAGAAAGATGGAAAATCCCATTTCAGTGTTGATTATAGGAAGCTTAACAATATCATCCATAAGGATGCATACCCTCTGCCTCAGATTGAAGACTCTCTTGCTGCATTGCAATTGGCAGCTGTGTTCTCCACCTTGGACTTAACCAGTGGCTACTGGCAAGTGCCAATTGCACCCTCAGATGTCGAGAAAACAACTTTCATCACCCCAATGGGATTATTCAAATTCACTTGCATGCATTCCGGCTTATGCAATGCCCCAGATACTTTTCAGCATCTAGTAGAACACTGTCTAGGAAGCCGTAACTTCGACATACTGCTCTTGTATCTGGATGACTTCATTATTTACTTGAAGAAGCACAAGGATCACTTAAAGCATTTGGCAGACGTCTTCGAACGATTGACCCAGTATGGACTGAAGCTCAAACCATCCAAGTGTCATCGTTTGAAACCACAAGTCAACTACTTAGGACATATTGTCTCTGCAGATGGAGTGGTACTGTGACAGGGAGCTCCTGCCACTCTTGAGGACTGACCTTTTCTTAAATCTGTTAAATCTGTTGCAACAGTTCTTCTATTTCTTAGCCTAAGCAATCCTTTACAATTTGTAGTCCATAAGGTAGGCCACCTATGGACATCTCCTTCCATTTTTATGTTTGCTTGCACGCATGTGCAAGAAACATAGTGCCATCATCAGAGATTTCGGAGGTGTGTCACCTCCTCCTTCAATTCAGGCAGTGTGCTGGCAGGTGCGGCCCCTGTAAGCCAATGCATTTTGGAGCTGTCTATGACACGCTCCAAAATGCAGTGGCATACAGTTGAAAGGGGGAGCTACGCTTGAGTGAGCAGCGATAAGAAGCTGCTCACGCGCAGCTCCCCAGCCGCAGGCGCGCGCGCCCCCACACGCAGTGTATAGCTGACAGGGTGCTCAATCCCCGTCGGCGTGAGCTGCATCTCCTCCCCAGTAAGTTGGTGCCACGCTGGAGCCCACCCCAGCATGGCAATCAGTCATTTTGCTGATGAGGGTGCCCAATCCCCATCGGCTGAACGCCCCCAAAGTCCTTGTGCCACTCTGGGAGCCCACCCCAGCGTGGCAAGCGATCCACGAGGTTTTTATTTTTTTGCCGGCGGGGTGCCCAATCCCCGTCGGTTGAACGCCCCCAAAGTCCTTGTGCCGCTGCGAGGCCCACCCAGCATGGCAAATAGTCCCACAATGTCTTTTTATTTTTACCTGTAAAAACGGTCCAGCAGCGCGTCTCGACCCCCCTCCACAGCCCGCGCCCACCCACTGCACACCCAGCCTCCCACTCCCCACCTCACCCCATACTTACCTCTGTACTCCGCCGACGATCTTCGGTGGACTGGAACACGCCTGCACTCTTCAAAGCCGACTGCCAACGGAGGAAATGCCGGTAAGCTGTATAATGGGCTAGATAGGGGTTTCAACTTTATTGTATATCTCAGCCATTTTGGGATTTTGCCTAAATTTTCAACATGGTTGTTTAGGACTTCTTCAGAATGATAACATTGTCATGAAAGAGCCTTGTACCGAACGGTGATTTCGCGCAGTGACTGCGCAGTGATTGCGAAATCACTCCTTCGGCCTGAATACCACCATGTACAGTGACATCATTCACGAGAAGGGACCAAAACTCCATGTTGAAAAATTTGGTGCCAAATTCAAAAAAATGACTGTTTAACGAAAGCATGCATTAAGCAGTTCCTACACAGGCTCGTGAGTTCACGAAATTTCAATATTTTCACTCCAGATTTTCAATATTGCCATTTCACCACACCTTCTTATGAGTAGCACAGCTGTCATTTTTCACATCTCACCCAAAATGTGTTTCCGCCCATGTAGCGCAGAATGGTGCAGTCAGTGTGCAAAATCAATGTACGGGACAAATTAAGAAAATCACAGTGACACTGTTCATGAGCAGAGGTCTTGAAATGGCTATGTTGAAAATTTGGTGAAAAAATTCCTAAAAATGACTGTTTTACGAGCATGCGTTGCGCAGTTCCTACGCACGCTCATAGGTTTGCGAATTTTCAATATTTCCACTCCAGATTTTCAACATTGCCATTTTTCCACACCTTCTTATGAGTAGTACAGCTGTCATTTTCACTCTCACCCAAAATGTGTTTTCCGCCCATGTAGCGTACCAATGGCAGTTGTTGTGCTAGCTCAGTGTTATGGGACACGATTAAGAAAATCACAGTGTCACTGTTCATGGTAGAGATCTTAAAATGGCAATGTTGAAAATTTGGTGACAGAATTCCTAAAATGACTCGTTTTACAGTGTGGGTTGCACAGTTCCCACGCATGCCAATCGTGAGTTCGCGAATTTTCAATATTTCACTCCAGATTTCCAACAGTGCCATTTTTCCACACCCTCCTTATGAGCAGTACAGCTGTCATTTTTGCATCCTGCCCAAAAGCGTGTTTCCGCATGTAGCGCACAATGGCGCAGTCGTGTGAAACTCAATGTATGGGACATATTAAAAACCACAGTGACACTGTTCATGAGCAGAGGGTCTTAAAATGGCTATGTTGAAATTTGGTTGAAAAATTCCTAAAATGACTTTTCTACGAGCTTCGTTGCACAGTTACTATGCATGCTTTCAAGTAAGTTTACCATTAATATTTTCCTCTAGATTTTCAACATGTCCATTTTATTAACTTCCTTATGAACAGTACAGCTGCAATTTTCATATGTCACCCAAAATGTGTTATAAGCACGTATGGCGCACAATGGTGCTGTTGGTGTGCTAAAGCAATGTTTAGGACAGATTAAAGAAAATCACAGTTACACACTGTTCATGAGCAGAGGTCTTAAAATGGCTATTGAAAGGCTGGTGCAACAAAAGTCCATAAAATGACTGTGTTACGAGTGAGCATTGTGTAGTTCCACACATCCTTGTTAGTTCATGACTTTGTAATATTTTCAGTCCAGATTTTCACTAGTGGCATTTTCAACACTTCCTTATGAACAGTACAGCTGCCATTTTTCACAACATGGCAAAGTGTGTTTTCACATTTTCAGTGCAGATGTGTGGTCGCTGTGGGAAATCATTGTTCGGCACAGATAAAGAAAATCACAGTGACACTGATCATGATGGAGGCACCAAAATGCCTGAGTTGACAATCTGCTATAAAAAATCCCCAACCTAATTATATAAATGTCGTTGCACAGTTTCTATGTAAGCTCGTGACTTCACCATTTTTTTAAATATTTTTACTACACATTTGCAACATAGCCATTTTTACACCTCCCCATGAAAGAGTACAGCTGTCATTTTTTACATCCTGTTCGGAATATTTTTGCACCTGTGGTGCTAAATGCCGTAGTCACTGTGCATAAGCAGCTTTCGGCTACCAAACTGATATTCCCCCTGTTCATGAGGTGGGGACACAAAACAAACATGTTGAAAATTTGGAGTTAAAATACCAACGAATGCCTGAGGTATTAGGCTTTTCAACTAAATCGCCCAACCCTATAGAGAATGACAGGAATCAGGGGTGTGACTTGGGATTCTTGCCTGTGATGCTCATACCATTCCACACCCTGCAGTCACTGACAGGCATCAAGGTATGCCTTGGATTCTTCGGCCCCAAACTTCACCCCATTCTCCTATATCGCACCCATCTCACCGTATTTCCTAATGAAATGGGGTGCGCATAAGGGCCAAAGACCCCAAGGAACACGTGACACTTGTCAGTCTCTGCAGAGTGGGGTGTGGTGAAATGGCGTGGCCGTTATGCCTGACGAACCAAACGCACACCCCAATGCCTGTCACTCTCTGCAGGGTGGTGGTGGGGTTGCCTTCAGTTCAATACTTCACTGCCATTCCTATTACACAGCTCTGTAACTTCTACACTACCACTGCCAATGCCAGCAAGCAAACATTCGGCTTTGACAAATGCTTGTTTACTATGCTATAGTGTCCTCTTTAATTTTCCTTTTCCCTTTCAGGTTCTCATACAGGGATGTTATTGTGGTGACCTCCAAACATATGTAAAACAGGTTGTGTTTATTGTTGTTGGATTTAGTATGTAATAGCACTGTGTCATAAAATACCTTGATCTGTATACCTTATGTTTGTGAAACCTGTAAACATTGAAAATACCATGGCACTAGGTGTTTTTGATAAAGGTAAAAAGTACTAGGTGACAATTATAGAAATTAAGTTAGTTGTGCTATTTAAAACACATATAAATTGCTGTAAACTGATCAAGTCTGAAATTGCATGGTGATTTGCATATAGCCCATGATGCTTTGCACTATGGAAGTATGTATGATGAGGTATTTCTTTGAAACATGACTTGTTGCCAATGCCCTTTGGGGTAACCCATTTTTCAGTGTTTCTGCACTGAGGTTCTTTGTTTTTAGCTTGTTTTTTTTTCCTTTTGAGCCCCCTCTACCCAAGCAAATGGGGCCCACATAGGGATGAAGGGTTTTCACTGAAAAGTGGTTAGCTCAACGATTAATGTCAGTAGGTGTTGGCTAAGTGCAGAGAAAGGACATTCGTAGTCTGTTGCTGAAAACCGATGTACTGAAGAAGGAATATGCCATTGCTGAAGGTTATTTCTTATATTTTGAATAAACATGACACAGAGATTGTGTGTTGAACTTGAAGTTCGGTGTCTGGTCCATCTGTTATCCCACAACCCCTCCACAGGCATTAGATCCAGAATGGCCTGTACCCACTACGGTTACAGATGTCAGAAAATTACTTGGATTTGCTGGATACTAACAAAGATTCATTCAAAACTTTGCTCGACTAGCTACACCTCTGTATGAGTTACTTTGAGGATCAATGGCAGGACGCACATCCAAGACTTAGCAAGTCACTTGGACTTTAAGACACCAAACTGCTTTTGATGGTTTACGCTGAGCCTTGACAGAAGCTCCAATTTTGGCCTACCCAGATTATGCCAAACCCTTCAAAGTATACACAGATGCCAGCAATCTAGGTCTTAATGCTGTATTAGCACAAGAACAGTCAGGAGTAGAGAGAGTCATTGAGAGAGTCATTGCCTACGCTAGCAGTCTCAGAGGTTCAGAACGAAATGACAAATGTTACAGCTCATTTAAATTGGAATTCCTTGCTTTATTATGGCAGTCACGTAGAAGTTTTGACATTGCCTGGCCATCACACCTTTTACTGTATGCACAGATAACAATCCTTTAGCTCACCTCAATATTGCCAGATTGGAAGAACTGGAGCAACGATGGGCCTCACATTTGTCCAATTACCAGTTCACATTGAGATATCGTACAGGAAGAAGTAATGCCAGTGCTGATGCCTTGTCAATATTGCTGCAGCAAACAGAACCTGAGCATAATGATTCCACCCTGGAGGATGTGGAAATGCCTGCATTTTTATGAATTCCAGCAGAAGTGGTACACGCATGTTGTCAGGTCAGTCCTATTACAGTAATTAAATCTGAATCTACTCCTTCAATGCATATAGCAGAACAAGATAACTTATGAATCCAACTTCAGAACCAGAGTCCTGTATTATGACAAATCAAAACTCTGTTGGACACTAACCAAGATCTTGGGCCTAAACTTAGAAAAGATGCAAACCCTGAATTGACAAAACTGTAGACACCGAAACTGGTTGGTCATACAAGACTCTAAGTTAATACGGCAAAGCAGAGACCCCCACATACATTGTGAGATCACACAAATAATTGTGCCGCTAGAGAATGCACAAAATAGTTCTAGAAGTCTATCACAATAAATCTGGACACTTCATAAGTAAAAAGACAGAGGCCAGTATAAGAAAGTGATTCTATTGGGCAGGAATGAAACCCCAAATTCAGAAATGGTGTGAAGAATGCCCTACCTGCAATTTAAAGAGAAGCAGTAGAACTGATCAAAAAACTACTCTTCAACCAATTATCAGTCACGCTCCTCTAGAATTAGTTACCTTAGAGCATTTGAAACTTGAGTCTAGCAGAAATGGTATCAATTGTGTTCTAACCATGGTGGATCATTATTCTAAGTTCATTGTAGCCGCATCACTTCCTTATCTTACTGCCAAGAGCACTGCAGTGACACTTTTCAAGTACTTTATCCAACTGTATGGTTTCCCCGACCAAAATCTTGACTGACAAAGGAACCTCCTTTGAGTCACAGCTATTCCATGAACTTTGTAGCTTATATGGAAATCAGAAGACTCATACCACTGCATATCATCCACAAGCTAATGGATTGTGCGAAAGAGCTAATCAAACCTTAATTAATATGCTGAGAACATTGCCTGAGCACCGACGCCTATATTGGCCTACCATTTTGCCACAATTAGCTTATCTTTACAATAACACTGTACAGAGCTCAACTGGATATACTCCGTACAACTTACTCTTTGGACATCATGGTAATTTACCAATAGACCTAGTACTTGATGTAGATTTGAAAGTCACTTCTACTCATAACCAATGCACAGATTGGGTCAATGAACACAGTAACAGGTTGCAAAGAAGCAGGACAAATCCTAGAATGAACTATGACTCAAGTGAGACTAATACAAAAGACCATTTATGATGCCAAAGCCAACACAAGTCCACTACAGACTGGAGACAGATTATTACTGAAGAGAACACAGAGACTGACCAAATTAGTTTCCAAATAGGAACCTGAACCATATGTCATAGCAGGAATTCCATGTACGGAACTGCCAGTTTATAAAATTTGAGGAGAAATTGGAAAAGGCATCAAGATTGTCGATAGAAACCTGTCAAAGCCATGCATGTTTTGTGCTGGATCAGATCCTTCAGCTGATATTGACCCCAAGCCAACAGAGAGACAGGAGTGCCCTTCCAGAGATCTTACCCTTACTAAACTGGAAACCTCGACAGACTGGTATGTCAAGCCCTGGAATTATCCAAATACTGCTAACTCAGACTGTCTTGAGAGTTAACGCCTGAAAATGCCATAGAGACAGAATCAGTTTCTACCGAACCTTCAAGTACTCTGCCTTGCTGATCTCAAAGAATCCGTTTTGGAATTCCTCCTAGAAGTTTGCTCATGGAGAGTCCCTAGTTTTGCCTCCTGAAACACAGTATGATAGAGAGTTATTACAACACAATAACATTAGTTTAGTTCATGTTCTTTAAAGTTACCAAAGTTGCCTTAGAGGTTAAGAAGGATTTAACAATGGTGATGACTGATGCTCAAGTATAGTTTATAATACTTATAGATCTTAGTTGAAAGAACTACACTGAAACTTTTAAAGCTCATACAGAAGTAGAGTTAATAAGCTGTTATACAGTCAATTTAAAGTTTTAGAGATGTTCTATGGCAAGCCGTTAGGGACATAATTCAGAATGTCAGGCTGCATAGTAAAACACATACACTATACAGTAAAATGCATACATCATATAGTGAAATATATACATTATATAATGAAATGTATACACAGTGTAGTGAGCCACATACACTATCTACTGAAATATATACATCATATAGTGAAATACATATACTGTATATTGAAATGCATATATCATATAGTGAAACACATACATTATATAGTGAAATGCTTACATTATATAATGAAATACGTATACTATCTACTGAAATACACATACTGAGTGCTGCAAATCCACATACACTATATACTGAAACAAATGTACTATGTACTGAAACATATACACTACCTATGGTAACCTGTGAGGTGGGCGCATGGGGAGGGGTGCCATACGTATTGACGACTCCTTCCCGGCACAATCACTCATGGCGATGGGGGGGTGACTGGATGAGGGGGTGGACAAACTGGGTGACAGGATGTCGCTATGTGTACACTTGCGGGGAGCACGGTGAGCATGGGCTGGGAGGGTGTTTAGGGGTGGCACTGTGGTGGATGGCGAGCTGTGTCGTGGCATTGGGGTTGGCTAGTGGTTGGGGTGGGTGAGGTAACGGTTTTGGGTCCAGGTGCTGGTGTGATTTATTGTGCCCAGCCTGAACCTTTCATTTCTTCTACTTTCACCCCGACATCGCCCCCCTGGAGTTGAGAATCCTTAAGAAGGGTTGCAGGGCAGCCCCCTCAAGGTGTGTGTGTGGGAGTGCAGCCCCCACAGAACACTGAAAATCTCCTGGCACCGTTGTCCTGTGTGCTGGGGTTGTCAGAGTGGCGAAAAGGTTTTTGGCACTCTGACTGTGCAATAACGGTGATCGCCCTTAGGCATTCGCCGTCATCACATAAATCCCACTACCTATTGAGATACATACACTACAGACTGAAAAATCCACATAATCTACTGAAACAAATACTCTATACATTGTACTGTAACACATACACTATATATTAAAAATATCTGCATACACTATATACTGAACCAAACACACTACATATTGAAATACATACACTATCTACTGAAATACATACACTACACATTGAAAAATTCACACTGTCTACTGAAACAAATACATTATATATTGAAACAGCTACACTTTATATTGAAATACATGCCCTATCTATTGAAATAAATATAGTATGCATTGAAAAATCTGCATACTCTATACACTGAAACAAATACACTATATATTATAACACTTGCCCTATCTACTGAAAAACTTTACATACTCGATATACTGAAAGAAATATATTACATATTGAAATACATACACAGCATATTTAAAAAATCTACATACAGTATATACTGAAACAAATATACTACATGGTGAAACACATACACTATGTATTGAAATACATACACTATAGACTGAAAAATCCACATACACTATATACTGAAACAGACTACATTCTGAAATTACTCCTCCCCTTTGAATGGGCTGCCCCTGCACTCATTTCCTGTTGCATTCAGGGAGCTGCTGACTTGATGAGAGGATGTCTAAAGCTGCAGAGCAGAAGGAAAACAAAACAGGGCTATCTCTTATTCTACTTCTTTATGGGGTTTTCCATCTTATTTTGCTTGCACACCTTTAATGAAATTTCAGAACATTGTGATGTGACAAGAAACTTTTAGAACTAATTTAAAATACTGTAGTTTATTCTTTTAAATAAGTGCCGACCTTATTTACTGTTAAAGAGATTCACCAAGTTCAATGAATTTGTGTTTACATCAGAGATATCGGTGCCTTACCTCGCAGGATGAACACTGATTAGTAGATGTCCCTTAACAGTGCCACAGTTTAGCAGTAAAAATGCTCGTAATTTTATTTTCACTGGGTTCTAAGGACTTCCCAGTGTTAAGAACTGCCCATGCTCCGCCTCCACACTCAGCAAAGTTGTGACATGATGCAAGGGACAGCGTGGGGGCACACTCTGCTATAGTCTATGGGGAGCATCTTTCAGATCATTTTTATGTTGTATTGCGCACGTGCAAGCAACATCTTGTGGTAGTATGAGAAATGCAGAGGTGTGTCAGTGTTGGCGATTGCAGGACATGCTTTAGTAGGTGTGTCCCTCATTCCCCAATTAGCCAGCATGCTAGCACTGACACAAGAATTATATGAAGTACCACCAACCTGAGAGAAATGTGCGGCTGCAGTCATGCAGCAGCACAGATGACATGCCTCCCGTATGTGGCTTTCCTGGTGAAACATTTCAATAAACATGGTGGCAGCAGGAGAGCAAACAGCTGTTTGCATTGTGACGTCTCTGCCTCGCCACCCCACCAGTCCGTGCCTGAAAGATGGGAGGATGCGCTTTCCTCGTCTGCCTCCTCCACATCCCACTGTCTCCAGCTCAAAAGTATCTCCTACCCATGTGGAGCAGGCCACAGCCTAAGCTCCATATGGGCTGGGAGTATTCAGTGCCCGAAGGCACTTTTACTGTAAGCGCGATCGATCATGCTGGCAGACCCCCTTCCCCACCTGCCAACATTGGGGTGCTTAATCCCTGTGTTAGTCTGTATTCCCCTACCTCATCCTTTAATGTGGCACACTGGGGGCCCACCCCAGTGTGCCAAAACCTGCTGTGGTGTTTCCAACAACAGGATGCCCACTCCCAGTGTCGGATGCACCCCCCACATATCCTCCAACCTCAGGGTGCCCAGTCCCTGGGTCAGCATTGATCCCTTCGATCCCTTCTCCAAGTACTTTGGCAGACTGGGAGCCCACTTCAGTGTGCCAACATCCATAGTTTCCCTGTAAAAAAAAAAGAAAACAGACCCACAGTATCTTTTTTTTTTAAAGCTGAAAAAAAAAGAAAACAGTCCCTCGTCATTGCTGTTGGCCCCCCTCCTCCAACCAGCACCCTTCCTCTTAGCACCCCACCTCCCCATACCCCCCTCACCCATACTTACCTGCTGAGATCGGAAGCAGCAATCTTCAGTGGACCAGGAACACATCTGCACTCTTCAAAAGTCGACCACAAACTGAAGAAATGACGGTAAGTCCTATAATGGCATTGAATGGGGGGGTTCAATTTAGGTTGATATCTCAGCCATTTTGGGGCGTTTTGGTACCGAAGTTTCAACATGGGGTTCTTGGGACCCCACCTCATGAACAAAGTCACTGTCATTTCGTTATTTGGCCCCGAAAGGTAATTTCACGGTCACTGCGTGGAATCACCTTTCAGGATCAATTAACAAAATGACAGTGCCACTGTACATGACGTGGGCTCCCAAAAAGCCTATGTTGCAAATTTGGTGAAAAAATTACAAAACAATGACTGTGGTATGAGCATGCATTGTGCAGTTTACACACATGCTTGTAACTCTGACCATTTTTAATATTTTTACTCCAGATTTTCAACATTGCCATTTTTTTACGCCTCCTTATGAACAGTACAGCTGTCATTTCTCACATCCTGCCCAAAATGCACAATGGCACAGTCACTGTGGGAAATCAATGTTCGGGACAGATTAACAAAATCACAGTGCCACTGTTCATGAGCAGTGGTCCCAAAATGCCTATGTTGAAAATTTGGTTAAAAAATACTCAAAATAATTGAGTTACGGGCATGCATTGCACAGTTTCTATGCACGTTCGTGACTTCACCAGTTTTTCATATTTTCACTACAGATTTTCAATGTTACCATTTTGTACACCTCCTCATAAACAGTACAGCTGTCATATTTCACATTCTGCCAAAAATGTGTTTTTGCACCTGTGGCACCAAATGGTGCAGTTGCTGTGCAAAATCACCTTTTGGCTAACAAACTGATAGTGCCACTGTTCATAAGATGGGGTTACAAAAAGCCCATGTTGAAAATTTGGAGTGAAAATACCAACAAATGCCCGGGGCATTAGGGTTTCTAACCATAACGCCTCACCCCTGTAGAGACTGACAGGCATCAGGGGTGTGTTTTGGGATTGTCGGCTGTAAAGCTCATGCCATTCCACCCCACCCTGCAGCCAATGACAGGTATTGAGGTGTGCCTTGGACTCTTCAGCCCCAAAGTTCACCCCATTATCCTGTCCCGCACCCATCTCAGCATATTTCCTTATGGAATGGGGTGAGCATAAGGTCCAAAGACCCCAAGGCACACCTCGACACTTGTCAGTGTCTGCAGGGTAGGGTGAGGTGAAATGGCATTAGAAATATGGCCGATGACCCAAAGGTACACCCCAATGCCTGTCAGTCTCTGCAGGGTTGGGGTGGGGTTGGCGTCAGTTCAATACTTCACTGCCATTCCTAATATGCAGCTCTTAAACTTCTGCACTATCAATGCCAATGCTAAAAAGACAACATTCAGCATTTGCAAATGTTAGTTTTATATTGTAATGGTCATTTTATGATGAAACATGGGTACTGGTTGACTAACAAGGCCCTTATTAGTTGACCAGTGCCCATGTTTCATCACAAAATGACCATTACAATATAAACAAGCATTTGTCAATGCCAAATGTTGTCTCACTGGCATTGGCATTGGTAGTGCAGGAGTTAGAGATGCATGATAGGTATGGCAGTGAAGTATGGAACCGACGTCAACCCCCCCCCCGCAGAGACTGACAGGTGTTGGGGTGTGCCTTAGGGTCGGCAGCTATAACACTCATGCCATTTTGCTTCACCCTACCCTGTAGACACTGACAAGTGTTTTAGTGTGCTTTGGGGTCTTTGGGCCTTATACTTACCCCATTCCATAAGGAAATACACTGAGATGGGTGCAGTACAGGAGAATGGGGTGAACTTTAGGGCTGAACACTCGAAGGCACACCTCGATGCCTGTCACTGGCTGCAGGTTGGGGGTGGGGGGCTGGCATGGCGTGAGCATTATAGCCAATGATCCCAAGTCACACCCCTGATGCCTGTCAGTCTCTACAGGGCAGGATGTTACAGTTGGACAGCCTAACATCATAGGCATTTGTTAGTATTTTCACTCCAACTTTTCAGCATGGGCTTTTTGTGACCCCACCTCATGAAGAGCGGCACTATTAGTTTGTTAGCCAAAAGGTGGTTTTGCACAGCGACTATGCCATTTGGCGACACAGGCACGAAAACACGTTTTGGGCAGGATGTGAAAAATGACAACTGTATTGTTTATGAGAAGGTGTAAAAAAATGGCAACGTTGAAAATCTGAAGTGAAAATATGAGAAATTGGTGAAGTCATGAGCATGCATAGAAACTACGCAACATATGTCCATAACCCAAATTATTTTGGGGATTTTTTAACCACATTTTCAGCATTGGCATTTTGGGACTTCCCCTCATGAACAGTGGCACTGTGATTTTGTTAATCTGTCCCAAAAGTTGATTTCCCACAGCGACCACACCATTGTGCACCACAGGTGGAAAAACACTTTTGAGGCAGGATGTGAAAAATGACAGCTGTACTGTTCATAAGGAGGTGTGAAAAAATGCCAGTGTTGAAAATCTGGCTTGAAAATATTGCAAATTTGTGAAATTACAAGGGTGCATGGAAACTGCGCAACACATGCTTGTAACACAGTCATTTTATAGATGTTCAGCACCAAATTTTCAATATAGGTATTTTAGGACCTCTGCTCATGAACAGTGTCACTGTCATTTTCTTACTCTGTCCCTAAAATGGATCTCCCACAGTAACTGTGCTATTGTGCGCCAGAAGTGTGAAAACATATTTCGGACAGGATCTGTAAAATGACAGCTATACTGTTTACAAGGAGGTGTGGAAAAATGCTAATGGAAAATCTGGAGTAAAAATATTATAAATTCATGAAGTTACAAGCATGCCTGGAAACTGCGCAATGCATA
Source organism: Neoceratodus forsteri (assembly GCA_016271365.2). Lineage (NCBI taxonomy): Eukaryota > Metazoa > Chordata > Ceratodontiformes > Ceratodontidae > Neoceratodus > Neoceratodus forsteri. The sequence goes on from JADMNL010000026.1 coordinate 238,635,597, forward strand.
CTCGTAAAACAGTCATTTTTTGTTTTTTTTCTTTCACCAAATTTGCAACACAGACTTTTTGAGAGCCCACCTCATGAACAGTGGCACTGTCATTTCGTTAATCAGGCATGAAAGGTGATTCCATGCAGTGACCAAGAAATCACCTTTCAGGACCAAATAATGCCATGACAGTGACTGAATTCAAGAGGAGGGGTCCTAATAACCCCATGTTGAAAATTTGGTGTAAAAGTTCCCCAAAAATGCCCGAGATGTGCACCAAAGTTGAAAAAAAACCTATTTATGCCATTATACAGCTTACCGGCATTTCTTCAGTTCGCAGTTGGCTTTGAAGAGTGCAGACGTGTTCCTGGTCTACTGAAGATCATCACGCTGGGCTCCGGTGGTAAGTATGGGGTGAGCAAGGGTATGGGGAGGCAGAGTATGCAGAGGGTGAGTGCAGGTTGGAGGAGGGGGCAGGTGAGACTGCGTGGGACCATTTGCTTCTTTTACAGGTGGAAAAGAGACAACTAGGGTTGGTTTTCTTCTTTTGCAAGTGTTTGTTTGGTATACTGGGGTGGGCTCCCAGTGTTCCACCTGCATTACGGGGAGGGGGACTGCAACCAATGGGGATTGGGGCCCCCATTAGCACAGAAATGAGTGGGGGGCACACATGTGCCAAGGGGGATTCGGCACCCCCTCAGCACACATTACAAATGGGGGTTGGGGACATTGTGCCGACAGGGAGTGGGCTCCCCTGTCAGCAAATTGGACTGGGCAAGGGAGACTGAAGCCAATGGGGATTGGGCCCCCAGTTGGCAAAGAAAGACAGTGGGGGGGGGCCCATGATGCAGAGTGGGGTTGGGCACCCCCTCAGCACAGAATTGGAATAGGAGGGGGGCATTATGCCAATGGAGAGTGAGCTCCCCCGTCTGCAAATAAAGTGGGTCGGGGCATGCCGACAGGGGGATTGGGTACCCCTGAAGTTGGCACTCTGCTCGGTGGCAGTCAGTGCCGTCATGTTTCTCGAACTGCTTCACCAGGAAAAGCACATCGAGAGGTGTGTTATTGTGCCGCTGCGTGACAAGCTTGGCTCTCATTGCAGCGGCACTTTTCTTAGATCTGGTGGCCACTTTACATGTTGCTGGTGTTGGTGCCTGTATGCTAGCTTATTGTGGAATGAGGGACGTACCTACTGATGCATGCCCTGCATTCGCCCACAGTGACCGCACCTCCAAATCTGCTACTACTGCAATATGTTGGCTGGCATGCAAGCATGAGCCAACAATAAAAAATTATCCTAAAGATGCCCCCATAGACTACAACGGAGCATGCTCTTGTGCTCTCCCTAGCATCACGTCAAAACTTTGCTGAGCACAGGGGCAGAGCGTTGGTGGCTCTTAACATCGGGAAGTCCTCGGGACCCAGTGAAAATAAAATTATGAGCATTTTTACTGCTAAACTGTGGCACTATTAAGGGACATCTACTAATCAACTTTCATCCTGTGAGGTAAGGCACCGATATCTCTGGTGCAAATGTTGAGGCTGGCATATCTCTTTAAAACACATTTTTATGGTAAGCTAATACTTAGGATATTCCAAACATATCACTCTCATACCATATAAACATAGGGGACTGCATGCTAAAGTTTTGATCAGATTTATGTGTAATTAATTACTGTGTTAGTCCAGCAACTTATATGTGCTGAATGCTTGGAAAGCACTGCAGTAACTGTGACAGTGTAAGCCAAATGCTTTCGTAGTTTGTACTCTACTGAGTTAGTTTTGATTTAGTTTTTGTTTTTACTTGGATGTTTTATTTAATAAAGGTTCTTGGTTAAGAAAAACTATATTTTTTTTTTTGCAGGAATTACTCAGGGCCCAGTTCTCATCAGGAGCTTAGCTGGCATATGCATAATTTGCACTTTTCTGTTCTGAATAATTTCACTGTGATTCCTCACTGGTGGCATTCATGGCTCCTAACCTCCCCATTACATATCTGCAGAGCACTGCAAGGTGGGACAGAGCTTTGCCAGGCACTTGGTCTTCACTAATAAACCTGCCCAGATCTAGTCGCATAGTGCATAGTTGCACTGTTTATATGGTATGACTGTGTTATTGAGTTTGAAATTCCCAAACTGTGTTTTATTTTTTTCCATGGAGATGTTTATCTTCTAGGTCACCCACTGACCCACTTGCACACTGACCTGTTTATCGCCATCACCCAAAATCACCAGGACTTACCTGCTCTGAGATCTCCCATGGCCTCCCCACCACCCCTGTGGTGGGGCCAGGTGGTAGAGGGCCATTCATAAGGAGACACATATTCAGACAGGAGCAGAGCCTGGTTAGTAGTGCAAAGCCTGTGACAGGTTGGTGGATTATTCTGCCATTGGAGGTTTCCTACCTTTGATTTATCCCCTGGACAGCCAAGCATGCAATGATGCTAGTCCAATTAAAGGCAAGTACTGCTTTGTGCCTGCCTGAGCCTTGCCCCTTGTGCCACTTTGATGCCCTGCCAGCCTTCCTCACCTAGGTGGCTGTTAAAGAGTGAGGTGGTCAGACTCCCACTCCCTGAGAGGAGGAGAACAGTCCCTGAAATGCTCAATCATCTCTTCCGCCAGCTAACCCCTGTTTGAGCCAGGTCCTGTCCCAAGACTGGGCCACTGGCATGGGAGGCAGTACAGCTACTACCAACCTGCTAAGCCAGCCCACCAGACTGTATTTTTATAAGTAAATAAAAACAACACTTGGATGAAAGAAGGAAACTGTATTTTAGCTACAGTTATAAATATTTTAAGACACATCACAGTGTTTTGAAATTGGATTAAAGTTTTCCAAAGAAAAAAACATAAAAAAATACATGAAGATACAGAATAAGATAATCCATTTTTGTTTACTTTCTACATCTTCAGAGGCATCGGCTGGGGATTTTTAGTCAATTAGGGCCCCATTTTCAGAAGTTTAGTGGAGTGCTAAACATCTAAGCACCATGCCATGTGGAAACAGCATGGTTGAACAGGTGCCATGTATTTAGCAGCCCTCGATGCTATCCTGTTCATGTGCATATGTGCTACTACAGCCTTGCCAATGAGGGATCTCCTCCTTCATACAGAGCACAGTACTATATAAAAGGTTTTGAAAGTACTTAACAACTGAAATTGCAATACTGTTTACTGCTTCCAAAAATCCTGCCCTCATTTGAGCACACAGTGGTGCATATTGACACCCTGCCCCTGGTCACCATTCTGATGCTCCCACTTAGTATACCAACATGATCATTGGCATCTAAAGGTTCCACGCCCCTGATTGCAGTTTAAATGGCTCCAGTTATTATAGTAAAATGATCCTTGGTGTCTCGTGCCCCCTGCCAAATTGCCATTCAGATGGCCCAATTATTATAATAATATGGGTGGATTTATTTATTTATTTTCTTACTTACATATTTTAAAGTTTCACCAGAAAAGGCATGTTAAGCTGCAAGCTCATTTCCAGATGCATCCTGGGGGAAGGGGAACTTGTACAAGTGGAGCTTAGGTAGCACAAGAGTTCAAAATACATATACATGGTGGAAGACCATTGACAGAGCAGAGTAGAGTGGCACACAATCACAAATTACATTGGGAATAATACATGCAAGACATGAGAACTTGAGTGACAAGCAATCAACAATATATATATACAGTGAAGTCAGGAGCCACAGACATATGCTGGCAATCAAATACTGAGAAGTTTAAATCAACACTAGTTGTGGGAGCATAAGTGCCTAAATTATAGCTGTACCTAAATTGGAAAAAAGTCATAGTTGAGCAGGAGGGAAAATATGGAGCAAGTGCAGGAGGGAGAGTGAAACCTCTGAAGTGGTTTAAAAGGTCCAGGGGAGGGAGACTGGTGAATGGTTGGGACAAGGGAGTTCCAGATTTTAGGGAAGTGATGGCTGAATGTGGCTTTGCTGATGGTCTTGGAGACTGAAGAGACTGCTATGGTTAGAAGATTTGAACTTCTGAGGATATGGCTGTGGTGGGGGGGTGGAGAGATAGGAGGGTAGGGAAACAAACCAGAATTTGCCCACAAAGCTGGTACAGTGGGCATGGTGTCTGTCCACGAGGGAAGAAAAGGGGAGAGATTTATACATAGAACAGTGACGAGTCCTAGGAGGACAGCGAGAGTGTAATGGCAGAAATAGTTGAAGAGTGTGTCCAGTCTGGCAAGGGTAGTGACTGGGGCTGTGCTGCAGACCACATCACCATAGCCGAAGATTGGGAGGATCATTCTCTGGATAATAGCATGGTGTGCTTCAGGTGGGATACAGTCACAGTACCTGTAAAGTGCACCAAATGGGAGTGCAGCTTTTTAACTATAGCATCAACTTGTTCAGAGACGTTTTGGTGCTAGTCTAGCCACATGCCAAGATACCTAAAGGTGGTAACGTTCTCCACAGGGGAGCCATCCAGGGTGTGGAAAGTAGGAACTGGGGGAGCCTAGAGAGTCTGTGCCTTGTGCCAAAGGACATGGAGACAGTCTTCTTGACATTGAGGAAAAGCTGATCTGTATGCAGCCAGGGCAGACCTTGATCGAAGTCCACCTGGAATCTGTGGGCCTGCTGTGATGAGGACTGTGTCATCCATGTACATGTGAATGGATGCAGACAAGCACATGGAGGAGGAGATCATTAAGGAAAATGGAGAAAAGTAGTGGGCTTAACACAGATCCTTGTGGGACCCAAGTGGATACAGGCAGGGAGGAGAGAGGGGGGTCACCAATTTTGACTGCCTGGGACCTACCCATGCCGTAGGAATGGAACAGCCAATGGCTGAGTAGGAGAGGCCTGCAGCCTGGAGTTTGGCTAATAAGTGGGGTGGGAGATGGTGTTAAACGCTTTGGCTAGATCAACAAAGATAGCAGAGGTGAATAGGCTGTGATCCATACCACTGTGTAAGTAAGTCAGTGAGTAAGTAAAATTTTATTTATGAAGTGTTATTCCTATAGATCAGAGCATTTTACAAAATTCCCATAACATAAAACATTCAATTTCAGCAAATTACATATTAAAAACATATTTAAACAGCAGGATTAAATATCGAAAAATGCCAGTTCAAAAAGGTACGTTTTCAAGGCAGACTTAAAGGCCTCAATGAACGGGCACTCCCTAATCTGGCGAGGTGGAGAATTCCACAGGGTCAGGCTACAAAAGCAAATGATCTGGCACCTGAAGTTGTTAAACAGACCCTGGGAATCTTTAACAATCCCTTGTTGGTGGAGTGGAGGGAACGAAGGGGGCAGCGAGGACAAAGGTGATCTTGCAGATACTGTGGTACCTGTGAATGAATTTGGTGAGCCTGAGCAGGGAGATGGTGGTTGAGTGGTTCTTGCAGAAGCCAGACTTGTAGTGGGTGAAGAAGGAAGAGGAGTCTAGAAAGGGAGAGTTGTGACAAGACCATTTGTTCCTATATTTTGGAGGGAGGAGAGAAATGGATCTGTAGCTGTTAATAGCAGATGAACCACCACCTTTTGGAAGAAGAGTAACAATGGCAGTCTTCCAGTCAGCAGGGATGGAGGAACAGCAGAAAGAGAGGTTAGGGAGGTCAGCAAATAGGGAGGAGATTACAGAAGCAGAGAGATGGAGGAGCTTGCTATCCAGGCCATGTGGAGTGCTATCCTTGGAAGAGTTAAGGGGGGAAGAGTGTCAGTGATGGAGAAAGGAGTTACTGGAGAGAAGAAAAATAGGAGGAAGGAAGGAAGGAGATGACTGTCATGCAGGCTGGCAGGGGTGAGTGGAAGGGGAGAGGGAGGGAGGAAAGGAGTGAGGAGAGAGGAGGTGCAGGTGATAAAAAAAGGAATCAAACCTCTGTAATGATGAAGGAAAGGTTACAGATAGGGGTGTCACCCACTTTGAGGACAGGCAAAGGGGATTGAGTGGGAGGGGAGAAGAGATTGTGGTAACCTTCCAAAATTTAGACAGGCGATCAATGTTGGCACTGAAGGTGGATGTAGAATACTCACCTTTGGCAAGTCTTATTGCCCTAGTACAGGTGTTGTGGAGGTGATAATACCTCTGGAGGCCATGGGGATGGGTTATGCTTATTTTCTGACCAGGTGAAATCATGCACTTGCAAGCAAGCTATGAGTTCAGCCATGATCTAGGGGAGGTAGGGTATCTTTTTTTGTATCCTGTGCTGGGGGGGCATGGCAGTACCATATTTCGAGGAAATTTGTTTTGAAATACGTTAGTATGGAGTCAATGGAGGAGGCCAATCAGATAGGGGACTAATCAGAATAGCTTAGGTAATAGTGCAAGGGGGTGAGGTCCAGGGATTTGAAGGAAAATATAAATGTTTCAGTGGGGGTGAGGGAGCTTTAATTGAAAGAGAGGCAGCGGAGAGTCGTGATTATGGTGTCAAATCAGAAGAGAGGGGGGTCATGAGTGGAATGCCACAGGAATTCGTCCTGAGTCTTGTCCTCATCAGTATGCTCATCAACAATGTTCGAGATTGAATCTGGGGCTGTGTCTCTTTGAAGATGACACCAAGCTCATGGGAGGGTAGACAGTGACGGGGGAAGTAGGAAACTGCAGAGTGACATGTAAGGAGTAGAGAGGTGGTCTGAGATTTGGCAGTTGAAATTCAATGCCAAAAAATTCAAGGTGATTCACTTATGGAACAAGAACCCCAGAACAGAGTACTGGATAGGAGGAGGAGGAGTTGAACTGAGCACTAAAACTGAGGAAAGGGACCTAGGAGTCATCATTAGTGACTCCCTTAAACAATCAAGCCAGTACAGTAAGGTCTGTACTAAGGCAAATAGGATGCTAGGATGTACTAGAAGGGATTGTGATCTCCTTTGTCCTTGCTGTCCGCTTCATCCCCTCCACTCCAACAACAAGGGAAGAAAAGAGGTTTACTGCCTCGATAGATCATTGATGAGGCTGCGCCTGGTGTACTGTGCTCAGTTCTGAAGACCTCACCTCAGGAAAGATAAGGACAGGCTGAAGACCGTGTAACAAAGGGTGATCAGGATGATTCAGAGCTGACAGGGCAGATCTTATGAGGATCTGTTCAAGGCACTGAACGTGTCTTCACTTGAGACCAAACAAGAAAGGAGTGATATGATAGAGACTTTCAAGTTCTTGTAAGGAATAAACAAGGTGAACAGAGAAGAACTACTTAGCGTGAGTAACAGTTCAAGGACACAGGGTCACAAGTAGAAACTGATGGAAGGGTGGTTCAAAAGGGATATTGGGAAGTTTTATTTTCTAGAAGTGGTGGTGGAAATGTGGAATAGTCTGCCAACTGAGATGGAAGGCACCAAAACCATATATGGTTTCAAGTATGGCTGTGACAAAGTGAAAGGTATAACGGTTACTCAGGTTGATAGTAGTGGAGAGGGGAACAAGGGAGTGGATAGTGAAGGCTAATACCCTGTATGAACAGTAGGTCTCAAGGTTTAATAGGGAACTGGGGCAGACTGGACGTACCAGTTTTTTTTTTCTGCCATCATTGTCTATGTTTCTGTGTTTCTATTTTTCCATTATCCCTGACATCCAGTAGCCCCACTCCCCAGTTGCAAATCTGAGCCCCCTCCCAAAGCCATCCAACCAGGTCCCTCCATCCCCTCCCCATTGGCCCCCATTTACCCAAGATTGCAACCACCTCCCTGTGACTGTGATCGATACAGCCTCTCAGCTCATTACCTTGTCTGGCCACTGTCTGAGTGAAAGGGAGTGAGTGCGCACCTACTGTAGAACATCTGTTTCTATAGTACAGTAGGTGTGTGCTCACTCCCTGTCACTCAGAAAGTGGCCAGCGGAGATGGTGAGCAGAGGGTCTGGGCCTGTCACTGTCGCAGTGGGAGGGACTGGCAGCTGGGGTAATTTATGGACCACCATGGGGAGAGGGGTGGAAGGACCTTAATAGGTAGAATTGGGAGGAGGATCAGACTTGCAGTCGGGGTGAACTAGATGCCAGGGATCCTCTTAACCCTTAGGCTGCTCAAAGAATTAGAACATATAGGAATTTTGCACTGATATATCAGTCTACGGCACAGCAAGTGTTAATATACTAATTAGGAACATCTGAATGGTGATTGGGGGTGGGGAAATACTAGATGTCATGGATCGTTTTACTAATCAGGGTCATCTGAATGTGACTGGGGAGAACTACTAGATGCCAGGGATCATTTTATTATAATACCAGGGGCGTCTGAATGGTGATCAGGAGGTGGGGTATGGCACTGCTCTGTACAATTCCTCCATGCAGCCATGCACAGAGGCACTGTGCAGGGATGTTAGTTGGCCCATATGGGTTGGCAAATGTCCCATGAGCACCTTTTCTGCCCTATGGACTTGGCATGCTAAGGGTTGAAAATGACTCATGGGGTAAAGGTGCTATCCTATTTGGGAAATGCTGTCTCCCTTTGCTCCTCTGAATCTCTGTGCTACTGGAGGCTGTGATCATGCCTAGTCATGTCACAGTGGGCTATCCAATGAGAACCAGTGATCACTATACAATGTGGTTCAACATTAAGATGGGTGCAGAGGCAAGCCACAAAAAGACGAGGGTCCTGGACTTTAGTAGGTTGGATTTTAAAGAAATGGGAGACTGATTCAGAAGCAGCCTAGCAGGGGAGGATTGTCAGAGAGAGAGGTAGAGGAACAATGGAAAAAATTAAGTAAAGGCATAGGGAAGGCAACCAGCATCTGCATGAAGGAAGTGAGCAAAAGCAGGAGGAAACAAGCATTTGTCAATGACAAATGTTTGCTTGCTGGTATTGGCATTGGTAGTGCAGGAGTTCAAGAGATACATAATAGGAATGGCAGTGAAGTATTGAAGTAACGCCAACCCCCACTTCCACCCTGCAGAGACTGACAGGCATTGGGGGTGTGCCTTTGTGTCATCGGTCATAACACTCACACCATTCCACTTCACCCCACCCTGCAGACACCGACAGGTGTTGCAGTGTGCCTTGAGTTGTTTGTCCCTTACGCTCACCCCATTCCATAAGGAAATAAGCTGGGATGGGTGCAATAGAGGAGAATGGGGTGAATGTTAGGGCTGAAGACCCCAAAGCAGACCTTGATGCCTGTCAGTTGCCGCAGGGCGGAGGTGGAGGTGGAAGTGGAATGGCATGAGCATTATGGACAACGACCCCAAGTCACACCCACGATGCCTGCCAGTCTGTACAGGGTGGGCATTAAGGTTGGAAACCCTAATGCCCTGGGCATTTGTTGGTAATTTTTCTCCAAATTTTAAACATGGGCTTTTTTGGACCCCATCTAATAAACAGTGGCAGCATCATTTCGTTACTCAGTCCCAAAAGGTGATTTTGCACAGCAAGTGTGCCATTTAGCACCACAGGTGCAAAAACACATTTTGGGCAGGTTGTGAAAAATGACAGCTGTACAGTTCATGAGAATGTGTGAAGAAATAGCAATGCTGAAAATCTGGAGTGAAAATATGAAAAAGTGATGAAGTTTTAAGTGTGCGTAGAAACTGTGCAATGCACATACGTAACTCAGTCACTTTTTAGAATGTTTGCAACAAATTTTCAACATGGCCTTTTTGAGATGTCCCCTCATGAACTATGGCACTGTGATTTAGTTATCTGTCCCAAAAGTTGATTTCATACAGCGACTGTGCCATTCTGCGCCACTGGTGCAAAAGCACAATTTGGGATGGATGAGACAAATTACAGCTGTACTTTTCATAAGGGGGTGTGACAAAATGGCAATGTTGGAAATTTGGAGTGAAAATATTAAAAATTTATGAAGTTATGAGTGTGCGTAGAAACTGCGCAGTGGATGCTCATAACGCTGTCATTTTTTAAATTTTTTTCACCAGATTTGCAACAAGGGCTTTTGGGATCCTACCGCATGAACACTGGCACTGTCGTTTCCTGAATTGGTTCCAAAAGGTGATTCTGCACAGCGACCGCAAAATCACCATTCAGGACCGAGAAACAAAATGACAGTGTCAGTATTCATAAGGTGGGGTCCCAAGAACCCCATGTTGAAGATTTGGGACCGAAACTCTAAACATTGTTTGAGATATCAACCTAAGTTGAAAACTACCCATTGACTGCCATTATAAGGCTTACCATAATTTTTTCACTTCCCGTTTGGTCTTTGAAGAGTGCAGACACGTTCCCAGTCCACAGAAGATTGCTGCTCCTGACCTCCTGTAGGTAAATATGGAGTGCGAGGATGTGTGCAGAGGAGGGTGCAAGTTGGGGGAGGGGTGGGCAGGAAAGATGAGGACCATTTTCTTTTTTCTGATTTAAAAAAAAAGACATTGTGGACTGTTTTCTCCTTCTTGGTGAAATATTAACAAATGGATTTTGGCACACTGGGATGGGCTCCCAGTGTGCCAGAGTACTGGAGGGGGGAGGGGGATCAATGCCGACTCAGGGATTGGGCACCCCGAGGTCGACTGAAAACATAGTGGCATGGAGGGGCGGGCATCCAGGTGTCGGAAACATCAAAGAAGTATTTTTTGGAAGGGATAGGCTCCCAGTGTGCCACATTAATGGGGGGAAGGGGATACATGCTGACATGGGGATTGAGCACTCCAATGTCAACAGGGGATGGTGAACGGAGGGTACGGGGTGAGCAGCAGCAGTGGGAGGGAACTAATATGCAGTGTAAGTGGCTCAGCAGATAGCACACTCACCTCTGAGGCTGGGAGATCAGAAGGCTGTGGGTTCTATCCCCACACCAGGCACTTGGTCTAAATCCCAATACTGACACTGTAGTGCAGCATGAGAGGGGTGCTGCACTCCCAAGGTGCTGTCTTTTGGATGAGACACTGAAGCGAGGTCCCATCTGCCTGTTCTGGTGGAAGTTCAGGTGGATGTTAAAGATCTCATTGCACTTCTCGAAAACAGTAGGGGAATTTTGTTAAACAAAAAACATAACATCACACATAATTAATAAAACCAACAAAAGTCATAATTACATTCAAAAGTCAGAAAAGAATTGCATTCCTCTAAATGGGAAGAATAACACATCAATATCTCAATACATACATTATTGCAAAGAATTTTCACTGTACTTCTAATCCAACATATTAAAATTCTTCCATAACTGAGATACCTTGTCTTGAGGGAATCTCTGTATATCTTTGGCTTTAACTTTTAGCATCTCGGTCTCTATTTGTGTTATTATGGTATTTAGTTTAGTTTATAAGTCTAGGAATTAATACCTTTGAGCCAGGGCTCTTTTACAAAGGTTCCACATCACAAAGAACATTTAACAAAGCACGATACACATTACAGGTAAAACCAGACAGGAAAGTTACATCATAAATTTGCTATTAACAGTTTAAGGCAGTAACGTTTTTAAGTTTCATAGAAAAACAAGCTATAACAGGTTCAAGCGAGTAGACAATTTCGAGGTTAAGGAAACTTCCAGGGAGAGGGTGATCATTAGGCGCCAAAAGGAGGCTAGAGAGGAGGTAAAGGTGGTGAGCGGGAGAGTAAGTGAGAGGGGACAGGAAAAAAGGGGGGGGAGTGAGTTTGGGTGGGAGACAGGAAGTAGTAGAGGTATTGAGGTATAGAGGTATTAAAGTATTGTTAATCACTTGTTGTTGTAAAACATACTGATATCTGGCTTGCCACATGTAATATTGTATTAAAGAAAAAAATACATTTAAACTACTCTTATGATACCTTTTCCAGATCCATGAGTAATCCCCTAAAATTATGGTATTATATGTAGTTAAAGTAATAATCAGCATATTCCATTTAGCTGCTGCATCTTTCCAAAACTGCTTGCTCCCAGGACATTCAAAGAAAAAATGTGTCATGCTTTCTTCTATATTAGCACAAGTAAACCATAGACAATATCTATCTGACAGTGGTTTATATTTAAGATTACCCCTTACTCCTAATTTCCCTAGAGAACAAATCCATACGATGTCCCAAACCTGAACTGGTAGTCTATAATTCATTAGTTTAAAAATTGCTAATGGCATTTTGGTTACATAGAAACATAGAATTTGATGGTGGATAAGGACCACTTGGCCCACCCAGTCTGCCCATTTCCCTACCTACTGGATAAGCTGCAGATCCTAGTTAACCAGCAGCCTACTTCTTCCTACCCCCACCCCCCAGAACTGCCTTATGACTATCCCATGCATGCTTGAATTCCACCACTGATTTCGACTCCACAACCTCCTCCGGAAGGCCGTTCCATGCATCCACAACCCTCTCTGTGAAAAAATACTTCTCAAATTACCTCTGAGCTGCCCCTCTATCTTCAAATTGTGCCCTCTTGTTCTTGCACACCTCTTTTTTTGAAAGATGCTACCCTCTTGGACTTTGTTGATTCCCTTGAGGTACTTGAAAGTTTCTATCATGTCCTCCCTCTCCCTCCTTTCCTCGAAGCTATACATATTAAGCTCCTTAAGTCTCTCTTCATATGTCTTCCAGTGCAGACCGTGCACCATTTTAGTTGCCCTCCTCTGGACAGCTTCCATCCTGTCTATGTCTTTGCTGAGATTAGGTCTCCAGAACTGCACACAGTACTCCAGATAGGGTCTCACCAGCTGTCTGTACAGAGGATTAATAACTTCCTGCTTTCTACTGGTGATGCCTCTCCCTATGCATCCCAGTATCCCCCCAGCCCTTCTTGCTGCCCTCTCACATTGCTTGCCCATCTTTAGGTCATCTGATATGACTACCCCAGGTCCCTCTCATTTTGTTGTTGTTAGTATCTCACCCCCCATTATGTACTCTTCCCCTTGGTTTTTGTTTCCCAAGTGCATTACCTTGCACTTCTTAGCATTGAATCTAAGCTGCCATACATTTGACCATTCCTCTAACCTTGCCAAGTCCCTTCTCATCCTTTCCACCCCACGCTGTGCATCAACTCTGTTGCAGATCTTAGTGTCATCTGCAAAGAGACATACTTTTCCTTCCAGTCCTTCTGCAATGTCGCTTATAAAGACATTGAAGAGGACCGGTCCTACTACTGAACCCTGTGGTACCCCACTAGTAACCCTCCTTTCTTCTGAGTGGACTCCATTTATTATTACTCACTGTGTCCTATTCTCTAGCCAATTCTTTACCCAGGCTGTCATCTTGAGACCCACACCCAGGCTGGCTAACTTGTATATTAATCTTTTGTGTGGGACTGTGTCAAATGCCTTGCTAAAGTCTAGGTAGGCCATGTCTACAGCCCCTCCCTGATCTACTACTTTGGTCAGCCAGTCAAAGAAATCTATCAGATTTGTCTGGCATGACCTTCCCGCTGTGAATCCATGCTGCCTAGGGTCCTGTGCCCCTCTGGCCTCTAGATACTCGACAATTCTTTCCTTTAGAAGTGATTCCATCATTTTCCCTATCACTGAGGTTAAACTAACAGGTCTATAGTTTCCTGCTTCTACCTTGCTCCCACTTTTGTGAAGGGGAACATTTTGTGGTTGGTGAACATTCTGGGAAGATTAGAGATTTTCAAGACATCACAAACTATGTGTGAATAAAAGGATTTCCTGTTTAATGTAATCAGTGTCTGTTTTGTTATTTTCCACTGCTGTAATTTCTTTATTGCTAGGGTCACATAAATAGGAATATGATCCTGGGTTAATATTTTAGGGGGTAGATTGTCCCATTTTAAAGTATTTCTGAAAAGAATATTGCATCCATATCTACCAAGAAAAATAAGATGGATTCCACATACAACTGAAGGAATTAAGAAGAAAAATAGAATGATAAAAAGCTATGTGCCAGATATTCAAAACTTTGCGCTGAGCGCAAACTGCTTGCGTAGGTTTAGCATGGGATTAGCATGGGTTTGCTATATTCAAAAGGCCAAATAGTGCACGCAAACTGCATTAGCGCCAGGCAAAATCATAATGCATGCAAGGAGCAAACTGAGGGTGTGTGTACATGAATACAGGCGCAATGCTATATTCAGTGACTAGCGCCACGCAAAATGGTTTTGCATGACTTAGCATGACACTTAGCACAGTGCATATTACCACCCAGGAGAAGGTAGTCTTAACCCTGGGCAATCAGCTTTGCATCACAATTTGGCTTTGCGTGGTGTTTGCATGGCTTTTGCGTGGCTTTGCGTGACCCTAACAAATAAATATGACACATAGATAAAGCCAGACATAGAGGAAACATGCTGCTCATATCATCTGCCACCAGTCCCAGCTATGTCAGGCAGGAGGTGGTGACCCTGCCACCAGTGGACAGTATGGCAGTGTGGCCATACTGCACACACCTGCAGACCACTCTTCTGTGGACAGCAACAGATGCCAGCACACACATGCAGCACTGTGGGCATGGAGGATATTGAGGGAAGAGTGTACGGGTGGCCAGGCTGTGCCACAGACCAGGTGTGGCCACAAGGCTAGGACACATCACACAGTGCACATGGGCTAGTATTGGGAATACCCCAACACCAGTGTGCCTTTCTGATAATATATGCCCCCCCTGCCACATACCGCACAGCTGTACAACTGCCACAGCACACAAAGCCAGACATGTATATGTCACTGTGAACATCCCATGCCAGAGGTGCAGCATCTGTGGGTCACACAACAGCGTAATAGTAATGTCCACTGTCAGTAAACACCTGCATGTTGGGCCTGTCACTGTGTATAGTGGAGTCATCAGCACTGCCCTACGCACCATAGGCAGTTCTGTGTTCACACACAACTGGTGTCCTTGCTACTGTAGTGCCTGCTGTGCACTGTAGCATGACCTACAGTGTGACAGTTGCATGCAGCACCACCACCATCTGTGCCTATGCTGTGTTGTCCCCTGGGGTACAATATTCTATGCTGTGCTGTACTGTTTACATGTAGCCTACAGCTATCATCATGCCCTGCCAGACTGACCTACAGGTAGAGCTGCAGTCGGACCTGGCCAGCCTCTGTACTTCCAGACTGACCTACAGATGGAGCTGTGGGACCCTGCAGTAATGCTGGGCAAACTGTATGCAAATCAGGGCATAATGAGATGTTAATCTGGATGTTTGCCCAGAGACTACCTAAGTAGGCTCATTTGCATGTCACTTTTGAATATGGTAAAGTTTAGTGCTGGGCAAACATGTTTGCATTGGGCTAACGGTTTAGCCTTGCACTAAACTTGTGCAAACCTGTTTGCGCTGCACAAACAGTTCTGGGAATATTATACAGTTTTGAACACTGTACTTTCATATGTGTTGCTGCCTGCAGCTGTACTGGGTCCACACATTTGCTGGCACACGCATTGGCCACATAGTTCACCTCTACCTACCTTCACGTCACTGTGCGCTGTGTTGCTGTTGTGGGTTGCACTTCCTGGTTGCTATATTCAGAGCTGTCTTATTCCAGGGCTAAGTGTGCCCTACACTCCCAGCCCAGTTTGCCTGTCCTCATTCCCATGCTATATTCAGAAGCTGTTTGCCCCGGGCTATTCCTTTTGAATATAGCTTGCTTTGTGCTTCGGGCTAAGTTTGCCCACCGGGCAGTGTTAATTTAACCCCGGGGCAAAGTTTTAAATATCTGGCTCTATGAGGTTTACCATATTTAATCCACCTTTTTTAACAGTAGGTAGGTAATCTATTTCCCCATAATATCTGGAAAAACAAACTAAACAGCCTTGTCTCCAGATGTACTGAAGGGGGTAAATATGGCTTAAACAGAGAAATATGGGTAATAAAAACTTTTTATAACCATTATATGTTTCTTTTTTCAAAATATTTACCATGCTTTCCCCAATTGCTAACTGTTTTTCCCAACTAAAGGAAGCCATGTCATCCTGTCCAAACCATATCCCCAAGAGTTTTTGTGGGGAGGAAGAAACATCACTCTCATTAATTTCTGTAAGTGCTGGATTTGGTTGCTCTAAAGAAATAATTAAACTTTTTTCTTTAATTATTTTTGCCCCTGAGAATTGCCCACATGAATTAAAGATATGTATAGCATTTCTAACAGAACTAGCATCCTGTACCAGTTGAGTAACGTCATCAGCAAAAGCTGTGTTTTTTTCTGGATTCAATAGAGGATCAGGAATTCATCTTATAATTTGCCTATCCCATTTAACTTGTCTTATGACTGGATCTAATGCAAATGCAAATGCATATAGTAAGGAACATAACAGACATCCCTGTCTCACTCCTCTTAAAAAATAGATGTCTGTCATTAGTATCCACTTTATGGGCTGATTGGGTATACCATATACCTCCATAACTTCAAACAGGTAATGATGTTCTACCCGGTCAAAAGCTTTAGTCTGAGCCAAAGCTACCACATATTCTGACATGTTCCCCCTTTTACTAGCTTCAAAAAGTTCCCTTAATACATATAAATTATGTTATATTCTACACTTTGGAATAGCATGAGTCTGGGCAAAATCAATTAACGCATCAGCAACTTTATTAATCTGTTATTTATTATTTTAGCTAGAATTTTATAAGCCACTACTAATAGGATGTGTTTACCACCCTCTTAAAATTGCAATGGAAGCACTAAAGGCCCTTATTAAGCTTATCCCTGACCTGCATCTACATAAGAAAATAATCATGGGTGACTTTAATCTCCGCTGCGGCCCCTCGACTAAGACTGACATTAAGTTCAGCTTACTAGAGGCCAGGCTTACCCAACTGATCCATGAACCAACAATACTGAATTCGAAATCCGGAAACCACACCACCCTTGATTGGCTACTGGTGTCTAACCCCAAAAAATTCAAGCTGGCCAGTACTTTTGCTAACTCCTTAAGTGACCATGCCCCCATCTTTGGTATATGGAAAAATGACTATCCAACTCCACCTTCCCGTACCGTTCTGGCACGCGACTACTCCAATTTCGATGCTACGTCCTTCTGGGATACCCTGTCAGGAATTGACTGGGCTCAAATTAATCTTTCCTCCAGCCTGGACTCTGCTCTGGCCTTTTTCACCAAGAATTTCCTCTCAGCCGCCAACAAACACACCCCTTTAAAATAAATGAGAGTCAAAGGACAACAGTCTAGGTGGCGGACACGTGATCTAAAAAACGAATGCGGGAAAGGGACAGGGCCTGGGGCAGGTACAAGTCCACTAATTTAACCAATGACTGGGTCCGTTACCGACTGTTCAGAAACTTATGTAAAAAAGATTTAAAACAGGCCAAGCGACAGTACCTTAAGAACCTACAAACAAAAAATCTCTCTAACCCCAAGAAATTCTGGTCCCAAATAAATGCGCTACTGAAGGGCCACCACATGCAAAATGCCTGTGACGTTGTTGTGGGAGATGTCCACAACACGAACCCACAAGATGCTGCAAATGCCTTTAATGAATTCTTCATTGACCTTGGCAAGTACAGGGTTCATACTTGCAGCCCAAAACAGCCATCTTCAGATGACTCGTTGAATCTCCCCTCATCACCTAATTTGCACCATAGGTTAACATCAAAAACTGAAGTTCTAAAGCTCATTAGGAGCATTAAGACAAAGGGTTCTCCAGGCTATGACAAGGTTGAACCCAGGTTACTCAGACTGGCTGATCAAGAAATTGCTGTGCCAGTCATGTGGTTGTTCAATAGGTCGCTGATGGAAGACAATGTCCCCTCAGCTTGGAAAACAGCTTTGGTTACCCCGATCCCTAAGGGAGGACCCAGTGAGCTAGTTGAAAACTATAGACTGATTTCTAGTCTCTGCACACTAAATAAAATGCTTGAGAGAATTGTATACCAACAAGTCCAGGCATATGCTGAACAACATAGCCTCCTCACTCCACGACAACATGGATTCAGAAAACAGCATGGTACTGATACTGCCCTGGTGAGTCTAACATCTGACATCCTTGCTGCCCAAGACAAAGGCCAACTTACTGGTGCGGTCTTCATAGACCTTACCAAGACCTTTGATCTAGTAGACCATAAATTGCTCATCCAGCAGCTTAGCTCTCTTGGACTGGACAACCACTCAACACAGTGGTTTAAAGATTACTTGCAAGACAGATCTCAGATAATCAGATGGCAGGGTGTGGAGTCAGGCAAGCTCTCCATTGCTGAGGGTGTCCCCCAAGGTTCACTACTGGGGCCCCTCCTATTCTCCCTGTTTATCAACAACCTACCAAAGCACTGCAGTGGAGTAAAAGTGACCCTCTATGTGGATGATGCAGTACTATACAGATCTGCTTCAAATGCTGTACAGCTAAACCAACTCCTGAACCACAATCTCTCCCTACTGGAAACCTGGTTCCTGACATATAGGCTAGTCCTAAATGAGAAAAAAACCAAAGCCATCCTATTTGGACCCAGTAAATTGGGCCTCAACAGAACATGTCTACTATCCCCTTATCTGTCCAGTGGCCATCCTATTGAGGTGGTGGATTGCATCAAATACCTGGGAGTCTATATCGATCAAGACTGCTCTTTTGAGGTTCATGTTGAACAATTAACCAAGGCACTAAATCAAAAGCTTAGGCTCATGTACCATCTAACCCCTTTTCTCACTGAGGCATCCAGGCTAAAGATAGCCACGGGCATGCTCCTGCCCACCTCATTTTATGGTGCCCCAGTGCTACATTCAATGCAAAACACAGAGATGCGAAAGCTAAGAAAATTGTACCACAGAATAGGATGCTTTGCCCTTGGAGCTCAGCCACTAGAACACCACTGTAATATACTCGACTCACTGAATTGGCCCTCCCTGGAGGGCAGACTGGCTTACACTTCCCTATGCTTGGCTTTCAAGCTTCTACAAATGGATGCTCCCCCCAGTCTGAGTCGTACCTTAGTACTCAAGCAGCCTAAAAGAACACATAGATTCTTGTGTTGTCAACTCCTCCATGTCCGAAAAGTCCGAACAAGCCAAGGTCTTTGGTCGTTCGAAAATTACATCCCGTCCCTATGGAATGCTGGCCTACCTAGCAATCTTCAAGACTGCAGCTCCTTGGGGGTTTTAAAAAAGTCCTAAAGATGTACCTTCTAGAGCTAAGCCTCTGTGCATGCCACCGCTGAGGACAGAAAACAGCACTCCACCTCTGATACTAAAAACCTGCCGCCTAACAGGTTGGTATCCTATTTCAGTTGAATCTTATCACTTCTGAAACACTTGAAATTGTAACCCGTAAAACTGACCTGATAAAGAACCTTATGTAACTGCCACTCTTGTGAAACTAGTGTTTACCCCATGTTATTCTAAACGTTACCTAACCTGCCTGTGATTGTACTATATGTTCTGATTTTAATGTCTGTATATGCACACTTTCCCTTGAATTGTTCCTACTTCTTATTGTACTGTTGACTGTAATTAATTCCAGGTTGCCCCTGAAAAAGGGACCATTGAGGTCTCAGTGGGCCTACCCGGTCACCAAAATTTAAATAAAAAAAAATAAAATAATCACCATTAAGAATACTAATAGGCTTCCAGTTAGACAGTGATTCCCCCCCTTTTTATGTTGGCATGCTTGCACAGCCAACATCTTGTGGTAGTGGAGATTTGGAGGCGCGGTCGCTGTTGGGTGAATGCAAGGCACGCACCAGTAGGTGTGTCCCTCACTCCCCAATCATCCTGCAAGCCGGCGCCACACCATGCATACTAATGTGGTGATCACATCAAACGAAAGGTCCACTGCAATGCGAGTAAAGCTTGTCACACACAGCATACCTTTCTACGTGCTTCGCCAGCTACAAACATGGTGGCACAGTGGCCGCTAAACTGACGACTTTGGGGGTGCCAATCCCCCAGTCAGCTTACCCTGCCCTCATGTATGTGCCAACAGGAGCTCACTCCCCCATCGGCATAATGTATCCCCCTTCCTTTTTGCTTGCAGCGGGTGCCCAATCCCCTCAGCTCATGCGCCTCCGCTCATAGCTTGCTGATGGGGGTGCCCAATCCGTCGGCATCTGTCCCCCTTTCCCCACTTAATGTGCTGGACGGGGAGCCCACTCCGCCTGCATGATGTCCCCTTCTTTCTCTGCTGAGGGTGCCCAATCTCCTGAGCTAGTGTCCCCCCACTCCCTATGTGCCAATGGGGGTGCCCAATCCTCTGTCTGCTACTGTATCCCCCCAAAAAACCTATAAAAAAAGAAAACCGCCTGCCATGTGTTTATTTTTTAACACCTGTAAACAGAAAACGGTCCCTCATAGTCTCCCTCCCCCCCTCACCACCCGCACCCATCCACTGAACACCCTACCTCCTCACATACCCCACTTACCCCATACTTACCTCTGGAGCTTGGCGCAATGATCTTCGGTGGACCGGAACATGTCTGCACTCTTCAAAGCTGACCGCGAACTGAGGAAATGCCAGTAAGCTGTATAATGGAATAAATAGGGCCTTTTTCAACTTTGATGCATATCTCTGGCATTTTGGGGAATGTTTGCACCAAATTTTCAACATGGGGTTTTTGGGACCCCTCCTCATGAATTCTGTCACTGTTATGACTTTAATCAGTCCCAAAAGGTGATTTTGCAGTCGCTGCAAGGAATCACCTTTCCGGACTGATTAACCCAAGGACAGTGGCACTGTTCATGAGATGGGCTCTCAAAAAGCCTATGTTGCAAATTTGGTGGAAAAAATCCAAAAAATGGCTCTTTTATGAATGTGCTTTGCGCAGTTGCAACGCATGCTCGTAACTTCATGAACTCGCCATATTTTCATGCCAGATTTTCAACATTGTCATTTTTCTACACCTCCTTGTGAACAGTACAGCTGTAATATTTCACATCCTGGCCAAAATGTGTTTCCGCACTTCCGGCGCACAATACCGTGGTTGCTGTGGGAAATCAGTGTTTAGGGCAGATTACAAAAATGACAGTGACACTGTTAATGAGCAAAGATCCTCAAATGCCTATGTTGAAAATTTGGTGACGATACTCCATAAAATGACTGTGTTACGAGCGTGCATTGTGCAGTTTGCATGTACATTCGTAATGTTGTGCATTTGTAATATTTTCACTCTGAATTTTCACCATTGGCATTTTTCCACACCTCTTGATGAACAGTGCAGCTGTCATTTTACATATCTTGCCCAAAATATATTTTTGCATGTCCGGCACAGAATACCGCGGTCGCTGTGCAAAATCACTTTTTGGGACAGTTTGAGGAAATGGCAGTGACACTGTATGTGAGCAGAGGTGCTAAAATGCCTATGTTGAAAATCGGGTGCCGAAAGTGCATAAAATGACTGTGTTACAAGCGTGTGTTGTGCATTTCTCATGCACTTTTGTAACTTTGCAAATTTGCAATATTTACATGCCACATTTTCACCACTGCCATTTTTTTACACCTCCTTATGAACTGTACAGCTGTCATTTTTCACATCCTGCCCAAAATGTGTTTCTGCACTGCATTGCCAAAGCCAATGCCAGTGCGACAACATTTGGCATTGACAAATGCTTGTTTATATATATAGCTTATAATAGAGGTACTAAAATCATTATAATCAATATTGGAGTTAAACATAAAATTAAAAACTACAAGCAAGAAGTGGCACATATGAAAGTTATTTTTTTTATAAAAATCATTAGGTATTCCATCTAGACCAGGAGAAGTACCTATCTTTAGATTTTTAATTACATCCCCTACTTCCTGAGAAGAGATTGGAACTGTTAAGTACTTTTTTATTGATTCTTCAATTTGGTGGGTTGAAGCCTTAAAAAATTCCATTAATGATCCTGAGAGCCCAGAAACCTCACTGAAGGTTTCTTTTAAATGCTGCTGTAGAAGAAGAAGAAGAATCAGCATTTATATAGCACTTTTCATACATCCAAAGCACTTTACAAGCAATGTTGGACTGGTAGTGAAGTGACTGAATGTGTGGTGGCGGCCATATCGCACATCATCACCCACACACAGCCTGGATAATTGCATGAACTGTTTTATTATGGGAAGGAGAGTGTTGGCCAGGACACCGGGAATGTTCCCTACTCTTTGCGAAGAGTGCCCTGGGTTCCTTTACTTCCACCTGGACACTCACCAGGGCAACACCAGGATGGGCAGAAGGGACCTTGGTTTAACATCTCATCCGAAGGATGGCACACCCCAGCAGTACAGCACCCCCCAATACTGCACTTGGATACCAGCAATTTTTAGGTGCAAGTCCAATCCCAGTGTGGGACGAGAACCCATGACCTTCTGGTCCAGAGGCGGATGTGCTACCAACTGAACCATGCTAACACCTAAGAGCATCTCTATATCTGTATTTGCTACTGAACCATCTGGTTTAAATAAACCGGCCATCAGGGTTTTGTGTAATCTTTGTTTACATGCTTTGTAGGGGTCTGATGCAGGTTGTCCTACTGTCCCAAAGCGCATTTCCATTTCCAAAGATTTGGCTCTATCGTATGGATAGATTTTTATTTGCTTTCTGATCTCAAGGATTTGGAATTTACATCTTGTGTGGTCTTTGGGAAGGAATGACATCAGCTTATACAGCTGATTTCTAAAATTCAAGTATTTTAAATAATTAGAATTAGCAGTGTTTCACCCATATGAAATAAGTAAAGATTTTAGGTCATTCTTTGTATCCAACCACCAATCATACAAATTGTCATAAAGACATATAGTGGAATTCTGAGCTTCAAAAACAACTTCTAACTGATTAAAACATTCTGGAGAATCTAGAAGAGATATGTTTAACCTCCACCTCTGTACATTAGAATACATTTTGGGAGGAATCTCAGCTAGGCTAAAATAATGCAGCAAAATATGGTGGTCTGAAAATTCAGTAGGTTTGACAGTTATATGTGTAATCAGAGGTCGAGTCGATGTTATTTTTGTTTTATTAGAGCTGTGCGGTGCCTCCATTATGTAACCCACTACCTGGCTACCTGGGTTCGGGGAGAACACTGTTGCTCGGCATTTTGGCTAGGTTTGACTTCCGCACAGGGGCACCTGAGTAACTCTGGACACAGGAAGCAATAACTGTAATGTCCAAACCAGGAGCTGGATTCTAGAGTGTGGCTTTTATTCACAACAACAGAACAATAAAGCATAGATGGACCCCCCAAGGGGCTACACTCCTGGAAATGCAGGTATACGGAGACCAGAACACATCTTCTACACACTGTAACCCTCAGGTTTAGGAACACACTGGGCACTCAGCCTGACCTTGTACTCTTCTGTGGATTTCCCTGGCCTAGCACATCTGACCAGCCTTGGACTACTTCCTTGCATGACACATCTGGCCAGCAACTGGACTACTTTCCATATGGCATGGAACATTTCTCGGTGGCTCCCTCTATCACCCATGAGCACATCCAGGCTCCATGAAGAGAAAAATCTTCCATCTAATCCCATGTCTGGGTACTTTCCCCGAACACTAGCCAAGTGCCTGGAAGAAAGTAAAAGGTGCCCAACTGAACCTGTAGAGGTAAATCTGGTTACTACTGATGGGGGGTCTCCCACCTCTTGCTCCCAAATCTATACACGGCCATCCATTTGGAATTAACACCTTTCCTGAAACACACTGTTGTAGAATGCTGTCTCGAAATATAAATCACATGTAACAATCTACAGTCTCTGGAAAAATAGTGTCCTGACTTGAAATGTTCCTTAAGTGGCTATGTCCATCCCTGTAGACCCCCACTGATTAGATAAATGTTTCGTCACACACAAATGTGGTACTGAACTTGGCTGTCCTTCCTTGACCTCACAATAGCAGACACTAAACACACTGTCTGGTGAAAACATAAACTCTCTGACAGAGCTGACTCACCCTGGTTTGCAGGTGCCTCACAGGCTTCTTCCACAGGAAAACCAAACAAATTCTTGGTGCCTCAGCACAAATCGTCAAGGCAGCTTCTCTCCAGCCAGCGGGGCCAGGGGATTGCCCCTGAGAGCTGATCTGGACACCCCCCATCCCTCTCAGGGATGGGGCCCTGGAATAACTGGGAGATGGTCTCAACCACTTCCAAACGGTATCTTCTGTGTCTCTATCTAGGGCAAGAGCACACACATCCACAATGACAGGTAGCTCTGGTCAGAGCTGAGGGCTCTGAGGGACTGCACACTGCTGTGCACCTCCTCCCTCCACTGAGTCTCCCACTAGACTACTACTGAACTGACTTTGAAAAAAACCCAACATTCTATCTAACTCCCTGCTGAAACATTCCAATGTGGCTTATGCTACTGAGAAAATTCTATATGATGTCATCCCTCCAGCTCAGCTGAGACTGAGAACAAAGTGAAACAGTGTGAAATCCATTTAACTGGAATTTCACAGGCTGCCTTCCCTGCCTGCCACTAGATCTAACTGGGATTCTTGTAACCCTGGGTAACAGGGGTTACATAAGATAAAGTTGAATGTATTTGGATATGAAAACCATATCTATACGTGAAACATAGAAACATAGACTTTGACGGCAGATAAGGACCCACTTGGCCCATCTAGTCTGCCCATTTCCCTATCTACAGGATAGGCCACAAATCCTAGTTAACCAACAGCCTATTTCTTCCTACCCCCCACAAGAATTGCCTTATGCCTGTCCCATGCATTCTTGAATTCTCACACAGTTTTAGACCACAAAACCTCCTCAGGAAGGCTGTTCCATGCATCCGCTACCCTCTCTGTGAAATAATACTTCCTCACATTGCCCCTGAACAACCCCCCCATCTTTAAATTGTGTCCCTTGTTCTTGCAACGCCTTTTCTGAAAGATGCTACCCTCTTGGACTTTGTTGATTCCACTGAGGTACTTAAAAGTTTCTATCTTGTCTCCCCTCTCTCTTCTTTCCTCAAGGGTATACATATTAAGCTCCTTTAGTCTCTCCTCATACGGCTTCTCTTGCAGACCCTGCACCACTTTAGTTGCCCTCCTCTGGACTGCCTCTATCCTGTCTATGTCCTTGCGGAGATGGGGTCTCCAGAATTGGGCACAATACTCCAGATGGGGTCTCACCAACTGTATGCCTCTCCCTATGCAACCCAGTATACCCCCTGAAGCGTAATATGTCTATACTAGATAGCTCCACTATCTTTCTTAAGGGATCTGTATGTGTCTATTACACCTGCGTCTAAGGTAATTTGTTTTAGTGCATGAGAGTCACAATATATATTTTGTTAGTATCTCCCCTGAGTATTTCAGATCTACAGTAAATCACAATTGAAGTCCCCACCCCATGTAATATGCTTTCTACTATATAAATGGGGCTTTATGTCTGCAAACAGATCTATTCAGGATGTTTTTGTCTGTGGGGCATATAGATTAATGAGATGAAAAGCAAAATCTCTGTATGAACAATCAAGAGTTATAAAATGGCAAGAATAGATTCTGAGTGCTGATTGGCTAATACCACCTCCAAACTGGGCATTTATTTTTCAATAAATGCCCAGCAAGAAATTAGTGCCAGCCTGAGTGCCACCTTACCACATACTCTTGTGCAGGAGTGTTCACCCTGCTTAGACATTGGCTGAAACCACCAGCTAACTTTCAAAATCCCCGCCATGTTTTTATCTTCCTTAGCGAGGTGAACTGGACCCCCCCCCAACACACACACACACACACTTGCTCCTTCAGTATAAACTCGCGCCTGTTAAAAAAAAAAAAAAGACACTCCACTTATTCTGCAGTCAGGAAAAGTGCCCAAATCTTTATTTTCTCACAGCTGCACTCTCCCGACCGCACTATCGCAGCACTGCGCTTAATCGGAAGTGAAAGAATCCATCACTCCGAAGCTTGTCAAAACGAAACACCATTTTCAAAATCGTATAATTCTTCTGGCACAAACACCAGAACTGCCTCAAACTACAATGCTCCCACACTTATTCCATCTACTAATGTAAATGAAATATATCATTTACCTCAGAGCTGTTCGTCAACGTATTCTCATCCACAGGTCCCGCGCTTAACAGATGCAATGTGCAACTGCAGCCCAATTTTAAAAAAATTAAAATGTTAAAGAAACATTCACGACTTAAAAACGATGCCCACAGACTGCTTCTCCATATTTAGTACTTCCTCAGGTGAATGTCTCTGTCTCAGGAAGTGTGTGTGGGGGTGGGGGGTGATAGCAGTGGGGAGGAGCAACACAACCTGGAACAGCCTTAAAGAAACATGGACTATTTTTTTTAAATACTTTTGTTTCTGCTAATACTATTAATTTTATTATAATAATTTCCTCTCTTCATTCAAACTTACTAAGAAAAACATTTTATAAGCTCAATAATACCCTCCAGGGTGGGCATTATTGGGAAATACCGGACCTTCCAGGGGTTATAAGGCCCTCTGCCTGCGGCGTCGGGCCTCATCACGCCCCTGGGCAGTCCGGTATTTCCCAATAATGCCCACCCTGTCGGGTATTATTGCTTACTTAAGGCTCTGCCAGGCATGATATCTAACAGTTTAGAGACATGAAATTTGGTATGTTTAAATAATATCCCAATACCTTCTGCTGCATCTGAACCACATGTCCAAAAGGAGGGACCCCAGATCCACCTTCTTTTAATTTGTTCAATTTCAAAAAGAGATGTGAATCTTGTTTCTTGAACAAAAATAATATCTACTTTAAGTTGTTCTAAAAAGGCCAAAACTGAAAGTTGCTTTTTGTAGTTTTTGAGACTACATACATTGTAAGAGGCAATATGAACAAGCATTTGTCAATGCCCAATGTTTGCTTGCTGGCATTGGCAGTGGTAGTGTAGAAGTTACAGAGCTGTGTAATAGGAATGGCAGTGAAGTATTGAACTGAAGCCAACCCCACCACCACCCTGCAGAGAGTGACAGGCATTGGAGTGTGCGTTTGGGTCGTCAGGCATAACGGCCATGCCATTTCACCACACCCCACCCTGGAGACACTGACAAGTGCCACGGTGTGCCTTGGGGTCTTTGGTCGTTAGGCGCACCCCATTCCATCAGGAAATACGGTGATATGGGTGCGGTATAAGAGAATGGGGTGAACTTTGGGGCCGAAAAGTCCAAGGCATACCTCTATGCCTCTCACTGGCTGCAGGGTGTGGAATGGTATGAGCATTACTGGCAAGAATCCCTAGTCACACCCCTGATGCCTGTCA
This sequence comes from Neoceratodus forsteri, assembly GCA_016271365.2. NCBI lineage: Eukaryota > Metazoa > Chordata > Ceratodontiformes > Ceratodontidae > Neoceratodus > Neoceratodus forsteri. The sequence goes on from JADMNL010000026.1 coordinate 238,662,505, forward strand.
TTCTCTACAGGGTTGGGTGTTATGGTTGGAAACCCTAATACCTCAGGCATTCGTTGGTATTTTCACTCCAAATTTTCAACATGTTTTTTTTGTGACCCCAACTCATGAACAGTGGCAATATCAGTTTGTTAGCCAAAAGCTGCTTATGCACAGCGACTACGGCATTTAGCACCACAGGTGCAAAAACATTCCGAACAGGATGTAAAAAATGACAGCTGTACTGTTCATGGGGAGGTGTAAAAAATGGCAATGTTGCAAATCTGCAGTAAAAATATTAAAAAAACTGGCGAAGTCACGAGCGTGTATAGAAAATGTGCAACGCACACCCATAATGTAATTAGTTTGGGGATATTTTACAGCAGATTATCAACACAGGCATTTTGGGACCTCCGATCATGAACAGTGTCAATGTGATTTTCTTTCTCTGTCCCGAACAATGATTTCCCACAGCAACCATGCATCTCTGCGTTGAAAGTGTGAAAACACATTTTGGCCATGTTGTGAAAAATGACAGCTGTACTGTTCATAAGGAAGTGTGGAAAAATGCCACTGGTGAAAATCTGGACTTAAAATATTACAAAGTCTTGAACTTACGAGGGTACGTGGAAACTGCGCAATGCTCACTCGTAACACAGTCATTTTATGGAGTTTTGTCACCAAATTTTCAACATAGCCATTTTAAGACCTCTGCTCATGAACAGTCTGTGATTTTCTTAATCTGTCCCAAACATTGCTTTCGCACACCGACTGCACCATTGTGCGCTACATGCGTGAAAACACATTTTGGGTGACATGTGAAAAATGTCAACTGTACTATTCATGAGGAAGTGTAATAAAATGGCAATGTTGAAAATCTGGAGTGAAAATATTGAAAATTCGCAAACTTATGAGCGTGTGTAGGAACTGCGTAACGCACGCTCGTAAAACAGTCATTTTTAGGAATTTTTTCACCAAATTTTCAACATAGCCATTTTAAGACCTCTGCTCATGAACAGTGTCACTGTGATTTTCTTAATTGTCCCGTACATTGATTTCGCACACCAACTGCGCAATTGTGCGCAACATGGGCAGAAACACGTTTTGGGCAAGATGTGAAAAATGAGGGACTTTTATAGAGATTTCTTCCAGATTAAAGAAAAATAGGGAAAAAAATGAAAAGAGTTACAGGAGCAAATACAAAACTTAGAGCAGTTACAACAACAGAATATTAACAGAGAAAGAGGGAAACAATTAAAAAAATGAAAGGAAGAATATATAAGGATTCTTGACTACCAGGTGGAACAGAGGCTCATCTATTTGAGGCAGAGGTTCTATGAGGGGGGGGTCCCTGAGCCCAGAAACTGCTGACTAGTCGACTCCATCAGTTCAAGAGTCGAGCGGTAATTTTAAAAATCAGAGACCCTGTAAATCAAACTTTACAATATAAAATAGAAAAAATAGCAGAAGTTTTTAAAAAATATTATGAAAAATTATATAATGGGGGCCCCAAGCCAACGGAGCAGGAGGTTAAAGAATTTCTGGGTCCACTGAGCTTGCCTAGACTAACCCATACCCAAGGGGAGGTGTTGAATCGTCCCTTCACGGAAACCGAGATTGAATTGGAAATTAAAAGGATTAAAACAGGTAAATGTCCTGGTACAGATGGACTCCCTAGTGAATTTTATAAACAGCTTAAGGACTCTCTTTCCTCTTTATTATGTAAAGCATACAACTACCTCCATCGAGATGAGGGTACTATGCCACCTTCGTGGACACAGGCAATTTTGTCTGTGATACCGAAGCCAGCCAGGAATACCACTAACTGTAGGTCCTATCGCCCTATTTCAATATTAAACATGGACTATAAGATAATGGCGGGAATTATTAATAAAAGGGTGGAACAGGTTTTACCAGAATTGATACACATGGATCAGGTGGGTTTTGTTCCAGGCCAACAGACCACTGATAATGTCCGTAGATCGGTTAATATTATTGAAAAAATACAGAAAATAAAACAACCAACCTATATTATGAGTCTGGATGCAGAAAAGGCATTTGATCAAGTATCTTGGGAATTTCTGTGGCCCTCCCTGGCCAGCTTCGGTTTCCCGAACACCCTCCTTAATATGTTAACCAAGATGTACACCTCTCCGGTAGCATATGTGAGAACTAATGGTTTTGTATCTGAACCTTTCAAACTTTCTAGAGGCACACGTCAAGGTTGCCCACTCTCACCGGTTTTATTTGCCCTCTACATTGAACCCCTTGCTTAAAGTATAAGATTAAATGGAGAGATAGAGGGTGTTATCTGAGGCAATTCTACACACAAAATTGCATTATATGCGGATGATATTCTATTATATCTAATGAAGCCAGAAAATTCATTAACGAAAGTATTTCGGGAAATTGAAACCTATTCTAGGCTTTCAGGTTACAAATTAAATTGGGCAAAGACGGAGGTTCTAGTCTTAAATGCAGAAGTACCTCAGGAATTTAAGTTTAAATATCCAATGAAATGGGATTGTCCAACTATTAAATACCTTGGTGTTCATATCGGAGTAACCCCTAAAAATCTTTTTGAGGATAACTTCCTTCCCTTGGCGAGAGTGGTTTGGACAGACTTGAATAGGTGGTCTCTGCTCCCACTTCCCTTTTATTCCCAACGTCAAACAATTAAAACTAATATATTGCCAAGATTTCTTTATTTATTTCAGGTGGTGCCATGTCTAATTCCGCAAAGGGATATGGGAGAATGGCAGAAGCGGATGATGAACTTATCCGAGGATTTCAAAAAAACACTAATCCTTCCCGCACAGAAAGGAGGAAGGGCATGCCCAGACCTTAATGAGTATTGGCTTGCTGCTCAAGTGAAAAGTACCCTTATGTGGTCCCACCCCCTATATAAAGCGCATTGGCAACAAATGGAATTAACCACAGCAAATAACCCCCCATTACAAGCTATTTTATTTTTTCCTCCATCCCAGATTGATATGTCCTCCTTCCAAATACATACAGTCCAGGTCACGTTAACAGGATGGATTCAGAGCACAAGACGAAGATATATAGCCAAAAATTTATGAAAATATAAGTGGTGGTATTATGATACAGAATATCCTCCAGCAGCCATGCACACTTGGTATGAGATACAAATGGGTAGAGGGATATGTGCAGCATGGCAGGTTCTTAGAGGATCGGATCTGATACCATTTGAAACACTTCAAGTTAGATATAATTGGTCATTACAAGATCGTTTTTATTATTATCAATTGCGACACTATGTATCTAACAGACTGAGGCAAACTATGAAGTGGCAGGATGAACAACCCTTCCCCGAGTGATAGAATCAGTATGGGAGGGAAGTCACGGGAAAGGGGCAATCACTATGTTGTATGGAAACCAGATTGCTGATAAAGCACATAATACACAAAGGGTACAGAGGAAATGGGAGGAAGAATTCGGTATCGTTTTGAATTCTTCGGACATGGACGACAGTATTCAGAAACACTTGGAAAACAACATCATCATCGGGTTGGCGGGAATATGCCTGGAATGTAAGGATTAGGTATTTTCTCACACCAAGGAAGTTGTGGAAAATGGGGGCACGAACACAGGGAACCTGTTGGAGGAAGTGTGGTAACACTGCAGCAGACCAGGCTCATGTATTCTGGGGCTGTTCTGGAATTCATGACTTCTGGTCCCAAATAATTAAGCATTTAACCGCACTATTTAGTTTATCAACAGAAATGGGCCCAGAGCATTGTATACTAGGACTTTACCCAGCTGAAGTTAGAGATGGGGAGGCGCGGTGCCTTTGGACGATCCTTTTGATATCTGCCTTAAAATCTATTACAAAAAAATGGCTCCAACAGTCAGCCCCAGAAATGCAGGACTGGATGGGAATCATTAACCAAATTTAACAGATGGAGAGAATAACATATACAATAACTCATAAAGGGGATAGTTACCATGACATATGGAATAGATGGGAATTATATAAAGATATTGTGTAAAGATACCTCTTTTCCCCCTCCCCCATCCTCCCTCCCTATCTCAACCCTACTTCCTTCCCTCCTCCCTCATCCCCTCCCCTTTTATTCTTTCTCTTACCCTTTATATTGATTGGGATCTCTTCTAATTTTATGCTAGTGAGACAGTAATTAGGAAGGTTGAGTGTCCTTTCTCTGCCTTGTCCTTATTTTTATGGTACTCTTCTCCCAAAGTGACTAATCTTATATTAGGCAGGCTTAATTAAATGATAATACCTGCTTATCTGACTATAAACTTATCTCCCAAGTTTTATTCTCAATATTTATGTTTGGGTTCTTAGTAAACTGATGGATGCATAGTGGGATGATCTTCATGTAAACAGTAATATGTGTAAAATGTTAAACTGGTTGTTATAATAACTGTCTAAGTTTAAACAACAAAAAAGAGAAATGAATAAAAATTCAAGTACAAAAAAAAAAAAAAACATGGCCGAAGTGTGTCTTCACACTTTCAGCACAGAAATGCGTGGTCGCTGTGAGAAATCATTGTTCGGGACAGATTAAGAAAATCACACTGACACTGTTCATAATCGGAGATCCCAAAATGCCTGTGTTAACAATCTGCTGTCAAAAAATCCCCAAACTAGTTACATTACGGGTCTGCATTGCACAGTTTCTATGTACGCTCGTGACTTCACCAGTTTTTTTTTATATTTTCACAGCAGATTTTCAACATTGCCATTTTTTACACCTCCCCATGAACACTACCGCTGTCATTTTTCACATCCTGTTCGGAATGTGTTTTTGCACCTGTGGTGCCAAATGCCATAGTCACTGTGCAAAAGCAGTTTTCGGCTAACAAACTGATATGGCCACTGTTCATGAGGTGGGGGGGTCACAAAACAACCATGTTGAAAATTTGGAGTGAAAATACCAATGAATGCCTGAGGCTTTAGGGTTTCCGACCATAACGCCCCACCCTGTACAGAATGACAGGCATCAGGGGTGTGACTTGGGATTCTTGCCTGTCATGCTCATACCATTCCACCCCCACCCACACCCTGCAGCCAGTGAGAGGCATCAAGGTGTGCCTCGGACTCTTCGGTCCCAAACTTCACCCCATTCTCCTATACCGCACCCATCTCACCATATTTCCTGATGGAATGGGGTGTGCATAAGGGCCAAAGACTGCAAGGTACACTGTGACACTTGTCAGTGTCTGCAGGGTAGGGTGTGGTGAAATGGCGTGGCCGATATGCCTGATGACCCAAAGGCACACCCCAATGCCTGTCACTTTCTGCAGGGTGGTGGTGGGGTTGGCTTCAGTTCAATACTGCACTGCCATTCCTATTATGCAGCTCTGTAACTTCTACACTACCAATGCCAATGCTAGCAAGCAAACATTCGGCATTGACAAATGCTTGTTCTTTCTTTCCTTTTGTTTCTTTTGCTAATTCTGTGGCCCTACTTTCCTCATCTTCAGTCACCATCTCAGATCTATGAGAAGTATCAGATTCTAAATCTGAATCTCCTGCCTCCTCTTGCAGGGGTGTAAAAGGGTTTTCAGTGTATAGAGGGACTTTCTGATTTTGTTTGAGTGAGGCCTTTGTGAACCGTCTACATTTCTTCATTGTTTCAAAAGGGGGAAGGACTATAGAATTGGTAAGGTTTCTTTCTAAAGAAGTATGAGCTACCTCATTTTCACTCAGAAGTTCCTCTGGGGCTTCATTTTCCTGATTCAACATATTTGTCTCATGAATTTGTCCAAGGGGTTGTTCCCTCTGCTCTGTTCCCCTCTTTAAGTAATGTTTCTTGCTGCCCAGTTCCCTCACTCTGTGCCTCAGCTGTATCTTTATGGCTGGAGTCCCTCCTTTTTTCTTTGGCCTTGTCTACTAAATCATCCTGGTCCCATCCAACACTTTGGTTTCTCCTTGCCCATGGACATTGGTGAAAAGCATGACCCTTTTCATCGCACAGATTACAGTGAAAGATATTTTCACAGAGATCTACAGAGTGGCCATACCCTCCACATAAGGCGCATTTTAACATGTCACAAGAGCTGCTTATATGGGTTTTAGCACATTTATAGAAAGCTCTCGGATGCCCTCCATAAAAGCAAACACCCCTATTTTTACCAAGGTAAAAGCTGTTTGGCAGATAAATAATTTCGGAGTTGAGTTGAAAAGTTTGACTTTAAATCTCCACCCTCCTGTCCAAATCCCTTCCAAATCAATAATGGCCTCGGGGGTGGGGGTGGGGTGAGAATATCACAGCAGTTGTGAAGCCAGTGATAAATATCACTAACGTTAACACCATCATTTCTAAACATTATAGTGATGTGTCTGATCTGGGGTTTAGTGAGGGGGATAGCATAAAAGGGAGCCCATAAGAGAGCAGATTTTAAAGAAGAATATTTTTCCCAAAATCTTTCCAAACTGGCATTACATTTAAAACTTGTGTCAAATGAGTCTTCACTAGATATGTAAATTAAAGTGTAAATTTCAGCTGGTATAAAATGCATAGATCCTTTTAAGAGCTGTTTTGCAATGTAATACCTGCCTGGATGTTCGGGGAGCCCACCTCTGTAATGCAATCTCACAGCATTTCTCCTAGGAGCTTGTTCAAGTTTGTTCTTAAATAATTTAGACATTGGCACATGTTTACTACCTTGTTGCCCAGTTTTATCAGACCCTGCATTTGAAGCACTGTTCTTCCCAAAGTACTGTTTTTTGCTGCTTTCCCCTTCCTCCCCTCAGGATGGGCCCCAGCCCTAGAAAGGCCACAACCCCATCCTCTAGATTCTGCACAGTTTTTATATTATGGGACCCTTTAGCAGTTGAAAGAAAGTTACCTGAGCTCAGAGCTTTCTCTGTCGATTGACCGGTGCTAGTAGTAGGCCTTGCGGTGAGCTCTTCACACCAATCAGAGTCAGGAATCCATTGTCCAGAACTAGTTCTCTTCCACCCTGAATCACAGAGTGCTTTCTCAGCTGATCAGTCCATTCATAAAAAAATCCCCTGAATCCGGAAGTAATCCGAACTGCCGTCGCATGTGTTGTGATGTAGTGCAGTCTTTTTCTTGTAAGGAAACCTTGTCTCCTGTACGCTGCTTTCTTCCTGCAGTGTTCTCAGTGGCAGTCTCCGTAGTAAGGTCAGCCCCTTCAGATGTCAGGCCATCTCTCACAGGATCGGGTTGTACATTTACCATTTTTGGGTTTAAAGAAGCCTCAGTATCTCCAATTACTTTGTCACCAGTAGCTTCTTCAATTGCTATCTCCAGTTCAGGACTACAACCATCCTCCTCCTGCGAAATTGTCATTTCTTCAGATAAATCCGTGGACACCACAGTTTCTTCCATAGCAAATGGTAGAGAGCTCTCCCTCAGTACATCCGCCTCCATCGCTCTGCCACCACAATGGTGCAATGGCTCCCCCTACTGACAGCAATTCAGTAAGGGAATTTCCCCGGTGCCCTGGCCAAATTTCCTCCCGTTCACTAAAAATACCACCAACAGGTTAATCTGGTTCAAGGTCAGTTTGCATTATCAGTATCCCCCGGTCATGCCTGAACATAGGCAGAATTTGTCTAGTGCACTTACCTGGTCAGCAAAAACTAAACTAAAAAAAAATTTAAATTTGTTGTCCTGCTGTGTGCCTGGTTGGGAGGGAGTGGGGACTGCTTCTGCAAAGACAAAACTGCCCCTGATTGCAGCAGCAGATTTCTTTCAAATGTGGCACTCACTCTGAAACTGCCATCATCTGCAGCTTCACTATTAATTGGTGGCTGAGGGATGCACCCATTAAAGCATCCAGTGCATTGGCCACAACAATGCCACACCTCTGCAATGCTCTAGTATCTCAGTATGTTTCTTGTGCGCTGCACATGCAAGCAAACATAAAAATGTCAAAACACAGTTTTTAAAGCAAACTACTTTTTTTTTGGCCGACATGCATAGTGAAAATAAAGACAATTTTAAAAGATTTAAAACAGTTTGGATTATTTTTCTTTTTACTCAAAAATGTGTCATTTTATAAGTGCAATAACATACTCCAGCCCCATGTGTGTATCAGGGCATTAATGCACTTTCTGGCTTGTTGAATTCACACAGGCAAGCTGTTGTGCCTCAAAATGCACCCAGGGCATGCATTAATGCCCCAATACACCCATGGTCTGTTGTGGGTTATAGCGTACTTGATGTGCATGCGGCAGTTCTCAGAGCGATTGTGTCACTTCTGAGAGTGGACACAGGTGGCCCACTGATGGATATCTAATCAGCTTTAGCATTTTTGTACAACGCAAGGGTACAATGCCATTCTATGACCTTAGAACTATGGTACAACAAAATTTCACCCGATACAGAAATCAGTGCAGAACAAGGGCCAGCTATACACTATAATATGATAATTATGCTCTGTTTGAATGAAACCTAATGTTAAATGCATAAAACTAAGTAATATGGAGTGTACAATGGGTTGGAGTAAAAGATATGGGTATGTCCACAATTGGGGGAGGGGCAGCAAAGAAGCAACAAATGGTTCTGGCCTACAGATTTTATTTTCCTAGCTACACCATTGGTTGAGGAAACTGTGCTCTCTTGATGGCCATTAATGAAAAAAAATGATCACTTGATAAACAAAAGCGATAAGATCTAAAGAATATTTGCTATGTGATCAATTGATTCCAACATCTGTTTTCATCATTTGCTGCATAATAAAATTGATTTTAAAGGAAAAGTCCCTTCAACCTATTTTCTGTATACCTGTGTAGTTTATAGGCATGAACAATGATTTCCTCCTCTTACACCCCCCAATTTCATACTAATTTAAATAAATGAAGTTATTTTACTTTGTTCTGCCCTGGTATGAAAACCTGTTTAGCTTCATTGCAAAGGTCATGACCTCACTCATGCGAGGCATCAGTGAAGTTGATGATGCGTACACACACAAGCCAGCAGAAGTGTTACTGACAGTCATTTCTGTTGTATGTCTTCTGAAGTTCCTGTATTCTTATCTTGTGCCTGCCATCAAACATTTCAACGTACAGTATGTTCTGTCAATTTTATGTTGTTTAATGTGTGTCTGAGTTGGAAAAATGCAGCTGGAAGGATATTGGTACTTGTGATGTTGTGTTATCCAACTGATTCATTCAGTTATGTGCTATAATCTCTTTGCTTAGGCAGTGAGGATGAAGTCCCTTTAATGTGCAAATACTCATTATCAGTTCCCATGTTTTCTTTTATGAGTGGGTTCATGACCTTAGCAATAGCATCAACCACGTTTTCACACTGGGGCAGAACAGAGTGAAGTAACTTCATTTAAATTTAAACTAGGATGAAATTAGAGGGGTGTAAGAGAGGGAATCATTGATCATGCCTCCAAACCACACAGGTATACAGAAAATAGGTTGAGGGGACGTTCCCTTTAACTTTATTTATTTTATTTTTTTATTTTTAGTCTTTGGTAACCGGGTAAGGCCCACTAGGCACAAGTGGCTGTTTTCAGGGGTGACCTGGGAGCACTGGGCGGTTAAGTGATTTGCTCAGAGTCACACAGTATGCAAGTGGAGGTTGTGAGAATCAAAATCTGGTCTGGTCTGCTGGATGTATCAAGCACATTCACACCTTTTTCTTCTAACCTCTAGGCTATATTGCCAGCCTATTACTTATTATGCTGATTGAGCACATGCGCAAGAAAATGCTGCGACAGTTTTCTCGAGAAGCAGGTTGTGGAGGCGTGGCACTGTTGTGGCCAATGCACCCACAGCCTGCAAAGGCTTGCCCCACTTCCCCCAATGCCGTGGCACACTGCTGCTGACACTAGTTCAACCAGCATGCCACCAACTTGTGAAAATGTAGCTGCTGCAATCAGGGGTGCCTCTTCATTGCAATGTCAGCCATCCGCTGCAATGAGAGAGTGACCCGTCATTGCAGGGTGGGATTTAGAAACATTGATATTGTTTGTGAACATGGCGGCTTGCCACCGTGTTCATAAACAATATAAACCCCCCCACCGTGTCTATTTGCCAGTGGGGGGCCCCAATCCCTGTCGGCTTCAGTGCCCCAATGTTGATTTCGCTGACAGGCAGCCCATTTCCTGTCAGCATTCTGTAACCCCCCACACTTTTATTGTCTGCTGACGGGGTGCCCAATCCCCGTCGGCATAATCCAAGATCCCCCCCCTTTTGTTGTGTGCAGACGATGTAGTCCAACCTCTATCGGCTACTGCTGCCCCCAAAGAAAGAGTCCGTGGCACACTGGAAGCCCACCCCAGCATGCCACATGCCCCGTAACATAAAAATGGTCCCACTACATCTTTTTAACCTGTAAAAAGAAACTGTCCCAGAGTGCTGCCCTGCCCCCCACAACCTGCCCACCTGTTTACCCTGCCTCTCACCCCCATACTTAGCTCCGGATCTGGCGCGACAATCTTGGTGGACCAGGAACATGTCTGCACTCTTCCAAGCCGACCGCAAACAGAGAAAATACCGGTAAGCTGTATAATGGAATAAATGAGGTTTTTTCCAACTTTAGTGCATATCTCAGTCATTTGTTGGAATTTTGGCATCATATTTTGGGACTGAATAATGCCATGACAGTGACTGAGTTCATGAGGAGTAGTCCCAAGAACCCCATGTTGAAAACTTGATGCCAAAAGTCAAAAAAATGGATAAGATATCCACATAAGTTGGAAAGAAAACCCATTTATGCCATTATACAGTTTACTGGCATTTCTTCAGTTTGCGGTCGGTTTTGAAGAGTGCAGACATGTTCCCGGTCCACCGAAGATTGTCGCACCCATCTCTGGAGGTAAGTAGGAGGTGAGGGAGGCTGTGGGGAGGTCAAGTGTGCAGTGGTTGGGCGTGGGTTGTGGGAGGGACCCGACAGTAAGGGACCATTTTCTTTGTTTCAGGGAAAAAAACAAAACAAAAGATGTCACGGGAAGGTTTTTTTTTGCAGGTTTGCTTTTTATTGCACACTGGAGTGGGCTCCCAGTGTGCAACCTGCATTTTTGCGGGAGGGGGACATAAGCTGATGGGGATTGTGCCCCCCTGTCAGCAAAGAAAGCCTGTTTGAGGAGGCAGGATGCTGAGGGGGACTGGGCACCCGCCTCGGCACACAACAAATGGGGGGGATATTATGCCGACAGGGATTGGGCTCCCCCATTGGCAAAGGAACTGGGGTGGGGGTACACCGACAGGGGGATTGGGCACCCTCATCAGCTTGTATGGGGACTGTGAGCCATGTTGTGTTGAAATGTTAACACCAGGCATGGCACGCCCTACAATGATGGGTTGCTTCCTCATTGCAGTGGCTAATTCATTTCAAGTTGGTGGCATGCTGGCTGAACTAGTGTCAGCAGCAGCATGCCACTGCATTGGGACATGAGGACCAAGCCCAAGAATTCAGTGGTGGCACTGGCTGCCACAGTGCCACATCTCCAAAACCCACTTCTCTCCTAAGCTGACACATAATGTTTCTTGCACATGCACGCAAGCAAACAAAAAGGACCATTATGATACTGTAGAGCAGTGGCCATGAAGGTGTCTGAAGCACATCCCCCAACTGGTCTGGTTAAGCAGCTGTTACACTGTTTTGGAGGAGCGGGATAGCCCCACAATGGCACCCACAGCTGAGACCAAGGAGGATGGGCAGATCCTCTAGAACGCAGCACCAGAGAAGGGGGGAGAGAACCCCAGAGGAGGAGGAAGCTTCTCCTGGTGGGGGACTCAGTTGTCTGAGTAGTGAAGTTAGGGGAATCTAGCAGGAAGGACAGTGAGGTGAACTGCATTTCAGAAAGCACTACATGGCAGAATGAGAAGCAGATCAACAGGATCACAAGGATAATGGCAAGGAGGGAGGAACTGGATGTTATCATCCACCTGGGGATGAATGACCTGGCAGGAGACAAAGTGGAAGTAGCTAGAATCCAAAAAGATTTCAGGAAGTTGGGGGGGAGTCTGAATCAAGCAGAACACTCTGTCTCCTTCTCAGAGTTGCTACCTGTCCATGACAGGGGAGAGGCTAGGGCACTCCACATCCAGAAATTCAATCCAGTAGGAAGGGAGGGTTTTGGCTTCATGGGGGACTGGGGCTCCCACCTGGATGGATGCAAGCCTGTATAAAGATAATGGCCTGAATCCATCAGGGAAGCAGACCCGAGTAAGAAGTCTGAATGCTTCAGTGACAAACATTTAAACTGACCAAAGTGGAGCCAAGGGGGATGGGGGAGTCAGGCAGGTCATGTGACTTAGTATCACCCCCGCCGGCATATGCAGGAAAACAAACTGGTGTCTGAGACACTGAGAGCAGAAGGAGAGTGGGAGCAGTGAATTCTAGGCCACATGAGAAAGACAACTGGGGGACGAAGCTGAGGAGGGGGAAAGAAGCAGGAGAGCAGCAGCATGGGAAGGAGGGGGATAGGATGCAAAACATGGAAGGCAGGTAACAAATGCCTGCAGCCAGGGAAATAAAATCCCAGACCTGGAGGCATTGATAGTAGCTGCAGGCCTGGAAATAGCTAGCAATAACTGAGACATGGTACACTGTTAATCATGGGACATTGATGTAAAGTGTTATGCTCCGTTCAGGATGGATGGGAGGTAACAAAGGAGGGAGTGTGGCCCTGTATGTCAGAGATGGTATAAAGGTGACAGAGGTGCAGGGTAGACAGGGGGATGCTGAGGCACTGTGGGTCACCCCTGAACATGGCAAAGGCTCAGCAATATGCACAGGGGTGACCTACAGGCCATTGGTACAGGGGGAAGAAATGGACAGGGAGCTTGTAAATGGAATACACTGTATGGCAGTAAAAGGTGAAGTCCTACTGCTGGGGGATTTCAGTATGCCAGACATGGATTGGTCCACCCAGGCAACTGCTTTAGCCAGAAGCAGAAGCATCCAGGATTCCCTATGGGGGGCAGGTCTCAGGCAGCTTGTGCTTGATCCTGAGAAAAAGCCATTCTTAACCTGATATTGACCAATGGGGACAGAACGCAGATGTCTGTGTGGAGGGACAACTGGGATCCAGCAACCACCACATAGTGTGGTTTAGCATGGAAACAGGGACCCACTCCATTCACACAAGGACAAACATTTTGGATTTCAAGAAGGCAGATTTCACTGACATGGGGGAGATACATCAGAATAGCCTTCTTCGGAAGCTTGAAAAGGGTGGCATTCAAGAGGTATGAAGAAACACAGAAGATTGAGGATAGAGAGGTGTACCAGGTAAAACAGAGGGAAGCAGGTAAGGTAATGAGGGGATCAAAGGCTCAGACAGAAGAAAGCATAGCCAAAGGGTATCAAAAGAAGACCAGACTTTCTTCAGGTACAGAAGCAAGGAGAGGAAGGTAAGGGAAGGATTATGAGGATAAGGGAGATAACAAAGGGAGACTGCACAGAGAGGGATCAGAAAAAGGCAGACATCCTGAACAGGTACTTCTATTGTTTTCACAGTGGAGAGAGACAGGGACAGACCACCAAGGAGCAGCATGAACACTGGAGGGGGGAAGTGGACACTGCATTTTCAAAGGAAAGAGTTTTATTGAAGAGACTTCAAATTTTATGGTGGACAAGGCCATAGGACAAGATGGATACACCCAAGGGTATTACGGGAACTAGGCAGGGAGGTGCTTGCTGCACCACTCATGGCCTTATTCAACAACTCACTGGAAACAGGAGAGGTTCCAGAGGACTAGAGGAGAGCAGACATAGTCCAGTTTTGTAAAAGCATCAGCAGGGAGGAGGCTAGCAAGTATAGTCTGTTCTATTTACTGGAGTTATGAGGAAATTAATGGAATTCATACTAAAAGACAGACTGTTAAGAGTATCTTTTATCCAGAGGACTGGAAGACCACAGGCAGCACAGATTCACAGGGGAAAGGTCATGCCAAATGAATCTGGTAGATTTCTTTGACTGGATGACCAGAGAAATAGATAAGGGGAGAGCAGTGGATATGATTGTTCTGGAGTTTAGCTAGGCCTTCAACACTGTGCCACACAGGAGGCTGGTTAATTGGGCTCAATGTGCCTGTACAACTAGTCTCATGCTTGTGTAACATAGATAATCTTTGGCTGTTCACCTCTCTATCTATGGGATATACCACCCTGTACAGGTATGAAGGGAAGGAACCCTAGAGGAGGGTTCCACATTTGAGGTGCTGCAAGAGTGATTCCCTTGGCTAAAGGTACCTTAGGAAGAAGTCCATGGGAAAGAGAGGCATGCTGCTGGAGGAGGAGGGATGGATGGAGGGGCAAGGAAAAAATGCTTGTATGTGGAGTGAGGAGAGCAACCCTTAAATGGGATGAATGAGGGGGGTGTCCTGCTGCACCGCCTCCTTGAACTACAGGCTGTAGCCTTCTAATTATTACAGTAGCTAGTTAATGGATAAGAGACAGAGGATGGTGATTAACAGCACTCACTCTAATGATGGGAAAGTGACCAGTGGGGTACCACAGGGCTCAGTACTGGGACCAATCCTTTTGAACGTAGGGGACACTGCAGAAGAACTGAAGGGAAGGTATGCATTTTTGCAGATGATATCAAAATTTTCAATAAGGTGGACACCCAGGAATGGTGGAGAGAATGATCAAAGATCTTGTGAATTTTGAGGAGTGATGGCAGTTTGGTTCAATGCCAAAAAGTGCAAAATCTTACACCTAAGGCATAGGCATCTATCTGTTTAAAATTTAACTGGAGTATCTTTATAGGCAGGGACTGATACAGATTTAGCAGTCTGGACAAAATGGACATTTTTACTACCCCGACCCTACCTAGCAACGAAATAGGCAGCGTCACCCACCAATCACAATCCTCTGCTAATTCATATACAAGCGGCTTAAAATTGAGGCAGTACAGCTCCCCATATAATGCTGATATCTGTACCCCCAAATACTTTATTTTATGAACAAGTTGGAGGTCCCTCAACTGGGCAATAAGCTGTGCTCTGTCCCTAGTACCCACTGGCAACACCTCACTCTTAGACCAGTTAACCTTGTGCCCAGAGATAGCACCAAAAATGCTCATTAATTTATGAACCAAAGCTAAATCTTCAGCAGGGTTCTGTAAATACAATAATTGATCATCAGCATACAATGCAATTTTATGTTCTCTCCCTCCACCCATAAAACCTCCATTCCTTCTGTATGCTCAAAGAGCAGCCCCCAAAGGTTCAAGAGACAATACATACAACAACGGTGACAGAGGGCACCCCTTGCGCGTTCACCTGCTCAGTTGGAAGGGATCCGATAATTGGCCATTTACCATAACTTGTGACAAAGGGCCTTGATATGAAGTCCGAATCCATACAGAAAAAGAGGGTCCCACCCCCATCCTCTCCAATGTAAAGAACAGGTACCCCCACGCCCCACGGTCAAAGGCTTTTTCTACATCTAATGCCACCACTGCGGTCCCATGCAATTTCTTAGTCTTTGCCCAGCAGAATATGATATTTAATGTGCGTCTGATGTTATGTTTACCCATTCGACATAGAAACATAGAATTTGACGGCAGATAAGGACCGCTTGGCCCACCTAGTCTGCCCATTTTCCTACCTAACAGATAATCTGTAGATCCTAGTTAACCAACAGCTTACTTCCTCTTACCCGCCCCTAGGACTGCCTTATGCCTGTCCCATGTATTCTTGAAGTCCCCCACTGTTCTTGACTCCACGACCTCCTCAGGGAGGCTGTTCCATGCATCCACATCCCTCTCAGTGAAAAAATACTTCCTCACATTACCCCTGAGCCGTCCCCCCTCTATCTTCAAATTGTGCCCCCTTGTTCTTGCACATCTCTTTTTCTGGAAGATGCTACCCTCTTGAAAGTTTCTATCATGTCCCCTCTCTTCCTTCTTTCCTCAAGAGTATACATGTTAAGCTCCTTTAGTCTTTCTTCGTATGTCTTCTGGTGCAGACCCTGCACCATTTTGGTTGCCCTCCTCTGGACAGCCTCCATTCTGTCTATGTCTTTGCAGAGATGGGGGTCTCCAGAACTGCACACAGTACTCCAGATGAGGTCTCACCAACTGTCTGTACAGAGGGATAACAACTTCCTGTTTTCTACTATTGATGCCTCTTCCTATGCATCCCAGTATCCCCCAGCCTTCCTTACTGCCTTCTCACATTGCTTGCCCACCTTTAGGTCATCTGATATAATTACCCCAGGTCCCTTTCTATTTTTACTGTTGTCAGTATTTCACCCCCATTGTGTACGCTTCCCCTGGGTTTTTGTTTCCCATGTGCATTACCTTGCACTTCTTTGCATTGAATCTGAGCTGCCATACATTTGACCATTCCTCCAATCTTGCCAAGTCCCTTCTCATCCTTTCCACTCCATCTTGTGTATCAACCCTGTTGCAGATCTTTGTGTCATCTGCAAAGATACATTCTTTTCCTTCCAGTTCCTCTGCAATGTCACTTATAAAGACATTAAAAAGGACCAGTCCCAGTACTGAACTCTGCTGTACCCTGCTAGTAACCCTCTTTTCGTCACTGTGTACTCCATTTACTACTACCCTTTGCGTCCTGTTGTCTAGCCAATTTTTTATCCAGGCTACCACCTTGGGACCCATTCCAAGGCTGGCTATCTTGTGTATTAATCTTTTGTGTGGGACTGTATCAAATGCCTTGCTAAAATCTAGGTAGGCCATGTCCACAGCCCCTCCTGGTCTACTACTTTGGTCACCCAGTCAAAGAAATCTATTAGATTCATCTGACACAACCTTCCCATCATGAATCCATGCTGCCTTGGGTCCTGTGCCCACTGGCCCTCTAGGTACTCAACAATTCTTTCCTTCAGAAGTGATTCCGTCATTTTCCTACCACTGAGGTCAAACTAACTAGTCTGTAGTTTCCTGCCTCTGTCCTGCTCCCACTTTGTGAAGAATCACATCTGCCTCCTCCAGTCCTCGGTACCACCCCATCCTCCCATGATTTGTTAAAGAGAGTAGTCAGTGATGTCACTAGTTCTACCCTTAGTTCTTTTAGAATTCTTGGGTGAATCCCATCAGGCCCCATTGCTTTGTCCATCTTCATTTTTTTTAGTTCTTTCAGAACCCTTTCTTCTGTAAATGGACTGGTATTGACCCCCGTCTTCAGAGTGTTTCTCTTGTTTGGTTTAAGTAACTCCTCCTCCTCTTCCTTTGTGAATACTGACCAGAAATATTTGTTCAGTATCCCTGCTTTTTCACTGTCACCTTCTACCCACATTCCCTCCCCTTTATTAAGCTTCAGTATCCCTCCTTTGGTCTTTCTTCACTCCCTAATGTACCTATAAAAGGTCTTATCCCCCCTCTTAACAGAACTGGCTGTCCTTTCCTCGGGTTGGGCCTTTGCTATTCTGACTGCCTTCCCAGCCTCTTTCTGCTTTAACTGATAAAGTTATCTGTCCTGCTCTTTCTGTGTTTCCTTATATTTCCTGAATGCTGTCCTTTTCTCCTTAACCTTCCCTACCACCTCTTTTGTGAACCATAGCGTTTTTTTTCCTTCGTTGTGTTTTATTGATTTGCTTTACACAAAGGCTTGTTGCCTCTGTGATGGCTGTTTTGATCACTCCCCATTGTTCCTCCACCCCTCCTTCTTGCCTGTTTGCTAGTGCTTTTCTGAGGCACTCTCTTGTTTTCCCAAAGTCAGCCCTCCTAAAGTCTAGTACTCTTACTTTTGTATGGCTTGATTGTATGGCTGTGTTTATCGTGAACCACACTGTTTGGTGGTCACTTGTTCCCAGATGGCTACCCACTTCTAAATCTGAGATTATTTCTCCATCCCCATTTGAAAGTACCAGGTCTAAGATTGCTCTCTCCCGAGTGGGCTCCGATACTAGCTGTCTGAGGCATGCCCCCTGTAGGGCATCAAGAATGATCCTGCTCTTGGATGTGCCTGCAGCAAAGGTGCTCCAGTTAACATCTGGCATGTTCAGCTCCCCCATCAACAGTATCTCCCCTTTTTCTGCCATTCTAAGAAAGCCTTCTATCATTTCCTCGTCCATTCCCTTCCCTGAGATGGGGGTCTGTATACAACCCCCATGCAGATTGTGGTGCCATTTCCTGTCTCCAGGCTGACCCAAAGTGCCTCATCTGCTCCCTGTTTACTCTTTAGTTCTGTTGCTTTGATCCCTTCCTTTACATAGAGAGCTCCTCCTCCACTTTTACACTCCCTGTCCCTCCTGTAGATTGTGTATCCTGGTATGTTGACATCCCAGTCATGGTTCTCTGTGTACCATGTTTCTGTGACTGCCACAATATCCAGGCAATCCTCTTCCATCAAGGCCACTAGTTCAGGGAGCTTGTTACACAGACTACAGGCATTGGTACTCATCACCCTCCACTTTTTGATAGCCTTACCCCTTTTAGCCCCATTTCTGTCCTTTGACAAACCCGGATTGATTCAGATGTACTATTCTAGGCAGCACTTTTTCTAGTCGAGAGGCTAAAGCTTTTGCCAGAATCTTGTAGTCCACTGTCAGCAGTGAGATGGGCCTGTATGAAGTGCACAAATTTGGGTCTTTACCTGGTTTGAGCAAAACTGTTATGGTGGCAGACCGTATGGAGGGGGGGCAACCCACCCTCATGCAGCCCTTCCACTATGGCATCATATAGAGGCTCAAATAAGTAGCCCTTGAATGCTTTGTAAAAGTCTATTGACAGACCATCAGGACCCGGGGCTTTCCCACTCTTACATGCTTTTAATGCGTTCCTGATTTCTTGTTCTGTTAAAGGGCTATCTAACTCCGCTGCCTCTTCATCACTGAGTTTGTTAAGGGGGATCTCCTGAAAAAAGTTGCCATACTCATCCCTTGTGGGGCTACATTCAGATGTGTATAGTGACTAATAAAATGCTCCAAATGCATTGCCTATGTCCTCTGTACCCCTTTAGAGTTCTCCTTGTTCATTGTAAACTTGGCCCATATTTTTAGCAGAGTCTTTCTTTTTAATTTGCCAAGCTAAATACTTCCCTGCTCTGTCGCCATTAAAATATTGTCCCGCACTCGAGAGGAGTATAGTTCTCTCTAGTTGGGCACTTGACAGAGTGTTGAGCTTCCATTTTAACTTTTGCAATATCCCATATAGGGCAGCTGTAGGGTGCAAAATATGTGCCCTCTCACAAGCTTCAATCTTGGTTCTGAGAAATTCTAGTTCCCCGTGGCGATGTGTTTCTCCCATGAGGCAAAGGCAATGGACTGCCCTCTCACATATGCGTGTACTGTGTGAAGTGTCTCCCCTATGGTTAAAATGTGTAAATTCTTGTATACTCTTCCCCATATGTGTAAGATAATCCCGGTATCTCAGCAGCTATGGGTCTAATCTCCATGCTTTAGAGCCTGTCAGGGAGCCAGTACCTCTAATGGTAACATAGTGCAGTGCATGGTCCGAAATCACAATCGGTGGATATCCTGCCTCCCCCAAGTTAGCCACTAAGAAACTTGACAACAACACCCTATCTATTCTAGCATATGAGTTATGGGCATGTTAGTAGAAGCTATATTGTCATCCAGAGGGATTTAAATGGCGCCAGGCATCCACCAAACCAAAGTCAGCTTGTAATGCCTCCAGGGCCTTGGCATTCTGGGATTTAGCGATCAGGACTCTGTTTGAGCGGTCTAAAACTGTGTCAGTTATGCAACTGTAGTCCCCCCCAATAACCAGGGGCCTTACCATTTCGCCATGTCTAGTGTTAACTTCTGAAAGAAATGCAGGTTATCAACATTCGGGGCATATACTGACCCTATCAGCACCATTCCTCTACCCAGAATTATTACTTTGGCTAATGCATATCAACCACATTGATCCACTAGGGAGTCCAAAAGATGCACTTGGGAACTTGTGGGAATCCATATTGAAGCCCCCTGGCCTTTGAGGAAAAAGTCAGCGACACCCAGGTACCACCCATGAATGTGGAGGTTTTTTTTGATTCAAGATAGGAAAAATGCATCTCCTGTAGGAGTACTAAACCACCCCTTGCTCTGCGTACCTATGTCAAGACCAACTTATGCTTAATAATTGATTTTAAGCCATTGATATTCCATGACAGGCATTTAACATCATCCCCTATCGTGGAACATCCTTCCACTATGCACTTTTAATCTGGCATATAGTCTGCGGACATCCACACTCATTGCCCAGCTTCTTCCCCCACCCCTCCATTGAATGTCTGTTAACCCCCATAGTAACCCCATACTTTGCAACCCAGCCAAGCCATCATACAGTCTGATCTCCAATAAGGGTACCAGAACCTCCTCCACATGCGACAGCAAATTAAGGTGGATCCAGGACGGCACTCCCACTCCTCTCACAAGTGTAGGGATCATGAAATATCTAGCTTTATAGGCCAAGTTTAGAACCTCCCCCCTCCTCCCCCCTCCACATCGTTTAAACCCCCTCCTTTCCCATTACAAACATTAAATACAATAAATCCCCCCTTGCGAGTTTAAGCCCACCAAAATTCCCACTACAAGCATTAGGCAACAGTATGGTAATGTGCCCATATTCTAGCCTTGTTATTATAGTAGAGGGTGACGGCTTTCTGGCCCTGTATGCAACAAACAAGTTAAACAAACATGTTCAACAGATGAACAACTTACAAAACAGCAGCAACTAGTAAATGATAATTTGCCCACCTTTATATGGCAGTTAACAACATAAACTATAAATAAAGGCGTTAGGATGGGTGACCTCAAAATGTAGGTCAATAACCCATCAGCCTATAAAACCCTTATGCACTTTATTCCACAATAGACTCGTATGATGGAGGCATTTATTGTGTTTCCGATCCCACCAGAAATGCAGACATACACGGCATATACAGTCTCCATCATACATTATTACTACAACCCTAAGCAATTAGGGTAGGTGTTCCCCGTGTCATTTACTATAGGGTCAAATCAAGTCACACTTTCCTCTCTTCTCACCATCGTTGGTAATATGAGCATAAGATCCAACTGATTTGAAGCTAGCAAACCAGCGGAAGTCCAAAAACAATAGTCTGAAATCTCCCGCTGATACCCAGGTCCCTAGACTCAGTCAGGGGTGCACACCAAGGCTAGCTAAGCCAGTATTTGAAGTTCCATTTGGAAGCTCACACAGCGATGCAGCCACTCACTTAAATCCCAAGAGGAGAAAATAAGAGACCCAGAATATATATACATATATTAAATATGTCAAGAAAAAGTAAAGAGAAAACTGTAGATTAATATATTGATTTACATGGCATAACCTAGAGAGTGTACACCTCACTCTGCATTGAGTTGCGGTCCAGCTCTCCTGTTCTCTTCCTCCTCCACTCAGTGTTCTGCCATTTTGTGGCGTGAGAAGAATCGTGGGCCTTGACTCGGTCTGTCCACGTGCACCCTTGCTGGATATGCCAAAGATGATTTCCACCCTAAACGGTATAGTTTATTTTTAATCGGATTGAATTTCTGCTGCTTCACCTGCAGCCCCCAACTGTAGTCCTGATATATGTGTACAGTGGCATTATCAACTTTTATTGGGGCCATCTCTCTAGCCTTCTGCAAAACAGTTTCTTTATCTCTGAATCGCAAATATTTTATAAGACAGTGTCGGGGGCGATCCCCTGGTTTTGGCGATGGACCTACCCTGTGGGCCCTCTCAATTTCAAAGCTCTCAGCTTCTTCTCCCAGGCCCAATTTCTTGATGACCCATCTATATATCTCTACATTCAGATTTCTCCCCTCTACTCCTTCAGGCAGGCCAATAATCCATAGATTGGATCTACGTGAGAAATTCTCCTGCTCATCAAGCCACTCTTTTAGGTCTGCAATTGATATAGGTCCATTGCGCTCTGCTGAGGCTCCCATATAGGTATCCTCCATTTCATTTATTCTGCGCTCCATCTCACAGAGTTGGGAAGTGTGATTGGTGGTCATTTCTGTTAGGCTAGTAACCACAGATTGCAGGAGCGAAAACTGGGTATTCAAATTCAAAAATCCGGCTTTCATGTCATTCCGCATTTGCACTAGCGTTTCAGGGACCTCTGCAAGTGCTTTAGTTAGCTCCATCATATCGGTTTCAATTGGCGTTCTGTCTGTGCTTGTAGCTGGTGAAGGAGGCCCCAAGTGGCGTGGCTCAATTTCACTTTTGCTGCTAGATGTTTTAGCCCCAAACTGCAATTTTGCCTGCCGATTTTTGGATTTTCCAGAAGCCATTTGAAGTAGAAAAGTAGAGAACACCCATAAAGTGTCACTTTAGCAGTTGTTCAGCTGAGTTCTTAAATTTTTTAGCCGTCACCCCAGGGAGCGATGTTACCAAGTGTCCTCCATGCTTGCCAGCTACAGAATTACAGCTCTTGCTAGACTACTAATTGGGGCACGTGGGAAACCCTGGTCTGGATATCAGGCAAATGGTACAGAGGAATTACTGATCCTATCAAGTGTCTGATAGGGGCCCAGTTGGTCAGGGGTGGGGGGAGTCTGCTGGACACATGGGACAGATGTCCTATTACACAGGCATGCAATTTGGGGAGTGAGGTAAGGGACACTTGGACAGTTATGCCATGTAGCAGTGGTGGGACCAGGGCTAGTGGTAGCCTGACATGGGCAGGTGTTGGGAGTGTAGAACCATGCATCCCATAACACCTGGTTTGGGGAACCAGTAACTAGTGTTGCACTAATGAACAGTACACCTCCCCAAACCTCCCAGCATGCTGATGTGCCTATATGCAGCTGGTTTACATAGGTGCACAAGGATGGATTAGGGTTACTTATAAATGGGTTAGTGACTTAGTAACCAAGCAATCATATGGCCCTTTGCAGTACTATCCTGCTTTAGAGGTGCAAATTGGGATTAGCAAGTTAATAACCTGTCTAACACTCATAAAAAAGTTTGAATATTCTGCCTTAGGGCTTTTTAAAACCATTGTAACTCTGTTAAATGGTTTAAAAGGCTTATTTCTATGTTCAATTCTCTGTATGTTCATTCTCTAGGATATCTTGCTTGATGTCATGCTAGTATGCTCTGTGTCTTGTATCTAGTTGCTAATGTTTAATTGCTGTATGCTGCAATACAATAATGTACCTTCTACTGCTTCATGTTGATGAATTTCGCTGTACACGCCCATTCTCCTTTCCCCCAGGATGCATCGAGAAATGACCAACTCGTTGTTCAGTGTACCCTTCCTGGTGAAACATTTCAATAAATAAATTTCCATATTGTAGCATGGTAAAAACCATGCAACAATCCACGTTCTAAAACTGTGCTTAAACCCTGCTTAGAGGTAGGTAAGATCACGGGTTTAGACCGACACTGTTGCCTTAACCCATGCTGACATCAGTGTAGAAGTGATTTGTGTTGAAACATGGGTTAAAACAATCACAATCACAATGACCAAAATCTGTGTTTTTGGCTTGTGGCCCCTCTCTGGCTCCGTCTTAGAGAGGACCACTACCACTGCCGTGTAGGCCTCACCACGGTTAATGGGCCTGGGGGTTCCCATACTTGACATTACTGGGGGTCCTTTCCCAAGATCACAAAGAAAATGGCAGTGCCACCCACAGTACATTTAAGTGGGTGAGCTCTACCAGTAAAACCTCTGTATTGTCGTACCAACCCACCTCCCCAACAGTTGCCCCATACATGGACTTACCAGATTCGAACATCCTCACATTCCACATTGTCCATCATTAATTTCTAGTAATAACATGCTTACTAAAATCAAGCTTTTGAGTCATATCTTTTTAAAACAGTAACAACATAATTTATTTACACAGGGAGGGTTAGGATGGGTAGAAAGGAATAGAGGTTAAGCAACATTTTAAGTCTGCATTTTAAAGATTTAACATTTTCCCAAACAGCATTCCCCCTTTTGATTTTAACCCAAATCACCTTTTGATAATGCAGCTACCAAACTACCTGACTATCTAACTGCTGCAGATGTTACCAAACCCAAACCCACTGGTATCAGTTCAGAATGACACCCCGAATTTTGTCCCTGGGTACCTAAATGCCAAGCTGCAGCTGGACAACTGGCACGTCCACCTGAACCAACCAACCCCCACATGTTCCCCTTGATTGCTTTAAATCTTGAAATGGCTTTCTGCATCAGTGGACTTGAATACAGATAACTATATTTATACAACATGTGTTTTGGCATAAATGTGGAAATAAAAAGTGATATCTCAGCTAGGCAGTGAAGATATCATTGATATCTTCATGTTCCTATATGTCATTTGTTATCTCCACATTCCTATATGTAATTTCAAAACTAATCTGGTTGATCCTGCCATCTGTGCCATCTTTTCAGTACCACTTTCACTTTAGACCCTGTTCCTGCTATATGTAAGCGGGATCGAGTGGTCTGAAAATTGCACATTTATGCGCCGTTATGGCCTTCCACAATGGCATTGTGTGTTTCAATCCCGGGAAAACTGTGTACATTTGTACATTTTACTTGCTTTGTCAAAATAAGCTCCCGATTCTACAGAGAACATGAGTGACCCTGCAGCTTCAGAACGGAGTAAGCGTTAGAAGTGTTGCTATGGCAACACTCGCTAGTGCTTACTTCTGTTCTGAAGCTGCAGGGTCGCTCACTGTTCTCTCCATAGAATTGGGAGCTTATTTTGACAAAAACGACTGAAAGTGTACAAATGTACACAGTTTTCAGGACTTGTGACACACAATGCCACTGTGAAAGACTATAACGGCACATAATAGTGCAGTTTTCAGACCTCTCGGTCACGCTACATGTTGGCGCAGAAAATGGAAGTACTCTACAGTTAATAAACATCACAGTGGCGGAATCAACCAAAGACCATTTTAAATTATTGCTTATTCTGAAATAATGGCAGGATCAACCACATAACCTCCTTTAAATGCATTTTAAATAGCAGGATGAACCACAAAATGTATTTAACATGTGGCTTCTCTTATGTTTGTGAGCAATATATGGGGTTATTTCTTTGTGTGAGGGGGTGGTTGTGTTTCAATGGCCCCAAAACATGTTGTATAAACTGAATATGATTGAGTGAAGATATATATATTATTTCACTCAAGGCCAATGATATCAGATATCTCACGAGTGGCAAAGCCACTCGTGAGATATCAGGATATCATTGGCCTCTCGTGAAGATAAATATGATATCTTCACTCAGGCCATGTCATATCACCAATATATATATATATATATATATAATGATAGCACGGTAGTGCTACCATAATTAGGGTTGAGTAGCACTTTTAAGGTTAAAGGGTGAAATTTTTCACCTTAATAACTTTGCCATCATTCAACAGATGTGCCTGAAATTTAGCAGGCATGGTTGGGCATAGTAGAGCTTGGTATCTGCCCAACTTTCGTACTTGTCAGATATACGGCTGTGGAGTTATTAAGCGACAACCAAAAGCGCAATTACGCTTTTTTGCAAATTCTTTGCTCTCACCTAAAGGTTGCACGGCTTGCGCGACCGGTCCGAAAACTTCAGTGAACGTGCAGCCGGGATCCCCGATGTACCTTTTAAAAATTTTGTGAAACAATATTGAACGGTTCAAAAGTTATTCAAAAAACATGTTCCCACTATAAGTCAATGGGAAAAGTTAAAACGTTCAACACTTTCGCAATTGCACTTTTTAGTGTTGCAAATGGCCCTAGTAGTGTCATAAACCCGCCATTTTTTTTTTACAGTTACTGATCAGAGAAATGCTTGGCATTTAAAATTGGGACCCTCTAGAAACAAAATTCTTTTTGTGTTTACCTAGTCGGACCCTCAGGCTGATAGCCATGTCTTTATTTTGGGGTTAAACACCCCAGAAATATGCTTTTCAAGTTTCTTGAAAAAGTAGTGTTGCACTTGCGACACTTTCACAAAATTTTGTGAAAGCTTTCACAAATTGCAACACTTCTTTTCCAGACTATGGTCAAAATGGCAGGAGTTTTTTGCCACCCTGCTGTAAAAGAACGGTTTGGTCTATTGGGCTCAAATTTGGAAGGAAGGCAGCCGCCATCTCACAGATGTGTCTTTTGGTGGTTTGGTGAAAAAATATTGCATGGATGGCAAGTTACAGTACTCTGAAGTTGACATTTTTTCCCATAGACTAACATGGTGGCGTATGCCGCGCCTTTCGGGGCTCATATCTCAAAAACAATGCGAGATACGGAATTTTCATTGTAATAATTTTTGTTGCAAAAATTTAGCCAGGAAAATCATGAATCATGGGAAATTTTTTTTTTTCTACGTCGTACGGTTACTGAGATTTAAGCAATTTAGTATTCCAACACCTCACTTTCGGCTCTGAGGCCCATTATTATGCATACATTCTTTGTACACACTGTGTTTATCTATGCAGCTGTTGGGGAAAAACAGGGTATGCGCTTCTGTTAATGTTACAGTTACTGTTTCCACTTGCGTTTACATACCCGTTTGCGCTACCGTTCCCATGTACGTCACCATGTGCATTACGCTTTGCATTCTTGTTTGTGCTTGCATTTGCATTACTTGTACCATTTGTGTTTCCACTACTGTTTGTGTTTGCATTTCAGTTTGCATCACTGTGTGCATTGGCATTAGTGTTTACTACAGCCTTTTTCTTTGCCTTTGCATTTGCTTTTTGTTTTGCGTCTTCGTTGCTGTTACTGTTACCACTTGCATTTCCTATTGCGTTACTGTGTCCTTACGCATTACGGTTTGCATTTCCATATGTGCTTGCATTTCCTTTTGCATTTATGTTTCCTTTGGTGTTATTGTTGCTGTTACCATTACCATTTGCTTTTACAATTGTGGTAACGTGACCATGCTTGTTACAGTTTGCATTTATGTACGCGTTTATGTTCGCGTTTATGTTTCTGTTTCCTTTGGCATAATCCTTCATGTTAACTTTACCATTTGCATTTACAATTGCAGTACCATGCCCATGCGCATTACGGTTCACGTCTACGTGCGTAATTCTGTTCGCATTTTTGTTTCTGTTATGTTTGGCATTCTTGTTGCTGTAACACTTAACATTTGCATTTACAGTACTGGTGTCATCATTGTGTGCATTACCAGTTGCATTTTTGTATGCAGTTGTGTGTCCATTTGCATCACTGTTCACTTTGCCATCACTTTACGCTTGTATTTCTATTAACGTTTGCTTTACCATTTATGTTTGCTTTACCATGTGTGTAACCATTGCACCTGTGTTTGCTTTGCAGTCTCTGTTACTATGTAACAGGACATCACGTAGTGGGGGCAGAGGGCCCAAAGGGCCCCACGCTCCCGCCACTGCATTCCATTCACCATTTATCATCCTTGTTTTAAAAAAGAAGGTAATTAGAGGTAAACATTTAGACGTATTAGTTAGGGTTAGCTCAAGATAGCACAAAAGTGAGAAGTTGTGTTAGGTTAAGTCCTTCGATTTCACTCCTCAACTGCATCAGGGTTGCGTGGGGGTCGTGTTGGTCCTCTCACCCAATTCTCCTATACCTCTGCTTATTTAAACATGTGATGGGATGGGAATTAGCCAACAACCCCAGTGTGCACCCAGATGTTGGTTGGGGCTGGGCTGGGGGGTCCAAGGGGGGCTTTCAACCCTAACACTGAATTTCCTCACTTTTGTTGCTGTGGAACAACCCTAACTGATGCATTAGACAGAGTTTTTTGCCATATATACATTTTCCTCAGGTGCTGGGCAATTCCTGCCCTCACTCATGGCTCTGCTGAATCAGTCCTCAGATGGCACACATGACTGAAGTTCTGGGGTTGATGGATCAGCAGACGTAGAACCAGGCCTGATGCTTAACACTTGAAGACATAGACCCTGCAGTCTGGATCTTCTGCATGACCAAAGGTCTTTTAGCCCATCTCCCCCCCGTCCCACAGAGGCCCACTGCAGGGCATCACTCAAGGCCCACCAGCTACAAGTGATCCAGACACAAAAGCATCCCCATGACCCAGCTCCCCCAAAGATCAGGGGCTCCCCAGCACCCGGGCACAAATCCACAATCCCTTGCCGCCAGCGGCTCCACTTGATGGGGGTCAGCGAGCTCCCCATCTGGCAGTGGGTTTAGGATGGATTCTTCAGATCATTTCCATTCTTTCCTCAATTACCTGCTATGGTGTGTTATCAAGCAGTCTTGACTACCTTCCCAAATATCAGGCTCTGGGGGGACCGTGCAGAGTCTGAAAATCCAGAGGTTTACCACAACAGTCTCCCGTCTTGCTGTATCTCGGGAGTAGATAGCAGGCACCTGCATAGACAGCACCAGCTCATCCCCCTGCCCCCACAGTCTTTCAACTCCAACACATCGGCCATTCTTGTGCTCTGGCTTACACACAAGTTCAGCAACTCTTTTTCAGAAATACATCAAGAAAGTCCAGTTTTCTCACCATGCAGGTGCTAGTCAACTCCAGACAGAAGAGGCTCTCTCTTCAGCTTCTTAAAACCTGGGTTCCAATCCCATTTTCATATCCATTTTCTACAATCCAGTTTTCTCTGCCAAAAACCAGTCCTTTAACCATGTCTTTCCCTTTTTGTGTAGACGTCTTGTCTTTGCCAGGGTCAGACAGAACCCTTTACACTTTTTTATACTTCTCTCATCAAAAATCCTTGATCATCCATGTCTCACCGATGTGGCACATATGAAACTGAAGATCTTTCTCCCCATCCTCTTGACACAAATCCATCCATTTCCTTAATCCTTTTTCTCAATCTACATAACCTTTACTCTGGACACTTTCACCACTGTGGTGAAATTTCTCTGTGCAGCAACAGAATACTGCAGTTCTCCCTCTCTGCAGAGCTGACTGCAAAATCCTGTCTTTTCTGTCCAGATGGGGAAAGGCACAACCCGCTCTGGGAGACAAACTGCTGGCAGCCCCCCTCACAGCCCTGCAGCCCCACCTTCTCCCTAGGGGCCGGAGACCCCCCTCAGTGTGGAGGTGGTCCCACCGAACTGAACTCAGAAACCAAAGTTCTTTCCCCTTGGGAGCTTTCTGGCAGCTCCCCACTGGCAGGAGCCACTGTCCTCAACCAAAATTAACATGTACGAGGTTCCCACGACACCTCATTGGTTGCTGAAAAAGGTGCCCAGATTGTCCCAGGTATTTTTCCCCAAGAGCCTTCACTGAAGCTGTACTCTTTAGCAGCCTCTTCCCTCTGATGGCCCAATACAAAATTTAGCATCATTAGTTATTTTCCAGCCAGTCGTCAATGTTGAAACTTGTTTTCCCCAGCACCAGACAGGCTGAGAAATATGTGTAGTATAACAGCAGCAGAAATGAGGGAAACATGTTCTAACTCTACTTGGATTAGGTAAGTGGGGGACCACCAGACAACCAAGGAATTTTTTTTTTTATTGTGTCCAGGACTGACAGTGTGTGTGTGTGTGTGTGTGTGTGTGTGTGTGTGTGTGTGTGTGTATGGTTGCTGGCAGGCTGTGTGTGTGCAGTTAAAACACGATTCCCTGAATCAATAGCTAGCACTAACCAGGCAGTGTGTTAGCACTTCCAGAAGGCATTCAATATATCTGTACCCCTTATATACAATAGAGTAACCCCCAGTTGTATGGGCAACTGGTTGCAATTACTAATCCTGGGCAAAAAAAAAAATAGTGCCACATTAACAGGTTAGCACTGCACAGAAGAAAGCTTTTTAAAATAGTACCAGCCATGCTCATCACAGAGCAGTGCTAATCCTGTTACAGTGGTATGTGGGCCCCATTTTCAAAGCCTGTCATTAATGTTGTGCACTCCTAAGTGCTGCACCTGAGATAGCACACAGCCACAGAAGATGGTGGTAAATGGCACTCACTCCAATGAGGAGAGAGTGACCAGTAGGGTGCCGGAGGGCTCAGTAATGGGACAAGTCCTCTTCAATGTCTTTATAAGTGGCATTACAGAAGAGCTGGAAGGGAAGATGTGCCTTTTTGTAGATGACAACACAATCTGTAATAGCTTTGATAGATGCAGATGGAGAGAATGAGTAGAGACTTTAGAAAACTCGAAGACTGGTATGGAACATGGCAGCTTGGGTTCAAAGTCAAAAAGTGCAAAATCAAGCATTTAGGGCACAGAAACCTAGAGGCTGAGAATAAACTGTAGGGGGAGGTACTGATGGTCACTAAGAAGGAAACCTTTTATATAGCACTGTGCTCTGTATGCAGAAGAGGATTACTCATTTGCATGGCCGTAGTAGTACATATGCACATGATCAGGTTAGCATCAGGGGATGCTGAATATGACACTCATCCAACCATGCTGTTCCCACATAGCGTAATGGGAGTGCTGTGCCCATGGTTCAATGTGGGGAATAGCTCCTCCTACAACCTCTACTTAAGCTCTACACTAACCACTCCTCCCTTGCTTAGGGAGTGTTTTTCCCTTAGGATCCCTGTGTGGCTTGTGTGGCTGTGCTGCTTTTTCGCTTCCTGCTGCCTCTCTGTTTTCTTCTGTGCTCCTCTCTCCTTGCCTGTTCCTGCTGTTGTGATGGGTTTTTTTTTTTCAATTCAAATTTTATTGAAAGTTTTACCATACAGGGAACAGATCCACACTTGACACAGCAGACTAGACAGACAATTAACAATGCAATGGACCCACTCCTCTCCCTCCCCTACCCCTTTCCCACCCACATCCACCTCCCTTTCATTCCCCCTCCTTCCTAACCCCCCCCAGCACAGTAGGATGAACCGTGAACACTTAGACAGAAATAACGGCATCAATACATATCACTTATAAGGAGTATAGATTATGTAAGGGGTCCCAGATCTTTCTATACCTTTTAAGCCTATTACTGAGGCTTGCTATCACCTTCTCAGTTCAAAGATTAGCCAGCAATTTGTTAAGCCATTCAGTGTAAGAAATGTCCTCACTGTCCTCCCAGTGTTTCAATACTAATTATGTTTGCTTGCACGCATGTGCAAGAAACATAATGCCATCATCCGAGATTTCGGAGGTGTGTCACCTCCTCCTCCAATTCAGTCAGTGTGTTGGCAGGCACGGCCCCTGTAAGCCAATGCATGCTGGAGCTGTCTATGACAAGCTCCAAAATGCAGTGGCATACAGTTGAAAGGGGGAGCTACGCTTCAGTGAGCAGCGATAAGGTATCGCCTGCTCATGTGCAGCTCCCCCTACACACACACACACACACACACACACACACACACACACACACACACACACACACACAGACACACAGAAACACACGCATACTGCGTGCTGCCCTCCCCCTACACATGTATAGCCGACGGGCACATGCCATGCTGGGTGCCCACCCCAGTGTGGCAACTCATAGAACAGCTGACGGGGGTGCCCAATCCTCCGTCGGCTCCATGGCCCCCCCAGCCATCCTTGTGCCATGCTGGGAGCCCACCCCAGTGTGGAAAACATCCCACTTTGTCTTTTTTTTTTACCTGCAAAATAAAAATGGTCCCACGGCACATCTCCCAGCCCCCCCTCCCACAACCCGCACCCACCCACTGCGCACCCTGCCTCCCCACACCCCTCCTCAACCCATACTTACCTCCGGAGCTTGGCGCGACAATCTTCGTGGACCGGGAACACGCCTGCACTCTTGAAAGCTAATCATAACTGAGAAAATGCAAGCTGTATAATGGGCTAGATAGGGTTTTTCAACTTATTGCATATCTCAGGCATTTTTGAATTTTGCACCAAATTTTCAACATGGGATTTTGGGACCCTCTCATGAATGATGTCACTGTCATGGCGTTATTTGGGCCCAAAGGTGATTTCGCAGTCACTGTGCAGTCATTGTGCAAAATCACCCTTCGGCCCGAATAATAACACCACATGACTGGGTGATATCATTAATGAGAAGGGTCCCAAAAACCCCATGTTGAAAATTTGGTGCACAAATTCCAAATAAATGACTGTTTTATGAGCGTGCGTTGCGCAGTTCCTACGCAGACTCGTAAGTTCGCGAATTTTCAATATTTTCACTCCAGATTTTCAACATTGAGGCAGTATAGCACAGTGGTCTAAGGCTCTGAGCTGCAAATTTGGTGACATCCAGCAGACCAGACTTGGGTTTGAATCCCACTGCTTCCACTTGCATACTGTGTGACCCTGAGCAAGTCACTTAACCTCCTTGTGCTCCCAGGTCGCTCCTGTAAAAAAGCTTTCAGCTTAGTGTGCTATACCTGGTTAAACAACTAAATAAAAAAAAAATTGCCATTTTACCACACCTTCTTATGAGTAGTACAGCTGTCATTTTTCACATCTCACCCAAAATGTGTTTCTGCCCATGTAGCGCACAATGGTGCAGTTGGTGTGCAAAATCAATGTACGGGACAAATTAAGAAAATCACAGTGACACTGTTCATGAGCAGAGGTCTTAGAATGGCTATGTTGAAAATTTGGTGAAAAAATTCCTAAAAATGACTGTTTTACGAAGGTGCATTGTGCAGTTCCTACGCACGTTCGTAAGTTCGAGAATTTTCAATATTTATACTCCAGATTTTCAAGATTGCCATTTTACTACACCTCCTTATGAGCAGTACAGCTGTCATTTTTCACATCTTGCCCAAAATGTGTTTCCGCCCATGTAGCGTACAATGGCGCAGTCGATGTGAAAAATCAATGTATGGGACACATTAAGAAAATTACAGTGACACTGTTCATGAGCAGAGGTCTTAAAATGGCTATGTTGAAAATTTGGTGACAAAAGTCCATAAAATGACTGCATTACGAGTGAGCATTGTGCAGTTTCCACGCACCCTCATAAGTTCATGACTGTAATCTTTTCAGTCCAGATTTTCACCAGTGGCATTTTTACACACTTCCTTATGAACAGTACAGCTGTCATTTTTCACAACATGGCCGAAGTGTGTTTTCACACTTTCAGCACAGAGATGTGTGGTCGCTGTGGGAAATCATTATTCGGGACAGATAAAGAAAATCACAGTGACACTGTTCATGATTGGAGGAACCAAAATGCCTGAGTTGACAATCTGCTGTAAAAAATTCCCAACCTAATTATACTATGGGTGTGCGTTGCACAGTTTCTGTGCACGCTCGTGACTTCACCAGTTTTTTTAATATTTTTACTGCAGATTTGCAACATTGCCATTTTTTACACCTCCCCATGAACAGTACAGCTGTCATTTTTTACATCCTGTTCGGAATGTTTTTGCACCTGTGGTGCTAAATCCCGTAGTCGCTGTGCATAAGCAGCTGCCATCAAACTGATAGATATTCCCCCGTTCATGAGGTGGGGTCACAAAAACATGTTGAAAATTTGGAGAGAAAATACCAATGAATGCCTGAGGTATTAGGGTTTCCAACCATAATGCCCAACCCTGTAGAGAATGGCAGGCATCAGGGGTGTGACTTGGGATTCTTGCCTGTAATGCTCATACCATTCCACACCCTGCAGCCAGTGAGAGGCATTGAGGTATGCCTTGGACTCTTCAGCCCCAACGTTCACCCCATTCTCCTATATTGCACCCATCTCACTGTATTTCCTAATGAAATGGGGTGTGCATAAGGGCCAAAGACCCCAAGGAACACCGTGACACTTGTCAGTGTCTGCAGGGTGAGGTGTGGTGAAATGGCGTGGCCGTTATGCCTGACGACCCAAAGGCACACCCCAATGCCTGTCACTTTCTGCAGAGTGGTGGTGGGGTTGGCTTCAGTTCAATACTTCACTGCCATTCCTGTTATGTAGCTCTGTAACTTCTACACTACCACTGCCAATGCCAGCAAGCAAACATTCGGCATTGACAAATGCTTGTTTTTTGACTGACATAGAGATAAGGGCCATATAATATTTGCGATTAAGCACTGAAATTCCAGAGTAATCTCCAAGAAGACAGGTTGCCACAGTAAATAAGTCAGACAACCCTTAAAGAGGGTCTACATTATGTTTAATGCTAGCCCATTGTGGAGCCACCTTAGAACAAGTCCAGAAAATATAATGTAAGGTGCCTTCACCTTGGTGGCAGCGGGAACATAAGGATGAGGGCACTAATCCAAATTTCGCTAATTTCGTGGGGAGTAACACAGATTATGCAATATATGAAATTGCATGAGGCGTAGCCTGTCTTGGGTTGCAAATGTGTGACAGTTACACCAGAGGGTAGGCCAATCAATATTCAAATCTGGGAAAAGAGAAGCCCAGTAAGCTGTGGGACCAAAGCAGTTCAGGTAGAGCCCATCATATAGGATCCCATCCATCTTGGAAACAGCTTGAGGGAAACTCACCACATGGCTTAGTTCCAATTGGAAAGGTAGTTTGGCAGGGTGGCGGTCTGTTCCCAGCACTTTAATGAGAAGGTACCTCAATTGAAAGACTTTAAAAATGTACTGGTTCAGAATATTGAATTTACTCGTGATTTCTGTGGAGGAAAACCAGGAGCCATCTTCCTTTCTAAAGCTGGTGAGCAGGCCATCCCCCAAGTATGGTAACCATCATGGTATCAGGACTTGGTTGTCAATCTTAAAGTTGGGGTTACCTCATATGGATTGAGACATGTCAAGAGTGTGTCTATATTTGAGGAAAGCACAGAGCTGGGAATTAACTTTTACAGATATAGGTACAGGAGAGGGTCTGAAACTTGAAGGCAGAGATTTTAGCTTTGCATGTAAAAGTGCTGCCGGTGATAGGCAACCGGATCGAATATGGGCTAGTTCAATTTTGAGCCAAAGCGAGGAGGAAAAATGGGAGGGTAATGAGTTACCCAAGGATAACCATCTGAGGTTTTTGGTGGCATGACTGGCCCAATAGTAAAGGCCTAGGTGGGGGAGGCGTTGACCCCCTTTTAGTTTGGGAGCAGCTAGTTTTAAAGGGCTATTCTCGGCTGTTTTCCAGACCAGATGAATTTGGTGAGGAACCCATGCACTTTTTTTAAAGCAGGACCACGGAAGCCAAATATTAAGTAAGTTAGCCCAGGAGTCAAGGAGCTACACAAGCCGGGTAAGCCCACGAACCCGACCGGTGAATCCGGCTCAAGTTCTGATTAGCCAGCGCTCTCTGCTGCAACCATTGATTGGACTGGGGATGTACGCTTCTGCCTCTGATTGGTCCAGCCCTCCTCTCAGCTTTCTGTGCATTCTGGGGCTCTGCGCCCATTGAAATGCATGGTGAAAAGCCATAGTTTTTCACCCGCCAAACCAGACCCCTCTTGGAGTTTATTATATAGCCATTAAAACCCTCCCCATTCAGTGGCTCCTCCCTGTGCCATCACCAGTTGGGCCGCCTGATAGTACCACCCATTTCTTGGCCCTTGCTCATCTCTCAGCACTGCCTCTTTCTATCCCTCCCCTCCTCTCTCTCTCTCTCTCTCTCTCTGCATCTCTACTTAACTCCTAACTCCTCCTCCTTTACCTATCCCTCAAACACCTCCTCTGTTGGCCGCCTTGCCTCCTGTGCCTCCCCCTCTTTCCCCCCAACCATGTCCTGCCCCACCTTAACTCTACTTACCCTTCTGGCATCTTTCCCCTTTTCTACCTCCCTGGAGCCTGTTACCCCACCCCACCACTCAGTTACCACTTTGACTTGGTCCACTACCACCTATGCACTCTACAAGCCTTACCATGCACCCCCTCCCCAACCCCTTTCAACCCTGAGTGGCTAAGACCTGACACCATAACAGTTGGCCGATTCCTATGTCAGCCCACATCCCTCTCTTGTTACACAAGAAATCACTCTGGGACCAGCTCCATCATCTTTCTTCACCCACCGAAATGAAGCACTCACGGAAACTCACTACCTGGGAGCTGCGTTGGTGCACACTGAAGCTACTGCTCCTCCTGCTACTCCTGTCAGGTAACATCCACCCAAACCCTGGCCCAAACAGCCAAGTTAAACACTCTGGGTCACTCTCCCTTGTTTCCATAAATATCTGCAGCCTTCTCCCGAAGCTTGATGCCCTTCAACTCTTCTTCTGCCAGTACAAACTGGATGTCATTGCTATTGTGGAAAGCTGGTTAGCAACGAAAATCCCATACCAGGCAATCGCCCTACCTGGTTACAATGTCTTCAGGCTAGATCATAAGGCCAAAAAAGGAGGGGGATGTGCTATCAACCTTAAGGAGGGCCTCACGGGCCATCCCTTAGACCCCCCCCTGGACTCGACTGTACAGATCCTTCTCATTCATATCTACCTAAGAGCACACGGAAAAGTTCTCACAGTAGCAGCCGTATACATTCCACCAAAAGAGAAAGCAAAAGGAGTCAGTGCCATACTGGATTTCATTCATACACAACCCTCTGGATCTGAGTTAATCATGCTTGGTGACTTTAACATTAACTGGCTCTCCCCTGACACCGGGAGCCTCAAGGATGCCCTTGCCTCCGTAAACCTCACACAACTGGTCACCTCCCCAACCTGACGCAACTATAGAACAGGTACCAACTCCCTCCTGGACTGGATTCTTACCGGCCACCCTATCCGGATAACCAATATCTCCGTCCTGCCTGACTCACTTAGTGACCATTCCCCTGTCATCTGCGAATGGACTAACAAATTCTGCAAACCCCCCCAGCAGTCACTTCCAGCAGCATCCTACCCCATGGCAAGCTGCATCTACTCAAATAGCTCCTCAGGCAACAAGATTGGTCTCCTATTTTTAGAGCATCTGATGTTAACTCAGCCCTGGATTTCTTAATTTCCACCTTTAACGCTGCCTGCAACACCTATATCCCCTCTAAAAAACTCAAAGTCAAAGCCTGCTTTAGTTCATGGCTCACCTCTGACCTAATAGCACAACTAAAAGTAAGGGATCACCTCTGACTCCTAGCCCAGGAATCTGGCACTCAAGCTAACCTCCAGAACTACAAACATGCCTGAAATGCCTGCACACGGTCTATACAACTGCAAAAAAGCACCTATTACAAGGAAGCACTCACCAACACCTGGGGTAATGGTAAAGCCTTCTGGAATAACATCAAAGAAGTAACCAGGAAACAATCAAAATCCTCCCCTACTATGCTAGTCACTGATGGGAAAATTACCTTCGACCCAACCACTATAGCCAACACCTTCAATTCGGCCTTCATGGACCTCATCAGTGCGCTCCCCACTGATTTCTTCAATGATACCAACTCCCCTGCTAAACCTGCTACTACTACACCCCCCAACACTTCCTCCCTTCTACTTCAAATCTGCCAAGATGAAAGAAGTCCAGGAGTACATTGCTAATGCTATCGCAAAACCACAACACAGTGGGGACACCCTTGACCTGAAACTTCTGTCTCTCACTCTCAGTGAGGTGATTTGCCCATTAACTAAGATTTTCAACCTCTCCCTCAGCCAGAGCCAGTTCCTGGACAGATGGAAATCAGCCGCCATTACACCGATACATAAATCAGGAGATCGGACCAACTTTAGAAACTACTGACCAATCTCCATACTGCCCCTTTATCCAAGGCCATAGAATGCATAGTTGATGACCAGCTCACAGATTATCTGGACAATCACAGTTTCCTGTTCCCCCAGCAGCATGGTTTCAGGAAAGGGCACAGCACCACAACAGCCCTCCTGGAATTCACTGGAGCCATCCACAGCTCCCTAAATAATGGCCACCTAGCCAGTTCCGTCTTCATAGACCTAACTAAGGCCTTTGATACCGTTCACCACCACCTGCTCCTGGGCCAGCTACAAATTGCTGGGCTCTCCCCTGACTCCACAGCCTGGTTCAAAAGTTACCTGGAGAACAGATCGCAAAGAGTGAAAATTGGAGGTGTCCTCTCCAACGCACTACCAGTCCGCTCTGGAGTCTCCCAGGGATCCATACTGGGGCCCCTTCTCATCAGCCTATTTCTAAATAACCTCCCCAAATCATGCCCAGAAAAACTCATCCTGTACGCCAATGATGCCATCATCCACTCCACCCATAAGGACCCACTATCCCTACAGCACAAGCTCCAACTCGGGTTCACAGCCATAGAGAACTGGTTCTGCAAACAAAAACTCATCCTTAACTATAAAAAAAACATAAACCATGCTATTCATTAACTCACATAACAAGAGCAGGCAGCATCCACTGACCATTACAAATTACCTTGGCGTGCCTATTGAAGAGGTACCTTCATTTAAATTCCTCGGAATCTCTCTTGACAATAACCTCTCCTATGGAGCCCGTGAAGACAGCGTAGCCATGGAGGCTAACATATGACTTGGTCTCCTCTACAGACATAGGCCAAACCTATCCCCTGAGGCCCTCAGGATCGTTGTCCTAAGCTCAGTAGTCTCTGTCATTGACTATGGCATCTTAATCTATAGCTCTGCCCCCTCTACAGCCCTAAGATGCATCACAACCACTCTAAACAAAGCATGTCGGCTGATAACTGGTGTCCATCGCCTTACACACACCTGTGACCTCTACGCCCAAACTGGCTGGCTGAACCTATCAAACCAGATTAAATATCAAACCTGCAATATGGCAAAGAAGATAACCCTGGGTCTGGCTCCCCCTGGTGTCCAAGCCTTCCTCAGCCCTAGTCAAAACCTCCGCCATACCAGGGGATCTGACTTTCAAATGCTGTTGATTCCTAGGTGCCGTACCTCACTGGGCCAATGATCATTTGCCTACAGGGCACCATACTGGTTAAATAACCTCAGCATGGATATCTCCTCCACCCACAAGACTGGTCCTTTCAAATCTAGGCTCCATCTCTCGCTGTCTCTGCCTTCAGTACCTGTGACTGCCACGCCCTGCTAGCCTAGCTGCCGTCCAGTCCTTACCCCGGCATCACAACAAGCACTTCCACCTCTCCCCTCCTCCACCCTTTCTCCCCCCTCCAACTCCTTGCCTGCACTTCTGTATATGCTGACAATGCCTTTCAGCAGCTTACCCCCCATGTCCTAACCATGTCTTGTATCTGTTGCTCTCCCATGACCTTGAATTTTAATGCCCTACCAAATATGTATGCATCTCTCCTGTATCTGATTGCATAGCTTTTAAACATGCAAGTTATTACTGTTCATGTTCTTGCAACAATTTTCTACATCCACCACTAGAAACTGCTCTTAACCTGATTAACCTGTTATCACTGCCAAACCTACTGCTGTACCACTTACATTTCTGTTGTACCTTGTACTGTTGAAACTTTATTGTGCAGTACTCAATCTGATGTGGAACCTTTGAAAAAGAGCCTTGGCTCAAAGGTATTTGTAATCCTAGAATTAAATAAATAAAATAAATAAATAAAACAGGGGAAAACATTCATCTTAATTAGATTAATTCTCCCCCACAAAGAAATCTGGAGAACGGACCATCGATCTAAATCCTAACTAATAACTTGTACCAGAGAATATAAATTCCATTTGATACAAAGGGCTACATTTCTTGTCAGTTCAATTCCAAGATTCCTTAGAGAATCTTGTGTTCAGGAAAGCCTTAATGCAGAAATAGCATCTTTAAACACTTTATTATTAAGGGGGAAAAACAACCATTTTGCTAACATTCAACTTGTAATTTGATACCTGGCTATATTCTTCAGTAATTTCTAACCTGGGTGGGATAGGTGTATCCGGGTGAGACAATTGGAGGAGGAGATCGTCTGCATAAGCGGAGACCTTGACTTCCTGGGCTTGGATGGTAATTCCTCGAATCCCCTGACATTCCATCAGTCTATGGATGAGGGGCTCCAAATAGATATTAAAAAGCAAAGGAGACAAAGGGCAGCCTTGTCTTGTACCCGAATGTAATGAGAAAAGTTCTGAGATCACTCCATTACTAGTCACACGGGCAGTGGGGACTGGTACAGAGCTTGTATCCATTTCTGGAATTTAGGGGGAAAATTAAAGGCCTTGAGAGTCCGAAATAGAAAATTCCAGTTAACTCTATTGAAGGCCTTCTTGGTGTCCAGAGATACAAAGGCTGAAGGGAAAGGAGCATCTCTGGACACTGAGAAGACATGCGCCAGAATATGAAGGTGGTATACCAAAGACCTCCCTTTCATGAAGTTCACCTGCTCTGGACCTATAAGATTGGGAAGAATTAGGCAGACGGTCAGGAAGCAATTTAGTTAAAATGTTAATATCCTGATTAAGGAGGGAAATAGGGCAGTAACTCATAACCAGTTTAGGACTCTTTGTCAGCTTTGGGCAAAAGAACAATCAGGGCTTTGAATAGAGTTCGGTCAGCCTGTGCCCCAGATAAAATATGTTGGTATAATGGCAGAAGTAAAGGGATGACCTGGCCTTTAAACTTTTTGTAGAACTTGGACGAGAAGCCATCTGGCCGGGGGGGGGGGGGGTTATCTGTGGGAAGACTTTTGAAACTTCAGCCAGTTCTAGTGCAGAAATAGGGACTACTAATACATGTCGGTGCGCTTCAGAAATGGAAGGTAAATGGAAGTCCTTAAAAAAGCTGTCTAGAGTCTGGTCTGAAGGTGGATCAGGCAAAGGCCCATACGATTGTTTATGGTACCTAGTAAATTCAGCTACAATGTCTGCTGGTGTTTTCAGGGAGCCATCGCCCTGAGAACGAATTGGGGGGATGAATCTAGAAGATTCTTGTTGCTTTATTCTGGGAGCTAACAAGCGCCCTACCTTCTCACCCTGGTCTGTGTAAGAAGCCTTCATTCTCAGGATTCCGAATTCAGCCTTTTC
The DNA here is from genome assembly GCA_016271365.2 of Neoceratodus forsteri. Lineage (NCBI taxonomy): Eukaryota > Metazoa > Chordata > Ceratodontiformes > Ceratodontidae > Neoceratodus > Neoceratodus forsteri. Next base: position 238,702,958 of record JADMNL010000026.1, read on the forward strand.
TCTCAAAAGGTCTAGATAAGTATCCCTCAATTTGACCAATTCCTACCTAAGGTTTTCAGGGGAATAGGAGGGCAATTTCGCCTCTATGTTCCATATTCGAGAAAGAAGATGTAACAGTTGCTGCTCCCTTCTTTTCCTTACTCTACGATGCCAGGCCAATTATAATTCCTCTTACATATGCCTTAAAGGCACACCATTCCATGTCCGGCCTAGTAGTGGAATTGCAATTAACCTCAGAGAACTGTTTAATGTAATCCAAAATATGTTGGCTTGTTCCTGGGTCTTTCGGCAGTTGATCGTTAATCTTTCAACGTGTGCCCCTTTTGGGAAGGGATGAGAGAGAAATTTGGCACATAACCAGAGAATGATCTGAGGGAGGACCAGGTTGAATAGAAGAGGCCAAGGCACCCGGGGAGAAGTGTCTGGGAGAGAAGTATATAAACAATACGGGAAGAGGACCTGTGAGCTGGGGAGGTGAATGTGGATCCCCTATCATTGGGGTTAAAGATACGCCAGGCATCACACAGGCCTAATTTTGTCAATCAAGTCTTGAAGTGCCCGCTGAGCTGGGAGAACCCTTTTCGAGACTGACCCGACTGATCCATTACCGGATCAAAAACTAAATTTAGGTCACCCCCCAGGATTATCAGGATCGATAGAAAGGGGATGAGAGTATTAACGAGCTGCATGAAAAACTCGGGATTGTCCACATTGGGCCCGTAAAGGCTGCCTAAAAGAATTTCAGCAGAATATATTGTGCCCCAAACCAATATAAATCTGTCTTGGGGGGGTCTCTGATAATCTGAGAGGGGGTGAATGGAACTCTCCTATTTATTAAAATCATGACCCCACAACTCTGGGTAGTGTCCCTGGTGGAGAACACCTGCCCCACCTGTTGTCTCCTCATCTGCAATGCTTCAGAATCTGATAAATGTAACTCTTGTATAAATACAGTTTCAGCTGTCAGAATATTCAAATGCTTCAGGACCTTATATTGTTTAACTTTTTGTCCAACCCCTTTCACATTCCATGTAGCCAGCTTAAGATCTCTGGTCATTCATTTTAGCAGTCAGACCAAAAGACTATCAGTAATATGGCACAGGTAAATGACATTGATACATCATCGTACATTTATCTGTGTTTTTGTTCATCTCCTCAGCCATTCCAGCCATCTCCCTGCTCCTTTCTGTTCCCTTTTTGCTGTTCTGGGACTCCCCTGTTCATTTCTCTCATTTCTTTTTGGGCCTTCTCCTGCCCCCCGATGCTGCTTCCAGGCATCCCCACTCTACTTCACTTATCCCTGTCCACTTTTCCAGTGTGGGCTTCCCCTGCCTGTTATCCCCTACCCTTGCACAGCTGATTGTCATAAGTTAAGCAAACCACTACTGTCATGGTACCTACCATTACTCCATATAGCACCCACACAATTTCTGCTCCCTCCCTATGGCTCCTCCATTCCATGCTTGGTGCACCTACAAGTCAATCGTCATAATCCACTACTGTTGGTCATTGGCTCATTTTTCCCTGCGATGCCACAGCTATTTCCCTTGCCCCAGAACCACGTTATCCAGGCCTCGCATCTGTTCTCCCATTCCTACTCCCTGCATGAATGACAGGATCGTAGTCCAAGCTCACAACAAACCCCTTACCTGTAAATACCTCTTTGCTTGGTTTATTGACTTAATCCTCGCTATCTTTCAGATCCACAGTTCCCAGTAAACATCGGCTTTTTCGCCTCACTCGGCAAATATCTATAGCCGACACTCATTAGCTGAATTCTACTGTGGCTACTACAGTGCTACTCTCAGAGCACAAGGTGTATGTGCATAGGGGGCGTATTCAGGCCTAAGTTCTGAAATCTAGACGGGTACGGTTTCCCATAGACATCCACTACAAGAATGCAGGCAGCTCTCTCCAGCTGAGCAACTATTCAGCCACCATCAGGATAAGTAGAACAGTGTCACAAATTGCTGCAATAGTCAATTGGTGCTACTTCCTTCATAGTCCACAAGTACTGCTGACACAAAGATATTTCCTAATACACCATAATTGGGGAAATAAAACTAGGGTTACAAATGTTATGGAAATTTCCTTCGCCCCTGCCATTCACCAACGTGAAGTAATGAGCCCCATCCCTTTCGGACGAAGGCATAGCGTGGTCCAGGGATCCAGCTCTGAATCAGTGAAATACATGCCCCTCTTACAGACACCTTCTGCAGTACCACTCGTCCTTCGGGGGGAAGGGATGGGAACTCACCCTGCTGCATTTCCATGTCTGAATCCCGCATTACTTCACTCCAATACCTTCTGATATGGAGCCCTCTTCTCTATATCACTATATCTAGCTACCTCAGTCCTTCCCTCCTCCTTCAGTTTTCTCCTTAACATCTGCCCCAGAGCATTCACCCATTTCTTCATCCTGTTTTATGCTTCCATATCTATCACAACATGTATATCTCATCCAACCACTTTGTGTTTACCATGCCTGGCAGTTGATTATCATACCACTGATTCATTCATTATCCTGTGCCTGCTTTCATGTCCTCCATTTCTTCTCTCCCTTCAGCAGAGTTGCATTTTTTGCCAACCCATACCTGCAGTACTCCGTTCTCCATCCCTAACTTGCACCTTCTGAGGTGTTGAGCGAAGGTAGGCTTCCCGTCTACCAGGGAAGGGAGTCTATTACATTCACTACCACCTACTACTTACCAGCTGACATCCTCCATCCCTAACTCTGCTTGGCAGCATCGGGTGAAGGTTAACTCACCCCGACTACCAGGTATGGGAGTCATGTCTAAGTGCTACTTAGTCTTAGCATGCTTCTCTACCTTATACCAGTTGCCGCTTCCCTTCGGGAACAGAACATCTTCACCATGCGTCCTACTCATTCTAACTATGTCTAGATGCCTCCAGACTGGATCATCCCACCTCAGCCCAATGGGTGTCTGAACCTCCATCCCACAGCAGCAACTTCAGGTATTCTCAGCCTGCTGCTCAGATCCTACTTCCCTTCAGGAACATAACTTTGCCCAGCTTGCCTTCTCCATATTACCTCGTTTACAGCCTCAATTCTTCATTCTGTTCACTGACTTCCATGGCTGGGTGCTTGACTCTGAAATCAACTTTTTCCCCTGTTTGCATCCTGAACCCAAAGCGCATTGCCACCACCATTCTAGAATGGAACTTCTGCACCATGTACTTTCTTGTCCTACCTTCAAGAGCTGCATCCGGTCAGGATCATCTTGCATCGAACGTCCCGCATGGCCACATGTCCTTCCATTTCACTGCTTCCCACGTGTTCTTTCTCCACCTGCTATTCAATGCCATGGCTCTTCTGAAACTGGACCTCCTAATGATAGTGGTTATCATTTCTCCTTGCCCACATCCATTTTTCCAGCCTCACCACACTACCTTGCCTGGTCCTTAGCCCGAGCTCACATCGATGTGTCCCCAGTCTGCTTCCTCTACCCGATGCAGGCTGCCACTTCCCTTTGGAAATGGGGCCTTTCATCTACCTACCTTCCACCTCTCAGCTCTGTCTGCAACTTCTACTGTGGAACCAGGTCCTCATTGACTTCTTTGCCTGCATCCTGCCAATTTGCCACTTCCTTTCAATCACAGGACCCCTCTGCTTCGTATGACTCCACTTGACATTCTTCTCTTCCATGGACCTTCAGTCTCTAACCCCTTTGTCCTCCTTTCCCTTATGATATGTATCCTGCTGGCTTGTTCAGTCCCTCTCTCAATCCAGGTTGACTGCCTCGTGGACTTCTTTGCTGCAGGTCCCCCATCTGGCTGCTGTACGAACTTGTTTTCTTTTACAGATTTGGAAAAATCATCCTTCATCGCTCCAGCACCTTTCATCCATTTCTATAGTCGTTTCCAGCATTCATCAGATGTGGGACTCCTGTATCTCACCTCACTTGCTCATGGTGCTTGGCTTGGCTCCTTGGCCTTCTGTGGATCATCCTCTGATGCCTTGCTTCAGCTTTCCTGCATTTCGCTGCTGTTCACCATGGACTTGACCCAGTCCTGTACCTTCCTACTCTGGATGTCATCTGGCTTCTCCTAGCTCATACCTTCCCCTGATTATTCCTTCAGTTCCTCAGGATCCACTCCAGACTTCCTTCCCATCTGAATAGCTGCCTTTTCATCTTCACCTTGCAGGCTTGGGGCTTCATACTGTGTGCTGTGGCTCTTTTGGGCCTTGTACCCCCGCTCTGACCAGTACTCCTGCCTGATCATCTGCTCTTCCATATGATCCCTCTCCTACTCCTACTCTGGCTATTCTATCAGTACCCTTCTACTACTCATTAGATCACTCGTTCATTACTCCGGGGAAATATTCCTGTCAGCAAACATCCCTTAGCTAAAATGCCTCACAGACTCTTATGCTAACCACTCAGCTCCTCATGGTCATTCATGAATCCCATTCACCTGGATAATAGGAAGATCTTCTCCATCTCTATTGGATTTACCCTCCGAATCCTGTCCATTTAATTACAGTGACTTCCCGGTCTGCCTCAGTTCACTGGCTATCCTCATACATGGAAATGACTGAAATCCTTCTGCTGTGCTCTGACTTCATACTCAGCATCGCTTCGACGATCACCAAGAATCGCAAGATAACCCATTCAACTAAGGACATCATCCATTTTACCTTCTTAGCCTCGTCTTCCAACACCGTCTCTGTTCACCAAGTTACTCGACTCCTACTTCTCAACAGACGTTACTTGTTTTACCAATTTCACACATATCTCCCAGAATATTTATCATAGGATTTCCACTGCATAGCTGATTACTAACTCCATGCCATTCAAAACATAATTTTCGCTCCTGAACCACCATTCTGTACTATAATCATCCGCATCTTTTCACCTAGCCAGGTTAACTGCTCTTCCAGCGGTCCCTTCAGCCTCTTCTTCTTGAATTACCTTCATTAAGCTCTGCAGTAAAGACCATCACCAAGAACTGGCTCTCCTGTATCTAACTAGCAATCCATAACAGTCAAGACAAATTCACCAGCCCAGCCTTGCCTCCCATTCGGTATTAATCGGCTGTAGCACTAAGATCCTATAACATCTTGCACTAATCAATCTCGCTGCCAATCCAGCCTATAGACTTTATTACAGCTGCCTCCAAGCTTTCCTCGAGTACTTCAGCATCAGAATTACCTGTACACTTTACCAACCTATGCCATCACGGTGCAACTCCTAGATAATCACACCCAGAAATACCCGCACTTACTTCAGGCAGCGTACCTGCAGAGTATTTACATATAAAGTCACGAGTATCATGACCAAAGAAGCTGCCCATCCCTCATACCAAAATTCCAATAATTTCCTATATACATTAGACTACCATCTGGACTGCTCCACAACTCTTCTTCTATTCATTTATTAATCATGTATGGCATTACTCTCATTGGTCACTCAACTCTTACTATACTCATTTTACTTTGGGATGCTTACTTAGTGACTTATCACTCAATAATCGATTCTTTACCTCCAGACTACCTTGAACATCAAACCTTACACAAATTGTATTGGTCACCCATAACTTTACAAATCATCACAAATTCCACAGTGTACTGTCTGGTCTTATATCAATCAAATTATGCTCTCCTGACTCCTTACGCCCCTACAGTCACTTTGGACATGCATCCTTCATCACCTTGGAAATATAGACTACATTAGCCCTTTTCTAATTGGATCTGCCCCACACATAGGATTTTATCATTCCTACGGAAAGAACTACCCTTCATCCTTAGGATCATCATTCAGTCGGTATCGTCCTTGGAGTGAGAATAAACCCTCATCTCCAGGGCACTCAAAAACTCTCTTCTTCTCATTTCTATTTCATGGATGCTTCCTTAGTGATGCCTCATTCATTACTGAGTTCCTTGCCTCCAGACCATACCTTTACATTCAAACCTTTCACAAGTTTGTGCCGCAGCTGTCTCAGTTTGCAACATCCTGTTTATTATTTTCCTCTCTCAAGTTCCCAGAGTACAGCCTGGCCCAGTCTGCTGTCCATTTTCTTGTTTTGTCATCTGCACCAAAGTGCCGTCCAGATCTTCTGTTCCAAGTACCCTGAGTCATCGTCCTGTTTATTATTTTGTGTCAGTCCTTGGCTCATCCGGCCTTGGTGCCCAGAACTGGTTGTTCTCCCATGATCCACAGACTTCCTCCTCCCTGCATCTTCTTTGTCTCCCGGCAGTCCAGAAGCGGGGTGTGGCAGGGTGTTCTGCATCTTTTTCATTTCTTGGCAGTCCAGAAGTGGACTGTGGCAGGGTGTTCTACATTTCTTCATTTCCCAGCAGTCCAGAAGTGGGCTGTGGCCAGTTGTTCTGCATCTTCCTTGTCTCCCAGCAGTCCAGAAGTGAGCTGTGGCTGGTGTTCAGTATCTCTTTCTTCTTCCAGCAGTCCAGAAGTGGACTGTGGCTGGATCTGTTGTGTCTCAGTTCCGACGGCCCTCAGTGGGTTTTGAGACAAATACATCTTTGTGTTCTTCTGAAATTCTGGCAACCCTAGAGAGGTGGGGTGTGGCTGAAAGACTCATGGCCTGTTCAAAATCTTCTCTGCATTCCCTTAGTTTTTAAAGAAGTCCCAGGATCATACTAGCCAGCAATCCCTATCCTGCATCCTAGATTCCTTCTTGATGACAGAGAAAGTTCAACTGTACATGAACTGCCTCTTATGACATATGTAGAGTCTTGTAGTGACATGCTCTAGAGTTTCTTAGAGTGGAGTACTCCAGGTAATACGCCCTAGGTAGAGGTGCACCTTAGGGTAGTATTAGAGATTGTATAGTGATTCACTGATCTCAGAAGACAGAATGCTCTTAAAGTAGAGCTGTTACAGTCGATTACTGAAAGTGGTTTGCATAGAGTCACCCTCATACAGGGTACAGAAGATAGTACGCTCTTAAAGCGAAGCTGTTACAGTCATTTGATTTAGAGTTCTCCTCATACAGGAGATTAGGGATAAGAGTTCCATGTGACCGTGTTCCCTTTTCTTGTTTGCCTGAATAAAGGCCTGTCAGGCATTTGGAATCTATTTCTGACTCCCACCTCTGTTTGTCAGGTGCCAACATCCACCTCCTTGGGGCCTGTGTTTATAATTTGTCTGCAAGTTACTGGTGTCATCACAACATAGTTGCTTTATTTACCCTTTTTATATTTCTGTGGAGACCCAGCACACATTAACATCCATTTTACCACCATCGGGGTACCACACGGTATTTCATGGAAAGCGTGGTGGCAAAGTTGAACACTGCCCAGAGAGGTGGTGTCCTGTAGGTTGGTGGACAGTTTTAAGAGGGGATAGGATAAAGTGAGGTGGAGGGTCACCATTATGGGGGGAGGGGAGAGAGGGAAGGGGCAGCTGCAATGTAAGGTACCGCTAGCTGTGCATCTGAGCAGACTTGAAAGACCATATGGCCTATATCTGCTGGCAGTTTCAAATGTTCATATATAGGCTGGGAGTTGAAAGTGCCGGCTGGCATTTTTACTGTCTAGCCATGTATACTACAGCAGCATGAGTGTGCACGTGGGGTCTTAGGGAAACCTAGCATGGGAATGCCATTATAACCAACTGGTTATAAATTATAAGTAACTTACACTGAAGTAAAGCACTCTCACAATTGAAAAATATAAATGAAACTGCAGCAATCCAGAGAAATAAAATGCCCAAAATTTTATTCGAGTGCCACAGCAAACATCTTGACACATTTCAAATTCACACAATTCTTTATCAAAAGGCATTTAATCAAAGATTTCAGTCGCCTTATATACACACACATATCAAGGTAACGTCATAGCAAAACACCAGATTAACAACACATCTTAATGTACAAGTGCCATAATCAAAAGCTAATTAACTTCACTGGCTAATAAAAATCCATAAGATTTTGATCAGGTTATTAGTAAAACCTACAAGACAAAGAAGAAATAAAAAGTGTTAGTTATTTGATCAAAATCTTATGGAAGCTCCAAATCCTCTGGATATTAACCAATGAAGTTAATTAGCTTTACCAAAGATGAATTTGTCATGCAACTGTTTTTAACTTTGTATTGTAAATAAATATATTCCGTAGGGATTTTTCAATTAGTATGTTTACTAAGTATTAGTGTTTAAATGTATTTGATTATGACACTTGTACTTTAAGATGTGTTGTTAACCTGGCGTTTTGCTTGATGTGTATGTATATTTAAGGTGACTGAAAACTTTGATTAATGGCCTTTTGATAAAGAATTGTGTGAATTCGAAATGCATTAAGGTGTTTGGTATGGCACTCAATTAAAAGTCTGGGCACTTAATTTCTCTGGATAGCTGTGTCTTCATTTATATTTTTCAATTGGGAGAGTGCTGGACTTCCGTGTACGTTTCTTGTCCTTTTCTTGTCCTAGCACCCCACTCCTAGTGTGTTTCTGTCTTATTTATTTTAGTCAGTGGTTATAAATTGTAATGGCAAATTATAACCAGGATTCCCTGTTGGAATAAATGGAGCTCAGCTACTATTCTCCCAGGTATAGGCCACTTTCATTGTGCTCGCGGTAGTCCACAGTCATTTTTGCTTTGTAATATGTTTGTTGTGCACCTTGACTTTGGGAGTGGAAATGGCAGTTAGTACATTTGCTACCGGTTCTGGTATACCAGTTGATCTCATATTCATGACCCTGCCTCTCATTGTCATGTGCTCCATAGCTGTAAACAGCTTCTTCTAGTGTTGCAAGTCTCTCTGGGATATAAGCAAGGTAAACAGTGAAGACCTATTTGTTAGAAAAAGGGATGCAGTCACTAGGGGGCATGATTCAAGGTTGGTGGGAAGCAAGTTCAAGGGAAATGTGAGGAAGCTCTTCTTCACTGACAGGATAGTGGAACTGGGGAACAGACAGCTGGCGGACATGGAAGAGACAGCTACCCTTAATTGGTTTAAACACAGCTGGACAGGGCAAGACTTATAGTCCTCAGCGGGGGGTTAAACAGATTGGAGAGCTAGGGGAGCGAGGTAGGAGGAGGCGAAAAGCCCACCTGTACAGTAGGTCAGGGGAGGATGAAGTAAATATACTAAGACCAGACTCAATGGGCCTTTGGTCTCCTTCTGCTGTCAGATTCTATGTTTCTTAAAGATATAGGCAAGCTCCTGCAGAATACACAGAAAGATTTTGGCCCAAAGGCAATGGAGTCCACAGAAAAGGAGGATCAAAGGATGGTCGGGGGTGGTGCACACTTGTTTTTTGGGACTTTGAAAGTTTGTTAAGCTGGATTTATTTGAAAGTTTGTTAAGCTGGGTTTATTTATTTATTTAGTTGTTGGTTAGGTAGTTAATTGGTACCCAGGAGAGCGACACACTGAGCCATTGCTCATTTCCAGGTGTGACCTGGGGGAAAGGGGAGGGGGAGAAGCACAATTACAAACAAAATACAGCCAGTCAGGTGATGTGATTACAATTAGGATGACATAAAGAGCACAAGTTGAGTGCAGTACAGACAAAAATAGCAAAATATTGCATACGGAGAACAAATGAGTTTTGTAGGGGCAGAATTGTATGGTCTTTGATGGGTCAGCGCTGGGACTTCAAATGTACTTTTCTTTAATAATAGAATATTTTCCAGTGTTTTGACTAGTATCTTTATAATTCTGGTGCATGCCTGAAGATTGCACCAACCAGATGGCCAGTTCTCCTTTGCCTCCCAGTATATCCCTCTGTCCCACATTGACTGTGACATGACTGGCTTTACTATGCACATTCCAGCACTGGAAGACATTTTGGACTCGCTATTTTTTGGCTGGTGGTTTGTGTGGGGAGCTCTACTTGTACTGTTCTCTGCCAGTTCCTTTTTCATGGCATATATTTACCTTGTTAACATTCTTGGTTTTAAAATGTCAGCATGTCATAGTGAAACAATCTACCTCGAGTTGTAATTAAAACTAATGTTTCTAGTTTCCTTTTCTCAGTTCTCCAATACATAGATCAAAATATATGGTTTGTTAATTTTCGAAGCAGTGGTGAGCTGGCCCACAAAGATCTATGTGGGAGCAACTTATTAACAGACTCATAGGTGGCTCATTTGGGAAACATTCTTTATATACACTATAGGGTTCTGGTGCAAGGCCATATTGCAATTACCAGATAAAAGTTTTAAGTGCCACTGTTCCAAAATTACCCACGCAATCACTCACACCATACTAAACTCAGAGCCAAATTGAAAAAGTGCAGAAGGCTTGAAGAAGACTTTGGCAGCGAAGCACTGGGGCATTATTCCCACTAAGTGATTGGGTCCAATTTGGGCCATTGTGATGCATTTAGCCCTTGGCAATAAATGCACTTCTGCACTTTTTCAGTTTGGCTCTGAGTTTAGTATGGTTGTGTGGTTATTAGGTTTGCTTGCACACATGTGCAAGAAACACAGTGTCACCATATGAGTTTTCATAGAGGTTGCCTCTCCCACTTCCAATGCCCTGCTCCAATTTTCAGGTGCGGCTGCACCGCCCCAATGAATGTCTGAGCTGTCTATGACAGCTGTTCAGATGCAGTGGTGTACAGTTCTGAGGAAACCACTGCCACAATCAGTGGAGGGAATGTGTAGGCAATTTGCATAATACTTTCAGCAGTATGCAAATTGCCTACGCTTATGTCTTCACTGCATCTGAACTGTCACAGACAGTTTGTCATCCTGCCTCCCCATGAACACTTACGTAGCATGCTGGGAGCCCATCTCAGTGTGCTCATGCACTCCCCTCCACCACCATACACTGTATGACTGATGGGGGTGCCCAATCCCCCATCAGCTCCACTCCCCCCCAAACAGACTTCTAGGTGCCATGCTGGGAGCCCACTCCAGCATGGCAAAAGTCCTTATGGGTGATGGGGGTGACTAATCCTCCATTGGCTCCACTGTACCCCCCAAAAGGAACAAAGACTTCTAGGTGCCATGCTGGGAGCCCACCCCAGCATGGCAAAAGTTGTTATGGCCAACGGGGTGCCCAATCCTCCATTGACTCCACTGCCACCCCTCCCCCAGAAAAACTGACCTTCCAGCTACCACTCTGGGAGCCCACCCCTGCATGGGAAAAGTCCTACATCATCTTCCTAAATAAAAAAAAAGAAAACTGTTAAAAAAAGTTCCCTCATTTACTGTCTTGCCTTCTCCCCCAACCCATGCTCACCATCTGCGCAACCACTTCCCCACCCCCCCGACCACATACTTACCTCTGGAGCCCAGCGCATTGATCTTCAGTGGACCGGGACATGTCTGCACTCTTCAAAGCCGACCGTGAACTGAAGAAATGGCATAAATGGATTTTTTTTACTTTGGTGCATATCTTGCCCATTTTGGGGAATTTTTTCACCAAATTTTCAACATAGGGTTCTTGGGCCCCACCTCATGAACTCAGTCACTGTCATTTTGTTATTCTGTCCCAAAAGGTGATTTCATGGTCACTGTATGGAACCACCTTTCAGGACTGAGTAATGAAATGACAGTGTCATAGTTCATGAGGTAGGCCCCCCAAAACCCTATGTTGAAAATTTGGTGAAAAAATTCCCAAACCTGACTGTGTTATGAGTGTGCATTGTGCAGTTCTTATCCACACTTGTAACTTCACAAATTTTTAATATCTTCACTCCAGATTTTCAACATTGCCATTTTACCACACCTCCTTATGAGCAGTACAGCTGTAATTTTTCACATCTTGCCCAAAATGTGTTTTCACACGTACAGCACACAATGGTGCAGTCGGTGCACGAAATCAATGTTCAGGACAGATTAAGAAAATCACAGTGACACTGTTCATGAGCAGAGGTCTTAAAATGGCTATGTTAAAAATTTGGTGACAAAAGTCCATAAAATGACTGTGCTATGAGCGTCCATTGCACAGTTTCCATGCACCCTTGTAAGTTCACAAATTTGTAATATTTTCAGTCCAGATTTTCAACACTGGCATTTTTCCACACCTCCTTATGAACAGAACAGCTGTAATTTTTCACAGCCTAGCTGAAATGTGTTTTCACACTTCTGGTGCAGAAATGCATGGTCGCTGTGGGAAATCAGTGTTTGGGACAGATTAAGAAAATCATAGTGACACTGTTCATGAGCGGAGGTCCCAAAATTCCTGTGTTGACAATCTGCTGTAAAAAAAAAAAAAATTACATTATGGGTGTGCATTGCACAGTTTCTGTGCATGCTTGTGACTTCATCAGTTTTTTTATATTTTCACTCCAGATTTTCAACACTGCCATTTTTTTACACCTCCTCACGAAGAGTACAGCTGTCATTTTTCACATCCTGTTCAAAATGTGTTTTCGGACCTGTGGTGTCAAATGGCGTAGTCACTGTGTAAAATTGGCTTTCAGCTAATGAACTGATATTGTCACTGTTCATGAGGTAGGGGTCACAAAAAACCCTTGTTGAAAATTTGGAGTGAAAATACCAACAAATGCCTGGGGCGTTAGATTTTCCGACTATAACGCCCCACCCTGTAGAGCCTGACAGGCATCAGGGGTATGACTTGGGATTGTCGCCTGTAATGCTCATGCCATTCCACCACCACCCACACCCTGCAGCCATTGACAGGCATTGAGGTGTGACTTGGACTTGGCCCCAAAGCTCACCCCATTCTCCTATACTGCACCCATCTCACCATATTTCCTTATGGAATGGGGTGAGCATAAAGCCCAAAGACCCCAAGGCACACTGTGACACTTGTCAGTGTCTGCAGGGTAGGTTGTGGTGAAATGGTGTGGCCGTTATGCCTGACGACCCAAAGACACTCCCCAATGCCCATCAGTCTCTGCAGGGTGGAGGCGGGGTTGGCTTCAGTTCAATACTTCACTGCCATTCCTATTATGCAGCTCTCTAACTCCTACACTACCAATGCCAATGCCAGCAAGCAAACATTCAGCATTGACAAATGCTTGTTTTTGGAGCAGTGGCAATCTTTAGCGGGAGGGAAGACCCCCCAACCCCACACCTGTTCCCTGCAGCATTGCGTGGTGAACTTGTTCCTGGAATCAAAATGGTTTAAGTGTATACATTGTAATTTAAAATTGTTCTATTGCAGTCACCTGTTTGCTGCAAATCACCAGGTGGAAGTAATAAGTCTGCTGCTGTAATATGTCCTATTGACATCCATTACAGAGACATAATTTCTTTGTGGCTAAGTATGTTTTTTTAACACTCACAGTATGAAACCAGTTATTGATCAGGGGAGTACTCCCAACCAATCAGAGTGCCCCTTTCCTTTGGGCATGAGACACTTTCATTCTGTGAAGAGTGTTTCACATGTAGCAGCCCTGGAAATGGGCATATTTTGGGGTTGTTTTATTACAATTTTAATGTATTATTGATAAACCTCAAACAATAATATATGGTTGTAAGAGTGGTCTCACTTACATCCTTAGGGTATGAGAATCACTCACATGTGGTTTGCATTTCTCGTGCCCTAAAAATGCATGTGAGACCACTTTTACAACTGCAAATGTGGGGCTGGATTTTATCAGGCACAGTTGCGACAGTTTCCATGATTTACGGCAGCTTGCACTAAATATGTGTTGCAAGCTCCATAAAAATGACCTTCAGGATTGCTGCAAGCTAGACGACAAAAAATTGGTCTAACTGGTGGCAACTGGCACATGGGATAAAAAATCCCAATTGCTGACCAGAAGAATGATGCAAGCCTTGTGCGCCATAAGTTCAGCACACCAGGAGCTTGCGACAATTTCAGACCTTTGATAATCTGGCCCTTGGTCTCCATGACTGCATTAAAGGAGAACTGTCTTGAACCAGTAAGCCAGTGTTTTATGAAGAAGCTGTGTTTCTAATACTCGTCTTTTGGTACATGCATTCAGAGTCTGTGCTTTACACTGTGGTGAGCAGTACTGTTTTAGAACTGCATGATGATCTTGATGCCCTTGTCAAGGAACTTACATTGTTTTTACAATACATTTGTGCTCTGCTTTAGAATGTTGTGGTTTAAGGAGACATAAACCACATCACACCGTTCAAAAACAACAAGTACTATCAGTGTACGAATCAGAAACGCCCACAGAGTTTACTAAAAGGCCAGTGAAGACTGAACAATAATGGAATGGAATATGATATATATATAAAAAAATGCTTCTTCTGGGAAAAATGTCTTATAGGTTCAGCTCAGTTCTCCTTTAACATACATAAAATATACATTTTTAAAAATATGGGTAGGCTGAGTTAAGTTCATATAAGTGTTTGGGGGCAGTTTGTAAACTTCCTGCACACAGTTTGGGAACACTAACTGGCTGTAGGGCTGTTCAGAATTTTTAAATTCTGCTTCCCCTTGAATTCTGCAGAAATTTGGAAATTCAGCCTAATTCTATGGAATTTCATTGGATGTGGAATTTAAATATTCTGAAAGTGGAATGCTAACCATGGTGTTGTATTCTGTAGTTCATGTAAACCATGGATTAATTTCCTGCAAACTGCAGAATAATATTCCATTGATTACCTAATCTGAAGAATATTATAGCGCTAATTGGAGGGAGCATCAGGTGTACAAGGGAATAATAGCAGGGGGCACCATGAACCAGAGGCTGAGGGCAGAGGTCATGATCTATGGTGCCCAGTGCCGTTATTCTGAAGCACTGATCTGTCGATGCCCATAGTTACACCCATTAATATATACTGAGGTTGGTGAAACTGAGAAGATTAAGTCATTACTGTTTCAAGCCTGGGTTTCTGACAGGATGTTCAGGAGGTGAACGTTAGGTCAGAAACTGTTTGAATGGTTGCAGTGCCTCACTGCTCATTTCCATATTCCAAGAATGTGCACTGCCTAATTTGCATACTCAAAAGGTGTTTATTGTCTAATTTACATGTTCCAAAGACATGTATTGCCTAATTTGCATATTCCAATGACCTTAGTTGTTTCCCCAACCTTATCTGCGGGGCAGTGTTCCCAAACAACGTCTTGTAAATAAGCAATCAGATTGGCTACAAGAGGTTCACCTTGCTATAATGTTCCACAGTTAACAAAGAAATGATTTTTGGGAGCAAAGAACATCTGAAAAGCATCCGTCTTTCGGATGAGACGTTAAACCGAGGTCCCATCTGCCTGGATTGGTGGTAGTTCAGGTGGATGTTAAAGATCCCATGGCACTTATCGAAAAGAGTAGGGGAATTTCCCCCGGTGTCCTGGCCAAATTTCCCTCATTCACTAAAATACCACCAACAGCTTAATCTGGCTCAAGGTCAGTTGGCATTCATCTGTATTCCCCCTCCCCCGGGTCGTGCCTGAAAATAGGCAGGATTTGTCTAGTGCACTTACCCGGTCAACAAAAGCTAAAAATAAAAAAAAAATAAAAAAAAAAAAATTTTGAAAGTGGACCGCCATTCCAAATTAATCCATCAGTGGGATTTCACATTCCGTACCACTCTAGCTGGTTGCAGTATTACAGTCTATTCATTGGGATAAACTATGTGATCCTGAAACTCGGTATGCTGACGCTCACCATACTGAGTAAAACTGCCCAAAATGAAAGGGCCTGAATCACTGACATGCCCGACATGTGAATTTCAGGCATGTCAGTACATAAAGTGTAATATGCAGGGGGCTTTGCCCTCCGCACCTACCATGTTGGGGGGCTCCACCTCCCACCTCCCCATAATTAAATTATCCAACTCCGAGGGGGAGTGGACCCCGGAATAAAATGCCAAGTGTTACAGGGGTGCATTGTGTAAAATACCATGACACGGACCAGAACCCAGGTCACGCGCAGTATGCTGGCTGGGTTACTGGTGGTAATCCCCTCCACACCACTGGGGCAACTCAGCCAGCAACCCCATCCTGCTGTACCTTCTTGTGTTTCACATGGGGAAAGGTAGCATTCCATCATATCCGCTACCTTATCCCATCAGGAGCAATAGCGCCGGGTGAAAAAGCATTGGGTTAGTGGATCTGTCAGGCAATGCTGACCAGGAATGTGCATGTCAGGATCCACATTTTCTTTCTAATGTAAATATACCATTCATTGTAGTCTAAGTGCATACTGCTGTAATTGTGAAGGAGTTGCCTGAGTGGAGGAGGAAATGAGCATACCAATTGCACTCCAGCAGGATGCAAGATATTTAAGTGATTAGTCAGCAAATCCCCTGTGCTGGTTGGTATCCAGTGAGGATAGTGACGGTTATGAGTGACCATCAAAACGGTAACTCATAATCAGCACTGTCCTTGTGGGCTACGCTGCAGGGCTAGCAACCTTATGCAAAGGTGATCATAGGGGAGGGTGACCGGAAGGGGAATATAGCAAATGGAATGGGAGGGATAGAGAAGAGGATTTGTGAGATGGTAGTGTGCCTTCTGCAGCTGAGCAAGCTGTGTGGTGTGGTGGTGAGGCTGACGCTGCATTGTTTTTTGTAGGAATCCAGAGTATCGCCCCTCCTCGACATACACCCTCCTGGATTTGATAATCCTTTAGCAGGGGAGTGCAGGGGGGTGCTTGGGGGGACACAGCCCCCCAGCATTAACACTTGGATTCCTTGCCGGATGTCTGTTTGCCCGGCATGTGTATATCACCAATTTGCTTTTCGGTGATATACACTTGCCATAATAGCAATCTCTGTTTCTGAAGCTACTGCTCCTCCTGTTGCTACTGTCTGACAATATTCACCCCAATCCCTGCCCGAAAACCTCTAGATCAACCTACCAAGTCAGTCACTCAGGGGCACTCTCCTTTGCGACTCTTAACATCTGTAGCCTACTTCCAAAAGCTTGATGCCCTGCAAATTTTGCAAACCAATACAATCCAGATATCCTCATGGGTATCAAAACCTGGCTAACACCTAAAGTTCCTGACATGGCAATTGCCCTGCCAGGCTAGAATGTTTTAAGGCTGGATCGGAAGACTAAAAGAGGAGGGGGCTGTGCAATACACCTCAAAGAGTCTCTCTTGGGTCACAACATAGCTACTCCCCTCTCAGAATCATCTGCGCAGATTCTTCCTATCAGAATCCTACTAGGGGCCCAAAACAAAGCCCTCACAGTTGCTTCAGTGTACATCCCTCCAAAAGAGCAAGGGAAAGTTCTCAGTGCTGTCCTGGACTTCATCCGAACCCAAACTCCAGGCTCCGAGTCAATCCTGCTAAGTGACTTTAACATTAACTGGCTTGCACCTGAATCAGGGGGCTTCAAGGATGCCATCTCATCAGCAAACCTCGCCCAGCTGGTCGACTCCCTGACCAGACACAACTACAAAACAGGCTATAGCACCCTCCTGGATTGGGTTCTGTACAGCCATCCAACTCGTACTGTATCTCTAACATCTTCATTCTCCTGGATTCACTCAGTGACCATTCCCCTGTCATCTGCGATTGGTCAAACAAATTCTGCAAGCCCCCTCCAATAGTCATCTCTAGCAGAGTCCTTCCCCATGGGCAGTTGAATCACCTCAAATCCTGCCTTGGTCAGCATGATTGGAGTCCTATTTACAAAGCATCGGATGTCATCTTGGCCCTGAACTATTTCATCTACACTTTTAATGCAGCCTGTGTCTCCCATGCCCCCTTCAAAAAAGCGTAAAGTCAAAGGCCTTTGCAACTCATGGCTCTCTGCTGAGCTTATAACACAGATAAAAGCAAGGGACCACCTCTGGCTGTGGGCACATGTAACCAGTTCGCAAACTGACATAGAGAACTATAAACATGCTCAAAATGACTGCACAACATCAATCCTCCTAAAGAAAAGTATCTACTATAGGGAAGCTCTCACTAATACCTAGGGAAGTGGGAGAGCCTTCAGGAACAATATCAAAGAAGTTACTGGGAAAGAGCCTAAAACTTCCCCAACTATGCTGGACATTGATGGGACCACAACACTGGACCCTTTGACTATTGCTAATACATTCAATACTGCTTTCACAGACCTCAGTAGTGTTCTCCCCCCGACTTTTTCGATGTAGATGACTCTTCAACTCACTCTTCCAGCTTCCCCCCATTTCCAAATACCTGCTGTTCTACTTTAAAGCAGTCAAGATGCATGAAGTCCACAAATACTTTAGTAAAGCAATTCCCAAGTCCAGAAATAGTGGGGATACACTTGAACTCCAACTGCTGTCCCTCACCCTCGATGAAGTACTAGAACCATTAACAAAGATCTTCAACCTCTCCCTCAGCCTCAACCAGTTCTCTAACAGATGGAAATCTGCTACTGTTACTTCGGTCCACGAAAGTGGAGACAGTGCCCTCCATGGGAACTATCAACTGATCTTCATATTACCTTCTCAATCCAAGGCCATCGAACACATAGTAGCAGACCAACTCACTGATTACCTGGACAAACACAATATCTTGTGCTCTCAACAACATGGGTTCAGAAAAGGGCACAGCACCACTTCTGCCCTTCTAGAATTCACTGGAGCCATCCACAGCTCTCTAGATAATGGTCACCTAGCCGGGTCGGTCTTTGTCGATTTAACTAAGGCTTTTGACACCGTCCACTATCGTCTACTACTTGAGCAGCTTCTGAATGCTGGGCTCTCTCCTGACTCCATGGCCTGGTTTAAAAGTTATCTGGAAAACTGATCCCAATGAGTTAAAAATTGCAGATGTCCTCTCTGACGCTAGATCTGTCTGCTCAGTAGTCCCCTAGGTATCCATACTGGGTCCCCTTCTATTCAGTCTCTTCCTGAATAGCCTTCTACAGTCTTACCAAGAACAAATCATCCTCTATGCTGATGATGCCATAATTCACACCACCCATAAGGATCCCCAACCCCTACAAAACAATCTACAGCTAGGCTTTGCCTCAGTTGAGAACTGGTTTAGTAAACACAAATCGGTCCTTAATTATAAAAAAATACCAAGTCAGTGCTTTTCAGCAGCTCCCACAACAAGTACAGGCTACACCCCCTGACTATCACAAACTGCCTTGGAGTTACCCTCGAACAGGTGTAATCTTTTAAATATCTTGGGATCTCTCTTGACTGTAACCTGTCCTATGGTGTCCACATCAGTAGCGTCACCAAAGCTGCAAATACTCGTATTGGACTACTCTACAGGCACTGGCAACATCATACTCTGGAAGCCTTGAAGGTCACTGTTCAGAGCTCAGTTGTCTCCATAATTGACTATGGCCTGATCATATATGGCTCTGCTACTGTAACTGCCCTCAGACGCATATCCACATCTCTCAACAAAGCTTATCGGCTCATCACTGGAGCTCACCATCTCAATCATACGTGTGACCGCTATGCACAAACTGGCTGGATACAACTCTCAAACTGCATAAAGTACCAAATCTGCATTATGGCAAAGAAAATAACCATGGGCCAAGCACCCCCCGGAATCCAAGCTCTCTTTTGCCCCAGTAGTGACCCTCGACACACTAGAGGATCTGAATCTCAACTCCTGCAGTTCACTCGCTGACATACCACCCAGGGTCAAAGATCCTTTGCTCATAGGGCCGCTAGGTGGTTGAAAGGTCTCAGTAGTGACATCTCCTTTGTATATAAACTTGGCCTCTTCAAATCCAGGCTCCACCTACTCCTCCCTGCCTCTAGCACCTGTGACTGTCTCCTTTAATCAGCCCTCCTTCCATTACGCAGTCCTTGTCTCAGCTCTTACTACATAGCACTTCTATTATCTACCCCAATCTCCTACAACCCCCTTCCCCTGCATCCCCTCCACCATCTGTTGTTCTCTCTGTGATGTGACTATGCCTTTGGCTGCTCTTACCTTTTGTGTCCTTGCCATGTCTTATAACACTATTTACTCCGTCAATGCCTCTAGCTTTAGTTTAACCCAAATGTATGCATTCATATTCATGTAACTGATTGTTAACCTACTATCCTGCCTTTATTACTTAATTGTCTTGATTTTTTGGGGTGGGGGGTTGTTATTGTACTGCAACTGACGTAGAACCTTTGTAAAATAGTCTTGGCTCAAAGGTACTTGTAATGCTAGATTCAAATAAATAAATAAAAAAAATAAATTACATTGTAACATGGAACCTGTTATATTCCCTCTAACATAACTCTAGGAGCACCTCAGTCAAGTGTACTGTATAGATCAAGGGATGACTCTTTGACCAATTGAAGCACACTTTTCATCTGCGTGTGAGACAAGCTTCTTCTGTGAAAACTGTCTCATGCGCACCTGCCCTGGAAACGGGCATGTTTCAGTAGGTTTAAAAAAAATGAATATACTGTACATTGAGTTGGATCAATGATATATAAATACTGCTGCCGATACCACTTTTCCAATTGTAAGAGTGGTCTCACTTACATTCCTAGGGTATCAAAATTGCTCACCTTCAGTTTGCAGTTCTCATACTCTAACGATGCACTCGAGGCAACTCTTCCAATCATAAGAGATGTCTCAGTGCCACTATTAGCATACATAACAGTGCATGCTTGAGTTCTTAGTGAAAGAACTGCGAAACTGAGCAGCTCTGGTACACAAGGGACTTGAGAATAATAATAATAACTTTATTTATTTGAGTGCCTTTCACAGTATCAAGGCGCTTCACAAATTCACAAATAATTCAATAAAACATAGTTAAAATCATAGCAAATTAGGAAATGCCTTACTCCATAAGAATGTCTTTAATGCCTGCTTAAAGCTCCCCACTGTCCTGCACTCCCGCAGCTGACGGGGCAGAGAATTCCAGAGGGCTAGGGCAGCAAACATAAAAACGCATGCCCCAGATGAATTCAGATGAACTCTCGGAATCTCCAGCAATCCCTCGTCAGCCAAGTGGAGCTGTCGCACAGGGGTGTAAAGAGTCAGAAGCTCTTTCAAACAGTCAGGACCAAGTCCATGTAAGGCTTTGTAGGTTAACAAACCTGTGGGTATCATTTCTGTATATTTTTTTACTGCAGTCGCAGCACCAGAACGTTGTTGGTTTTGGCAGGATACAGCAGTCGACAGTATCACCAAATTATTAGTGATTATAAGAAAATAATAAATTACAAAGGCTAGTCATATTTACTTCCATAGCATAGTAGAAGAAACTCTTATAACCATAACAGCCACAGGAACTATATAAATAAACATATTATAAATCACATTGAAGGCTTCAGTGTTTTTAAAAATGGAACTTGAATTAAAAATCAAAAGGTTTTACTTTGTGGAAAGTTCTGGAAACCCCTGTGGCAGGAAAGGGCATCAGACACCATCTTATGGTAATAAGAATACCTGGAATGTTTAGAAATAAGCAATCCTGATTGGCTAAGAATGATGCCCTGATTTATAATACTTAACTTAGCCAGGGATTAAGCAACCAGTTGGGAGGAGTGTGGAATTCCATCAAAGAATTTGTGTGGGATGGCAATTCTGCTTCTGAAATGCTTTCCAGAATTTCTTTTTGAATCCCGAAAAGCATAACTTTCCACACGGTATGTCAATGTAGATTACAAGTCTGCAAAAAACATTCCACTTTTTAAATTTCAGAATTCCACTACTAACGAAATTCTGTGGAATTAAGTGCTGTTTTCCAAAACTGCACAGAATTCCGATCTGCCAGAATCTGAAAAACCAAAAGTCTGAAGTCTGTGTTATTGTGTCTCACTGGGCTGCCTTCTAAATCAGATGCTATATGAGTCAGCGCTGAGCTGTCTCATTGGTCATGAGGCAAATTGAGTTGACTAAGTGAGAGTGGGCCAGGAACCCATCAGCTGTTTCTAACAGTGTAGCTGACTAAGAATTATTGAACTGGCAAGCTGTGAGGGTGACCTGTGAGACAGACTCTCCATGAGACAGGCTTTATCCCTCGGGTACTGAAATATTTGTCTGTATTCCTAAGTGCTTGTGTGCTTATTCTGAGAGTAGGAAGTCACAAAACAGTCCCCTTGGCAACAAAGAGTTGCTCCTAGACTCAAGGTCCAAGAATATCAGTATATTATTTTTTTTAAACCTGATTGCAGGCTCCTCACATGAGAGGGGTTTGAGGCTGATTATTAAAATCAGAATTTTGTATTTGTTTTGGGTACTCTAGGTTGCGGGCACATATGTGACCCTTCACATCTACTTCTGGGGCAGTTTAAGGCTTAAAACATTCACCCTTGTGCAAGCACTTTATTGAACTAGCAAACTGTGAGGGTGACCTGTGAGACAGACTCTCCATGAGACAGGCTTCATCCCTCAGGTGCTGAAATATTTGTCTGTATTCCTAAGTGCTTGTTTGCTTATTCTGGGAGTAGGAAGTCACAAAATGGTCCCCTTGGCAATGGAGAGTTGCTCCTGGACTCAAGGTCCAAGAATATCAGTATATTATTTTTTTTAAACCTGATTGCAGGCTCCTCACATGAGTGAGGTTTGAGTCTGATTATTAAAATTGGAATTTTTGATTTGTTTTGGGCACTCTAGGTTGCGGGCACATTTATGACCCCTCATGTCTACTTCTGGGGTAGTTTAGAGCTTAAAACATTTGCTCTTGCATGAGAGGGGTGAGTGCAAGGGGACGCACACCTTGTACATGACGAGACACATGCGTCGCGTGTCGTGCATGTCCTGCAGGTACAGTGGGAACTAGGGAAAGACACCATGCAGTTTAGAGGCGGGTAAGAGCTTATATAAGCAGTGAAACAGTTGTACCTAAAGAGTGGTCATTTATATGATTAAAGACATACATAGTACATAACTGATATAAAATTAGAACAAGGAATTGTGGCAGACAGGATGTTGTTGGGGGTGACTTTTAGTTTTCAACCTGCCAAACCAGTTAAGTAACTAATCACAAGGATGTGATCACTGATATTAATGTTTTAGATGTTCTTCATCTGATGGTGCTGGAAGGTTCAATAATACAGTGCACAATGTGTGAAATGTTTGCACCCAAACAAAAATCCCTTTTTAACATGGACACATGTAATAAATGTCAGATTCTGTTGACACTTACTGAAGAAAATACTGCACTTAAGAATGAATTAAAACAGGTGCAAGAGATTACTAAGATTCAGACATTTGTTAGTACATAAGCCCCTGCAAACTCTCAAGTACCAAGGCAAAGTTCTGCAGTTTTGGGGTGGGGGGAAGAGTTAGATGTTACAAATGAACATACTCAATATTTAGACAGTACAAGCAGGAAAAGGCTAAGGGGAAATAGGGAGGACAGCACAGAAGATAAAGAGCAAGAAACGTGTAATAAAAAGGGAAGGGATGTTTAAGAGTGGAAAAAAGTCACATATCGAAGAGAGCAAGGAGTAAAGCAAAAGGAACAGTTTCAGATTCCTACACAAAATAGATTTAATGGCTTATCAAATGAAGAAACTGACAGAGCAGAAAACTCAGCACCAGAATGTCTGGTGATTGGAGACTCCATTATTAAATTGACCAATATATACATCAGACAGAGTGATAAGGAGACTACGACTGTCACGTGCCTTCCAGGAGCACAAAAAACATGATGTTAAAACTGTTTTAGATAATATTAGGCTTCCATGCAATTCTACAATCGTATTACATGTAGGCACTAACACTGTAGGTCATATGCAAGAAAATATATTTGTTATGAACGTATTGACTTGGGGAATTGCATGAAACAAAAATGGTACTAAGTGGCAATCTCAGGTATCATTCCAGTCCCCAGAGCCCACCCTCAGAAAAACTTGACCATTGAAAGGATTAACACCAGACTCAATAAATGTTGTACTAGAAATGAGTTGTCTTTTATTAATAACTGGGCAGCATTTCATGGGAATCATGAACTGTATGCAAGAGATGGATTGCATTTGAGCCATAATGGGGCTAGATTACTTGCTAATATATTGGAAACATCTTTGAACTTATTATGCCCAGATTGACTGAGTAGAGATAATAATAGACTGCATTTCTTATCATTACAAAATTAATCATGTTAAAAAAATTAGAAATTCCACCAAGAATCAGCTGGAGATATTGTCATTTAATGCTAGGAGCTTGAATAAAAAAACTGATGAGTTAAAATCAAATATCAGTGACAAATCATATATTGCAATTTCCATAACTGATATTTGGTGGTCTGATAATAAACAAGTATGGGATAGACACATGGAGGGTTATACACTGTATACTAGAAACAGAATAAGAAAAAGAGGAGGAGGTGTCACAATGTATATAAAAAAACATAATCAAATCTGTAGATATATCACATAAGATTAGGAATAAAAATTCAGATACTGAAACCCTATGGATAAGAATAAATGGAGGGAAAGCTCAGTCAGTTGTTTCGCGTACAGTTTATCGCAGTCCCTCTTCAAAACATGAGATTACTGACAGTCTGATTAAAGAATTTAATAAGGCAGGAAAACTTGCTGAATTTTGTGTAATCAGTGACCTAAATTTCCTTAACATTGACTGGGCAACAATGACTGCCATTGGAGCCAGTGCAAAACATTTTGTTGCTGGTTGCTATAACTTAGATTTGGTGCAATATTCAATATCCCCAACAAGAGGGTGTGATATATTAGATATTGTACTGGGAAATGATCAACTAATGATTCAAGACTGTGTCACAGGCCCCCCAGTTGGAAACAGTGACCATGAATCAGTAATGTCTAAAATCAATTATGATTATGACGCACATCAGAGTAGAACAAAAATATTTTTATATTAAAGGGCAAAAGAAAAGGGAATTCAGAATGAAGTAAAAAAGATAGACTGTAGATCACTACTTAGAGATAAATCTGTACAACATATGAGGGAAATTATAAAATGGATTAGTATGGGTTTAAGTGAAATCTACACACCAGAAACATTTAAGCATAAAAATATTCATAAAAATCCTATGTGGTTAAATAGGAACATAAGAAAATGGATTAGGAAGAAAAATAAGTGTTACAAAATATATATAAAAAAAAAAAAAAAGACAATCTTGGCCTTAAAACAGGCACAACAGACCTGTAAAAAAGGAATTAGGATGACAAAAAAAAAAGTGCAGAAGAACAGCTTGCGAAGAATGCCACAAAGGATAATTACAAAGCCTTTTTCACCTTTATTATCTCATTAAAAAAAATCTGAACCCTGTGGGACCCCTTACTGTTCAAGATAGAACTGTTACAGCAGATGTGGAAATAGCTACTGCCTTTAATGAATAGTTTTGCCAAATTTATGGTACGAAATCTTATAGTACTCAGGCAGTTGCATGTTTACCAGAGGATCCAATACAGTTTGACTTATTGGACATAAAGCAATGTATTCAGAAGCTGAAACCAAATACATCCCCAGGCCCAAATAGAATTTTGGCCAATATGTTGCAAACAATGATTGATTACATCACCCTTCCACTAAAAATTCTATTTGAGCAATCAGTAGGTACTGGAGATATGCCCAGTGATTGGAAAATGGCCCATGTAGTTCCCATTTATAGGAAAGGAGATAAAACAAATGCTAAGAATTACAGACCTAGTAGTCTGACCTGTTTGGTGTTTAAGATAATGGAGGGGCCAGTTAGGGATACATTACTCTCTTCGATTTATCTTAGAGATTCTAAACAGCATGGTTTCAAAAAGGGCAGAAGCTGCACTACAAATATTTTGTGCTTCTATGAAAATGTGAGTAAATCCTTGGACAGTGGGGTCCCATGTGATGTGATTTTCCTGGATTTTAATAGAGCCTTTGATTTGATGCCACACGGTGCCATAATATATAAATTAAAATTATTAAAGGCTATTCCCTATTTAGTACACTGGATAGAAGAGTGGTTGATGGATAGAAAGCAGAAGGTTCAGATAAATGGACAGTGATCTGATGTCAGTATGGTGACAAGTGGAGTTCCACAGGGTTCTGTGTTGGGACTTGCACTATTCCAGATATTTATTTCTGATTTAACAGATAGATTGAATGGTTGAGCAACAAAATATGTGGATGACACAAAAATAGGTGGGCCTTGTAGTACTCAGGAAGAGGTTAAATATATTCAACAGGATTTGGATAGTGTCTCTGACTGGGTCATTAGATGGGGTATGTCCTTTAACATGGAAAAGAGCAAGATTATGCACCTGGGGAAAGCATAACAGAAGAACAATCAACACACTATGTGGACATTGCCTACATTGTTGCTCGTCTGAGAGGGACTTGGGTTACTATGTATCAGAAAATCTAAATACTTTTGAACACACTCAACAAGCAATTCAAAAATGTAATAATATTATCTCAGCAATCAAAAGAAATATAAATAGTAGGGAAGGTAACATTATGATGCCTTTATTCCGAGCATATGTTCGCCCACAATTGGAATACGCATCACAAATTTGGTTTCCAACAAAAAAACAAGAAAGACAAAAACTAGAACAGATACAGAGGAAGTTTACTAAATCCATTGTAGGAATGGGTGGATTCGATTACCAAGAGTGGTTACAAAAGCTGAATTTAATGTCTATAGAAACCAGAAGGATAAGAGCGGATCTTCTCTTTATGTACAATACCATACAGGATTACAGATTGTTGTGTGATCTCGGGTTTACATTTAAACAAGATAAATGTAATACTAGAGGACACCCATTACAGTTACAAGGTCAAAAGTTCTGGACTAACAAGAGAAAATATTTTTATACAACGAGAGTTGTTAACCCTTGGAATGATCTACCTGAAAATATAATCATTAGTAATAATAAATCTATATTCAAATCAAGATTGGATCAGCATCTGTTGAATGGGAATATCCCTAAATATTATTAGATGTACATAAGGAGTACGTTTGGGCAATCGCCTACTAGTTCCAAGTCTTCCTCAGTATAAGAGGAAGAAAGCCCACTTCAAGCACACTCAGGGCTTCGTCATGTATGCCATCGTACAAGTAGAGTGCAAGGCAGATATATCTGCATCGACTATGAGCTAGCATTGCTGCTCTGGACAGGAACATTGCCAGCATACTTCTTAACCCTCTGCCTCAAAAATCAGGGACTCTGTCAGGGACCCATGACCAAAATCAAAGACACATCTTAAAGAAGGATAAAGTTAGTTCTGGAAACTGTTATAATAAGTGGTTAGCGACAAAAGCATTTTCTGATGGAGAACTAGACTGCAAAACTAATATTTGGCATTATTTTATGATTGAGATCTCTACTTTTCAGTGGCAAAAATGCCAAATTTAGGAGGGACAGAGGAAAATTGTAAAGTAAAAACTTGGACATCCCTGAAAATCAGGGGCAGTTGAGAGGCATGGTTGCCAATATGGATTGGCCACTGACTACACTATCGGAGCAGAGAGAGGAGGGTTTGTTCTTGTGGAGGAGGGGAGGACTCTAAGGAAGCATGGCATAGGAAGGAGACTAGGAGGCACATCTTCATGGAGAGGGTGATGGCCAGTTGGAATGTGCTTCCGGAGGAAGTGGTTTCAATGAAGTCGGTGAGCAGCTTCAAGAGAGGCTGGGATAGACATAAGGGGAAAATATGGGGCTTGGGCCCAGCAGATGGAGAGGAGGGAGGACCAGGGAGGGAGAGGCAAGGTCAGTAACATAAGCTGAGGACCCTGCAATAAAAGCAGCCTGGATAGACCAAATGGTCTTCTTCTGCTGGCTTCTTTGTATGTTTGTATGGCGATGGAGGTGGGAGGCTTGTATTCAGTACACTGAGCACATCTGGCACACTGGCAGTGTTGTGTGACAAACGCTGTCCTGACTATAGAGGGAAGGAGGTAGTGATGAGTGTAACTTGGAACTCCACCAGCAGAAACCATGCAGAATGGCAATTCCACTTTCAAAAGGATTGTCAGAATTTCTTTTTTAATTCCATATAATTCTGAAAAGTATTTCTATATAAATGCAGCTCACGTAATCTGCTGAATATTATTCCATGGTTTGTGGAAAAAAATTATCTGCGGTTTACATAAACTGCAAAATCTGAATCAGGTTCCACAGTTAACATTCTGCTTTCCAAATTTCAGAATTCCACTTCCATTAGAATTCTGCAAAATTTACAGGACGCCAAATATACAAACTTTCACAGAATTCGAGACAAGACAGAACTTGAAAATTCCATGCTGCTTTAGTGGATGATAAGACATACGTTACCACTGTGGGGTGGTTGACACTCTGCAGAGGCACACCGCCAGGCATCAGCAGCAGTAGTTGGAGCCACATGGCTTGCATGGAGGGAGGTACGTAGCAGAGCTGGCTGGGATAGGGAAATTCTGCTAAATCTTGTTGCCTCAGTTTTCATAAACCTTGTTGAGTTCTATGACTGGGTGATGAGGGCCCTGGACCAAGGTGGGCCAGTGGATGTCCTCTTTCTGGACTTTAGCAAGGTGTTTGACTCAGTACCCCGTAGTGGCCTGCTGGCTAAGCTGAAGGAAATGGGGGTAGGGAGACAGTTGTTAAGATGGATAGGAAATTGGCTGTCTGAGCATACTCAGAAGGTGGTGGTTGGAGGGTTAGCCTCATCCCCAAGGTGAGTTACTAGTGGGGTTCCCCAGGGGTCAGTGCTGGGGCCACTCCTGTTCAACACCTATGTAACCCCTAGATGGCGCTATCCCAAGGGCTACTACCCCTGCCTGATTTGCCACTAACAGGTTGAGGGGCCTGGATCCAATGGCGGGTGCCTCCACCCAGAGGTCAGGGTTTGCAATAGTTAAACTTACTTGGTCACAGCCCTCTGGGACACTGCAACCCCCCTTTCTTCCCACTAGTGGCCCACACAATATATCAGAATTATCTTCACCGTATACACTTACCCCCAGGACTAGTTCCGGCACTGGGACCTCCTGTGGAATAAGATACAGTGCAACAATCACAGTACAGTACTTTAACATAGACAAATACCTCAGGCAGCATAACTTTGCCAAAACAAGCAGCTCTGATTTATTTAGGGGGATATAACAAGGACAGGGGGAAATCAGGTTAATTAGCTTATCACTTTACTATCTACCCATGGCTCTGTGCATAGCCTATCCTCACTCAGCCACTGCCCCTGGGTACCCAAGCCCCAGTGGCTAGTCCAAACCGTGGCAGCTGGTAGGGGCCCTTTCACACAGAGAAAAGGAAAATTAAACAGTCAGCAGTACAGTAATTCCATTTGGATTTAATGTGGCAATTCAACAGGGAGCAACCCTGAATTAGTACTCACGACCTCCAAACAAGATAGGGTCCTTCAACATCAGCAGGGCTACTTTTCAGCTCCACGAGACTCTTCACACATTTATATGGTAAAAAAAAAGAAAGTACTATACCAGGCAGGCTGCTTCTCTATCCCGATCGCAATTACTGCACAATACCCGGGAGAACACACAGCAGATTCAGTTCCTGACAGACCGAGTGCAATTCAACAATTTCTTCAGTCTTCTACAGGGTGAGCCTGGTTTCTACTCTTCAGAGATCCTTTGATTCTTTTCACAGGACGGATTCAGTCCTAACAAGCAGTTACACAAGCTGCAGACCGGAACTCTGGGCCTTGCACACGGTTTTTGACTGAAACTGTGCACTGAAGGAGCACAGGGTTTCTTTCCCCTTCACTTCCAGATCTAAAACTGAAACTCCAACAGACAAAACCGGGCACTTCCTTTGAGTTCCTCCCAGTTCTTGACTGGATTGGCTGTCACTCACAATAGACTGCTGCTGTTGGTCCAAAAAGGCGCCGAAGTCTAAACTACATCTCCCAGAGTCACTGCCCATACAATCCTCTTGTGGCTGGCTCAGATTATGAGTCCAAGTTCTGATTCGTCCAAGGCACCATTTTAGAGCTAGCTTACCCCACACTGATTGGTCCAGTTCAGCAGTTCAAAACCAGAATGGGGAACTAGGCAAACACAGTTCTGACAAAGAAAGCAAGTTAGACAAACTGTATTTTCATTATTACTCTAAATTATTTCTGGCAAACAGTTACATCTTTCAGATAGGTTCCCTTTGTACTCTAGTGACTGCAAAATGGAGTGAATTGGCAGTAGTTCGAGTAGTACTCAAACAGAGAAACACACAGTCCCCCCATATAAACTAATTATGTCTGCAAGCAGACAGCTCTTAAAGAGACAGTACCAGAGGCTCTAAAAACACTCACTGATAAATGGCTTAAATGCCAAACACCATTCAGGCTTGGAGCATTCAAGCAAGCTCCTGGAAGTCTTTTGGGAACCCCCATTTGCAGGGGGGTTACACCTATATCTCAGGCATCAGGAGGGGGATCAGGAGTGAGATGAGTCTCTTTGCAGACTACTCAAAACTGGATGCAGTGGTGGATGGGGAGGAGGGGAGGGTGGCCTTGCAGGAGGACCTGGAGGCTCTGGAAAGGTGGTCGGGAAAATGGAAACTAAAATTCAATGTGAGGAAGTGCTAGGTTCTGCACCTGGGAGTCAGAAATCCAGGCCAGGGATATACCCTGGGAGGAGACATGATTCAAGTCACGGAGGGGGAGAGGAACCTGGGGGTAGTGTTAGATGTCAAAATGAACAACTCAGAGACATGTAGAAGGGCAGAGGCAAGGGCAAATAGGAAGCTAGGATGCATCACCAGGGGGATTACCTCCAGAAAGGCGGACGTGATCCTTCCACTGTACAACTGCTTGGTTAGGCCACACCTCGAGTATTGTGTACAGTTTTGGAGACCACATTTATAGAGGGACATTACACTCCTAGAGAGGGTCCAGAGGAGGGCAACCAAAATGATCTGGGGCCTGGGGGAGAGGACCTATGAGGAGAGGATCAAGGAGCTTGACATATACACCCTGGAGGAGGGGAGGGACAGGGGGACATGATAGAGGTCTTTAAGTACATGAAAAGGATCAATAAAGAAGGCCCATTCAGGGTGCTCCAAAGGAAGGAGGGTGGGGCAACAATAGGTCACGAGTGTAAGCTAGAAGGGGGCAGGCTCAGAGGGGAGAGAAGGAGATGTTATTTCACTAAAAGGGTGGTGGAGGGAATGCACTGCCCAGGGAGCTGGTTGAGGTGGAGACTGTGGACGGGTTTAAGAGGGGATGGGACAGGTACATGGGGAGGGCAAATCTGACCAGGCCCAATACAGGTGGAACATCTGGGACTGGGGACAGTATAACCCAAGGGGAAGGGGGGGACACCAAAATTGTCCCTCAGTGTGGGTGCTGAAAATCGAGCAGACTCAAGAGACCATTAGACCTATTCTGCTGGCATTTTAGTATGTCAGTATGTAAATGCCTATTCTACTCATGGGAAACAATTATGGGGAAAAAGTATCTGCAGTTGGCATTCGCATTAGTAAAAATTTCACAGTTTACACTAATGTATATTCTTTATTTTTCTTTTCTTATCTTTTTATTTCTATTGTGCTTGTCTTCTGGTGGTGCCTTGCCTCCTACTCCTGTACAGGGTCTCCCAGTCATATTGACACTCCCTTGACCACGGCACCTTGCTGCACTGGCTTATTCCCCAGGAGAGTGCTCCTATTTCCAGTTACCTCCCTTATGTCATTATCTGGGTGAACACGGATTACACTGACATAGCCCCAAGTGGCCTGTCCTGGTGGATGTGGGTGGTGACAGGCCCTGTTTATTTATTTAAAAGTTTCAACTGGAAAGGCTTACTGAGCAGTGAATGCTTGTTTCCAGATGCACCCTACTTTGTATCCTGCCACCAGTGGGGACTTGTCCCCATTTTTCCCTACCCACCTCCTTTTATGCGAGTGTGCACACTCGCAACAGTACTGAGGGGATTCCAGGGTATGTGTGGTCACCCACACTGCCAACAGCACCTCCACAGGTGTCGCTCAGTGAGCAGTGCTGTGCTGACCCTCCCCCGGGAGAAGTGTGTTTGAGCAGATGCTCTGATTCCTCCCTGCTGGCCTACACTCCTGATGTCCTGGGGTTGGGACATGAACCCAAGTCCTCAGTGTGCCAGAACAGTCCTTTGCTACGCAGCTGGCTAAACTGTTTTTTTTTTCCTATATGCAAGAAAAAACTGGACACATGCAGATTGCATGTTATATCAACTTTAATTAAAATAAAATTCCACAGTTTAAATAAAAAACTCTGTGGTTTACAATTTGGCAGTAAAGTTCCATATATAATTTTGAAGCCGAATAGCAATTTGATAATAGTTCCACTGGTTGGATTTATATTATGAAATGAACCATGAAAATACTGCAACTTCATTGGTCCAAACACGTCACATGGCTGTTGATTATTTTCTGACAACTGCACAACTTGCATGAACTACATACTTTTTCACAAATAAAAGCCATTTTATGGGTGGGATAACACACTCCTGGTGTGCAGTCACAAGGTACAATAATAATACACTTCTCAGGTGGTTGTGGCACTTGGCTAT
Organism: Neoceratodus forsteri; assembly: GCA_016271365.2. Taxonomy (NCBI): domain Eukaryota; kingdom Metazoa; phylum Chordata; order Ceratodontiformes; family Ceratodontidae; genus Neoceratodus; species Neoceratodus forsteri. Next base: position 238,735,135 of record JADMNL010000026.1, read on the forward strand.
ACCTTGTTCCTAACTACCACCCGAGGTGTGCATGCACACCCTGTCATGAGTTATCCTTTCCAGTTTGTATAGCCCAGGTGAGCAGAATCTGAAAAGAATGGGGGACAGGAGGGTCGGGACTTTGGCATTGCCACTAAATCAGCAGGGGGCTGTTAACTCAGACAGGTGGGGTATTAAAGAGCCTAGTAGCAAAAGTTCACTCTAGTGGTAGGGATAGGGAATGGATCTGAGTGGATATGGGGTCAATAGGCGACTGGGTCTGGTAGGAGCAGTCCAGGCACCTGGATCCCCAGCCTGCCAAAGAGGAGGATTGAGAAGGCTGGTCGGAGGGGCAGAAAGGTAGTATTTTTGGGGGACTCCATTCATAGGGCAGTGGGGAAGGGGGAGGTGGCAGACGAGGATGGTAGCTAGAGAAAGGTGGCTTGCATGGCTGAAGTGCAGGTCAAATGAGTGCTTTCAGGGCTAAGCGACACAGCTGAGGGGAGGAACAAACGGTCGTCATCCATGAATGACATAATGAGCAAATGGTAGTGTGAAAGAAATAATGCAACCTACTATGAGTTGAACCCAGGCTCCCAAAATACTGTCCTGGTGCTCTAACCACTTAGCTACAATCTCACATGGCTGGACATGAGGTTCCTGGACATACTTCCTTGGAATAATTAAGATGACCATTAGATGTTTTTTTGGTGCAGTATTAGCAACTGCTAAACAATTTAAATGACAAACTACAGCAAAAAATAAATAAATGTGACTTACTGGGAATTGAACCCAGGCCTCTGGAATATTTTACAGGTACTCTAACCACTGAGCTGCAGCCTTATATAGCAGGGCCTGGGGTTCCAGGGCACTCTTCCATTCTGTAGTATTTCATATTCAGCAACTAGTAACAATCAAGATGATGCCTGGAACAGACTGCCAGCAAAAGTGGCAGAGGCAAAAACAGTGGAGGGATTCAAGTATGTGTGGGATAGGCATAGGGGAACATCAGTGAATAGACAGGGAGGAGGGAGGGTCACTGGACACCAGTTAGGGTCTGCAGAGATGGACTAGGCTGGGAACATTTGGGAAGACTGGGTGGGCCAAGCTGTCCTTTTCTGATGACAAATCTATATAGTGTATGGTCAAACGTGATTGCCCATAGAAATCGGTTAATGAAATCCACTTATCGTGCTGCACTGGCAGTGTCACAATGTTGTTGTGCTGCATTAACTACATCACTAGTGCGGCACAACATAGAATGTCTTTGCACATGCTCGGTACTGACCCCTGAACTTCTGTAAGGGGCCGCAGTGGTGAGAGCTGGCACTGGAAATCATCGCTGATGAAGAAATCAGCACAGTAAGGACTCAGTTTTTATCAGAAATGGTGCCCATACACTATACAAGATTGTGTATGAGCCATCATACACAAGCAAGGCTCAATTTCAGTCTCAAGGTTTTCATGATAACAAGACCTCTCGAGCTACGTTCTCAAGGTCTCTTGTTATCAGAGTAACCTCTTGATTAAAACATAGCCTTGTTGTGTATGATAGCTCATACACAATCCTCTATGCTTCTATGATGCATGGCTATGGATCTAGTGCAAGAAGGGGAGTTTTATTTTTGCTTTCTCCCCAAGGGCCTTCTTGGTCAAGTGATAGCTCTATGCATAGAATGGGCTGTGCCTGGAGTCTCCAGCAGACTGCTTTGGTTCACTGATATCCTAAAGCTCAGAATTTATAAATTTGGGGGTAATGCTAGAAAGCACTCTTCACCACAGGGGGTGGTAAATCTATTTAAAGCCACCCAGCAGAAGCCATGGATCAGAAGGCAGTGTAGGCCCTCAAGGTAAACCTGGAAGAACTGCTGTTTACAAAGGAACTCACGGGGTACCCACAGTAATAACCTGGCTGGGGGATACGCTAATATCTAAATCCTCTGTCTGTGGGATCATAGCCATCTGCACAGCAACAGATTGTGGAGTCATAAACTGACAGTTATGACTATCATGGAGGAAAAGGCTAGAGGACAAGATGAAATCTGAGGGAACGAGATCACATTTCCATGCAAATGTCCTCACTTAAAAAGAATGAGGAGGGTAAATATGTAGGTATCCAGTGATATGGACGACTCAAATTGAGAGACTCAATTTGAGTGCCTGTAACTAGAGCGAATGAGGAAGCAGAGCGATTGTCGGAATAGCGAGGGTAGAAGGACGAAAATTGCAAACGCAGGATAAACTGACAGTAGGAGGGATCTCTTAAGGAACCAGGATATAGCAGGTAGTTAGGCCAGACAATTTTAAGTTGGCCATGTGGTCTTGTGGAGGCAGTGTATACCTCTGGTGTGGAAAGACCTGGGTTTAAACCTGGGTAAGGAGTTCTGGTGTTTTCTTTTCTGTTTTCCTTGTTGGGAGTTGTATTTTTTTTTTTTGTATGTTGAATTTTTTCCTAGTTGCGTTCCCACTCTCCCACTGTTCTGGTGGTCCTGTTTGTGCTCCCCTCCAAATAGTTCCCTCCTGAGTTGCCTCCTTACCCCAGTGTCAGCTCCCCCCCGGTGGAGTTGATTATATTAAGAAAGGGGGAGTGTGGGGGGTGGCAAAGCCCCCCCACGTGGGGGCGTGGGGCACACAGCCCGCCGCATAAAATGTAAGGTAGCATGTGTTGTGATGGTCGCTTATGTTGGGATTGCCATAGTGCACAGTCACCGTTTGTGTTTTTGGCATTGTGCACTTGCCATGTGAATGGCGCTGTTATTTCTTCGCTGTTATCACATGGAACCAATACACACGATTAAATAACAGTTAAACTGTATCTGAATGTTATATTTTAGAAAAGATTTTCTGGATCGTTAAGACAGCACTTAAAGTGCATGTTTCTATATTTGTTTATTTTCTTTAAACATATTTAAACAAGCATTTGTCAATGCCGAATGTTTGCTTGCTGGCATTGGCAGTGGTAATGTAGAAGTTACAGAGCTGCATAATAGTAATGGCAGTGAAGTATTGAACTGAAGCCAACCCCACCACCACCCTACAGAGAGTGACAGGCATTGGGATGTGCCTTTGGGTTGTCAGGCATAACGGCCACGCCATTTCAGTACACCCCACTCTGCAGATGCTGGCAAGTGTCACGGTGTTCCTTGGGGTCTTTGGTCATTATGCACACCCCACTCCATTAGGAAATACAGTGAGATGGGTGCGATATAGGAGAATGGGGTAAACTTTGGGGCCAAAGAGTCCAAGGCATACCTCGATGCTTCTCACTGGCTGCAGGGTGTGGAATGGTATGAGCATTACAGGCAAGAATCCCAAGTCATACCCCTGATGCCAGTCATTCTCTACAGGGTTGGGCGTTATGGTTGGAAACCCTAATACCTCAGGTATTCGTTGGTATTTTCACTCCAGATGTTCAACATGTTTTTTTTGTGACCCCACCTCATGAACAGGGGGAATATCAGTTTCTTAGCTGAAAGCTGCTTATGCACAGCGACTACGACATTTAGCACCACAGGTGCAAAAACATTCCGAACAGGATGTAAAAAATGACAGCTGTACTGTTCATGGGGAGGTGTAAAAAATGGCAATGTTGCAAATCTGCAGTAAAAATATTTAAAACAAGCATTTGTCAATGCCGAATGTTTGCTTACTGGCATTGGCAGTGGTAGTGTAGAAGTTACAGAGCTGCGTAATAGGAATGGCAGTGAAGTATTGAACTGAAAGCCAACCCACCACCACCCTGCAGAGTGACAGGCATAGGGGTGTGCATTTGAGTCGTCAGGCATAACGGCCACGCCATTTCACCACACCCCACTCTGCAGAGACTGACAAGTGTCACATGTTCCTTGGGGGCTTTGGCCCTTATGCGCACCCCATTTCATTAGGAAATATGGTGAGATGGGTGCAATATAGGAGAATGGGGTGAAGTTTGGGGCCGAAGAGTCCAAGGCATACCTTGATGCCTTTCGGTGACTGCAGGGTGTGGAATGGTATGAGCATCACAGGCAAGAATCCCAAGTCACACCCCTGATTCCTGTCATTCTCTATAGGGTTGGGCGATTTAGTTGAAAAGCCTAATACCTCGGGCATTCGTTGGTATTTTAACTCCAAATTTTCAACATGTTTGTTTTGTGACCCCACCTCATTAACAGGGGGAATATCAGGTTGGTAGCCAAAAGCTGCTTATGCACAGTGACTACGGGATGTAGCACCACAGGTGCAAAAATATTCCGAACAGGCTGTAAAAAATGACGGCTGTATTCTGTCATGGGGAGGTGTAAAAATGGCTATGTTGCAAATGTGTAGTAAAAATATTTTAAAAAATGGTGAAGTCACGAGCGTACATAAAAACTGTGCAACGCACACCCGTTATGTAAGTAGGTTGGGGATATTTATAGCAGATTGTCAACTCAGGCATTTTGGTGCCTCCGATCATGAACAGTGTCACTGTGATTTTCTTTATCTGTGCCGAACAATGATTTCCGACAGCGACCACGCATCTCTGCACTGAAAGTGTGAAAACACACTTCGGCCATGTTGTGAAAAATGACAGCTGTACTGTTCATAAGGAAGTTTTGAAAAATGCCACTAGTGAAAATCTGGACTGAAAATATTACAAAGTCATGAACTAACGAGGATGCGTGGAAACTGCACAATGCTCACTCGTAACACAGTCATTTTATGGACTTTTGTCACCAAATTTTCAACATAGCCATTTTAAGACCTCTGCTCATGAACAGTGGAAGTCTGATTTTCTTAATGTGTCCTAAACATTGCTTTCGCACACCAACAGCACCATTGTGCGCTACATGTGCGATAACACATTTTGGGTGACATATGAAAAACTGCAGCTGTACTGTTCGTAAGGAAGTTTAACAAAATGGACATGTTGAAAATCTAGAGTGAAAATATTAAATTTGCAAACTTACGAGCATGCATAGGAACTGTGCAACGCACGCTCGTAAAAGTCATTTCTAGGCATTTTTCCACTAATTTTTCAACATAGCCATTTTAAGACCTCTGCTCATGAACAGTGTCACTGTGGTTTTGTTAATGTGTCCCATACATTGAGCTTGTACACCGACTGTGCCATTGCAGCTACATGAGCGGAAACACGTTTTGGGCAGGATGTGAAAATGACAGCTGTACTGCTCATATGAGGTGTGGAAAAATGGCAATGTTGGAAATCTGTAGTGGAAATATTGAAAATCAGTAAACCCACGAAGAAGCGTGAAACTTTCGTAACGACACTGTAAAACAGTCATTTTAGGAATCTCTGTCACCAAATTTTCAACATTGACATTTTAAGATCTCTGCTCATGAACAGTGACACTGTGATTTCCTTAATGTGTCCCATACACTGAGTTCGCACGACTGTGCCATTGTGCGCTACATGGGCAGAAACACGTTTTGGGTGAGATGTGAAAAATGACAGCTGTACTACTCATAAGAAGGTGTGGAAAAATGGCAATGTTGAAAATCTGGAGTGGAAATATAGAAAATTCGCAAACCTATGAGTGTGCGTAGGAACTGCGCAACGCACGCTCGTAAAACAGTCATTTTTAGGAATTTTTTCACCAAATTTTCAACATAGCCATTTCAAGACCTCTGCTCATGAACAGTGTCACTGTGATTTTCTTAATTTGTCCCGTACATTGATTTCGCACACCGACTGCGCCATTCTGCGCTACAAGGGCGGAAACACATTTTGGGTGAGATGTGAAAAATGACAGCTGTACTACTCATAAGACGGTGTCGTGAAATGGAAATGTTGAAAATCTGGAGTGAAAATATTGAAATTTCGTGAACTTACGAGCCTGCGTAGGAACTGCGCAACGTATGCTCATCAAACAGTCATTTTTTGGAATTTTGGCACCAAATTTTCAACATGGGGGTTTTGGGCCCCCTTCTCATGAGTGATGTCACTGTCATGGCGGTATTCAGTCCCGAAGGGTGATTTCGCAGTCACTGCGCGAAATCACCCTTCGAGCCCTAATAACGCCATGACAGTGACATCATTCATGAGAAGGGGTCCCAAAAACCCCATGTTGAAAATTTGGTGCAAAAATTCCCAAAAATGCCTGAGATATGCAATAAAGTTGAACCCCTCCTATCTAGCCCATTATACAGCTTACCGGCATTTCCTCAGTTGATGTCGGCTTTGAAGAGTGCAGGCGTGTTCCCGTCCACGAAGATCGTCGTGCGGAGTCCGGAGTAAGTATGGGGTGAGGGGGTGTGGGAGGCTGGGTGCGCAGTGGGTGGGTGCGGGATGTGGAGGGGCCTCGGGAGGCAGCGCCGTGGGACAGTTTAAGCTACAGGGGAAAAAAAAAAAAGAGCGTCGCAGGACTGCTTGCCACACTGGGTGGGCTCCCAGCGTGCTACAATGACTTTGGGGGTGTTCAGCCAGCGAGTTAGAGCTTGACCGGCAAAAATATAAACACGTTTGCCGCATCTGGCGTGTGCTCCCAGCGTGGCACAAGGACCTTGGGGGGCGTTTGGCGATGGGATTGGGCACCCCGTCGGCATCATCATTCATTGCCACGCTGGGTGGGCTCCCAGCGTGGCACCAAACACTGGGAAGGGGGGGGAGGCGATGCAGGCGCGGCAGAGGCGGGATTGGTCACCCGGCCGGCTATACCTTGCGTGCAGGGCGCGCGCGTCTGCGGCTGGGGAGCTGCGCTGAGCAGCTTCTTATCGCTGCTCACTCAAGCGTAGCTCCCCTTTCAACTATATGCCACTGCATTTTGGAGCGTGTCATAGACAGCTCCAAAATGCATTGGCTTACTGGGGCCGCGCCTGCCAGGACACTGCCTGAATTGGAGGAGGAGGTGTCACACCTTCGAAATCTCCGATGAAGGCACTATGTTTCTTGCACATGCGTGCAAGCAAACATAAAAATGGTGAAGTCACGAGCGTACATAGAAACTGTGCAACGCACACCCGTAATATAATTAGGTTGGGGATTTTTTTACAGCAGATTGTCAACTCAGGCATTTTGGTGCCTCCGATCATGAACAGTGTCACTGTGATTTTCTTTATCTGTCCCGAACAATAATTTCCCACAGCGACCACGCATCTCTGCACTGAAAGTGTGAAAACACACTTCAGCCATGTTGTGAAAATGACAGCTGTACTTTAAATAAGGCAGTGTGGAAAAATGCCACTGGTGAAAATCTGGACTTAAAATATTACAAAGTCATGAACTTACGAGGGTGCATGGAAACAGCGCAATGCTCACTCATAACACAGTCATTTTATGGACTTTTGTCACCAAATTTTCAATATAGCCATTTTAAGACCTCTGCTCATGAACAGTGTAACTGTGATTTTCTTAATCTGTCCCAAACATTGCTTTCGCACACCAACAGCACCATTGTGCGCTACATGTGCGAAAACACATTTTGGGCGGCATATGAAAAATGGCAGCTGTACTGTTCATAAGGAAGTGTAATAAAATGGCAATGTTGAAAATCTGGAGTGAAAATATTAAATTTGCAAACTTATGAGCATGCATAGGAACTGCGCAACGCACGCTCGTAAAACAGTCATTTTTAGGAATGTTTCACCAAATTTTCAACATAGCCATTTTAAGACCTCTGCTCATGAACAGTGTCACTGTGATTTTCTTAATGCGTCCCATACATTGATTTCGCACATCGACTGTGCCATTGTGCGCTACATGGGCGGAAACACGTTTTGGGCAAGATGTGAAAAATGACAGCTGTACTGCTCATAAGGAGGTGTGGTAAAATGGCAATGTTGAAAATCTGGAGTGTAAATATAGAAAATTCGTGAACTTACGAGCGTGCGTAGGAACTGCACAACGCACACTCGTAAAACAGTCATTTTTTGGAATTTTTTCACCAGATTTTCAACATAGCCATTTTAAGACCTCTACTCATGAACAGTGTCACTGTGATTTTCTTAATTTGTCCCGTACATTGATTTAGCACACCGACCACGCCATTGTGTGCTACATGGGCTGAAACACGTTTTGAGTAACATGTGAAAAATGACAGCTGTATTACTCATAAGAAGGTGTGGCAAAATGGCAATGTTGAAAATCTGGAGTGAAAATATTGAAAATTCACGAACTTACGAGCGTGCGTAGGAACTGCACAATGCACGCTCGTAAAACAGTCGTTTTTTGAAATTTTTCCACCAAATTTTCAAAATAGACTTCTTGAGAGCCCACCTTATGAACACTGGCAGTGTCATTTCGTTAATCAGTCCCTAAAGGTGATTTCACGCAGTGACTGCGAAATCACCCTCGGCCCGAATAACGACATGACAATGACATCATTCATGAGAAGGGGTTCCAAAAACCCCATGTTGAAAATTTGGTGCAAAAATTCCAAAAAATGCCTGAGATATGCAACAAAGTTGAATAACCCCTATCTAACCCATTATACAGCTTACCGGCATTTCCTCAGTTCGCGGTCAGCTTTGAAGAGTGCAGACGTGTTCCCGGTCCACAGAAGATCATCGCGCCGAGGTCTGGAGGTAAGTATGGGGTGTGGGGAGGCAGAGTGCGCAGTGGGTGGGTGCGGGTTGTGGGAGGGGGGCCAGGGAGACTACGTGGGACCGTTTTTCCTTTACAGGTGTTCTTTTGTTTCCAATGATGATGCGGGATGTTTGCCACGCTGGGGTGGGCTCCCAGCATGGCACAAGAGATGGTTGGGGGCATTCAGCTGATGGGGATTGGGCACCCGTCGGCCAAGCATCAATGCCACTCTGGGGTGGGATCAGCGTGGCACCCATTACTCGGGGTGAAGACAGTGGAGCCGGACGAGTTGGGCACCCCCGTCAGCTATATCATGAGTTGCCATGCTGGGTGGGCACCCAGGATGGCATTTAGAAAAACTTTGGGGGTGGGGGCGCAGCACAGCCAGCGAGGATTGGAGGCACCCCGTCGGCTATACAGTGTAATGCGTCGCGTGCGGGAAGGGCGCGCACACCTGCACGTACGTGTGTATGTGTGTATGTGTGGGGGAGAGCAGCACATGAGCAAGCGATATCTTATCGCTGCTCCCTGAAGCGTAGCTCCCCCTTTGAACTGTATGCCACTGCATTTTGGAGCTTGTCATAGACAGCTCCAGCATGCATTGGCTTACAGAGGCCGCGCCTGCCAACACGCTGACTGAATTGGAAGAGGGGGTGACACACCTCCGAAATCTTGGATGATGGCACTATGTTTCTTGCACATGCATGCAAGCAAACATAACAAACATAATAAATGTATCTTAATTTTTGAAGACCGGGTTTTTTTGTGCGTGCATATGTGACGTATGAATGAGGGAACCACTCACTGTAGATCAAGGGAGGATGTGAAATGGTGCAGGCACATGGGGGTTGAACAAAGTGGTAGACAGTAAGCCCTACCAGAGCTTCAGGCTGATGTAGCACAGCGATACATGGGGGGGGGTGAACAAAGTGGTAGACAGTAAGCCCTACCAGAGCTTCAGGCTGATGTAGCACAGCTGGACTAAGGCAAGGAAGGATGTGAAATGGTACAGGTACACGGGGGGGTGAACAAAGTGGTAGACAGTAAGCCCTACCTGAGCTTCAGGCTGATGTTGCACAGCTGAACTAAGGCACAAGCACCCACGGCATGTTCTTATAGTCCCCATTTATATGTCCATTTATGTTCTTACAGCGCTGATTGCCTAACTGAGCCAAGATGTAAAACAGATACTAAAATGTCAGGTTTATTTCAGGCGACCAGGATCGTAGTGGGGAGAGGGGGAAAGTGAAACAATGTCCTGAGAATGTGCTTAAACTTATTAACCGTTGCTGTGCTGCGGAGTGATACACTGGTCCAGAATCCCTATACGTTCAAATTCTGTTTGCAGCCTAAAGGTGCTTAGGTGGATTGGCATTTACATTACTCAGCTGCAAATCTTTTTCATACTTTTTGTGATCATCGGTTAAGATATAACCACTAACTGATGACAGACACTTGGGGGCATGAAACTGTGCTACCAGCAAAGTTGCATTTGCAAAGCCCTGAATATTTATCTGTTGGTGATGAAATGAAAACTGTCAGCTGATAACATTCAGCCACTGTCCATTGCACAGAATAGACATCTCACTGATAGATCTGGAGCAAAGGGACATGCACTTGCCAATAACACCACTACAGCTCAAGACACTGAAGAAAGAAGTTCATGTATTTTTATGGCTGTTAACTTTTTCAGTATTTTAAAACAGTTACTTAGCATCTGCACTAAGATGTTACACGTCGCTGAACTGAATTGTGACACCAGAATCCCTGCGATCAACATTTGTCAGCAAAAGTGAATTGAAAAAATCAATAGATGTATAAAATGGTAAGTGACATGAGTCAATAACAACATATCTGCACGTAATACTTGGTTTAAAATTTGAGCACCACCATATTCCGCACCACAGCGTCAAACAGGGATGCCATTTATAATTCAGCTAATGTCAAGCAGTTTTCGAGCTATAAAAAGATTTGCTGTATCAGTATGGTGGCAGAAATGGGATCAGGAAATTATGAAATAAAATGCAACAGCACCCCCATCGGCCATATGTTGTGCGGGTGGAGGGAGTGCATGAGCACCCAAGGGTGGGCTGTTAGGCGGCTTCAGATTCGCCGGAGGAAAGGGTGGATTCGATTGTGAGCTACGGTTGAATTTGTGTTTTCTTTTTCTATACCTAGTTTTCGCTATTTTGTTAGGGCACATGTCCAACCCTAAGGTGTTTAGGGTCACAAGGTAATGTGACTTCATTGAGCATCTGATTTGAGAAAGAGCTGTGTGATTCTATCTAAATGCCAGCTCACGGCAATTCAGACAAAAAAAAATATTTTGAAGCTGCATTACCAGACTAAGTGTGCAGTTTAGTGAATTACCACACAGGGGTGTGTATATGACAGCACTAAAGGGCATAAAGTGCTTCAGTCATGAAAACCTCCCCCACTGGCTGCTGCTGAAATGCATAGCAGTATGTTCTCCTTTGTGCATTCTGGCTGTTCTTTACTTCAGCTGCAGGTAGTACAGTATGCTCAAGTTCGTTTGCATAGGTTTTAGCAGCGGGGAGTTCACATTGACAGAGTCTAGTAAGTGAAAACGCTTGGAATTACACATACAATGAAGTCTGAGTTTTCACATCAAATGCTGAGGTATTTTTTTTCTGGAGGATTAGAACCCATGGAGTCCATGAAGGTGTGCTTTGGAGAGCTGGCATGTGTAAGGACTTTTAGGCACCCACACATTTTGGTGGTCCTGCTGTGGCAGGGAACAGTTTATTAAAGTAATGATGTGTGGCTTGTCTCTCTAAGCTAGACAAGACTACAGCAATCTATCAGGTAACCAACACAGTTGATCTGTGTGTGTGGGGGGAGCTGCTCACTGAAGCATAGCTCCCTCTTTCAGCTGTATGCCACTGCATTTTCAACTGCTGTCATAGACAGCTCCAGCAGTGATTGGAGAACTGTGACCATGCCTGCAAACACACTGACTGAATTGGAAGATGCTGACACACCTCTGAAAAACTCAGATGATGGCACTATGTTTCTTGCACATGCGTGCAAGCAAACATAAAAAATGAGCAAACAGAGTCTGGGTAAGGCTTGTTTCCAGTTGCAATCTGGGGGAGGATACAAGAGACAAACAAGGTGAACAATGTACAAATGACACAAGGTATATAAAATGTATGGTGCCAAATATGTACAATTAGAATCAACGACAGCACTGAGGCCATGAAGGGGGGGGACAACATACAGGAACTCAGAGTAGCAGAGAGAGCAAAGACAGTGAACATAATTTTTTTCCTCCTACTCCAGTCAGCCCTCTTTCCTATGAGCGCCCAAGCCCCATCACCTCAACGTGCACCGGGACTTACCTGCCAGTTGTCTTTCTCAGGGCTTGCCCTCCCCTCCCCCCCAGTAGGGTTGGCAGGGTTCCCCAAGCCCCACAATTGAATGGATCCAGTTTGGGTGGGTGTTCCCAGCTGATCAGGTGGGGGGCCTGCAGGCACTTGTAGTCATCCAGTCACCAGTCAGTTTTTCCGGTTTTCATCCCCAAGGGAGGCATGGCATGCAAGGATGTCATGGTGCACGCAGTATGCTCCCATGTGACATGCCCTGACATCTGTCATGCATCCCTACCTTCTTGGCCTGGGCTGCCAGTCACCCAGCTTCTTCCTGGGGTCAGTCAAGCACTGGACTCTGCCCACCTTCCCCCTCTGGAGGAGGACTGCAGTCCTATGGATGCATGATCCTCCACATCACAACTGGCCCTCCGACAACCCAGGTTTGCTTCCCTCAGGGAAGTCAGCGTCACAAGCAGTAGCGCTATCACTGCGCCAGCAAGGCGGCACAGTGCACATTATTTTAACAGGATACATGGGTAATGAAAACTATTACTACAAGGCTGCACACCAGAGCCAGAATCCATGGGCCCCCTAGCAGTCCAAGATACTTAAGCTGTAACAATATGACTCTGTAACAGACCGCATTGCAAATGATACCCAAGGGTTACGAATAGTCATCACCTGAAAGAGCTGCTTTACCCTCAAGAAAAACTTTGAAAAACATTATATTTTGGTACAGTTCCACTTGTATTGAAGAAATAGTAGAACCAACAACAGCAGTCAGGGAAATATTACAGATTTTAATCTGTGACCTGCAGGAGTGAGTCACTTAAAGAGATAGTTGTACCACTAATAGCAGACAGGAAAATATGCTGAGGATGTAGCGGCTGAAACAGAGCTAGATATGTCAGCTGTCGGGCAGGGTGCTTTTCCACAGATCACACCTACTAGCATTGGGTAAACAATACTCCAATTAACCCTAAACCATAGAGAAAAGAATAAGTACCTTAGATATAAAAGCAATAGTTGACTGCATTTAAAAACTGATATTAATTTTAGGCAGTACACTAGTTCTTTAAAGGGTCACTGTCAACCCGTTTTGCATTATATTATTTCTAGTTTAAAACACACATTTTATGATTGCTTACCTTTTCTAAAACTCATCGGTGTTGCTGGTTGTTTAATCTGCCTCCTTCCATAGCAGAAGTGAAATGCGTGCTAATGATGTAATTATACTCAACCTAGTTTTGTTACAAATCCTTGTTCTACTTTTATTGCATACTTTCTGAACGTTAGGAAGACCCCCAAACAGAGCAGCCACCCATGATGCAATAGCGTCCTCTTGTCCCGCTGTTACTTGAGTGGATAGACTGTGTTGGAGTGTTCCAAAGTCCAGGAAAGATGCAGTGGGTTTTGATTTAGGAATGTAAACAACCACATTTTGGTGTGGTAACACCGAGACCACTATGGTGGGCAGTCTGTTTTTCACTTTTAAAAACAAAATAAAGATCAGATTTAAACAACCGACTACGTCAGCACATTCTACAGAATGTGAGCAATCATAAAATGTGTATTTTAAACTAGGGGCAGTTTGACACTTAAGGAGGTTGGATCCACGATGGGTGTTCAACAAAATTTTTGTTGAATGCCCCAACAGTGAAACTGGCAGGTCGACCTGTGCCACGAAGTGTTTTCTTTGGGGTGCTTCACCCCCTGAACCCCCCATGTAGGGGTCTGCATCACCTGCACCCCCCACTTAGGATTATCAACTCAGAGTCACAGTTGATTTGGGGGGGTGCAGGACCCCTAACAGACTGTGCCTGGTTCCAGCAGGTCCCCTACAGTGGCATGGCACTGTAGTCGCTGTAGGAGACCTCGCTGTTGAACTGTCACTGTCGGGTGGGTATACCAGGTTAACTGGGGTTGACAGTGTCCCTTTACATATTTATTTATTTATTTATTGAATTTTGGTGACCGGGTAGGCCCACTGGGCCCTGGAGGTCCCTTTTTCAGGGGCGACCCGGGAAGCAACAGTACATGACATATAGGACAATGGAGCAATATACAGCAATATACAGGCTGAGGTTTACAGTAAGCAACAGCTTTCAATCCATGAGGTATAGCTTTCATATTTATGGGTCATAAATGTCATAAGTGTCTAACTGCTTATCCTATTGTGCATTTGCTCATGCTACAGCGACGTACAATTGATGAGACAGTACAGAGAGTTCGCTAGGTAACATTCCTCTACGATACATAGGATATTTTTCTATGAGCGTGAGGTGGGGTAAGTGCAGACTGTGCAGTGGGTAGAGCTTAAGTATGGTAGAGAACGCTGAGGCAGGTCATTATTTTAGAGTTGGGTACCGTAGCATAGGCAGTTACTCATTGACAGCAGGTAGGTCTTGAGTCTAGTGCGGAAGCTCGGTACCGATGGGGTTTCCCGCACCTCCAAAGGAAGATTGTTCCAAAGGGAGGGGGCAGCATGTGCGAAGGATTTACAACCTGCCTTGGTCCTGACCTTAGGGACCTCTAGTAGCATCTGACCTGAGGTTCTGCACACTTCGTTTTTCTGTGAGGAGTCTATCGTGGCTCGGGGGGGGGGGCATTGGGCTGATTAGTTTTTTCGCCAGACAGAGTACAGGGTACCTGAGCTGAACTTCAAAGGATGGCCAGTTGAACCTCACTAGGGCCTCACAGTGGTGGCTCCTTGAGTGGGATGAGGAGGCAAAGCGGACTACCTTATGGTATAGAGTCTGTAGTCTACCATATTCCAGTTTAGAGACTCCCTGCAGGACCGGGGCAGCATACGTTAGCGTGGGGAGTAGGACACTAGTAGCTATTGCAGTCCTAGCTTCGGGGGTCAGCTGTCCCTTGAGCCGATACAGTAATCCGAGTTTGGTGTGGATTACTTTGGTAACTTGGTCTACGTGTTGCTTGAAAGGGAGACCTTGGTCGAGGGTAAGGCCAAGGTACTTTGTTGAGGAGACTACTTCCAGTTTGTTGCCCTCCAGGGACATAATTTGGAGTGATTGTGATCTATCTAGTCTGAGGGTTTTTGGGCCAAACAACATGGCCTTAGTCTTATTGGTATTCAGGACCATTTTGTTCATAGTGAGCCATTCCTCCATGACACGGATATCCTTTTGGAGGGATGGGCCTAGGTCATTCAGGTTGTCAGAGGCTTTATAAATAACAGCATCATCCACATATTGGATTACCTTGCTGTTCCCACAGTGGTTGTGCATTTCATTAATAAATAGTGAGAACATTAAAGGCCCTAGTATCGACCCTTGTGGGATGCCCTCCTTTAGGGATTGTGGTTTGGACAGTTTATCTTGCCACCTGACTCTTTGGGTGCGACCTGACAGGTAGCTTTCCACCCATTAAAGGGTATGGGTATCCAGGCCTATGTACATATTTCTCCCACCATTACTGATTTACTGAAGAAATTTGCATGAATGCATTAAAGTTCATCTGCTTCTGTAGCTCATTTCCAACTTGAAGTCATAACCCTCTATAGTGTGTGGTAGAACTTTACTCCACACAGAAATCCATCCCTAGAATAATGTGCTGCAGTAGCTATGCCATTTTATTGTTGTGCTGTACCAGATACATAGCTAGTGCAGTGCAATAACATGGAACACATTCTGGTGCCATACCCGCTGGAGCTGCGGTTGCAATCACTAGCACTGTGTGAGTGAAACTCACAGTTTGGACAGCTCACATAGCGCTATCATGTCTCAGAAAGGCAGCTGCGGTGTTTTTTTTGCCTCCTTCTCAAAATGTGTTGTGTGGTAGCCCATAAACTATAAGAGACAATGTATGGGCTAGTATATACAACAAGCCTGAGTAGCCATCTCAAAGTTGCCATGGCACCCTCTCGATGGCTACACAGGCTTGTTGAGTATAGTAGCCCATACATTACCCTCTGTGCTATGACATCACAATTTGTTCCAATGGGAGTAAGTATGATGTCACAGACAGTACATTATGATCTTGGGTGGGGAAAAAGCAACAGGAATGGATGAACTCTTAAGGAGCAAAGATCCTGTTTTTATGCAAATGACCTCAGTAATAAATAATGGTGAGGAGGAATACAGAAGTAATGGAAAATCAAGATGAACAGTATTTAAACATCATATTTTGCTAATGTTCTTTTGAAGGTGTTGGCTACTCCTTAAGTAAGCAATAACCCACAACAAGGGTGTGTGCATTTCTAAAGAATTAATGTATACCCCGGGTGAATTGGATGGCACAAGACCAAACTCTGAGTGCCTCTTAAGGCACCCGGGAAGTACATTAATTCTCAAGAAATGCATGTTCTGAAGTGGGTTATTGCACTTATCAAATGGAATTTTTTTATAGTAAAAGTTTTTTAATTTTGTATAATTAAGCTGTTGCTAGGTAGATTATGATAGTTTAGTAACAAACCGTGCATTTATTGGAAATTAATGAATGGTCAGGTGATATGTTTTGACCAATAAAGTTGCTAGGATTCTGGAGGATAGGCCGTTGATAGGTAGATTAATTTAGGTTGGTAATGAAGTGTTCATATCTAGGGATTTTAATGCACGGTCAGGTGATGCATCTTAACGAATGAAGTCTCTAGAATTTGTTCTGTGATTGAAAGCCATTTTATAAGGACAATAATAGTATGATAAAGGAGCCCCATAGTACTCCTTGATTTGGACTTTTGTGGTCCTTTGTGGTAGCGGGAGGTCATTAATACAGAGGGGAGACTGTTTCAGAAGCTTACAAATCCATACCTAATTGAGGCTGGACCAGCGCAATACCTGCAGAAAATGAGCTGAACCCTATTACCTTCTTCAGATCTAAGAGAATAGGAGAACTAAAGAGACAGATGTCAAAAGGCTGTAGCATGTGAGAGAGCAGTTGCATGCCAGGCTGTTTGGGCTGTTATCTATTTTGCATAGTGCACCCCTAGGAAGCCAAGGGGACGGGAGGGGCACAACAAAGGACTAAAATGGGAAATGTTGAAGTTCTTGGCCCTGTCATCTCAAAGTGAGAAAAGGCTCAAACTTTTTATGTTACCACAAGAATGAGGAAGCTGAATGTGACAACTATCAATTGCACCTCACTTCCTGTGTTGCTCTAATTGTCAAAAAGCTTCCTGAGTTTCGCTTTGTGAAAGAGAGCCGCTTAAAACAGACTGGCCAAAAACAGAGAAGTCCAAAATAGGAAATAAAGACAACCCCTGTGAGCATATGCAACTGTTGAAAATTAATTTACAGTATATTATCTGGACCTTGGATGGTTCATTTCCAGGTCACCATATGTGACAAAAACTGTCCCTTGGGCCGTCCCAGCTTACAGAGCAGTTTTGTCAGGGACTTCTAACTCTCTGCCACCACCTGATTTTTACCAGGAACCAGGAACCCACCTTTGCCCCCCCCCACACCCCGCTCAGGGTCAGGAAAGTCAACACAATAACTATTGGTAGAGTACCCTTTGGATACGGACTGCAAACAGGGTTCAAACATAAATGGGTGCTCCTACTGGCAGCATGGCTTTACTTTTCTGCTGCCCACTCAGCCACAGCTGCCTCTATCACTAAGCTGCTCAGACCCCTGAACGGACACTTCTACTGGTGGCGTGGCTTTTCTTTTCTGCCCCTGTTCAACCATGGCTGCCTCTGTCACTAAGCTGCTCAACCCCCTAAATGGGCGCTCCTACTGGCAGTATGACTTTACTTTGCTGCCACCTACTCAGTCACGACTGCCTGCGTCACTAAGCTGCTCAGTCCCCTGAATGGGTGCTCCTACTGGTGGTGTGGCTTTACTTTGCTGCTGCCTGCTCAGCCATGGCTGCCTCTGTCATGAAGCTGCTCAGCCCCCTGAACGGGCACTCCTATTGGTGGCAAGGCTTTACTTTGCTGCTGCCCGCTCAGTCATGGCTTCTGTGGCAATGTGGTCCCCCAAACGTTGAGTACAAGTCGGGACGTATCCTCTGTCCACCCCCCTCTCTGAAGCCTACTGCAGTAGTGCTACCTATCTGTGGTTCTATCTCGACCCTTTTCCACTTTCTACTATGATGGGGTGGACTCCCACCATAATATCTTTATATATTCTTCCCCACTATTTTTCCTCCTTGCCATTCCTGGTGGTGCTTAGGTAAAGGCTATGATAAGCTTCCTATTTGAAATATGGCCCTAGTGGGCCATGAAAGTATGTAAAAGCCCCATGGAGCCTTATGAAACAGGGATCATACCTGGTAAAAAATAATGGTATTGTGCCCCAGGAAATAAACTGAGGGCAAAGTAAACTCTGGACAGAGCTATCTTTGGAGCCTAGCAGCTCTATATGTATAAGGACGCCTGTAATTTTATACTAAAATCTGATGCTTCTATAAAGAAAATTAGACTGGCATATGAGGTGTGCAGAGAGGTACACAAATGAAAGCACCCCTGTAGCTGCTCTTATACATATTGCCGCTGCTTGCAGCAATAAATTGTGTAAGGAATGCAGTCGCTATGTGCGGCAATAATGTAAAAGAGTTGCCGCATTATGCAGCCAAATTAAAAAGTTGCTGAATCCTATCCACTTCTCCTTTGGCATGACAGAAGAAAAACCTTTTGATATTGCCTACTACATTGCAAAAGAGGAGGACCCCTTCCTGAAATTCAAGGGACTAATATCACAGGAAAAGAGACATGGTGTAGAACTTGGTGAAGCTTATGCCAATGAGAAAGTGTGTGCCACATTCATTGCAGGTATTGCCAATCACTTAAGAAAACCAGTTGTGAGTCATTTCACAGGAGAAGCAACACCATACAGATATCATTCTGTCTTTATGAATGGGACTACTGACAGGACCACCACAGAGAAGGAGATTGTGTATGCCAAAATTCTTGAAAATGGGCAACCTACTATGAAGTTGATAGGATTAATTGATGTCGACTCCGGTGACACAAGTGGTTTGAGGTCTGCAATGACTTTCACATACTCACAATTGTTGGGACAGGACATGGTTAACCTAAAACAGTTATCCTGCATTGGTGCAGGAGCAGATGGTGTGTCCATCAACTTTGGCTGTAATAAGGGTTTGATGGCATTATTGAAAGAAGAGTGCCCATGGCTTCTTGCCATTCACTGTGTTTCTCACAGGCTTGAATTAGCAGCTAAAGATGCTTTTAAGAACACCTATTTTTCACAGACAATTGACAGCATATTAATATCAATATTTTATTTTTATGAGAACTCCCCAAAATGTTATAGGGAGTTAAAAAGAGTGACTGAAGCTAATCAGACCATCTGCATCATATTTAAATAATCACAAGGAACACGATGGTTCTCACATAAAAAATATTAATTCCATGCTGTGCTTCATAATTTCAGCAGCATACTGGGTCACTGGGATGAGCTTGTGTCTGACACCAGACTGGATATTCCAGCAGCAGACAAGGCAAAAGTTAAGGGATTTAGAAAACAAATATGCAATGTAAGATTTCTGATCTTCTCAAACTTCTATTGTGACATACTAACAGGTCTTTCAACTGTCTCACATGCATTTCAGGGTGCTCATGTATCCTTTTCCCATCATAATGGACACTGTCAGTACAGTACTCTCAGAAATAGAAAATCTAATGACAGAGGATGGAACCACACTGGCCAAGTTCAGGAGAGAAGTGGTTATTAATGAGGAAGGGACAACAGGGTTTAAAGAAATTGAGCTCCAAGGGGAAATAAGGGATGCTCTTTCAGCCCTTGCAAAGGGATGTGAAGTGATTGTAAACAGGGTAATGGACTGTCTCAGTCAGCGCTTTTTGGGTTTCGCAGAAGACCCATTGTTAAAGAATGGCATTGTCAATGACCCTGCAAACTGGCCTGACAATGATCATGAGCTTATGGAATTTGGAAATGAGGAGATCAAGTTTCTTATAAACCACTTCTCTCCTGTCTTGCTGCAGAATGTATGCGATGTGCATACTGCAATGACAGAATGAAAACTGTTGAAACAGAATATTAAACAAGTATCACAGGCAGCTCTCATTCCTTGAAGTATGGTGTGTAATATTCCAAAGAAAATCTCAATACTTCAGCAACATTCTTCATGTCCATAGCTATAGTACTTTTGTATCCAATATCTAATGCCACACTAGAAAGGAAATTTTCAGCTATGAAAAGTATTTTTTTGGACTGGAGGGATAACCTGAAGACCAGCACCATAGCTGACTTATTTTTAATCTCCATGGAGGGCCCTGAATCACAAGATTTTTGCAGTACACCATCAGTAAAAAGAGTGGTTTGTAAAAACAAAATGTAGGTTGGGAGCAAAACCAAGGTCCTCAACAGCAGGCCAAAGCAAGGTCCCAGTAGTGGAGGAAGTTCCCATCACGTCATCTAGTAAAAGAGAGAATGAGGAGGACCTCCGTCATCGTTTGGAACCAAATTCAGATGAAGATTTATAACTTGAGGGGAATTTTAGCTGTTTGTGATACTTGCTGTTTTTTAAACTATTGTACCCCCCCCCCCATGACTTGCATTACACGAAATGTGTTAAATTACAGTATGCAAAAAAAAAAAACATGCATTTGTCAATGCTGAACGCTCATTGCAGGTATTTGCAGCGCATTTGGCACTTGGACATGGCTTAAAAACCAGTGACAAAGAAGTACAAGCATTTGTCAATGCCGAATGTTGCTTTGCTTCTATGTGCTGTTTAGGTATTTGGAAGTCATTGGAGTGCAAATATTGAAAAATCGCCAACTTACGAGCGCATGAGAACTGTGCAACGACGCTTGTAAACAGTCATTTTTGAATTTTTCACCAAATTTTCAACATAGCCTTTTAAGACCTCTGCTCATGAACAGTGTCACTGTGATTTTCTTAATGTGTCCTATACATTGATTTCAAGACACCGACTGCACCATTGTAAGCGCCATATGGGCGGAACCGCTTTTGGGTGAGATGTGAAAAATGACAGCTGTACTACTCATAAGAGGTGTGGTAAAATGGCAATGTTGAAAATCTGGAGTGGAAATATTGAAAATTCACAAACCTACGAGCGTGCGTATGAACTGCGCAACGCACGCTCATAAAACAGTCATTTTTAGGAATTTTTTCACCAAATTTTCAACATAGCCATTTTAATACCTCTGCTAATGAACAGTGTCACCATGATTTTCTTAATGTGTCCCATACATTAATTCTCAAGATAACGGATCGCGCCATTGTGCGCCATGGGTGGGAAACACGTTTTGGGCAGGATGTGAAAATGACAGCTGTACTGCTCATAAGGAGGGTGGTAAAATAGCAATGTTGAAAATCTGGAGTGAAAATATTGAAAATTCATGAACTTACGAACCTGCATAGGAACTGCGAATGCAGTTCGTAAGAACAGTCATTTTTACTTAGACTAATTAACATGGGAGTTTTAGACTTCTTCTCATGAATGATTGATTGTCATGGCGTTATTCAGGCCTGGAAGGGTGATTTCGCCGCGAGTGACCGCGCAGTGACTGCGAAATCACCCTTCGGGCCCGAATAACACCATGACAGTGACATCATTCATGAGAAGGGGTCCCAAAAACCCCATGTTGAAAATTTGGTGCAAAAATTCCAAAAAATGCCTGAGATATGCAATAAAGTTGAAAACCCCTATCTAGCCCGTTATACAGCTTACCGGCATTTCCTCAGTTCGCGGTCGGCTTTGAAGAGTGCAGACGTGTTCCCGGTCCACCGATGATCATCGCACTGAGCTCCGGAGGTAAGTATGGGGTGGGGGTGGGGAGGCAGGGTGTGCAGTGGGTGGGTGCGGGTTGTGGGAGGGGCTGGGAAACGCCATGGGACCATTTTCAATTTACAGGTTTGTAAAAATAAAAAGATGACTTGGATGTTTTCCACGCTGGGTGGGCTCCCAGCGTGGCAGAAGGATGGCTTGGGGCTGTGGAGCCGACGGGGATTGGGCACCCCCTCGGCAGACAACGCGGACGCTTGCCACGCTGGAGTGGGCTCCCAGCGTGGCAGCAAATATTTGGGAGGGGGCGGCGCGGAAGGGTAAGTTGTGGGGATGACAGCGGTGGTTTTCTTTGAAGAGAAGACCACCGCTGTCATACACAGCACTGCATCCGATTGGTGCAGGACTGCCACGCCTGCTCAATGGAGCAGGGGATTGCAGAGGAGGGACACACCTCCAAAGTGTCCCATTCTCCCAAGACGTTCCTTGCGCATGCGCGCAAGCGAACATAAAAATGACACCACACAGTTGGAATATTCTCTATTAAATTAATGAGTCTGTCTGTCTTCTGTGAAGTTTAAAATCTTCCAAGCAGCATTTCTGAGCAACTGTTGTTCTTTGCTCACTTGACTTCTACATATTCTGCTCTTTGCCTGACTTTCTGGCCCTAATCTGGTCTTCTGCTTTCTCTTCTCTCTTCCAAGTACTACTCTTACTCTGCTTAGTGCTAGTCTTGGCTGTTTGCCCCTGTCAAAGCAAAACAAAAACACATAAATATTCTTGTTTTCTCATAAGACTTATATTTTTCTTCATTTTTTGGCAAATGGCTCCTAGCTGGCCTGAGTAGCTCCTGGTTGGCCTGAGTAGCTCCTGGTTGGCCTGAGTAGCACCTGGTTGGCCTGAGTAGCTCCTGGTTCACCAAAAAAAGTCGATGACCAGGAGCTGTTCTTGGCTTCCCATTGCCAAAACCTTATTTCTGCCTCTGCAACGCCGTTGTTCCAATGTATAAACTGTATAAATGTTTGGTGTAACTGTATTTGTGAATGTTTATATGTATGTGTAAATGTATTGCCCTATACCCGCTACCCCAGGTCGCACTGGGAGATGAGCAACTTGTTGTTCAGTGTGCTTTTTCTGGTGAAACATTTCAATAAATAAATTTATGTAAACTGGATACAAAACTGGTTAAAGGGTAGAACCCAGAGTATAACCATAAAAGGCCACCACTCTGCAACATCAGGAGAGACGAGTGGGGTCCCACAGGGGTCAGTTCTTGGTCTCTACACATTCCAAGTCTTCACAGCAGACCTAAGCGACAACATCACTAATGACAATATTAAGTTTGACGATGACCTAAAATTATGCGGTGAATGTGGAACACCTGAAAATGTCAAATCATTGCAAAATGACCTTGAACACAATACTAAATGGACAAAAACTTGGTGTATGATGCTCAGTATAGACAAATGTAAGATTATGCACATGCGGCCCAAAAATATGAAACATCAATAACTCCTTGGGGATAGACCACTATTAAAAACTACAATGGGAAAGGACCTGGGGGTATCAGTAACCGACAACCTAACCTTTTCTAAACAGACAAATGAGGTCATAGGCAGAGCTAACAGGATCCTTTGGAACATAAAGAAAATCGTTATCTCTAGAGACGCAAGGGTTCTTCTACCCTTATACCGTTCATATGTAAGGCCACACATAGATTATTGCTCAGATTTCTGATAATGTCGAAAAAAACAGATACCGTGCACCTTGAAAAAACTCAAAGAAAGTTTACCAAACAAATTCAGGGACTCAGGGACAAAGAATATCACAATCACCTTGAGACATTAAAATGAATGTCTCCAGAGGAAAGAAGGAGCAGAGGGAACCTATTGCTTCTATGAGATGTTATAAATGACCCATATCTGTTTTTAGAGATGAGTTTTGCCTTCAAACAGGATGTAGTAGAATCTAGGGGGCATCTGCTCCCAGATAAGTTCAGTCATAATACCAACAACAGAAGGTACTTATTTTCCCAAACAGTAATAGGAACATGGAATGCCTTACCCTCAGATATAATTATTAGCAGAAACAAGCTGGCTTTCAAAAATCGATTGGACAAGTGGATGCTCAGTAGGAGTTCTCCACTTAGATAAGGGGCAATGGATGGAAACTAAAATGGGCATTCTTTGCCTACAGTTTCCAATAAGACTGCAGTATGAACTGCAGTATGAGAACTTCTAACAAAGAATATTTTTAAACTAACAGAAAAAGAATAAATTCAGCAGGTCACATATCCTGTCACATCATACTAATTAGATAGTGGTACAGTATTCGCTTCTGCTTAGCAACTTAAGCAGATTGTAGTGAGAAATAAAATAATGTGACTTTTCTGAGGATTTAACCCTGGCCTTCAGAATGCCATCCAATATATACTCTACCACTGAGCAGTCAGGGGCCAGTGGCTAATACTGTGCCAATATTTGAAGCAGCAGTATTTGTTAGTCAGCAAATAAATGTCCTCACATATTTTCATTTTTAGCAAATATGAATTTATGGCATCCTTAGCTTTATCATCTGTGTATTTTTAGTTTTCACACAGATACTGTACTTTTAAATCAACTTACCATATGAGAGGAGGCTGAGGGAGTTGACCATATACTCGCTGGAGGAGAGGAGGGACAGGGGGGATATGATTGAAACCTTCAAGTACATGAAAGGAATAAACAAGACAGGTACGAAGAGGCTGTTCAAAGTAAGGGAGGGGAGGGAAGGGACATGCGGAGCCATGATATGAGACTGGGGAGGAAGGTTTAGGAGGGAGAAGAGGAGACACTTTTTTGCAGAGAGGGTGGTAGCTGGGTGGAATATGTTACTGGCGGAAGTGGTATGCAGTAGAACAGTGGGCTGCTTTAAAAGGGGCTGGGACAGGGCAAGGGGGAGGGTCAAGTGAGGGCGGTGGAAGGGAGAGGCCACTGCAGCATAAGGGGTGCTAGCTGCATATTCTAGCAGACTTAACTCATTCTCTCTCAGTCGCCATTTTGGGTCGGGCTCAGCAATGGATGGTTCCGATGCCATATGGCGGCTATGGGACCGAAGGATTTAATGGACCACTAGGCCTTTATCTGCTGGTAAATTTTGCATGTTTGTATGTTCATAACTTTTATAGCTACTTTTGTAATTAATGACTTACATCATTAAATATGACCACCACTCACAATTTTTAAAAATTACACCTGTTCAGGTTACCTGTTAAATGTACCTACTAGAAGGGCCAGCCTGCTTGTGCAGCAATATCACTACGGCTTGTGATACTGACGACCTGGGTTCAGAAGTGAATCTGGGGTGTTGGCTGGGGTGCAAGATCAAGCACTTGGGGCACAAGAATCCTGGAGAAGAATACAAGATGAGGGGGGAGGAGATACTAACAACAACAAAACTGGAAAGGGACCTGGGGTAATTCTAACATATGACAGGAAAGTAGCCAAGCAATGTGAGAAGGAAGTGGGGAGGACCAGAGTGATGCTTGGATGCATAGGGAGAGGCATCACCAGTAGAAAACAGGAGGTGGTGATGCCACTGTACAGACAATTGGTAAGGCTGCATCTGGAATACTACGTTCAGTTCTGGAGACCACATCTCCAGAAGGACATAGACAGAATGGAAGTGGACCAGAGAAGGGCAATGAAAATGGTGAAAGGAATGCACCAGAAAACATATGAGGAAAGGCTGAAAGACCTCAATGTGCATACCCTTGAGAAAAGGAGGGAGAGTGGGGATATGACAGAGACATTCAAGTACCTCATGGGGATAAACAGGATTCAGGAGGGCAGCATTTTTCAGCAAAAGAGAAGTGCAAGAACAAGGGATCACAATATGAGGCTGGGGGGGGGAGACTCAGGGGTAACATGAAGAAGTATGGGCTGGTAGGAGGGTGAGGGTGACCTGGGAGGACAGCAGTCTATACGTTAAAGATAGATTGCACTTAAATGAAGAGGGGAAGAAAGTACTGAAGCAAAAGCTTGGAGAGCATATTGAGGAGAATTTAAATTGGGGGTGGTGGCAAAAGGGAGCGAGGTGATCAGAGGCTTTGGAATGGGAAACCATATGGGTTTACCCCCCATAAAAGGGAGATAAGGTGAGGGGCAAACAATACAGGGAGGGCCATAAAGAGAGGGTGGGGGGGGAATGGAAGGTGGTATATTTAAATGCTAGAATCCTGGGGAACAAAAATGCAGAACTACAGGCTGTCATGGTGGAAGAGGGGGTGGACATGGCAGCCATCACTGAGACATGGGCCACCCAAAGCCATGACTGGGACCTGGCAGTTCCAGGTTACAGAGTATTACACAAGGATAGAGTTAGGGGGAAGGGGGGGGTAGTGCTCTATGTGAGGGAGGGGCTAAAGTGTGTTAGGGAAGAGGGGGAGGAGGGAGATACAGAGTCTCTATAGATGCAAATCCAAGATCCAAAAAATAGGACACTATGGTTGGGGGTGGTGTACAGTTCACCCTCTCAATCGGAAGAGACAGATAGGGTATTGGCGGAACAGATCTGGAGGAACTGTGGGAAGGGTGGGGATGGTGATAGTAGGTGACTTCAACTTGCTGGGAGTGGAGTGGGGGACAACTGCCACCAAGTGTAGAAGGGAACAGATAATGCTAGACGCCTTCCAGGATAACTTCCTGATGCAGTTGGTCAGTGAACCAACTAGGGATGGGAATACCCTTGACCTCATGCCGTCTGTCAGGGAGTGGGTGAAGGATCTGAAGGTGGAGGAATCTCTGGCAGGGACTGACCACTGGACAGTATGGTTCCAGTTGCAGCTGGGCAGGGAGATGGGGGGCATCTGGCATAAAGGTGCTAGACTTTAGAAAGGCTGACCTCAAAAAGATGGGTGAAGTGGTGCAAAAGTTCCTGGACAGAATTCAACCTAATATGGACACAAATCAGAGGCGGGAACTCATTAAGCTAGGGATAGTGGAGGCAACAAATTCCTACAGCAGGGCCCAAAGTAAAAAGGCTAGGGTGAAGAAACATAGCTGGATGAGCAAGGGTGTCATAGGGTGTGGAGGAAAAGAGTTGCCTATAGGAGATACAGGAGAACTGGGAGGGGGAGAACAGGGAGGAGTACCTGAAGGAAGCAAAGGAGGTGACCAGGGAAGTAAGGGCAGCAAAGGTGTCAAGGGAGATCAGGCTGGTGAAGGGAATTAAGGAGGGGAAAAATGCTTTTCAGGTACATCAGGGAGAAAAGGGATTGTAAGGACCAAATAGTAAGGGTTAAGAAGGAGGGGGAATGGGTGGAAACATGGGGCGAAAAGGCAGAAGCACCTAATGACTACTTCTGCTTGGTTTTTACTAAAGTGAACAAGGGGAGGATACCTAAGATTGAGGGAGGATAGAATCAGAGGGGGAGTGGGTGATGGATGAGGAAATCACATAAGGTAGAGTGCTAGAAAGGTTAAGGGCACTGAGGGTAGACAAGGCACCAGGATCTGATGGCATACACCCCAGGGTACTAAAAGAGTTGGCAGCGGTCGTGGCAGGCCCACTGGCAGACCTTTTTAATGTCTCTTTGGATTCTGGGTGTGTAACTCGGGATTGGAGGATGGCTCATGTGGTTCCATTCCATAACAGCGGTCCCAAAGATGAACCAGGGAACTATAGACCAGTGAGTCTCACATCCATAGTGGGGAAACTGATAGAAACAATCCTGAAAGAGAGGCTGGTGACTCTGCTGGAGGGCAGTTGGGGGCTGGACAGTTGGCAGCATGGCTTTGTCAATGGTAGATCCTGCCAGACCAACTTAGTGGAGTACTATGACTGGGTGACTAGGGAAATGAACAAAGGGCATGCGGTGGATGTCCTGTACCTGGATTTCAGTAAGGCATTCAACCCAGTGCCACATGGAAGACTAGTATGAAAGCTAAGGGGCACAGGGGCGGGGAGAAAAATTGGTGGGATGGGTGGAGAACTGGCTGCAGAGATGGCAGCAGAGGGTGGTGATGGGAGAAGAATTATCATCCCCAAGGGCAGTGACGAACAGGGTACCACAGGGGTCAGTGCTGGGGCTGGTGTTATCTGGGGGTATTTATTGCTGACATCTCAGTAGGTGTAAATAACAAGATTAGTCTATTTCCAGATGATACCAAGATGAGAACAGTGGTGGATGACCAAGGGGGTGGCAAGGATTGCAGGAAGATTTAACAAAGCTGGAGACATGGTCTGACACCTGGCAACTTGGTTTCAAT
This sequence comes from Neoceratodus forsteri, assembly GCA_016271365.2. Classification (NCBI taxonomy): domain Eukaryota; kingdom Metazoa; phylum Chordata; order Ceratodontiformes; family Ceratodontidae; genus Neoceratodus; species Neoceratodus forsteri. Next base: position 238,762,896 of record JADMNL010000026.1, read on the forward strand.
GCCAAAAAATGCAAGGTGTTGCATTTTGGGGCAAATAATCCAAAGAGGAGCTACCATATGGGGGGGTGCAGCTACCTGTGACTGAGGAAGAGAAAGATCTGGGGGTGCTCATAACGGGAGCAATGAACAACTCGGCACAGTGTAGGAAAGCAGAAGCAGTGACCAACAAGATGCTGGGTTGCATTGCAAGGGGTATAACCTCTAGGAGGGAGGAGGTGATTCTGCTGTTATATAGATCACTGGTCAGACCCCACCTGGAGTATTGCGTTCAGTTTTGGCACCCTTACCTAAAAAGGGACATTAGATTGCTGGAAGGGGTGCTATGGAGAGCACCAAAGATGATGAGTCTGGGGAAGTTACCATATGAGGTTAGACAGAGGGAGTTGAACATGTACTCTCTGGAAGAGAGGAAGGATGGGGGATATGATTGAGACTTTTAAGTACATGAGATGAATAAACAGGGCAGGCACAGAGGGACTGTTCAAGGGGAAGGTGGGGAGAGACACTTAGGGTCATGACATGGGATTGGAGGGTGGAAGATTTAGGAGGGAAATGACAAGGCATTTCTTTATGGAAAGGGTGGTTGCAGAGCAGAGTGCACTACCTGCAGAGGTGGTGGCCTGTAAAACAGTGGGATGCTTCAAGAGGGGTTGGGATAGGGTTAAAGGGAGGGTCATAGGAGGGGGGTAGGGTAGATGGGGCAGCTGCAGAGTAAGGGTGCTAGCTGCAAAATTGAGCAGACTCGATAGACCAAATGGCCTTTTTCTGCTGGCAGTTTTGTATGTTCATATGAATGTTTGTAAGTATTTTTTCACAGAAAGGGTGGTGGATGCGTGGAACCGCCTCCTTGCGGAGGTTGTAGGGGCTAAAACAATAGGTGAATTCAAGAATTCATGGGATAAACAGAAGGAAACCATAGGGGTAGGAAAGAGAAGGTAAGCTGCAGATGATTTAGGATCTGGAGCTTATATAGGTAGGGAAATGGGCAGACTAGGTGGGCCAGGTGGTCCTTATCTGCCGTCAAATTCTATGTTTCTATGTTCGAGGGTCAGCCTGGGGGAGGAGGAATGAGTATCCATGGATTGGTCTCCTCCTCCGGGGGGAGGGTGGGCAGAGCCCAATGCTTGTCTGGCCCCTGGAAGAAACGTGGGAAAGGCAACCTGGGCCAGGAAGGTCAGGAGGCATGGCAGACATCCGTACACATCACACAGGAGCATGTGGCATGCACCATGACGTCATTGCAAGACAAGTCTCCCCAGGGAATGAAAAGACGAAACGTCTGGGGGCAAAATGATGAGGAGCACCCACAAGCTCCACTCCTGAACCACTGGGCATGCTGGCCCGAGTTGCATCCGTTCTGCAGTGCGGCTTGAGGAACCCCAACTACCCCGCCAGGAGGGCAAGACCTGAGGGAAGAGAACCAGCAGGTAAGTTCCAGTGGATGTCGGGGTGAGGGAGCTAGGGTGCTCTTCAGAAGGAGGGCTGGCCAGGAGAAGAAGAGAAAAAAAAATTACCTACTAGATTCATACTGAGGATGTATTACAATGGCATTACCACATGTTTCTGATGGTAAACAGCACAGCAGCGTACCAAGATATTTAATTTTTTCATGGTTAGCATGGCACAGGAGAGGAAACTTCAAAATCCCATATTTTGGTTCAGGATGGAAAGAAAACAAAAAGAAAAATGGGTATACTGATATTTTTGACGGAAAAACATTATTGTTAAAAAAACAAACTGTATGAGACGAACAAATACCGCTGCTTTAATTATCATCTCAACTGTTCCTTCACTAATTGCAGAATGTGCAGATAGAGAAAGAAAGTGACAGGAATTCCTGACTGGGAAATGTGAGCTGCCCAGAGATGTGGTTGAAGTAGTGCTGCGTGGAGAAATGTTCCAATTTCAGCAGAATGGAATTCCATGGAATTTCAATTCCAATGAAATGTCACTGAATTTTATCAGAAGCGGAATGGTGGAATTCCATGGCAAAATAATCTGGAATGGGTTCTTTGCTCCATTACTGTGGAATTAAATTACGTGGATCTCAATACTTCCACAGAAATGGTTGCGGACTGAAAAGTATGGCAGCTTAGATTCAATGCACAGAAGTGCAAATTAATGCACCTGGGAAACAAAAACCCAAGGGAAAAGTACACAATGGGGGGGAGGTATTAACAACAACAAAAATGGAAAAGGACCTGGGGGTAGTCATATCAGATGACCTAAAGGTAGGCAAATAATGTGAGAAGGCAGTATGGAGGGCTGGGGGATACTGGGATGCATAGGGAGAGGCATCACCAGTAGAAAACAAGAAGTTGTTATCCCTCTGTATAGATAGTTGGTGAGACCCCATCTGGAGTACTGCATGCAATTCTGAAGACCCCATCTCTGCAAGGACATAGACAGGATGGAGGCAGTCCAGAGGAGGGCAACTAAAATGGTGCAGGGTCTGCACTAGAAGTCATATGAAGAGAGATTAAAAGAGCTTAACATGCATACCTTCAAGAAAAGGAGGGAGAGGGGGGACATGATAAAAACTTTCAAGTCCCTCAAGGTAATCAACAAAGTCCAAGAGAGTAGCATCTTTCAAAAAAAGAGATGTGCAAGAATAAGGGGGAACACTTTGAAGATAGAAGGGGGGCAGCTCAGGGGCAACGTGAGGAAGTATTTTTTCATGGAGAGGGTGGTGGACGCATTAAATGGCCTTCCTGAGGAGGTCATGAGGTCAAAAACAGTGGGTGAATTTAAGAATGCATGGGGCAGACATAAGGCAATTCTAGTGGGCAGTAGGAGGAAGTAGGCTGTTGGTAAAACTAGGATCTGTAGCTTATCCAATAGGTAGAGAAATGGGCAGACTGGGTGGGCCAAGCTGTCTTTAGCTGCCATCTAAGTTTATGTTTCTATGGGAAAATGTTGATCACAGCAGATAAAATTACGTACACTGACCAGTGAGATTCTGATGCAAATTCTGTCAGCGGAATGGTCATACTATGTTAATTCCACCAGTGGAATTCTGCATTCGGCACAGCACTAGGTTGAAGCCAAGACTATGACAGGATTTAAATCTGGGTGTAGCTTGTATAAGGGAATGGTGAGACCCACAGGAGGACAAGATTAAGGGATACCTCAAGAAGGAGAGATGATTAGCAAGGTCAGTGATTTACACTGATTGAAGTAAGAACACTCCATTCTCAGATTTGAAATTCAGGGATTACGCTGGTGCCAGTCTAGTTTCTGGGTCGTACTGGTATTCTACTAGTAGTCTTTGAGCATGTGTATTAATAATCAAAATTAAAAAAGGCTTAATATACAGCAATGTAAAGATGAAAGATGCAAAATAAAATTTAAAGAAGTATACAAGTCCTGTAGATCTACTGATCAGGTATGAAATGCCAAATTCCGTGCAATTCTTTGTTTTTCACTGATGTAAAGACAGTCCGAATCCTGGAATTTTACCAGGTTTTCCTGTAAAAGCTGATAGCCAGTGGCCTCGATGTAGCAGCTTGAGCCATTCGATGTCTAATTCATCCCAGCATAAGGCTGAGCATGTAGCCAAGGGCAGGAAATGGACAAACTGTAGATGTCTGGGTTGTTTTCTGCCAATGCAATCCATGTTTCTGTTTATGTTTCTAGAAAGTCCTGAGATTACATTGAAACATACCTTTAGTGACACCCCAGGGTGCTAAAGATGGTGGCCAGCATGGTATAAATATGGAGGTAATACAATCACCGATATCGCAGAACTGCTGCCTCCAGCTACAGGTAAGATTAGTGCCTCGTTATGTTTGCTTGCACGCATGTGCAAGAAACATAGTGCCATCATCGGAGATTTCGGAAGTGTGTCACCTCCTCCTCCAATTCAGTCAGTGTGTTGGCAGGCGCGGCCCCTGTAAGACAATGCATGCTGGAGCTGTGTATGACAAGCTCCAAAATGCAGTGGCATACAGTTCAAAGGGGGAGCTACGCTTGAGTGAGCAGCGATAAGATATCGCCTGCTGATGCGCAGCCCCCCACACACACACACACACACACACGCCACGCAGGCGCAGCGCCCCGCCCCACACACTGTGATAGCCGACGGGGTGCCCAATCCCATCGGGCTGTGCTGTGTCTCCGCCCAAATCCTTCCAAATGCCACGCTGGGTGGCCACCCCAGCGTGGCAATCTAATGATATAGCCAAGGGCTGCCCAATCCTCGCCGGCTTCACTGTCCTCACCCCTCCAGAGTAGTAAGTGCCACGCTGGGAGCCCACCCCAGCATGGCAATCGATGTTTAGAGCCGACGGGGTGCCCAATCTCCCGGCTGAACACCCCCAATCAGCCTTGTGCCACGCTGGGAGCCCACCCAGCTGCAGAATGTCCCACAATCGGCCCTTTTTCTTTTTTAACCTGTAAAGAAAAACGGTCCCACGAGTCTCGCTGGCCCCTCCCACAACCCGCACCCACCCACGCGCACTAACCTCCCCACACCCCCACCCCATATTTACCTCCGGACCTCGCGCGACGATCTTCGTGGACTGGAACACGCCTGCACTCTTCAAAGCCGACCGCCAAGTGAGGAAATGCCGTAAGCTGTATAATGGGCTAGATAGGGGTTTCAACTTTGTTGCATATCTCAGGCATTTTTGATTTTTTATAAATTTAACATAATATGAAGCGACCTTTCATGAATGATGTCATTGTCATGGCGGTATTCGGCCGAGATGATTTCGCAGTCAGTGCGAAATCACCCTTCAGGCCTGAATAACACCATGACAGTGACATCATCTATGAGAAGGGGTCCCCAAAACCCCATGTTGAAAATTTGTGCCAAAGTTCCAAAATGAATGTTTTACGAGCGCATTATGCAGTTCCCACGCAGGCTCGTAAGTTGCGAATTTTCAATATTTTCACTCCAGATTTTCAACATTGCCATTTTACCACACCTTCTTATGAGTAGTACAGCTGTCATTTTTCACATCTCACCCAAAATGTGTTTCCGCCCATGTAGCGAACAATGGTGCAGTCGGTTTGCGAAATCAATGTACGGGACAAATTAAGAAAATCACAGTGACACTGTTCATGAGCAAAGGTCTTAAAATGGCTATGTTGAAAATTTGGTGAAAAAATTCCTAAAAATGACTGTTTTACGAGCATGCGTTCTACAGTTCCTACGCATGCTCGTAAGTTTGCAAATTTAATATTTTCACTCCAGATTTTCAACATTGCCATTTTATTACACTTCCTTATGAACCGTACAGCTGCAATTTTTCATATGTCGCCCAAAATGTGTTTTCGCACATGTAGCGCACAATGGTGTTGTTGGTGTGCGAAAGCAATGTTTAGGACAGATTAAGAAAATCACAGTTACACTGTTCATGAGCAGGGGTCTTAAAATGGCTATGTTGAAAATTTGGTGACAAAAGTCCATAAAATGACTGTGTTACGAGTGAGCATTGTGCAGTTTCCATGCACCCTCGTTAGTTCATGACTTTGTAATATTTTCAGTCCAGATTTTCACCAGTGGCATTTTTCCACACTTCCTTATGAACTGTACAGCTGTCATTTTTCACAACATGGCTGAAGTGTGTTTTCACACTTTCAGCGCAGAGATGCGTGGTCGCTGTGGGAAATCATTGTTCGGCACAGATAAAGAAAATCACAGTGACACTGTTCATGATCGGAGGCACCAAATGCCTGAGTTGACAATCTGCTGTAAAAAATCCCCAACCTAATTATATTACGGGTGTGTGTTGCACAGTTTCTATGTACGCTCGTGACTTCACCATTTTTTTAAATATTTTTACTACAGATTTGCAACATTGCCATTTTTTACACCTCCCCATGAACAGTACAGCTGTCATTTTTTACATCCTGTTCGGAATGTTTTTGCACCTGTGGTGCTGAATGCCGTAGTCACTGTGCATAAGCAGCTTTTGGCTAACAAACTGATATTCCCCCTGTTCATGAGGTGGGGTCACAAAAAAAACATGTTGAAAATTTAGAGTGAAAATACCAACGAATGCCTGAGGTATTAGGGTTTCCAACCATAACGCCCAACCCTGTAGAGAATGACAGGCATCAGGGGTGTGACTTGGGATTCTTGCCTGTGATGCTCATACCATTCCACACCCTGCAGTCAGTGAGAGGCATCGAGGTATGCCTTGGACTCTTCGGCCCCAAACTTCACCCCATTCTCCAATATCGCACCCATCTCACCATATTTCCTAATGAAATGGGGTGCGCATAAGGGCCAAAGACCCCAAGGAACACCGTGACACTTGTCAGTGTCTGCAGGGTGGGGTGTGGTGAAATAGCGTGGCCGTTATACCTGACGACCCAAATGCACACCCCAATGCCTGTCACTCTCTGCAGGGTGGTGGCGGGGTTGGCTTCGGTTCAATACTTCACTGCCATTCCTATTACACAGCTCTGTAACTTCTACACTACCACTGCCAATGCCAGCAAGTAAACATTCGGCATTGACAAATGCTTGTTTAAAAGAGCTTTTCAAAAGCATTCATACCATGATGGCTGCAGTTCATTAATGTTCCCCTTTAAGCAGAAGAGAGCTACCAAAACCATTCTTACATCAACTGTGCAGTCCTGCTCATCAAAAGCATCTGATAACCAGACCACCCACATCCACGGCCTATTCAGATTTTGTTTCAGCAATGGAGTAATTCTGTAAACTAAAGGACAACGAAAAACTTTTTTTTTTTATTGTATTGCAGGCCTAGCTCGACTAGGTTAGACTAGTAGAATTCCTTTTATACTTTCCCCAGTCTCTCTCTGGGCAGAAATGAGCCCCTCCTAGAGCAGTGTAGAATTTCCAGATTCTGATGGAATAGAATTCCACAGAATTTGGGGAATTTCCACTTAATTCACCGGAATTCCATCAGTAGTAGAATAACAACATTTCAAAAGTGGAATGCTATGCTGGCCCAGTGGTGTACAGGGCATGAGCACTTATGCCTCACCTGCCGCCACACCGGTGACCCAAGTTTGGTGACAGACTCAGTTCACTGGGGGCTGGCTGGGAGAGGAGTTCTGAGTGTCCAGATGACTGCTGTCCTCCTCTGGGGTGGGAGGGTTGCATGTCCTGTTACTTGTCTGGCCCCTAGTGGAGGGTTGGGGATAGGCAGCCAGTGCCGGCATAATGGGGCATGTAGGGATGGTGATCATTGATGTGCTATGCATGGTAGCATGCATGGTGCATCTGGGCGACACTGAATGTCCACCCCTCTGATACAGAGAAAGGAAAAATGACCAGGCGTAGTGCAGGATGACAACAACCCCTCATAGGCTCTGCAGTGGGCTACAGGGCCCTCTCCCAGAACTGGATCCATCTTGTCGTCAGTGAGGAGCCCACCATCGACCTCTGCCGTGAGAGGTAGGCCATGGGGGAAGCACCAGGAAGAAGTAAGTCCCTAGAGGGTCAGGTGATGGGGCTGGGGGGGTTGGAGTAGGGTTAAGCCTCTACTGCGGCAGGGGGAAAAAAGAGATTAAAGACAAAAGTGAAATGTCTTTCATGGGATTAGTATTCTACAGTCTCCATAAACCTCAGATTCCTTTTCTGCAATCTGACGGAAATTATTCTGCGGTTTACGTAATCCATGGAATGTCATTCTACAGTTTACATGGAAATGCTTTTCAGAATTCTGCAGAATTTAAAAAACTAATTCTGAAAGCACCTCAGAAGCAGAAATGTCATTCCGCACAGATTCTGCTGTTGGGATTTCACATTCCGCACAGCTCTAGTCCCTGCACTACTAAGTCAGACTTTAAACTTTTTATTTATTTGTGTATTTCAACACTGTTACCAGGAAAAACATACTGGGATGGTAACAGTTCTTTTCCAGATGTGTTGGGGGGAGGGGATAAAACAAAAATGTGAAAGAACTTATAGTACATTAACAGATATGCATCAACAATAGTCAATGTCAAGCAATATGGCACATCAAAACAAAGCAAGGTACAGCACACTACAGATGTGCAAATCAATATTCTGTGCGTTGCAAAACAGTTACAACACATTACAGATGTGCAAACCAATATTCCGTGCATTGTAAAACAGTTACAACACATTACAGATGTGCAAACCAGTATTCCATGCAGGGTAAAGTAGTTCAGCACATTACATAGAAACATAGAATTTGATGGCAGATAAGGACCGCTTGGCCCACCCAGTCTGCCCATTTCCCTACCTAACGGATAAGCTGCAGATCCTAGTTAACCAACAGCCTACTTCCTCCTACCCCCCACTAGAATTGCCTTATGTCTGTACCATGAATTCTTGAATTCCCCAATGTTTTTGACTCTATGACCTCCTCAGGAAGGCTGTTCCATGCATCTACAACCCTCTCTGTGAAGAAATACTTCCTCACATTACCTCTGAGCCGTCCTCCCTCTATCTTCAAATTGTGCCCCCTTGTTCTTGCACATCTCTTTTTCTGAAAGATGCTACCCTCTTGGACTTTGTTGATTCCTTGAGGTATCTGAAAGTTTCTATCATGTCCCCCCCCCCCTTCCTTGAGGCTATACATCATAAGCTCCTTTAGTTTTTCTTCATATGTCTTCTGGTGCAGACCCTGCACCATTTTGGTTGCCCTCTTCTGAACCACCTCTACCCTGTCTATGTCTTTGCAGAGATGGGGTCTCCAGAACTGTACACAGTACTCCAGATGTGGTCTTACCAACTGTCTGTACAGAGGGCCAACAACTTCCTGTTTCCTACTGGTGATGCCTCTCCCTGTGCATCCCAGTATCCCCCCAGCCCTCCATACTGCCTTCTCACATTGCTGGCCCACCTTTAGGTCATCTGATATGACTATCCCCAGGTCCCTTTCCATTTTTGTTGTTGTCAGTATCTCACCCCCCATTATGTTCTTTTACCCTTGGTTTCTGTTTCCCAGGTGCATTACTTTGCACTTCTTTGCACTGAATCTAAGTTGCCATACATTTGACCATTCCTCCAACCTTGCCAAGTCCCTTTTCATCCTATCCACCTCACCTTGCATATCAACCCTGTTGCAGATCTTTGTGTCATCTGCAAAGAGATATACTTTCCCCTTCCAATTCCTCTGCAATGTGACTTATAAAGACATTAAAAAGGATTGGACCCAGTAATGAACCCTGCGGTACCCCAGTAGTAAGCCCCCTTTCTTCACTGTGGACTCCATGTACTGTTACCCACTATGTCCTGTTGTCCAGCCAATGTTTTACCTAGGCTACCACCCTGGGACCCACTCCCAGGCTGGTTAATGTGTTTATTAATCTTTTGTGCGGGACTGTGTCAAATGCCTTGCTGAACTCTAGGTAGGCCATGTTCACAGCCTCTCCCTGGTCTGCTACTTTGGTCACCCAGTCAAAGAAATCAATTAGATTTGTCCGACATGACCTTCCTGCTGTGAATCCATGCTGCCTTGGGTCCTGTGCCCCACTGGACTCTAGGTACTCAACAATTCTTTCCTTCAGAAGTGATTCCATCATTTTCCCTACCACTGAGATCAAACTGACAGGTCTGTAGTTTCCCGCCTCTGTCTTGCTCCCACTTTTGTGAAGAGGAATCACATCCACCCTCCTCCAGTCCTCAGGTACCACACCATCCTCCCATGATTTATTAAAAAGGGTAGTCAGTGGTGTTACTAGTTCTTCCCTTAGTTCTTTTAGAATTCTGGGGAGAATCCCATCAGGCTTCATTGCTTTATCTACCTTCAATTTTAAGAGTTCTTTCAGAACCCTTTCTTCTGTGAAAGGACTAATATCAACCCGCCTAACCAGAGTGCTTCTACTGACTGGATTAGGTATCTCCACGTGCTTTTCCACTGTGAATACTGAGCAGAAGTATTCATTCAGTATCCCTGCTTTTTCACTGTCGCTCTCTGCCCACCCACCTTCCTCTTTATTCAGCCTCAGTAACCCTACCTTAGTCTTTCTTTGCTCCCTAATGTACCTAGAAAAAGTTTTATCCCCCTTCTTAACCAAGTTGGCTATCTTTTCCTTGGTTTGGGCCTTTGCTATTCTGACTGCCTTCCCTGCTTCCTTCTGCTTTAACTGGTACAGTTCTCTGTCCTGCTCCTTCTGTGATGTGCAAACCAATACTCCATGCAGGGTAAAACAGTTACAACACATTACAGACGTGCAAACCAATATTCCATGCAGGGTAAAGCAGTTACAACACATTACAGATGTCCAAACCAATATTCCATGCAAGGTAAAGCAGTTCAGCACATTACAGATGTGCAAACCAGTATTCCATGCAGGGTAAAGCAGTTCAGCACATTACAGATGTGCCAACCAATATTCCATGCAGGGTAAAGCAGTTCAGCACATTACAGATGTGCAAACCAATATTCCATGCAGGGTAAAGCAGTTCAGCACATTACAGATGTGCAAACCAATATTCCATGCAGAGTAAAACAGCACAACACATTACAGATGTGCAAACCAATATTCCATGCGTGATAAAGCAGTTCAGCATATTCCAGATGAGCAAATCAATATTCCATGCAGGATAAAGCAGTTACAACACATTACAGATGTGCAAACCAATATTCCATGCAGGATAAAGCAGTTCAGCACATTACAGATGTACAAACCAATATTCCATGCTGGGTAAAGCAGTACAACACAACTACAGATGTGCAAACCAATATTCCATGCTGGGTAAAGCAGTACAACACAACTACAGATGTGCAAACCAATATTCCATGCAGAGTAAAACAGCACAACACATTACAGATGTGCAAACCAATATTCTGTGCAGGGTAAAACAGTTGCAACACATTACAGATGTGCAAACCAATATTCCATGTAGGGTAAAACAGTACAACACATTACAGATGTACAAACCAATACTCCATGCTGGATAAAGCAGTACAGCACAACTATAGATGTGCAAACCAATATTCCATGCAGGGTAAAACAGTACAACACATTACAGATGTGCAAACCAATATTCTGTGTAGGGTAAAATGGCACGGGGTCCATTAGGTAGATAAAATTACACTTGGATAGGTACTGTAAAATAACCCCAATGGGGAGTATTGGTGGTGGGCGGTGGGGGCTTAAGAGCATATCAGGACTGGGGAAAATGGTGGAGGGGTGGGGTCCACTAAGGTCTGGGGTCAAGGACAAATGCAGAAGGGAGTCATAAAGCCATAAAAAAGAGACTTAAGGGAAAAGGGAGAAGGGTCAGAGTAGATGGACAGGGGGAGAGATGAATTTTGGACTACTTTATTACTTTAAAGAAGCAGCTTTACTCAGGATGATATAGACTTTTTTAAAGGTGTAGCAATTTTGTCAATCAGTGCTTTATTTATATAGTGCAAGTTTCAGAAATCAAAGTGCTTTACAAGCTGTCAGAAAAATTCTTACATAAAATCATACAAACATCAATGCTAAAAACATTAAATTAAAATACTCAATTTGAGAATGTCTGGCTAAATAAAAATGTCTTTGACTGAGTCTTAAACTGGCTGATGGTCTGGCACTCTCTGACCTGACAAGGTAGAGAATTCCACAGGGTTGGGAGAGCACTTTCCACGAAAAATATAAGACATAGCGAATGCTGGATGGGCAACTATGCAAAACCAGTGTGTTCTGCCACAGAGGGGTTCTGATTCCCTCCCCCCCAAGAGCAAATCATAACCCCAAGGTGGCCGAACACACTGGTTGTGCATACAGTTGCACATCTAACATTTTGTAGAGTGTATGGTGCCCCTAAAAATAACCTAAATACAGTTTGATCACTTTTTTAGCACAAAATGAAATTATTTGCTGCTCTGTCTTATTCCAGGATTTAAGGCTGACTGCGAGTTTCAGTGGTGTGGTTGTTAGGGACCAGACATCCCTATGTCTGTAGATCTGACTTCCATTGGTTGTCAATTGCATTTGGGAGGGATTTAAAAAAACATGGCAGCCGTATTGTTTTCGTATAGTGAGAGAACACTTACTGTGAGGAATCATGTTATTTTATGAGTAATTTTAAATATCTGCTTGATCCTGCATTTGATTTTTTTGTATAAGTGAAAATATCTGGTTGAGCTTGCATTTTTTACCTTCGCTTGCGCGCATGCGCAAGGAACGTTTTGGGAGAGTAGCACACTTGGAGGTGTGCCTCTCCCACCCAATGCACTGCTCCCTTGAGCAGGTGGTGATCCTGCACCAATGGGTGCAGGGAGCTCAATGTAACAGCGGTGTTCTCTGCTTCAAGGAGAGCACGCTGCCATACTGGCGCCGCCCTCAGCGTCACAGCGCTACCTCCCCAGCGCCGTCCGCGCCCCAAAGCTTTGGTGCCACGCTGGGAGCCCATACCTCCAGCGTGGCAAATGTTGTTTGCCGATGGGGGTGTCCAATCCCCGCCGGCTCCATCGCCCTCCCTAAGTCGCCCTGCTGCCACGCTGGGAGCCCACCCCAGCGTGGCAAATGGTCGTCTACTTTGCCGACGTGTCACTGTGTGAAATCACCCTTCGGCCTCAAATAACACCATGACAGTGACATCATTCATGAGAAGGGGTCCCAAAAACCCCATGTTGAAAATTTGGTGCAAAAATTCCAAAACATTACTGTTTTACGAGCGTGCATTGTGCAGTTCCTACGCAGGCTCGTAAGTTCACGAATTTTCAATATTTTCACTCCAGATTTTCAACATTGCCATTTTATCACACCTTCTTATGAGTTGTACAGCTGTCATTTTTCACATCTCACCCAAAACGTGTTTCCGCCCATGTAGCGCACAATGGCGCAGTTGGTGTGCGAACTCAATGTATGGGACACATTAAGAAAATAACAGTGACACTGATCATGAGCAGAGGTCTTAAAATGGCTGTGCTGAAAATTTGGTGAAAAAAATTCCTAAAAGTGACTGTTTTATGACTCTGCGTTGCGCAGTTCCTACGCACGCTCGTAAGTTTGCAAATTTTCTATATTTTCACTCCAGATTTTCAACATTGCCATTTTACCACATCTCCTTATGAGCAGTACAGCTGTCATTTTTCACATCCTGCCCAAAACGTGTTTCCGCCTATGTAGCGCACAATGGGGGGTAGCAACAAGGTCATGCTGACAATTTATTGTGCAAATACCAGCAATCGCACAGGGCATTAGGGTAAAGCACCATACATGCCAAACACCACTGCAAATACCTGCAAGCGAACGTTCGGCATTGACAAATGCTTGTTTTCATATCTAGTTTATACGGCGTCTGTAGGAATTGTGACTGTGCAGCTGCAACATTTTATCTGGTTGATCCTGCAGTTTCTGTTTCCAAAGCTGTTTTTTAAGCTGTATGGTTTGTGTGCTTTCCAAATCATCTGGAACACTGTTGAACCACAGAAGGGTACAATTGCGTTCCATGACCTTTGAACTGTGGTACAGTAGCATTTCAACAGAGATGGAAATCGGGTTGGAACGTTACAGCATATACTTTATATAGAATAGTGGATGAGTAACCATCCACAACAAAGCTGTGTTTCCATCGAGGGAGTTGATGACATCATAGAGACCTTGAGAGCGAAGCCTTAGTTGTGGATGTTCACCCAGCTACCATTTTATGTAGTATATGGTTAGGGCTTATTTAATTTTTACTTATTTACTTTTATGCGTCTATTTTTTCCCCCAGCTGTTTGGTACCTCTGCATTACTTGCTGCTGCTCCTGCCTGCTTCCCCCCCTCCCCGATACTTGCTACAGCTTCTCCGCACTCCTGATCATTCTGGCATGTTTTCATTTTTCTGGTTTCAGCTTTGTGCCTTTTTAAAATTAAATAAAAAAAAATTCTGTGACACCGAGCAGTGTAAAGCTTTTCGTGTCAAATCTAGGAGGGTGCACTGATCGGCAGACAGTAAATTGCGCCACCATGTTTCCATTTTTTCCCCCTATATGAGCCAGCTGAGTTTGCCAATAAGGTGACAGTTCAAGGCTAAAAAGTTGTACTATCGATGTGATATCAGAACGATAGTACAACAACTTGTCTAACCTTTGAACTGTCCTACAGCAAGATTTTACAAGGCACAGCTTTCCATCCGCAATAAGCTCTAATCATATTCTGTATTCCCTTTTAAAGGTCAAACTAAGCTAAAAGAGCTACTGTTTGCATGCTTAAGACTGTAGCAGGTGGGTACACTCATGGTTTCACTTCCTAAGCCAAGTAAAGCCTGTAAATTGCATAAGCTTCCTCTGTTGTTGAGTACAGTAATATGTAAGAAACTATTTCAGGCAGTAGCGTGAGCCTTGCTGTGTTTTTCTGTGATTATTTTAACAGCACTGACTGCTTCCCACAATGTTTTGTAATCCCCTTACAAATGGAGGTTCCCAAAATGTCTTCATTGAGCTTGCCTAAATGCACACTGCTAGGCTGGTGCCCTGTGTTTTAGCAGTTTAAATGTAATTACCAGAGCCTGTATAGCCTCTGTGTACTGTCTCTTTAAGTGCAGCCTAATTGCAGGTTAAGTAATCTGAGAGGGAGCTCTTTTGAAAGATGTAACTATTTACTGAAAATCATTTAGAGTGATAATGATAATGTAGTTTGTCTAACCTGTTTTCTTTGTAGCAAGGACTGTTTTGTTTGTCTCCACTATCTTGGTCCTGGACTGCAAATTGGACCAATCAGTTCTGGTGGGACCTAAAATGTAGCCGAACTACAGGAGCTGTCTGAATTCAAAATCTGTAGGAACTGTGGTTTGAGCTTTTTGCGCCTTTTTTTGCAACTGAAGAGGGAGCTCTTGCTTTGACTGACAGCCAAATCAGCCAACCAAATCTTTTGGATCTTGGGGAAGTCCCAGGTTGCTTGCAGTTTTCAGTTAGTTCTGAGCTGGGAAGTGAAATGCGAGGCACTGAAGTGATTTTGGGCAGCAATCCTAAGTAGATTTGCATGGGAAAACTGTGAAAAGACTAAGTTTTTGGCCTGCATGTCGGTGTGCTGCTCCTGAGAGGGGAGAGAAGAGAATTATTTTAGACTAAATCCAAGTTTGTGTGACAAAAGTAAGTTACTGAAGTGGACCAGGCTCAACCTGAAGAAGACCAAAGATTTTGCTGAATGTGATCGTCCTGTCAGGAGTTCCAGCTACCCCTAAGCTCCCGGTGTGTGCAGAAACTTTGCGATTGTGACCAGGGAGCGCTTTGCCGAGTACAGTAGAATTCCCGTACATGTAAATGTGCTATGAGCTTCTAATGGGTCGTGAGTTAGTCCCCCACTGTGTGAACTGTGTTCTGCTTGCTGGAAGCTGTATCCAGCCCAAAACGGACTGCATCTGAATTTGTCTCCATGCAGTCAGGGCCTTGCCAGACTGGCCCAGCCAGACTGCCCACTGCACAGAGAAGCCATCAACGAGAGACCTGCCTGGGGATCAGCCCCTTGCTCCACGCTTGAACAGGAATGATGCCTCTGTGACTCATGTGGGCCCTGCTTCTCCTGGCATTCCAGTTCAACCACCTGCAGTCTCAATTTTCGTCCAGCCTGTGTCCAGTCTTGGGTATCGTGAGTAAATACCAGGGTAGCTCCCTGCAACAACAGCTTAATCTGAGTGTGCCATCTGATTGTCTTGTTGTTTCATTTCCTTTATGAACTGAGCCCTCTGGCTCTGGATTACAAATATTGTGTACTGTGTATATTGTGTTTTCCATCACAGGGCCCCAACCTGCTGAAACCCTGGGCATCGGTCCTGGTAGCCCATCTCTTCTCCACCTGGGTACCCAGCGGTGGACTGTGTGGGGGGACTCAAAATGCATGCAAAACTGCTTGATTGATATAACCTTCAAGCTAATTCACCTGATTTTGCCCCTCCCTTAGAAACATAGAAACATAGAAGTTGACGGCAGATAAGGACCGCAAGGCCCATCCAGTCTGCCCATTTCTTTTTCTACCTTATAAATGTGCCATCAGCCTTTGCTCTGTCAGTGACCTATCTATTCATAGTCATTTGTATTGCTCCCTTATGCCTATCCCATGCCTGTTTGAAGCCCTGCACTGTATTCATAGCCACCACTTCTTGTGGTAAGCTATTCCATGCATCTACCACCCTTGTTCAAGTCCCCTGAATAAATCAGATTTAACTTTTCTGCATGTAATCTGGCTGTGGTTCCAGTTTGTGCTCAAAGCACTGTACTGTTGCTATTTACTGTGCATAACCTTGTTTTACAGGGGGTCCCCAGGGTCGAGCCAGAGGAACCAGCCCTGTTGGTAAGTGCAAACAGTGTAGGTACTTGTGTGGTGTACCAGGGGTATTGTGAAAGTGATTATTGTACAGTGTTCAGGCCACAAGAGGGGAAAGAGGGGGGTTACAGTGTCCTGGAGGGCTGTGCCCAGGTTAGCTTGACCACTATCAACCCTGACCCCCGGGTGGAGGCACCCATTTCAGAACTCAGGCCCCTTAACCTGCTACTAGCCAAGCAGGCAGGGGTAGTAGCCCTTGGGATAGCGTCACATTGGGGTTACATCTTGGAGGTTCACCACTGGGATTAGCGTCCCCTAGTGGCCAAATTTGTGAATTGCTGTTAAAAATAAATGGCTACCCCAACAGCAGTGGCTGTACACCAGTTGGTGGGGTTGTGTACTGGCAGGAGATCGACCCCAAAATGCTATACTTATCCTGGATATTCCCTGGTACCGATAAGAACACTGTAGAGGGAGTACTTTCCAAGATTGAATGTTTACAAAACCCTGTGGTGGTGGGTCGACAGGCTAATCTGCTTGCCCAAAGTTTTATGGCATTAGTAGAGTGTAAGGACCCAGTAGACAGTTCCAAAGTGCCAAAGACTATCACCCCTGAAGGAGCCCTCACTGCCTGGAGAGTGATAACTAAAGACAGTCAAGACCCTTGGGAGAATGAGCCCACTATCCGAGACTATTGAGGAGAAATTTGCTAAGTTGTTGCTGGGAGAAGGGAAAACTGTGGAGGACTTAAAGAAACTATTCCTGCCACCTGCGGGTGTTCTTCCCCCAACACCCCCTCCCACTCCAGCACCCGTTTTTGCCCCTCCTTCTGTGCCCATGCCAATGCTGGCTCCTATGTCTGTATCTGCCATTAGTCACGACTCTTACCGAAGGTTGAAAGTCTTCTCCGGCACCCTCCCCACCCCTCAAGGGGAGGATGACTGAGAGACCTGGATAGATTGTGTTGCCCCTTTGGTACCTGAATGGCAGTGTGTGGAGGCTGAGAAACGGAAAAGGATCATAGATAGTTTGAGGGGTCCCACCCTAGGGGCCATTAAATTTCTGAGGTCCACAAACCCTAATGCATCTGCCCAGAAGTACCTATCTGCACTCAAAGGCAATTTTGGGAGCATTGAGTCAGAGAAGAACTTGATGTGGAAATTTCGAGGTACAAAACAATGGCCAGGGGAAAGTTTGTCTGCATATGTTACTCATCTGGAAAGAGTGCTGCAGAAGGCTTACCACAAAGGTGGGGTAGTCGCCAGTGACTTAAACCATGTGAGGTTGGGGCACATACTGCAACATGCAAAGCATTCTAAATTGCAGCTCCTTCAATTAAGGCTCCCAGATAGAAGGGGTAACCCACCAGACTATTGTGACTTGATAAAAGAACTCTGGGAGTGGGGATTGTAATTCTAGGGTGAGCGCAGCCCAAGTGATCACAGCATCGGAAGGCCCTTCCACAGTGGGGACCAATGAGGGTGTGCCGCCATGGGATGAACTGCTGAGGGAGTTTAGGGAAACAAAAAACAGTATCTTTATGAAGGCTGCTCCTGCAAGTACAGGCACCCACCCTTATCCAACTGCATTTGCTATGGGGGTTGGGGTGTCCACCCAGGCATCTCTTGCTGACAGCAGCTCGAAACTCGATGTCTTGACTATGGAAGTAAGAGAATTGACGAGATGTCTCCAAATGTTCACCACACAGCAGACAGAGATAGCACCAAGGTTTTCAGTTGGTAGTACCACCGTCCCAGCTCCCAGAGTGATGCCTCGGCCACCCCAAATCCCAGAAAACATATTTTGCCATAATTGTGGGAAGGATGGGCACATGAAGAGAGAATGCCAGTCCACAAAAGACCTAGATAAAGTTGTATATAGGCTTCAAGGCAAGCTTTGGAGAACGAATCAGCAGTCAAGGAGTGCCCAAAATGACCGCAGTGAGGGTTCAAGAAGTAGTAACTCAAATCCCTATGTGGTTAAATCATCTGTCCAGGCCTTGGCTGCTGTCCCTCCAGACTGGTCCAAAATAGTGGGCCCTTCAATGGAGACTACCGTGGCTGTGAATGGTATTCCTACTCGTGCTGTGCTGGACAGTGGGTCACAAGTGACCATTGTATTTCAGGATTGGTATGGCAAACACTTATCTGCTGTGCCCTTACAATCCCTGGAAGGTCTACATGTGTGGGGGCTGAGCGACAAGTCTTATCCCTACCTAGGATATGTCCACCTCTGGTTGTCATTTCCTGCAGCAGTAACTGGTGTAGAGGAGCAAGTTGAGACACTGGTCTTAGTGTGTCCCCCTACTGGACTGTATGATGGGGTTCCCTGTTAATTGGGACCAACGCCCATATGTTTGGGAGACTGGCACAACTCTGTCATGAGAAACAAGGGCGATGGACTGGGAGGGCCCTAAGAATTCCCACTCTGATCAAGAGGGCCTATGATTTGCAACAGAACCCCAAAGGAGTGGACCAAGATGAACCGGCAGGGGTCATGTGGAAGAAGGATCCCGATTCAATGGTACTGGCCCCTAACGCCCAGTGTACTGTTCAAGGGGAGGTCCACCTCTGCAAAGATGTCAAGAACAAAATACTGATGTTGGACGCGCCAGGCAATAGAAAATTGCTGGAAGGATTATTGGTTAAGGCCAGCATCTTGCCAGCTTGTGCTCATGCCTATGCATGATGAGTGATGGTCCAGATTCATAATGTGTCAGATCGGGAGATCTGGGTGAACAGAAGATGCACCCTAGCTATGGTACACTGCACAGACACTGCAGTGTTGCCCAGCAACAAACCCCCTGGCAAGACAGATAGAGTGACTCCCAACTTGTTTGATTTTGGTGACTCCCCATTACCAGCTGAATGGAAGACTAGAATTAGCCAGAAACTTGCCCAGAAAGATCAAGTGTTTTTGTTAAAGGAATGGGACATGGGATATGTCCAGGGTGTGGAGCATCACATACACCTGCACGATGAACGGCCATTTCGAGAGAGGTCTCGATGCCTAGCCCCTGCAGACATAGACGATGTGAGAAGACACTTGCAGGAAATGCTTGCAGCTGGTGTAATACAAGAATCCAGGAGCCCATATGCTTCTTCCATTGTGGTTGTGCATAAGAAGAATGGAACAGTATGAATGTGTGTAGATTATCAGACCCTCAACAGGCGGACCATCCTTGATCAATACACCATGCCCCGTATACAAGATGCTCTGGATTGTTTGAATGGGAGCAAATGGTTCTCAGTGTTGGATCTTCGCAGTGGATATTACCAAATTCCGATGGCTCTGGATGACCATGAGAAGACAGCCTTCATCTGTTCTTTGGGGTTCTACGAATTCTTGAGAATGCCACAGGGGATATCGGGCGCTCGAGCCACCTTCCAGCGACTGATGGAACGAGCGGTGGGAGACATGAATTTGCTGGAATGCTTGGTGTACTTGGACAATGTCATTGTGTTTGGGAGCTCCCTAGAGGAACATGAGAGTTGACTGTTCAAAGTACTAGACTGACTGGAAGATTTCGGCCTCAAGCTGTCCATTGACAAGTGCCAGTTTTTCCAAACCTCTGTGAAGTATGTGGGGCACACGGTGTCTACAGAGGGGATAGAGACTGATCCTAGTAAAGTTGAAACCTTGACTACTTGGTCCCAGCCCCACAATTTGAAAGAACTACAACATTTTCTGGGATTCTGTGGCTATTGCTGCCGGTTCATAAAGGACTATTCCAAAGTGATTCGGCCACTCTTGAATCTTACCCAGGGTTACCCTCCTACCAGTCAAAAATTCAAACAAGGGGCCATCAAAGAACCAGACAAAGCATATTTCTACCCAGCTGAACTTTTTGGGTCCCGTTGGACGCCTGACTGTGAAGCAGCTTTCCACAAAGTCATATACCAGCTCACCCATGCCCCCATCCTCATTTATGCTGATCCCACAAAACCCTATGTACTGCATACTGACGCCGGTCTGCAGGGTCTAGGACCTGTACTGTATCAAGCCCATGCGGATGGTTTGAGACCAGCGGCATTCACCAGTAGGCGCCTGACCCTGTCAGAGCGAAACTACCCTGTGCACAAGTTGGAGTTCCTTGAGTTAAAATGGGCCATTGTCGACCAGTTTCATGATTACCTCTGTGGGATGAAAATATTGGTGAGGACTGACAATAACCCATTGACCTATGTACAGACTTCTGCTAAGTTAGACGCCATGAGGCACTGGTGGCTTTCTGCATTGTCAACATATGATTATGCTGTTGAATGCAGACCGGGCCTGAATCATATTGATGCTGACGCCCTATCCCGGAGGCCCATTTCCAAGAGCGACTGGGTCAGGCTGTCTGAACCTGACATCTGAGCATTGTGCCAAAAGTTTGATAGAAATGAACAGATGTCTACGGACACAGCGGACTGCTTAGCAGATTGCTTGGGCCCCTCTGACACCTGCATACCAGCTGCGTATTGCCACTTTTCTGCTCTAGATATTAGTGCGCTACCTCAATTTGATAATGACAGCATTCAATGGGCTAAATCCTGAGATCCTATGATTCAGCTAGCACTTGGCGCCCTTCATGCAGGAAAAGATGTGTCCAAGCTGCGTTCCTGTGATCTGCGAACCACTTTATTGTTTAAACAAGACCCCAGGTTGAAGCTGCTTAATCAGTTGTTGTACAGAGAGACAGTAGATTGGGGTGGCCAAATAAACAAGCAACAATTGGTCCTGCCCACAGCCTTCAAAGATTTGGTACTGAGGTCCCTCCACAATCATATGGGCCACCTCGGTATCGACCGGACCCTTGACCTAGTACGATCTCAATTCTACTGGCCCAAGATGGGGGCCGATGTTGAGCACCATGTAAGGACTTGTAGTTGCTGCCTGCAGAGAAATGCCCTGCCTCAGAGGGCTGCTCCCTTGTCAACATTACTACCAGCACCCCAATAGAACTAGTTTGCATAGACTTCATGAGTTTAGAGCCTGAACAGCAAAACATTGGCAACGTGTTAGTGATTACGGACCTTTTCACATGGTATGCACAAGCTTTTCCTACCAAAGATCAAAAAGCATCTACCGTGGCCAAGGTGCTAGTGGAAAATTTCTTCGTCCACTATGGGGCCCCCCAGCAAATTCACTCTGATCAGGGCCGGACTTTGAGAGTCATAATCAAAGAAATGCTCTCTATTAAAAGCGGAAGTCAAGTACCACCCCTTATCACCCGCAGGGGGATCCTCAACCAGAACGCTTTAACCGCACCCTGCTAGACATGCTAGGCACCCTCCACCCAAAAGATAAACATAAATGGAGCCAGCAGATTAGCACCTTGATACACGCATGCAATTGCACAAAGAATGATGCTACCGGGTTCTCTCCCTACCGCCTTATGTTCGGGAGAGCGGCCCGGTTACCTATTGATGTCTGTTTTGGGATTTCTCCTGATGGGGTCCGAGCCAAAGATTACGTGCAATATGTACAAAAACTGAAAGCTCAATTGAACCATGCCTATCAACTGGCCCAGACAATGGCCGCCAAAAGAAATCTTGCCAACAAAGAGAGACATGATAGAAAAGTAAAGGCTCAAGAGTTTAGGCCTGGAGACCATGTGTTGTTACGAAACTTAGGATTGCATGGTAAACTCAAAATTGCTGATCGATGGCACCATCTTCCCCATGTTGTAGTTGGAAAGTTGGATGATTTGCCAGTGTACAAAGTGCGCCCAGAGAATAAATCCAAATCTGTCAAGACCATGCACCGTAACCACTTGCTACCTATTGGTCAAGTTATAATTGAGGCTGAACCCGCCGAGGTTCATTCCCCTTGACCAGTGACTCGTGCTGCTGCAAGAAAGAAAGAGAGTCAGCCTGCCCCCGTGGTTGCCGATTTAAGACTTCCCCCGGAGCAGGCCCAGAATGATAGTGACTGTCAGTCTAACTCGGATGACAGTGAGTGTGATAATGCCTATTACCCCTCATATGAACTGAGTCAGTTGTTTTGTGGAAATCCTATGTTGAATTATGGGGATAAAGCTGGACCTTCTGGACTGCCCAATGCACCAGCATCATCCTTGGAGCCAATGCTCCCTGAAGGTGAAGTGCAAAGTATCACGTCTGAGGATGCTGAGTCTTTGTGTATTGTGGAACTGTATGATTTGCCTGAAGGAGAGGCTGATGGTATGAGTATTTCTGGTGACATGCCAGAACTTGAGGAACACTATGAGAGTGCTGAAAACCCTCCTTCAGTGCCAGAGTGTCTTCAAAATGAGCCAAGTGTTGTAGAAACAGAGACTACAGAGCAAGGGGCTGACAGTGCTCCCAGCTTGGACATTCCCCTTCATGATGAGGCACCCCTCACAAGTGATGAAAGCTCCAAGACCGTTACTGAAAGTACAGAGACTGTGGTTGTTCACCCCAGAAAGACTGGCTGAGTTGTCAAGCCAGTGGTTCACTTCAGTTACGATTCCCCAGGGAGGCCAATGGATTTGCCTCTCAATGTAGTCCACAAACGTGTTTGTGTCTCTCAGCGCTCACTGCCCAAATTGAGCTTGAAGGCCCATTCCAGGTTACTTGTTCTCCCTCTCACCATGGTGCCCCTGACCCATCCAGCCCCAAGTTAGCTGATAGGGAAGGGTCTCCTCTTGCATTGTTTAGAGTACCAGAAGTTATTACATGATTCTGTATAGTAATGTTCAATTTACCTGTGTGAAATATGCATAATGTATTGTCAGAATGGAAATGATATAGTGGAATACATTGAAATGTATAGTAAAGTGACAAGTTATGCCAACTGATGAATCATGTAGTACTTGCATAGCATGTTAATGGTATAAATATCTTGTATATGTTGCATTTTCAGTGTTATGATGGTACAGACTTGACGCGGATGCCAAGTTTTCACAGGCAGAGAAGGATGTAATCCCCCTACAAATGGGGGTTCCCAAAAAGTCTTCCTTGAGCTTGCCTAAATGCTTACTGCCAGGCTGGTGTCCTGCATTTTAGCAGCTTAAATGTGATTGCCAGAGCCTGTATAGCCTCTGTGTACGTCTCTTTGAAATCTGCCTAATTGCAGCTTAAGTAATCTGAGAGGGAGCTCTGTTGAAAGATGTGACTATTTACTGAAAATCATTTAGCGTGATAATGATTATGTAGTTTGTCTAGCCTGCTTGATTTGTAGCAAGGACTGTTTTATTTTTCTCCACTATATTGGTCCTGGACTGCAAATTAGACCAATCAGTTCTGGTGGGACCTAAAATGTAGCCGGACTACAGGAGCTGTCTGAATTCAAGATCTGTAGGAACTGTGGTTTGAGCTTTTTGCACCTTTTTTGCAAGTGAAGGGGGAGCTCTTGCTTTGACTGACAGCCAAATCAGCCAACCAAATCTTTTGGATCTTGGGGAAGTCCCAGGCTGCTTGCAGTTTTCAGTTAGTTCTAAGCTGGGAAGTGAAATGAGAGGAGCTGAAGTGATTTTGGGCAGCAATCCTGAGTGTATTCGCATTGGAAAACTGTGAAAAGGCTAAGCTTTTGGCCTGCATGTGAGTGTGCTGCTTCTGAGAGGAAAAGAAGAGAATTATTTTGGACTAAATCCAAGTTTGTGCGACTAAAGTAAGCTACTGAAGTGGGCCAGGCTCAACCTGAAGAAGACCGAAGATTTTGCTGAATGCGATCGGCCTATCAGGAGTTCCAGCTACCTCTAAGCTCCCGGTGTGTGCAGAGACTTTGCCATTGTGACCAGGGAGCGCTTTGCCTGGTACAGTAGAATTCCCTTACATGTAAATGGACTATGAGCTGCTAGTGGATCGTGAGTTAGTCCCCCACTGTGTGAACTGTGTTCTGCTTGCTGGAAGCTGTATCCAGCCCAAAATGGACTGCATCCGAATTTGTCTCCATGCGGTCTGGGCCTTGCCAGACTGGCTCAGCCAGACTACCCACTGCACAGAGAAGCCATCAACGAGAGACCTGCCTGGGGATCAGCTCCCTGCTCTACGCTTGAACAGGAATGATGCCTCTGTGACTCATGTGGGCCTGCTTCTCCTGGCATTCCAGATCAACCACCTGCTTTCTCGATTTTCATCCAGCCTGTGTCCAGTCTTGGGTATCGTGAGTAAATACCAGGGTAGCTCCCTGCAACAACAGCTTAATCTGAGTGTGTCATCCGATTGTGTTGTTGTTTCATTCCCTTTATGAACTGAGCCCTCTGGCTCCGGATTATAAATACTGTGTACTGTGCATGTTGTGTTTTCAATCACAGGGCCCTAACCAGCTGCAACCCCGGGCATCGGTCCTGGCTAGCCCATCTCTTCTCCACCTGGGTACCCAGCGGTGTACTGTGTGGGGAGACTCAAAACGCATACATAACTGCTTGATTGATATAACCTTTAAGCTAATTAACCTGATTTTGCCCCTCCCTTGTTCAAGTCCCCTGAATAAATCGGATCTAACTTGTTCTGCATGTAATCTGACTGTGGTTCCAGTTTGTGCTCAAAGTACTGTACTGTTGCTATTTGCTGTGCATAACCTTGTTTTACAGAGGTTCCCCAGGGTCAAGTCAGAGGAACCATCCCTGGTGGTAAGTGCAAACAGTGTGGGTACTTGTGTGGTGTACCAGGGGTATTGTGAAAGTGATTATTGTACATGTTCAGGCCACTAGAGGGGAAAGAGGGGGGTTACAGTGTCCCGGAGGGCTGTGCCCAGGTTAGCTTGACCACTACCAACCCTGACCTCTGGGTGGAGGTACCCGTTTCAGAACTCAGGCCCCTAACCTACGAGCCAAGCAGGCAGGGGTAGTAGCCCTTAGGATAGCGCCACATAGGGGTTACAGTTTCATTGCCAAAGCTTCTTCAACAGAGATGTGACTTCATCTGCGATCTCTGTGAATTGTTCTCATTCCTTGAGACTTGGAAGTTATTTTGCAGGGCAAGACAATGCACCATGGCCAGCCCAGTGGTGCTGAGGGTTGAGGCACTGGATGCCACACCTCGCGCTATGCTGGCAACCCAGGTTCGGGAGCAAGCTTGGGCCACCGGGGGTTGGCTGGGGGGGTTGATTTAGATTGAGCCACCAGCAGGCAGTTCTCCTTTCCCAGGGGAGGGGCGGTTGCATTGCACAGCTCTGGCGGCTCCTGGTGGCGACTAGGGAGAGCAGCTGATATGGTGCATGTTATAGGGGTATGGGTGCTGCAGCAGGCATCCTGCAGGTGGGACCACACCCGCACTGCACTGGACATCATTGCATGTCCGCTCCCCAGGACCACAGGAGAAACAGGGAAAGCTCTGGCACCCAGGTAGGCAATGGTGGGTCCCAAGGACGGCCCCCATGATCATCACTGGGTCACTGCCAGCCAGTCTCCGTCTCTCCTCCTGTCAGCACAGCGGTAGAACAACTGCTTGTGAGCAGACCTGGGTTCGGGAGCCGACCGGAGTGGCTAGAGAGCCAGCAGGGAGGATGTGGATTGAGTGGTCTATGCACGCTCTCCACCTCCGGGGGAGTGGTAAGAGTCTCTAGTCAAGGGCTTCTGCTACTGGTGACTCAGCTAGAGCTGGTACAGAGAGGTAGGCTAGATGCAAGATGTGTTTATGCCACAGCATCATTGCATGCCACTCTTCCCGTAGTCATGAGTCACAACGCCAAGCTGGAAGAGCTACATGCTGCTCCCGTAGCACCACCTCATAGCTGACCTAGGGTTCTGTGCCTGGATCCAGAACCGGCAGTTCGATGTGGTAAGAGGCAGCCCTGGGGGGTAAGCCGGGGACACTTTGGGCAGGAGTGGCCTCAACATCACCACGGACTGTGGTTGTGTGTGGCCAAGCCAATGGAGAGCCGTCCTAGCAACTGAAAGTGCAGTCAGTTAAAAAAATTAATAAATAAGAGATAGCCAATAGAAAGTGCATCTGGAGGAGGGAGACATTCAACTTAACTGATACAGTAGGGCACAGTGGTGCTCCTCCCATTCAGATATTAAAATGAATCCTAGTAACTGATAATAAACATTGTTTAAGGGTAAAAGATGTGAAGCAGAGGCGTGTCGATAAATAGTGTTGCAGTAATCTAAAATCCGGAGAATGGCTTGCACAATAATATGTCTATGGTCCGAGTTATTGTTCTGCTTATTTCTCTTAAAACAGTCCTATAAGAGCAAGCCCAGTGGTGCAGAGCGCAGAGGTGCCCAGTGCCTCACCTCTCCCACGCTGGCAACCCAAGTTCAAGGGTGAGCTCGGGTGGCTGGGGGTCAGCCGGGGGGAGGTGCTGGAAGAGGATTGACTGGCCACCATGCAATTCTCCTCTCCTGAATTAGGGAGGTTCACCTTCCTGGCCCTTGACTGCCACCAAGTGGAGGCTCGGTGGTACTGCAGGCAGATGGGGGTCTGGCGCTAGGTCAGGTGGGTGGATCGGGGCCAGTCAGGCTTCAGAGGGCATGCACATCTCCATGCGCATGCATGACCATGCTACTGTGACCCTGGGGAGTTAAGGTAGAAAACCAGGAGGAAAAATTAATCAGTGGCAAAATTAAGACCGACCTCTCACAGGCTGTGCACTGGTGGCTGGGCACCTGCCACAGTCCTGTGTCAGAGGATGATGGTAGCAAGGTAAGCCCTGGAGGAGCCAGGTGATGGGGTGGGGGGTTGGTTGGAAAGGAGCAGTTGAGGCAAGGAGAATCAATCCAATATGGAAGAAAAAAAATTGTCCTATCAGGTCAGCTCACTGGTGTGGAGGGCTGAGGAACTGGGCACCTTACTTCCTGCCACGCTAGCAGTCAGGGTTCGGAAATAGAGGTGGGTTGCTCGGAGGCCCACCGGTTAGGGAAGATTGAGCATCAGGAGGGTAACTCTCCTCCTTCAGGGTGGGGACACAGGATGTCTCACTTGGCGGCTGACACCTATGACTGGATTTTCAAAGAGCCCCTAGATTGCCACAGATTTGCGGCAATCTAGGGCTGTGGAACACCCTGGCTGAGTCAGGGACCCTGCGCCCTATTCAAGAAGAACAGGGTTCCAGCACCACAAAACTGGATGTTGCCGCATTTGCTGGCATGCGCCAAAGCAATTGTGCACCTGCAGTAAATGCTGCAGCTATGTGGCCATCCCCCCACCTGGCTCAACAGCAGAGGTGCCGGGATGCATAGGGGTTGGGGACAAACACAGGAGAAGAATGAGAGGTACGGAGGTGGCAAGGGCATGGGTTGCCATAGTGGCAGTTTTGGGGGTGGGCAGGCATATTAGTGAAGGTGCACCCGGTGGGGGTACTGAATATTGGCAATAAAGGCACTGCTGTGGAATGGTGAGGCAGGTCCAGAGAATTACAGTGCCATGGCCCCATGAGGACACAGCCCTGGCAGCAGCCCCCAGGGCTGTGCCCACAAGGTGTCACGACACTGTGTGTCTCTGTACCCCCTCACCGTTCCTTAGTAGTGTTAGTATTGCCCAATAATCAGCACCCCCGCTGGGTGCACCATCACTATCATGCCTGACCACCCCACTCCCAACCACAACTATGGCACCCTGTGCCACCACCCTACACATTTGTCAGGATACCCCAAAAACAATCTCCACTGGGGTATGGACTGCCATGCTCATTTATGTCACAAGGAGGGAAGATGTGCCAGTTTGCAGCAGCAGGCCCTGATTCAGACGCAGACCATGTTGTTGAATCGGAACTGACGCATCCTTTGCTGCAAGGTGCAGATTGCGGCAAAACCCTTTGTCACAAGCACCTTGCGGCATTCATTGGGCTTTGAAAGTCTAGCTCCTAGTGTTTCTGGGTGGCAGCGCAGCACAACATCAGGAAAGGTGACTTGCCCATTAATGCCGGGGTCCACATCTGCAGAGGTGGAGATGGGATAATGCGTGATTGCACTTGACATGGGCCCAGGGGAGAAAACCAAGATGTAAAATCCCCTCTGACCTAGCAGGATGGCGGACTGATTTCTTGCATGCTCCACACTGGTGATTGGGCTCTCCCAGCATCCTCTGTCTGAGGACACCAGGGCAACAGCAACAAGTAAGCCCCAGGGAAGTAGGGTGATATGGCCTGGGAGACCACTCCTGAATGTGGCCTGGTCGATAGTAAAAGGAGTTAAAACTACTAATAAAAAAAGTCCTATTTTTCCCTTATCTAATTCTGCCTTTTTGAGCATTCAGTATTCATCTGTATGTAAATACTTCCACAGAGAGCACTTTTACATAGAAACATACAATTTGACGACAGATAAGGACTGCTTGGCCCACCCAGTCTGCCCATTTCCCTACCTACTGGATAAGCTGCAGATCCTAGTTAACCAGCAGCCTACTTCTTCCTACCCCCACCCCCTAGAATGGCCTTATGACTGTCCCATGATTGCTTGAATTCCATCACCGTTTTTGACTCCACAACCTCCTCCGGAAGGCCGTTCCATGCATCCACAACCCTCTCTGTGAAAAAATACTTCCTCAAATTACCTCTGAGCCACCCCACCATCTTCAAATTGTGCCCCCTTGTTAGTGCACACCTCTTTTTTTGGAAGATGCTACCCTCTTGGACTTTGTTGATTCCTTGAGGTACTTGAGCGTTTCTATCATGTCCGCCTCTCCCTTCTTTCCTCTAGGCTATACATATTAAGCTCCTTTAGTCTCTCTTCATATGTCTTCCGTGCAGACTCTGCACCATTTTAGTTGCCCTCTCTGGACAGCTTCCATCCTGTCTATGTCTTTATGGAGACTGGGTCTCCAGAACTGCATGCAGTACTCAGATGGGGTCTGACCAGCTGTCTGTACAGAGGGATAATAACTTCCTGTTTTCTACTGGTGATGCCTCTCCCTACACATCCCAGTATTCCCCCAGCCCTCCTTGCTGCCCTCTCACATTGCTTGCCCACCTTTAGGTCATCTGATATGACTACCCCCAGGTCCCTTTCCATTTTTTTTGTTGTTAGTATCTCACCCCCCATTGGGTGTAAGAGTGGTCTCATACATATTCTTAGAGTATGAGAACTGCAAACTGAGGGTGAGTGGTTCTGATACCCTAAGGATGTGAGATCACTCTTAGAACTGTACGAGTGGACTCAGTGGAGGCATAAAAACTGTAGCCCAGGTGCCATGTGCCAATGGGCTACTACCGCTGCCTGTTGTCCCTGGTACAGGTTAAGGGGCCTGTGTTCTGCTACAGTAGCAATTGGGGGTTCTTTCCCAAAGTAATGAATAATAGAGCGGTGCCTCCACCCAGGGTAAATTATAAGTGGGTCAGGTGACCGGTCAGTACAGCCTCCTGGAATACTGCACCTACCCACCTCCCTGACCAACCAATCTGCACACTGGATCCCCAACCACTTTTTCCCACCAGATATCATAGAACTTTAAGAACGCAAAATGCAAAAACCCTCTCTGGACACAGCAACTGCAACAAATAACTCACAGCTTTATTAAGGGGAAGGACTAGGAATGGGGTACCTGGAGCCGGGATACCTGTGGGAAGAAAAGAGATTAGAGACAAAATTTGGTAAACAGTAACATAAGGGCCCGTAGGCCACCCACCTCCCGGCTGCCCACCCCACTGGTACCAGCTGTGACGTAGACAGCCAGTTCTGAGTGCTGTATTATATTTTTTTTAATATAAAATGTATTAATGTCTCTGCTGAAAATTCAAATGCTCTAGAAATGACCTCACTCATTCCCACCCCCCAGATTTCAGCTCGCAGCTGCAGGCGCAGAGAACTGCTGACAGCATGTATCGCACACACTCAGTTTTTAGAGGCAATGTGTTACCTGGAAGAATTTAATCAAGGTTCCTGTTTCTCTGACTTAATTATAGACTGGTTTGAGTTAATTTTGTGAAGAGGGAAATCATAAAAAAGGCTTATGACATTGAAGAAAAAAAACACAGGCTATTACACAGAGGTGAGAGGTCATAAATGACCCTGTGAAGCCTGTGTGAGGAGGGTACAGCATGAGATCAAAGAAAGTGTAATTTGAAACTTGAGTAATGTTAAGGTTGCAGAATTAATACTTTGAAATTGCATCCTGTGGTTGTATAGAAATATATATTTTTTAGATATTTGAGAGAGGAGGAGCTGTATGACTTCATCCAAAAGGGGTTGGCCAATACTGCTTGTTAAGATTATTGTCTTTTACTACAGAAAGACACTTTTTATCTGACACTGACCAAGAAAACATCTGAGCACTGAAAACAGGTATTTAGAAAGCTAAACAAAATCTAAATATAGTTGTAGGAATTGCACTGTTTTAAACCTTGTTTTGTTTAAAGATGTGTATGCCTTGGGATATAAGAGTTCTGTATTGTGTGTCTGACGTATTATTATATATTTTAGTAAAAACTCTAATTTTAGAGCAAACCTGGTCTGTCTTTGAATTGCTTTATTTTGCTTAGAAATATTTATGGTTCAGCAGACCTATAGCTTGTATGGTGGTACCAAACTGGAAAAAGAAGCGTTTTAAATCTGAGGTCTTTATTAAAGTTTTAAAGGGTTCATCTCTGAATACCTGGTTAGGTGCCCATAGACAAATATATCTGGCCCCCTGAAGACAGATATATCTGAGCCTTTGCATTGGGTATGCTAGCAAGAGGTTAACAGTTTGAATCCCTCCAGAACTGAGAACAAAGGTTGATCCGAACTCCCAAAAACAGACAAGATGGTTACCTTGTCTGTTACACTGTTCACAAGACTGCGCTCAGAGGTTGGCACTTTGGGAGTAGAGGGCCTGACCTGCTGAGTGAATCTGTGACACCAGCATTACCCTAAGAAGTCCCTGGGGTACCCACTTGGTGCAGGGCTGGATGTTGCCAGGGGCTGGCCGGCTATTGGAGCCCTGGAAGGTTGGAAAAAATGTTTCAATGTAGAATCACACACCAATGTCTCAGAATCCAGGAGCCAGGTCCTGGGTACTCATGGTTTACAGACCTCAACAACGGTTGGCGTAACAATTTCCAGCTGTCCTGGAGTATGGTGCGCCACTCAATTTATACTACAATGGGCAAAAGGGAGGATGGTCTTGGTTTCCCTGGCAGGTTGGATCTCGCTTGAAGGTCTTGCAGCTTGTCTCCTTGATTGAAGGTCTGGCCACTTGTCACCTTCAGCCACTTCTGGCCTGTTGCAGAGCTCAATGGCAGGTCCACACCAGCCCCAGAAGGCCCAGATTCGGGAGTGGCTCCACAGCCTGGCTCCCCACAAGAGCTGTAGATGCCCTAGCACCCCAGCAAGCGCTGGTGACCTCCTGAGACAGTGGGTCCCACTCTGAAAGGGGTTAACTAGTTCCCTCCCTAGCTCTGGGTGAGGACTCCCAAGCAGTAGGAGCCCTCCGCAGTCCCTTCACTGAGGTGGTAACTAGGCAATGCTTCCAATTAAACAGCAGTATCAGTGTGCCAATGGGTGCTAGCCCTCCGATTTGCACTCAGACTATAGCAGTCCACAGGGGAAATTCAGAACTAGGCAAACCCTTGTTCACTTCAGTGCTTTCTGTTCTAACTGTTCACAAAATATTCCTTTCAGCTTCTGATGGGACACAGCTCTCAGCCACTCAGCTCTGTCCACATAGCAAAGTCACTAGTGTTGCTCAGATATTGCTTTTGTGTATTCTACCACTATCTGTCAGATAGTGCTGGTATCTTACCATGGATTCTACTAAAAGTCCTACCAAAGACAGATGTAGGATCCAGGGTCAGACAGTGATGGATCCTAGGTCAGATAGTTAGGATCCGGGGTCAGACAGCGATAGATCCTAGTTAGGATCCAGGGATCCTAGGTCAGAGAATTAGGGTCTGGGGGCAGATAGTGATGGATCCTAGGTCAGATAGGATACGAGCTGGATCCTGGAAGGTGGGATCTATGGTCAGATGTACTATTATCCTACCACAGCAACTATCTGGCCAAACTGGAGGTATCCGTAGGTATCCTAATTTCTAGGATACTATCTCAGCAACATTAAAAGTCACAGAACTGGGCTAGCACCCTGCACCAGAGACGCTTTGCCTCTTTAGAATTTTAAACAGAGTCCCAAACTGTAAAACAAGTTCTCTGCAGCTAGGGTTCAACTTCCAAATGAAAACAGCACAGTCAATCCACCAGTGCAGGGTCTCTGCAGCAGCTACTTTTCCCCTCAAAGCAACACAGCTCACAGTGCCTGGAGAGGTGCAACATCAGTCCAGTCTCTCACTCTCTCTTTTCCTCTGGAACTCCTTTCCCGTAGTGGCAGTCTCCATCCGAGACCGGAGTAAGGTTTCTGAAAGTCCACTTCCACTCACATAGGATCCTACTAGCTTGAGAAGAGCCCAGAAACAGACTGAAGAAATCCCAGAAAGTCCTTGGGTTTTCTCTCAGGTATCCAGCCTCCTGATTGGCTGGTCAAGCCAATCAATCATCAATAACCATAGTAATCAGTACTTCCTAATTGTTCATTGGAACATGATCTAGGCACCTGAATTTGGGAAACTCCCCCTCCCAGAAGTCCTCTGGCTCAGCTTTAGGCGCCTAGACACTTGATTGGTTGCTGGCAGGGGTAATAGTATCATCAACATTCACTAAAATACCACTAACAGCTTAATCTGGTTCAAAGTCAGTTGGCATTCATCTGTATTCCCCTCCCCCGGGTCGTGCCTGAAAATAGGCAGAATTTGTCTAGTGCGCTTACCCGGTCAACAAAAACTAAATAAAATAAACATGGTAGCCCCCATTCAGCTTACAGCAGTCCTTATGTTGTCCCATCAAAGTTTGGGTGCAGCCAAAGCAAACACTTTTATTTTATAATAGCCCCACAGTATTGTAGCCCCAACTGTGCACTGTAAAACAAACCCACACTTAAACATGTATGTGCATCCAGACCCTTGTCGCTGCTGCCACAGTTCAGTGTCCCTAAGTGACAGGAAGCTCCTCATTAATATTCAAGGAGTGTATATTAATATTCATGAGCTATGAGCACCTCCACATTTAAACTTTATTTTAAAACATCACTGGGCCCTCTGCCCAGTCTCCCCAATGTCATCAGTCCCTACCGAGATGAAGAGGGGCAGCAGGACCTTGGACACACTACACACTCCCTGAATTACCTCAGATTGGGTTGTTGGCACATGAAAAGTGGCTGTGTGTGATTGCACAATTCCTGCTTGCTCTGAGGAGCAAAACAAATAGCAGAGGATCGCAAGCAAGTATTTAAGCCCAAACAGGGCTAAAACTATATACAGAGCTGTTCAGGGAAATTTGGGGAAACAAATGGAGGACCTGGGCCATGGTGGTGATGAGCAGAACGACAGGAGACATCGAGGAATAAACAGGAGTACGGGGCAACTCAGGTAAGCCCCAAAGGGGGTTACAAAACATTACTGATTGAGATTGATCAATGTAATGATCACAGCCTATATGTAAGTAATAAGCCCTTCCAGAGTGTGCATTTTAGGATTTTAATGCATGCCCCATGGGGTGTAGTAAGGCAGGAGGATGAAGGCCAAGTGTCCCTATGCCCCTGGGAAGTGCATTAATAAAGCAATAATACCCGACGAGGGGGGGAATTTGGGAATACTGGACTCTCCAGCGGCGTAATGAGGCCCAACACCATAGGCAGAGGGCCTTATAGCCCCTGGAAGGTCCAGTATTGCCCATACCACCCACCCTGGAGGGTAGTATTGTGCTTAGAAAATGGGCTATGTAATTTTTTATATGAGGACAAAGAAAAATATGAAGTAATTACATAACAAGCATTTGTCAATGCCGAACGTTCGCTTACAGGTATTTGCAGTGGTGTTTGGCACGTATGGTGCTTTACTCTAATGCCCTGTGCGATTGCTGGTATTTGCACTATAAATATTCAGCATGACCTTTTTGTTACCCCCATCTCATAAAAACATTTGAGACCTCCGCTTATGAACAGTCCCACTGTTATTTTGTTAATCTGTCCTGAGCATTGATTTCCCACAGCGACCCCACCATTGTGCTCCACATGTGCAAAAACACAGTTCGGGCAGGATGTGAAAAATGACAGCTGTAGCATTCATAGGGAGGTGTGAAGGGATGACAATGTTGAACATCTGGAGTGAAAATGCAACAATTTCCCGAACTTACGAGCGTACATGGAAACTGCGCAATGAACGCTCATGACACAGTCATTTTGTGGACTTTTGTCACCAAATTTTCAACATAGGCATTGTGGGACCTCTGCTCATGAACAGTGTCACTGTGATTTTCATAATCTGTCCTGAGCATTGATTTCTGACTGTGACTACACCATTGTGCGCTGGATGTGCAAAAACACATTTCAGCCAGGATGTGAAAAATGCCAGCTGTACTGCTCATAACGAGGTGTGAAAAAATGCCAGTGTTGAAAATCTGGAGTAAAAATATTTCAAATTCTCGAAGTTATGAGTGTGTGTGGAAACTGTGCAACACACGCTCGTAACACAGTCATTTTTTTAAATTTTTTCACCAAATTTGCAACATAGGATTTTGGGAGCCCACTCATTAACAGTGACACTGTTGTTTAGTTAATCAATCCCAAAAGGTGATTTTGTGCAGTGACCATGAAATCACCTTTGGGAACCGAATAACTCACATGACAGTAACTGAATCATGAGGTGGTGTCCCAAGAACCCCTGTTGAAAA
Organism: Neoceratodus forsteri; assembly: GCA_016271365.2. Classification (NCBI taxonomy): domain Eukaryota; kingdom Metazoa; phylum Chordata; order Ceratodontiformes; family Ceratodontidae; genus Neoceratodus; species Neoceratodus forsteri. The sequence continues at coordinate 238,797,601 of JADMNL010000026.1, forward strand.
TGTGGTGCCAAAATTTGCAAAATGCCAAGATAGCCACCTAAGTTGGAAAAAAAACATTTATGCCATTATACAGCTTACCGTCATTTCTTCAGTTTGCGTTCAGCTTTCAAGAGTGCAGACATGTTCCCACTCCACTGAAGATCATTGCGCCAGGCTCCGGAGGTAAGTATGGGGTGAGGGGGAGGTGGGGTATGCAGAGGGTGGGTGTGGGTTCAGGGAAGGGCACAAGACACAGCTTTCTGTTTTCACAGGTTTAAAAAAAAAAAAAATTTTGCGGGACAGTTTTCCCATTTACAGGGACAATGGGCATGCTGGGGTGGGCTCCCAGCATGTCACCTGGGTGTTTGTTGGGGGGGGGCCTGGAGACAATGGGACTGTGCACTCCGTCTGCACATACAATGTGTTTGGTGGGGGTAATAACAAGGGAGCAGGGTAGACGGCAGCAGAGGGAGGAAGTGGGAGGGATTTTATTAGCAGCCAGAGGGAAAAGGGCGACGTCAATATGCTAAATACACACACGTTACCACCGCTAATTGCAGTGGTGCTTTTCTTTTAACTGAAGACCACTGCAGCCAAACTGCTGTCATAGACAGCTCATGCATCCATTGGTGCAGTAGGGTTGCATACATTACACTGAGCACTGCATTAAACAGGAGGGTCACACACCGTCAAAAAGTCGTACTGTCTCAAAACGTTCCTTGCACATGCATGCAAGCGAATGCTAAAATAAACAAGCATTTGTCAATGCCGAACGTTGCTTGCTTCTATGTGCTGTTTAGGTATTTGGAAGTCATTGGAGTGCAAATATTGAAAATTTGTGAAACTTACGAGCGTGTGTAGGAACTGCGCAACGCACGCTCGTAAAACAGTCATTTTTAGGAATTTTTTCACCAAAGTTTCAACATAGCCATTTAAAGATCTCTTCTCATGAACAGTGTCACTGTGATTTTCTTAATGTGTCCCATACATTGAGTTTGCACACCGACTGCCATTGTGCGCTACATGGACAGAAACATGTTTTGGGCAGGATGTGAAAAATGACAGCTGTACTGCTCATGAGGAGGTGTGGTAAAATGGCAATGTTGAAAATCTGGAGTGAAAATATAGAAAATTCGAAAACTTATGAGCGTGCATAGGAACTGCGCAACGCACACTCGTAAAACAGTCAGTTTTAGGAATTGTTTCACCAAATTTTCAACACAGCCATTTTAAGACCTCTGCTCATGAACAGTGTCACTGTGATTTTCTTAATGTGTCCCATACATTGAGTTCGCACACCGACTGCGCCATTGTGCGCTACATGGGCGGAAACACATTTTAGGCAGGATGTGAAAAATGACAGCTGTACTGCTCATGAGGAGGTGTGGTAAAATGCCAATTTTGAAAATCTGGAGTGAAAATATTGAAAATTTGCAAACTTACAAGCGTGCATAGGAACTGCGCAACACACGCTGGTAAAACAGTCATTTTTAGGAATTTTTTCACCAAATTTTCAACATAGCCATTTTAAGACCTCTGCTAATGAACAGTGTCACTACGATTTTCTTAATTTGTCCCATACATTGATTGCGCACGCCGACTGCACCATTGTACGCTACATGGGCGGAAACACGTTTTGGGTGAGATGTGAAAAATGACAGCTATACTGCTCATAAGAAGGTGTGGTAAAATGACAATGTTGAAAATCTGGATTGAAAATAATGAAAATTTGTGAACTTACGAGCCTGCATAGGAACTGCGCAACGCACGTTCGTAAAAACGGTCATTTTTAGGAATTTTTCCACCAAATTTTCAAAATAGGCTTTTTGAGAGCCCACCTTATGAATGCTGGCAGTGTCATTTCATTAATCAGGCCCAAAAGGTGATTTCGCACAGTGACTGCGAAATCACCCTTCAGGACCGAATAACGCCATGACAGTGACATCATTCATGAGAAGGGTCCCAAACCCCATGTTGAAAATTTGGTGCAAAAATTCCAAAAAATGCCTGAGATATGCAACAAAGTTGAAAAACCCTATCTAGCCCATTATACAGCTTACCGGCATTTCCTCAGTTCGCGGTCGGCTTTGAAGAGTGCAGACGTGTTCCCGGTCCACCGAAGATTGTCGTGCCGAGCTCCGGAGGTAAGTATGGGGTGAGGAGGGGTGTGGGGAGGCAGGGTGCATGCAGGGTGGAGTTCGGGTTGTGGGAGGGTTCAGGGAGAAGTGCAGTGGGGCGTTTTGTTCTAGGTAAAAAGAAAAAAAAGACGACGCTGGACGTTTGCCACGCTGGGGTTGGCTCCCAGCGTGGCACCAAAGCTTTGGGGGCGTGATGTTACTAGCTGCTATGTATGACAGCGGTGGTTTTCTTTGAAGAGAAGACCACCGCTGTCATACACAGCTCCCGCACCCATTGGTGCAGGACCGCCACACCTGCTCAACGGAGCAGTGGATTGCACAGAAGAGGCACACCTCCAAAGTGTGCTACTCTCCCTAAACGTTCCTTGCGCATGCGTGCAAGTGAACGTAAAAATGACTACAGTTCCATTTTTTCTTCTTTTTCAGTAAAGTAGTCCCGGTATCTTTGGTAGTGTGCAGTTTCAGGCCCCACCCCACCCCACCCCATTAGTCAGTGCCTTTCTTTCCTGTTAAGTTTCTGCCATCCAATTGGTGAAAGTGTTTTTTTTTTTTTATGTCCTGTCAGTAGAAGCAGGAGACAGAAAAGAAAGTTGTAAACCTCTACTGCTCCTATTAATGGAGTGCCCAATCGCGGTAAGTTGTATAGTGCACTATAGTATTGTGGCAATCGGTTATAGTAGTGAGGGAGAGGCGCGTGCTACACATTTGAAAACCACACTGATAAGATGCGGTTTCGTGACGCCAATCAGTCGGACGGCTTTGGTTTTCTTATTTTCTTATGCATGCCCATTGCCTACTGTGTATTTTAAATTAGAAAAAAGTAAGGGAGATGGAGGGAGAGCACGTCTCTCATTGAGGGGACTACCTTGCTCGGCCATCTGCTACACATCATAAGCAGTTTCATTTTTGGGGGTGATCGAGCAGTCGGTTGGAGGAGGAATGAGGGAGGTGCAGTTATGTCTCAAAGAGTTGCGCTATCAACAGTAAATTAAAAAAAAAAAGATTAGCCCAGCTGAAAAGAAGAAGGAAACTACTTTGGTTCTCAAATACAGTAGCAGAAAAGGTCAGAGCCAAAAGGCTGGCCTTCAGGAAATATAAGGGAACACAGCGGGATGAAGATAGGGAGGCATACTAAACTGCCCTAAGGGAAACAGGGAAGGCAGTAAGGCAGGCAAAGTCCCAAACTGAGGAAACACTAGCACGAACAGTAAAAGAAGGTGACAAGACTTTCTATAGATACATTAGTGAAAGGAGAAAGTCCAGAGGGGGTATCGCTAAGCTCAATGGAGAAAAGGGGGCATGTGAGGAGGAGGAGGACCCTGTAAAAGCATCTATCCTAAATAGATACTTTTGCTCAGTATTTACTGAAGAGAAGGTAGGGCAGGGCCTACAGCTCAGCACCATGGACACAGGGGGGAGGGAGGTAAGCACTACTCCCTTCACAAGAGAAAGGGCCCTACAAGAGCTCGCTAAGCTCAGGGTGGATAAGGCAATGGGACCTGATGGCATACATCCCAGGGTACTTAAGGAGCTATGGGTGGAACTAGCAGAGCCGTTAGCAGAGCTGTTTAGTGAGTCTCTGAGCATAGAAGAGGTCCCAGAAGACTGGAGAAGGGCTCATGTGATCCCGCTCCACAAGAGTGGTAGCAGGGAGGAGGCAGGGAACTACAGACTAGTCAGTCTTACCTCAGTAGTGAGCAAGATTATGGAGGCACTCCTTAAGGAAAGGATAGTGCAACACCTGGAATCCATAGGGGCACAGGATCCAAGACAGCATGGGTTTACAAAAGGAAGGTCCTGTCAAACTAATCTCATAGATTTCTTTGACTGGGTAACCAGAGTTGTGGACCAAGGGGGAGCAGTGGATGTCACCTACCTTGACTTACATTCTAACATACTATTTGCCAGCAGATTAGGCCTTATGGTCTATCGAGTCTGCTCGAACCTAGATCCTTAGTTGGGTGCCGAGACCCTCCCATCCCTTGTGCTCCAGAAACCCCTATCATCCATCCCCACCCCCCTGGGACAGGCCATCATCTGATACATCCACTTTCTGTGTCTGTCCCACCCTCTCTTGAAGCCCTCCACTGTGGATCTCTGAACCAGCTCACCAGGCAGTGCATTCCAAGGGTCCACCACCCTCTCAGTGAAAAACCTCCTCCTCTTTTCCCCCCTCACCCTTCCACCTTCCAACTTCAAACCATGTCCTCTGGTGATACCTCCCTGCTTTAGTCTAAAGATCCCATCCATGTTTACCCTATTTATTCCCTTGAGGTACTTGAAGACCTCAATCATGTCCCCCCTGTCTCTCCTCTCCTCCAATGAAAACAGGCAGAGCTCCTCAAGTCTGTCCTCGTAAGTCAAATCCCCTAGCCCTCGTATCATCTTTGTTGCCCTCCTCTGTACCCTCTCCAGGAGCTGTATGTCCCTCTTCAAGTGTGGTCTCCAGTACTGTACACAGTACTCAAGGTGTGGTCTAACCAGTCCATTGTACAGCGGCAGAATCACTTCCTTGCTCCTAGAGGTGATCCCCTTGCGTGCATCCCAACATCCTGTTTGCCTTGCTAGCTGCTCTCCTGCACTGCTCAGAGTTATTCATACATGTATCCACCATGACCCCTAGGTCTTTTTTCCCCTGTTGAGGCTTCCAGCACCTCCCCTCCCAGGGTGTACCTGTGTTTAGGGTTTCCCCACCAAGATGCAACACCTTGCACTTGGCTATATTGAAATTTAATTTCCATGTGTGAGCCCAGCTTTCCAGGGTGTCCAGGTCCCCTTGCAGGGCCAACCTCCCCTCTTCTCCCTCAACTACTGCTCCCATCTTGGAGTCATCCGCGAAGAGACTCATTTCACACCCTATACCATCCCTGATGTCCGATATGTATGCATTAAACAGGATTGGACCCAGGACCGAGCCCTGTGGTACCCCACTACCAACCTCTGTAGGGTTCCAGAGCTCCCCACAGACCACTACTCTCTGAGTGCGTCCAGCTATCCAGTTTTCAATCCATCTGACCATCAAAGGCCTACTCTAACCCATCAGTTTCTCCACCAGACCATTGTAGGGGACAGAGTCAAGCTGCTTACTGAAGTCCAAAATAATACATCCACAGGCTACCCCTGTCCAGTTCTGATGTTACCCATTCATAGAACTCCTACAAGGTTGGTTTGACATGATCTACCTGGCACAAACCCATGCTGCCGACTATCCAGACCTCCCACCTCCTCCAAGTAAACCCCAATCGCTCCTTTAGTATACTCTCCATTAATTTTCCCACCACCGAGGTTAAACTGATGGGTCTATAGTTTCCTGGTACTTCCTTGACCCCCTTTATGGATTGGTACCACATGTGCCTCTCGCCAATCCCTAGGTACCCTCCCTGTCTCAAGTGACCTGCTAGAAAAGCTCCGCCAGGGTGCAGCCAGTATGTCCGCCAATTCCCATAGTACTGGATGAATGCCATCCGCCCAGGAGATTTGTCTTTTTTAGGCCTTGAGGCAAACCACCCTTTTGGCGGGATGGCATCATCCATCCCTCCACCTTACTGGTCTTTTTATCCTTATCCAGATGTGACACCCCTGGGGTACCTTTCCTCCCTTTTGCTCCATTTCTGTTGCTCCCTGATCCCACTCCCTGCCGCTTCTATCCCTTTGTGCCTTGCTTGTAGATATCCCATCCCCTCCCTAGTGAACACAGAGGCAAAGTACTGTTAAATATTTCTGCCTGGTCCCTCGCCTCTTCCACCCACCCTCCTTCTGATCTCAATCTGCTGAGATGGCCCTTAGTTTTTCTCCGCTCCCCAATGTACCGGAAGAACCCCTTTTCCCCTCCATGTATCCCCTGTGCCATCCGTTGCTCTTTACTGGACTTTGCTCCCCTCACCATACGGGTGACTTTTCTAGATGCAAGCTGGTACACATCAGTGTCAGCTTGTCATCCTAACTTCACTTTCATGGCAGTGGTTATAGCAATCAGGATAACAGACTTATAAAAAATAATTTTATGCCTAAAAAAGCAAAACAAATGTCTCTCCCTTAAGGTCCTAGCCTGCTGTATAAATGACAGTTGCCAAGGGGGTGAAGAGGTGGACAAAAGAGTCCTGCAGGAGCTCACTAAATTGAAGGTAGTCAAAGCGATGGAACCAGATGGCATACGCCCAAGGATATTAACAGAACTGCGAAGGGAGATAGCAGTACCTCTGGCAGCCATGTTCACTGAGTCATTCAACATGAGTGAATTGGAGGAGGGCACATGTGGTCCCTCTACACAAATCTGGCAGCAGGGAGGAGGCAGGGAACAATAGGCAATTCATTTCTTGGGACCGCATTCATGGGACTTCAGCAAAGCTTTTTACACTGTTCCACATAGAAGTTTGATAAATAAGCGGGGTAGGCTCAGGGTGGGTCAGAAGTTGGTCAACTGGGTGGCAAACTGGTTGACGGGCAGAAAACAGAGAGTGGTGGTAAATGGTATACAGTCAGAAGAGATGCAAGTCACAAGTGGGGTACATCAGGGATCAGTCCTGGGGCCAGTCCTCTTCAATATCTTCATTAGTGACATTGCAGGTGGACTAGAGGGTAAGGCTTGTCTGTTTGCAGATGACACGAAGATCTGCAACAGAGTAGATGATCCAGATGGGGTGGGCAGAATAAGAAGAGATCTGGATAAACTAGCAAAATGGTCAGAAGAGTGGCAACTGGGATTTAATGCAAAGAAGTGCAAGATCATGCACATAGGGAAGAGAAACCCTGAAGCCACCTATAGGCTGGGAGGGGAGTTGCTGACAGTCACAAAGGAAGAAAGAGACTTGGGATCATCATCACTGATGACCTGAAATCATCCAAGCAGACCTCTAAAGCAGTAGGTAAGGCTAGGGGATGTTAGGGTGTATTAGTAGGGGTATCACAAGTCGTAAGAGGGAAGTAATAATCCCTCTTTACAAGACACTGGTTAGGCCCCATCTGGAGTACTGCATGCAGTACTGGAGGCCACACCTTCACAAGGACATTAACCAAATTGAGGCAGTCCAGAGAAGGGCAACCAAAATGGTGCAGGGACTGCATCAGAAAACATATGAGGACAGATTAACGGAGCTCAATATGTATACCCTTGAGCAAAGGAGGGAGAGAGGTGATATGATCGAGGCATTCAAACACCTTAAGGGCATTAACAAGGTGAAAGAGTCTAACATGTTTAAATATAAGAAAAATAGCAGGACAAGAGAACACAGCATGAGATCAGAGGGAGGCCGATTAAGGGGGAATATGAGGAAATTCTTTTTCACAGAAAGAGTGGTGGATGCATGGAACGGCCTACGTCAGGAAGTGGTGGCTATGAATACAGTGCAGGGCTTCAAACAGGCATGGGATAGGCATGAGGGAGCAATACAAATGACTATGAATAGATAGGCCACTGAAAGAGCAAAGGTCGATGGCACATTTATAAGGTAGAAAAAGAAATGGGCAGACTGGATGGGCCTTGCGGTCCTTATCTGTCGTCAGCTTCTATGTTTCTATGTTTCTATGATGTTGTGAGCAACTATTATCAGACAGCTGCTAGAGAAGTATAGAGTACGGGGGGCCCGTATGTCTTGCCAAACGAGACAAAAAAAATGGCGATGATTTCATATTCAAATTAAGTAGTTTCAGCCAATTAGGAAGCAGGGTGGGCAGTAGGATGCTTTAGTGGGTGAAGGGGCACTATAGGCAGGGCCCCTACTTTTCTGCGGCAGAGTGGGACCAAGTTCTGCGGCAAGACCACCATTTGCCGCAGAACTTCTGCAGCGGTGGTTTGTAAATTCTGCGGAAGTTCTGCGGCACTAACAAATTACCACATCACAGTGTCAGCTTGTCATCCTAACTTCACTTTCATGGCAGTGGTTATAGCAATCAGGATAACAGACTTATAAAAAATAATTTTATGCCTAAAAAAGCAAAACAAATGTCTCTCCCTTAAGGTCCTAGCCTGCTGTATAAATGACATATGCAGATGGGATCTTATGTGATAAATAAGGTATTTCTATATGCATGCTATCTATCCCACGAATGAGGTTTCCACTGTCTATCACTTATATATTTGTATGTGCTTTCTACACCACTCATGAGGTTCCCACTGTGTATCACTTATATATTTATATGCAATCTGTAACATACATAGAAATATGCGTGTGTGTGTGTGTGTGTGTGTGTGTGGTGAGAGAGACAGAGATATCATATGTGTGTATGTATATATATATACATATATATATATATATATTATTTTTTTTAATTTCCATGAACTTGCATCCTCATTTATACAGGTAGGCATGAAAACACAGCATGCTACCCTCTGGCCCAACAGCTGTCCCTGCACACAACATTTCTCAATAAGTTTTAGGTGATTCTATTAACCAATGACAATATGTAATCAATAACCCTGGCAAAAATGCGTACAGTGCAATTATTTATTTAACAGGTCTGTTCTTTCACCAGGGCTACACATTATTATATTTCACTTTTCTGGGCATAATTTCTATATTTTTCTTAAAAATTTAGACAGTTAAATTCATTTTACCAGTTATTCATTTCAGATAGTGTCTTTATACCTTAAAGGCACAAAAAGGTTTGTACAAAGTGAGGTATGAACTTAACAGGTCTGTGCTATTGACAAGGTTTTGTTTAAGTTGGCCCTAGTGCAACAGTATAAGACTGAAAATTGTATTAGGCTGTAGTGCAGGCTGAGCAAATATCACCATGCATGATATGCTGTGCCACCGTCTCTGGCAGTGGGAGCTGTGGTAGATAAGTGACTATTCATTTCTGTTGCAGAATACAGCCAATTCATTAGCTAATGTATGATGTTATAGCAATGATAACATCACATTCTGAACATATGGTGGGGTTTGGATATAAAAAAAGTGAGGAAGGGAACGAGATTCTATGTACAAACAGAAATATTAATAAACAAGCATTTGTCAATGCCGAATGTTGCTTGCTTGTATGTGCTGTTTAGGTATTTGGAAGTGACAGTTTCATGCCTTCCTCCCAAGACATCCACTGTGTCTTTCCATTCAGTATTCACAGAAGAGTGGGAGGGGCAAGGGCCACAGCAGTACAGCAGTTGCCAAGGGGGGGTGAAGAGGTGGACAAAAGAGTCCTGCAGGAGCTCACTAAATTGAAGGTAGACAAAGCGATGGAACCAGATGGCATACGCCCAAGGATATTAACAGAACTGCGAAGGGAGATAGCAGTACCTCTGGCAGCCATGTTCACTGAGTCATTCAACATGAGTGAATTGGAGGAGGGCACATGTGGTCCCTCTACACAAATCTGGCAGCAGGGAGGAGGCAGGGAACAATAGGCAATTCAGCCTCACCTCAGTAGTGGGAAGATCATGGAGACATTGCTTAAAGAAAGGATAGTGGGGCATCTAGATGCCATCGAACCAGGACCATAGACAACATGGATTCACAGTGGGGACATCATGTCAGATAAATATGGTTGATTTATTTGACTGGGTGACAAAGGAAGTGAATCAGGGTGGGCAGCGGACAACGCTTATCTTGATTTCAGCAAAGCCTTTGACACCATCCCATATAGGAGGCTGATAAACTAGCTGGGTAGGCTGGACATGGGGGAAAGGGTGGTAAACTGGGTTAGAAACTGGCTAACAGACAGGAGGCAGAGAGTGGTGGTAAATGGTATGCAGTCTAGAGAGAGGGGGCGACCAGTGGGGTGCTGCAGGGATCGGTCCTGGGGCCAGTTCTGTTCAATGTCTCCATTAGTAATATTGCAGAACATCTGAAGAGAATTTTTTCACCAGATTTTCAACATAGCCATTTTAAGACCTCTGCTCACGAACAGTGTCACTGTGATTTTCTTAATTTGTCCCGTACATTGATTTCACACACCGACTGCGCCATTCTGCGCTACATGGGCGGAAACACATTTTGGGTGAGATGTGAAAAATGACAGCTGTACTACTCATAAGAAGGTGTGGTAAAATGGCAATGTTGAAAATCTGGAGTGGAAATATTGAAATTTCGCAAACTTACGAGCGTGTGTAGGAACTGCGCAACGCACGCTCGTAAAACAGTCATTTTTTGAATTTTGGCACCAAATTTTCAACATGGGGTTTTTGGGACCCTTCTCATATGATTCATTGTCATGGCGTATTGGCCCTCAAGGGTGATTTCCACAGTGACTCGTGAAATCACCCTTCGGCCCGAATACCGCCATGACAGTGACATCATTCATGAGAAGGGGTCCTAAAAACCCCATGTTGAAAATTTGGTGCAAAAATTCCCAAAAATGCCTGAGATATGCAATAAAGTTGAACCCCCATCTAGCCCATTATACAGCTTACCGGCATTTCCTCAGTTCGCGGTCGGCTTTGAAGAGTGCAGACGTGTTCCCGGTCCACCGAAGATCGTCGCGCAGGAGTCCGGAGGTAAGTATGGGGTGAGGGGGGTGTGAGGAGGCTGGGTGTGCAGTGGGTGGGTGCGGGTTGTGGGAGGGGGTTGGGAGACGTGCCGCGGGACCGTTTTTGTTTTACAGGTTTAAAAAAAAAAAATGACTATGTGGGGCGTTTGCCACGCTGGGGTGAGCTCCCAGCGTGGCACAAGGCGGCTGCAGCCGATGGGGATTGGGCTCCCGTCGGCCAGCGACCGCTTGCCATGCTGGGGTGGGCTCCCAGCATGGCAACTACTACTGGGGAGGGGACGCAGCTCAGCTGACGGGATTGGGCACCCTGTCGGTTATACAGTGCGTAAGGGGCACGACGCCTGTTTGTGTCTGTGTGGGGAAGGCGCATGAGCAGCCGATATCTATCGGTGCTCACTGAAGCATAGCTCTTTCAACTGTATGCCACTGCATTTTGGAGCGTGTCATAGACAGCAACAAAATGCATTGGCTTACAGGGGCCGTGCCTGCCAGCACACTGACTGAATTGGGGGAGAAAGTGACACACCTCCGAAATCTCCGATGATGGCACTATGTTTCTTGCACATGCATACAAGCAACATAAAAATCACCAAGAAGAGTGAATTCTGTGGCACTGCAGAAGTTCTGTGGTAGATTGCAAGGTCTGCGCAAAAGTCTGCGGCCACAGAATTCTAGGGGCCTTGACTATAGGCTGGTACTCTTTATTTCTGGGCATCTATTGAAAGTTAATGTACCCCCCCCCGGCAAGGGTACTAGCCAATCAGAAGCCAGGAAATAAAAAGTCCATTTTCTAAAAATCCTATGATGCACGCCATGGAGGGGCTTATTACACTTACAAAATGGCTGTAAGTAGATTTGTGGGGGAGGAAAATGAGATTCAGCATATGACCATGCATTTATAGAGGTTTAATGCACAGTTAGGTGATGTCTCTCGGCCAATGAAATTTCTAGATTTTTTTCTTGCCATTTTAAAAGCTTTGTTCATCTCCTGTCACATTTATTGTATTTATTATCTTGACTTTACTGTGAAATTGATTGTGGGCTGTTTTATGCCTTCTGCCATGTACTCATTGCTGCTTCATCCGTGCCTGTTCAGTTCTTGCCTGCTCATTGTGACTCTGTTCTAGGACACATACTGTGTTTCTTTGTTGCACTATTGCACTTTAACATATGAACAAAGGAACATTTGAAGAAGACAGCAGAATATGTCCATATGGTCTCTCCAGTCTGCTCGTATTGCAGGGTCCACAGCTTGAGCTATTGACTGCGCCCCCTCCCATATCCTCACATCCTTTCCATCTGCTCCTCCCATGATCTTTACATCCCCTTATGCTTGTCCCAGCCTCTCTTGAAGCTGCCTACTGTCTTTATCGAGGCCGCCTTTTCTGGCAGCTCATTCCAACTGGCCACCACCCTTTCCATGAAGAAGTGCTTCCTAACCGCTCTTCTAAACCTTCCTCCCCAGCTTAAGGCTGTGTCCTCTTGTTTTGGTTTCCACCAAGCAGCATGAAGTTGTTAGAAGATGTATATTACGTCATTAGCCACACCATAGCAGTAGTAGATTAGCTTATTTTATTAGCTTTTATGTTTATGTTTTGCCATTTTATTCTATTATTTGTACGCGTAATATTTGCCGGTAGCTGTTGGCAGGATCAGCAACAGTACGTTGCTATCTCTTCAACATTTTAATTCCTCTACTCTGTTTGATTGAAAGACGAACTAGGAAGTTCCTTGTTATTTGTATTACTAGGAGCTGGGAGTTTGCTGATCGGGACTGTGAGCTCGATCGCTGGATTCGAGCTGCCCCAGAACTGTACAGTGGGTCCTCCGGAGTGTTGGAGATATGGCCTGGAGTAGTGCCATCGGGACTTTGAGGCCGGTTTGGGAGAATCAGCGGTTCCTGTTTCTTGGGCCTTGTGGACTGTAGCAATTCTGGTGCTGATCCTGGAGTGCTGGCTTCCACGGTGAGCAAGGCTGAACTTGGTCTGAACCCAGGGAAGTTTATTGGAGTTGTTGACTGCGAGGGGAGATCGAGGCTGGTGCTGTAGGAGGACAGGCTCCAGTGTACCCGTGGTTCCTGGGTTTTTTGGTGGGTGGGCTGGAGAGCCTGCTCGCTTGGAACTAGTTGCGGCCTGAACTCCCTAGTAACCATAGGCACCGGGTTGTATGGGCTCATGGGACTTTGGCCCCAGCAATATTTTTTGACTTCGGCTGAGCCCCAGCAATATTTTGCCACATGCTGCCTTTAATTGCCTTTTCACATGCTCTCTGCTGACTGCTGTCTGCTAACTGTGATGTGCGCAGCCCCTTGCCCCCCCCCGCTCAAATTGGGCTGGCGGGCGTGGTACGCTGGACTGGTGGCTTTCTTTGAAATTAGCATCTTTGCCTTGCTGAACTGGTGGTTCACTAACTGACTCAACTTCCCACTCTGTGACTGGCCGAGAGAGACTGGGGGAGGGCTTATATTGGGTGAGAATCATGCATTACACCTGCAGCGTGCTTGCATCAGGGCAAGTCTGTGAGCGAGGACTGAGGAGGGGAGCGATGATTTAGGTGATCATGGCAGCACCATGCAGCAGGAGAGAGTTAGTGGCGTGGCAGTGGGCCAGCCTAGAAGAACAGAGAAGATTAGAAAGAGAGGTGGTGGTCCAGCAGGGGCATCCAGCCAGAAAGAGAAAAGAGCCAGAGATGAGAGAGAGAGAGAACAGCCAACTGGTGGTGCAGCAGGAGTTGGCAGTTGGCTGGGACTGCATGGGATTCAGTGATTCAAGGAGTCAAGTGGAATTAGGCCAGCGGCGGCCAGGCAGCAGCAGCATGCAACCTAAACCCATCTTCAATGTCTTTATAGGCGACATTGCAGAGGGACTGGAAGGAAAAGTATGTCTCTTTGCAGATGACACAAAGATCTGCAACAGAGTCGACACACAAGGTGGGGTGGAAAGGATGAGAAGGGACTTGGCAAGGTTAGAGTAATGGTCAAATGTATGGCAGCTTAGATTCAATGCTAAGAAGGGCAAGGTAATGCACCTGGGAAACAAAAACCCAGGGGAAGAGTACACAATGGGGGTGAATACTAACAACAACAACAAGCATTTGTCAATGCCGAATGTTTGCTTACTGGCATTGGCAGTGGTAGTGTAGAAGTTACAGAGCTGCGTAATAGGAATGGCAGTGGTATTGAATTGAAGCTAACCCCACCACCACTCTGCAGAGAGTGACAGGCATTGGGGTGTGCATTTGTCCTCAGGCATAATGGCCACGCTTATTTCACTACACACCCCACTCTGCAGAGACTGACAAGTGTGATGTGTTCCTTGGGGTCTTTGGCCCTTATCGCTACCACATTTCATTAGGAAATATGGTGAGATGGGTGCATATAGGAGAATGGGGTAAAGTTTGGGGTCAAGAGCCCAAGGCATACCTCTATGCCTCTCAGTTACTGCAGGGGTGGAATGGTACAGAGCATCACAGGCAAGAATCCCAAGTCACACCCTGATTCCTGTCATTCTCTATAGGGTTGGGCGATTTAGTTGAAAAGCCTAATACCTCAGGCATTCGCTGGTATTTTAACTCAAATTTTCAACATGTTTGGTTTGTGACCCCACCTCATGAACAGGGGAATATCAGTTTGGTAGCCGAAGCTGCTTATGCACAGTGACTATGGCATTTAGCACCACAGGTGCAAAATATTCCGAACAGGCTGTAAAAATGACAGCTGTAGTCTTCATGGGAGGTGTAAAATGGCTATGTTGCAAATGTGTAGTAAAAATATTTAAAAAGGTGAAGTCAATGCAGCGATATAGAAACCAGCAACGCACACCCGCTATATAAGTAGGTTGGGGATATTTTATGGCAGATTGTCAACTCAGGCATTTTGGTGCCTCCATCATGAACAGTGTCACTGTGATTTTCTTTATCTGTGCCGAACAATGATTTTCCATCAACCCATCACGCATCTTGCACTGAAAGTGTGAAAACACACTTCGCCATGTTGTGAAAAATGCCAGCTGTACTGTTCATAAGGAAGTGTTGAAAAATGCCACTAGTGAAAATCTGGACGGAAAATATTACAAAGTCATGAAATAACGAGGATGCGCGGAAACTGCACAATGCTCACTCGTGAACACAGTCATTTTATGGACTTTGTCACCAAATTTTCAACGTAGCTATTTTAAGACCTCTGCTCATGAACAGTGTAACTGTGAGTTTCTTAATCTGTCCTAAACATTGCTTCAAGCACCAACAGCACCATTGTGCGCTACATGTGCAATAACACATTTTGGAGACATATGAAAAATTGCAGCTGGACTGTTCATAAGGAAGTTTAATAAAATGGACATGTTGAAAATCTAGAGTGAAAATATTAAATCTGCAAACTTACGAGCATGCATAGGAACTGTGCAACGCACGTGTAAAGTAATTTTTAGGCATTTTTCACCAAGTTTTCAACATAGCCATTTTAAGATTCTGCCGTGACCAGTGTCACTGTGGTTTTGTTAATGCCCATACATTGAGTTTGCACACTGACTGCGCCATTGTGCGCTATACGGGGAAACATGTTTTGGGCAGGATGTGAAAAATGACAGCTGTACTGCTCATAAGGAGGTGGAAAAATGGCAATGTTGGAAATCTGGAGTGGAAATATTGAAAATTCGCAAACCTACGAGAGTGCGTGGGAACTGTGCAACGCACACTCGTAAAACAGTCATTTTTAGGAATTCTGTCACCAAATTTGCAACATTGCCATTTTAAGATCTCTGCTCATGAACAGTGACACTGTGATTTTCTTAATGTGTCCCATACACTGAGTTCGCACAACGACTGTGCCATTGTGCGCTACATGGGCGGAAACACGTTTTGGGTGAGATGTGAAAAATGACAGCTGTACTACTCATAAGAAGGTGTGGAAAAATGGCAATGTTGAAAATCTGGAGCGGAAATATTGAAAATTGCGAACCCATGAGCGCATGAGGAACTGCTAACGCACGCCAGAAACAGTCATTTATAGGAATTTTTCACCAAATTTTCAACATAGCCATTTCAAGACCTCTGCTCATGAACAGTGTCACTGTGATTTTCTTAATTTGTCCCGTACATTGATTTCTCACACCGACTGCGCCATTCTGCGCTACAAAGGTGGAAACACATTTTGGGTGAGATATGAAAAATGACAGCTGTACTACTCATAAGACAGTGTGGTGAAATGGCAATGTTGAAAATCTGGAGTGAAAATATTGAAATTTCGCGAACTTACGAGCCTGCGTAGGAACTGCGCAATGCACGCTCGTTAAACAGTAATTTTTGGAATTTTGGCACCAAATTTTCAACATGGGGTTTTGGGCCCCCTTCTCATGAACGATGTCACTGTCATGGCGGTATTTGGTCCCAAGGTGATTTCGCAGTCACCGCGCCAAATCACCCTTCGAGCTCGAATAACCATGACAGTGACATCATTCATGAGAAGGTCCAAAACCCCATGTTGGAAATTTGGTGCAAAAATTCCCAAAAATGCCTGAGATATGCAATAAAGTTGAACCCCCCCATCTAGCCCATCATACAGCTTACCGGCATTTCCTCAGTTCGCGGTCGGCTTTGAAGAGTGCAGACGTGTTCCCGGTCCAGCGATGATCGTCGCGCCGAGCTCCGGAGGTAAGTATGGGGTGAGGGGTGTGTGGGGAGGCTGGTTGCGCAGTGGGTGGGTGCTGGTTGTGGGAGGGGCTTCGGGAGATGCGCTGGGACGTTTTGTTTTACAGGGAAAACAAAAAAGACATCATGGAATGCTTGCCACGCTGGGGTGGGCTCTCATGCGGCACCAGGAGTTGGGGGCGTTCAGCCGACGGGGGATTGGGCACCCCGCCGGCAAAAAATAAAAAACAAACGCGATTGCTTGCCACGCTGGGGTGGCCTCCAGCTGGCACAAGGACTTTGGGGCGTGATTCAGCCACGTGGGATTGGGCACCCTGTCGGCAATTAAGAGGGATTGCCACGCTTGGGTGGGCTCAGCGTGGCATCAACTACTGGGGAACCGAGACGATGCAGCTGAGCCAACGGGATTGAGCACCCGCCGGGCTACGCCCGCGCAGTAGGGCGCCACGCCTGCGCTGGTGGGGGAGCTGTGCGCAGCAGCTTCTTCATCGCTGCTCACTCAAGCGAACTCCCTTTCAATCAGGGGAGTGTTACTGATTTTGGAGCGTGCCAGACAGCTCCAAAATGCATTGGCTTACAGGGCCAAGGCCTGCCAGCACAGAGCCTGAATTGGAGGAGGAGGTGACACACCTCTGAAATCTCCGATGAAGGCACTATGTTTCTTGCACATGCGTGCAAGCAAACATAAAAATGGAAAGGGACTTGGGGGTAGTCATATCAGATGGCCTAAAGGTGGGCAAGCAATGTGAGAGGCAGCAAGGAGAGTTGAGGGATACTGGGATGCATAGGAGAGGCATCACCAGTAGAAAACAGGAAGTTATTATCCCTCTGTACAGACAGCTGGTGAGACCCCATCTGGAGTACTGTGTAGTTCTGGAGACCCAATGTCCATGAAAGACATAGACAGGATGGAAGCTGTCCAGAGGAGGGTAACTAAAATGGTGCAGGGTCTGCACGGAAGACATATGAAGAGAGACTTAGGAGCTTAATATGTATACCTCGAGGAAAGGAGGAGGGGGACATGATAGAAACTTTCAAGTACCTCAAGGAATCAACAAAGTCCAAGAGGGTAGCATCTTTCAAAAAAAGAGGTGTACAAGAACAAGGGGGCACAATTTGAAGATGGGGGGGTGGCTCAGAGGTAATTTAAGGAAGTATTTTTTCACAGAGAGGGTTGTGGATGCATGGAACAGCCTTCCGGAGGAATTTGTGGAGTCAAAAACAGTGGTGGAATTCAAGCATGCATGGGACAGTCATAAGGCAATTCTAGGTGGTGGGGGTAGGAAGAAGTAGGCTGCTGGTTAACTAGGATCTGCAGCTTATCCAGTAGATAGGGAAATGGGCTGACTGGGTGGGCCAAGCGGTCCTTATCTGCTGTCAAATTCTGTGTTTCTATTACCCAGATCCCAGCAGCAGCAACAACATCAAGTAAGATTAAAAAAATAAAGACATGCAAGAGTGAGGGCAGACTATGATTAAATTTAGTCAATTAAAATTGTTTTAAGGACTGGTGCTTGGGTGGGGGGAAGGTTACAACAAAATTTAAAGAACAGATGAGGCAGACATATGCACAAACTAAATAGCATAGTCATAGTCAAGTCACCCTTTCCGTAAAACACAGATTACCAACAAAGGACCATCAGCATGGCAGCAGCTGGTTTTTCTGCATGGGAAGCAAGAATGGGTATACTTAAGAGCAGCATTTTAATTTCTGCAGACTACTGACTCCCCAAACCCTCAAGTGTCACATCTATATGCTCTAGACCTTGCACTACAGGCCATAAGATGGAGGAACACTTGGGGAACAAGCACTGTTTAATAGGGCATCCGAAGCTTAGCTCTCCCCTTTCACATCTCCTGATCATCTGATTCAGGAAACACTTGAAGTATGGGCAGACAGTGATTTGTTGTGGGTGAAATGATTTTGCATTTTTTTTTCTGTACAGCATGGAAGTTGTATGATGCATCTCTTTGCCTTGCTAAACCATATAGTTCATTGTTTGCCTCTATATCTGTGTAGTGCAGACCCGTGGTCTGGGACCAAACGTGGTGGCCATAACATGCTGGAGCTTGAGAACTTGAAATACATTCATGTTTCTCAGATCATGTCATCTTTCAAGAGTGTAAGATCTGATGAGTATTATCTTCCACCAGGAATTTAATGAGCTAAGAGGCCCTACCCAGAAATGGCTGTGAAATAAATGTCTTGTATTTTGAAATTCTGTTTGCCCCATATGGGTTGGAATAGGTGAAAGAGGTTTTGCTTTTAGAAGGTTAGGAAGGTTATGTTACAGCTTACATATGCACACTGAGTTCCCAATTGGGGTGTGCTTAGGTGTCCTAGGGTATTTACAGTAGGGTACAGGCCTACGTCCACTCCTTATAGATGCCAACTGCTGAGGCTTGCCTCTCCGTCTCTGCTGTGACATTTGAACAGCCCTTGAGACAGTGACGGCCCTACCCCTCCTTGTGACTGCCCAATCAGAGTTCCAGGTGCTTGGTTTGAATCAGATGCAAGCATTGTGAATATTCAATTAGACAAGCATTTGTCAATGTCGAATGTTGCTTGCTTGTATGTGCTGTTTAAGTATTTGGAAGTCATTGCAGTGCAAATATTGAAAATACACGAACTTACGAGCATTTTTTTTTCCTTCTAATTACTCTGACTAGGTTAAAACCCAGCAACTTATCTAGAATGGATATCATTAACTGCAGGTACTGTGGAACAATTTTCAGAAGGACAGTCTTACAGGATTTAGGATGCTGTCCTACATGCTGGGCCTTTGGAGATCTTAGGGCTCAGCTCTGGGCAGCATGGGCAGAGATTGCACGCCTCAAATTTCATATTCAAGAGGAAATGCATTATAAGAACCACCCGCCATTTCCCCAGAATCCAACAGAAAAACCTCGACTGCAGAGGGTAGTTGGTCCAGAAGGTTGGCAGGTGGTTAGAGGGGCAAATCGGGTGCCCCATCACTCTCTGCTCTCCAACATATTACCTCCAAAAACCATATAAACACTACAAACAGGTATCTGCCTCTATCTCTGAAATCAAACAAAGAGGCAGAAGACACTGCAGAGCAGGACACTGCAGCACAGGAGCTAGCACAACAAAACTCACCCAAATCAGGAACCAAAACAAAAAAAGCAAAAAGGAAATCCAAAAAACTTCTGATCATAGGAGACTCCATGATTCGGGGAGTTGATACCCATCTCCAGCCAGGGGTAATGGTCAGATGTCTCCCAGGTACATCAGCATGGAGAGACACTGACCGCATTGCTAAAATTGTTCACAAAGCAGGAGAAAACATTGATGTCCTAATACACATGGGGACTAATGATCTTGCCAGCTGGTCAGTTGTGAAGACCAAGGAACACCTGACCAGACTGGGTGACAAACTATCATCTATTTCATCCGGCATCTCCTTCTCTGAGATCCTGCCCATCTGGGAGAGGGGAGCAGATGGACGGAAGGTCAGAGAAGGGGAGATAGGGGAGCTAAACACGTGGTTCAAGGGCTGGTGCCAGGAAAAAGGACACAGATTTGTAGGGAACTGGCAACAGTTCTGGGAGCGAAAGCTCTTTAAATTTGATGGACTGCATCTGACTAATGAGGGAGTCAGTGCATTGGGGCAGAAAAGTTTGATGTCTTTGCAGAATATTTAAACTAGCAAATGGGGGAGAGGGGTGCAGCACCCCATACGTCGAATGGGAAGAACACCCCTCCCCCCTCAGCTAGTGGTCAAACAGGGATTCAGCATGTTTGCAGTTCATTTACATCACCAGGTAAGAAAAAAGGTTTGTCTCCCCATACGACGCACAGGGGTAATGCCAAACCTCACCCAACAACTAACACACCAAAATCTGGCCAATGGAAAATCATGTACACAAGTGCTCACAGCCTGGGAAATAAGATCCCAGACCTGCAGGCAATAATGTCAGAGGCTAAACTGGACATAGTAGCAATTAGTGAGACGTAGTTTACCAGTAACCACACTTGGGAGACTTCAGTACCTGGCTATGTATTGTTCAGAAGAGACCGAGGTGCAAAAAGGGGGGGAGGAGTGGCCCTGTATGTCAATGAAAATATCAAAGCTACAGAAATTCAGAATACACATAAGGAGCCAGAAGAACTGTGGGTCACCCTGGAAACAGGAAATGGGACAGCCATAAGAACTGGGGTTGTCTACAGGCCCCCAGACCATGGGGAGGACATAGACACATTACTGTTAGAAGATATACAAAACATGACAGCTAAAGGGAGGTTCTGATAATGGGAGACTTCAACATGCGGATACAGATTGGTCAATATCAGCAGGAACAACTGCCAGAACTAGACACATAGTGGATTCCCTGCAGGGGGAGGGCCTCAAACAACTGGTACAGCAACCCACAAGAGACAGGGCTATCCTAGATCTAGTACTGACTAACAGGGAAGGGATCACAGATCTCCAGGTAGAAGGTCACCTGGGGGCCAGTGACCATCACATGGTATGGTTCAATTTGGCTACTACATGTAAAACATCCCATTCCAAGGCAAAAATATGGGACTTCAGAGGAGCTGACTTTGATAAGATGGCCAACAGAGTTAAGCTAGCCCTGGCAAAAAGAAACACAGTTGAGGGGGTACAGGCAAAGTTGGCAAGCATTAAGGATGCAATACTTGAAGCAACATCCCATTGTGTTAGACAGAAAAGGAAGTGCGAAAGAAGAAGGAAACCACCTTGGTTCTCAAATATAGTAGCAGAAAAGGTCAGAGCCAAAAGGCTGGCCTTCAGGAAATATAACCGAACACAGCGGGATGAAGATAGGGAGGCATACCAAACTGCCCTAAGGGAAGCAGGGAAGGCAGTAAGGCAGGCAAAGTCCCAAACCGAAGAAGCACTAGCATGAACAGTAAAAGAAGGTGACAAGACTTTCTATAGATACATTAGTGAAAGGAGAAAGTCCAGAGGGGGTATTGCTAAGCTTAATGGAGAAAAGGGAGCATGTGAGGAGGAGGACCCTGTAAAGGCATCTATCCTAAATAGATACTTTTGCTCAGTATTTACTGAACAGAAGGTAGGGCAGGGCCCACAGCTCAGCACCATGGACACGGGGAGGGAGGTGAGCACTACTCCTTCACAAAAGAAAGGGTCCTACAAGAGCTTGCTAAGCTCAGGGTGGATAAGGCAATGGGACCTGATGGCATACATCCCAGGGTACTTAAGGAGCTAAGGGTGGAACTAGCAGAGCCGTTAGCAGAACTGTTTAGTGAGTCTCTGAGCACAGGAGAGGTCCCAGAAGACTGGAGAAGGGTTCATGTGATCCCGCTCACAAGAGTGGTAGCAGGAGGAGGCGGGGAACTACAGACCAGTCAGTCCCACCTCAGTAGTGGGCAAGAATATGGAGGCACCCTTAAGGAAAGGATAGTGCAACACCTGGAATCCATAGGGGCACAGGATCCAAGACAGCATGGGTTTACAAAAGGAAGGTCCTGTCAAACTAATCTCATAGATTTCTTTGATTGGGTAACCAGAGTGGTGGTCCAAGGGGGAGCAGTGGATGTCGCCTACCTTGACTTCAGCAAAGCTTTTGACACTGTCCCACATAGAAGATTGATAAATAAGCTGGGTAGGCTCGGGGTGGGTCAGAATTTGGTCAACTGGGTGGCAAACTGGTTGACGGGCAGAAAACAGAGAGTGGTGGTAAATGGTATACAGTCAGAAGAGATGCAAGTCACAAGTGGGGTACCTCAGGGATCAGTCCTGGGGCCAGTCCTCTTCAACATCTTCATTAGTGACCTTGCAGATGGACTAGAGGTAAGGCTTGTCTGTTTGCAGATGACACCAAGATCTGCAACAGAGTAGATGATCCAGATGGGGTGTGCAGAATGAGAAGAGATCTGGATAAACTAGCAAAATGGTCAGAAGAGTGGCAACTGGGATTTAATGCAAAGAAGTGCAAAATCATGCACATAGGGAAGAGAAACCCTGAAGCCACCTATAGGCTGGGAGGGGAGTTGCTAGCAGTCACAAATGAAGAAAGAGACTTGGGCATCATCATCACTGATGACCTGAAATCATCCAAGCAGACCTCTAAAGCAGTAGGTAAGGCTAGGGGGCGTTAGGGTGTATTAGTAGGGGTATCACAAGTCGTAAGAGGGAGGAGGTAATAATCCCTCTTTACATGACACTGGTTAGGCCCCATCTGGAGTACTGCGTACAGTATTGGAGGCCACACCTTCAAAAGGACATTAACCAAATTGAGGCAGTCCAGAGAAGGGCAACCAAAATGGTGCAGGGACTGCATCGGAAGACATATGAGGACAGATTAACAGAGCTCAATATGTATACCCTTGAGCAAAGGAGGGAGAGAGGTGATATGATCGAGGCATTCAAACACCTTAAGGGCATTAACAAGGTGAAAGAGTCTAACATGTTTAAATATAAGAAAAATTGCAGGACAAGAGGACACAGCATGAGATTAGAGGGGGGGCCGATTAAGGGGGAATGTGAGGAAATTCTTTTTCACAGAAAGGGTGGTGGATGCATGGAATGGCTTACCACAAGAAGTGGTGGCTATGAATACAGTGCAGGGCTTCAAACAGGCATGGGATAGACATAAGGGAGCAATACAAATGACTATGAATAGATAGGCCACTGATAGAGCAAAGGCCAATGGCACATTTATAAGGTAAAAAAAGAAATGGGCAGACTCGATGGACCTTGCGGTCCTTATCTGCCATCAACTTCTATGTTTCTATGTGCGTAGGAACTGCGCAACGCATGCTCATAAAACAGTCATTTTTAGGAATTTTTCCACCAAATTTTTCAACATAGCCATTTTAAGACCTCTGCTCATGAACAGTGTCACTGTGATTTTCTTAGTGTGTCCCATACATTGATTTTGCACATCGACTGCGCCATTGTGCACTAGACAGGCGGAAACACGTTTTGGGCAGGATGTGAAAAATTTCATCTGTACTGCTCATAAGGAGGTGTGTTAAAATGACAATGTTGAAAATCTGGAGTGAAAATATTGAAAATTCGCGAACTTACGAGCATGCGTAGGAACTGTGCAACGCACGCTCATAAAACAGTCATTTTTAGGAATTTTTTCACCAAATTTTCAACATAGGCTTTTTGAGAGCCCATCTTATGAACACTGTCAGTGTCGTTTCATTAATTGGTCCCGAAAGGTGATTTCGTGTTGTGACCGCAAAATCACCCTTCGTGCTCAGTTAACGCCATGACAGTACAAGAATTCATAAGGAGCGGTCCCAAAAACCCCACATTGAAAATTTGGGCCCAAAATTCCCAATAATGCTTGAGATATGCAACAAAGTTGAAAAAAACCCTATTTATTCCATTATACAGCTGACCGGCATTTCCTCAGTTCACAGTCGGCTTTGAAGAGTGCAGACGTGTTCCTGGTCCACCGATGATCGTCGCGCTGAGCTCCGGAGGTAAAAATGGGGTGAGGGGGGGGGTGTGGGGAGGTAGGGTGCACAGTGGGTGGGTGCGGGTTTTGGGTGGAGCAGGGAGACGGCGAGGGAACGTTTTCTTGTTTACAGGTTTTTGTTTTTTTTAATTAAGATGACGTGGAACATTTGCCACACTGGGGTGGGCTCCCAGCATGGCAGTTGGAAAGGCTGTTTGGGGGGGGCTGGAGCTGACGTGGGATTGGGCACCCCCGTCTGCTATAACAAGATTTGCCACGTTGGGGTGGGCTCCCAGAGTGGCACCTGGAAAGCTTTTGGGGGCGTGCAGCCGTGGAGCCAACAGGGGATTGGGCACCCCGTCGGCTATAACATTTTTGCCACACTGGGGTGGGCTCCAGCGTGGTACCTGGACGCTTTGTGGGGAGGCATGGGAGCCAACGGGATTAGGCACCCGTCGTCATACAGTGTGTTCGTGGGGAGGGAGAGCATCAGACACAATATGCATGCTTGCGTGGGTATGGGGGAGAGAGCTCTGCTTACTGAAGCGGAGCTCTCCCTTTCAACTTTATGCCACTGCATTTTCGACTGCTGTCATAGACAGCTGCAGCAGTCATTGGAGAACTGCAGCTGCGCCTGCAAACTCACTGACTGAGTTGGAAGACGGATGCCACACCTCCGAAAACTCAGATGATGGCACTATGTTTCTTGCACATGCGTGCAAGCAACATAAAAATGACCAGCAGTGCTAAAGAAGCCTTTTGACTAGTAGAATGTGTTCCCTGGGAACCATTTTAGTTACCCTTCTCTGGACTGCCTCCATAATGTCTGTTATTGCGGAAATGGGGTCTCCATGAGTGTGTTATACTGGTGTTATACTGGTTGTGCCTCTTCCTATGCATCCCAGTATCCCCCAACTCTCCTTACTGCCGTCTCACATTTCTTGACTACCTTTAGGTCATCTGGTGTGACTACTACAGGTCCCTTTCCATTTTTGTTCTTGTTGGTACCCTCCTCCCCCCCATTGCGTACTCTTCACCTGGGTTTTTGTTTCCTAGGTGAATAACATTGCACTTCTTTGCAATGAATCTAGTTTAGAGTTTGTGAAAATGCTTTTTCGCTCTAGAGAGCTCATCATTCCTGGCTGCCTGAAATGTGGTCATGGTCCAACAATCTCTGCAAATGGTGCTAATAATAAGAATGTGAACTCCTCTTCCTTGTACAAAAAATATTGGTCTCTAGAGCTCATCGTCCCTGTGTGGTTGCATCAACTTCTGCTCATTCAGGCTTTAGTCTGCAGTAAAAGCTAAGGGAAATCAAGACTGAACTCCATTTTGCCAGGCTCCTGTAAATCTGTTTGGATCTGCGTGGCTCCCTGAATTTTGCTCAGTGAGTCTCATAGTCCAGCTGCAGCTGAGCAAATGTCGGCTGTATTTTCATTTCTGGCCCATGCTGTGTGTAGATAATTGTTTTTCTACATTTGCTTTATGGTTGTGTGGATTAGGATGCTGAAGTAATATTTTGTCCTGTATTATGTGTAGATATTTTTCTGTAACTAAGTGAAAGCACTACAAATCCTTGGTTCCTACAGTTTTTTTGTGTCCAGCCCTGTGATCTAGCTACAGGGGGTCTGTCACCATTTAAGCAAGATAGACAGTAATGATTTAAGCACACCAGCTTGTGAACCAGGAATAAAATTAGCATCCAGTGCCAAATATTATGTAACATTGGGCAAGTAACAGTAAAATCCCAGTACTAGACCACATCCACCCAGACACATATTCAGGGTTCATTTCAGACATTTATCTTGATGGAATAATTGAGCCATTGGGTAAAAAGAGTAAGGGTCAAATGAAAAAAACTAATGGGTTGGGCTTGCATTAGTATGAGTAAAATTATGGTCAGTCCACTGACTCTTGCTATCCTCAGGTAATAAATATATTATTAGTATACAGCTGTGAGACACACGGATAGTAATTGTCCTGACAGCCAGAAGTGTTAGAGAGATGACAGATGACTTCTTGAGCTTTACAATTAATCACAAAATGAACCACACTAACCCAGGGCTTCTCTGGGCCTAGCCTCCCCCAGACCCCTAATATCTGGCTGGCTGCCGGGTGAAATCATGCTTCAGTTCTGTACGTGAGGTTAGCAAAATGCTGACATTAGCCTGTCCTATGTCAAGATAGCAGGTGACAGCTGCAGCCAATGTATGTATCAGTTATACTCAATATCAGCATTGTGCTAAACTCACATACAGAATAGTGTGTATTCACCCTGCAGCCATACACATCATCATTTTAGAGCAAGGGGGTGGAGCAGAGCTAAGATAAAATTATTTAGCATCACAATAAGCCAGGAAATGCACCACAGAGCATCTAGAACCTTTGAGCTTCTGGGGGCCTGGTGGCACCCAGACCCCCAGCATTTTTTTTAAAGAGTAACAGTCTATTAAACAAAAAAGATAACCACTTGAAAAAATTCTGGTTAGGACCTACCAGCACCCAGATCCCTATTATCTGGCTAGCTGCACGGTAAATAAATACTTCTTTTCTGTACATGAGGAAGAAAAATGCTAACATTCATTGCCTGGCCTATGCCAAGCCAGCAGGTGACAGCTGCAGACAATAAATATATCACTTGTACTACAATATAAGCATTTTGCTAACCTCATGTACAGAATACAAGTATGTATTCATTTTCAACCTGCAGCCTGACAATTTGTACATTTAGAGCAAAGGAGTAGAGGAGAGCTAAGATAGGAATTATTTAGCTTCAAAATAAGCCAGAAAATGCACCACGGAGCATCTAGAACCCCTGGGCTTTTGGGGGCCTGGCAGCCCCAGACCCCTGGCTTTTTGGAAGAAGTCACAGACTCTAAAAAAGAACCCCTCTTGTAAAAATCCTAGCAACAGCCCTGGGGTATATTAAGCAGGGCTCTGATATTTATGCTTATCTTGGACTGGAGCATAGATCACTTCCCAAGACCTGCCACTGTGGCCTGTACCCATTTTATATTGGTCCCCAGTCACATCGTTTCACCATGAGAACTGGCTAGCCCTGGAAGCTAAATATTAACGTTTCAGATCTGGGAGCTGAATACACCCTTGTGGTTTACTGGGAGCCATTTTGCTATATGATCTCATGGCAATCATACCATTCCATAAAAAAATTCTAAGAGTGGATTACCACCAGACAGAATACTGTAAGGGTAGTTCATGTCCATGTCTAATTTGTGCTGCTCATCGTAAATCTGTTCCATGCATTTGTCACCCAGCACTTGCTAGAGACAGTGATTTATTCAAACCTTACTGTTTATAATTCAGCCCTGTCTGCTAAGGTCCACTCCACCTTTTGATGCACACATGTCAGAACAGAATAATTAGACAGGAATGAAGAGAGTTTTGGAAAACTTTTTTTTTATTTCCAGTTCAAAAGCACACTTGGTCTACAAAGCTGCAGGTCTCTTGAAACTGGTTGTTTTGGTTGTATCACAACTAGTTATAAAATCAAGTAGGCACTACTACAGGTGTGGTGTTTTTCTATGTAGATATATGTAGGAATATTTCTGCTCTACTGTTTATTTTCACTGCAGTTTGTATCTGGGGCCAGGGGCTTAACACGTAGACCCCCATATTATGATGCAAGGTATTCCGCTCCCATTGATTCCTGGTGGTCACAGGGTTGATCTCTGACCCGCAGCCCATGGGTGCAGGGCTTTGACCCCTAGAACTCCAGTGTTTCACCTCTGACCCCTGGGCCAGGGCAGGGGCGGGACTTGACCCCTTGGTTAGGGGGCAGGACTTGACCCCTGACCCTTGGGCCCCACCAACAATTTTACAAACCCGGTTCCTATAGCTGCCAGTACCAGACAGGCCCTAGAAGTCCAGAAATGTTTCATAAAAAATGTTACATTAAATTGGGACTGAAATCAGGTCTCAGTCATGATGTTATATGATGTCCCCCCACTGAGCAGACTTCAAAATGATGTTTGGTCCACTGTTTATAAAGGATTTTAGGCTGAATCTTGTTGCTGTGAGTGCAGAACAGGCAGTACATGTCCAGAAATGTTACAGGAAAAATAGTACATAAAATTTAGACAGAAATCTGGTCTGAGTCATAATGTTATATAGTGCTCTGCCATCCACTCGGACTTGAAATGCTGCTTTGTCCACTGTTTACAAAGGATTTCAGACTGATCTTGTTGCCGCTGGTTGCTGTGGTGTGCAGAACAAGCCATATTCAGTAAGTCCAGAACAACCTCATGGCAAAATTGTGAGAGAAGGGAGCTACAATTATTGTGGGAATTATGAAATAGCCAAAAGGGGTGCCATGCTTAGAAGTTGTATGTATTACTAACATACTAACATACTATTTGCCAGCAGATTAGGCCTTACGGTCTATCGAGTCTGCTCGAACTTTAGATCCTTAGTTGGGTGCCGAGACCCTCCCATCCCTTGTGCTCCAGAAACCCGTATCATCCATCCCCACCCCCCTGGGACAGGACATCATCTGATACATCCACTTTCTGTGTCTGTCCCATCCTCTCTTGAAGCCCTCCACTGTGGATCTCTGAACTAGCTCACCAGGCAGTGCATTCCAAGGGTCCACCACCCTCTCAGTGAAAAACCTCCTCCTCTTTTCCCCCTTACCTTCCACCTTCCAACTTCAAACCATGCCCTCTGGTGATGCCTCCTGCTTTTAGTCTAGTCCCTCCATGTTTACCCTATGTATTCCATGAGGTGCTTGAACTCAATCATGTCCCCCTGTCTCTCCTCTCCTCCAGTGAAAACAGGCAGAGCTCCTTAAGTCTGTCCACATATGTCAAATCCCTAGCCCTCATATCATCTTTGTTGCCTCCTCTGCCCTCTCTAGAGCTGTATGTCCCTCTTAAAGTGAGTCTCCAGTACTGTACACAGTACTCAAGGTGTGGTCTAACCAGTCCATTGTACAGTGGCAGAATCACTTCCTTGCTTCTAGAGGTGATCCCCTTCGATGCATCCCAACATCCTGTTTGCCTTGCTAGCCGCTCTCCTGCACTGCTCAGAGTTATTCATACATGCATCCACCATGACCCCTAGGTCTTTTTCCCCTATTGAGGCCTCCAGCGCCTCCCCTCCCAGGGTGTGTACCTGTGTTTAGGGTTTCCCCGACCAAGATGCCACCTTGCACTTGGTGATATTGAAATTTAATTTCCATGTGTGAGCCCAGCTTTCCAGGGTGTCCAGGTCCCCTTGCAGGGCCAACCTCCCTCTTCTCCCTCAACTACTGCTCCCATCTTGGAGTCATCCACGAAGAGACTCATTTCACACCCTATACCCTCCCTGATGTCCGATATGTATGCATTAAACAGGATCGGACCCAGGACCGAGCCTCTGCTGTGCCCCTCTACCAACCTCTCTAGGGTTCGAGAGCTCCCCACAGACCACTACTCTCTGAGTGCGTCCAGCTATCCAGTTTTCAATCCATCTGACCATCAAAGGGCCTACTCCTAACCCCATCAGTTTTTCCACCAGACCATTGTGGGGACAGAGTCAAGCGCTTGCTGAAGTCCAAGAATAATACATCCACAGGCTTACCCTGTCCAGTTCTGATGTTACCCATTCATAGAACTCCACAAGGTTGGTTTGACATGCTCTACCTGGCACAAACCCATGTTGCCGACTATCCAGACCTCCCACCTCCTCCAAGTACACCCCCAATCGTTCCTTTAGTATACTCTCCATTAATTTTCCCACCACCGAGGTCAAACTGATGGGTCTATAGTTACCTGGTACTTCCCTTGACCCCCCTTTATGGATTGGTACCACATGTGCCTCTCGCCAATCCCTAGGTACCCTCCCTGTCTCAAGTGACCTACTGAAAAGCTCCGCCAGGGGTGCAGCCAGTATGTCCGCCAATTCCCATAGTACTCTGGATGAATGCCATCCGGCCCAGGAGATTTGTCTTTCTTTAGGGCCTTGAGGGCTAACCACACCTTTGGCAGAGATAGCATCATCCGTCCCCTTCCCCTTACTGGTCTTTTTATCCTTATCCAGATGTGACCCCCCTGGGGTACCTTTCCCTCCCTCTTGCTCCATTTCTGTTGCTCCCCTGATCCCACTCACTGCCGCTTCTATTCCTATCATGCCTTGCTTTGTAGATATCCCATCCCCCTCCCTAGTCAACACAGAGGCAAAGTACTCATTAAATACCTCTGCCTGGTCCCTCGCCTCTTCCACCCACCCTCCCTCCTTCTGATCTCAATCTGCTGAGATGGCCATTAGTTTTCTCCGCTCCCCAATGTACGGAAGAACCCCTTACCCTCCATGTATCCTCTGTGCCAGCCGCTGCTCTTACTGGACTTTGCTCACCTCACCACTCCGGTGACTTTTCTAGATGCAGGCTGGTACATTTCATATCCCTATCCCTCTTGTTGTTTTATATTTTTTGTAGGCCGCCTTCTTTTCTCTGACTGCTACCTGTACCTCACTGGACCACCAGCATGGTTTATGTGACCTTGCTCCCTTATGTTTCAGCTTAGTGCAGATCCTGACTGCCTCATGAAGTCCCCGTTTTAAGACCTCCCATCTCCTTTCCACACTTGTCATTGAGGTAATCCCCATCAAGTGATCCTTGAGAATATTTCCCATGCCCATGAAGTCTGCCCCCCTGAAGTCCACTGCCAGTGTCCTAGATCTCACCCCTCCCCCATGCTTAGTTGAAACCAGACAGTATTGTGGTCGCTCCCAGTCAGGGGTCTTGTACAACCATGTCCCTTACCAGATCCCTTCTGCAGAACCACATCCAGGACATGCCCTCCCTTGGCAGGCTTCATCACATGCTGTGTTAAGAAAACATCCTGGAAGCCAGTCCAGCAGCCTCTGCTCCGTGGCCACCTTAGAGGACATGGTTCCCCAGTTTGTACCCTGGCATATTAAGGTCCCCATCAGCACCACTCCTTCCCCTTTGGTCCACACTGGGCAATGATGTTGTCCAGCAAACCATCCTCTAGAACCTCACTCATCCCGGGGGGCCTATATGCTACACCCAGCTTGACCTTATTTCCTGCTGAGGATCGTAAAGTGACCCATAAGGCCTCCACGTTTCCCTCTGCCTCTTCTACCCTAGCAATTTCTATGTCATCTCTAATGAACATAGCCACTCCACCCCCTCTGCCCTCCTTTCTATCCTTCCTGAGCATAGTGTACCCCCATACGTTTAGGTCCCAGTCATGGTTTTTGTTGGCCCACGTTTCCGTGACTGCCGACACAGCCACTCCCCACTCGAACAGCATGGCCTGGAACTCTGGCAACTTGTTTCCCAAGCTCCTGGCATTTACTAACACCAACCCCCAACCCTTATCCCTGATTCTCTTTGTCGAACCCCACCCAGATTCCTTATACTTCCATCCTCCCTCTGCTCCTCCTGAAACCTCCATCCCCAATCTGTTTCCCCCTCCCCTTGGGCGTGAAGGCTGCTCCCCTCATCTGGAGGAGAGGGCTTCTGGTCAGCCCCTCCCTTATCCCTTCCCCCCCTCACAAGTTTAAACCCCACCTTTCTTGTATGTAGTCAGCCATCCCCTGTTTAAGGACTTCCTTCCCTAATGGGGCAAGATGAAACCTGTCCTTGGCATATAGTCCCTTATCCTCCCAAACTCCATTCCAGTTCCCTAACACCCACAACCCACTCTCTTCACCCCACTTCCTGAGCCAGTCATTAACCTCTGTGAGCTTCATTTTTTTCTCCACTGAGGCCTTTGGTACTGGCAATATCTCCGAAAAGGAAATGTTGCATCCATTATCCCGACAGACTCCTGGGTTTCTTGGAACCTTGCTTGATTTCCAAATGCTATTTCCTCTAGATCATTAGTTCCAAATGCACCAGGAAATCGGTTTCCCTCACAATCCCTAACCATTTCATGCACCATGAACTTTGCTCTGTGCAGTGTCAGCCCAGAGATACACACTACCTCACCTGGCTATGGCATCCACCCCTGTCCCTCCACTGGATACCCTAATCATCGAGTCTCCCAATAACAGAACCTTACACCACCATCATCCTTATGGTTACCTCCACTATGCCCTCTAGCCCCCTTCCCCCTTTATTCATGATCTCAATTTCGTGGAGTCTTCCTGCCTTACTAGAGACCCCATGTCACCCTCCCTTTCTGCCTCCCTTGCTATTTTGCCCACTTAACTCAAACTCCCTCTGAATAGGTGTCCCTTTAACCCTCTCTTATCCGAACCATTTATCCTGGCCCTGATGGTTTCTCCTTCCCCCACCGCCATCCTCCCCTTGTAATAGTACCCCTGCCTCCAGAGCTCTCTGTGGGTCCCCTTAGCTGGGGCCCCATCCTTGGTACTGACCCCCTGCTGAAAGGGGCTCCTCTCCACCTCCTGTCTCCCAGTTTCTCTCAATCATGCTCTCTCTCATGTCTGGATATGTTGCATCTCCCCATTTGCTTAACATATATGTTCCCCTTCTCCCTCTGGGACTATTTCTATCCTTTCCATTGCGGTCTGTGATGCCTATGGGTATCAGACTCCCTCCCGACCTCTGTATAAGTTTTCTCATTTCCTGCAACCCTTCCTCCCCTCTAGGTTGCTTAGTAACTCAAATTTATTGGACACTCATGTCGGCCTCCATCAAGTAACCCGAGATTCCCTGACTGACCTCTAAACTGACCTCTTCTTCCCTCTTGCTCTGTTCACCTTAGGAGCTCCTTCCCACAGTCTGCTGTTTTAGGCTTCCGCTGACAGCCCCTCCTGACTCTTCCCCTCCACTATCTTTGTATTCAGAATGTCATCACCCGTACGCTCTCCCTTAGCATCAACTTCCCTATCTAAGGGTCCTCTGTCTCTAATATCCCCCTCCTGCTTGCTGTAGTAGCGTCCTGTGATTTCAGAGCGTTGCCCAGCCTCCCTCAGCCCCACCCTTCTGCTGCCCATATCCACCCCTTATCCTGGACACCCCCAGCTCCCCCAGCTTACTCCTTAACCAATATACCTCACTCCTGATACAAGATAGCTGTCTACAGAGTGGGCAGCCTCCCTCTCTCCAGGCCCAATTTAGAATTATTGCCATCCCACAGCCTGTACAGCCTACAACCCTTCCAAAGATGCCTGCCATGGTGGAATATGGCCACCCTGTTTATCCCCCTCTGTTTATAATGGCACACCCCCTTTTCTCAGTCCCTTTCCCCTGGAATACAGTTTCTCTGTATACTGACTGTAGTTGTTTACAAACCCAATTTCAACCCCACCAATAAAGTTCCAAAGTCTCAAAAACACATACAGTCCAGTGTGTGTTCGGTCCCACTAACAGTGTGTGTAAGCAGACATCAGGTACCGTATGATGTCACAGGCCCACCAGCTGCTGTTGCTTCAAATTTCAGTCCTAAAACAGAAATACTCAGCCTTTCAATCCCAACCCCCAGTGGTTTTTCAGTATTTAAGAAAGCCTACAAAACAGGGTGGGGAGGGGCTCTTACCAAACACCAGGCAAACAACACATTTAAATTTCCCTCTAATTAACCCTGACAAACAACTGTCCCCAAACCTCAAAAAGTTACAATATCACAGCCCAAGTAACAGTTCTAATTCAGGGTAATAATTTTTACCACATAGAGCTAATTTCACTTACAAACTATTCCAATATTTCAGTTAAAAACAGAATATAAACCCAGAGCTCTGTCCAACCAACCTGCTGCTCTGAGTTCCCAAGTGAACAATTCCTCTGGTATATGCTTCAGCTGACTGTTACCTATGTTGTAACCAAGTATTCCATTCTCCTGTGTATAACTGTTTAATTGTTATGTGATAACCTGCATGTTATCCTCCCCTTGTACCCTTTCCCCAGGTCACACCGGGAGACAAGCATTGTTTTGCTCAGTGTGCCTTTCCTGGTGAATCAATTCAATACATAAATAAATAAAATTAATTCCTCCTGCAAAATGGTGCTGCTACTTGCACTTGCTTCGTCCTGCTGCTGGTTTCTCAGTTGATCGAGAAAAAATTTTGAATTATCATTTCCCAATGCTGTTGTCTTGTTTGGCTGTGTTGACTCTGTGGCTGTAACTTGTACGGTGTGGAGGGAATGAAATTTTGGGGTGCTGCTGTGGCTTGCTGCCTGCTGCTCTGACTAATTCCAACTTGCCTTGAGATTGAAGTAATGTTTTGGCTGGTTGATGGTCTGAATCATCATTACAGAGTCCATACTACTGCTATTGCACACGTAAGTGTCTGTATTTTTTTTTTCTGTTCCAGAGAAGGGTGTTGGTGGGTTAGTATTGTGGCGTCTTGAGTTCAAATATGTTTGTACTACTTTTGTATTATTTTTCAGTTTGCTGAGGATTACATGATCATCATTGCCAGGCCGAGAGGGATTTGGATCTGTGATGTTGGAATGCACCACATTTCCCAACACAGATGGTAAGTATTTATTTTTATGTTGGCGGGCTTGCGCAGCCAACATCTTGCGACAGTGCAGCTTTGGAGGCGCGGTCGCTGTTGGGTGAATGCAGGACACACACCAGTAGGTGCATCCCTCATTCCCCAATCAGCCTGCATGCCGGCACCACACCATGCATATATAATGTGGCGAGCACATCTAAGAAAGGTCCGCTGCAATCTGAGCAAAGCTCGTCAAATGCAGCGGACCTTCCCTGGACGTGTTGTCCAACATTATGAGCATGGTGGCACAGTGTCAGCAAACTGCCGACTTGGGGGTGCCCAATCCTCTGTCGGTTAACCCTGCCCTCTGTACTGCTGATGAGGAAGCCACTCCCTGCCGGCATAAATCACTCCCCCATTTGTTTATATGCCAGGGGTGGCTAATCCCCTGGCTCTAACCCCCCTTGTGTGCGATTGGGGATCCACTCCCCGTCGGCATAAAAGAAACCCCATTATTAAATACCGAGGGTGCCCAATCCCCTCAACTTAGGCGCCCCCCGCTTTCTTTGTGTGGCGGCAGGGTGCCCAATCCCCATCGGCATAAATTCCTTCCCCGTTGTGTCGAGGAGGGTGCCCAATCCCCCGCCAGCTACAGCCCCCAAAACAGTTAGGTGGCACACTGGGAGCCCACCCCAGCATGCCAAATCCCTAAAACAAAAAAACTGTCCCACAATGTTTATTTGTTTTCACCTGTAAACGAAGCGGTCCTAGTAATCTCCCTGCCCCCACCTGCACCCACCCTCTGTGCACCCTGCCTCCCCACCCCCACCCCATACTTACCTCTGGAGTCCAGCACGACAATCTTCAGTGGACCAGGAACACGTCTGCACTCCTTAGAGCAGACTGCGGACTGAGAAATGCCGGAAGCTGTATAATGGAATAAATAGGGTTTTTCAACTTTGATGCATATCTCAGGCATTTTTGATTTTATTTAAATTTTCAACATGGGGTTTGGGACCCTTCATGAATTCTTGCACTGTCACGGGTACTTCAGTCCCAAAGGTGATTTAGCAGTCACTGCTGGAATCACCTTTTAGACAAGTAACAAATGACAGTGCCACTCTTCATGAGGGGGCTCTCAAAAAAGTCTATGTTGCAAATTTGGTGGGAAAATCCAAAAAATTACTGTTTTATGAGCATGCTTTTATGAGTTGCTACTCGCTCGTGTAGTTAGCGACTTTCAATATTTTCACTTCAGATTCTCAACATTGGCATTTTACCATACCTGCTTGTGAACTGTATAGCTGTTATTTTTCACATCCTGGCCGAAATGTGTTTTCGCACTTCTGGTGCAGAATAGCGCAGTTGTTGTGCGAAATCAGTGTTCGGGACACATTACGAAAATAGCAGCGACACTGTTCATGAGCAGAGATCCTAAAAGACCTGTGTTGAAAATTTGGTGACAATACTCCATAAAATGACTGTGTTACGAGCGTGCATTGCGCACTTATAATATTTTCACTCTAGATTTTCAACAGTGCCATTGTTCTGCACCTCCTAATGAACAGTACAGCTGTCATTTTTCACATCCTGACCAAAATTTGTTTTTGCAGTTCCGGCGCAGAATAGTGTGGTCGCTGTGGAAAGTCCGTGTTTGAGACACATTATGAAAATGACAGTGACACTGTTCATTAGCAGATGTCCTAAAATGCCTATGTTGAAAATTTGGGGCGAAGACAATAAAATGAGTGTTTTGCGTCGTTGCACACTTTGCCGCTGCCGCTTCGTGACTTCGTAATTTGTATAGTTTCACTCCAGCTGTTCGTCATTGGCATTTTCCATACCTCCTTATGAATAGTACAGCTGGTTGAAATGTGCTTTCACACGTCTGGCACAGAATTGCACGGTTGCTGTGTGAAATCAGTTTTCAGGACAGTTTGAGGAAATGACGGTGACACTATTTATGAGCAGAGGTCCTAAAATGCCTATGTTGAAAATTTGGAGCCGAAAGTTTGTTTTTGTTGAATTTTGTTGACCCAGTAAGCCCACTGGGGCTAGAAGTCCCTTTTTCAGGGGCGACCAGGGGGAGGGGGGATACAGATGGTAAGCAACTGAATTTGAACCAGATTAAGCTGTTGGTGTCCCTAAAATGACTGTGTTGCAAGCGTGCATTACGCAGTTTCCACGCACCCTTGTAACTTCATCAATCTGCAATACTTTCATGCCACATTTCCACCACTGGCATTTGTGCACACCTCCTTATCAACAGTCCAGCTGCCATTTTTCACAGCCTGCCCAAAATGTGTTTCCGCAGCTGTGGCGCACAATGGCATGCTCGCTGTGCAAAATTTCCTTTTGGGACACGTTAACAAAATCACAATACTATGCGACTCTAGCTCCGCCACTGCCAGTGCCAATGCCAATGCCAGTGCAACAACATTCGGCATTGACAAATGCTTGTTTCATGGAGGTCTGAGTTTGATAGTAATTGTGTTCTTTTTACTTTTGTCAACATTCAGGAAATTCCAGTGATGTATCTCCCGCTTCTGCTGCTGCTCAAGAAAAGAAGGACATGGGTGATCCATTAACCTGTGCAATTGTTCTAGTTTCACAGACAGTCCCTGAGGTAAGTATTTCTTCATTTTAGTTCTTCAGTGCGAGGGAGGGGGAGTTCCGGGGTGGGGGAGTGGATGGGGGCCAGGGGGTGTGGGAGGACTTTTAACAAACAATCCTCAAATTGTGTTCTTCTTTTTATCTTATTTCCAGGTATTCAATACTGTTAGGGGAAGGGGAATGTGGAATCTGGATGTCTGCTGCTGTGCTTTATGTGCCTCATCCCACATGTTCCTTCTAGGCCTGGTGGTAATTTCCGCAGTTTAATTACATTCACGGGGTATGGTAAGTATCTAGTTTTTTTTCTCTGCTTCTGATTTGCTTGCTAACACCAGATATTACGCAGATGGGTGAATATTCATCATGTTTCCTGTTATTGTTCCTGCTTAGGTCATTTTCCTTTGGTGACTTTTCATCCCATGTCTTTGTGATGATGATTACATCCAGGCCTTGCAGAAGCTGGTGTGTGGAAGACAGAGTGGGTTGCTTGAACTGCGATGTAGGCCACTGGTTTCATTAATGAGTAAACAGCACATCCAGGGAGGAAGTATATGTGGAAATGGATGGTGGAGATGGTGTTTAGTAATTAGGTGGAGGGGGCTAATGTCTTGTCTAATCATTTGAGGTAGCAGAGCTGCAGTACTTAGGAAAATTTAGAAGCCAAGTTGTGGGCAGCAGCCACCTCTCCCTGTAGGGACCATCACAGTTTCTGCAGAAGTACTATTGTACTACTTATAATTAACCTTTTGGGGGAATTGGATGTGTTTAAGCCTTTTTTATGATGATCACTTTTTAATTAATGACTCTCATCTTTAAAGATGGCCGCCATTCACAACTTTGCAAAATCTGTTCAACAAATGTTACCGGTTGAATGAGCATGTTACATTCATACTTTACTTGTAGTAGGAGGGTTCTTCAACATGTCATGGATAGTAAGCGGCAGAAAATATTTACTGTTTGCATGGAGTGCATGGGCGTGTCAGGTGGGCCGGCGGGTGAGGAAGACAGGGTGTGGCATGTGCCAGGCTCCAGCATGGGCACTTTTAAAGACGTTAAGACAACATGTCTTTCTTTTAGATGGGGTTAGTCGAAATGAAAAATAAAATGTGTATCTTCTGGCCCTGGAGCCCCTAAATTCCGTGTGTCCAAACACTGAGCTCTCTCTCCAAGGGAGTCCCAGGGAAGTCCAGATGCATTCTGTTCATTTGTGATGGCCTCAGCCAGTTTGGACTCCTGCACAGTGCACTCCTCAGAGCAAATGTTGTAACCCCATATGGGGAGTCCTACAAAGGCTCAGGTCCTTGAAAGTGTTCCGACAATCCTAGATACTTGTTTAGATCTCAGAATTACAGCATTTACCAGTGTTGACTGTACTGTACAAGTTTACAGTACTGATGTAAGCATCATTTTACAATGTAACTGCTTATTAAACTGAAACCAATAAAATATTTAACCGCAAAAAAAAATGTGTATCTTGATATTTTTGGCAGCAAAACTTTATAACTGTATAATCATGCAAAATGTTTATGGGTCATGGCAATTTGACTGCTGCTTCTTTATATAGGGTGGGGACCAAACAACAGTTTAGGGCAAGGGTAATCATATGACATTGAATAACACTGACTGCAGCAAATAACACAACCATGGAAAAATCAATGATAGATCACAATAATTTATGACAGTATACTCAGCAGAAATTGGTTTGGTGCGGGGGAGGGGGCTTCAAGTAACTTCAGCCTTGTTCCGCTTTCACATCCTCCAAGAAGTAGCCCTCACAGTCTTCAAGACTGGAGTTTTCACCAGGTGGAAAGTCTGTCAGTACATCTGCTTCATCCACCTTACTGCTGGTGGATGCCTTAGTAGAAGGATTGTCATCATCCTCATCACCAGGACACAGTTCAGGTGGCAACACCATTAGCATCACTGTGTTATGTGGAAAGTGCCTTTTGTTCATTTTGATGACTGTTAGTATGGACACATTCTTGGATGACAAATTGGTCCTACGGTCACGCACAGTGGCCCCAGCAGAACTAAACACTCATTCCACACTGACACTGGATGGTGAGTAGCTAAGGTATTTCATAGCAACTGATGTTAGTGCTGGCCAATCAGTCACTTTGCTGCTCCAGTACTGCAATGGCTCGTCAGTAATGGCAAGGTTCTTTGTGTCCTCCATGTAGGCCTCCACCATTTGTTCTGCTGCCATGAGTCCAGCTGCCTCATCTGTCTCCTCCTCCTTTTCTTCCATATCTTCCACTCCCACCTGATAGAGAACATCCCAAATGGAATTGCTTGCCATTTTCTGTTGTACCGTGACCTTTTTCTCAGATTGGGCTGCCTGTGAGCTGCTGGTGGTGGTAGCAAGACCTGTTTTCTGTGCAGTGCGTGGCTGATGTGCCTTTCTAGATACCCATCTAAAGAGGTTCCTTGTCAACTTTTGCACTTGCTGATGGCCTCCTTCAATTATAGAAGGCAGGCCATGTTTGTAGCATGGATCAAGCATGGTAGCGATTGCAAATTCATCTGACTGTACAGTGCAGGATATATGGGTATTCATGTCCAGCACGTGGAGCATGTGATCAATT
Source organism: Neoceratodus forsteri (assembly GCA_016271365.2). Taxonomy (NCBI): domain Eukaryota; kingdom Metazoa; phylum Chordata; order Ceratodontiformes; family Ceratodontidae; genus Neoceratodus; species Neoceratodus forsteri. The sequence continues at coordinate 238,836,776 of JADMNL010000026.1, forward strand.
AGATCACAGCTGCTATGATCCCCACTTACCTCCATCTGATGTCGGAGATTAACCAGTGTCTACCTCAGCACACGTATGAGGGGTATGGCTTGACTTATACAAGCAGTGTCCTACTCACTACCTGTGTAGCATGCTCAAATGGATGGAGAATGCATATTAGCCCATCCATTGGGTGCCACTGCTCTGTTGTTAGAGTGATGGACACCCCAGCACTGTCATGGATGGTGTGCACCACTAGGTATTGTGAAACAGCTTTATACTGTTTTTTCAGCCAGTCAATCATGTACAGTGTGGCATTCCACCTGGTCACAACATCAAGCTTCATACGGTGCTGAGGTGGGTGGTTATTGCACTGTAACTCACGCAGATGGTTATGGGCCTCTGCAGAATGGGCAAAGTGTATACAGATGCAATGGGCAACAGTCACAGTTTTCTTAATGTTTCCTTGGTTTAGAAACTGCTGCACAACAAGATTAAGGCAATTGTGCCAAGCAGGGCACCCTGAAAAAAACACCATCGCTAATGCACTTCACTACATTGGAGCCATTATCACTTGTGATGAATCCTGCTGTAAGTAACTGTGTGTATAGCCACTCATCAATCTTGTCAAGCAGAACATTAAGCATTTTTGCACCCGTGTGAGAACCAGTGACACTTTGCATACTCAGGGCTGCATGCTGCCAAATTCCAGGGGTGTTGCTACCACCACAATTTGGCTTCAGGCAGGTTTTGCCAGGCCCAAAATCAACTACCACCCCAAGTACCTGTGCCCAGTGTGTCATTATGCATAGACACAAGCTTGCTGCTGTTTGTCCACTGGTTCACATATCCATGCTAAGATGGATATATTCTGATGCACTATGCTTCATTGCATGTCTTATGGAATCAACAACTCTACTGTACAGCTCTGGCATGGCACGCTTAGAGAAAACGTTTTGTGATGGAACCTGCCATTTGGGACAGGCACGGGACATTAACCTGCAGAAACCAGCATTCTCCACAAATGAAAACAGCAACAGATTGATGGCCAGCATTTCATCAGTGGCAGCATTTAAATCAAGTGCAGTAACGTGATTGGGGGATACTTTGTGTGCTGCTCTAGGATGCTGTTTAGAGTGGGCTGCATCTTTGCAACTGTTCAACCAGAATGCTCTACTTGTCCCACCAGTGTTGCTCTTTTAGGGATAACAGTTGACTCTTGGGGTTGTGCAGATGCAGACCACGTGAAAACAATTATTTTGGTTGATTTTGGGTGTGGTGGTGTACTTTTCAGAGTCAAGGGACTGGGAGTGGTGCCTCCACCGCTATGCTCACTACTTGATAGACCAAAGGATTGCTCCTCCTCCTCCTCCTCCTCCACTGACCCACTCTGCCCTCCCTCCTCCTCCTCCACTGACCCACTCTGCCCTCCCTCCTCCTCCTCCACTGACCCACTCTGCCCTCCCTCCTCCTTCTCTACTGACCCACTCTTCCCTCCCTCCTCCTCCTCCACTGACCCACTCTGCCCTCCCTCCTCCTCCTCCACTGACCCACTCTGCCCTCCCTCCTCCGGCTGTATTGAACTGCTCTTAGTTACATTTAACATGCCAAGGTAGATTCCACCAACAGCTCTGGCATCCTTCTGGTGTTGCTGCCATGGCAGCGGGTGCTTGTTTTTCAGGTGGGCCTGTTGGCCATCGGTGCCTATGAGGCTCCCCTCCCCCCCCCGACTAACACGTGCTTGACACAATTGACATATTGCTATGGTCTCATCGGCTGGATCAAACACATAAAAGTCCCAAACTAGGAACGTTTGACCTCTGGACTTAACATGCTGCTGGTGGGACTGGGAGAGCTGAGAAACATGTGTGCAAGTTTTGCTTTTTGTGCTGCTTTCATCATTTCCATAAGACTATTTTTGGGCAGTGGGGGAGACTGGACTGCTTGAGGGATTGCTGATGGGCTTGGTGGCAGCCTAACCCACAGGCTGTGAATGATAATGGCATTGGCCTACATCACCCTTCACCTTTTTAAACTCAGGATCCCATGAGGGATCATCCCAGTTGTCGTCATCAGCACCAGTGCCGATTATGTCCTTGTCCTCCTCCTCCTCCCTATCACTATCTTCTTGCAAGGCACCTTTTTCTTTCTCTACAACCATCTCCTCAGGGCCAGGGGGCTGAATACCAATATCTCCTGCATTATCAGACTCTGGCTGAACACTATTACCAAAGCCAACTCTCGCAGGAAGAGGCCCTGGGACAGTCACACCGACAAAGTCATCACCCTCCTCCTGGACCACTGTTCCTGTGCTGGTGTCAGTGTGTCCCTTCTCATTATCATCCCCCACCAGCAGGGATGCAACAGTTGTGGCCTTAAAAAACTGAGTCACAGGTATGCCAGTATTTTGAACAGCTCCTTTACTGGTACCTGCCACATCACTAGAACCCACAGAAGACACTTATGCAGATATCTGTGCTTTCACTGCTTTGGGGAACTGCAACTCAAGTTGTACTCTGTTCAACAGGCTTCTTAGCTGCCTCATCCCCCCCGGCATGTTTTCCCTCGGTACTGGACTATATCTCTTAGCAGGCATTTTTATGTTGATTGCGCACATGTGCAAGAAACATATTGCGGCAGCTTTCCTCCAGAAGCAGGTTGTGGAGGCATGGAACTGTTGTGGCCAATGCCCCCACAGCCTTTAAAGACTTGGCCGCCTCTCCCCAATGCCGTGGCATGCTGCTGCTGACACTAGTTCAGCCAGCGTGCCACCAACTTAAAATGTTTTAGCTGCTGCAATCAGCAGCTGCCTCATCATTGCAGCGTCATCCGCTGCAATGAGGAAGCGACCCCTCATTGCAGGGCTGTTGCTGGTGGGTAGCCCAGTCCCCGTCAGCATGTCCCCCCCAGTTTCTGTGTTTGCCGATGGGAGTGCCCAGTCCCCGTCAGTATATTCTCCCCCCCCCATTTCTTGTGTGCCAACCGGGTGTCCAATCCCCATCGGCATGATGTCCTCGTTCCCCCCTTAGTTGTGTGCTGATGGGGTGCCCAATCCCCCATCGGCTGCAGTTGCCCCCTCCAAAAGAGTCCTATGGCACGCTGGGAGCCCACCCCAGTGTGCCACATTCCCTGAAAGGCAAAAATGGTCCCGCGATGTCTTTTATTTATTTTTTTGTCCCTGTAAACAAAAAACGGTCCCTCGCTGTCTCTCTGCCCCCTCCCACAATCCGCACCCACCCACTGTGCACCCTGCCCCTCCACACCCCCACCTCACCCCATACTTACCTCCGGAGCTCGGCGCAATGATCTTCGGTGGACCGGAAACACGTCTGCACTCTTCAAAGCTGACCGCGAACTGAGGAAATGCCGGTAAGCTGTATAATGGAATAAACAGGGTTTTTTCAACTTTGATGCATATCTCAGGCATTTCTCAGAATTTTGGCAAAAAATTTTCAACATGGGGTTTTTGGGACCCCTCCTCATGAATTCTGTCACTGTCATGGCATTAATTGGTCCCGCAAGGTGATTTCGTGGTCACTGCGTGGAATCACCTTTCTGGACCGATTAACAAAACAACAGTGCCAGTGTTCATGAGGTGGCCTCTCAAAAAGCCTATGTTGCAAATTTGGTAGAAAAAATCCAAAAAATAACTGTTTTACGAGCATGCGTTGCGCAGTTGCTACGCATGCTCGTAATTTCACAAATTTGCAATATTTTCATGCCAGATTTTCAACACTGGCATTTTTCCACACCTCCTTGTGAACAGTACAGCTGTCATTTTTCTCATCATGCCCGAAATGTGCTTTCACCCTTCCAGCGCAGAATAGCATAGTCGCTGTGGGAAATCAGTGTTCGGGACAGATTAAGAAAGTCACATTGACAATGTTCATGAGCACAGGTCCTAAAATGCCTATGTTGAAAATTTGATGCTGATACTCCATAAAATGACTGTGTTACGAGTGTGCATTGCGTAGTTTCCATGCAAGCTCGTGCCTTCGCAACTCTGCAATATTTTCTCTCCAGATTTTCAACATTGCCATTTTTACACACCTCCTAATGAACAATGCAGCTGTCATTTTTCTCATCCTGGCCAAAATGTGTTTTCACTCTTCTGGCGCACAATAGCGTGGTTGCTGTGGGAAATCAGTGTTTGGGACACGTTAAGAAAATCACACTGACACTGTTCATGAGCACATATCCTAAAATGGCAATGTTGAAAATTTTCTGATGAAACTCCATAAAATGACTGTTACGAGTGTGCATTGTGCAGTTTCCATGCACCTTTGTAACTTCACAAATTAGTAATATTTTCGCATCACTTTCTCAACAGTGGCATTTTCCAACATCTCCTCATGAAAAGTACAGCTGTCATTTTTCACATCCTGGCCGAAATCTGTTTTCGTGCTTCCAGCACAGAATACTGCAGTCGCTGTCGTAAATCATTGTTTGGGACAATTTAGGATTGAATGAGTGGGGGGGGGGGAGTGACCATGCTCAACTGAGCTCTGTCAGGACTGCTGCAGATTTCTTTGTGGGCAAGAAAAGGCACCAACAAAGGCAGGAGCCCAGTACAAAAGGGCAGCCTGCAGCGCCGGGAGACACAGAATAAGCGAGTGAGGGAGTTGGAGTGCATGAGGTCAGAGGAGCTCTATTGGGACTGCTGCGGATTTCTTTGTGGGCAGGTAAAGGCAGCAATGCACATAGGGGCTCAGTACAAAAGGCCAGCCTGCAGCAGCGGGAGAAACAGAACGAGTGACTGAGAAAGGGGGGAGTGAGCAAGCTCAACAGAGCTGTATCATGACTACTGCAGATTTCTTTGTGGGCAGAAAAGGGTAGCAACGCAGGCAGGAGCCAAGTACAAAAGGCCAGCCTACAGCGCCAGCAGAAACAAACGAGCAAGTGAAGGGGGGGAGTGAGCGACCTCAAGTAAGCTGTGTCAGGACTGCTGCAAATCTGTTTGTGGGCAGAAAAAGCCACCAACGCAGGCAGGAACCCAGTACAAAAGAGCAGCCTGCAGCAGCGGGAGACACAGAATGAGTGAGTGAGGGAAGAGGACTGAGTGAGCTCACTGGAGCTCTGTTGGGACTGCTGCGGATTTCTCTGTGTGCAGCCTGCAGTGGCGGGAGAAACAGAATGAATGAATGAGAGAGGGGGAGTAAGTGAGCAACATTAATGGAGCTCTGTCGGGACTGCTGTGGATTTCTTTGTGGGTAGAAAACGGTGCTAACAGAGGCAGAAGCCCAGTACAAAGGGGCAGCCTGCAATGGCAGGAGAAACAGAATGAGTGCATGAGACAGGGGGAGTAAGTGACCTCAATGGAGCTCTGTCGGGATAGCTGCGGATTTCTTCGTGGGCAGAAAAAGGTGCCAATGCAGGCAGGAACCCAGTACAAAAGGGCAGGCTCCAGCAGCGGGAGACACAGAACAAGCGAGTGAGGGAGAGGGAGTGAGTGAGCTCAACGGAGCTCCACTGGGACTGCTGAGGATTTCTTTGTGGGTAGGAAAAGGCAGCAATGCATGCAGAGGCCCAGTACAAAAGGGCAGCCTGCAGCGGCGGGAGAAACAGAACGAGTGAGTGAGAGGGGGAGTGAGTGAGCTCAACGGAGCTCTGTCAGGACTGCTGCAGATTTCTTTGTAGGCAGAAAAAGGTGCCAACAGAGGCAGGAGCCCCATACAAAAGGGCAGCCTGCAGTGCCAGGAGAAACAGAATGAGTGCGTGAGATGGGGAGTGTGCAACCTCAACGAAGCTTTGTCAGGACAGCTGTGGATTTCTTTGTGGGCAGAAAAAGGTGCCAATGCAGGCAGGAACCCAGTACAAAAGGCCAGCCTGCAGCACCAGGAGAAACACAATGAGTGAGTGAGAGAGGGGGAGTGAGTGAGCTCAACGGAGCTGTGTCGGGACTGCTGCAGATTTCTTTGTGGGCAGAAAAAGCCCCCAATGTAAGCAGGAGTGCAGTACAAAAGGGCAGGCTGCAGCAGTGGGAGACGAGCCCAGTACAAAAGGGCAAGCTGCGGCAGCGGGAGACACAGAATGAGCGAGTGAGGGAGGGGGAGTGAGTGAGCTCAACGGAGCCCTATCGGGACTGCTGCTGATTTATTTGTGGGCAGAAAAGGGCAGCAATGCAAGCAGGAGCCCCGTACAAAAGGGCAAGCTGCAGTGCCGGCAGAAACAGGACCAGCGAGTGAGAGAGGGGGAGTGAGCAATCTCAACAGAGGTCTATCATGACTGCTGCAGATTTCTTTGTGGGCAGAAAAAGGCAGCAGTGCATGCAGGAGCCCAGTACAAAAGGCCAGCCTTCAGCAGCAGGAGAAACAGAATGAGCAAGTCAGAGAGAGGGGGGGGGGAGTGATCGAGCTCAACGGAGCTGTGTCGGGACTACTGCAGATTTCTTTGTAACCCCCCTGCAAATGGGGGTTCCCAAAAGACTTCCAGGAGCTTGCTTGAATGCTTCGAGCCTTAATGGTGTTTGGCGTTTAAGCCATTTATCTGTGAGTTTTTTTAGAGCCTCTGGTACTGTCTCTTTAAGAGCTGTCTGCTTGCAGACATAATTAGTTTGTATGGGGGGGACTGTATGTTTCTCTGCTTGAGTCCCACTCGAGCTGCTGCCAATTGACTCCGTTTTTGCAGTCACTAGGAGTGCAAAGGGAACCAATCTGAAAGATGTAACTGTTTGCCAGAAATCATTTAGAGTAATAATGAAAATACAGTTTGTCTAACCTGCTTTTCTTTGCAATCAGAACTGTGTTTGCCTAGTTCCCCATTCTAGTTTTGAACTGCTGAACTGGACCAATCAGTGTGGGTTAAGGTAGCTCTAAAATGGTGCCTGTGGACGAATCAAAACTTGAACTCGTAATCTGAGCCAGCCACAAGAGGATTGTATGGGCAGTGACTCTGGGAAATGTAGTTTGGACTTCGGTGCCTTTTTGGACCAACAGGGGGAGTCTATTGTGAGTGACAGCCAATCCAGCCAAGAACTGGGAGGAACTCAAAGGAAGTGCCCGGTTTAGTCTACTGGAGTTTCAGTTTAGCTCTGGCAGTGAAGAGGGAAGGAGCCCTGTGCTCCTTCGGTGCACAGTTTTAGTTGGGAAACGCGGGCAAGGCCCCAAGTTTCGGTCTGCAGCTTGTGCAAGTGATCGTTTGGACTGAATCTGACCTGTGAAGAGAATCAAGGAGATCTGAAAAGTAGAAACCAGGCTCACCCTGTAAAAGACTGGAGAAATTGCTGAATCGCACTCGGTCTGTCAGGAACTGAATCTGCTGTGCTTCTCCCGGGTACTGTGCAGTAATTGCCATTGGGATAGAGAAGCAGGCTGCCTGGTATAGCACTTTCTTTTTTCCATATAAATGTGTGTAGTGCTAGTGGGGACTCGCGTTTCAAATCCCCTGTACAGTGAATTGAGTGCATGAAGCTGCAAGTGAACCCCAGCTTAATCCAGACTACATCCATTTGCTCTGAACTGCCTTGGGGTCCAGTCACAAGGACCTTGTCCATATGGTCTGCTCCGCCTGGCAATCCAGGACAATCTGCCTTCCATTCAGTTTCAGCATTGAATTTGTGAGTACAAATCAGGGTAGCTCCCTGCCATCATCTAATTGCAAGTGTTCCATCTGATTACTTTTCCTTTCTTTCTCCACGAACTGAGCCTGCCGGCTCCGGATTACAATTTGGGTATTGTGCATGCATTTTCCATCTTCAGGGCCCCAACCAGCTGCACCAAATAGGCTAGCCTCTTATTGCCTGGGTACCCAGTAAGAGTGACATTAGGGACATTTGGGATTCTGAAATATGTGCACAGTACTGTGATTATTAATGTGTTTAAACTAATTAACCTGATTTCCCCCTGTCCTTGTTATAACCCCCTGAATAAATCAGATCTGTTTGTTTCAGCAGAGTTACACTGTCTGAGGTATTTGTCTATGTTAAAGTATTGTACTGTGGTTTTTGCACTGTATCATCTTATTTTACAGGGAGTCCCAGGAGTCACACTGCCCGAACCAGTCCTGGGGGTAAGTGTATACTGTGAAGGTAATTCTGATATATTGTGTGGGCCACTAGTGGGAAGAAAGTGGGGTCGCAGTGTCCCAGAGGGCTGTGACCAAGTTAGTTTAACTATTGCAAACCCTGACCTCTGGGTGGAGGCACCCGCCATCGGATCCAGGTCCCTCAACTTTTTAGTGGCAAATCAGGCAGGGGTAGTAGCCCTTGGGATAGCACCATCTAGGGGTTACATCTTTGTGGGCAGAACAGGAAGAAATGCACACAGGGGCCTAGTACAAAAGGGCAGCCTGCAACAGTGGGAGAAACAGAACGACCGCGTGAGAGAAGGGGAGTGAGCGAGCTCAACGGAACTCTATCATGACTGCTGCAGATTTCTTTGTGTGCAGAAGAAGACGGCAATGCAGGCAGGAGCCCAGTACAAAATGGCAGCCTGCAGCGTTGGCAGAAATGAAATGAGCGAGTGAGAGAGGGGGAGTGAGCAAGCTCAATGGAGCTCTGTCAGGGCTGCTGCAGATTTCTTTGTGGCCAGAAAAAGGTGCCAACAGAGGCAGGAGCCCAGTACAAAAGGACAGCCTGCAGCGCCAGGACAAACAGAATGAGCGAGTGAGGCATGAAGAATGAGCAACCTTAATGGAGCTCTTTTGGGACAGCTGTGGATTTCTTTGTGGGCAGAAAAAGGTGCCAACACAGGCAGGAACCCAGTACAAAAGGCCAGCCTGCAGCACCAGGAGAAACACAATGAGTGAGTGAGTGAGCTCAACGGAGCTGTGTCGGAACTGCTGCAGATTTCTTTGTGGGCAGAAAAAGCGCCCAACGCAAGCAGGATCCCAGTTTAAAAGGGCAGGCTGCAGCGGGGGGGGACAAGCCCAGTACAAAAGGGCAGGCTGCAGCAACGGGAGACAGAGAACGAGTGAATGAGGGAGGGGGAGTGAGTGAGCTCAACGGAGCTCTGTTGGGACTGCTGCAGATTTCTCTGTGGGTGGAAAAAGGCAGCAATGCACGCAGGGGGCCCAGTACAAAAGGGAAGCCTGCAGCGGCAGGAGAAACAGAAGGAACGACTGAGAGAGAGAGGGGGAGCAAGCAAGCTCAAGGGAGCTCTATCGGGACTGCTGCCGATTTCTTTGTTGGCAGAAAAGGGCAGCAACGCAGGCAGGAGCCCTGTACAAAAGGGCAGGCTGCAGCGCCGGCAGAAACGGGACGAGCGAGTGAGAGAGGGGGAGTGAGCACACTCAATGAAGGTCTATCATGACTGCTGCAGATTTCTTTGTGGGCAGAAAAAGGCAGTAGCGCACGCAGGTGCCCAGTACAAAAGGCCAGCATGCAGCAGTGGGAGGAACAGAATGAGCAAGAGAGAGAGGGGGAGTGAACGAGTTCAACGCAGCTGAATCATGACTGCTGCAGATTTCTTTGTGGGCAGAAGAAGGCGGCAACGCAGGCAGGAGCCCAGTTCAAAAGGCCAGCCTGCAGCGCTGGCAGAAACAGAACAAGCGAGTGAGAAAGGGGGAGTGAACAAGATCAATGGACCTGTGTTGGGACTGCTGCAGATTTCTTTGTGGGCAGAAAAGGAAGCAATGGACACAGGGGCCCAGTACAAAAGGGCAGCCTGCAACAGCGGGATAAACAGAATGACCGAGTGAGAGAAGGGGAGTGAGCGAGCTCAACGCAGCTCTATCGTGACTGCTGCAGATTTCTTTGTGGGCAGAAAAAGCCACCAACACAGGCAGGAGCCCAGTACGAAAGGCCAGTCTGCAGCACCAGGAGAAACAGAATGAGAGAGTGACACAGGGGGAGTAAGCCACCTCAGTGGACCTCTGTTGGGACAGCTGTGGATTTCTTTCTGGACAGAAAATGGTACCAATGCAGGCAGGAGCCCAGTACAAAACAGCAACCTGCAGCACTGGGAGAAACAGAACAAGTGAGTGACAGAGGGGCAGTGAGCGAATTCAACGGACCAACGCAATCAACATTCGGCATTGACAAATGCTTGTTATATGCTGCTGCTTCAAAGCTTTGCCTTTCTCTGGGAGTATATCAAGAAAGGATATATTACTAACTGTGGGAATAACACCTCACACCTGCAGGCAGTACTGGCTTCCTTCCAAGTCGAAACACAATCAGGAGAGGTAGCAGCACTCTGAACAACTAATACAGTATATGGTAGCCTATCCTAGTAAAAACAACAAGCATTTGTCAATGCCGAATGTTTGCTTGCTGGCATTGGCAGTGGTAGTGTAGAAGTTACAGAGCTGCGTAATAGGAATGGCAGTGAAGTATTGAACTGAAGCCAAGCCAACCCCACCACCAGCCTGCAGACACTGACAAGTGTTATGGTGTGCCTTGGGGTCTTTGACCCTTATGTGCACCCCATTCCATCAGGAAATACAGTGAGATGGGTGCAGTATAGGAGAATGGGGTGAACTTTGGGGCCGAAGAGTCCAAGGCATACCTCGATGCTTCTCACTGGCTGCAGGGTGTGGAATGGTATGAGCATTGCAGGTGACAATCCCAAGTCACACCCCTGATGCCTGTCATTCTCTACAGGGTTGGGCGTTATGTTGGAAACCCTAATACCTCAGGCATTCATTGGTATTTTCACTCCAAATGTTCAACACATTTTTTTTGTGATCCCACCTCATGAACGGGGAATATCAGTTTCTTAGCCGAAAGCTGCTTATGCACAGCGACTACGGGATTTAGCACCACAGGTGCAAAAACATTCCGAATAGGATGTAAAAAATGACAGCTGTACTGTTCTTGGGGAGGTGTAAAAAATGGCAATGTTGCCAAATCTGCAGTAAAAATATTAAAAAAAAAATGGTGAAGTCATGGTGACATAGAAACTGTGCAACGACAATCTGTAATATAATTAGGTTGGGGATTTTTTTACAGCAGATTGTCAACTCAGGCATTTTGTGCCTCCGATCATGAACAGTGTCACTGTGATTTTCTTTATCTGTCCCGAACAAATTTCCTACAGCGACCACGCATCTGGCGCTGAAAGTGTGAAACACACTTCGCCATGTTGTGAAAAATGACAGCTGTACTGTAAATAAGGCAGTGTGGAAAAATGCCACTGGTGAAAATCTGGACTTAAAATATTACAAAGTCATGAACTTACGAGGGTGCGTGGAAACTGCGCAATGCTCACTTGTAACAGAGTCATTTTATGGACTTTTGTCACCAAATTTTCAACAGCCATTTTAAGGCCTCTGCTCATGAACAGTGTAACTGTGATTTTCTTAATCTGTCCTAAACATTGCTTTCGCACACCAACAGTATCATTGTGCGCTACATGTGCGAAAACACATTTTGGGCGGCATATGAAAAATGGCAGCTGTACTGTTCATAAGGAAGTGTAATAAAATCGCAGTGTTGAAAATCTGGAGTGAAAATATTAAATTTGCAAACTTATGAGCATGCATAGGAACTGCGCAACGCACGCTCGTAAAACAGTCATTTTAGAATATGTTAATTAAATTAACATAGCCATTTTAAGACCTCTGCTCATGAACAGTGTCACTGTGATTTTCTTAATGTATCCCATACATTGATTTCACATTATCGACTGTGCCATTGTCGCTACATGGGCGTAAACACATTTTGGGCAAGATGTGAAAATGACAGCTATACTGCTCATAAGGAGGTGTGATAAAATGGCAATGTTGAAAATCTGGAGTGTAAATATTGAAAATTCGCCAATCCTACGAGCTATCGAGAACTGCACAACGACGCCGCAGAAACAGTCATTTTTTGAATTTTTCACCAAATTCAACATAGCTATTTTAAGACCTCTGCTCATGAGCAGTGTCACTGTAATTTTCTTAATGTGTCCCATAAATTGATTTAGCACACCGACTGCGCCATTGTGCACTACATGGGCAGAAACACGTTTTGGGTGAGATGTGAAAAATGACAGCTGTACTACTTATAAGAAGGTGTGGTAAAATGGTAATGTTGAAAATCTGGAGTGAAAATATTGAAAATTTGCGAACTTACGCGCGTGCGTAGGAACTGTGCAACGCAACCTAAATAAAACAGTCGTTTTTTCAAATTTTCCACCAAATTTTCAAAATAGGCTTCCTGAGCCCACCTTATGAACATTGGCAGTGTCATTTCATTAATCGAACCCGAAAGGTGATTTCACACAGTGACTGGAAATCACCCTTCGGCCCGAATAACGCCATGACAGTGACATCATTCATGAGAAGGGGTCCCAAAAACCCCATGTTGAAAATTTGGTGCCAAAATTCCCAAAAATGCCCGAGATATGCAACAAAGTTGAAAACCCCCTATCTAGCCCATTATACAGCTTTCCTCAGTTCGCAGTCGGCTTTGAAGAGTGCAGACGTGTTCCCGGTCCACCGAAGATCGTCGTGCCAAGGTCCGGAGGTAAGTATGGGGTGAGGGGGGTGTGGGGAGGCAGGATGCGCAGTGGGTCCTCATCAATGTCTTTATAAGCGACGTTGCGGAAGGACTGGAAGGAAAAGTATGTCTCTTTGCAGATGACACTAAGATCTGCAACAGAGTTGATGCACAGGGTGGGGTGGAAAGGATGAGAAGGGACTTGGCAAGGTTAGAGGAATGGTCAAATGTATGGCAGCTTAGATTCAATGCTAAGAAGTGCAAGTACTGCACCTGGGAAACAAAACCCAGGGAAGAGTACACAATGGGGGTGAGATACTAACAACAACAAAATGGAAAGGGACCTGGGGGTAGTCATATCAGATGACCTAAAGGTGGCAAGCAATGTGAGAGGGCAGCAAGGAGGGTTGGGGGATACTGGGATGCATAGGAGAGGCATCACCAGTAGAAAACAGGAAGTTATTATCCCTCTGTACAGACAGCTGGTGAGACCCCATCTGGAGTACTGTGTGCAGTTCTGGAGACCCAATCTCCGCAAAGACATAGACAGGATGGAAGCTGTCCAGAGGAGGGCAACTAAAATGGTGCAGGGTCAGCACTGGAAGACATATGAAGAGAGACTTAAGGAGCTTAATATGTATAGCCTCGAGGAAAGGAGGGAGAGGGGGGACATGATAGAAACTTTGGAGGGAATCAACAAAGTCCAAGAGGGTAGCATCTTTCAAAAAAAGAGGTGTGCAAGAACAAGAGGGCACAATTTGAAGATAGAGGGGGGGCAGCTCAGAGGTAATTTAAGGAAGTATTTTTTCACAGAGAGGGTTGTGGATGCATGGAACGGCCTTCCGGAGGAGGTTGTGGAGCCAAAATCAGTGGTGGAATTCAAGCATGCATGGGACAGTCATAAGGCAATTCTAGGGTGTGGGGGTAAGAAGAAGTAGGCTGCTAGTTAACTAGGATCTGCAGCTTATCCAGTAGGTAGGGAAATGGGCAGACTGGGTGGGCCAAGTGGTCCTTATCTGACGTCAAATTCTATGTTTCTATGTTATGTTTCTATGGGTGGGTGCGGGTAGTGGAAGGGGGGCCAGGGAGACTACATGGGACCATTTTTTTCTTTACAGGTGTTCTTTTTGTTTCCAATGACGACGTGGGACGTTTGCCATGCTGGGGTGGTCTCCCAGCATGGCACAAGGATGGTTGGGGGGGCGTTCAGCCAACGGGGGATTGGGCACCCCCATTGCCCAAAGCATCGATTGCCACGCTGGGGTGGGCTCCCAGCGTGGCACCCAGTACCGAGGGGGGTGAGGACAGTGGAGCCGACGGGGATTGGGCACCCCCATCGGCTATATCATGAGTTGCCACACTGGGGTGGGCACCCAGTGTGGCATTTGGAAGGCTTTGGGGGCAGGGGGCGCAGCACATCGTCGGCTATACAGTGTGTGCGTGCGTGCATGGGGGGCGCGCACGCCTGCGTGTGCCTGTGTGTGTGTGTGGGGGGAGCTGCGCATGAGCAAGCGATATCTTATCACTGCTCACTGAAGCGTAGCTCCCTCTTTGAACTGTATGCCACTGCATTTTGGAGCTTGTCATAGACAGCTCCAGCATGCATTGGCTTACAGGGGCCGCACCTGACAACACACTGACTGAATTGGAAGAGGGGGTGACACACCTCAGAAATCTCGGATGATGGCACTATGTTTCTTGCACATGCGTGCAAGCAAACGTAACAAACATAATAAATGTATCTTAATTTTTGAAGACCGGGGTTTTTTTTTTTTGTGCGTGCATATGTGACGTATGAATGAGGGATCCACTCACTGTAGATCAAGGGAGGATGTGAAATGGTGCAGGTACATGCTGCATTACCAGAATGTGTGCAGTTTAGTGAATTACCACACAGGGGTGTGTATATGACAGCATTAAAAGGCGCATTAAAGTGCTTCAGTCATGAAAACCTCCCCCACTGGCTGTTGCTGAAATGCATAGCAGTATGTTCTCCTTTGTGCATTGTGGCTGTTCTTCGCTTCAGCTGCAGGTAGTACAGTACGCTCAAGTTCATTTGCATAGGTTTTAGCAGCGGGGAGTTCACATTGTCAGAGTCTAGTAAGAGAAAACACTTGGAATTACACATACAACGAAGTCTGAGTTTTCACATCAAATGCTGAGGTATTTTTTTCTTGAGGATTAGAACCCATGGAGTCCATGAAGGTGTGCTTTGGAGAGCTGGCGTGTGTAGGGACTGTTAGGCACCCACACATTTTGGTGGTCCTGCTGTGGCAGGGAACAGTTTATTAAAGTAATGATGTGTGGCTTGTCTCTCTAAGCTAGACAAGACTACACCGTCCTATCAGGTAACCAACACAGTTGATCTGTGTGTGTGTGTGTGGGGGGGGGAGCTGCTCACTGAAGCGTAGCTCCCTCTTTCAACTGTATGCCACTGCATTTTCAACTGCTGTCATAGACAGCTCCAGCAGTGATTGGAGAACTGTGACAACGCCTGCAAACACACTGACTGAATTGGAAGATGCTGACACACCTCTGAAAAACTCAGATGATGGCGCTATGTTTCTTGCACATGCGTGCAAGCAAACATAAAAAGGTAATTATTTCTGTCCCCAAACAGGAATTAAAGCAACACAGGGAAAAAGGGCTCAGGTTACCTACTTTAAATACAGATCACCTGTGCCTGGACAACTTAAGTACTGTAATGTGTTAGTACTTACTACTACAATTTTTTTCCTGTATAAGGGCAGAGACAACCATGTAACATCAACAAACAAAGGCACCTACAACAATATGGATTGGATTAGCAATCTCTTGACAAGTGCTATATTAATATGTAGTTTTTTTATGTTGCTTGCACGCATGTGCAAGAAACAGTGACATCATTGGAGATTTCGGAGGTGTGTCACCTCCTCCTCCTCCAATTCAGTCAGTGAGCTGGCAGGCGCGGCCCCTGTAAGCCAATGCATTTTGGAGCTGTCTATGACACGCTCCAAAATGCAGTGGCATACAGTTGAGGAGCTACGCTTCAGTGAGCACCGATAGAGCGTAGCTCCCCACATACGCACTGTATAGCCGGCGGGGATTAGTAGTAGGTGCCACGCTGAGGCCCACTAGCGTGCAAGCAGCCTTTGGCCGACGGGGT
Source organism: Neoceratodus forsteri (assembly GCA_016271365.2). Lineage (NCBI taxonomy): Eukaryota > Metazoa > Chordata > Ceratodontiformes > Ceratodontidae > Neoceratodus > Neoceratodus forsteri. Next base: position 238,852,261 of record JADMNL010000026.1, read on the forward strand.
GCCCAATCCCCGTCGGCTGAATGCCCCGTCCTTGTGCCACGCTGGGCCACCCCAGCGTGGCAAACATCCCACTAAGTCTTTTTTTTAAACCTATAAACAAAAATCGTCTCACGCGCCGCCTCCGACTCCCCCACTACCCGCACCCACCCACTGTGCACCCAGCCTCCCACACCCCTCACCCCATACTTACCCGACTCCAGCGATGATCTTCGGTGGACCGGAAACACGTCTGCACTCTTCAAAGCCGACCGCGAACTGAGGAAATGCCGGTATGCTGTATAATGGGCTAGATAGAGGGTTTCAACTTTGTTGCATATCTCAGGTATTTTTGATTTTGCATCATTTTCAACATGGGTTTTAGACCTCTTCTCATGAATGATGTCAACTCGTCATGGCGCATTGGTCTCGGGCGGTGATTTCGCCGCAGTGACCACGAAATCACCCTTCGGGCCAGAATACCGCCATGACAGTGACATCATTCATGAGAAGGGTTCCAAAACCCCATGTTGAAAATGTGGGACACAAATTCCAAAATGACTGTTTTATTTAGCGCATATGCAGTTCTACGCAGGCTCAGAAGTTCACAAATTTCAATATTTTCACTCAGATTTTCAACATTGCCATTTTACCACACCTTCTTATGAGTAGTACAGCTGTCATTTTCACATCTCACCCAAAATGTGTTTCCACCATATAGCGCAGAATGGCGCGGTCGGTGTCGCGAAATCAATGTACTGGACAAATTAAGAAAATCACAGTGACGCTTATTCATGAGCAGAGGTCTTAAAATGGCTATGTTGAAAACTTGGTAAAAATCTCTAAAATGACTGTTTTACGACGCGCGCTATGCAGTTCCCACGCACACTGGTGAAGATCGCGAAATTTTCAATATTTGCACCCAATGACTTCCAGATACCTAAACAGCACATAGAAGCAAGCAACATTCGGCATTGGCAAATGCTTGTACTTCTTGGTCACTGATTTTTTTAAGCCATGTCCAAGTGCCAAATACCACTGTAAATACCTGCAAGCGAACGTTCGGCATTGACAAATGCTTGTTTTTATATTTTCACTCCAGATTTTCAACATTACCATTTTGTTACACCTCTTCATGAACAGTACAGCTGTCATTTTTCCCATCCTTGCCAAAACATGTTTTCGCACCTGTGGCACACAATGGGAGCGGTCACGGTGAAAAATCAACATTCAGGGCAGATTAAGAAAATCACAGTGCCACTGTTTATGAGGGGAGGTCCCAAAATGCCTATGTTGAAAATCTGTGTACCCCAAATTATTGTGATTATGGTGTGCGCTGCTACGCTTCTATGCATGCTCGTGACTTCACCAGTTTTTTTATATTCTCACTCCAGATTTTCAACATTGCCATTTTACCACACCTCCTCATAAACAGTACAGCTGTCATTTTTTACATCCTGTTCAAAATGTGTTTTCACACCTGTGGCACCAAATGGCGCAGTCGCTCTGCGAAATCACCTTTCGGCTAACGAACTGATAGTGTCAATGTTCATGCAGTGCGGTCACAAAAAGCCCTCGTTGAAAACTTGGAGTGAAAATACCAAGAAACAGCCAGGGCATTAGGGTTTCTGACCATAATGCCCTACCCTGTAGGGACTGACAGGCGTCAGGGGTGTGACTTGGGATTGTCGACAGTAATGCTCATGCCATGCCACCCCCAACCCCTCCCTGCAGCCAGTGTCAGGCATTGAGGTGTGCCTTGGACTCTTCGGCCCCAAAGTTCATCCCATTCTCCTACACTGCACCCATTTCAGCATATTTTTAATTATTTAGTTATTTAAAAGTTTGACCAGGAAGGCATGCTGAGTGGACTACTGCTCGATTCCAGATGTGTCTTGGGGGGTGTGAGGGATGGGAGGATACATATACACAATATTTACAGCAGCAAGCAACACGGCACAAACTAAGATAATAAGGTAACAAATTGGCAGAAAGTGCAAATGACAACCACTCAAGATCAGAGATATAACATTAAGAGTAACCACAGTTGGAGAGCTAAGCTCTTGCATAGTGTGAATTTAAGCTGCATGTGCAGGTGGAGGAGAAGTTCCCTTTGAGGAGGGAGTTGAGTTGCTGAGAGGAGGGAGCATGCTGAATGTCTTCAGGCAGGGTGTTCCATAGTTTTGGCATTAAAGCTATAAAGACTGACTGGCTGGTGGAGGTTGCCATGTAGGGGGACATGCAGAAGCCGGGAGTCGAAGTTCTGAGAGAGTATGTGGGGGGGTTGGACAGTTAGGGTAGAAGTGAGGTAGAAGGGCAACAACTTAGCCCAGAAACTGGCTATGAGTCTAGCACAGTGGGACTGATGCTTATCCAGGAGCGAGGGGAGGTTAAGGAACCAGTAGAGGTCACAGTGGTGGGTGGAGGGAGGACAGTCCAGAGCAAAGCGACAGAAGGAGTGGAAAAGAGGATCCAGTCTAGCCAGAGTGGATTTAGGGGCTGCACTGTAGACTACGTCCCCATAGTCAAAAATGGGGAGGATCATTTTCTGAACAATTGCCTTGCAAGCTGGCAGAGGGATGCAGTTACAGTTACGGTATAAGGCACCCAGTCTGGGGTCCAGTTTCTTGTGGGTAGCATTGATTTGTACAGAAAAGTCAAGGTGCTGGTCAAGCCAGACCCCTAGATATCAAAATGAGGTGCAATCCTCTAAGGGAGTCCCATCTAAGGTATAGAGGGTAGGAATGGTGGAGAGTCGAGAGAGTCTCTGCCTCATGCCGAAGGTTAAGGAGACAGTTTTCTTGGCATTAAGAAAAAGTTAATTTGAACAAAACCAGAGCTGAACATCATTGAAGTCCTGCTGGAGTCTGGGCACCACTTCCAGGGGAGAGGGGCCTTAAGTATACAGTACCATATCGTCTGCATACATGTGAATGGATGAGTGTGGGCAAGCCGATGGCAGGTCATTCAGGAAGATGGAGAACAGGATTGGGCCAAGGACTGAGCCTTGGGGCACACCAATGGAGATAGGTATGGGGTCAGAGGTGGATGTGCCAATTCTGACTGTTTGTAACCTGTCTGCTAGGCATGATTTGAACCAGGTGGTGGCTGCACTGGAGAGCCCTTCGTGGGAGAGCTTGGATAGGAGAAGAACAGTGTCAAATGCCTTTGCTAGGTCTAAAAAATGGCAGAGGTGATGTGATCTTTGTCCATGCCTGTAAGAATGGAATCGGTGAGTCTCAGGAGGGAAGTAACAGTGGAGTGAGATTTCCTAAATCTCGACTAGTGGGGTGTAAAGAAAGAGGAGGAGTTTTGGAAGGAGGAGGAGAGTTGAGAGAGAACTAGGTGCTCCTGGAGTTTGGCTAAAATGGGGAGAAGGGAGATGGGGTGGAAGTTGCCTGAGGTGGAGGGGGTCGCCACCCTTTGAGAGGGGGATGACTGTGGCATGCTTCCAATCTCAGGGGATAGCAGCAATAGAGAAGGAGAGGTTAAAGAGAGATGCCAGGGGGATAGTGCTGGTCGAGCTGAAAGGTAGAGCATTTTGGCATCCAGACTCGAGGTGCATTTACCCTTAGAGGGATTGAGAGTGAGCAGGGCATTGAGTAATTCGGACAGAGTAACCAGGCAAAAGCAGAAAGCTGGGTAGGGGGTTTGGGTGGGTAGGGATGCGGACATAGGAGGATGTGGGGCAGGTGGGAGATTTGATAAGAGAGAGGTCAAGCAATTAGTGAAAAAGGTGTTGAAAACAGAGGCCACTGCATGTGGTTCCGATACAGTGGAGCCGCCTACATCTAGGACAGGGAGGGGGGCTCAGTGGGAGGGGAGAAGAGTGATTTTATCTCCTTCCAAAACTTAGCTGGGCGATTTATGTTGTTGCGGAAGGATGCTTTGAAATAGTTGACTTTAGCCTGCTGGATAAGCCTTATGCAGGCATTACGAAGCATGCAGTAGTAGTGGTGTTCAGCATGGGTGCCGGATACTTTGTAGGCTTTCCACACCTGGTCCCTGGCTCAGAGGTGGCCCATGAGGTCTGCAGAGATCCAGGGCAGATGAGCTGTCCTTATTATGGCCTTTTTGAGTGGGGCATAGTGGTCCCAGATGGCAAGGAATCTGGATTTGAAGTAGTCCAGGGCGAAATCAATAGAGGTGGCCCTGGGGATGAATGACCAGTCTGAGTTTGTTAAGTCATTTAGGAATACATCAAGATCAAGGGATTTGTAGGATCTGATGAGGAGAGTTCTTGGTGTAGGTGATCTGGCTCCAGATATTTTTCTTATCATGTGTATCATGTGGTGATCACTCAGAGAGTCCGGTAGGAGGCCAGAGTCAATTATCCTATGGGTGTGCAAGGTGAGGGCCCAATCCAATAGGGAGTAGTTCTGGAATTTGTGGTTTAGGTATGTTGGCTCAGTGATCTCTTGAAACAGATTTAGTGCTGCTGCATGGCTGAGGAACTTGGTGCTAGCACCAGAGAGCCAGTTCAGATTGAAGTCTCCAAGGATATGGAGCTCGCCCCCTGATGCAAGGGTTTTTAGGGTGTCCAGGTGCTCTATGACAGTGGGCATTGGGGAGCCTGGGGAAAACTAGGAGCCTACTTTAAATATGGGCATTGATAGGGGTAAAGAGATTTTTATTAACAAGGAGTCAATGGATGACGAGACCGTAGCTAGCGAGACAGGAGTGAACTTTAACAGGGATGAGATGTATATGGCTATGCCACCACCTCTCTTGGTACCTGCGCGGTCATAATGAGTGACAGAGTAACCAGGAATAGCTACTTCCACATCCCGGTTGTGTGGCTTCAACCATGCCTCAGTGATAATCAGGATGTCAGGATGAAGGGATAGGACGATTGGTTGTAGCAAGGTCAATTTTTGTAGGATGCTGCATATATTTAAATGGGCTACTTTTAGGCCTCTGGGTTTTTGGAGAGGGGAAAGGGGTTTCAACTGGTGGAGACAGTTGGTCCAGAGTTTAGCTCAATGTCCCCAGTGAGGAGAAGTAGTAAAGCTATCAGCAGTTTTGTATTGGGTAAGGCCCATTTTAGTTTGTGGTGAGCAGAAGGAATCTGGGAGGAATGTGAGAAGCTGCCCTGCACAGGGAATTTCATGGCTGACTGCCTAGCGTGAAAGGAGGGAGGGAGAATGGAAGGATCGGGAATCCAACAATGGGGTGGAGTGGGGGGGTTTGCTGGCCATTTTTGGGGGTGATACAGTGATGTGGCAGCGTACTTGGGGAAGTATTTACTAGAGGGCTAGGCTGCAATTCAGGGAAGGAAGAGGGCAGAGGGATACTAATGTAGCAAGTAGGGATATAATGAAAATAGTTGTAGAGACTAGGTGCAGCATAGTGATGCTGGATGGGAGTGGGAGTGCAATAATGGCTTGTAGCAGCTACTAGCGGTGAAAGCAGATAAGCTGCAAAGGGGAAAGTAGGGTGATTGGTGTTTTCAAACACATGACCCCTCCCTATACAGTATATTATGTAGTTCACCAAGGGATGTAGTGGGGCAGCTGACGCATAGCGTCAGTGAAGTAACATACATGCTCCTCTGAAGCACAAACGTTAGGCTGCCGGACCTTTCGTTGTACCTGAAGTTCAGTTTTGTTTTCAGCTCGTGGGGAGGGCAGGACTCCTTTGGCCCTCACGACTACCAGCAGGGAGCTGAAGACTGGTGAGCTGAGAAGAGAACAGAAGTGGAGGTTAATATAGGAAGGTAAGGAGGGGGTGGGCTTGGGCCAAATGCAAGTTACCAGCAGCAAATTGAATCTGAATTAGGATAGGGCTTGTGTATACTGAGGGGACTCAGAAAGACATCTACTGATTAGAGAGATGCAAAATCAGTTCTCAGTTAAAGCAGTCACTGTCTTAAAGTTAAAAATAAAGCTTCGATTTAAGAAACACAGTCCCTGGAGCTGAAAAAGCACAGTCTTTACTTAAATGAAAGCTCCAATTACATAACCCAGTCCCTGGAGCTGAAAAAGCACAGTCTTTACTTAGACAAGCATTTGTCAATGCCAAATGTTGTCTTGCTAGCATTGGCATTGGCAGTGCAGAAGTTACAGTGATGCATAATAGGAATGTCAGTGAAGTATGGAACCAACGCCAACTTCACCCTGCAGGGCTGACAGGCATTTGAGGTGTGTCTTTGAGTCAGCCATAAATCTCGTGCCATTTCACCTAATCCTACCCTGCAGACTCCGACAAGCGTCACGTTGTGGCTTGGGGTCACTGGGCCTTACGTTCACCCAATTTCATAAGGAAATATGTTGAGATTGGTGCAGTATAGGAGAATGGGGTAAAGTTTGGGGCCGAAGAGTGCAAGGCACATCTTGATGCCTGTCACTGGCTGCAGGATGGGGGTGGGGTGGAATGGCATGAGCATTATAGTCGACAATCCAGTCACACCCTTGACGCCTGTCAGTCTCTACAGGGTGGGATGTTATGGTAGAAACCCTAATGACCCAGGCATTTGCTGGTATTCGCACTCCAAATTTTCAACATGGGCTTTTTGTGACCCCACCTCATGAAAGCATTTGGGACCTCCGCTCATGAACAGCGGCACTGTGATTTTGTTAATCTGTTCCCAATGTTGATGTCCCACAGCGACTGCGCCACTCTGCTTCAAATGTGCGACACATTTCAGGCAGGATGTGAAAAATGACAGCTATACCGTTCATAAGGAGGTGTGAAGAAATGGCAGTGTTAAAAATGTGGAGCGGAAATATTAAAAATCCTTGAAGTTGCAAGCGAACTAACATTTTCACTCGAGATTTTCAACATTGCCATTTCTTGACATCTCCTTATGAGCTGTATAGCTGTCATTTTTCACATCCTTCCCGAAATGTGTTTTCGCACATCTAGAGCAGAATGGCATGGTTGCTGTGGAAAATCAATCTTCAGAACAGATTGACAGAATCACAGTGTCACTGTTCACGAGCGGAGGTCCCATTTGCTTTTATGGTTCCCGTTTGAGTCAAAAGTGTGCAGGAAAGATGAGGCTGGGGTGGTCTATTGATCAGCAAATCAGTGTGAGATATCAGTGAAGAAACTCAAGGGAGAGATGATGCAAGTCACAAAGCAGCGGGTGGTGGTAGTCATGGGGTACTTAAAGTCTATTGGGCACAGACTGGAGCGTCCTGATAGCCGCAGTGGAAGAAGCCAATCCATCGTGGATGCCTTCTTAGTGCAGGAGTTCAGGGATCTGACTGGGGAAAGGGCTAACCTGGACCTGGTGCTGTCAAATTACAATTACAGCAGTGACAGAGTTGCTGAGCCCTTTCAGTAGCAGTACATAGGGATGTGCAAGTAATGGACAGTGTTACCAAATACCATGAATAATGCACTATTCGTTATTCAGATCTAAATAACAAACAGTGGTACTATTTCTCCCCTATTCTATTTGGGAAATACTATTGTTTACATTAAAAAGAAAAAGAAACAGCCCTCCTCCTCCCCAGTTCAAATCCTTTAAAAATTTCCACCCCACCCCATACTTTGTTAGAATCCCAAACTCACCTTCTCCCCCCCCACAGTACCCACAATTTGATATTTCACGTGTTTTCACAAAATCTCCCATGATGAGCAACCAGCACAATTCACCCATCTCCACGACCAGTGCAGTCTTTCAGTGCTCATCTGTGCTACAATATTATGTCCCCCCATTTCCCCACTAAGGCAGCTGACTATCCTTCTACCCTGCCCACCCCCAGCACCCAATTCTTCTTATGAGAACTTAAGCTGAGAAAAAAGAAAGCAACAGATGCAACCTTCCCTCTTCTATGGCTGGCTGCTGAATGAAAGCGCTCTCACACTTGCTCTCATGCTTGCGCCAGTGAAACCAGCAGTTCATGTGATCAGCTGGTTTTTACTATGCAGAGCTTAGCGGGCTGCACTTCAGCAGAAGGCACCCGCCGTGGAAGAGGGCAGGTTGTGTCAGTTGCCTTCTTCATACTAGGCTTAAGTTCTTATAAGAGAAATTGGATCTTGGGGTGGGAGGCCAGGAGGGTGCTGCCAGAGTGGGGGTGGGGGTGAGGAGACATTTGTTGTAGTACAAATGAACACTGAAAGATGGTGGCTTGTAGTGTTGTCAGAACTAGTTCAAGAAAGATTCAAACCCTCCTCGAACCCTGGTGTTCAAGTTCTAATTTAGAACTCGGAACACTACAGGGTTCGCAAAAGGGTTCGAATCATCAAAAATAAATCTTACGTTTATGTGCTTTTTCTTTCTTCTGGCATCATCCATGTCCCATTCCCATTCCCAATCTTAATGGCACCAGCTGAAGAATGCAGCTAAATTCCCTACCCTCTCCATCCCCTCCCATCCTCTCCTGAGTGTTATTGTCGGGGGGGGGGCAGCTGCTGTTGTCGGCTTTCATTTTTGCAATCTCACTCTCACTCACAGTGTACCACCTGATCATCTGCTATGCGATCAGTTGGTGGTGGTTGAGTGGAATTAGTGAGTCGAGGGATCAGACGGAAGTCATCTGTGCAGCTGCGGCTCCATTTCATTGCCATTCAGTCTCAGTCTCATAGCAGGGAAGGAGCCGCAGCCTGTGTGTGTGTGCTCTCAGTTGTGTTGTGTGCGACTGTGTCTTCCAGTCTGAACTTGTGGCCACCTGGTTTTGTGTTAGAAGTTAGAACCTTACTGACATCTGCCACTGAACAAAAAAAGGTAACTGGCAGGTGGGGAGGGCTGGGGAAAAGGAAGGGGGGAGTAGGGCCCAGGGGAACTGAGGAAAGAAAGGGCCAGGAAGGAGCGAAGAGTGGGACTCTTTCCGGAGGAAAAACAGATTGAACTGGAGGACTTAGTTAATTTGCAGACTGCTGCCTGTCTGTTTATGTGTGTGAGACATCGTGCTTAGTCTGCACAGTATCACTGTCCTCTAGTTGCTTGCTGATCTCTGAGCTTCACAAATCACAATTATTGACTCACGGCACTCTTGGAAGGAGGGAGAGCACCCTGGCTGGGGGAAGGGTGAAAGAAAGAGATCATATGGGTTTTTCCTTTGTGTGAGGGGGGGGAAAAGAAGTTAAAACACTTTGTGTGGAACTTGATGTTACTTCTAAGCCCACAAAAAGGAAAAAAGGAAACAACTAATTTCTAGTCTCAGTCCCACCCACAACAAACAAAGTGAAAACTGTCTGGAGGACAGGGGTCTCAGTCATGAATGTGCTGGGAGGGGGGCTTCACTAAACTTTCACCCTAAGAAAAACCTCATGTGGTGGTGTGTTTTTCTCCACTGCATCTTCTGTGAGGTGGCCAGACAGTCACCCTGCTGCTGCTGTGTGCCACTGGCATTTCATTTGACTGCACTGTACCCTGTTACCCAGTGTGTGTTCCCATGAGAGTTGTGTGGTGGCATTATCCTTAAATACATGACAGAAGCCTAAAAATATATTTATATATTCTCTGTTGGGAGGAGAGACAGAAAAATCCTGTTCCCTGAGTTGTGTGTGTAACTCCGTCTCTTGTGGTTGGCCCATCACCCTGCTGTTGTGTGCCCCTTGACTGCACTGTACCTTACCCAGTGTGTGTTACCATGTGAAGCCCAGTGGCCAGTTTTGTGGTGGCAGTATCCTTAAATACATGACAGAAGCCTGAAAATATATTTCTCTGTTGGGAGGAGAGACAGAAAAATCTCTTTCCTTGGGTTATGTGTGTAACTCTGTCTCTTGTGGTCAGCCCATCACCCTGCTGCTGTGTGCTCCTTGTCTGCGCTGTACCTTACCCAGTGTGTGTTACTGTGTGAAGCCCAGTGGCCAGTTTTGTGGTGGTTAGTTGGATTCAGAATTGCAATTATTGACCTTAAACCTTGCCCAGCCTGCTATGCATGTGCCTATGTCCAGCAGCTCAGTCATTCTGTAAGCCTTGAACCTGGGATCATTTAGTTGCAAACCATCATATTCGTCAATTACTTTCAGTCCACTGCATCACAGTGTCATATAGCTAAAACCAAATTTTGGAGCTGTAGCCAGCGATCACAGATCACATTGCTTTCTTACACAGGAATTGTGTGGGTGTGGGTGTGTGCAGTATACTGGTACTGTTATGGCTGACACCAACATACATGAAGCATTTGGTTCTGGTACTGGAGCAGGTGTTGGTGATAGTGGTAATCCTGGTACTAGCAAAAATAACCAAAGTGTTTCATGTGATCAAAATTCAACAAACAGCAAAAGAGCAACAATGAAGTGTGGTAAAGGGGGACCTTTTAAGAAAACTTGTGCGGCTTCTGGAGTCACACAGAGAGGCACCATAAGGTATGCCATTCATGCTGTTAAAACACCTGTGACTAAGAGTACTAATGCAAGTGACAATGAGTCCCTGTCTGACAGTAGCTCTTTGTCTCAGTCTGACACTGTTGGGTCTGGTGACATATCATTACTTCTTCAACAAAGTGGAATGAGCAAGTCTGCTGACAATGAATCAGGTAGTGCACTTGCAAATACATCCAGCACTGTTGGCAATGAAAAGGACATATCCATTGAATCCACCACTTCTATATCGGCCAACAATGAAAACCCATCACAATCCCCTTCCCACTCTCCTAGTACCAAGGAGCATGTCCCAGGTTCTATTAGGACAGGTGAAAAGACACAAACAATCTTTAGCTATCTTCCTAGCACTCAAACAAAATCCGTCACATCCGAGGAGTGGAATTATTTCTCTGTCAGTAAAAGCGATCCATGCAGAGCAATTTGTTCCCTGTGTAAACAGAGTGTAAGCCGTGGTAAAGTTGTGTCATGCCTTGGCACTACAGCTTATAAACGCCATCTGAAAAAACATTCAATTTTGGTTGATCGTCCAAAACTCATGTCCTCCATCTTCCAGACCACACGTGAGAAGGGTCAGGAATCTGAAATGGATACTGAATTGTCTGAACTTGATGCAGACAGAACCAGTGCCAGCCCTAGGATCATCATTACCACCAACGCCAGCACCATTAGTACCAGTTGCACATCCAATGATGGCACTGAATGTATAAGCCCAAGTCGACCATCCCAGCGTCCATCTGCCCATCGAAGCTCGGTGTATAATAAACCAGCAGGGACATGTTGTAAACAGCTAACACTGTCTCAGGCATTTTAAAGGAAGAATACTTTTACTAAAAATTATCCAAATACCCTTCATCTTAATCACAGAATTGGTGAACTGTTAGCTGGAGCCCTTATCCCATACTCTTTGGAAGATCATGAGGATTTTAGGGAGCTAATGAAATTTGCAGAGCCTCATTACAATGTTCTTTATCAAAGGTACTTTTCCTTTGTTGAAATACCAAACATTTATCAGGCTTTAAAAGCAACAGTGATGCTTGCACTTAAAACTGCAGAGGGTGGGGTTATTCATGTCACAACAGATATGTGGACCTGCAGTCAAAACATAGATTACATGTCCCTTACTGCTCATTAGGTCACATTTTCTTGTGCTTCTTCAAAAACAAAGACACCCCAAAAGATGGCACTGCAGCATATAAAGAAGTTTGGGCAAAGTCATACAGCTGCAAACATCTTGCAGGAACTAAATGACCTCCTTGATGAATGGGTTTATTCTCACGGTCTAAAATGTGGCTTCATAGTAAGTGACAATGGAGCCAACATCTTGAAAGCAGTACAGGATGGAGGATTTATGCTTCCTTCTTGCTTTGCACATTGCCTGCATTTAATTGTTACGGGGTTTCTCTGCAATAAAACACAAGTGTATGGTATGATTGCTGTTTGCAAAAAAATTGTGACTCACTTTTCATATTCAACCAAGGCTATACGGACATTGTCCGAACTGCAAAAAAAATACAAGCTGTCCCAGCAAAAGCTGATTCAAAACTCAGTGCTTTATGTGCTGCAGCACCTCTTGGAACAAAAGCAAGTGTACATATTGCTCCAGTTACATTATTGGAGATGGCATTATGCTGTCTGTGCTGCAGTGGAACTTAATGGAGACAGTCTACTGCATCCTAGCTCCTTTTGAGACAGCTACAAGGGGCATGTCTTCTGAAGGCGCATCTGTCAGTCAGGTTATCCCACTCATAATGCCAAGTTCACATCATCTTAGTGTTCTAACTCTACACATAGAAAAAGAAAGATCTGAAGCTCAGACAACATGTCGGCTGTATCATGGGAATCTCGTAAAGAGAATGAGCAAGTGCTTCAAAACCAATGACAGACTAGTTGCAATGATGAAATCAAAACAATACATCCTTGCAACTCTCTTAGATCCCAGGTTCAAGGCCATACATCTTCCAAAAACAGACAATATACAGCACACAAATGTCTGTTGCTAGATGAGCTGCAGCACTCACAGAAGTCAAACACAGACATGCACAGTACGCTCTGTTGTCATCGTCACAACATGCAGGTTCATCTTCACAAAGTGATACAGAACTGGAAAAGTCACCAAACATTAACAGTAGTTGTTCTCCAACTGCCTCTTCTTCAACCCTTAGTAGCAAGCTAAATCTGTGGTAAAACCTTTTCCAAATTGTTGCCATACCAGCTTACACGGGTTCCTCTTCTGAGCGTTCTCTGTCCATCATGGTAAACAGTTACCTGCAAGAACTGTCTAGTCTTATTGATGCATGCCCTTTTGAATACTGGAGATCAAAAAAGTCAATTTGGACAGAGCTGTATGATGAAGCCTGTAAATATCTTGGTAGTCTGACAACAAGTGTCTCTTCAGAATGCATGTTTAGTACAGCTGGCAATATTGTGACAGACACCAGAAATAGGTTGCTGCCAGAAAATGTATACACGTTAACTTTTATTAAAGTTAATAAGTCAAGATTTTCGTATCCCTACAAGGGTATACAAACTGATCCTGAAATGATCGATGTTGTGGATGTTGATGGTGATGACAACTCAGATGGTGGTGGCTGGTAAATACTGTGTGGGACAGAGTCTCTCTGGATGAAAAAAGGAAACTTTTACAGACTGTGATGAATTGGGTTGTCTCTCTCCTTTCTTGATCTACTACCTTGGTCTATATACTCCCCAAAACTTTCACTATTTCATGGCAAACTGCTTTGTAGCTAGGGTCTAAAGTCAACAAGTTTTTTATACAGGGCAATTTTAACATTAGTGAGAACAGGCCCAAATTTGGCATAAAAGGGACACTGTCACGTCAATCATTTCTGTATCATGTTATTTATAGTTAAAATGCAAACATATAATTTTGGATTTACCTTCTGTGACTTTGTGGTGCTTCAGTATGGGCTGGGACCAGGGCAGTCTATTTTTCAGTTTTAAAGAGGACAACAAAATGAGTTCTAATTGGTAGCTGTTTATTATTTTTTCAATTACAGCAATGTTAGCCATGAACCAAAATTATCCATGTGTAACTTTACTGAATAAAAAGTGATGGGAAAAACTGTATTTTGTATTGTAATGTTTTTGTGGGCAGCATTCTGTTACAAGGCTCTTCCGGGAAACAGTCATCTGGAGTTTTACCTATGTCATGGTTCAGTACGTATCATTCTATAAGCATAGGTCTCATACCACAATAGCTCATGTTCAGCATTCTGTTGTATGCAAATCATGGCATAATAGCAACAGCTCTCAAATTACTGGTTCCATGAAGAGAACTGTACAGAATGTTGTCCATAAGAAGAAAACAATTGAAAAGACAGTTTTTCACATAAGTGCTGTTTATTAAGGAACAGTTAACTATGGCTTATTTGGAGGCAAGACTTTCATTTTTCTTGAGTAAGCATGAGGTAGTTTAAACATTTGAGAGGGGGAAGAGGGTAGAATGGGTGCTGGAAGGTGGGTAAGGGTTGGAGGTTGGTTTTAATATGGATGCAAGAGGGAGAAAGATGGCGTGGATGCTAGTGCATGGGCGAGGGTTGGGGGTTGGTTTTAACATGGATGCAGGAGGGAGAAACATGGCATAGTTAGTGCATGGGTGAGGGTTGGGGGAGTGGGTTTTAACATGGATGCAGAAGGGAAAAGGGTGGCATGAATGCTAGGTCATGAGTAAGCGCAGTGTTGGGTAAGTTACTTTTTCTATCACTTCCTATTACTTTCGGGAACTTGTTCCAGAAAGCTCTGTGCAGTCACTACCAAGGATGGAGAAGTACTGGAAAAAGTAATACACCTTACAGTTACAATTACTTACGTCTTTTTACACAAAAGTAATACATAACTGTAACTGATCACATTTATTTGAAAGTAACTAGTAACTAACCTATTACTTTCGAATAGTACAGATGATATAGTTTTTTTTTTATTATTTTTGTATTCTTTTGTATAAAAAAGAAATAACTGTAACTGTCAGGTATATTACTTTTTCTAGTACGTCTCTATCCTTGCTAGTGACTGCACAGAGCTTCCTGGATCAAGTTTCTAAAATAAATGAAAGTAATAGAAAAAGTAACTTCCCCAACACTGAGTAAGTGTGAGGGTAGTTTAAACATTTGGGTGAAAGAGGAGGGTGGAATATATGCTTGAGGGTGGGTGAGGGTTGGAGGTTAGTTTTAACATGGGTGTAAGAGGGTGGCATGAGTGCTACTTCATGGATGAGTGCGGTGGGAGAAAAGTGGAATGGGTGCTGGGGGTGTTGCTTTAGTCCTTTCATTTACAGATTCATGATCCGCAGGGGGTGGTGAGGAAAAATAGGATGGCAGACTGATGGTATGGGAGGGCTGTACCGATTGCCCACTGTGGAACCTATTACATATATATGCTTTTTTTTGCCATATTAAGGACATTACAAACTGCTGCCACTTAGCACAAGTGTCCTGTCCCCTTTAAAAAAGAAGAAAGGAATCAGAAATAAAAGAAAATCTGCATCAGCAGTTTTTACAGAATGCGACCAATCATAAAGTGTTTTTGCTTTACAAGTAGTGATAATTTGATGCATAATGGGATTGACAGACACTGTCCCTTAAACATCACATGCCAACTGCTGTAGCTACATTAAATGTTCTTTTAAGTTAGTATGTGGTGAGGAAACCACTTTTTTATTTATGTGACTGAAATACACATTTTATTGACATATCAGCTGGAAAGTTGATGCATTATCTTAAAAAGCTGTATGTATTACTTCAATTTGCCAACAAGACTGTTGGTATATGTACGCATTATCTTAGAAAATTGCATGCATTTATTACCCACAACAATGACTGGCATATTTTTTTTATTCAAACATCTTGACTAACTACATTATGACATAATATGTTTTGCAACAGTTCCATGAGCTGCGACTGCAGTACCTTGACTTGACTTTGTTTTAAAAGTTTTCTTTTAAACATAGCAACTTTTGATTTGCTGATTTAAAACAGAAAGCAGCAAATAGCTGAGATTAGGTAATATATATATATTTTTTTCATAATTCATGATGATGAGTATATATAACTGAGTACATAAATGGCTAATGCGCCACTTTTTTCGCTAAGGAACTATGATGCAGCTGCAGCAGGAAAACGTTTAACATATGGGTGGGTTGGTGGGTGGGCCTGTTAGATGAGTTGCTGGCTTTAGCAAACAGAAGAAACCATAGATAAACCTAGCTGTATTCCTGTCAATGTCACACACGATAATTTCTCTCCCCTTATATTGAACAGTTTGTAGTTCTTTCTGTCCTCAATTTCACATGTCATTCTCTAGTATCTTCATTATTGGCAGAATGTCTTCAGTTTCCTTCACATGTATTTTATTACTATCTTCATTACTGGCAGCACAATTAAAGCAGCAGTGCAATGAAAAAAGTTATTCCAAAAAGCTAATTTTCTGCTATGGTAATAAAAAATGTTGGCAGAACAGTTGATTTGGTCTTTCTGGATGCTTCCTGTGCTGTGTTCTGTACATTTACATTTTTGTCCGGACTTTTATCCTCCTCGGGTCCTCAGTATGATTTCTATGCAAAAATGAGGCAGCCATCTTTTTTTCTTGAGAAATAATTACTTTAAAACATTCATAAAATTCTTAAATGATAATGAAAACTAAAAATTTCACCACCAAAATAAACTGGAAGACATCTGGCATCAATTAGGAAGTAAAAAAGGTGGGGTCAAATTTTGACCCATTTTCGTTGCAGTGCTGCTTTAAAAAATAGGGTTTGAGTTCTAAAAAGTTCTAAAAAAGATTAGAACTCCAGAACGTTTTCAAAAGTTCTAGACTAGAACTAGAACCCAGAACTTCGGGGGGTTCTGACAACCCTAGTGGCTTGGTGGCTGGCCATAGAGGCAGGCAGTTTGTGTCGATCACTCACAGTGTGAGTTTCAAAATACACATCTAAATTATCAAATTGTGAGTGCTGGGGGAAGTGGGTGGGATTCTAACAGAGCTTAGGAATGAAGATAGAAATTTAAAGGATTTGAGCTGAGGAGGAGGGTGGTGGCACTTTCCTTCCTTCCTTCCTTCCTTCCTTCCTTCCTTCCTTCCTTCCTTCCTTCCTTCCTTCCTTCCTTCCTTCCTTCCTTCCTTCCTTCCTTCCGTCCTTTTCTTGTTTCCTTCCCTATAAGAATACGAATACTGAATACATGAGTATTTGGAGCCCAAATATAATATTCAGGCTGAAGATTTGGAATAACGTATTTGCACATCCCTAGCAGAGACCACCTTATAGTAAAGTTTTATCTGGAAGTGGGGAAGAAACATCTGAACACAAAAACTTGGGTGCTTGAGTTACAGAAGGCTCATTTCGGTGCCATAAGGAAGAAATCCAGGCACACCTAGAACCCCTCAAAGGGGTGGTGGTGGTGGTGGTGGTGGGGAGTGGAACATAACCAGTGACAGCGTTCAGGTTGTAACCAGGTCATGCTTCAGTCAGGTCGGCAAGAAGAAAAGACAGAAAAGACCAATGTGGTTCCTGGGGGGGGGGTTAATGGGGGGAGCACTCAGTATAAGAGCTATCACTAGCAAGGTTCCACAGGGCTTAGTGACTGGATAAGTGCCATTCAATATATTTGTTAGGGATATAGGAAAGAGCATCAAGGGAAAATCTTTTTGCGGATGACACAAAGCTCTGTGGCAGGGTTGATTGTGTGTTTGTGTGTGTCTGTGTGTTGGGGGGTATTACAGATTTAGAGGAAGATTTGAAAAGCTGGAAAGGTGATCAAAAATCTGGCAGTTGTACATTGGGAGGAATCCTGAGGGTGGAATACCAGTTAGGAGGGGGCACACTTTCACAGTCTTGGAGAAGTAGAAGGTCTCGGGTATAGAAATCACATGCTCGCTCAGGCCAACAGCACAGTGCAATAAGGCAGTGGAGAAAGGAAATAGGAGGCTGGGATGTGTAGGCAGAGTCATCAGCAGCAGGTGCAGCAAGGTCATGCTGCCTCTGTACAAACCCTTGTATACCCACACCTAGAGCAGAACAAACAGTTCTGGAACCCCTATCTGAGAAAGAATTGCAACAGGCTAGAGGCAATCCAGAGGATGGCCACAAGAGTGATATATCATCAGGAGGGAAAAGGCTATATGAACAGAGGCTGGAGAGCAGGAATATGTACTTGCTGGAGGCCAGGAGGGAAAAAATGGAGATCTGGCTGAAACTTTCCAATACATGAAAGGTATCAACAAAATAGAGACCAGCAAACTGTCCACAATCAGTGAGATGATGAGTACCCGGGGGAACAGTAACAATCTGGTGGGGACGAGGGGCGGCATTAGGTTCAGGAGGGATGCCAGAAGTATTGGTTCATAGAGAGGGTGAAACATGCTTGCAAAGGAGGTGGCGGATGTCAAGTCCAGGGGGAGCTTCAGGAAACATGGGACAAATACAAAGGGTTTAGGAGAGGGGAGGGAGGGGGACTTGAACCTGTCAGGGTCAAGCATCCCCACATCGAGGAGACTAACTAGACCTCAGAGTCTTCTTCTGTTGGCTTGTTTCTATGTTTCTATGTATAACCACCTGCTTACCTCATCCCATTGCACCTGGCAGTCACATTATTTCTTGGTAATGTGCCAGCACTATGCCTTGTATCGTCTCTTACGTCACCTTAATACTGCCTGTAAATGTATTGATATTTTATATTTGTATGTAATCTATGTGTCTACTGTCATGCTCTGATGCATTCATGTATTACTTGCACAGCTATTATCTGCACTAGAATCCTGTGTTTGTACTGCTGTCTACTGCTGTTGCTCATTGTTTCACCGGTCTCAGGTATGGCTGAAAATGGGCCATGGATGGATACCTGGCCCATCTCCTGATTAAACAAGTAAATAAATAAGTGAATATAAAAAAAAAAGTGTTGTAGGCTGGTGCAGTGGCGTAGTGGGAGCTGCAGGGAAGACCAAGATCTGCATGTGAGCTACCTGAGGGCCTGGCATATGTGAACATGAGGCACTTGCCTCCTGGGGAGCATTGGGGTAATGATGTCATCAGGTGGGGCAAGCTGTGTGCATGTGTGTATGGGCGGGGGGGGTCAGGTGAATTGCTTGTCAGTGCTGGGACTGGGGAGTCAACCATCAGAGGCCAGAATCAGATGAGCTGAAGCAGGAAGATAAAACGATGGCTGAAGAATTTGCTATTCTTCAACTGTGCTCCCAGCAAAGACCACTGTCAGCATAGTACATACTGAAATTCTGCCTATGTGCCCAGTTGCAAGGCCTCTGTTCCTCTCCTCTCCTCTGCCCCAGTCATTTGTAATTCCTAGAGCTGCCACAGTGGATCAGGCTATCTCGGTACTCCAGGTAGTGCAGTCTGACCATCCCTACCTAAAACAGGATCTAATAAGGTTGAAAAAAAATAAAATAAAATCATCCCACACTGAGATGGGGCACCTGTAACTGAATTACTGTATCTTAAGAAATGGTGCAGGGCCTCAGAATGCAGTCCCCAGGGTGCCCTAACACCAGGCTGTAGAGAGGAAGGATGGCAGTCGATGATGCAGAGAAGCATTTCAAAGTGCTTATGCTGGATCAATGTAGGGCTGAGATGGAACAGAAATAAAATTAATTGCGGATGCATTTACTCCACCTACTGTCAATGGACTCTCAGGAATGCATTTGTCATCTGGTTTGTTCCCCTACTCTGAAGCTAATGGGTTTTTGCAAAGCAGAACTGCCGCACCAACTCCCCCCCCCAAAACCAACACACACGCACACACACACACACACAGACACACAGAAACACACACAAACGCAGCAAAAGAGATGGGGCACATCCTGAGGCCCATCTTTGAAATGACCTCTTGGGAACCATCTTCAGAGAGATTATGTACTGTATGCACACACTAGTAACCTGAATAATTAAGTGAGTTCTTTGCCTAGGCATCAGCTCCATAAATCTCAGCTGAAATAGAAAGGTAAAACAGGTTTCAGGTTGCGAAAGCGGGCTGGATTAATGATATTGATTTATGTTTTCCAGCATTACATGCTGAGTTAGAAAACAACATACTATCTTTATTTCTTGCATTACTAATTTCTTACTGAAGCACATAGTGGGGGAAGAGGGCAGCAGTCTCTGTTACTTAGTCTGGATAATCTCACTTTTTAAATGAGCTGTAGACGAGAACCCCGACCGTGCCATGCAAATCTAAACTACGTACTTCCAGACATGTATTCTAAACTCTACCCAAGGGTGAATGTATAAATTACGTTCAGAAATGAGAATCGTTTCCTTCAGACCAGCTAGTACCTGCGTTTTAAAACCAGTGTCGTATGGTGGGGGTCAGTCACCGGCTGGCGAATGGGACCCCATCCAGGTCCTTTATCTGGCCTGTCAAGGCTGCCAAAGGGAGGCCTGGCTCAGGGTAACAGAACAATCTTAACATTTACCTTCCAACCGCAATTCCTCTGTTGGTCAGTCTCAAACAAGTAGCATCCCTGCCCAAACAG
Organism: Neoceratodus forsteri; assembly: GCA_016271365.2. NCBI lineage: Eukaryota > Metazoa > Chordata > Ceratodontiformes > Ceratodontidae > Neoceratodus > Neoceratodus forsteri. The sequence continues at coordinate 238,872,016 of JADMNL010000026.1, forward strand.
AGAGTCCAGGAGCCTGCGGGAAAGACACTTCCTGATTGCCTCCCCACTGCAACCTATGGTTCAGCTCATTGCCATCAGCGGCACGGTATGGACCAGCCAATACTTTCAGCGAGTAGTGCGGCCCTGGAATCCCTGATAAGGTGGCATAGACCGGCCCCAGTGCTCACAGTAGTTCCAGTAGTCTGTCACAGCATAAGCGGCTAACTTGAAGTTGGGCCTGAGGGGACGCAAAATGCAGCAAGATCAGCTTTCACTCAATGCAATTAACATCTCCCATTCTCAATGTCCCCAGGCCCATGCCCCACTGTATTTTAACACATGTGGGGGATGCTATCAGGGCCTCGGCCCTATGGCTCATGGAAGAAGCAGAGGCTGCGGCCCAGCTGAATCCTATCACCATGTCTCTGCTCACACTCAGAGTTTTGGGCATCTCATCATCCATGGTGTCCAAGTGTGATGGGTCTTAACCCCCGACTCAGGCATGCTTTGTTCTCCGATGGAACCATATGGCTGGGTCCTGAAACGCTAGACATGGCCCAAAGGTCCCAAGTTTCAGCAACTGGAATGCTGGTCCAGACTATGTGTGGCTCAGTGGAGCGGGGTGGGGCACGCGCGGGGGTTCATGGTATCCTCTTATCAAGAACATAATTTTCCAAAATTAATTTGACCTAAATTATTAAACTTACCTCAAAGCAATAAAAGAAGAAGAAAACAACAGTATTTGCAACTTAAATGAGGAACCCATCAATGAATGGAGTTTACATCACTAGGCAGGCCACATATTTCGACACTGGCTGCAATTATAGGAGTAACTACTTAATATGTATTATTTTGAACATTTCCATGAAAATGATGAATATAATATAATTTCAGCCCACACCAGATCTCATTTGCAGTCAGGTCCTTTAAGGAGTGTCTAGGCAGGCCACTTCGACACTGGATACATTAAGGAATAGCTGCTTGTAAGTGCAGAGTCTGGGGATTCAAAGTGGATAGGAGACTGACTGAGGATACTATTGATTTTTAGCTGCTTAGTATTTATTTAGATCTCTATATACAAATATCCAGCATAACCCCTCCCCAGCCCACACCATATGCAGTCAGGTCATGCCAGCTGCTTAGTGCAGAGCATGGAGATTTTGAGGGGACAGGAGCCTGACTAAGGGCAACGATAATTTAATTGCTTATTAAAATCTGTATTTTTTTAGATTTTTTGACAAATATAGCCAGCATAACCCCAGCCCATGCCATCTGCAGTCAGGTCTTAAAGTGTCTAGGCAGGCCACTTTGACATAGGATGAGTAGCTGCTTATAAAGTGCAGAGAGCCAGAGATTCAGAGGAGCTTGGTGACAACAATAATTAAATAGCTTACATTAGATCTCCATATAAAAAAGCCCCAGCCCACCAGATGACTCATTTGCAGAGTCAGTCTCACCACTTTGACTAGCGTTAGCTTAGTGCAGAACCAGTGGGATAGGAGCCTATCGAAGATCCAAATAATTATTGTCTCATCTCAGAACCTGAACAGCTGAATGGTTCCAGGGCTGCAGCTAAGAATATTGGGGCCCAGGACAAGTAATCTGAGATGGGCCCCTGTATCCCAAAGCAGCTAAAGTTGGGGGTCTGGGGGCCACCAGGTCCCCAAAAGCTCTGGGGGTTCAGATGCTCTGTTGTGAGATTTGGGCCTTTTATTGAAAATAGCAACGCACTTTTGTTATGTGTTCCCTACTCCGGACTCCAGGAAAACATTTTTTTGTTTCCCCACTTGAGTCACAGGTGTGGTAAACTCTGGCTAGCCCTAGATTCTAGAGCTGGAACAGGGGTTGTGCAACTGTCAGGCCAACAATGCCATCTCAACCAGACAAGCCCTCACCATTTCTCCATTCCTCAGTTGCTGCTCTTTGAACGTCTTGCTTCGAAACTGTGAAAAGGCCAAGAAAGGAAAAGAAAAATAGCCTTGACACAATGCTCAGCAGACTGGGTGGGTGGGTGTGTCCAACGACCCTCTCCCCGTCCCCTGCGACTGCTGGAAAGACATTATCTGACAGGTCCTGTTTTCATGTTATATTCCACGTCCCATGCATGGAGTCAGTATCAGGGGTGAGGTTTGCAAGGCAGGTGCCTGCTTTTTTTCGGGAGCGGGGGGCAAAATGCATTTTTTTCCACTAAAAACTTAGATAACACAGTTACAGGTACAGTACATTCTTCAGGTAGCACTGTAATCAAGAAACAAAGCTGTGTGTAGCATTTCTTTTTTATAAAAACATCTAGGGGAGGGGAATGCTCATACTGAACTGCCCCGTAGATTTTTGGACTCTTTGCTTTAGCAGTTTTGGAAGCCTACAGTAGTAACAGTCCTGAGTATAGCTTGGGTGGGGATTGGTATAAGGACAGGGCAAGGCAATTATATTTATATATGGCCCTTATCCCTAGGGGTCAAGGCACCAAATACCAATAGCAAATATAAAAAAAATACAATGCGTGTGGGAAGGAAAACTGCACTGGCTGCTAGAACTTTACAAGATTCCTTCTCCCACCCCGCCCACAACTGATTCTGGTTTCACATGGATTTTCTACAACTTAAGTTAGGGCTCTCTCTTTTTCTGGGGGGGGGGACTTACTCCTGGGTCTATGTGATAACGGCGAATGCCTAAAGGCGATCACCGTTATTGCTCAGTCAGAGTGCCAAACACATTTTCGGCACTCTGACAACCCTGGTGCACCAGCACAATGGCGCCAGGTCATATTTTTACTACTTTCTGTGGGGGCTTGTACACCCCCATAGTTCTCAACTCAAGGGGTGCATGTCAAGGGGTGAAAGTAGTAAAAATAGAAAGGTTCGAGCTGGGCGCAATACAGATCGCACCAGCGCCCGGACCCGAACCTGGAACCTCAACCACCCCAGCCATTAACCAATCCCGACACCGTGATGCAGCTGGACCAGAAACCACAGCCACTCCCTATAGCCTCTCCACCTCCAGCCCGCTCACTGTGCTCGCTCCCACCCCCCCGTCGTGCATATAGCGACATCCTGTCGCTGGTTTCCACCCCCTCATCCGGTCGCCCTACCTGTCAGTCGCCATGAGTGGATTGCGCGGGGAAGGTGTCACCATAACGGACGGCACCCTTCCTCATGTGCCCACTTCATGGGTTACCCTTACTCCTCCGGTCTTACTGGAGATGGAGGTCAACATAAACCAAGCATGAATTTTTATTTGTCTCAAACTCAATATTTTTTTTAATTTTAACTCTGGTGGTAGTGGTGGTGCTCTTCTGGATTTCACTTAGTTCTGAGCTGATGCTCTTCTTATAGTGGACTCTGTCTGTCTTGGGAGAAAAAGGTGTTTATTTCCAAAGCCACCTAGGTTACAGCTATTTCTGGGGCCCAGAACTGCTATATGAATAAGAAGTGTAGCTCACTTACAATTCACTGATCTACACTTTTGAGCAGAGTAAAAAAATTAAAAATAGTCTATGATCCAGCTGATCCAGTTGGTATTAACACATTCTGTTTTAGAAATCTGTTTTGTTTCTTTTTGGAGAACGATTTTAGTCCTCTCCCCACCCCTTTTTAATTCTGGTTCATGCTCTAACACTATGAAATCAAAATGAAAGTTTACTAAAATTTCCAAAGTGCAGACTTGTCAACTTGTTCTGGGGGGCAAGGTTTCCCATTTCTACAGCAGTTTTCAGGTTTTCTGATAAAAACACAGTGAATGCTCCAACACCTCCCCCATATCTTTGGGTATAGCCACACAGTCCACACTAGCCAGGACACAAGTAATCTCTGTCAAACAACAAACAGGCTAGTCAGCAACCAGACTCCTCCATGGGCCTGCCCGCCCCACACCCCGCCAAGGCCCGTGCTATTGCTCCAACTTACTCACCAGACCAGTCCAGGCTCAGAAAGTTATCCCCCAATATTCCCTTCACAATTCTGAAAAAATCTTCGAATTTGTTTTTTTAATTGATCTCCGTCTCGACAGTCTATCTCCTCTCTTGATGTCCTCATCATCTCCATTTTAGTTCAGATGATCCACCAAAGCAAACAAGAAGATCGACACCTGTGAGCCAACCCATGTCACTGACCGACCACAACAGCACAGGTTCCAGATCTCCTCCACTCCACGTGATGGTGATGACTTGCAATCCTCCTCCTTCTGGCCTCAGTTCCACCCTCCGCTCCTCAGTCTTTGACCCGCCTTGTGCCTTACGTTCCTCCTGCTCCGCCAGCTCTATTCTCATCACATGATAAAAACACATATCAAGGCAACGGTGGGGGGGAGGGGGGTGTCATTCAGATTTCAGAATCAAAATCCTAGGCCAACCAAATTGCTCTCCTCTGGGCTGGTGGAGCACTAGGCAATGTGGTGGGTGGGAGAAAAAAAAGGCAGTAAGAAAAGTCACAGTTGGTTGTCCCCCATAATGGCATCCCTGACTGAACCAGCCTCTCCCAAGACAATCTAGCAAGCAGCTTGACATACACATTAGTGGCCTGCTGCAGCACTTGACTTCACTTACCGAACACCAGACTTCCAAGGGATTATTCCCTTTTAGGCTGAGAACCGGGTTGCAGAATGCCGGAGTGTATTTTTCACTTGTTTGGGGTAGCAACCTGCCCCTCCTCTATATCCTTCCGATGCCACAACCAACTGGAAAATTTGAACTGCACGGTTTCAATTTTTTTTTAATTACTGACGGAAGATGTACTGTGAAATTGCGCTGCTCATGGTCAGCTCAAATGGTCTGGACACTGTAAGGTGCACATGCAGAACTTTGCCAGCTGCACACTGGCAGGCTGGGAATGAGCACCACAACTGCTCAATCACCTTTGAGACTCTGACCAAGCAGCTCGTACATTTGTGGGTTTTGGAAATCACTCTCTGGTCTGCCGCTTTAGAAGTAAATTTACGGACTGGGGGGGTATAGCGTCGAGCCGCACTGTTTCTCAGGTGAATCCCCAGAGCCTATGGCTTTCTAATGATTGTAAGTGGTGGATGGCGATAGCCGCCGCCATGTTTATTTGAAATGTTACACCAGGAAAGTATGCCCTGTAATGAGGGGGCACTCCCTCATTGCAGTGGCAAAATCATTTCAAGTTGGTGGCAAGCTTTTGCACTGCTGTCATTGACAGCATGCTATTTCATTCATGCCACACAGCTGAGCCTGAAAAAGCAGTGGTGCAACTGGCCACAACACGACCACACCTCCAAAACCTGCTATTCCAAGCTACCACAATATGTTGCTTGTGCCTGCGCAAGACAACATAATAAAAAGCTCAGATTTAATACCCAGTCCCCGGAGCTGAAAAAGCACAGTCTTTACTTAAATAAAAGCTCTGATTCCTTAACCCAGCTCCTGGAGCTGAAAAAGCACAGTCTTTAGTTTAAATAAAATCACTGATTTAATAACACAGTCTCTGGAGCTGAAAAAGCACAATCTTTAAAGTTAAATAAGCCGTATCATTTGTCTAATATCAGGCTGCCCTTAAATAAATCAAATTAAAATTAAAGCACCCCATAGGAAGGGTAGAAATGTACTTTTTTTTTTAAGTCAAGAACAGCTGAAAATGGGCTGGCCGGTGGCTGAGGGTTGAGGGGCTAAACGCCACACCTCGCACCACTGCACCTTGGGTTTGGGAATGGTCGGGCCACCGTCGGCAGGGGAGGGAGAGGATTGAGCATCCAGAGGACTGCTTTCCTCTCTCTAGGGATGGTTCAAGGGCTGCTCGGCATCCTAGTGACCCCCGGTGAAGATCTGGGACAGCCCAGGCAAGCCAGCCAGAATGAGAGGGAGTGGAAGTGCAGCAGATGTCAGCCGGTGAGCCGTGCGTGGACGTCATTGCACATCGCACTCCCAAGGAGAAAACACTACGGAAAAACCTCGCCTGGGACTGAGGAGATGATGGAGACACCAGAGGCAGGACTCACATCCCACCACTGGCCCGATCTCCCAGGAACTCCTGACTGACCCTGCAACTGCGGTAAGCCCCCTCTAATTACAGAAAGGCCACTGAGGGTGAGCGGGCCCGGCCCGGTGGCTAAACCAGAGCGCTAGGGTTGCCCTATTGTTGGGGGAGTCCTAGTCAGATTAGCAGGGTTCAGGCAGGGAGTATCAGTTCTCGTCACGTGTGTACCTCAGAAGGTTGCCCGGCCCAGGAGGAGCATAAAGAAAGGATACAAAAAAAAAAAAGAGCAGCTGAAAATAAACTATCTGCATTGTTCTGTTGATAGAACTTGAGGCACAGTAACACTGGACAGGTCAAATTTGGACTTGGTGCCAAAACTAGAGTCTTGTTCACACACACTCCTCTGAAGCACAAAGATTAGGCTGCTGTGCCCCTCATTGTACCTGAAGTTTGGTTTTGTTTTCGGCTCGTGGGGAGGGCAGGACTCCATTGGCCCTCATGACCACCAGTGGGGGGCTGAAACTGGGGAGCTGAAGTTCAGTTTTGTTTTTAACTCAGGGGGAAGGCAAGACTCCGTTGGCCGTCATGACCACCAGCAGGGGACTGAAGACCGAGGAGCTGAAGTTCATTTTTGTTTATGGCTTGGGGGGAGGGCAGGACTCTTTTGGCCCTCACGACCACAAGTGGGGGGCTGAAGACCGGGGAATATTTCCTTATGGAATGGGGTGAGTGTAAATCCTGAACATCCCAACACACACCTCAACACTTGTCGGTGTCTGCAAGGTGGGGTGAGATGAAATGGCATGAAGATTATGGGCAATGACCCAAAGACACACCCCAATGCCTGTCCATCTCTTCAGGGTGGGGGTGGGGTTGGTATCAGTTCAATACTTCACTGACATTCCTATTCTACATCTGTTTAACTACTGCACTTCCAATGCTAATGGCAGCAAGCAAACATTTGACATTGACAAATGCTTGTTTATATTGTGTGTATCAGGTACTAAAGAATGCTGTAACGGGAAAGGGTAACCAAAGTCAAGTAAAAGAGGAACATCGCATTGCTGAGGCAAGCTTAAGCAATAAAATACAGGGGAACAATTCACTAATGTAATAAAACTGTACGGACAAGTTAAGGTGATCAACTAAAAGAACAGTAGTTACGTTTTTCTAGCAAAAATATAGAATTATTGCTTTTCACAGTTTAAGTGATAAACAGAACTGACCACAAACAAACAAAAAAAAATAAGGAATCAGCACTGTGTATTCAATTCAAAACTTTAGAATTGACCACTAAAAGCAGAAGAATTGTATATAACATGTACTAACAGGCACAGGAACTCTCAGAAAGGAGTACATTTTCAGACAGAAGAAAATGCTTGTCAAGATATAAGGAAATTAATACAAATGAGTAGAATACCAACAAAAGAAATAATAGTAAATCATTCACCATTTGTGAGAAGTCTGTTTGTAAAAGGCTAGAAATAGCCTGCCCTGGTTTTACACACCTACCCTGCCCCACTCAACTCCTTCACAAACACAGACAGAAACTAAAAACTAAATAAACTAAGTATTATGCAAATATTCAACAAAATTAGAAAATGTTCCCTAGCATCACTAGAAACAAAATGTATATTTGAGAGCAATTAGCTCTCAAAAACTAGTTTTAAAGAGGTTTTAAGAGGGTTTATTGGCTGTGATGCACCATAACAGATTGCTCTCCAATGCAACTGGCAATAGACTGTGCTGTAAATAACCTGCACGTGATATTTTATCTATTTACCCACAACGCAGTGCAAATTTCACCTTCTGAGAATAATTTCACCAGTGAAATCAGAAGTAACACTGGTGAAATTTATGCCATAAGGTGAAATTTAAGCATGGGTCAGTGAAATTGGTTGGTCAGAGCATTTTTACGTGAAATTTCTCAATGACATGAAATCAAAATACCCAGAGAAATTACGTTTTGCCTTTGTGAAAATTTTCACATAATTGTGAAATTATGCAAAACATTTCACCTGGTGAAATTTTTCTATTTCACAGAACACTAATGAGGAAGAATTACACCCAGTGGTGTTTGCCAGTAGAAGCCTGGTTCCATCTGAGAAAAACTCTCCTGTACATAAACCTGCATTTCTCACTTTGAAATGGGCAATAGTAGACCAGTTTCATGAATATTTATGTGGCACTAAAATACTGATAAAAACAGACAATTACCCTCTCACGTATGTTCAAACTTCAGCCAGGTTGGATGCCACTGGGCACAAGTGGCTGTCCACTCCCTCAGTGTTTGATTATTTGATGGAGCACCATCCAAGCCTCAATTACATAGATGCTGATGCTCTGTCTAGAAGGCCTGGTACCAATCCTGAGTGGGTGAGAATGTCAGAACAATCTGTAAGGGCTCTGTGCCAAAAGTTTGACCGAGATGAACACCCTTCTGCTGCCTCAGTGAACTGCCCAGTTGATTTTTTGGGGCCTCCAGATACTTGTTTTCCTGTAGCTTACTGCAACTTTGCAGCTTTGGATCTGAGTACCCTACCTCAACTCACCCCAGCAGACATTCAAAAGGGAACAGTATCACAATCCTAGGATCACGCTTATGCTAAATGCCATTAACAAGTGACAAGATGTTTCTAAGCTACGGTCCTATGATCAGAGAACTGCTTTAGTGTTCAGAAAGGGGCCTAGACTCAAGTTACAAGATAAAGTACTCTACAGAGAGGTCACAGATGAACAAGGCAAAGTTATTAAACAGCAGCTAGTGTTTCCATCCAGTTTTAAATGAGTGGTCTGAAGAGCACTTCACCACCAGATGGGACATTTGGGCAGTGATAGGACAGCTGACTTAGCTAGAGTCCACTTCTACTGGCCCAAACTGAATGCAGATGTGGACCAGTATATAAAAACTTGCAGCAGATGCCTCCAAAGAAAGGCCCAGTCACAGAGAGCAGCACCCTTGGTTAACATTGCCACTAGTGCACCCATGGAGCTTGTATGTATTGACTTTTTAAGTTTAGAGCCCAATACAAAAAAACATTGGCAATGTACTTGTCATAACAGACCACGTCATTCGTTATGTACAAGCCTATCCAACAAAGGACCACAAAGCAGCTACCATAGCCAAAGTACTAGTTGAAAATATTTTCATCCACTACGGTGCCCCACAGCAGATCCATTCTGACCAAGGAAGGGACTTTGAAAGCCTTTTAATCAAAGAAATGCTCTCACTTTGGGTTGTGAGAAAGTCAAGAACCACTCTCTATCAGCAACAAGGTGATTCGCAACCTGAAAGGTTTAATCGGACATTACTGGATATGCTAGGTACCCTTCACCCAAAGGGCAAGCCAGGGTGGAGCCAACAAATAAGTACCTTGGTGCATGATTGTAATTACACTCGCAATGATGCAACCAGGTTTTCACCATATAAACAGATGTTTGGTTGAGAAACATGCTAACCTGTAGATATTTGCTTTGAAGTGTCCCCAGACGGAATTCAGGCTGACAACTATTTACAGTATGATCATAAACTCAAATCCCAACTCAATCACACCTATCAATTAGCTCACACTGTGGCTGCCAAGAAAAAACTAGCCAATATTTGACATTTTGAAAGATCAGCAGAGAATGAGTGATTATAATCTTACATGGGCTATTAAGCCAGAAGCAGTTCGATGCCATAATATGCAACTCAGTATTCCAAGAGAAAATACTAAGAAAAGGTATAATTACTTTACTGTTAGAGCTTTGTAAACTCTGGAATTCGCTGCCTGAGTATTTGGTTAATATAAACACTCAGAATAACTTCAAAGAGTCACTTGATAAATTCATGCTTAATAACACTAAGGTATAAATTACCCCCTGTGAGTGCAGGGATGGTGGTCTTGATGGGCTTTGCCTTCTTCCACCTTTACTTACTGAGTAATACCGAGTAATAAAGCAAGGCATGACAAGAGTCAAAGCCAAAGAGCTACAACCTGGAGATCACTTCCTGATGAGGAATTTAGGCTTGCATGGAAAACACAAGATAGCCATCTGTTGGAGTTACACTCCTTACATAGTCATAAGCAAGTTGTATGATCTTCCAGTCTATAAAGAACGGCTGGAGGGAGATCCCAGATCTGTAAAGATCATCCATCAGAATCACCTTCTTCTAATTGTGCAAATAGATACAGTACTGCAAAGTGATGTGCCAGCTGGGCCTTCTACCAGATTTGCCTTGCGGAAATAAACAGTCAAACCAGTCTCCTGCCTTATAGCAGCCCAAGTCTTCAACAAGTAATGCTGTCATTACTGATGATGTCAATTCTGAGTCTGATGAAAGTGAATATGGACCTGTGTATTACCCTTCCTTTGAGGTGGCTCAGCTCTTTCAGGGGATTCCTGCTTGTAATGTTGGAGATAATGCTGAGAATTTAGAACTGTCTGGCCATCCAGCCCTCTCAACTACCCCTGTGCCACCTGAAAATGAGATACAAAGTATAACTTCAGAAGTAGCTGACCCTTTATGTCTTGTGGAACTGTCTGAAATTGAAATAGCTAGTCCTGAGCAAGAAACTGAAGACCCCACTGGCGAATCTTTATTTGAAGCTGAGATATCTGGGCTAAGTGAGCCTGAACTCATGTAGACTAGTATTGCTAATTCTGAAAGTGCCAGCAGTGTGCTAAATTACTTAAGTTTGGTTGAAATATCCCTTTTTATGAACCAGAGTCTACAGAACAAGCAAATTCAAGTGCTACTACAAATGCAAGTAATACTTCCAAATCTGAACATTCCAAGAGTCCAGAGGTGCCCCTTTCATCAGAAGCCATCTTGTTGCTGGACAATAAGCCAGGAATGATCAACCTGAATGCAAAAGTTGAAAGGACTGTGCCTGTGCCCTCATGCCTAGAAGATCTGAAAGAGTTGTTAAACCTGTAGTACGTCTTACATATGATTCCCCCAGGAAAGCCTGTAGACTTTCCTATGAATATGGTCCATAAAGGGGTGTACATTACAGCTAACTCCCTTCCTAAGATAGTACTCACTGCAGCTTCTAAGTTAGTAATAAAACCCTCCAGCCAATATACCTGGGGTCATTTTCACACAATTCCCAGAGTTAGCTGACAAGTTCAGGTTACCAGCCACGTGGGTTCACATGCAAAAAGTGTTAAAAGAAAAGTGTAATGCACATGAATGACTAACTGATACAGCATGAAAACTCAAAACAAATTGTTAAAATGGAAATGCAACTGTTTGGGTAATACCATTGCTTACAGAGATGCTATTTACAAGTAAAGTATGCTTCATTACAGATAATGATGATGACACTGTGCAGTAATGTATACAGTGGGTTATGGTTGCAACCTGTATATAGTAAAACATAGTGTTACACTAAATACAAACGTGAATGGTGTATAGACTTGATGCAGACGGCAGGTTTCCTAGGCAGGGGAGAATGTAGTCCCCCCACCACCACCAGTTTGGGGCTTACCTTAAGTGCCTTCCAGGGCTCCAGCAATGCCCACTGCCAGGCCATCAGAGATAGCAAATCCCTGGTTATTTGGTAATCCTATTGATCTGTGTGAGAGTGCCATGATGTGCCTCCGCACCTGTCCCTTTAAGTGACACTGCCAGTGTGCTGTGAATGACCTGGGCTAGGGATCTGAGTACTTCAAACCTCGTGACTAGCCAGGTGATGTCCTGATTTGACCCACTCTGCAGTCAATAGCAAAGCAGAAGGAGCTCTAACTATTACTGTAAATATTTACTTCTAATGTGTTGCTGTATTTAAATAAGAGTGCTCGTTTTAGCCTGCCTTTTTACAGCTTATGCATCCAAATGAGAGCCACCATGTTTGGTCCAGGACTTCAAGGAATTAAACCAATTGGGACACAGGGAATCTTGAGGGGTCCTTAGTTCAGATGCCTCATGGGAAAAAGCTGTAGTTCTTGTAATTTTCAGTTTGGCACCTAAAGGAAACAATGGGAGCACAGGATTGTGACTGGCAGCTCCCCCCCTGACTAATCAGAAGGCAGAAAAAATGGACTAATCCGAGAACTGTTATTCAAACAGTTTAGTAATTTCTGGAGTGCAGTTCAAACTCCTGGAATGAGAGGAGCTTCTGTGGAGCATCCTGCCCAAGACTCTGTGGTGTAGGAGCCGTTCAAGCTTGTGGGGTTCTGGTCCAGGAAAGGCCTAGTTTCCTCCAGCATGTGTCTGTGGTCCTGAGTTCGGGAATCAGTCGTGAGAGACTGCCTTTGCAGATTAGGAGGTCTGCGTAGCATATCGGCTATAATTGCGAACTGGCCTAAACCCAAACTGAGGGGTAGAAAAGTGGATGCGGGTCCCATTAAATGTGCTGAATTCTCAAGGTGGGTTGAGGCCTACTAACCATGGATGCCTATTTTCCATAAGGATCCAGTTGCCTTGTGTAACCAAACTGTCAGCCAACTGGAGGTTTTCACCAGCAAAAGACTGAACTTTGTGAGAAGTGTTTATCCAGTCTAGGGCTCATGACAAACTTTGCCCAAGCTGCCTATTCCTGTACCAATTACTGTTTCGTCAGTTAGAGACCAGCTTGGGGATACAGCCTCTGCACAGCAAGGTATCGCAGGTTGTGGCCACCTGGAGGGAAAGGCTGTGAAGTGGAGCTGGGTCATGTAGACCCAGCTTCCCCATGCTCTTCAGTGCTCTGCAACAGGTCTTCATATTGCCAGGCCATTTTCTACCAACTGGTGTTGTGAATAAACTCAGGGTAACTCCCTGCAACAGTTCTTTAAATCATTCTGTGGTATCATCTGATTTTTTCAGTGTACTATAGGGTTACAGTGGACTAGGCCAACCGGTCAAGAATACAAATAACCAAGGTCTTTGTTATTGCATGTTTAACTGCCTTTTCTTCTCATCAAGGGCCCCAACATCAGCTACAACCCTGGGCAACGTTCAGGCTAGCCACCAACACTCTGGGTACCCAACAGCTGCAAGACTGTGTAGGGGACTGAATGCATGCATGCAAAGTGCCCTGGTTTAAATCTCAGTATAGTAATCATTCATTTAGATCTGCCTATTTCCTTGTTCAAATCCACCTTAATAAATTAATTGATTTATTTCACTGTTACAGTACCTCACGAATATCTCATTGCCGGGTTAAGGTTAATGTGTCTGTGGGAAATGTATTTAAAAGTGCACACCTGTTTTGAATACTGTTTTACAGGGTGTTCTGGGGTGTTACCTAAGACCAGACCATGGTGGTACGTGCAAGGGGTGTGTGCATATTGTTAATGTTTATTGCTAACTGTGCATTAATTGCTGTGAAGGGCTGTTCCCCATTATAAAGTATGTGGTCACTAGTCAGGCTTGTGGGTGGTTATAGCTTTCAAGAGGGCTATACCATGTTAGGTAGATACCCCACATATATTACTCTGGGTGGAGGCACCAAAATATCATAGTTGCTGAGGGCAGGGAAACCCTGGTAATTGTTAAGTTTGAACCCAGGCCCCTCAACCTGTTGTCCGAAGTACTGTCAGGGGCAGTAGCCCTAGAGATGGTGCTGCCTAGGGGTTACATCATGGAGGCACCACTGGGATTAGCACCCCCCAACCCCAGTGGCCAAACTGAGAAATTGCAACTAAAATGTTTATGGGTATCACTGGAAAAATGGCTCAAGTGTTTTCATAGATTACTCCTACGCCTTACGGGGAAGATGACTGGAAAACATGGATTGAATATGCCACCCCATTGGTAGCTGAATGGCAAGGTACTGATGCTGAGAAAAAGAAGGGAATTAAAGAAAGCCTCCAAGGTCCTGCCTAGGACATAATTCAATTTCCGAGGTCCACAAACCCAGATGTCTCTGCCAACGAATACCTGCCTGCATTAGAGGGAGTGTTTGGTAGTACCAAATCGGGGGAGGATTTGATGTAGAAGTTCAAATCCACCAAGCAATGGAAAAATGAATGCTTGTCCACATATGTGATCCGACTAGAGTGCACTTCAGAGAGAGCACATCGCAAGGGTGGTATATCAGCTAATGAACTGAACCAAGTGAGGCTAGAACATATTCTCAAGTCTGCTCGCTACTCTAGTGTGCTCATGCTAAAGTTAAAATGTAAAGATCATAAAGACAATCTCTCTGCATATTGCTGGTTAATGAAGGAAATCCGAGAAGCAGAGACCGAAAATAATTGTTGGGACCCATATGCTGGCATTGTTTTTTAAGCCAGCATGGTGATGCAAATGCAGGCTGCAGCATGGGACCATGCCTCAGTGGAAACTAGATTTATTCAGCTAATTAACCAGATTGCCCAGGTTACTATGGCCACAAATCATTCTGCTCAGATCCTGCAATCCATGGAGTTACGTATGCTCCATAGTGAGCACCGCATAGCTTCTTCTGAGAACACTATTCAAGATCACTCAGCCACACTAAGAGAACATAACCAGCTAATTAAAAAATTGCAGGGCAAAATAGACAACTTAGAGAACTGGGGGTGCAGGAATAACCTCTGGTTACCCTGAATGATCAGAAGGCCGAAATACTAAAAACTTCCTATAGTCAACCCTGTCTGAGCTCCTGCATTTGGATCCTGCATGCAGCTTACAAGTGGAGAGAGCCCATCGCTCCCTCGACCCCATGCCAAAGCCACATGAAAAACTCAGACCAATCATAGCCCACTTTCTGGACTACAGACAGAAAGAAATGATCATGGCTAAGTCCCAGGACCTTCAACAATTGACATGGCAAAATCATCGAATAAATATCTATCCTGATTATTCCAAGGAACTATCGAACAGACGGTGAGCCTACACAGAGGCCAGGCATCTTATGCACAGGATTGGCCTTAACTTTTCTCTCAGATATCCAGCCACTATGAGGGTAGAGTACAATGGGGCTTCGTTTCTCTTTTCCACCCCCGAGGCCCTCATGGATTTCTTCCAGAAAACCTGGCCCAGGATCACCTTCCCTCAAAATCCACCACAAGGAGGACACAAATGGTCTAAACAGGCGATCCCCTCTGCAAACACCAAATATTCATGAATGGCAGGCAGGGCTGGACGATTCCTGGGAACTTCCCTCACGGGGCAACAGAATGTGACAGTCCTCCCAAAGACACAGTAAAAGAGATCATCCCAGGGAAAGGGCACGACTTGAGAGTCTGGAGGATAGATGCATGGACCAGGACCCCTGCACCTAGCTCGGAGAATTCCCTACTGAGAGCAGATTTCAAGCCATTCATCCAGTTACACTGGAGCGGCACCCAAAGGCCTCCGGGGAACAGCCTCACGTCTCCAGCCAGATGCATAAGCATCCTGAATCTCCACCAGCTCCTTGGGCTGACATGGTTGACTCCCAACCGAAGGCCACAGATGCAATGGGCCCAGGTCATTCATGGACACTGAAGACAGCGCCTTCCAGGCCCCGGTGCACCCCCGTCAACCCTCAAATGTCTTTTTCAGGGCAACCCTCCAGCTCAGCTTTGGCAAAACAGCCACCAGGAGCATCAGATAAGTAGCTGTTTTTGTTCTGGGTATTACAAAGTTTCCTTTGTTCTCAGAATATAGCTGGTGGGGAACCCAGAAATTGAGTGGGGGACATTCATGGTCGATTCTTCAATCGGCTGCCGTTGCTAGTCAGCCCTAGGCTGGGATCCCTCTTCATTACTTGACTTTGGGACTGCTCCATCTTTCCATGTTCCTCCCCAGCACTGGTGTTCCCCACTAGCTGAACCAGTCAACGAAGACCAAACTCCCACTGCTATACGGGGAGGAAAACCGAGAGGGTAGTGGATGCATGGAACAGTCTTCCTGAGGAGGTTGTGGGGTCTAAAACTGTGGGAGAATTCAAGAATGCATGGGACAGACATAAGGCAATTCTTGTGGGGGGTAGGAAGAAATAGGCTGTTGGTTAACTAGGATCTACGGCCTATCCTGTAGGTAGGGAAATGGGCAGACTAGATGGGCCAAGCGGTCCTTATCTGCCGTCAAAGTCTATGTTTCTATGTCTATGTTTCTATGTTTCTATGTCTAAACCATGGTGGTCTATGCAGCAATTTTGCTCCCCCCCCCCGAGACCTGCATGTCCAAAGGTGCGGGGGGGGGGGCCTTACATCTCTCTACTATCTAGCTCCCCGCCGCCCGATGGCCACCCAGTGATATCTCAGCATCACAGCCTGCATGGTGTGCCCAGCCTAGTTTCTGTGTTTGGTTGGTCTCCCCCCAACCCACACAGTTTCCTCCTCCTCTTTTTCCTTCCTTCACCATAGTTTGGGGTCCACATGTCTAGCCACTATGTCTGACAGCCCTCTCTCCTTGATACACTGCTCACTCACTGGGGTGAGCAACCGCCAAGACAGAAGCATCCCCATTCTGTATCCCACCCCAGCAGCTCTTGTGCACGAAAGGCATGTCTACAACACCCTTGGCTGCTTTGTCAATGTGTACGAACTTTATTGGCAGGAGCCCTGGCTTGCTGATCAGTCTGCTGAAAGATCCAGGCCTGTGGGTCAAAGCTGAACGGCCCCACAGTACATCGAAAAAGGCTGCAAAGGTTTACTACAGCAGCTGCTTAAGATGTTCTGGACAAAGGTGTTTATATGCATGCTGGGCAGGTGATGTGCTTAGGCTCTAATATGACCAATGTAAAGGTTGGGGATACATATGGTACAGAGGTTGTAACTGCACCCCGTACAAAGTGCCCCCCTTTTGTCAACTGCGGTATGTCTGATACGGCCCTCTATCAGTAGATACTCAGGCTCCTTCTTGAACTCCTGGATGTGGTCTAAATGCCCCCCCCCCACCATACTCAGTCTTTCCTACACACTCCTCTCCTACCTCAGTGACCACCCATTACTGTTAGGCATCATGAGACCACAGTTCAATGGGGTTCCCTCACTCCCCCGAGCCTACTGTATATTGGTCGACTATAGACTTCACTGCAGATAATTCTTTCTGCCCCCCTGGGCTACTTGGAGGTGTAGTAGGCATTATGCTATGCAGCTTCAAATTTTCAACAGCCCCTTGAAGGCAGGAGATGCTGACAATCTTCACGGACAGCTTCTCCCTCGCTACAGGGTCCTTCCCAAGGAGTACTTCTCTCTTGGGCTATGCCTCTAGGTGGTATGGAAGCTGACCATAACTTCAGCGCTCAGATCACAGAGGTGGACCTTCAGCTTACTGCTGTGGCCAATGACACACCTCTGTCTCCCTACTTAAGGTGTTCATCGCCTACTGTTAATAGTTTAAGTGTTATATTTGAGTTTGTTTGTGTTGACTGTCCTATACACACAGTAAGGTTTCTATATTCAGTGGATCAAAGGTTCAAAGATATAAGTTGCCGCCACCTGCTCCCACTCCATGCAAGGTTATGACCCTCACAAAGGTGTGCCTGCTGGGGGCTAGATGAGAGAGTGCAGTCTCAGATTCTCCTTTAGTAACTCATCCTCACCATTCCCCCTACATCTGTATAATGAGTGATATTGCAGCATTCTCGTGGAATGTGCAAGGTTTAAATACTCCTGTGAAGAGAAAACAAGTGTTAACTCATCTTAAGAGACTGTGCTCTGACCTGGCCTTCCTGCAAGAGATGAAACTTAAAAGGATGGACCCTGAGAGGCTACGTAGAGACTGGGTGGAACAGGTGATTTATGACTCAGCTACTACCAAGAAAAGAGGGGTGGCTATTCTTATTCATAAAAAGCTCCATTGGTCAGTGACCAAAATAGTTTGCAATCAGGAAGGGAGGTGGGCGTTGGCCAAGGTAAATACCCCTGAGGGGCCCCTGCTTTCAAGAAATATATACGGTCCAAATGAAGACTCACCAATCTTTTTTCATACAGTGGCCCATCAGATAGGGGAGCTATCTGGAGATGGCACTCCAATATTACTGGGGGGAGATTTTAACCTCACACTGGATCCACTCATTGACAGAAGCTCCACTAATATAGAACCCCATGTTAAGGGATCCAAAGCCTTCACCCTCCTTTGGGAGGACTTGACTCTCACTGATATGTGGTGAGCTTTCCATCCAAGGGACAGAGATTACTCATTCCACTCACCAGTTCACAGTTCCCACAGCCGCTAGATTTCTGGCTTCCCTCCCCTGATATTACAGGAGTGGCTCTTGAGGCCACTATTCACCCGATTGTAATATCTGATCACGCCCCAATCCAACTTTCCTTTGCCTGGGGCCCCCCCTACCTCTCCCACCTAGAGACTTGATCCATTATTACTGAGAGATCCTGACTTTGCCCCATGGCTGCAGACAGAGGAAGGCAGATTTTTCCAGGAGAACCCCATCGGCGACACCTCAGCGGGCAACACCTGGGAGGCTTTCAAAGCCACTCTGAGAGGGGCCATTTTGGGATACGCCCACAAAAGAAGGAAAAATAGAGAACAGCACCGTCTAGAGATGGAAAAAAATTGGGCAAGGCAGAATCCAAGTTTAAAAGCCAGTGTAAGCCCTCCCTACTCTCCCCAGCTGGGTGGGAGGTGGTTACTCTTCATCTTGAGGTGAATGAGCTTCTTGCCAGGAAAGCCGAGGTCTCCATTTTAAGGCTCAGACATAAATACTGGGAGGCGGGGGGAAAAGGGAGAAGATCCTGAAAGGTCCTGGCGTACCATCTCAGGAAACAACAGGCGGACAGACACATTGCAGGACTGTCGGATGTGCCGGAGAAGGTCCATACCAAACCTGAGGAGGTAAACAGTATAATAGCAGACTTTTACTCTTCCTTATACACCTCCTTCCCAACCCGGAAGAGGTTACCCCTTTTCTCAAGAAACTTAACCTTCCTAAGCTGTTCCCCCTACAATCCCAGGCTCTGGACCGCCCCCTTACTCTGGAGGAAGTGACCTCAGCTATCAAGTCCCTGAAAACTGGCAAGGCCCCGGGTGAGATGGATTCCCACCGGAAATATGGCAACTCCTGCATCAAACAGTCGCCCCGGTCCTCTGTCAGGTATACAGTGAGACCCTGGAACAGGGTGCTCTCCCTCCTTCCTTCTTTGAGGCAGTTATTACTGTCCTCCTAAAAAAAAGGAAAGGCCCCAACAAGCCTCAAGCAATAGACCCATATCCCTGCTGAATGCGGATGGCAAAGTTCTGGCCAAAATTCTTGCCTCAAGGCTAAATCCTTTTTTGGCGAATCTCATCCACCCATCAAAGGTGGGTTTTGTGCAAGGCCGCTATAGCACAGATCATATCAGATCCTTGCTAAACCTGATTTACAAAGCCAGATCTCTTCCTACCCCAGCTGTGGCAGTGGCAATTGACTTTGAAAAAGCCTTCGACTCCCTGGAATGGGATTTTGTCCAGCAGGTACTGCAAGCCATGGGCTTCAGCACAGGGTTTCTGGCCTGGATCAAGACCATCTATTATTCCCCCATGGCTAGGGTGTTGACTAACGCTGTCCTCCCCTTTTCCTCTAGGCTGGGGCACCTGCCAGGGTTGTCCACTGTACTCAGGACTATGCCTCAATCAATCAAAAACAGAGGTACTACCCCTGAATTGCCATTGCACCCCCAGCATGGCCACAGCTTTTAACTGGCATTGGGCACCGCAGGGTATCACCTACCTGGGCAAAATAATAACCCCCGATTTCTCTAAAATATGAGAAGCAAATTTAAAACCATTGCTTTCCAATATCAGCATGGAACTAGAGAGGTGGAAACCTCTCCAACTTACTCTGGCAGGTAAAATCTCAGCCATAAAAATGGTTACAGCACCCAGGATTGTGCACATCCTCTCTCCCCTTCCCTTAAAATTACCTTCTGGCTGGTACAATAAAATTGATACTATGGTGGGGTCCTTCACATGGGATGGAAAGATGCCGAGGTACAGCAGGAACAAGCAGCGAGCTCATTAGTTCGAGAGGGGCTGGGGACTGCCCTGGTTTGAATGGCATAAATGGGCTTGTCAATTGCACAGACTCTTAAATGGTTCTCAGACTCCTCATCCGAGTCCCCACAATGGCTAGGCATGGAGCGGGAATACAGTTCAGTGCAGCACTTACTCTTGTTGATCTACAACAGTCCCCACCCATGGAATAATGCAACACCCTACCATAGGCCTCGCCATAGAATACTGGGGGAAATTACATAAGAAGTTGAATACCAACCCCTCCCCCCTTGGTTTAACCCCCCCTTTGGAGCAACAGAAGTATTACAGTGGATCACTCTCCCATTGTCTGGTCCAAATGGGTGGAGGCGGGAATGTTGTATATCCAAAACATACTAGCACCCAATACCACTGCAGTGGATACATTTAAGGGCTTACGTACCCGATTTAACATCCCACCAAATGGGCATTGGAGATACCTGCAACTCAGAAGTGCTGTAACAGATTGTCTCCACAAGAGCGCTAAAGGGAATTTGCTGTCTCCAGTTACAAAATGGTTGGCTCTCAAGAGAGGCCATACCAGCGCTATATACACAGCAATCCATACCCAAATCCCCTCTCAATCACAGGAGGCAAAGGCCAAATTGGAAACATCACTGAACATTCACATTACCGACCAGGAATGGGACACCTGCTGGAGACTTGCCCATAAGGCCTACACTGACCCCAAGAGTGCCCTAATCCAAAACAAAATCCTCCAGTCCTGGTGCAAAACCCCGGCAGTCCTATATAAAGCTAAGCTCATTCAGGATGATCTCTGCTGAAGATGCTACCTTCACAAAGGAGACCTGCTCCATATACTGTGGGACTGCCCAGCTATAAGACCCCTCTGACTACACATTCGTAACATTGGGCAGTGAGATACTGCAAAAACCATTTCCCTCTTTCCCATAGGTGCTATTACTAGGTACTCGCACTACCACCCCTCCAATTTACCTCCCAGGAGAGGAAATGGATGGCGATTTTGAGCATGCTAGCCAAGCGGCTTATCCTTTGTAGATGGAGGACCTGTGATGTCCCATTGGCTAGGGAGGTACTCAATGCCTTAATGCAGATGGCCAACATGGCACGAATGCCCATGTAGTGGCCAATACCCTACCAGCTTACAACACTTTCTGGCACCCCTTCTTCTCCTTGCTGAAACCCAGAGAGGGGATTGGCTGAACAAAAGGATGACAGCCCCCCCCATATCATCTCCCAGGTCACAAAGGTAAGGGGCAGGCATGAAACTGGTAGCTTGATCAACAGGTGGCTGCATAATCACTACATTATTTTACATTTCACATACAACCGTTAACTGTATACTGAAGTTCCTTCGGATACTTCGTGTATATTTACTGTCTGTTTCAATGCAGGTTGCTTCTATGTGGTATTTCCCCACTGATTCCATATGCAGCACACTGAGAATCACACCTCTTATAGTTGATACTCCAGGCCATATCAGGTAGGCCGTGTTATGTTTTTCTGTTTATTTTGCAGTAAAGTTGCTTTTCAAGGTCCATTACGTCTACCATCCTCTTGTACAAGGCACGTGCTGGAATGCCTGGGGAGGTAAGAGTAACAATTTGTGCTAACAGTTTTGTTCCTGAGTTGGCTGTATTTGTTCTGCTGGGACTTATTCTCCGTAATGTCTGTATGACTTTATTTTTGGAAAATAAAACTTAAACTATTTAAAAAAGGTTACAGTAATAAAACAGAAAAAATATCAAGAGAGATTACAACACCTGGCCCTTTTTTCAAGGACTACCATATTATGAGAGGAGATCTTTGTTTTGTGAATAAGTCACTGTGGGATGATGCATTATTTGAAGCAGCAGGACTGACTAGGAATTGGAAAATGCCTAATGAGAGACTATCGAGAAAGCATGGGTAGCAGTTACAAGGGGAGATATATAAGACAACCAGGAGGAGTTTATGGTTTAACCAAAGGGTGGTGGCTAGCTGGAATGTGCTTCTGGAGGATGTGGTGGGAACGCCAACTATGACAACCTTTAAACAAAGGCTGGACAAATTTATGGAAGACCATAGAAGGGCATACCACCAGTGATACGTGGCGGGTCTAACATGACTCAAGTAGCTGATTGACCTGTTTCGATACCGATGAACTTATGAACCTGTTCTGTTACCGGTGTGGAGAAGATGAGCAACTAAAAGATCTTGCTGTGCTCCCGAGGATCTGCGAAGAGTAACTGCAAAACTGCTTAACCAGCTTTGACAAAGTAATATAAAGCCACAGGCCCGGATATTCAGAAGGGTTGCGCCATGCGCAACAGGGATGCACCAGCGCAAGTACAGAAATGCACCATTGTGCAATATTCAGTGGGAGGTGGCTGCACAGTGCAATAAGCAATGTGCCAGAGCACAATAGCAATGAATGCATGTGCAACCGTAGGGGGCGGAACCATGAATAACATGCGCAGTGTGATATTCAACAGCATGTGCCGTGCGCAATAGGGGAGCAAGCGGAAGTTGCACGACAGCGGAAATTATCCAAAATAAAAGGGAGCAAGAGAAGGGCGCAAGAACGCAAAAGGGAAGCCACAGGTGGGAGCGTGGTGACAGAGAGCCAGGGTGGTACAAATGGAAGCATTGTGCGGGACTGGGCAGGAGCAGGACAGGGCCTACCAGAACTGAGCCATAGACAGGGTAGGAGTGGGTGAGCCTGTGCCACTGTGCAGCAAAGGCTGTGGAGTGCCACAGTGGACTGAGGGCAGTGGCAGGAGGCAGGACAGCCACAGCCAAAGGCCAGAGGTGTACCCGGTGCAGGGGAGCATCAGGAACGGGAGGCCGGGGAACAGGACAACAGCCACGGGGGAACACCAGCCAGGGACATGGGCAACGCCACCTTCCAGATGGAGGCGGTAATGAGGGGTGTGAGAAGGCAGGCAGCGGGGGGGCATGGCTGTGGAAGGGCCCATCAGCGGTATGCCCAGAACAGGCAGTACAGAGCCCACACCAGCTTCAAACACTACTCTGACACAGAGATTGTGGGCCGGTACTGCCTGAACCGGGTGATCCTGAGGCAGCTCTGTGAGTTGTGCAGTGATGAGATGCAGGCACCCACACAACGGAGCCATGCTGTGTCAGTGGAGACAAAGGTGACAGCCGTCATGTGCCTGCTCGTCACGGGCACCTTCCAGAGACCAACAGGGGACACAACAGGCATAATCCAGTCAGCCGCGTCACGCCTACTCACACAATTCCTCAGCGAACTGCTGCCACATGCTGCGGAGTACATCCATTTCCCCAGCACACAGGCGGAGTGCACAGCACACATACAGGAGTTCCACAGGGTAGTACGGTTGCCTGGCGTGCTCGGGGCCATTGACTGCACCCATGTGGCCATCCGCACGCCACCTGGTCTGGAGGGAGCAGCATACATCAATCACAAAGGGTATGTAAGCATAAACTGCCAGGTGGTGTGCGATGCCAAGGGGTGCATTACCAATGTCTGTGCCACACACCCTGGGGGAGCACACAATACCTTTATCTGACACCAGTCTGCACTGTGCCACAGGTTTGAGAGTGGGGACATCCCCACTGGCCATCTAGTGGGTGAATATGCATATCACGCAGGACGACATGAGCAGACGTGGGGGGGGTACATAGTCAGAGGTGCCATGGTTACCGGCCTTGTTGGCTCATGGCATAGCGACGCAGACCACCATTTTCATGTCCACCCTCTACACTCAGGTGACAGTGGTTACCCGCTATGTTCCTGGCTGCTCACACCATACCGACGCCCCATGACCCCATTGCAGCTATGGTATAATGAGGCACACGCTACAACATGGAATGTCATCGAGTGGGTGTTCGGGATGCTGAAGGCACTGTTCCGGTACCTGGACACATCTGGCAATGCCCTACAGTACAGCCCCTCTAAGGCCTGTGGGCTATTCCTGGCCTGCTGTTTCCTGCACAACATGGCCACCAACTGTGGGATAGCCATAGAGGTCGAAGAGGGGGACAGCGGTGGGGACGATGAGGATGCTGGTCCAGCTGGTGATGGTCAGCCACCCCCTCGTCGAAGAGACCCCCACCTGATCCGGATGTCACAGCTGCACCGGGATACCATTACAGAAGAGCACTTTGGTCAACACAGGTAGGTCACGGGGCCATGCGCAACCACCAAGGGCAAGGGCACAGCCCACAGACAGACAGACAGACAGGGCAGGACACCAGGGGTGGACGCGGTAAGGGAATGGGTCTGAGTGTGGCACCGCACATGATGCCAGGGATGTGCAGGACCAAACATGACATGTGCACACACACACACACCACAAGACATGCACAAGGGGTAGACGGCAAGCTAACCCCAATAGCCACCCCTACCCCCACACATGTCCACACATGACCATGCCCAGTGGCCGTCACTGTGCATGCCTCAGACACTGGGCACCATTGCACACTGGCGGACAGTGCAACGCAGGCATCATCATGCACATGCCACAGTGGTCAGCAGCCGGGATGGTGTGCTCAGGGACCGTGTGTGTGTGCAGGGCCGGGTACCCCCACCCGTGCGTCGCACAATGCACACCACACTGCACGTAGGGCAGTGGCAGACAGTGGCCATGGTGGGAGATAGGTCAGTCACGTGGCACAGTACCATGGCCACCATGAATGCGTGGGTGGCCCCGCCGAGACCTGCCAACTGTGCCAGGCTGACCATTGGTCTCATGGGGTGGCACTGATGGTCCCCCATGGGTGACGCTGCGTGAACGTGACCGTGTTCATGCAGGGGTCTGCAGCTCACCAAACATGCCCATGCCAGGCGTGCTTGGTATGCCCACAGCCAAACCCGGTGTCAACACAGCAGGTGTCGCATGGTGCCGGTAACGGGTGATGGACATGATGGGTACCAAACTGAGTGCCCAAGGTGGCCTTGACAGCTGTCAATGCATTGGTCTGCCTGTCAATGGCAGCTGTCACATCCGCCTGCTGCCGGGCCATCTCTGCCAGGAGCAGACCATGGTCCCTGCTGCACCGCTCCTTTGCCTGGCACAGAATCGCAGTGAGTGCATCCACCGCCATCACGAGCTACATCTGCTGATCTACTGAAGCCTGGAGTAGATGGCTGTGCTCGTCAAAGAGGTCATCCTCCAGTATGGCATGCTGTCCCTTGTGGTGTTCCTGGCCCTGCTGGCCAGCACCCCTTGACGATGGGCGCTGCACACCACAGCCATGCTGGGGCATGTCCACATGCGGTGCACTCCCACCGCCCCCTGACACTGTCCCCCCCGTCGCCATTGGCCAACTGCTGGTGCTGTCCCTCCGGCTGCAAATCACCAGGGCTCACCAGTGCCGCCGCAGAGGCCTCAACAGCCCCTCTGCCCTGGATGCACACCAGTGCTGCCCCGCTGGGGCATACAGGCACAGGCTGGGACTGTGTTGTTACGCAGGCCTCTACGGCAGCACCACCCATGGCAACGCCCATGCCGTTGCCTGCTGTGGGACCATCCTGTGTCCCACACGTATCACTGTCTGGGATGTGTGGTCCATCATCATCAGTGCTGGATCCGGCACCAATCCGTGTCCCAGTACGCTGCAGACCGTGGGCGATGTCACGCTGGGACACAGGCAGGGCCTCGTCCGCACCTGCACCACCCTCATCAGTCCAGACAGATGTGCAGGTATGCACTAGTCCAGTCCCTCGGACACCTGTGGAGGTGGATGGGTGATCCTCCATGTCCAGAGCATCCCCCTCGGTGGACAGACCCACCACCGCTGACCCATGTAGATGCTCAGAAGCTGTAAGGGAACACATTAGCGTTAGTGGCTCCGCCCTGCCTTGTGGCATTCCCTCCACCACCCACACAGTGAAAGCATAGGACCTACCATGCAGTGATGGGCTGCCACCCATCTGGAAGCCACCACCAGGAACGCCCTCGATGGCACAACGCCGCATGCCGCTGGCCACCTGCTCCTCCTGTGGCATCAGTCGTGGTACATCCGGCTGGCCCCCACCAGTGGCAGCACGTGCAGCCCTGATGGCAGCCACCTTGTCTTTGATCCACCTCTTGTCCATATCGACCTTCTTCTTACACTCCTGCACAGACCACTGGTGGCTGCCATGCTGGTTCATGGCACACGCCACCTCACCCTATGCCACAGCACAGGCCTGTGGCGTTCCCCGCTGTCCACTGAGCAGTGGTTCCCTGTCAAGATATGCCTCAAACAGGGCATCTGATTCAGCCTAGGTGAAGTTGGGCCTCCTCCTTCTCCCCGGCCCTGTTCCTCCTCCTCTTCCTCACGTTCGGTCATGATCGAGCCTGTGGGGATGACAGGTGTTACCTTGGGCTGTGCAGTCCCATTCAGCCCTCACAAACCACAGTTCCCACATCCCAACAGCATGCAACCCACCACAATAGACTGCAATACCAAACTATGTCCTCTGCAGCCCCATGTCGCATTTATATAGCGCAACGCATGCAAATGAGGTGAGCCGCAACTGTAAGTGGATGCGAATGCAGTGGTTGCACCATGGAATGGCTGATGAGATGATTTGCATATGCTGGCTGAATATTGTGCTGTTGCGCCTTGCTCAATGTTGGTGAGCGTGATCAGGCTATGGCGCAGCACTGTGACGTGCGCAATCGGCACCGCACGGCGCATGCCCGGGGTGCTGACGCTGATGTGTGTGGTACTGCTGACATGCTGTGTGTGGGAGGCAGTGCAGGGCACGGCCACCACTGTGCCTGTTGTGCTAGTGCGCTGTTCTCTCATGTGGCGCTCGTGCCCTGGTGCGCCGTAGGTGCCATGGAGCCACATCGCGGTAGGCCACTGCAGGACATCACACACAAGCACCCTACCGCGTTACATGCAGGGTGTCCCAGTAGAGCTGTGGCACTCTGTGCGTGGACAGACCCTTGACCCTGTGGTCGACCTTTGCCCCCTAGGCTACATGCATCTGCATGGGTGCACCCCTGTCGCACAGTTCGGTGACAGCACGATAGGGACTGGCAGCACAGTACAGTTCTGCCTCCCCACATGGGGCATGTGCGCTACAGAGTGCCCTTTTGATTGCGATACCAACTGAAGGATGCCTCGTAGTAGAGCGCAGATGTGGAGCACAATTGAATTAGCCAACTTGGTGGCCCTAGTTGAGCCACATGCTGGTGCCCTATTTGGGCAGGATCCCCTAGGCAGGCCACGTAGTGATGTGTGGCATGAGGTGGCTGATGGGCTGGAGGAGGCAACTGGGATCGCCCGGACAGTGGAGCAGTGTCGCCACAGGTATGGTGACCTACAGCGGAGGGACCCTGACCGACTGGGGCATCTCCAGGCACGCACCCGGTGAGGTGCCGTGCCATGGCCAGGTACATGCTCCACCCAAACACTGGCAGTGTCCATCTGTCCGGGTATCATGGTGTGCATAGGTCCACCTCGCAGGGCAGTGGTGGCCGTCTAGTGGGGGTGG
The DNA here is from genome assembly GCA_016271365.2 of Neoceratodus forsteri. Classification (NCBI taxonomy): domain Eukaryota; kingdom Metazoa; phylum Chordata; order Ceratodontiformes; family Ceratodontidae; genus Neoceratodus; species Neoceratodus forsteri. Next base: position 238,899,218 of record JADMNL010000026.1, read on the forward strand.
TGGTTGTGGTGGTGGGGGTGCGTCATGGCTGGACTGTGCAGGCACGCACACACTGGGGGGGGCTTTGCTACTGGCTTGTACTGATGTTTCCCTCTCCATGTTTGCACCCTAGGCCCAGAGGAGTGCCGTAGGGCAAGGCAGGCCCAAGTACAGGCAGAGCAGGACAGAGTGGGTGTGCCGCCAATGCAGCCGGGACATGGTGGAAGGGCCATGGGCCAGCAGCGCCCTGCTGGCCTGGATGCAGGTGAGTGCCGTGTTCCCTCTTACATCTGTGCATGCTGGGTTGCAGGGGTGGTGGCGGGGAGTGGCCAGCACTTGGCCCCACTGCCATGCATGCCACACAGTGCACTCAGCACTGTCCTGTGGCACTGCATGTGTGGGTGGGCATCGCAGGTGGTCCGTGCGTGCACTGGGTACATGGCTGTGCCACTGCCTTCGCACTGCATAGCCATGTCACTGTACGGTCACAGTGGTGCTGTGTGGGACATGGGCGGTGGGTGTGTGCAGCATTCTGCATGGCTGTGGGTGCCTGGGTAGGTGGGTCATGTGGGCGCGGACACTGTGGGTGGTCGCATGCCATCACAGGGGCATGGCCCACGGCTGTATACCGTGCACATTGGGTGGGCTGCAGGGGTCTGGTCAGTCACGCGTAATGACTCTGCTCCCTTGTCCTAGGTGGAAAACTCTGGACTGCACTGGAGCGGAGTGTTCAGGAGCTGCTGCAGCTGGCGAGGGCCACCCTGGAGCTGTTCCAAAGGATGGAGCAGGGTGGAGGACGGCGTCATAGGAGGAGACACCAAGATCGTAGTGGGGAGAGGTGTCGACATTAGGCCCACTATGCCCCTGCTGTACATTCCCCCCCTGGACTAACCCTCACACCCATCCATCCCACTCCCAGTTGTACACCCTTGCCCCATGCCCACCTCTACCTGGTATGTGGCACCCCCCACATTGTAAATAGTTTTTTGTTCTGTTTTGTATATTGCCAAACTACTGTAATACAGACTTATTTGTTATGACAACTGTGGTGGTCTGTGATTTGCAGTGGGCTTATGGTGCTTGGCTGCAGTGGTGTGCATGGCGCCAGGAGTGATGCAGGCCTGGGCATGTGTGTGTCTGGCAGGGACCCGCCTATGGTGTGGGTGGGGGACTCGGTCCCTGTCTGTGGTATGTGTGTTGTTCCCTGTGCACTGGATGCCTGTGTGTAGTGGTCCCTGGTGCATGCGCTGTGTCCCTGGCACCCCTTTCAGTATGTCCATGACCCGTGCAGCTGGCCCCCTTGCATGTCTGTGGTATGGATGGTCTGTTGGCATGTCATTGGTGGCTGTCCATGCTGGCCACCCTCTGGCCACAGTGCAATGGCAGCTTGCCTCCTGTTACCGGTATGGTGCATGGCTGCCTCAGGTGACACTGTGGCCTATGTTGTTGTTGCCCCCCCCCTCCATGCTGTCGCTGGTGTCTGTTGTGGGGTCTGTGTTCTGATGTCTGTCACTTGTGCTCCGGCCACATGCTGGTGGCAGATGGATTCATGGTGCATGCGAAGGATGGCTGGTACACCTGTGCCATGGTGGGGTGCAGGCCGTGGGTACACAGCATCAGTGGTTGCATGCCAGTGGCATCTGTTGCCCCGCTGTTGTGTCCCTGTGTTGGGGTGCCCTTGGGTCTGGGTGGGTGTTTGTCCGTGCCCTGTGTCGCATCCTGTGTGATGCATGCCTCCATGCACCACTGTGGGCGTCTGTGCTGGCTGTTGGGGCCAGTGCTGGGACAGGGTGTGTGCTTGGGTGGGTGTGCGGGGTGATGTCCTGCTGGTGGTGGGGTCCAGGGCAGGCCTTGTCACATGAGGGGTCCCTCGGGTACCGACGCAGAGTCGACCTCTCTCTGCTGTGCCACAGGGGGGCCATGCAGGGTGGCACTGTGTCTGCAGTTGTTGCATCAGTGGCTGGTGCCACCCGCTGCGGGGTGCTCATGGTGGGGCTGCCATGCATGGCTCTATGGTGCACAGGGTTGCATTGTCACAGTGGGGGTGGTGGCATGCATTCGGTGCCATGCACTGTTGGGCGCTGTTCCTGGGCAGGGTGTCTGGGGATCGCTGTGCAGGGTGTGCTCTGCATTGGTCGGATGGGGTGGCACTGGGTGGCTGGCCCTCCTTGTGTTGCGGTCACTGCTTGCCAGGGGGTGTGCTGGAGCACCGTGCCCCAGCTGTGGATTCAGTGCTGGTGTTCATGGGCTGGTGGTTCATCCAGCTCACCACAGGTTGTGCAGTTCACGGGGTGTGGGGGCACTGTCTGGTCTGCTGTGTGCTCCTCCGCCCATGGCTTCCATGGGAGGTGCACCCCTGTATCCTGTCCCTGTCCCTGCGCATCCCTGGTTGTGCTACTGCACTACTACCCAGCTCCACTGCACATCCCTGGCTGTGCTACTGCGCATCAGCCCTGCGCCACTGCGCATCCCTGGTTGCACCATGGTGCACTTGGCATGATATTCAGTTGTGTTGCGCAAGCATACCTTGGCCTGCGCTGTGTTTGAATATTGCGCGTTTTGCACATGGGTGCACTGCACTTGTGCCTGCTCCTGCTATTGCGCTAATTTGTGGCGCAGTCTGAATATCCGGGCCACAGTATGGATCACTTCACAAGTCTTTTTCATCTAAAGCCACTGTACAGAGAAAAACCTGATCCGAAGGTTTCATCTGTCTACAGGAAGAACATCATCAGGCCGCAGATCCAGAGAGCTGATATAGACATCCATTCTTCGCCTAGAATATGGTAAGGCGTATTTTTACTTCTTTATATTTTAATTTGTCTGTTTTCCTGCTAATATGGATTTCCCAAAAAATGTTGGTGTAGTTAGAACACTCCTGGAACTGTGTTTCAGCAGGCCGACAAGAGACAGACTCTGTGAATAGTGCCCCTGGGCACTTTGGACATTCTCCCTAGAACATCAGACTTTGCAGGGCATCTGTTTCCCCCAAATGTTTTGTAAATGCTTCAGACAACATGAAGTCTTGCTGTATTCTGACAATAGCAGTGAGTCCCAACCTTCGAACTGCTCCGGAGGTGAAAGAGTTAACTTTCCATGCTAGGCATGGAATGCTGAGCTCGAGCTCGGTTGAAAACTCTGTCTGTTGTTCTTCAAACATAAACTGTCTGATTCTTTACTCCGCCTCACTGAACAGTCGATCCAGAGATTTTCTCCTTCTGCTCGGTTCATTTTGTCGGTTAAAGTATTATTTTCTCGTTTTTTTGACCGAATTTAAACCACAATCGGTCAGTTCAAGCTCTGTCTATGGTATTGTAAGTACTAGATAGGTTTTACATTAATTCTTCTGTGTGGAACTTGTAAACGGTTATCGGCTCGGTTTGAACCGATCAGGCTGGTTTAAAATATACTAATTTGTCTTTTAGAGTGTGGTTACCGGTTCTTATCAGTTCTAAAAAAAACGGAATTTCTTACCGTTTTTTCCCCGACCCATGACACGGTTGGGAACCGATAAGAGAGTCTTGCTTGGCGGATTGCCATAAACGGGCAAGTTTGGTTAGGACTGGCACTATGTCTGAGAAACCCAAAAGAAAAACCGGGCCCACTGGGTTTCAGCACTGCAGTGTGTGTGGGGAAGCCTTTGCCAAGGCTGACCCCCACACCACCCGTGTTTATTGTCTGGGGTTTGACCACCTCAAAGCAGACTGCCAGATTTGTAAACATTTTCCTGCAGCTACCCTGGATAAGAGAGTTGGTAGGCTCAGGGAAAGGGAGGCCAAGAAGTCCGCTGACCTGGATGGCCAGCCCGGTTCGGTTCCAACCGAACCAGAGGGAGTGCCCTCTGACCAGGGCGAGACTTCCTCGTGCAAAAGGAGAGCCGACTTGGAAGAGTCGGTTCCAGCAAAAAGGACTAGGAAATCAGCTGGTGTGGAGTCAAAACTTTCCTCTCCAACCACTGAAGAAATAGCCAAAGCGATTAAGATTGTCCAGTCGCTTTCCCCCGGTTCCAACCGAACCGGCACCATCAGGTAAGTGTACAGTTCGGCCGGTTCCACCGGTTCAAGAGTATGATTTAGAGGAATTTTATGAACCGGAGGAGGGGGAAGAGGAGTATGAGGAGAGTGAATGTGGATTTGAGAGTCTGGATGTGCCCATTGAACCGGACACCTCCCCAGACAGACCTTCAGGAGTGTCTCCTCCTAGGCTTTCTGAGTACCCTTCTCATTTTGTTTTTTATAAAAAAGTGGCTGAAACCCTCCAGCTCCCTATGGAGGAAGCTGTGGATGATCAAGAGGAGCCTGACTATGTGGAAATGATGGATATCCCAGAGTCTAGGAGACTGTCTATTCCTTTGCATAAATCTTTTGGGAAGCAGACAGTAAAAATTCTAAAAACTCCTCACTCGATACCTCCTGTTGATAAGAGAATGGACAAGAGGTACACTTTGTCAGGTTCTGATACAGAGTTCCTTACACAACAATGCAGCCATGTTGGGGTAGTGCAGGCTGCAGCCTGTGACAAGGCAAATATTCCCTTGGCCTCACACCCCCCCTGACAAGGACTCCAGGAGGATTTATGCCATGGCAAAGAAACAGTACATGGCAGCATCCTTGGGACTCAGACAGGCAAACTATATGGCTTATGTTGCTAGGTACCAGAAATCTAGATGGGATACTATTTTGGCTCTAGCAAAGCAGGTCCCTGGCCAGCTTGCCAAGGAGCTGGAGCAGGTGGCCGCTGATGGTATTGAGGCATCCAAGGTGCAATTCCATGCTGCAGTGGACTCTAATGATTTGTCATCAAGTGTCATGGCTACATCTGTGGCACTTCGCAGAATGGCTTGGCTCAGATGTACTAGCCTGTCACAGGATACCCAGACTAAGGCCATGGATTTTCCTGTTGTGGGTAATTCTCTGTTTGGGGAGCAGACAGAGAATTACATGAAGAAAATGGATGAGTATAGGACCACCTATAGGAGTGCACAGGCCAAAGAAAGGCAGGCCACTCCTCAAAGGCAGCCTTCCAGGGGCAGGGGCAGGCCCTTTCATAGGCCTTTTTACCAAGCCCCAGGCCTCCTCTTCAGCTTACGCCCAGAGGGGGTTCTTTAGAGGGAGAGGCAGACGGGGTACAAGCAGGCCTGCTTCCACCCCTCAGCCTAAAGCCCCTGCCAAGCAGGCACCCTGATGGGGTTGCCAGGGCCGATTCTCAACTACCTGTAGGGGGCCGGCTGGCTTACTTTGTCCAGGACTGGCAGTCTCTGACATCAGACAAGTGGGTCCTGGAAGTAGTAAGCCAGGGAGTGGTTCTCAGCTTCAAAAAGTTTCCAAAGATGAGAACCAGATCCTTTCCACCTGCAAGTCCTTCAGAGACACTTGCCCTAGAGGCAGAGGTCTCTTCCCTTCTGGCTCTCAGAGCTGTGGAAAGGGTTCCACCCTTATATCAGGGCAAAGGGTTGTACTCCAGGTACTTCCTTACCCCAAAAAAAGACAGGAGAATGGTGGCCCATCCTGGATCTCAGATACTTAAACAAGCACCTTTTAAAACCAAAATTCAAAATGGTGACTCTGGGAATTATTCTACCCTCTCTAAGGCCAGGGGACTGGCTAGTGTCCCTGGACCTCAAGGATGCCTACTTCCATATTCTCATCAGAAGCTCCCATCGAAAGTACCTCAGGTTAGAGCTGCCCTCAGGCCATTACCAGTTCAGAGCAATGCCCTTTGGCCTCACCTCTGCTCTAAGGGTATTCACAAAATGCCTGGCAGTAGCAGTTGCTGCTCTAAGAAGGCAGAAAATTGCCATCTTCCCTTACCTGGACGATTGGCTCATAGTAGGCCAGTCCCCAGATCAAGTCAGTTACATCTACAAGTAACTCAGCAAATGCTCACCTCTCTAGGTTTCATTCTGAATCTTTCAAAGTCAGTTCTAGAGCCTGTCCAGCTTCTCACCTTCATAGGCGCAGAACTAAACACAGAGAAAGCCAGAACCTTCCTCCCTTTGGACAGGGCAAGGACCCTGGTCTCTCTGGCCTCCTCATTCACCCTGCAGGTGTCTCAGCCTGCAAGGCATTTTCTACAGCTCCTGGGGCACATGGCTGCTTCCACAGCAGTAGTGCAGGAAGCAAGATTTCAGATGAGGGACATTCAGTTCCATTTGAGAGCGTTTTGGTCTCAAAGGAAAGACCTTCTGACCAAATTGATCCCAGTGACTCGAACCCTGATCCAGGCCCTACAGTGGTGGCAGGATCAAAACAATCTGAGACAAGGGGTTCCTTTTGTCACTCAGTCTCACTCCTTAATCCTTACTACAGATGCATCCCTCCTGGGGTGGGGAGCTCACATGGGCGACCTCACTACCCAGGGGTTGTGGTCCCCTCAGGAATCTCTGCTCCACATCAATCTGTTGGAACTCAGAGCAGTTTTTCTAGCACTTCAAGCTTTCTCCAAATCTGTTCAGAACAAGGTTGTGCAGGTCAGAACAAACAACACCACAACAATGTGGTACATCAACAAGCAAGGGGGCACTCGGTCTACGGCCTTGTGCACCAAAGCAATGAAGTTGTGGTCTCTGGCTTATTCACTGAACACCTCCCTTACGGCAGTTCACCTCCCAGGCAAGGACAATGTCCTGGCAGATGCTCTCAGCAGGATTTCCCAGGGTCATCACGAATAGTCACTGGATCTCCTGGTCCTGGAGGTGGTATTTGCCAGATGGGGCACCCCACAGATAGATCTTTTTGCAGCCCCAGACAATCATCAACTTCCACTTTTTTGCTGCAGGCCCCCAGTGTTGGGCTCAGTCCCTCTGGATGCCTTAGTCCTCAATTGGGAAGGGAAGTTTCCCTATGCTTCCCCCCCTTCCCTCTACTGTTCAAAGTGCTAGTCAAAATCAGATCTCAACCCTGCAAGATGATCCTGATTGCTCCGGATTGGCCCAGACAACCCTGGTATCCACTCCTGCTGTCCTTAGCAGTCCATCTTCCCCTCTGTCTTTCCAGGAATCACAACCTGTTAACCTGTGCCCAGGGCAGGGTTTGGTACCCCGAACCTCAAATCTCTCAATCTCAAGGCCTGGCTCTTGAAGAGTTAGAGTTTGCTGATTTACACCTTTCCCAAGGTGTAATGGATATCCTGAAGGCTTCTAGAAAATCTTCTACCAGGGCTACTTATAATTCCAAATGGAAGAGATTTTCCATATGGTGCTCTGGAAAGCATATTTCCAGAGAATCTGCTGGTTTACCCACAGTCCTGGATTACATGGTCCACTTAAATACCTTGGGTCTGAGACCAGCTACCCTAAAAGTGCATCTGGCAGCTGTGTCTGCCTTTATTTCAGCAGGTAAGCCCTCTTCTATTTCAGCTCACCCTGTATTCTCCAAGTTTTTTCAAGGGATTGCTTCATACCAACCCTCCATTCAGGGACCCTGCCCCTGCCTGGGACCTTAATGTTTGCATTGCTCAGCTATGCAACCCCCTTTTGAGCCTTTGTCTTCAGCAGAGCTCATGTTCTTGACTTGGAAAACTGTGTTTCTGGCGGCCATCACTTCTGCCAGACGCATAAGTGAATTACAAGCCTTGTCAGTGGAGCCGGATTTTATCTCCTTTCATAGAGATAAGGTGGTCCTCAGGACTAACAGGAAGTTCTTGCCTAAGGTGGTTTCAGATTTCCACCTTAATCAGTCTATTTCTCTTCCTGTGTACTTCACTGACCATTCCTCCTCTGGCGAGAGGCGGTTACACAGTTTGGACGTGAAAAGGGCCCTTAGCTACTACGTATAGCGTACCAAGGGTCACAGGTTTGACTCCCTCCAACTGTTCCTCACTTATGGTGAGGTTGGTAAAGGGAAACCTGCCACTAAAAGATCCATTGCCAGGTGGATTGTCTCTTGTATCCAATTTTGTTATGAAAAACTGGGTAAGATTCCACCCTCAGGCCTGAGGGCTTATTCTACCAGAGGTACAGCTGCTTCCCTGGCTACTGCCAGGGACATCCCTATTCTAGAGATATGTCAAGCAGCTACGTGGAAAACAGTCCACACTTTTACCAAGCATTACTCCCTGGATATCCAGACTAGGAGTGATGCTCGGTTTGGCACAGCTGTGCTTCACAGCCTATTTCCTAGGTAGGTTCTGTCCCTCCTCCGTGGAGGTACTGCTTTGTAGTCTGCTATTGTCAGAATACAGCAAGACTTCATGTTGTTTGAAGAAAAAATTACTCACCTTAGTAATGTTGTTTCTTCTAATGGAGTCTTGCTGTATTCTGATCTTCCTCCTGCCCCTCTCAGAACCTCTGTTTTGGGATGTGGGTGGGCAGTGCAGCACTTATTAGATGCCCACTTTGTTGTTTTTCACCCTCCTTTTGGGGTGACTTGGTGTTGTGTTTTTCATTTTTTGGGTCTCCTGACTTGAGTCTTTGTTTTGGGACCCAAAAATGTGTTCTTATATTTAGTAGCCAGTTGGCTAGTGTAGGTTTACAGCTTCCACACAGGACCTTAGTGAGTTTAGCTCGTAAAAATCTGACAGTTTATGTTTGAAGAACAACAGACAGAGTTTTCTACCGAGCTCGAGCTCAGCGTTCCATGCCTAGGATGGAAAGTTAACTCTTTCACCTCCGGAGCAGTTCGACGGTTGGGACTCGCTGCTATTGTCAGAATACAGCAAGACTCCATTAGAAGAAACAACTTTACTAAGGTGAGTAATTTTTTCTTTTGTTTTATACCTTTTGTACTTTTGTAGAAAAACCCTTTAAAAAAACAACTTTTGGGATTGTGTAGTATTTCTTGTGGGAGGTTTGGTCACTGTGTATTTTTGCAGATTGTGTTTTGTTTGCAGAATGTGTTTTGCAATGTTTTCTTTTGCAGGTGTTCCTGAAAGAAGAAAAGAAGACAAGAAGAGGATTTTTAGGGCTCATCAGAGTCCTCCGTTTTTAAAGTTGCTAGGTTGTGTAACTGTGTAGTAACAACGCTAACCATTTTTCTGCTTTGCATGTGTAAAGCTCAATTTCAATTCCAATTTTCAATTTTATTTGTATACTGGCGAGTATGTGAGCAAAAATGCCCATTTTCACAAATGGTCAAGGTTGTGGCAGCTAAGTTTCAATATGATGAAGAGAACTGTGCACTATGTTGTCAGTGTCAGTGGCTCAGTAGGTAGCACACTCGCCTCTGAGGCCGGGAGATCAGAGGGCTGTGGGTTCAGTTCCCACATCTGGCACTTGGGTTAATATCCCAGTACTGACACTGCAGTGCAGCATGAAAGGGGTGCTGCACTTCTGAGGTGCCGTCTTTCGGATGAGACGTTAAACCGAGGTCCCATCTGCCTGGATTGGTGGTAGTTCAGGTGGATGTTAAAGATCCCATGGCACTTATCGAAAAGAGTAGGGGAATTTCCCTGGTGTTCTGGCCAAATTTCCCTCATTCACTAAAAATACCACCAACAGCTTAATCTGGTTCAAGGTCAGTTAGCATTCATCTGTATCACCCTCCCCCGGGTTGTGCCTGAAAATAGGCAGGATTTGTCTAGTGCACTTACCTGGTCAACAAAAACTAAATAAAAAAAAAAAGTACAACAAAAAGGTAATGAACACTAAACAAAGTACAGCAGGTAAAGATAAACATATCAACAAGGAAACAGTAAAATATAATTCAAAGGCAGGAAAAATAAATTACAGAATGTTAGGCAGCACAGTTCAGATGTTATTTACATGGTTAACCTAGCTTTTATATGAATCGATTCATTTGTGAGGAAGAATAGAAACAGACTGGGCAGTAACCTTAAGTGCGAAATGAGGGGAAAGTGTGTGGCTGGAAGGAGTGTCGGGCAGAGGGGGTGGAAAATAGGGGGGAAAGATGCACGCTTGTACAAGGAGGGAAGGGAGAGAGAGAAGGGGTTCCCTTAGTAAAAGACTCAGTGGGGTTGAGGAGGTGGAAAAAGGGGGAGTTGGTGGGCCAGATTTTCAAAGAGCCCTTAGATCCATGCAAGCTGCGTCAAACAATGAGCTTGTGTCAGATCTAGGTACGCCAAATACTGTGTGCCATATTTTGCAAGGAAAGCATTCGCTGTGACAAAGTCCCCAAAACTGACGCAAGAGGTCCACTGCATCCACAGAATGGTGCAAGGGACAAGGACGATGCACGCTGCACCAAAATAAATAATGCAAGTTGAATCAAAAATGGTGCAAGCTGAGTAAAAAAAAATGATTCAAGGAATGAAAATGATGCAAACTAAGTCAAACAAGCATTTGTCAATGCCGAATGTTTGCTTGCTGGCATTGGCATTGGTAGTGTAGGAGTTACAGAGCTGCATAATAGGAATGGCAGTCAAGTATTGAAATGAAGCCAACCCCACCACCACCCTGCAGAGAGTGACAGGCATTGGGGTGTGCCTTTGGGTCATCAGGCATAATGGCCATGCCATTTCACCACACCCTACCCTGCAGACACTGACAAGTGTCACAATGTGTAATGGGGTCTTTGGCCCTTATCGCACCCATTCCATCAGGAAATACAGTGAGATGGGTGCTGTATAGGAGAATGGGGTGAACTTTGGGGCCGAAGAGTCCAAGGCACACCTCGATACCTGTCACTGGCTGCAGGGTGTGGGTGGGGGTGGAATGGTATGAGTATTACAGGCGACAATCCCAAGTCACACCCCTGATGCCTGTCAGTCTCTACAGGGTGGGGCGTTATGGTCGGAAACCCTAACGCCTCAGGCGTTCGTTGGTATTTTCACTCCAAATTTTCAACATGTTTTTTGTGACCCCCACCTCATGAACAGTGGCAATATCAGTTTGTTAGCCAAAAGCTGATTTTGCACAGCGACTACGCCATTTGGCACCACAGGTGTGAAAACACATTTCGAACAGGATGTGAAAAATGACAGCTGTACTGTTCATGGAGAGGTGTAAAAAATGGCAATGTTGAAAATCTGCAGTGAAAAAATTAAAAAACTGGTGAAGCCATGAGCGTGCATAGAAACTGTGCAACGCACACCCGTAATGTAATTAGTTTGGGGAATTTTTGCAGAAGATTGTCAACACAGGCATTTTGGGACCTCCGCTCATGAACAGTGTCACTGTGATTTTCTTAATCTGTCCCGAACAGTGATTTCCCACAGCGACCACGCATTTCTGCGCTGGAAGTGTGAAAACACATTTCGGCCATGGTATGAAAAATGACAGCTATACTGTTCATAAGGAAGTGTGGAAAAATGCCAGTGGTGAAAATCGGGACTGAAAATATTACAAATTCATGAACTTACGAGGGTGCATGGAAACTGTGCAATGCTTGCTCGTAACACAATCATTTTAGGGACTTTTGTCACCAAATCTTTAATATAGCCATTTTAAGACCTCTGCTCATGAACAGTGTCACTGTGATTTTCTTAATCTGTCCCAAACATTGATTTCGCACACCAACTGCGCCACTGTGCGCTACATGTGCAGAAACACATTTTGGGTGAGATGTGAAAAATGACAGCTGTACTGCTCATGAGGAGGTGTGGTAAAATGGCAATGTTGAAAATCTGGAGTGAAAATATAAAACATTCGTGAACTTACGAGCTTGCGTAGGAACTGCGCAACGCATGCTTGTAAATCAGTCATTTTGGGAAATTTTTCACCAGATTTTCAACATAGGGTTTTTGGGGGCCTACCTCATGAACTGTGACACTGTTGTTTCGTAAATCGGTCCCAAAAGGTGGTTCCATGCAGTGACCGCAAAATCACCTTTTGGGACCGATTAATGTCATGACAGTGCAAGAATTCATGAGGAGGGGTCCCAAAAACCCCATGTTGAAAATTTGGTGCCAAAATTCCAAAAAATGCCCGAGATATGCACCAAAGTTGAAAAAACCTATTTATTCCATTATACAGCTTACCGGCATTTCTTCAGTTCGCGGTCGGCTTTGAAGAGTGCAGACATGTTCGGTCCACGAAGATCATCGCCAACCTCCAGAGGTAAGTATGGGGTGAGGTGGGGGTGTGGGGAGGTAGATGCGAGAGGGTGGGCACGTGTTGGGGGCAAGACAACAACGAGGACTGTTTTTTCTTTTCAGGTGTTTGTTTTCTTTTAGGAAGACGATGTGGGACTTGTGCCATGCTGGGTGGGCTCCTAGGTGGCAGCTGGAAGATTTTTTGGGGGGTCAGTGGAGCCGACGGGGGATTGGGCACCCCCATCGGCCATACAGACGTGTGCCACGCTGGGTGGGCTCCCAGTGTGGCAACTGGAAGTCTGTTTCTTTTGGGGGGATTTAATTGAGCTGATGGGGGATTGGGCACCCCATCGCCATTCTCACTCATGCCACGCTGGGGTGGGCTCCTAGCGTGGCACCTAGAACTCTGGAGGGCGATGGAGCCGACGGAGATTGGCACCCCATCAGCCATACTGTGTCTGGCAGGGGGGCGCTATTCAGAGACGCTCAGAGGGTTGGGAAATATTATTACAATACTGATCAGGTGTGCCAACAGACGAAAACTGTGTCTACTTTTTCAGACTCTTTGGGGTTCTGTTTTCCTGCTTTTGTCACTACCGCTCCTACCCTGAACTCTGACTCAACATTCCAAGGATAGCAATTAGATCCTTTTTTGGAAACATTCCAAGGATGTCATTTTAGTCACTTGCCTCCTCCCAGAAAGATAGTCCTAGGAAAAGTTCACTTCAAACTGAATTTATGTTCCAGGAAGAGAAAGCAGAGACGTATACAAGCAGGATTGCCGGCAATATGCTAATCAACACTATCTTATTGCTGCTCACTGAAGCATCTCTCCCTTTCAACTGTACGCCACTGCATTTTCAACTGCTGTCATAGACAGCTGCAGCATTCATTGGTGAACTGTGGCAGCCCCTGCAAACACACTGACTGAATTGGAAGACGGTGCCACACCTACAAAAACTCTGATGATGGCACTATGTTTCTTGCACATGCGTGAAAGCAAACATAACAAGCATTTGTCAATGCCGAATGTTTGCTTGCTGGCATTGGCAGTGGTAGTGTAGAAGTTACAGAGCTGCATAATAGGAATGGCAGTGAAGTATTGAACTGAAGCCAACCCCACCACTACCCTGCAGTGAGTGACAGGCATTGGGGTGTGCATTTGGGTCATTTTTAGGAATTTTTTCACCAAATTTTCAACATAGCCATTTTAAGACCTCTGCTCATGAATAGTGTCACAGAGATTTTCTTAATTTGTCCCGTACATTGATTTCGCACACCGGCTGCGCCATTGTGCGCTACATGGGCGGAAACACGTTTGGGTGAGATGTGAAAAATGGCAGCTGTACTGCTCATAAGAAAGTGTGGTAAAATGGCAATATTAAAAAATTTGGAGTGAAAATATTGAAAGTTCGCGAACTTACAGTGTGCGTAGGAACTGTACACACTACGCTTGTAAAACAGTCATTTTGGAATTCTTTCACTAAATTTTCAACACTAGCCATTTTAAGACCTCAGCTCATGAACAGTGTCACTGTGATTTTCTTAATTGTCCTGTACATTGATCTACTTTTACCCGACTGCGCCTGTGCTCTACATGGGCGGAAACACGTTTTGGGTGAGATGTGAGAAATGACAGCTGTACTACTCATAAGAAAGTGTGGTAAAATGGCAATGTTGAAAATCTGGAGTGAAAATATTGAAAGTTTGCAAACTTATGAGCGTGCGTAGGAACTGTAAACGCACACTCGTAAAACAGTCATTTTTAGGAAATTTTTCACCAAATTTTCAACATAGCCACTTTAAGACCTCTGCTCATGAACAGTGTCACTGTGATTTTCTTAATTTGTCCCTTACATTGATTTCGCACACCGACTGTGCCACTGTGCGCTACATGGGCGGAAACACGTTTTGGGTGAGATGTGAAAAATGACAGCTGTACTGCTTATAAGAAGGTGTGGTAAAATGGCAATGTTGAAAATATGGAGTGAAAATATTAAAAATTGTCAAACTTACGAGCCTGCGTAGGAACTGCGCAACGCACGCTCGTAAAACAGTTATTTTTGGGAATTTCTGCACCAAATTTTCAACATGGGGTTTTTGGTGCCCCTTCTCATGAATAATGTCACTGTCATGGGTGTTATTCATGCCTGAAGGGTGATTTAGCAGTCACTGCGCGAAATCACCCTTCGGGCCCGAATAACGCCATGACAGTGACATCATTCATGAGAAGGGGTCCCAAAAACCCCATGTTGAAAATTTGGTGCAAAAATTTCAAAAAATGCCTGAGATATGCAATAAAGTTGAAACCCCCATCTAGCCCATTATACAGCTTACCGGCATTTCCTCAGTTCGCGGTCGGCTTTGAAGAGTGCAGACGTGTTCCCGGTCCACCGAAGATCATCGCGCCGAGGTCCGGAGGTAAGTATGGGGTGAGGGGGTTGAGGGGTGGGGTGGGAGCAGGGTGCAGTAGGTGGGTGCGGGTTGTGGGAGGGTGTGTTGGGAGACTACGTGGGACAGTTTTATTTTCCAGGTTTAAAAAAAAAAAATTGACGACGGGACGTTGCCATGCTGGGGTGGGCTCCCAGCGTGCACAGAAGCGGTGGGGCCTTCAGCGGCGGCGGGATTGGCACCCCGTCGGCCATGACATTTGTTGCCACGCTGGGGTGGGCTCCCAGCATGGCACCTTGTACTGGGGGGAAGCCGACGGGAGTTAGCACCCATGGCGATAGTATGGGGAGAGACAGTTAAGCCGACAGGGGATTGGGCACCCCCATCGGCTATACGTGTGTGCGGGGGAGGGGGGAGTTTCTCTGTGTGTGTGTGTGTGTGTGTGTGTGTGTGTAGGGGAGCTACGCATGTGCAGGCGATATCTTATCGCTGCTCACTCAAGTGTAGCTCCCCCTTTCAACTGTATGCCACTGCATTTTGGAGCTTATCATAGACAGCTCCAGCATGCATTGGCTTACAGGGGCCGCGCCTGCCAACACACTGACTGAATTAGAGGAAGAGGTGACACACCTCCGAAATCTCGGATGATGGCACTATGTTTCTTGCACATGCGTGCAAGCAAACATAAAAATGGTGCAAGTTGAGTAAAAAAAATGCAAAGGATGAGAATGAAACAAGCTAAGTCAAAAAATACTGCAGATGAAATGGCCAAGAATAAGCCCCCAAAATGTTCTACAATAAACTAGTCCTACAGGAGAATATTGATCTTTAAAAGTACTGAAAAGTAGAAAAAACATCCAAGGATGCACTCAACTGGGGTGCACTTGATAAATTAATACATTAAAAACATCAAAACCAGGCACTCTCCACCACTAATAAACTGACTGCTGCAGTATAAAAAGGCTAATTTATTAAACAAATTGCATGCCTGACACGTTTCTGGTCACAATGACTCTTTATCAAATGCTAAAACACAATAAAAATCACATCAATTTATACATGCATCATTCTGATGTCATAATGACAGCTTTTAAAAAACAACCAATCAAAACACAGGAACTATTACATATACTTATCTAGGAAGATCAACTATATTATCTTAAAGACAAAGTACTATAGTCATGTCTGACCACCTGCTATGGGCCTCTTTTGTAGCTGTAATGTCTCTTAGACCAGCTCTGGCTAGTCTAACAGTGACATGCATTTTAGGCACAAGGACAGGACTTGTGTTCCTTGAAAATCCCAAATATGGGGATGGTGCATCATTTCAGTGATGCAGGCATCCCTTCCGACATGGTGCAGGCATTTTTTTGGCGCAAGCATGGCGTAAGCCACTCTGGCGCATGTAGACCTGTTTTTGACGTAAGCACCATTTGAAAATCAGGACTGGTGCAAGTTTTGATTCATCCTGCTCCTTGTGTCAGTTTTGTTTCACACAAGCACCCTGTGTCATTCTCTGGCATTTGAAAATCCGGCCCTGTAGTTCTTAGATTTAGGAAATGTAATGCAATGTGCATGTTTCTAAGGTGGGCTACAGGTCTAAAAGTGTGAAATGGTTTGGGGTATGGGCACCCGATAGGTAGCATAGATTAGATAGTTCTCCTTCGAGGGTTAGGGGGATAGACAGACTGGAGGTTCTAACTGGAGTACGGGCCTTCAGTGCTGATCTATTAGGACATGCTTCAGGCAATCTTTTGGAGCCACTGAAAATTCATAAATAGACATAGGGTAGGAGCTGAAGTCTCTTCAGTGGGCCTCTGTTCTCTGGTGCAACCTGCCTGTGTTTCTGTATAGGTAGGAGGGGATCTGATCAATCCCCTCCTAAAGGCACCCAGAGGTTGAATGACCTGTGTGCCAAACCATGTCTATGCTGCAGACAGCATGCATGTCTGGATGGCAGTGAGTGTAACCAGTCAGTCCCCTAGGGTTACTAGAATCCCATCAGTGTTAGCCTTAGGCAGGAATTAAAGGCAGCTGGTAAGTAGCTCATTAGGGGTTTTCTATATAAGGGCATCATTGTTTACACAGCTAGAATGGGTAGAGGATGATTATGACATTTAGAACTCTTGCAGCAGCATGACCATTTTTGGAATCAGCTGCTTTGGGTGAGCTTAGAATGTTCAGGAGTTAGTCTGTGTGTGGCAGCCATAGTGATAGAAGGTCTGCCAGTGGGGCTTTGAAAAGGGAGTCCTTGTCATTTCAAACAACATGAATTCTTGCTGTATTCTGACACTCTGCAGTTAGCTCCAGCCTTTAAACTGCCCCAGAGAGTATAGGGTTAATTTTCTATGCAGTGCATAGAACGTTGAGCTCGAGCTCGGTTGAGGTCTCTGTCTGCAGCACTTTGAAACCCAACCATCAGATTCTTTACTCCGCCTCACTGAACAGTCGCTCCAGAGATTTCTCCTTCAGCTCGGTTCAAAAGTCAGTTAAAGTGTCGGTTTAATCCGAAATGATTTCTGCATTGTCGGTTCAGGCTTTGTCTGCGGTACCGTGAGTACTTAGATAGTTTTGCTGTTTACTTTGTGGAAATTGTAAGACTTGTCGATCGGTTTGGCTGAACCGATCCATTAGTTTGATTTCTTTAGCATGTGGTTACCGGTCCTTATCGGTTCCAATAAAACACATGTTTTAAACGTTTTTTTCCAATACCCATGACACGGTTAGGAACCAATAAGGGAGTCTTGCCTGGTGGTTGCCAAAAAAAGGGTAAGTTTGGTTAGGTTGGCCATGTCTGAGAAACCCAAGAAAAAAAACAGGCCCACTGGGTTTCAACACTGCAGTGAGTGTGGGGAGGTCTTTGCTAAGGCCGATCCCCACACCATCTGTGTTTATTGTCTGGGGTTTGAACACCTCGATACAGACTGCCAAATCTGTAAATATTTTCCTAAGTCTACTCTGGAGAAAAGATTAGGTAGACTTAGGAAAAAGGAGGCCGAGAAGTCCGCTGACCCGGATGGCCAGCCCGGTTCAGTTCCGGCTGAACCAGAAGGAGTGCCCTCTGACCAGGGCGATACTTCTTTGGACAAGAGGAGAGCCGATCCTGAGGGATCAGTTCCTACAAAAAGGAAACGTAAAGACAAGTCAGCCAGTTTGGATCTGGAGGTTCATGTTCCGACCGCTGATGAGATTGCCCGAGCTATTTGGATTGTTGAATCGCTTCACCCGGTTCCGTCCGATCCGGCTCCGTTAGCTAGGGGCTCGGTTCGGTCAGTTTCACTGGTTCAGGACTATGCCCCTGGAGATTTTTATGAACCGGAATTTGAGGAGGAGGGGGTTTATGAACAAGATGATGACTATGATGGAGCAGAAAGTCTGGATGTGCCCATTGAACCGGACATCTCCCCAGACGGACCTTCTAATGTTTCCCCTCCTAGGCTCTCTGAATCCCCTCCCCACTATCTGTTCTTACAGGAAAGTGGCTGAAACTCTCCAGCTCCCTATGGAGGAAGCTACAGAGGATCAAGAGGAGCTTGATTTTGTAGAAATGATGGACATCCCAGAGTCCAGGAGGCTGTCTATTCCTCTGCACAAATCATTTGGGAAACAGACACAAAAAATGTTAAAGTCTCCTAATTCTGTACCTCCTGTTGATAGGAGAATGGACAAGAGGTACACTTTATTAGGCTCAGACACAGAGTTTTTCTACTAGCAATGCAGCCATATTGGGGTAGTGCAGGCTACAGCCTGTGACAGGGCTAATGTTCCCTTGGCTTCACACCCCCAGATAAAGACTCCAGGAGGATGGATGCCTTGGCAAAGAAGTAATACATGGCATCCTCTTTGGGACTCAGGCAGGCTAATTATATGGCCCATGCAGCCAGGTACCAGAAGTCCAGATGGGACACTGTACTGGCACTGGCTAAACAGGCCTCCCCCCAGCTGGCCAAGGAGATGGAGGAGGTGGCTGTGGATGGGATTGAGGCATCTAAGGTACAGTTTCGTGCTACTGTGGACTCCAATGATATGTCATCAAGAGGCATGGCTACATCTGTGGCTCATCAGAGAATGGCTTGGCTCAGATGTACTAGCCTCTCACAGGACACCCAGGCTAAGGCCATGGATTTCCCTGTGGAAGGTAATTCTCTGTTTGAGGAGCAGACAAAGAATTACATGAAGAAAATGGAGGAATATAGGACCACTTATAGGAGTGCACAGGCCAAGGAGAGGCAGGCAGTTCCTCAAAGGCAGCAATCTAGGGGCAGAGGCAGGCCTTTTCATAGGCCTTTCTGTCAAGCACAGGCCTCTTCTCCCTTTTCACAGAGGGGGTTCTTCAGAGGGAGAGGCAGAAGGGGGATGAGCAGGGCTGCATCCACTCCTCAGCCTAAGGTCCCTGCCAAGCAGACACCCTGATGGGCCTGCCCGGGTCAACTCTTCTATCCCCGTAGGGAGCAGGCTGGCTTACTTTGTCCAGGACTGGGCGTCTGTTACTTCAGACAAGTGGGTCCTGGAAGTAGTAAGCCAGGGACTGGTTCTCAGCTTCAAAAAAATTTCCGAAGATGAGAGCCAGATCTTTTCCACCTGCAAGTCTCTCCGAAACCCTTGCCCTAGAGGCAGAGGTTTCATCTCTTCTGGCCTTAGAAGCCATAGAGAAAGTTCCTACCCTACATTGGGGCAAAGGTCTGTACTCCAGGTACTTCCTTACCCCAAAAAAGACATGGGAGTGGCAGCCAATCCTAGATCTAAGATACCTGAACAAACATTTTTTTTTAAAACCAAGGTTCAAGATGGTGACTCTGGGAATAATTCTTCCCTCTCTAGGGCCAGAGGACTGGCTAGTCTCCCTGGACATCAAAGATGCCTACTTTCACATCCCCATCAGGTGCTCCCACAGAAAGTATCTCAGGTTCAAGTTTCCCTCAGGCCATTACCAGTTCAAAGCAATGCCCTTTGGCCTAACATCAGCTCCAAGGCTTTTCACAAAGTGCCTGGCAGTAGTAGTGACCTTTTTAAGAAGGCAAAACATTTCCATTTTTCCATATCTGGATGACTGGCTCATAGTGGGTCAGTCTCCAGGCCAAGTCAAATCAGACCTGCAAGTGACCCAGCAAGTGCTCACTTCCCTGGGATTTCTTCTCAACCTCCCCAAGTCAGTTCTCAAACCAGTGCAGCTTCTTACCTTTATAGGAGCAGAGCTAGATACTGTCAAGGCAAGAGCCTTTCTTCCCCTGTAAAGGGCAAGAGTTCTTATAGAACTGGCTTTTTTCTTCAGCCTTCAGGTGTCCTGACCAGCAAGATACTTCCTGCAGCTCTTGGGCCACATGGCAGCTTCTACAGCAGTGGTCTAAGGGGCAAAATTCCAGATGAGGGACATCCAGTTCCATCTGAGGGCCTTTTGGTCCCAAAAGAAGGATCCTCTTACCAAACTGATTCCAGTGATTCGGACACTGATCCAAGCTCTTCAATGGTGGCAGGATCAGGACAATTTAAGGCAAGGGGTCCCATTTGTCACTCAGACTCATTCAGTGGTTCTTACCATGGATGCTTCCCTTTTAGGGTGGGGAGCTCATCTGGGGGCTCTCACAGCCCAGGGACTGTGGTCCCCTCAGGAGTCCCTTCTTCATATCAATCTCCTGGAACTCAGGGCAGTTTTTTCTGGTCCTGCAAGCTTTTTCTCAGTCTGTGCAGAACAAGGTGGTTCAGGTCAGAACAGACAACACCACCACCATTTGGTACATCAACAAACAGGGAGGCACCCGGTCTAGGGCCTTGTGCATGGAAGCCATGAAATTGTTGTCCCTGGCTTATTCTCTGCAGACCTCTCTGATAGCAGTCCACCTTCCAGGGAAGGACAATATGCTAGCAGATGCACTGAGCAGGATCTCCCAGGGCCATCACGAATGGTCCCTGGATCCCCTGGTGTTGAAAGTGATTTTTTCAAGGTGGGGGCACTCCAGAGATAGAGCTCTTTGTAGCCCCAGACAATCACCAACTTCCTCTGTTTTGTTGCAGACCTCCAGTCTTGGGTTCAGTCCCTCTGGATGCTCTGATTTTGAACTAGGAAAGGAAATTTCTGTATGCCTTCCCTTCCTTTCCTCTCCTGTTCAAGGTTCTAGTCAAGGTAAGGTTACAACCTTGCAAAGTGATTCTGATTGCTCCAGACTGGGCCAGACAGCCTTGGTACCCTCTGTTGCTGTCTCTAGCAGAACATCCTCCCCTGTCTCTTCCCAGGAATTACAAACTGTTAACCTCCTCTCAGGGGAGGATTTGGTACCCTAATTTTCAGTCTCTCAATCTCAAGGCATGGCTCTTGAAGAGTTAGAGTATGCAGATTTGCATCTGTCCCAGGGGGGTTCTGGATATTCTCAAAGCCTCTCGAAAGCCTGCCACAAGAAAGACTTATGACTCCAAATGGAAAAGATTCAGCATTTGGTGTTCCAAGAAGCATATCTCTCCAGACACTGCTGATTTGCCTACAGTTCTGGATTATATGGTCCATCTTAATGCCCTAGGCCTCAGACCAGCTACTCTCAAGGTACACTTGTCGACTGTTTCTGCTTTTCTGTCAGTGGGGGAAGCCTTCCTCACTATCATCTCATCCTGTGTTCTGTAAATTTTTCAAGGGATTGCTTCATACCAATCCTCCCTTTAGGGATCCTGCCCCTGCCTGGGACTTAAATGTTTGCATTGTCCAACTTATGCAACCTCCTTTTGAGCCTATGTCCTCAGCAGAGCTTAAGTACTTGACTTGGAAAACTGTGTTTCTGGTAGCCATTACCTCTGCCAGACGTATCAGTAAGCTGCAAGCCCTGTCAGTGGAACCTGATTTTATCTCATTCCATAGAGATACTGTAAAGTGGTCCTTAGAACCAATAGGAGGTTCTTGCCCAAAGTGGTTTCAGACTTCCATTTGAATCAGTCCATGTCTCTCCCTGTTTTCTTCACTGATCATTCTTCCTCAGGGGAGAGGAGGCTACACAGTCTAGATGTTAAAGGAGCCCTTAGCTACCACATAGAGCATACCAAGGGTCACAGGTTTGATTCCCTCCAGTCATTCCTCACTTATGGGGAAGTGGGAAAGGGCAAACCTGCCACCAAGAGAACTGTTGCCAGGTGGATTTTTTCATGTATACAATTCTGCTGTGAGAAACTGGGAAAAATTCCACCCTCAGGCCTGAGGGCTCATTCCTTAAGAGGTACAGCTGCTTCCCTGGCTGCTGCCAAGGATATTCCCTTACTAGAGATATGCAAACAGATTAAGTTTAAGGTTTTTCCATGCCTTATTTTTTTGACTGATTGATTATTTGATAATGTTATTAAACCAGATAGATGTCCTGCCTTTATTATTATACTTTATGTTCACTGGTATGAATGTCTCGGTGCAGTATGTTATCTTTTCAATCAGCTTTTCCCATTATATCTTTATTTTTTGATTTTTAAAGTCTCTTTCCATTGATTTAAGTAGCTCTTTATACCGGTGTAATCAGCTCTAGTATAACATCAACATTTTGTTACCCCTTTTACTGGTTTCCAAGTTGTTTTTACTTCGAACTCAACCATGTTAAGATCACTGTGTCCTAAAAGTTCACTGGTTCTGCAGGTTACACTATCTTCACCTAGACTGGTACACACTAAATCAAAAGTATTGCTTCCTCTAGTATGGTCATTCACCATCTGTTGCATGTTGTTGAGTGTTAGGAACTCTAAGAGTTTGTTTCCATTTGTATTTTTGGACATACCATACTCAAAATTGATATCTAGAAGGTTGAAATCACCCATTAATATGGTATAATCTCCAGGATTTGTTGTCTTCAACCTATTGAAGAATGTGTCATGTTCATCCTTTGTTAGGTTTGGGTCTCTATAGGCTACACATAGTCTCACATAAGAAGCCAAGAAATGAATGGATATAGAATCTGAGTTACCTTTTCACTTATGTGGTGGTCCCTCCATGGCAAAGGGTAAGGCACATTGGTGGGGGCACTGTGGGGAAGCTTGCAGGTGTGATTAGCACAGAGTAGGCATAGAGAACCCTACTGACAGGACAGAGATCAAAGCCAAAGATCAAGTAGGGTCTGTGGTTTCTGCAACAGGTAGAAAAAAATGCTGGTCAGAGCCAATATGGCTTCTCAGATCAGAGAGAGTGCAGTGAGAGCGAGTAAAAGAATACTCTGAGTTCTCACCGCACTCTTGCCGCACCAGTATCTGCCATGAACAAGATGGTGGCACTGATGGAATTGCACGTGCATGATACTCGCGCATGCACAGTTTAGTTGATGGCACCATCTTGGACATGGTGGCCGTCACTTCTGCAGTTGCAGAAGAAAAAGTAGAGCGCCAACGAAGGGGGTGTGTTTATGCGGCCCATGGAGGGGAAGGGCCACATAAACAGCATCAGTGGACATACACTAGAGCACTTTGAAAGTTCACTGGACAGCAGTCAGGTCATGTGCTTCCACAGTGCTCTACTAAAGCTACTGTGCTGGCATAATGTCTGCGAGCTCCTCCCACGCAGCCGTAAAAATTGACAGACTTGGTGGGCCTAGCTGTCCTTATCTGCTGTAAATTTCTATGTTTCTAGGATTGATTGTGCTATGCCTGTCATGAGGATAAACAGAGAACTTCAGGTTCCGGTGCTGTCAGTCCAGCACCTTTCACAAGCACTAAATTCACGTACAGAAGAACAAAAAAACATCTTTAAAAAAAAGGAAAATACAGATTTTTAGGCAGGATGGCATTGATGGTTCCATACCATGAGTAGGGGTAACTTTCTTTCTGGCAGTTAGTCATTTATGTGTGTCAGTACCAAAGATCAGGACATGTTTACTGTTGTTGGTGGGCTGGAGTGGTGGACTACCAGAATACAGTTGTGCTTGTAATTGTTTTTTCATGTTTCTTCCTTCTTTTTCCTTTCTCTATAGTCTTTGTAATATCAATAAAGTACTCTATATTAAATAAAAAAATAAAGATTTTGTTATTTTACTGTGAAGTAACTATACCATACAGATTTCACTGTATCTAACTCTTTAGAGTGGATTGTAGCAGATCAGCCTGTCGAGTATCTGAACCAGTACCAACTCCTCTGTCCTGAACAACATGGCTTTCGACCAGGTCACAGTACCATCACAGCATTACTGCAATTTACCACTGCAAAGGCTATCAATACAAGAATAGGGATTCTTTATTGTCACAAGCACTGCTTAACCTATGAGGCATTGAATCTGGCCATCAACAGCTCAACAGTCTCCCTTGTCGATTATGGACTGGCTACCTATGGATCGGCAACTGACACCACCCTACAACGCATTTCCATCATGCTTAATAAGATGTGTCACCTTATCAAAGGTGCTGCAAGACTTAAGCACACCTGTGACTGCTACTCACAGTCCAGTTGGCTCCAACTAAAGGAAAGAATAAGATACTAATCTTTGCCTCCTTGCCAAGAAATACTGTCTCAATCTACTACTGGCAGGGGCCCAGAAACTCCTAACCATGCACTCAAGCTCCCATTTCACAAGGAACTCCGCCACCCAGGTCTACAAAATTCCTAGACTGTGCAATGCCTTGGTACAATGCGCATTCTGTTACTGTACTCCTCACTGGACCAATGTCTTACTACCTGACATTTCCAGTGCTGC
Source organism: Neoceratodus forsteri (assembly GCA_016271365.2). Classification (NCBI taxonomy): domain Eukaryota; kingdom Metazoa; phylum Chordata; order Ceratodontiformes; family Ceratodontidae; genus Neoceratodus; species Neoceratodus forsteri. The sequence goes on from JADMNL010000026.1 coordinate 238,923,154, forward strand.
AACTATTGGTGTTTTCAAATACAAACTACCAAAGCACCTTTTCTGAACCAACAGCTGTGGCTGCCTCTACTAACACTCCTCCTGTGCCTCAAGGGCACCCTAGCACTCTTATCTCACGTCTGTCCTACTTGTCTCACGGGACCTATCCTTAGCACTTCAGGTCACCACCCTACCTCACAACCTTTGCCACCTCTACCCCACCCATTCTGTATACTCCCCCCATTCCCTAGCCACCCTCTAGTACCCTTACCACTATCCTCCTACTATCACCTCCTCTCATGCAACGCAGTAGGGTGCCCTAACTTTGACTCAGGCAAATTACTTGCTGCCTACGATCCTAAATTTGATGTGTTCACTACAGGAAATCTGTGTAAAAATGTACTACTGTATTACTGTATCTTATTGTTACCCTGTGTAAAACATGTACTACTGTTTTGATGTACATTTGTCCTTGTAACTGATGTGGGACCCATAAATGAGCAACCGCTCACTGGTGTAATCCAAGGACTCAATAAAAAAAACTAACATGGAACATCTATCAAGCGTCCCTTGCAGTTCAAAAGTTCATGAAAAGCTCCTTACCGCTGATCCAAGTGTATCCAGTACTTATGCAGGAGCTTGATTTGGGACCATGGAATTCACAAATAGGATAACAACCAACTAAAAAAATGGAAACCAAAAGGAGGTAATTTTCTGACGGAATTGCAGAACATTTTAAAAAATACGAGGACCAAATACTGACACATGTTATATTTCTACAATACATTGGGACCAGTAATGCTTGGATAGTGTTTTTGTGGCTCTGACAACCCTCATAGTAACATATGAACATACAAACATACGAAGAAGCCAGCAGGTATAGGCCTAGCGGTCTATCGAGTCTGCTCAAGTGTGCAGCTTTAAGTGTTGGGAACTGATGCTGCCCCCATCCACCTCTGCCCCATCCACACTATTGTCTCCATCTGAATTTCCCCCAGCCTCCCTCCTTTCCCCATTCTGATTGTGCCCTTAAGCCTATCCCACTCCCCTTAAATGCCCCAATTGTTAACAAAACCAGTTCCATGCTGTCACTACTCTCTCAGTGAGAAAGTTCCTCCTCATCTTCCTTATAAACCTCCCCTCATCCAACTTCATGCTATGCCCTCTTGTTATCCCTTCCCTTCTAAATTTAAACAGGCCCTCATGGTTAACCTTGTTTATGCCCTTCAAGTATTTGAAGGTTTCAATCATATCGCTCTTGTCCCTTCTGTCCTCCAGTGAGTACATACTGAATGTCTGTAACCTAACCTCATTGGGCTTACCCCTCATCCCATTCAGCATCTTGGTTGTCCTTTTCTGTACTCCCTCTAACAATCTGATGTCCTTCTTTAAGAAGGGGTGCCAGAACTGCACACAATACTCCAAGTGAGGCCTCACCAATGCCCTGTACAGTGGCAGGATCATCCCCTCACTCTTGAGCCCCCTTGCTATGCACCCAAGCATCCTATTGGCCTTTGCTGCCACTTTCCTACATTATACAGAGTGAGTCATATGGCTTGTTACCAACACATCCAGATCTTTTTCCTCAATGGATACTGATAACTGCACACCTCCCAGCTGGCAACTGAATCCAGGATTCTTATTCCCAAAGTACATAATCCTGCACTTCTTTACATTGAAGCCCAATTACAAGGTGCATGACCATCTTTCCAATGTTTCCAAATCCTTCTGCAGTACATCCCCCCTCCACCACTGCTTCCAGTTTAGTGTCATCAGCAAACATACTTATCCAGCTCTGAACTCCAGCTGCTGTATCTGCTACATAGATGTTGAATAACAATGGCCCAGCACATAGCCTTGAGGGACCCCACTGATGACTGCCCTTGGTGATGATAGTTACCTTACCTTACCACCACCCTCTACTGCCTGTTTTCAAGCCAGTTCCCAATCCATCTGACCACCCAATCCCTTACCCCCAGTTCTCTTAGCTTGCCTATCAGACCCCTGTGTGGCACAGAACTGAAGGCCTTCCTGAAGTCCAAGTACAGGACATCCACTGCCTTTTCTTTATCCAGAAACAGAAATATAGAATTTGTTGGCAGAAATGGACCACTTGGCCCATCCAGTCTACCTCTCCATTGGGTAGTGCTGGTATCCACCTCCAAATCCATCCATCAGCTGACCAAATTCAGTTTCTGGTTCTAGAATCACATAGTTGTGGATCTGAGGTCCGATCCAGGTATCTGATGGTTGGAGCCACAGAAACTTGAGATACTTACTGTGGATCCTAGGAGGTCAGATCCTTGGTCAGATGTCTATGCCATCCAAGGCCATCTAAACTCTGGACAAAATGATGGCAGTTGATGGTATCCAACCTGGTAGGATTCTATCCAAGCAATGCTAATAAGGAACATTGCTCATGAATATGTGGCAAGACCACAAAACACTGAGGTAAAGGTGGCCAGCTGAAAAACATTAAATAAATAAAACATTTTTTTTCAAGCAGAGATCTAGTCATGACTCCTCCTATGCTTTCTGGAGGAGTGATGGGCCCCTAGGGACCACAAAAAATCAGCATTAGCTAGGTAGGGCTGTGCAGACTTCATAGGCCAGCGGGACGTTTTCTGTCGACAATGTCAGTGTTTCTGTTTTGCATATTATACTGCAGTTTCTTTTAGCTTTAGCGTATGTATCTATACAAATAAGGCCACACACATGAACACAAATCTGGTCACTATCATTATTTGAACTGCCAAGCAAGTACTATTTATTTATTTATTTAAGCATTTCACCAAGAAAAAACTGAGCACAAACAGCTCATTTCCAAATGCGACCTGGGAGGAAGGGCAGAGGAAGTAGCTAAGAGAAAAATAATATATAATGAATACATTTGCATACATAGTGAGATAATAAATACATTTGCATACATGATGAAATACAGAGAGCAAATGAATACAGATGGTAGATACAAAATATAGAAGTACAACATACTGAGACAGAGTAAGTAATTGTAATAAGTAAAGCATATACAATATTTACACAAGCTGCAGAAGTTCAGGAATAGTGCAGCTAAAAGCAAACAAGGCAGGTATACCGTGAACAATAATGCTTCAGGGTTAGGGACAGAAGTAGGATCATAACAGATCTAGTGAAAATCAAAGGTGTGGTAGGAGAGGGGGAAGGAGAGAGAGAAAACTAAAGGCCAGGCACATTAAGGACAGAGGCAGGAGGGAGAGGTATGGGAGTGGAGTAATGAGATAAGGGAGGGCCCAGAGGAGGCAGAGACAATTTGTAGAAGGAGAGAGTTCCAAAGTTTAGAAAAGTGGAAAGAGAAGAGAAGGCCATGTGACTAGCAAGTCATTTACGAAATGGGATCTGGAGGGAGTGAAACCCTGAGGTTCGAAGGGAGCAGGGAGAAGGGGTAGAGGGAGACAAGATGGGGGGAAGGGAGGAAAATCAAAATTTGGAGGTGAAGGAGGCATAGCGGGTGAGATGGGAATCCTCCAGGGAAGGGAGGGAGGGAGAGAGTAGAGTAGAAAGTACAGTGGTGGATGCGGGGAGGGCAGTTGACAGCGAAGCAGCAGAAGGAGTGGAAGAGGGGATCCAGTCTGGACAGGGTAGATCTAGGGGCAGCTCCATAGAGTATGTCGCCATAATCACAGATTGGGAGAATCATCTTGGTTAAGATGTCTCAGTGCGCAAGTAGGGGAATGTAACTTTTGTGTCCAGGAGTGCACCAAGTTTAGGGTGGAGCTTTTTGTATATGGCATCTATGTGCTGAGAGAAATGAAGATGACGGTCAAGCCATACGCTGAGGTATTTGAAAAAAGACTTGTCATCAATTGGGTCTCCATCTAGAGTGTAGAAGGAAGGGAGGGATGGGATTTTAGATAGCCTCAGTCTAGTGCCACAGCACATAGAGACTATCTTTTTGGCATTTAGAGATAACTGATTTGACCTAAACCATTTCTGGACCAAGTCAAAATCAGGATTGGAGCTTGGATCTCAGCTCAACTGGAGAGGAGCCAGAGAAAAAAAGAGCTGTGTCATCTGCATACATATGGTTGGACGCACAGGCAGATATGAGCAGGCAGATGTGAAGTCATTTAAAAAGATGGAGAACAGGAGTGGTCCAAATAAGGATCCTTGGGGGACACCAGCGGTTATGGGGAGGGGAGGGGAGGGGATGGGAGACGGTGTTGAAAGCTTTCACTAAATCGCTGAAGATAGTGGTAGTGAGAAGACCATGGTCCATTGCAATGTGGATGGCATCCATAAGTCGGACAAGGGAGGAAGCAGTGGAGTGACACTTACAAAAGCCAGACTGGAAGGGGGTGAAAAAGTAAGAGGAGTCTAGGAAGGGGGAAAGTTGGGACAGAACTATGTGCTCTTGAAGTTTGGACAAAGTAGGGAGGAGGGATATAGGGCGGTAGTTCCCAGGCGTTGAGGAGTCACTTCACCACCTTTATGCAAAGGAATGACAGTAGCGTGCTTCCAAGTAGTAGGGACAGAGGCAAGAGAGAAGGAGAGGTTAAGTAAGGAGGTAATAGGAGAGGCAATTGCAGTGTCAGAGATGTGCAGGAACTTGGGGTCAAGCCCGTCAGGGCTGCTCTTTTGCAAAGGGTTGAGGGCAACAAGGGCTTTTAAGAAGGCGGATGGGGAAACCTGTGAGAAGAAGAAAGAAAGGGTCATGACTGAAAACCAACATGGACTACAGATACACCGGCCTGCCAGTGCAGCAGCAGGACATCCGCTCGTGATGCCGATGACCCGGGTTCAGGAACTGACCTGGGAGTTGGAGGGCTTTCCAGGGCAGAGAAGGATCAAGTGACATTTGGCAACTCTCCTTCTCCAGGGGGAGGGGGGTGAGCTCTTGGCACATTTGTAGGCCTTGGTGGAAGCTGGGAAGCTGCAAGGTACCAAGGCCACATGTCATTGGAGGTGGGAGAGATGTCAGGTGTTCCTGTTGATGTCAATGCACGTCCTGCCTCTGGGGAAAGTCAAGCATCCACAGAAATCTGGCCCCATAGGTGACATTCCCACCTCTGCTGCCACTGCTGTGTGACAAAGTCAGCTGGAGGGGTCCCGCCCAGGCTGAGGGGTGGCAAGTGGGGGTAAGGGCTGAAGAGCCTCTGCAGAGGTGGTGTAGTACTGTGCGCAAAAAAAAAAACATGGACTGCAGATGCATAAGGTAAGGGACTACAGACAACAACATAGTGGGAGGAAGAGGGGACAACGGGAAGGCAGGATACTGAACAATTATTTTTGTTTGGTATTTACTGAGGAGAAGGATAGGCCACTGCCAGATTATAGGGTTAGGAAGGGAGAGAGCAATGACACTGGTACCAAGGTCCAGATAATGGCAAAAAGTGTGTTGGAAAACCCAGCAGTGTTGAAAGTAGATAAATCTATGGGACCTAACAGCTTACACCTAAGGATGTTACATGAGGTAGCAGGGGTTATAGTAGGGCCACTAACAGACATTTTCAGTAGCTCACTAGCCATGTGGATGGGCCCTAGGAACTGGAGGACAGTGAATGGGGTTCCACTACATGACAGGAGGAAGAGAGATGAGCCAGTGAACTACAGGCTAGTCAGCTTGAAGTTTATAGTGTGGGAGACCATGGAATCATTACTATGGGAGGACCTGGTGGGCTTTCTAGAAGGGAAAAGGCTGCAGGATCTTAGACAGCATGGGTTCATGAGGGGAAGGTCTTGCCAGCTGAATCTGGTCAAGTTTTTCAACTGGGTTACCACAACAGCAGACAAGGGGCAAGCAATTGATATACCAGTGGATTACCTTGACTTCAGCATGGCCTTTGACTCAGTCCCCCACAAGAGGCAAGTCAAAAAGATTAGGGACCTTGGAGTAGAGGACAAGATGGTGAATTGGGTAGAAAGATGGCTGGGGGGTAGAACACAGAGGGTAGTAGTCAGTGGAGAGTTTTAAGAGGTGAGGGAAGTGACCAGTGGGGTACCTCAGGGGTCGATACTAGGACCTGTCCTCTTCAATATTTATTTTCTTGACAGAGGTGAAGGCATCAAGGGTAAGATCTGTCTCTTTGCAGACGACACAAAGATCCACCCAAAGGCAGACATGGAGGAAGGGAGAAAGGAACTAAGGGAGGATCTGGGCAGGTTGGAGAGCTGGTCCAAGATCTGGCAGCTGAACCTTAACACTAAAAGATGTAAAGTAATGCATATTGGGAAAAGGAACCCGAGAGTGCAATATGAAATGGGTGAGGTGCTGCTGGATCGCATTCCAGAAGAAAAAGATTTATGGGTGATGCCATCGGAGACCCTAAAAACATCTGCACACTGCAACAGGGCAGTAAGCAAAGCAAGCAAAATGCTGGGATGCATAGGGAGGGGGATAAGCAGAAGACAGGATGTGATCCTCCTTCTGTACAGGTCATTGGTATGGCTGCTCCTGGAATATTGCTCAAGGTACTGGAGCCCCCACCTGAGGAAGCTGCAACAAGGTGGAGGCAGTACAGCACAGGACATTTAAGATAGAGCATGGCCTTGGGGATTTTACATACTGTATGGGGAACAGCTGCAGGACTTAAACATGTACATCCTGGAGAAAAGGAGGGAAAGGGGTGACATTATTGAGACATACAAATACTTGTACAGGATAAATAGAGTATATGCCAATAAACTACTTTCCTTAAGTTCAAATACAGTGATTAGAGGGAATTCATTAAAGCTGGTGGAGGGGTGGGGGGGAGGAGATTCATAAATGACATGCGGAGGCATGTCTTAATGGAAAGGGTTGCGTGTATCTGAAATATGCTACCAGAGGACAGGGTAGAGGCCAAGTCAATCAACAACTTCAAGCAGGGATGGGAAAGGTAGGCAGGTTTAGTTAGAAAAAGAGGGGCCAGTAAAAAAGGGGATGATTGCCACCAGAGCAAGGCAGAATAGTTAGATAGGGTGAGCAGACTGGATGGGACAAAAGCCTTTTTCTGCCATCAATGTCTACATATCTATGTGTCCCAGCCATGACTTCCTGGCAACGTAAGCCAGGTATACTTCATCTCCTCTGCTTTAGACAAAATATAGTCCAAAAACTTTAATGTCCGATCTTCAGAGCCAAAACCCCACACAGCTCCAGACAAACTTAGAGTGCTTTTACTTTCAGGAATGGAAAAGCTTACCTGATCCCCAGCAGCACTCACACATGGGTCCTCCTCATCCTCGTCACCACTGTAATATATTGGAGGGAGCACATCACGCCGCACACAGGACCTTCTGCCAGGTCATCATCTTTATTCTATACATCAGTGAGGTCACAGTGTTGATAATGTAATGGAAGGAACAGAGCTGGATATGTCAGTTGCCAGGAAGAGTATGGTCCCACACATCACGCCAACTAAAATCAGGTAAAAAAAATCTAATTAACCAAAAGGGAGCGGGGGAGTACCTCAGATATGAAAGATAATAGGTGACTGCTTTTAAAATCTAATATTGGTTTTAGGCAGTACACTAGCTCTTTAAATCAGAGATTTTTTCCACCTGCAGTTCTTAATGGAAAAATAGATGTTTGTAGTTTACACTGAAGAGTCAGCTTAAACTGTGGCATCCAGAGACAATTTCTAAACAGACAACTGATCATTAAATCATCAGAGGGAACCACCAGGTAGGCATCGAGGGGCCATCTGGAAGTGAGTAAGTGCAGTTCTGACAAAATTCACCTGTTTGCATCACTAAGATTCCCAAGAAATGATCATGGAAGCAAGTTCTACAAAAAAAAAAATTAAAAACTGCAGAACCTTGAGGCAAAACTGCAGAATTCCAATGTAGTCCACTGCAGAACTGTGAAATTATTAGAAGTTTTCTGAAATTCCATGTAATTCTATTCTGCCAGAATGTGAAACGTCTGCACAGCACTACTGAACTCTATAAAGAGGAAAATGACAATTAAAATAATTATAAGGATCTGAAAAGAAGTAAACAGGGATGGGTACCTGTTTGTACATTAGGTGCAATGAAGACAGTTTTATTCATTTCTTTTTTACCATTTTTGGCAAGGAAAGACACACTAAGTTGAGGTTTGTTTCCAGGTGTATCTTGGTATCACAGGGAAGTTAAGTGATCTGTTCATGGTCACATAGGCCCACATACTCAGATGAGATGCATGGCGCGTCCCTGGATGTGCTGTGCATCTCCAGACTTGAGTGGACCATTGGTGTCCTTGGTTATAGTCAAAGGCCACTGATGCACCATGCACCCCCGAATGTGCCGCTGCACACAGTATTGTGATGCACTTATGCAAATGAGGGGTCCCTCATGCATATGCCGCACATCATAATATCGACCACCCCCCCAAACATAAAAATGGCCAGCTGCGCCAGCGCATAGCTATGTTTTAGAAACCTTACTTTAACTATGCATGGGGTGGGTTGATGCCCCGCTCCCAGTCTAGGGTCGGATACACAGTCCTTCCCCCCCCGGTCCCGATCACAGTAAAAATAAAATACCTGGGGGGCAGAGCCTGGCAGTCAACATGGTGGCACGCTAACTGTTGCAGGAGACACCCTGTGAACCCCTAGCAGCCCATCCGCGATGTCCAGTCGGGAGTTCGGCACTCCGAAAAGCAAGCTTTCCACGTCGGATTACCAGAACTTCTAAATAAGCCGTTTTGTGTTGGAATTGGAGGCAGAATCACAAATTTACAATGTGTTTAAAAGCACGGACCCAGCTGCATTTCACGCTCTCTTCAGGCTGAGATTTAAGCACCACCCAAGTTTCAGAGCCCCCAACCTGACGCACGGCGAACAGGCAATAATCCAGAGACAACAGGGAGAGCAATGGCCTCCTTCAATACCTCCGATAGCATGGCCAAAGACATTACAAATATGACGGCGATGTTAAGCAAAGTTTTGCAGGGCACTATGGAACTAAAGCAGTCATCTACACAAATAAATGAGGAAATGCGATTGTTAGCTCTTTGGGTGGAGGGCTCCGAAAAGGACATAAAGCAGCAAGCTGAGCAAATCTCACAACATGATGGGCACCTGAGGTAACATCATGGCCAAATTCAGTACTTACTCTCCAAAGTGGATGACATGGAAAATACAGCCCGGAGACGGAACATCAGAATTGTGGGCATTCCAGAAGGCATGGAGGGCAGGAACATGATATCCTTTCTGGAGGATGCGTTGCCAGCAATGCTAGGGCTGGAGCTTGAGGCCCTGCCAGAGATTGAGCAAGCTCACCACACACTTGCTCCCAAACCTAAACCAGGGGAGCGCCCTCTCCCCATTTTGTGCAAATTTCTACGATAGCCGGTGAAGGAGTGATACCTCCGCCTAGCCAGAGATCTAAAAACACTGACATGGCAGGGATGCTCCATCCAGCTTTACCAAGATTACTCTCAGGAGCTTGCAAGGCAGAGAAGAGCATACACAGAGGTGAAACAGCAACTTTACAAGTTAGGTATTCCCACCTCACTCAGATATCCCGCGCAGCTAAGAGTCCAATATAATGGTGTTTTTCACATGTTTAGTAACCCTGGAGATGTGGAGCACTTTCTGCAAAACATACAAACATCAGGCAGGAACATGATCAAATCCCTGCAACTCTTGAGCAGCACTAATAGACCACACAGGAAGAACTCCCCGATATCAATGGATATAGCAACCAGCACTGCACTGAAAGGCATAGAGCCAGAGGGGGCCTGGCAGAGAGTTCAACGGGGATGTTCGAGGAAGCCTGGAAGGGATTCCCCAAGTAAAAAATCTATGGCCAAGAAGGACAGATCAAGGAGCCACCAGAGATTACAAATCCTATCGGATGACAGCATGATCTCCCCAGCAGCTACGCCAGTTAAGGTGTCCAATAGCTATGAACCCTTGGGGGACCTTGTGCCGCAAGCCCTGGATTTAACACGGATCTCGGACTGCCTGACGCCAGAAGATCTTATGGACCAGACTCTGCTCACAGACTGGGCCCCGCAATGTAAAGACTGGGCCGAATGTGAGGGGGAGCTGTTGACCGAACAACAACTGCCAAGATGACTGAGGGGTTCTAACCATTTCTTATTTCTGCCCAGATCGCTGGGTTTCAAATGGCTGTGGAGGGGCTGAGCTGTTCTTCCCATCCCTCCCTCTTGCCAGTAATCTTACTTGGGCTGGGTCTCCCTGTTAGGCTGGCTCCCAACCAGGGAATGTTATGTTTTGGCCGGTTATGGCATGGAGGCAATATTTGGGGCTTGCCCAGCTTCCTATGCCAGATGGCCTAAAGCTTGCCATGGTGTTTTGGTGAACCATGATTGGTGGTTTCTATAACCAGGAGAGAGATAGTGCAAAGTTTTTTGTTTTTTTTTCAGTACTCTCAGGGTTTACTCCACTGGAGAGTGCACATCCCCCCCCCCAGTGGTTATAAAGGGGAACTATCTCTGATCCGGAATGTCTTAACTGTTCCATCATGTTTTCAGTTTCTCAGTTTTAAGGTTTAATGATTGCTGCCATAAAATCTGATGTTCCCTGCAATGTCATTTTAGCAGGGGTTCACAGGGCCCTACTTCGGGTCAAGTAGCAAAGTTGGTTACACTATCTGATGATAGTCAAGTTGGCGGCTCCTGGTAAATTACCAGGCCCCGCACTCAGGAGGGGTTCTCTTGATCATGGACCATATCCATCTGTAATGGTCAGGTCATATAAGGAGAGCTTCTTAGGCGAAGGTGTGTTACAAGGAGAATGGTATGGAAAGGTAAAAACAAAAGTTGTTATAGGGACTAGAGCGTCAATATGTGACCTGATCCGTAGTCTATGTGGGGTTTGCAGAATTACAAGGGACAGACAGGGGAAGGGATTAAGGGTTTATTCAAAGGAGAAGCTTCCTGTATACAGACTACTTGGTTTCCTGGTAATTAGGTGGGGGGCTCGGGTTTTACTGACTGACATAACTCATGGCAGGTAAAGATATGGTGATGGCTACCTCCTGGAATATGAGGGGCCTGAACTTGCCCATTAAACGTAAGAAAGTACTTGCCAGACTTAAAGCCCTGAGAACTCAGATAGCCTTCTTACAGGAAACTAAGCTAAATCATATGGAATCTCAAAAACTAAGGAGGGAATGGGTGGGCTGGGAGGTTCATAGTGTGGCCAACAAAACTAAAGGTGGGGTAGCTATATTGTGCCATAGAAACTTAAAATGGACTTTGCAGGAACAAAAGGTTGATAAAGGGGGGAGATGGGTCTTAGCCAAACTAGGCATCCCCACAGGGAATATATTATTAGCTAACATTTACGCCCCAAATGAGGACACCCCCGATTTCTTTCACAAACTCTCACAAGATCTATTGGAGTTGGCGGCAGGGGAAGTGGACATTCTTCTTGGGGGGGGGATTTTAATCTGATAATGGACTCCCTCCTGGGTAGATCTAACTCCAAGCCAGATGCAAACCCACGATCTATTAGGGCTTTAAAGGGTATGCTATCCCTGCATAAACTGCAAGACATATGGAGAGTAGCCCACCCATTTGAGAGGGACTATACCTATTTCTCTGAAGCTAAACAAGTTGCAAGTAGGATAGACTATTGGTTTATCTCCCCAAACATTATAAATAAGGTACTGGATATCACAATAGCCCCCCTGTATATTTCAGACCACGCCCCATTGACATTAGCATTGGGACCTTTTGTCCCCACTACTAGGTCAGTGCTTCTTCTCCTCCCTGTTTTCTCTTTTGTTCTGCTGCTTTGATTCCTTCCCTTATGTAAAGAGCTACTCCTCCTCCTCTATTGCTCTCTCTGTCCCTCCTGTAGATAGTGTATCCTGGTATGTTTACGTCCCAGTCATGGTTTTGTGTGAACCATGTTTCTGTGACTGCCACGATATCCAGATGTTCCTCCTCCATCAAGGCCACTAATTCAGGAAGCTTGTTACTCAGACTACGGGCATTGGTACTCATTGCTTTCCATTTTTTTGATGGCTTTGCCTTCAGTTGCAGCATCCCCCACTGACCTTTCTACCTTGGTCTTTTTCTCATTTAGTACCCTGTTTTGTAGGGAGAGGCTGGGATTTTCCTGCTGCTTATCAGTGCCTCCCCCCTTGACTAGTTTAAAAGCTTGCCAATGAAGCATTTAAACCGATTGCCCAAAAGACTTGTTCCCTTCCTGGACAGATGCAGACCATCCTGCCAGTATAGGCTGGTGTCCCTCCAGGTGGAACCCCAGTCGCCAATGACACCAAACCCCTGTGCTCCACACCATATTTTCAACCATTCATTAAACTGCATGGTGCAAAGTACCCTCGCCTCACTCATGCCATTGACAGGCAGCACCTCTGAGAAGGATACTGTGTGTGCTACTTGTCTTAGGCCCCTCTCCAGTTCTACAAAGTCCTTCTGCACTGCTCTAATCTCATGTTGAGCCAAGTCATTTGTCCCTAGGTGGACAATGATGTCCAGCTCAGACTCCCGTGCAGCTGTTCTCGTGATCCTGAGGATGCGCTTCCTGTCCCTCCAAGCCATGGCACCAGGCAGGCACCTTACTTCAGTTTTCCCTGCTCCCCCCAGTTCTATCCCCCCCTAATAATTGAGTCCCCCACCAGGAGCTGCTTCCTTTCCTTGTGGTGTCCTCTGCCTCCTTCCTGTGGGCCTCCCTTGTGACAGGTGTCCTCAGCCTCCTTAATCTCCTCTGTGGGTGCATCCATAGGGGAGTTGTGCTCCCCCAGAATGGTGTATGGATTGTGGAGTGGAACAACTGACTGGGTGTGCCTCTGTTCCACCATCCTCACCCTCCCTGAGCCCACTGTGGTCCAACTGCTGTGCTTTCTTTGCAACCTCTGAGGCAGTGGTGGTGGCTCTGGTGCTCCCTGGATGGGGGAGGTTCCCTTCTTACCATCCAGTCTGGCCTGGGGGAAGGTTCCCTTACTGCTGTCCAGTGTGGCCTGAAGACGGGCAAATTCCTCCCTCAGGGCAGAGAGTTGTCTGCAAATAGGGCAGCATCTCAGCCTCCAGAAAGTCTCCCGGGAAGACTGCTGCCCCACAGCCATTACATTGCACTACTCCCCACATGATTATGTACTTTTTTTTGTTTTGTTTTGTTTGTGTGTGTGATTGGTTTGTTATATAGAAATATATATATTATATAATGGGTATGCTTATATTTTCAGTGCTGTGTGCTAGAGAGGATATGACATTGATATGCACCTTGCACTCTTGAGGAAATTATGTCAGAAGCCCAGGTATAAAGGAACTATTTCCAGGGGTGGGTGGGGTGAGGGGTGGGAAGGGTTGGGCCTAAACTGTGCCTCACAAAACAATCAGCAAAGAGCTCTGACCCACCACTGCGATGAGTGCCTTCCTGTCAGCAAGATACCATACACAACAATTTGACAGAGCAAATCCCCTGCTAATCAAACAGAGAAAAATCCAGACGTCCAAGTCAGACACAGGTAAACCTCCCCAGCCCCAAAACAGCCTGGTGGTTTGTGCTTCTGAAAGCAGTCAGCCCCAAAATAAGTCAGCTGTGCTTTAAACTCTTCCTGCACTGAAAATCTTAAGAATTGTAACAAGACTGTCTTTTCCTGATTAAGTTCCTTATTTCACCTTTCAGTTAGAAGTAGCCTCCACCTGCAGACTATCTGCTACAAACCAAAGACAATTGTAAGGTTCACCTCCCTCTGTTGTGAGCACAACTCGCTTTCTTGCAAATCCTATGTTCAGTATTGTAGCTCCCAGCAAGAGGTAGCTTGCCTTAAAAAATATTAGCTGTCCTGATGAGTTTGCTATAAGTATTGCAATCCTTTGCAAGCATCTCAGGCCTCAGGATTAATCAAGGTAAACCAGAAGTCCTCCCCCTAAATAAGCAGCTTTTATCCAAAGATATCTCAGCAGTGGGCTTAGTTAGGACTAAGGCAGGTATTAAGTATCTAGGCATTAGGGTAAATGCCAATGTGTCTTCCCTACCAGAGACTAACTTCTCTCCATTAATTGATAGCCTCAAGGTAGAAACTCAAAGGTGGAAACATTTGAACCTCTCTCTCCCTGGGAAAGTGGCAGCAATTAAAATGATGAGTGCTCCAAGGGTGTTCTACATATTATCCCACCTACCAATTGAGATCCCAAAGAAATGGTTTCAATTACTGGACAATCTAATATGGACTTTCATGTGGGACAATAAAACCCCGAGGTATAGTAGAGCCAAACTCCGAGCCCCGTGGAACAAGGTTGGGTGGTCCCTTCCGCATTTCCAACACTACGCATATGCGTTCTCAGCAGCAGCCACATGTAGACTGCTTCGGAGAATTACTTCCAACTTACCAGCATGGGAATCAATAGAGAGGAGTGCCCTGCATGGGACCCATCTGGTTGGATATATGGGTAACCCCCTTCCCTCCAAATTTCATTTTTGGCTCACAATAAAAGCAGCTCACAAGGCCTGGCTACAAGTGGGGGCCATCAGTAAGACCTGTTTGAACCTGGGGAAACACCTCCCTCTATGGAATAACCCTGGCTGGACCATTGACCATAAACCCCTTTACTGGGAGGGCTGGAATAGGAAACAGATCAATACTCTACAGGATATACTAATGGGGGATGGCCATACCCTAGATAGTTTTACTTTTCTGAAAGGGAAATATAACTTGGGCCCCAGTGATTTTTGGAGATATCATCAAATGAGACATGTTTATTCATCCTGGCTTAAAAGAGGGTGCACGTGTGTGATACACCAAAGTAATGGCAAAGCCAAGCAAAACAAATTGCCTTTAGATAGCTGGCTGCAATCACAAAAAGGCCTGGCCGGCCGTATTTATAGGTTTATGAGGGGATTCTTACCAGATCCATCCCTACCTGCCAAAGCAAGATGGCAGTGTATGTTAAACCTTACCTTTAGTGAGGATGCCTGGCAAAGTAGCTGGTTAGTAGCAAAAAAAGGCTGTGGGGACCCCAGAAGTTTCTTTATCCAAAATAAAATAAGACACCTCTGGTACCATACCCCAGTAGTACTAAAGAAAATGAATTTACTTACGAACGATGTGTGCTGGAGATGTAATGTGGCAGGAGCAGACTTACTACATATATTGTGGCAATGTGGCCCCATTCGTCCTTTCTGGTCTAAAATACTTACCTGTTGCTCCCATATATTGGGACAAAAGGTCGCTACTTCCCCTAGCTTTTGGATTCTGGGGCTTTCGACCACTGAACTCAGACCATCGAGCCCCCATTTGATATGGCTTGTACAAGCATCAGTGGAAGCCAAATGGTTACTTCTGTGTAGATGGAGGACTACAGAAGTACCCTCACTCACGGCTTGGTTAGTAGCCATGGCTAATCTGGTTAGTTTTTCTAAGCTGACTCATTTGGCTGCGGCATCTATGTGAGCCTTCTCGGACAAATGGACTCCGTTCATGCAGTACTTTCAGTATTTACCCCCTAATTACGTAAACCCTTTGGGTAAGGATATGCTAAAGCCACCTTGAGAGTGGACCAGGCCTCATATCCTTCCACCCTCTGCTGGTAATAATGTATGGCATATGAGACTCCCCTCCCGTCCCAGTACCCCACTTTGTAAGTAACCAAGCCAGTCCCACATCAATTCTGTGATTTCTTCCACTCCCTTCTGAGTATAGTGAATTAACTGTGAATACCTCATTGTGTTACAGTATGTAAAATCTGAATGGAATGTAATGCTCATATATGTACTGTGATATATGCCTTGTCTCTATAACACAATGAAAAATCTAACTGCAAAAAAATAAAAATAAAATACCTACCTGTTTCCATAGTGTAGTGTTCCCCCCCCCAGCCCCAATGACTGTGAAATAAAAGAACTCCCCATTTCCACAGTGTAGTGTTTTCCCTCCCTGGCCCCGATCACGTTAAAAAAATAAATGAACTTCCTGTTTCCATATGGGGCCATAGTTTGAAGTGTTGGTTGTGGCATTCAAACCCACTTCTCCAAAGACTGCAGCCCAGTGCTCTTAACCACTTCTCCATACTGCCTTATGGCTAGCAAGGTGTACTGTTGGCTGTACTACAGGTCATTCATTGAGTGCATGTTCTAAGAGATAAGCATCTTCCTTTTCCTGATTTCATTGCAAATACTAATCATATATCTGTTTCCTGTTTTTCTTTCCTGATTGAAACACAGAACAGGGTGTGATCTATGTAAACTGCTATTTCTGCTATGGACTGTCCAAGTGTTGACATTATGTTTGCTAATGAGGCAACATCTTGTTCCTACTGAATGCAAATCAGGGTTGAATCTGCATTAATTATTTTTCTGGGGCAAAT
This sequence comes from Neoceratodus forsteri, assembly GCA_016271365.2. Lineage (NCBI taxonomy): Eukaryota > Metazoa > Chordata > Ceratodontiformes > Ceratodontidae > Neoceratodus > Neoceratodus forsteri. The sequence goes on from JADMNL010000026.1 coordinate 238,939,382, forward strand.
AAAATTCCATTCAATACATAGTGAGTGGTGTCAGTGCTGTGTGGGGCCACGCGGCAATATCATCCTGTGTCTTCTCTGCAAATCTGTCCACCTAGCCCTGTTGTGTTGTTGCCTTTCAGTTTTTTTTTTCCACAGCAGATGTGTGTTTAGTCCTTTTGGGACTCCTCAGAGGAGTACTGCCGCTGTGTCAACCAAGTTTTTTTTTAATTATTTTGTAGCGGGATCCATAAAGGTGTTAGCATGGCTCAGTTAGTGATACATTCACCTCTTGGCGAAAAGGTCATGGGTTCTAGTCCTACATCGGAACTGAGCTGATACCATAAATACTGGTACTCAAGTGAAGTACTAAAGGGATGCTGTACTGTCCTTTGGTGTCCAGCTGTGGGGGAAGGGGATTTACTATTGTAGCCCAGGTGCCGTGTGCCAGTGGAGTACTACCCCTGCCTCTTGACTGTCACACAGGTTAAGGGGCCAGGGTTCTGTTGCAATGGTGATTGGGGGTTTTTAATCCAATCCCAGAATAGAAAGAAAGTAGCGTGGTGCCTCCATCCAGAGTAAAGTGACAGTGGGCAGAGTATTTGATTGGTGCAACTCCCTGCGATGCTGTACCTACCCACTTCCCCCTTTCAGCCACCCCACACACTAAATACCCTGATGCTCACCAATACTGTAAAACACATATACTTAACCACTATAACCAATAATACACTCACAACACATGAATTACGAATAACAAAACACAGCTTTATTTTAGTGGAAGGGCTAGGGAAGGGTGTACCGGGACACAGGATTGCTGTGAGGAAGAGGAAAAGGTTGAACGAGGTTATCAATGCCTGTAGGTCAAAACATTAAACAAGGCCCACCCCCACTGGTACCAGTGCATAGCCCCTATGTCCTGACATGTTTAACACAGGCCTGCTAGATGCCGCGGGTTGGCCATCACTGGGGCCCTTGAAGTAGCTCTCGAGGATGCTAGAAATTTTGAGTATTACTTCCCTTTGCCAGGGCAAGCCCTGGGTTACTCATGGTCCTGCAGACTGGAGCTCAGCTACCGGTGCAGTAGGTTCAGGCAATTCAGGATCAACCACTCCGAAAGGCAGCAAGCAAAGGGGATGGGATTGTTGGTCCAGAAGATGAATCGATAGCTAGCAGGGGTGTACCTTGGACTTGCTTGAAGATTCTTGCAGCTTGTCACCTTCAACCCCCCCCCCCCAAGCAGGCCAGATTACAGAGCTAGATGCAAGACCTAACCACAAGGAACCCAGACCCAGGAGTGAACCCATGGTCTGGCTCCCCTAATGGGTCCAGAGTTCCCTAGCACTCAGGCACGTGCCCGTGGCCCCCTGCAACTTAATCTGCCTCACTTGATTGGGAGTTACAGTTTCCCTACCTGCCTCCAAGTTGCAGTTGGGATGATTTTCAGCTTTCATCTTTTCTGAACAGACACCAAAAGCTCTGGTGTGTAGCAATAAGTTCTCCAAATTCCATCTTACCAGTGACTTGCAGGATTTGACTTACACCTTTCCACAGCTGGTTTTCATCAAAACAATAGGCTCCCAAACTCTGGATACCTGCAAACCTTTTTTTCTCCAGTGTCCTCAGATTCAGGTACAGTGCCAACTTTTAGCTTGTGCACACACACACACACACACACACACACACACACACACACACACACACACACACACACAGTTCCAAAACCCCTTTTCACTGGCTCAGGGTTTTCCCACACTGATGCAGGCTCACTGCAACACTGGATCTCCAAAACCATCAGGAGCTTTCACCAAACTTCCTTGTATGTTCAGCTGCAACACCACAGTTCTTTCAGCCAGAGAAAATCCTATTTTCTAACTGTCAGACCACTAACCAATTAAGTACTATAAAAGGCCTCTTGTCCTTCCGGCACACAGTCTGAGCCCTTTCTGACTCGATCAGAGCCCAGACCAGAAAACCCAAACTGCCCAAAGTCCCTGGGATTTCACCCAAACATCTCAGCTTCTGATTGGTTAGGTCCTTCTGACAATCACAGATATTAATAATCATCAGTCCAGTTCGATTATTGATTGTCAGAGGGTCTTTGGCACCTAGAAATAGTTCACACCTCTCCCAGAAGTCATTTCAGCTACCTTTTGGGTACCTAAGTTAGTGATTGGCTATCCACAGGGGTCAGGGTGATAGAGATGGCTGGTAACATCACAGTCTCACACAGTTCTTATAGCAGTTCCCACTTCAGAACATTGTTGCAGCCCAACAATAGTTTATAGACACTGTTTCCACACTGATTTGCAGCAGCCTTTGTTATTTATTGTCCGGCTGCAAAATTATTTCTTAATTCACTTTGGTTTGCCTGTCATGACTCCCATTTCACAGTGTCCCCCCAGGCAGCTCATTATTATTCAAGCTGCCCTCATTAATATTCATAGCTTGTCCAAATCTCTCTAGAGCTATTGGTGCTTTTAAAATAACATGTGTAGCTGCTTCTCAGCTTCCCTCTCCAGGTGTCCGACCTCCCGATTAGCCTGTACAGAGGGTCAAGAGCAACAGGGAGGCAAGTGGTGAGCAGCTACAGTGGCGAGAAGACACGGGGAGCCTAGTGCACATGCGCGGACCACCAACTTGCTCTGAGGAACAGAACCCAGTGCGGCGGATCCATAACTTACTCCTTCAGTCCCAAAATGGCAAAACTAAACACAGGGGCCAGACGGAGACCCAGGGAACTCCTAGGACACTGAACTGGCGGTGGGACAGCAACAGGAGGAGTGGGAGCAAGGATGGGCTCCCCTGAGCATCAAGGGAAGCCCCACTCACATGGGGGCTTATACTCCCCCATGCCTTAAATGCTTGGTGTCCACACCAAGTCCATTAGCAGGGACCTGTAAAGATTAAAACATTAAACCTTCACATTTAACACATTTTAGACATTGCTATCTATACACCTTGTTCCAATCTACCTCAAACAGTCAGATACCTTTGGAATTAACAAGAAACTATATACAGATAGTTGTCCCCTTAAGTGGTGCCCCAGTAGTCATACGAACCTGTCACCCTTTACCCCGGCTTTGTATTGAGGGAAACACCTGTATATCATATGCATGGCCTTTTAACCCTTCTTGGTGACCCCAATTACCAATTTTCACCTCCCCTTTTATTTGTGCCTTGCAAACTTCTTTCCTGACATCATTGGCACCACAGCACACTCCAAAGTAAAACACAGTCACTGAAGCAGTACGTGTTAGACACGAAGCCCCGATGTTGAGAGTGCTTCCCTAGTCTCTCTTGGAAATAAATCCTTATAGCAGATTTTCTTTGAGTCACTGCATTTATTTCAAACTTTGACTGTTTTTGTTGACTTTGGGAGTGTGCTGTGGTGCCAGTGCTGTGAGCTAATCTTAAAAACGCACCCCACCTTTACCTATAGAGCGCTTTTTTACAGCTGCAGTAGTTGGAGCCTGCAGACGTTTTGCATGTACAAAAGGAGTGATGTCCTGTTTTCTGTCCGTGGCACTGACTGAAGGTGTAAATAGTCTCCTCCGCCTTACCCTCCTCCAAGAAATATTTTCCGCCCTCAGATAAATACGCTTTCATGTTAGTCAATGGTTGCAGTGCACTATTTTCCTTCTTAAGTGGGAGGTACATGAACTGGAAGCTGAGTAGTGGGAGGCAGCACTAGTTTTTTGGGGGGACTAAGATCCTCCTCCACCTCCACCCAAGAAGCTCCTAAAGATCCACCCCACCTTTCCTTTTTGGTTCATGTGGAAGGGGCATGAGGTGGATCTATCATGCTGGAACAATTGACTATCAGCACTGCCTGGGGCATCAGAGCTTAAGCTTCAGAATGAAAGAAAAAGCCTGAAGCTACATCCTTATACAGCACTTGTTTAAACAGCCTTGGCTCAGCTTACATTCCTCTCCTGGTCACACATTTTCACAAATACATTCCAAGAGATGGAAAGTCCCTCCTGGTGCGTATATGCTGTTATTCAGACCTGTCCTCCAACCCTGCCCCCACCACTTTACTCCGTATTTTGCATCGGCTGAAGCATGTCAGTACAGCAAGAGGCTGCAGTGTATATTTTCACTGGGCTTGCAGTTTTAAAGGAGAAGTCCACTCAGAATTTGCAAAAACATGTGTTATGCAGAGTGTTTTGATTTGTATGTTAAGTCCTAGTGTGTCCTTCCCTCTGTCTGCTATTAGAAGTTTTTCCTAAATTAGTCTATTAGCAGATACCTAAGCACTAGCTAACTGGGATTTCTGTAAGAAAACTGCTACTAAATTAAGCTCTAATTCACTATTGTTGTTTTCTGTGTGTGTCAGGTCTAGCTTGCAGGACTGTTTTAATTTTAAAACTTTTAATTTCATCAAACTATACACAACCATAAAAGCACAGAAATTGCCCAGATCATTAGCATTATAATTAGTTAAGACTCTAGCTGTTTTCTTACAGAAAACCCACTCAGATTTCAAGTATTTGCTAAACTGTAAATCTAGGTACCAGCATTCTGTTAGTTAGAACTAGCATTTAGTGCTGATTTTGCTCTGTGAAATGATTTTCATTTTTTTTACAAATGAAGTGTATGGTATGAAGCGGCAGCCTAGAAACTGCAAAATACTTCAAAGTCACTTTTTCTCCTGTGTGTGGTATAGCATGAAAACAACAGGATGACAGTGACTATTTCAGCTACATATTTGATCCCATTTTGCAATGGTTCATTGCACTACACATTTAGTGTATCCCACTTTTTCAAATAATAAAACAAATATTCACCAAACTAAATAACTCACACATGCATATTTTTATACTTTATTAAAAAGATACTTCACATTTGTAACTTCCAAAAAAAAATTGAAAATCATGTCACAGAGCAAAATCAGCACTAACTTCCAGTTTTGCCTATTAGAATAGAGGAGGCAGTATAGTGCGGTGGTCTAAGGCTCTGAGCTGCAAACCTGGTGTCCTGGGTTTGAATCCCACAGCCCTCTACATGCATACTGTGTGTCCCTGAGCAAATCACTTAACTTTCTTGTGCTCCCAGGTCATACCTGTAAACAAGCTTTAGTGTGTCTCTCCTGGTAAAAAAAAATAAAAATAAAATAATGCTGGTACCTACATTTACAGTTTAGCAAATGCTTTAGAGCTAACTGAGTGAGTTTTCTGTAAGAAAACTGCTATAATCTTTATGAGTTATAGCAGTGATGATCTGGGGCAATTTCTGTGCTTTTTATTGTTGTGCGTAGTTTGATGAAATTAAATTTTAAAAAGAAAACACATATTACTGCTAGCTAGACATGACACACCCAGAAAACACAAATAGTAAAATTAGAGCTATTTAGTAGCTGTTTTCTTACAGAAACCCCAGTTATGTAGCTCTCTGACATCGGCTAAATTGTAACTGTTGCCATTTGTGCTCACTGGATAAGAACAGTTACAAAGCTCTGCTGTTGTGAACTGATTTTAAAAAGCACTGCATATGTTAAATCTATGGGCCTGGCTACATCACAGTCACATGAGACAGGGTGCATTGTAGGAGGCAGAAGGCAATAAACCTATTTGTGATGGAGCTCCCCAGGGGTCATAAAACTACCCTAAAGCTAGCAGCCTAATTTAGGAAAAACTCCTAACAGCAGACAGAGGAAAGGACACACTAGGACTTTACATACATATCAAAACACTCTGCATAACATATGTTTTTGCAAATTCTGGGTGGACTACTCCTTTAATTTAGCCATCCCCAATCTGTATCCTTCCAAGAGCCACTTTATGTGGTGTGCATACCAGCATGGTTATTTCACTCTTATTTACAGATTTACACCTTTATCAGTTTTTAATTACAATTGTGTCTAAATGCTCCACCATGCAGCCTCCAGTCTCCCACTATACCTGCATGCATTGCAACACTGTTTCACTGCATGCAGGGAGGTCGGAGGCTGCCAGGACATATGCAGACAGCAGTGTGGAGCACGGGTGTAGGCTGTAATACTGGGATGCCTGCATACCACAGTAACCTGACAGCTGTATGTGCACTCTCTGGGTGTACCCCCATGTCCCCACCTAACTTACCTCTCTGTCCTCACTTGCCTCCCCAAGGGCCACCTCCTGATGGTATCCATGTATTGTTCTTGATTACTCTTCTTGCTGTGCCGATTGTTGGGAGTACCCTGCCTGCCCATGTGTGATGTGGCAGCAATACGACCTACAGAGCAGTGCCAGTAGTAAACACATACATTAGTGGTGCTCCTGAGTGCATCATGGAGCACTGCTGTGGGTGGACAATAGATGTGTGGCACTGTGTACAGTGGAGCAGTGGAGAACACTGAAGGCAGTAGTAGAGGGTCTGCCTTCAGCCATACAGCAGCAGTACATGAACCTCTGTTGTGCCCAGGTGCCCATATACTGGCAGAACTGATTCCATGTCCCCCCCTCTCTCTCTCGCTCCTCTTCCCTCCCTCTCACTGATGTAGCCCCCGATTCCAACATACAGATCTCCCCCTCCCTCAAACCTCTCTCTGTCACCTCCACAACATAAAGTGTGTCTCATAACAGTGAAATATGGTTATTTACATAATATGACTGTGCCATATACATAATACTCCATAGGACATGTAGGAGGGGCATCTCAAAATGCAGCTGTCATCACCAAGTGCACCATGGGATGTGCACTGCTACTACAGGGTTGAGACCACACACACTATCGCACTCAGTGTGGACAGGCTGTAATGTTTTCAAACCATTATCTACACTGTTCACTGGCAGTGTGGACCCACTGTAACATTTAAAGTCTGTAATGGTTTGAATCCATTACAGCTTTTTCGAGTGTAGTGTGGACAGGGCCTGCATGTATATGTAATTATCTATCTTTCTATCAATTGCATGTATCGCTATTTTTACCTATTTCTAAAACAAACCTGCATATATATATATATATATGCCAGCTTATCCCAGAAGCTAGGCTATCCATAGCAACCAGCATCCTGCTCCCCATGCTGACCTACGCTGCCCCTGTAATACAGGGAATGGCCAAGCAGGAGGTCACCAGAATGCAGATCCTGTACAAAAAGGTAGCACGATTTGCTACCTAGGATCACCCCAGAAGCCACCACTGTGACACACTTGCCAAATTACAGTGACCCACCTTTGATGCTCGCCCCCAGTACCCACTCCTTTGCCTGGCCTACAAGCTACTCTGCCTGGCTACCCCACCCAGCCTGGAAGCTACTAGCACCCCCAAAAATAACCCTCAAACCCTGAGGACCTCAGGACGGACGCTGCTAGAAACTCCCAGGATCCAGACCAATGCAGGAGGCAAGTCATTCACCCTCATGGCCCCCTATCTGTGGAACAAGCCCCGCCCCATGGTACAGGAAGCATCCACTCTCCCAAACTTCCGAACCAGGCTCAAAGCCCACATGCTTGAGGCCTGCACCTGTCACTGTCAAAATACCTGAAAGTCACACACCCTCCTTCTTCACTCAACTCCTGTACCTGTATAACTTTGGTCTCAGATTACCTCTAATCACACTAGGTAACCAACGTACTAGGGTCTCTGTCTGGTTTCATAACAACTTTCACCTGGTACTCCAAATGCTCTGTATTAATTGCCAAGAAAAACTGTAATTTACAACTCGTCTGTAGATAATCTGTAATCTCTTCTCTGCATGTACTGCTCCTTATAATGTCTCTCCAGGTCGCCCCTGAAAAAGGGACCTTCGGGGCTCAGTGGGCCTACCTGGTCATCAAAATGTAATAAATGAATAAATGTTTAAGTCACTGCTTAACAATTCTTCTATGCTCGACTTTACCGGAAACTGCATTTTCATTCTGCATCACAGTTAGTATCTACCTTTACATGTAACAAAATTTACGTTTTGTGTGGTTGCATAATCAAAAAAATTAAAGTAAGAAAAGCACGTCCAATTACCACTGCTCCCATGTGCATCATCACGCACTGGATACAAGTGACTTATCATAAATAGGGTAGACCAAGGGAAAAGTGGCCATACCCCCTGAAGAAGTGTTAATACTCGAAGTGCCGGAGCTGTTCTTGTGGTCTATTGTACCTTACATTGTTTATAATCTTGATTAATTAATGTGCATATCACATTTGCCTGCACTCTGAGCACATACTTATGAAACTATACATATTTGTACTCCACTTCTGCATTGACCTCATACTTTCCTAATATTCCCATTATCACAAGCATAACTACCTTGCCCTTATCAAAAGCGAACCCCTCTGAAAGTTACTATCACATTTCCTCTGCTAACAGTCCATCATCATTGCACTGGACTTCCTGTCATCAACACATTGCTTAAATATAACTTACATCAATTACCTCATTGACAAAAACCCTGTTTCTCAAAAAAACCCAAAAAAAACCTGTGTGAATAATCCCAAGGTTGAACATATGCCAGCCATTACTTTTTCATGTACTGCCACCTTCTGTACCATCATGAGGATTTGCATATGTTTCCCATGATGCTTTGCATTATTGGGGTATGTGCAATTGTGTTTTCTTTAAAATTTGGCTGTCCGGCCAATATCATCCAGGATAACACATACATCAGTGGCATCAGTGGTTCTTTCGTAAATTTTTATTGCTTCCTATTTCTTCCATTAAAATGTACACCTCCATGTATTTTCTTAATAATGTGTATGCCTTCCTTAGAACAGAAGCTAAAACAAATCTTACTACTTACAAATCATTGTGTTGTTTCTCTATACCTCCTTAAGTTCCACACAACTTCACTAACTTCATTATGCAGCCGTGGTGGATCTGATCAAAACTTGTTTTCTCTGTGCTGGATCAAACTTCTTTCCCAGCCTGGGGCGATATAGCATTAGCAGGGCACAAAAATATTTTTGACAGTAACCTGGGGGTAACATAGATGCCCTTATTCACTACAAATAGGGGCAAATCGGTGGGTGCCCCCAGGAGAGTCATAGTGAGTTTAAGTAAGGGTTTTATATTTCTCTCTGAACGTCTTAAGGATGCTTGTAGTTCAGCCCTGATATCAGAGCAAGCCACCTCCTGTACGGAAGCTTGATTAGCGTCTCTTGCCTCAGTGGGTTCCTGCTCTTTTAAATCCCCAGTCACAACTTCTGTACTGCCACTTGGTTCAGGGCGACTGTTCTGTGGCCACTCAAAAGGCTCAGTTGGACTATAGTTCAAGTTTGATGTGGTCCTTTCAAGAGGCATTGCTTAAGGGGAATTGTTCTGGGACCACTCAAAAGGCTCAGCCGGACTAGTGTTCAAGTTCGGAGTGGTCCTTTCAAGAGGCATTTTCTGAACCGTTTCCCTGGCAGTGCCTTGTTCAGTAGACTCAATTGGATACACTTCCACAAGTGCATCACTGCCTAGTACCAGATTTTCTTCAGAGGTAGGCCCTCCTCTGAAGATACAGCTTCAACCTCTGGCTCAGAGTCAGTCAAGATATCTACAGGAGTGTGTCTGCCATTGATTCAGATGCTTTCCATGCCCCTTAGAATAGCCAGGCCAGCGCAGGCATTGGATAGAAGGTGGGATGGAAGCCAAGCTCTTCCTCCGATTTATTAGCTGCATCGTCTCCCTCTTTTGCTTTCTTCCATGCAAACAGGACCTGCTACTGATTGATCCACATTTCTCTTTCTCTGTCGACTGTGGGCAGCAGCTCAAGTAACTGGAGGTGTGGGAGGGTCTGGTGTGTCTTAAACTGGGCAGATCACCTTATCTCCAGTAGGCAGGAGATGATTTTGGTGGATGACATTATACCCTTTGGAGTGTCCTTCAGGCCTGATGTTGAAAATTGGCAGCCCATTCAATTGCTCCAGCACCACATAGGGTATACTACCCCACCTGTCCGCAAGCTTGTGCTTTCCCGGAATGCCCCAAACTCCTCAGTAGCACTCTGTCCCCTAGTAATACTTCTTGCACCCAGACCCTTTAGTAATGCCTTTCTTTATTAGCTTGGTTCTTTCTTCTAGCCACTTCAGCAGCTAAATTGTAGGCATCATTTAGCTGTTATTTGAGCTTCTGTATGTACTGCAGGTAGGTGCCCTCTTTAGTGCCATCAGTGGATACCCTTAAGCACAGGTCGACTGGAAGCTGGGCTTCTCTCCCGAACATGAGGCTGTATGGGGAGAACCCAGTTGCATAATTTTGGGTGCAGTTGTAGGCATGGACCAATGTGCTGACCTGCTGGCTCCATTTACTTTTCTCTCTTGGTTCCAAGGTGCCCAACATGTCCAACAGAATTTCTATTAAACCTTTCAGGTTGGGGTGTTGCCTTGGGGATGGTAAGGTATTGGTCATGATTTGCAGACTCCTCACAGAGATAGTGTTTTTGATAAGCCTGCTTTCAAAGTCATGACCCTGGTCCAAATGGATTTGCTGTGGCGCCCCATAGTGGGTGAAGAACTTTTCAACTAGCATCTTAACCTAAGTGGAAGCCTTTTAGTCATTCATGGGGTAGGCTTGTGCGTACCTTGTGGAATGGTCTGTAACCACTAGAATATTTGAGATGTTCTTTGAGTCTGGTTCCAAGCTGAGGAAGTCAATACAAGCCAGCTTCATAGGGGCACTTGTGTTGATATTTACTGGGGGCTGGCTTTTTGCAGTAGAGCTTTCCTCTGAATACACCTGTGGTAAGTTCTGCAATACTGTTCTATGTCTTGCACCATTTTAGGCCAATAAAACTTTGCAGTGAGCCAGGTCCAGAGTGATTTCACTACATATGTGGCCCATGTCATCATGGAGAGCTCTCAAGACTGTCCTTTTAAACTTTGCTGGTAGCACCAATTGTGCTTGAGGAGCCTTCTGCTGATCCTGCACCTATCTGTACGGCAGATTGTCCACTCTCACAACATCAACCTGGCAGTGGGATCTCAAGTTGTCACTTGGGTTATGTTTCCCCCTTTCTGAAGAACCCTAAACACTTAACCAATGGTCGAGTCAGACCTTTGCTCTCTCACTAGATCCTTACTCGTCAGTTGAGGGAGTTACATCAAGTCCAAGGTGGTTAGATGGCAGTAAGCTACAGTGAGGAAATTTCCAGGGGCACCAAGACTGTCCACAAGCCAGGGAGCAGTCCCTGATACAGAGGGGTCTTCAGTGTTGAATGTTTTGCACAGTGCCTTTACAGTCTGCTCAGAGAACGTCACCCAGGCTGAATTGTCACCAGGAGGGGATGTGGGGCACCGGGACAAAGCATCAGTATCTACGTGATTTAGACCAGGGTGGTACTTGACACAGTAGTCATAGCTGGACAAGGCTGACAGCCACCTATGCCCAGCCATGTCACGCTTGTCTGTGATTTGAACATAAGTCAGCGGATTATTGACAGTCTGCACGGCGATCTTGGTCCAATATAGGTAGTCATGGAATTGGTCGGCAATGGCCCACTTGAGCGCAAGGAATTCCAGTTTGTGCACTGGGTACTTCCTCTCTGCCAGGTTAAAGCTGCGACTTGCATATGCAGTTGGACACAGGCCCTCCAGATAGATTTGATACAGGACAGCTCTGAGGCCACTAAAACTGGCTGTGGTGTGTAAGGTGTAAGACGTTTGTGGGTCCTCATAGGCCAAAACTGGAGCATGGGTCAAACAATGAATGATGTCCTCAAAAGCTCTTTCACAGTCCTCAGTCCCCTTTGGGCCAAATGGTTCCGGTGGTTTAAAGTAATGTTTCTGCTCAGCGGGAGCCCCTTGAGGTCTGAGTCTTTTACTCTTACTAACTGGAGGATAGCCCTGTAACAGCTTCAGAAGCAATCTGACTACCTGGGTATAAACTTTGGCGAACTGCCAGTAATACCTGCAGAAACCCAACAGGTGCTATAACTCTTTCAAGTTCTAGGGCCTGGGCCAAGTAGTGAGCACCTCCACTTTGCTGGGGTCAGTTTGAATTCCTTGTGCTGACACTATGTGCCCAACATACTTGACGGAGGCTTGGAAGAACTTGCACTTGTCGATAGAGAACTTGAGCCCAGACTCTTCCAAGCGATCCAGTATCTTCAATAACCTCACCTCATGCTCTTCCAAGGTCTTTCCAAAGACTATTATATTGTCTAGATACACTAGGCACTCCAACAGATTCATATTCCCAATGGCTCTCTCCATAAGGTGCTGGAATGTAGCAGGGTGCCAGAAATGCCTTGGGGCATCCGCAAGAACTAATAGAACCCAAGCAGGCATATGAAAGTGGTCTTTTCTCAGTCCTGTGGGTTCATGGGGATCTTTTAATACCAACTTCTCAGGTCCAACACTGAGAACCATTCACTGCCGTTCAAGCAATCCAAGGCATCCTGAATCCGGGGCATCATGTATTGGTCAGGCATGGTCTGCTTATTTAATGTCAGATAGTCCACACACACATTTGCACAGCCACACTTTTTTTTCCCTCACCACCACTATAGGTGAGGTGTATGGACTCCAGGACTCCTGAATGATGCTTGCAGTCAATAAATCTTGGAGATGCCGTCTTACATCATCAATATCTGCTGGGGCTAAGCGTCGAGAACTCTCCCTAAATGAGCGTTCGTCAGTGAGCAGTAAATGGTGCTGTTCCCCTGTCACATAGCCCACAGGCCACTCATGCAGGGAAAATACATTAGTTCTTCTTGACAGTTTTTTGTCAGATCTGAGCCTTCCACTCCTCTGGGATGGGGGAGTTACTAAGGTAAAACAGGTTAGGGTCAATAGCAGGTGGGGTGCCTCCTCCAGAGGAAACTGGCTGCACAGCTGTGACCGCACAATATACCCGGGTTAAGGTGCATCCCTTTCTAACAACCACATCCTAGTTTGTCACATTCTCCACCTGCATCATGACCCTTCTGACATAAACATGGGCCCAGGCTGGCAATACACTGAGCTTGATGAGCAAATCAGCTGGTATTCTGTGCTCTTCAGTGGCGTCCAACATTAGGATCTTGTTCTTTTCCTCCTTCTTCAGATGCACGACACCACTAATATTGCATATGCCATTAGGGAGCTTTACTATTTTTCTGCATCCTGCCTCCAGATGATGCCCACTGGGTTTTCCTTTTCTCCAGCTTGCTTCCTGTAAGACTCCCTTACCACCGGGTGAACAGGCATAACCTTCCCCTTCTGCTCAGCCTCCAAGCCTGGCAGAGCTGTGCCAACCATTCAAACATGGGAGTATTGGTACCCACCAGTACAGGCACACCATCGTATAATCCAGCCTCAGGGCAAATTACAGCCAGGGTCTCTACCATGTCTCCCACTCCAGTCACTTTAGATGGGAAAGCCATCCACACCTTAACATAGATGAGGTGGACATAGGAGTTGTTGCTAAGACCCCACATGTTTAATCCTTCCAGTGGCTATAACTCAAGATGGGACAGATGTTGGCCATACCAGATATACCAGATTTTAAAGAGGATGGTCACCTGGAAGCCACTGTCTAGGACAGCATGGGTGGACACCCCATTTATGGTGATGGTAGTTTCAGTAGATGGTCCCACCAACTTATCGATATCAGGTAGGGAGGGCTTTGTGGCTTGCTATGGATCTTCCTGTGAATACCATGGAGCTGGGCTTGGTGGGGGCCCCAGTATGCTCCCTTACTGGGCCCTGTTGAAATTTCCATGACACTGGTGCTTCTCCGCAAACAACCAGTCCCTCACTTGGACTGGGTCTTCACATGACCAGCATTCTCAATGAATGTGTCCATCTCTCCCACACCTGTAGCAGTATACTGTACGTCTCTTCGACTTGGCCTGGCTGGGTAGGAACCTTCCATATTGGGCCTGGGGTCTTGGTGACTGGGTTGCCTGTGATACACTGGAGGAGCTGGGGCAATCACTTGGGCCACAGCCACTCTCTGCTCTAGCTCTCCCAGCGTTAGTAAGGCTTGACTTTCAGTTCGCTTATAGCCTGACACAGTTCACTGAGGCTTGTTTCAATATAGAGGGTCACAGTTAGCACATGGGCCTACACCCCCAGGCCCATCACAGAGAGGCTGGCTGGGTCTGGTGGGTTAGGCTGACTTGAGGAGTTATCAGGGTTTCTATTAAAGGCAGAGGTAGCCCTATCAAGTACGTCCCTGTACTCCTTCAGCAGCTTTCTGAGCTCATAAACCTCAGCATGGGGGTGGGGTTGTCAACGGCCTGACTGGCAACCATCACTGTGGGACAGGGACCTCACTGAGCATCCTGTTCCTCCACCTCCCTCACTTCTCTGAGGAGAACCCAGAGGGAGGGAAGGTCACTCAGCCGTCCTTTAAACTCGATATTAGTAGCTACAGTTCTGAGTGCTTAGTCCCCTCAGCACCTGTTCTAAGTGCATATTTTCAGATCGATAGACTGTACCCCCCCTTATGATACACCTTTTGTAGAGTCTTTTCCAACCTTTGTATATACCTTGAGAGGGGTTCCCCCTGCTGTTGCTGGGTTGCTCTAAAGCTCCACAGCAGGTCTTTCTGGATTCAGTGCTGCCAAAAGCACTGTCTTAAGCAGTAATATAATCTTCCACACTGGTCTCAGTGTCGGTGGCCCACAAAGGCCAAATAGCATCAAGGGTGAGACCCTTCAAGCTTTCAGTTAACATTTTGTGTTTCTGCCCCTTGCTGCACTGCCAGTCCTGCGACAGGGGGATCAAGTAATTACCCACATTTCATAATCCTCCTCCCCAACTGGAGTGGGCTTCACCCCAGAAAACACCCTCAACTTCCAATAAGAGTCTGAAGGGGGGGCACATAAAAGGGGCAGATTCCTTCACCAAGCAGGGGGTTGGTTTTGCCACAGGCACTGACTCCCCCGGGGAACTACACTAGTCATAGTTACAATAGCCCACGCCTCCGGTGACGCCTCTGGAACTAAAGCATCAGTTACCCAGAAGGCCTCAATTACATTTTTACATTCAACCAACACAGTCAAAGTCCCTATAACAGAATCTAACATTTGCCCTGGACTGTTGCTTGGCCCAGCTTCTTTATAGCAGACAGATGCCCAACTATAGACTCAGTATCTAGTTCAGAGGGCACTCCCAGGAGAAGGAGGATCTTCTGTGGGTCCGTTTCCTGACCTCTGCTCCACTCATCCAGTCTTAGTTTATCTGCTGTCTTGACCACAATTTTGGGTTGGGGGGCAGAACCGGGGGATTGGGGAACCAATAAGAGTCTTTTCACCAGTGGCATCCATGGTGGGCAAGGCTGGTGAACTGGAGATCCCAGCGGTGCCTTCAAAGATGTAGCCCAGGCACCATGTGGCAGTGGGCTACTACCCCTGCCTGTTGACTACCGCACAGTTAAGGGGCTTGGGTTCTGTTATGATGGCGATTGGGTGTTCTGTCCCAGAATAGAAAGAAAGTAGCGTGGTGCCTCCACCCAGAGTAAAGTGACAGTGGGCCAGGTGTCTGATTGGTACAACCCCCTGGGATGTTGTACCTACCCACCCACCTCCCCTTACAGCCACCCCGCACACTAAATGCCTCAATGCTCACCAATACTGTAAAACACATATACTTAGCAGCTATAACCAATAATGTGCTTACAATACAACAATTACGAAGAACAAAACACAGCTTTATTTTAGGGAAAGGGCTGGGGAAAGGGGTATCAGGACACATGATTGCTGTGTGGAAGATAAAACGGTTGAATGAGGTTATCAAAGCCCGTAGGCCAAAACATTAAACAATGCCCACCCCCACTGGTACCAGAGCACACCCTCTATGTCCTGACTGGGTACCCAGGTTTAATGCAGGCCTGCTAGATGCCATGAGTTGGCTGGCATTGGGGCCCTTGAAGTAGCTCTCTAGGATGCTAGAAATGTTAAGCATTAATCCCTTTTGTCAGGCAAGCCCTGGGTTACTCATGGTCCTGTAGACTGGAGCTCAGCTACTGGTACAGTAGGTTCATGCAATTCAGGATCAACTGCTCCAATTGGCAGCAAGCAAAGGGGCTGGGATTATTGTCCAGAATCAGTGGCTAGCAGCAGACCAATCTTGGACTGATTGAAGATTCTTGCAGCTTTTAACCTTCTGACTTGCTTGAAGACTCCTGCAGCTTGTCACTTTCAGCCCACCAAGCAGGCCAGATTATAGGGCCCAGATGCGAGGCCTGCTAAGTCACAAGTAATCCAGACCCGAGAAGGACCACACAGTCCTGCTCTCCTAATGGGTCCAGAGTGCCCTAGCACTTAGACATGCACCTGTTGCCCATTGCCCCTGCAACCTAGTCTGCCTCACTCGATAGGGAGTTGCAGTTTCCCTACCTGGCTCTACTTGCAGCCAGGAAGATTTTCAGCTCTCGCCTTTTCTAAACAGAGACCAGCAGCTCTGGTGTGTAGCAGTAAGTTCTCTAAATTCCACCTTGCCAGAGGCTTTTGGCTAGTGACTTGCAGACTCTGGATTTGATCTCCACCTTTCCTCAGCTGTTTTTTATCAAAACAACAGGCACCCAAACTCTGGATACCTGTGTAACCCCTAGGTGGCACTATCCCAATGGATACTACCCCTGCCCGCTTGGCTAGTAGCAGGTTAAGGGGGTTGAGTTCTGAAACGGGTGCCTTCACCCAGAGGTCAGGGTTGGTAATGGTCAAGATAACCTGGGCACAGCCCTCCGGGACACTGTAACCTCCCTCTTTCCCCTCTAGTGGCCTGAACACTGTACAATAATCACTTTCACAATACCCCTGGTACACCACACAAGATCCCACACTGTTTGCACTTACCACCAGGGCTGGTTCCTCTGGCTCGACCCTGGGGACCCCCTGTAAAACAAGGTTATGCACAGCAAATAGCAACAGTACAGCACTTTGAGCACAAACTGGAACCACAGTCAGATTACATGCAGAAAAAGTTAGATCTGATTTATTCAGGGGACTTGAACAAGGAAGGGGCAAAATCAGGTTAATTAGCTTAAAGGTTGTATCAATCAAGCAGTTATGCATGCTGTTTGAGTCCCCCCACAAAGTCACACCTCTGGGTACCCAGGTGGAGAAGAGATGGGCTAGCCAGGACTGTTGCCCGGGGTTGTAGCTGGTTGGAGCCCTGTGATGGAAAACACAACATGCACAGTACACAATATTTGTAATCCAGAGCCAGAGGGCTTAGTTCGTAAAGGAAACAAAACAAGACAATCAGATGACACACTCAGATTAAGCTGTTGTTGCAGGGAGCTACCCTGGTATTTACTCACGATACCCAAGACTGGACACAGGCTGGACGAAAATCGAGACTGCAGGTGGCTGATCTGGAATGCCAGGAGAAGCAGGGCCCACATGAGTCACAGAGGCATCGTTCCTGTTCAAGTGTGGAACAGGGGGCTGATCCCCAGGCAGGTCTCTCGTTGATGGCTTCTCTGTGCAGTGGGTAGTCTGGCTGGGCCAGTCTGGCAAGGTCCAGACCGCATGGGGACACATTCGGATGGTCCGTTTTGGGCTGGATACAGCTTCCAGCAAGCAGAACACAGTTCACACAGTGGGGAACTAACTCACAAGCCACTAGCAGCTCATAGCACATTTACATGTATGGGAATTCTAATGTACCAGGCAAAGCACTCCCCGGTCACAATCGCAAACACTCTGCACACACCGGAAGCTTAGGGGTAGCTGGAACTCCTGACAGGCCGATCGCATTCAGCAAAATCTTCGGTCTTCTTCAGGTTGAGCCTGGCCCACTTCAGTAACTTACTTTAGTCACACAAACTTGGATTTTGTCCAAAATAATTCTCTTCTCTCCCTCTCAGGAGCAGCTGGCAGACATGCAAGCCAAAAACTCAGCCCTTTCACAGTTTTCCCATGCGAATCCACTCAGGATTGTTGCCTAAATACACTTTAACTCTTCTCATTTCACTTTCCAGCTCAGAACTAACTGAAATCTGCAAGCAGCCCGGGACTTCCCCAAGATCCAAAAGGTTTGGTTGGCTGATTTGGCTGTCAGTGAAAGCAAGAGTCCCCCCCCCCCTCTTCAGTTGCAAAAAAGGGGCAAAAAGCTCAAAACCACAATTCCTACAGATTTTGACTTCAGACAGCTCCTGTAGTCCGGCTACATTTTAGGTCCCACCAGAACTGATTGGTCCAATTTGCAGTCCAGGACCAAGATAGTGGAGACAAAACAAAACAGTCCTTGCTACAAAGAAAGCAGGTTAGACAAACTACATTATCATTATCACTCTAAATGATTTTCAGCAAATAGTTACATCTTTCAACAGAGTTCTCTCTCAGATTACTTATGCTGCAATAGGCAGCTCTTAAAGATACAGTACACAGAGGCTATACGGGCTCTGGTAATCACATTTAAACTGCTAAAATGTAGGACACCAGCCTGGCAGTGAGCATTTAGGCAAGCTCAAGGAAGACTTTTTGGGAACCCCCATTTGTAGGGGAAATTGCTACACCTGCAAACTTTTTTTTCTCTCCAGTGTCCCCAGAATCAGGTACAGTGCCAACTTTTAGCTCAGGCACACACACACAGTTCCACAACCCCTTTTCACTGGCTCAGGGTTTTCCCACACTGATGCAGGCTCACTGCAACACTGGGTCTCCAAAACCACCAGAAGCTTTCACTGAACTTCCTTGAATGTTCAGCTGCAACACCACAATTCTTTCAGCTTCCTCTTTCCCACTCTCAGACCACTGACCGACTAACCAATTAAGTACTGCAAAAGGCCTCCTGTCCTTCCAACACACAGTCTGAGCCCTTCTTGACTCAATCAGACTCCAGACCAGACTACCCAAACTGCCCAATGTCCCTGGAGTTTCACCCAAATGTCTCAACTTCTGATTGGTTAGATCCTGCTGACAATCACAAATATTAATAATCATTAACCCAGTTCAATTATTGATTTGTATAGGGTCTTTGGTGCCTAGAAATAGTTCACACCTCTCTCATAAGTCATTTCAGCTGCCTTTTGGGTGCCTAAGTTAGTGATTGGCAGTTCATAGGGGTCAGAGTGCTAAAGATGACTGCTAACATCACAGTCTCACACAGTTCTTATAGCAGTCCCTACTTCAGAATGTTCTTGCAGCCCAACAGCACAGGTTATAGACATTATTTCCAAATTGGTTTGCAGCAGCCTTTGTCATTTATTGTCCAGCTGCAAAATTATTTCTTAACTCACTTTGGTTTGCCTGTCACGGCTCCTGTTTCACAGTGTCCCCACCCCCCGACAGCCAGGGAGCTCATTATTATTTAAGCTGCCCTCATTAGTATTCATAGCAAACCCCGATCTCTCTAGCACTATTGGCCCTTTTAAAATAACATGTGCAGCTGCTTCTCAGCCAGTTTCTCCAGGTGTCTGACCCTGGATTAGCCTGTAAAGTGGGCTGAGAGCACTGGGGAGGCAACTGGTGAGCGTTTACAGTGGTGAGAAGACACTGGGTGGCTACAGCGCATGTGCGGACTACCGACTTGCTCCGAGGAGCAGAACCCAGCACAGAGACTCCGTGACTTACTCCTCTGGCCCCAAAATGGCAAAACTAAACACAGGGGCTGGACGGGGACTCAGGGAACCTCTATGATCCTGGACTGGCAGCGTGATGGCAACGGGAGGAGCGGGAGCAAGGGTGGGGTCCCTGGGCATCATCATATAGTTAAAGTACCAGGGCACCCCCCCCCATTTTTCTGCATTAAAGCCTGCAATTTTTTAAAAATAACTTCAATGTTCTTACTTTTCATACATTTCGGGGGGTTCTTGGTTCTCATTATCCAGCTGTAGCATGATTAAGCCTGACCACTTCGACAAAGTGACCATCTCCATCGGTCAGGTAAAAAGCATCACATTTTAACTTGCCATATCAGAGCTGAGGTCTCCTTGCTTCCTTTATATTTCTGAAGAGACCACTCTCCTGGGTTCATTACTTATAGTGTACTCTGGCCAATGAAAGGCTCACAGGTGTTTAATGGGGAGCTTGGCAATTAGAAGAAGGTCACAATTCTCCTACATTTAAATCAGCACAAAAGGTTTGCAAGCTCAACCCCTATTTTTACAATACATCATGGTAAGCCCTATCCATGGGGGTTACACTATTACTGACCTCAGGAGGGTGACAGTTGGGGCGTATAATTTACTAATACTAGCCCCAGGAGGGTGACTGTTAGGGGGGGGTGCGATAACATCCTGAAGCTCTTTTGTCCAATTTGCTGTTTTTCCCAATGCCATTTTAATGGTGCATTTTTTGCTGCGTGATTATTCCCGCGCTAAGTTGACTGGGTGCTGATGTAAAAGATCCCATAGGACTTCAGAAAAAGAAATGGGGAAGTTCTGGTCACTCATGAAAATAGGCTTTATGCTCATGGTTTCTCCAGATTTTAAATAAATCAATCAAATGAAGTTCCTGGACAAATTTCACTGAAATACTACCAACAGCATAGTTTGATTCAGTTTCAGTTGGTTCGCATCTTTATCACCCACCCCCACCCCCAAGGAGAACCCTGAAAATAGGCAGCACTGTCTGGCCCTCCCTTCCCAGTCAATGAAAAGTAAATTAATAAATAAAAATTATACAAAGAGGCAACATTTGTCTAAAGTCCTAGGTTTCTGTGCCCCTCCCCACGACCTACATGTGGCCCAATTTTCAAAGGTTGAAACAGGACTTGTAATTTTAGTGTAACCCCTAGGTGGTGCTATCCCTAGGGCTACTACCCCTGCCTGCTTGGCTAATAGCAGGTTAAGGGGCCTGGATAATGAAACGGGTGCCTCCACCCGGAGGTCAGGGTTGTTAGTGGTCAAGCTAACCTGGGCACAGCCCTCTGGGACACTGTACACCCCTCTTTCCCTTCTAGTGGCTGGAACAATATATAATAATTACTTTCACAATGACCCTTATTCATCAGGCAATTACCCACACTGTTTGCACTTACCAACAGGGCTGGTTCCTCTAGCTTAACCATGGGGAACCCCTGTAAAAACAAGGTTAAGCACAGCAAATAGCAACAGTACAATACTTTTGGCACAAACTGGAACCACAGTCAGGTTAAATGTAAACAAAGTTAAATCTGATTTATTCAGGGGACTTGAACAAGGGAGGGGCGTAATCAGGTTGATTTGCTTAAAAGCAGTATTAATCAGACAGCTAGGCATGCAGTTCAGAGTCCCTACACAGTCACACACTCTAGGTACCCAGGTAGGAAAATGGTGGACTAGCCAGGAATGTTGCAGCTGGTTGGGGCCCTGTGATGGAAGAAAGCAACATGCACAACACACACTATTTGTAATCTGGAGCTGGAGGGCTCAGTTTGTGAAAGAAAAGGGAACAAGACAATCAGATGACAACACTTTTAGATTTAGCTGTTGTTGCAGGGAACTACCCTGATGTTTACTCACGATACCCAATACTGGACACAGGCAGGACAAAATCGAGACTGCAGGCTGTTGAGCTGGAGTGCCCAGAGAAGCAGGGCCCACACGAATCACCGAGGCATCATTCCTGTTCAAGGCATTAAGCAAGGGGCTGATCTCCAGGCCTGTCTCTCGTCGATGACTTTCTCTGCATAGCAGGTATTCTGGCTGGGCCAGTGTAGCAGGGCCTAGGCAAATGGATATGGATTCAGTCCGTGGAGCTGGATACAGCCTCCAGCAAGCAAAACACAGTTCAGACACACAGTGGGGAACCAAATCACGACCCACTGTAAGCACACAGCACATTCACAT
The DNA here is from genome assembly GCA_016271365.2 of Neoceratodus forsteri. NCBI lineage: Eukaryota > Metazoa > Chordata > Ceratodontiformes > Ceratodontidae > Neoceratodus > Neoceratodus forsteri. The sequence continues at coordinate 238,960,965 of JADMNL010000026.1, forward strand.
GTAAGGAAATTCCACTGTACCAGGCAAATGGCTCTCTGTTCGCAATTACAGAGTCTCTGCACAATCTGGGAGTTCAGAGGTAGCTGGAAGTCTTGACAGGCTGATCGCATTCAGCAAATCTTCAGTCTTCTTCAGGTTAAAGTGTGGTCCCAATTCAGTGACTTAATTCGCTCTCCAAATTCAGATTCAGTCCGTAAAAAGCACAAGTTCCCTCTCAGGAACAGCAGGCAGGCATGCAGGCCAAACTCAGGCCTTTCCACAGTTCTCCTGCGCGAATCCACTATGGATTGCTGCTCGAATTATCTTTAGCTGTTACTTCTTCACTTCCTGACTCAGATCTGACTGAAACTGCATGCAGTGTGGGACTTTCCCCAAGATCCAAAAGGTTCGGTTGGCTGAGCTGTCTGTCAGTCACAACAAGGGCTCCCCCTCCAGGTCATTTTAGACGCCAAAAGCCCAAAACTACAATTCCTACAAGTTTTGGCCCCACCAAGCCCCTGTAGGCAGGCTCTATTTTAGAACCCCAAATGTACTGATTGGCCCATTCTGCAGTCCAGGACCAAGATGATGGAAACAAACAGAACTGTCCTTGCTGCAATTAAAACAGGTTAGAACAAACTGCAATATTATTATCAGTCTAATAGATAATCAGCAAATAAGTACATGTTCAAACAGAACTCCCTCTCAGATTAATTATGACTGCAATCCAGGCAGATCTTAAAGAGACAGTACAGAGGCTATACAGGCACTCTCTGGCAATACATTTAAACTGCTAAAACGCAGAACACCAGCCTGGCAGTGAGCATTTAGGCAAGCTCAAGGAAGACTTTTCAGGAACCCCATTTATAGGGGGGTTACACCCTTGTCTGCCTGGAGAAAACTTGGCATCCGTATCAAGTCTGTACCATCATGCATCAGTTAACATAAACTTATTACTTTATTATACATATTCACTACACTTCATTATACTATATCCATAAGGACAATACTTATGCATGTTTCATACAGGTAATACTGATTCCACTATGATTAACATACTTGTGACATCACGATACTGATTCATGTTATAACTTCCTGTACATTAAACAATGTAGGAGGGGGATCTTCCCTATCAGCTAACTTGGGGCTGGATGGGGCGGGGCACCGTACTGAGAAGGAAGAACAATCAACCTGGAATTGGCCTTTAAGCTCAGTTTGGGTAGTGAGCTCTGAGAAATATAAACACCTTTGTGAACCACATTGAGAAGCAAATCCACTGGCCTCCCGGGAGAATCATAACTGAAGCGCAATACTGGCTTGACAGCTCAGCCAGTCTTTCTGGGGGGAACAGCCACAGTCTCTGTACTTTCAGCACTAACTTTGGAGCTTTCGTCATTCGTGAGGGGTGCCTCTGCATGGATGGGAATGTCCAAATTGGGAGCACTGTCAGCTCCTTGCTCTGCAGACTCTGCTTCCACAACACTTGGCTCATTTAGAGAAGGTTCTGGCACAATTAGGCTTTGTGGCACTGAAGGGGGCTGTCAGCACTCTCATATTGTTGTTCAGGTTCTGGTGTGTCACCAGGGAGACTCAGACCATCAGTCCGTTCATCGGGCAATTCACGCAGTTCCACAAAACACAGAGAATCCGCAACCTCAGGTGTGATGCTTTGCACCTCACTTTCAGGGAGCATTGGCTCCAAGGACGAAGCTGGGGGGTTAGGCAGTCCAGAAGGCCCAGCTTTATCCCCACAATTAGTCATAGGGTTACCTCGAAACAGCTGACTCAATTCATAGGAGGGGTGATAGGCACTGTCACACTCACTCAGGTGGACTGACAATCACTATCATTCTGGGCCTGCTGCAGGAAAAACCTTAATTCTGTAACTACTGGGGTAGGTTGACTCTGTTTCTTTTTTGCAGCAGCACGAGGCCAGGGGAGGCAATGTCTGCTGGCTCAGCTTCAATAATAACATGGCTGATAGGCAGCAAGTGGTTATGGTGCATGGTCTTGACAGCTTTGGAGTTATTCTCTGGGCGTACCTTGTTTGTTTGTTTGTTTATTCGCTTAACGGGTAAGCACACTGGAAAACTAGTTCCTTTTACAGGTACGACCCACATAAAATTACATATATTCAATACAAAAAACATACATATACAGTACAAATATAGCAGACATAAAATGTCTTTGTTACAAAAAAAATAATCATAAAAAAATTTACAGTCAAATTGAGATTCAAAAAACATCCTTAGTTCATCTGCAAACATTTTAGCAGAACACAACTGTCAAATATCACAGGGAATTTCATTCCAAATAAATGGAGCAATATAAGTAAAGGCTCTCTGTCCACTTTTAGTTTTCATTAATGGAATTTTGAGAACTATACCATCTGACCTGTGCCTAGAAAATGAGCCCTCATTATACGGCCTCAACAGATTACACAATTTTTGTGGAACTCCAGAATTAACAATTCTATGTGTAAATTTAGCTACATAATAATAAAAATTTAATGGAACCGGTAGCCAACCCATTTCTTTCAAAATCTCACAATAATGAGATAATTTAGGACAATTTAAAGCAAATTTAGCAATCAACTGAAGTAAAGTGGATTTCCTAGAGATCACTGTCGCAGAAGCAGTATCAGTTACAATGGCAGCATAATTCACAATAGGAACTAAACAATGTTTAGAAATCGCTAACCTAGACCCCGAAATAAGAAATGAACGAATTCTATACAAAGGAGCAATTCTACAATGAATTCTTGAGGTTACCCTCATAAAATGAGGTTCATAACTTAAATTTGAATCTAATAATACCCCAAGATACTGAAATGTATCTACTTGATCAAACAGTGATCCAACAAGAGATTTAATCTGCAAGCAATGTCCCACAGATCTTAATCTAGCTGAGGTTCCAAAAACCATCACCTTTGTTTTTGATTTATTTAAGACCATTTTACAAGCCATAAGGGATGATTTAAAATTACACATTTCTTCTGTTAAGGAATCTCCTAGGTCCCCAACAGAAGAACCCTGCTTGTATATAATTGCATTATCTGCGTAAAGAGTTAGAAAAGTATTATTAATTACATTCACTTGCTGATCAAAAAATAAAGAAAACAAAAGCGGTCCTAGTATGGAGCCTTGTGGGACCCCACACTTTACCAATACAGATTCAGAAACAACACCTCCATACTTAACCCTTTGAAACCTATTGGTTAAGTAATCCCTTATCCAAACCAGAAAAGACTGTCCAGCTCCCAAAAATTCTAATCTAGAAACTAACAACTGGTGATCCACTGAGTCGAATGCCTTGGTCAAGTCCATGAACATGGCACCAGTCAAACAACCTTTATCCATACCGTCCAATACCGTGTTCGTGAACTCGACCAAGGCAGTCTCAGTACTTCTTCCTTTTCCGAAGCCATGTTGGTTCTGAGACAGTAATCCCAGAGAATCCACATATTCAGTCAACTGATTATAAACTGTCCTTTCCTGGACTTTAGCCAGGGCAGACAAAATTGAAATCGGTCTGTAGTTACCAAACTCCTGATGTGAACCAGACTTAACAAGCATTTGTCAATGCCGAATGTTTGCTTGCTGGCATTGGGATTGGTAGTGTAGGAATTAGACAGCTGCATAATAGGAATGGCAGTGAAGTATTGAACTGAAGCCAACCCTGCCACCACCCTGCAGATACGGACAGGCATTGGGGTGTGCCTTTGGGTCATCAGGCATAATGGCCACACCATTTCACCACACCCCACCCTGCAGACACTGACAAGTGTCACTGTGTGCCTTGGGATCTTTGGCCCTTATGCACCCCATGCCATTAGGAAATGCAGTGAGATGGGTGCGGTAGGAGAATGGGGTGAACTTTGAGGGAAGAGTCCAAGGCATGCCTCAATGCCTCTCAGTGGCTGCAGGGTGGAATGGTATGAGCATCACAGGCAAGAATCCCAAGTCACACCCCTGATGCCTGTCATTCTCTATAGGGTGGGGTGTTATAGTTGAATAGCCTAATACCTCAGGCATTCGTTGGTATTTTCACTCCAAATTTTCAACATGTTTGTTTTGTGACCCCACCTCATGAACAGGGGAATATCAGTTTGTTATGGCTGTCTTATGCACAGTGACTCGACATTTAGCACCACAGGTGCAAAAATATTCCGAACAGGATGTAAAAAATGACAGCTGTACTCTTTCATGGGGAGGTGTAAAAATGGCTACATTGCAAATGTGTAGTAAAAATATTTAAAAAAATGGTGAAGTCACGAGCGTACATAGAAACTGTGCAACGCACACCCGTAATATAATTAGGTTGGCGATTTCTTACAGCAGATTGTCAACTCAGGCATTTTGGTGCCTCCGATCATGAACAGTGTCACTGTGATTTTCTTTATCTGTGCCGAACAATGATTTCCCACAGCGATACGCATCTCTGCACTGAAAGTGTGAAAACACACTTCGCCATGATGTGAAAACGCAGCTGTACTGCTCCATAAGGAAGTGTGGAAAAATGCCACTGGTGAAAATCTGGACTGAAAATATTACAAAGTCATGAACTAACGAGGGTGCTTGGAAACTGTGCAATACTCACTCGTAACACAGTCATTTTATGGACTTTTGTCACAAATTTTCAACATAGCCATTTTAAGACTCTGCTCATGAACAGTGTAACTGTGATTTTCTTAATCTGTCCTAAACATTGCTTTGCGCACCAACAGCACCATTGTGCGCTACATGTCTGGCATACATTTTGGTGACATATGAAAAATTGCAGCTGTACTGTTCATAAGGAGTTTAATAAAATGGACATGTTGAAAATCTGGAGTAAAATATTAAATTTGCAAACTTATTTAGCATGCATAGGAACCGTGCAACGCATGCTCTAGAAAAGTCATTTTTAGGAATTTTTCACCAATTCTCAACATAAATATTTTAAGACCTCTGCTCATGAACAGTGTCACTGTGATTTTCTTAATTTGTCCTGTACATTGATTTCAAGATACCGACTGGTCGCCATTGTGCGCCATATGTGGAAACATTTTTGGTGAGATGAAAATGTCAGCTGTACTGTCATAAGAAGGTGGTAAAATGGCAATGTTGAAAATATGGAGGAAAATATTGAAAATTCACGCCCTACGAAGGCGAGGAGAACTGCGCAATGCACGCAGTAAAACAGTCATTCTTAGGACTTTTCACCAATTTCAACATAGCCATTTTAAGATGTCTCACCATGAGCAGTGTCACTGTGATTTTCTTAATTTGTCCCAGACATTGATTTTCATGACAATCGATCTGCCCATTGTGCGCTACATAGACGGAAACAATGTTTTAGGCAAGATGTGAAAATGACAGCTATACCTCGCCAGAAGGTGTGGTAAAATGGCAATGTTGAAAAAATCTGAGCGAAAATATTGAAAATTCACAACTTCCGAGCCTGCGTGAGGAACTGCTAAGTAACTTGATCAGAAACAGTCATTTTTGAAGGCCCTATTAACATGTTTTGGGAGCCCTTTCATGATTATGTCACCGTGGTGTTGTTCAGTCCGGGCGGTGATTCAGACATGCCTCTGTCATTAAATCATCCTTCGGGTGAATAACCATGACAGACATCACTCATGAGAAGGTCCTGAAACCCCATGTTGGTACTTTGGTAAAAATTCAAAAATGCCTGAGATATAACAGTTGAAACCTCTTTCAGCCGCATTATACGAGCTACCGCATTTCCTCAGTTCGCTGTTCGCTTTGAAGAGTGCAGACGTGTTCCCGGTCCATCAAGATCGTCAAGCGCCAAGGTGCGGAGGTAAGTATATGGTGGGGGAGTGGGGAGGCTGGTGTGCAAGTGGTGGGTAATGGTGTTGTGGAGGGGCGCCATGGGACCGCTTCTTCACAGGTGAAAAAGCGGACAACGGGGATGTTTGTCGCACTGGGGTGGCCTTGCGCATGGCACAAGGACGCTGGGGTGGAAGTTCAGCTAACGGGATTGGGTACCTCGTCGGCTCACAATTCGTTTGCCACGCTGGGTGGCCTCCCGCTGGCACTCACTACTGGGGTGGCGGAGCAGTGCAGCCGACGGATCTCCGCATCCCATATGATTATTGACACGCTGGTGTGGGCACCCAGCGTGGCATTTGTGGCGCTTGGGGAGGCGGGACAGAAGCAGCACAGCCGACGGGATTGGGCACCCGGTCGTTATACAGTGCGGCGCATGGCCGCTGCTGGTGGCATCTATCGGAGCTGCTGCGAGCAGCCTTATCTTATTGCTGCTCACTCAAGCATAGCTCCCTCAATCTGAGGCCACTGCATTTTGGAGCGTGTCATAGACAGCTCCAAAATGCATTGGCTTACAGGGTCCGTGCCTGCCAGCATACTGACTGAATTGGAGGAGAAGGTGACACACCTCCGAAATCTCCGATGATGGCACTATGTTTCTTGCACATGTGTGCAAGCAAACATAAAAATGGGAGTCACCAAGGAATGTTTCCAAATGTCAGGTATAATACCTGTCAAAAAAGACAAATTAAAAATAACACTAATTGGATACGCTAAAACTGAAGCAGCATCTGTCACTAGATAGGGGCATAGGCCATAAGAGCCCGCTGAGCTATCCCTTTTAATATGTCATAACAACCTCTCAACCTCTTTTGGGGTACGGTTATCTTTGAGACCATCAGTATATCCTTGATGAGTTACATCAAACTGGTCACTACAAGAGTTAAATGAAGCAGTAAATTTTGAATTAAACTTGTTAGCTATTTTTATAGGACAAGTTAACAGATCACCATTCAGTTTCATCAGACTCAGTTGTCAAACACTAGGTTTTATCAAGGTATTAATTGTTTTCCAAAAAGTTGTAGCATTAGACAAACCTTCATATTGTTTTTGATGAATAAAATCTATTTTAGATTTCTTTATCTGGGCCTTACATTGATTCCGTAATGTCCTATAAATGTGATAACTAGATACAGAATTTCTGCTTTTATACATTTTCCACACCTTATCCTGTTGTCTCATGAGTTTAATCAAAGAAGGTGTTAACCACCCATGAATCTTCCCTCGAACCCTTCTTTTAACAAAGGGAGCAAACTGATCCAAAACATGTGTAAACTCAGTAATAAAGAAATCCAAAGCAAGGTTAACATCAGAAATGGAATAAATAAGACCAAGCTACCTTATCCAACTGTAAACAAAATGTATGCACATCAAAATTTGTAAAAGATCTTGAAATCTTTATAATTGGCTTTGGTTTCTTTGGTCCACCATGGTTCCATATACAGAATACTGGATGATGGTCACTTAAGGCATCAGAAATCAAACCACATTTTATCACATTAATAGGCTTATTTGATAATATCCAATCCAACAATGTGTGGTTACCAGATTTGTTATTGTGTTGAGTAGGCAGAGTGACCAATTGTTGCAAACCAGAGTGAAACAAAGCAGTGTTTAATTCTGAAACACCAGAACCAATCCAATTTAAATTAAAATCCCCTAATACTATAAGCTCTCCAAAAGCCCTATTATTTAATTTGTCTACAAATTCCTGAAAACCAAGTTTACTACCGTTAGGTGGAAGATATACACAACAAATTGTTAATTTCTTAACAGAGCCCAGTGACAACTGAATGGTAATGTGCTCACAATAATCCAAAGTATCATTAAAAATACAGGACTCATTTACCACTAAATTATCCTTAATATAAATCAAAACCCCTCCCTCTCTACCAGTAATATGATCTTTTCTTAACATTTTATAAGTAGAAATACATACAGTATTTCAGAATCTAAGGCAGTAGAATTTAACCAAGTTTCACTTAATGCTAAAACATCTGGATCATATAAACTAATCCACGACTCAACCTCGTGAAATTTAGACAGTAGACTTTGAACATTAAAGTGCATAATTTTAAGACCATGAGAAAACTGCATAAAATAGTCACTGTCTGCCATATCATTTACTAAAGGGCCAGGGTTTGTTTCAACATTACCAGGCCGAATTAGTAAAAGTAAGCAATGAGACCAGATCTTTATACAAGTGTGCAAAACACATATTCTTATCTTCTGTTTTCAGATGCTGTACCCCAGATTGTTACTCATATATTTACCTTTACCCCCAAACATCATACTACAGTTAAAGACAAAATCGAAATGCTGATTCTCAAACACGATTTTCTGTTTGTCTTCCTGAATTCTAAAATCATCTTTTAGCATATGATAAAATAAGCCATCAGTGCAAGTCACACAAAATATGTACACTGCACACAATAAAATCCCTCTATTAATCATAGTGACAGTACAATATGATGCCAAACCTATATATAATAAAATAAAAAACAAATCTGCAGATGTCTATGGCCCAGTCTGACTCTGGTCAGACTCCTCGCTCCACTTTGCCATCCCACTTAGCCGCTGCTGCTGAATGAAAGTGCAGGCTTTTGAATAATTGAAGTCGCCCCTCCTCCACTTCCCAAAGCTGCCACCAACGGGAAAAACGTGGAGATCAGAGTAGAGTTCAATATACTTTCAGGTGTTAGAAATAATGCAGCAAGTGGCTAAAAGAGTGTACAGTATACTGGTAGATCATCCAACTTTCCAACTACTACATGAGTAAGATGGTGCCACCTATCAGCAACTTTATGCTTGCCATGTAGTCCCAAATTGCATAACAACACATGGTGTCTGGGCCGTAGCTCTTGAGCATTTACTTTCTTGCCATGCCTCTCTTTGTTGGCGAGATTTCTTTTAGTGGCCATTGTCTGGGCCAGTTGATATGCATGGTTCAATTGATCTTTCAGTTTCTGTACATACTGCAGGTAGTTTCCAGCTCAGACCCCATCTGGAGAGACCCCAAAACAGACATCAACTGGCAGGTGGGCCTCCCTCCCAAAAATGAGGCAGTAGGGGGAGAACAGAGTAGCATTATTTTTGGTGCAATTGTACGCGTGTACCAAGGTGCTAATCTGCTGGCTCCACTTATGCTTGTCTTTTGGGTGGAGGGTGCCCAGCATGTCTAGAAGGGTGCAGTTAAAATGTTCTGGTTGAGGGTTCCCCTCTGGGTGATAGGGGGTGGTTCTTGGCTTCCGAAGCAGGCCCAGAATGATAGTGACTGTCAGTCCACAGAGAGAGCCATATATTTGATTAGCCGACTTTCAAAGTCTCTGCCTTGATCAGAGTGGATCCATTGGGGGGCACCATAGTGGACAAAGAAATTTTCCAGTAGCACCTTGGCCACGGTAGAGGCCTTTTGATCTTTAGTTGGAAAAGCTTTTGCATACCGTGTGAAATGATCCATAACCACTAACACATTCCCAATATTCCACTGATCAGGTTCTAAACACACAAAGTCTGTGCAGACCAGTTCCATGGGGGATGCTGGTAGTAATATTGACAAGGGGGGCAGCCCTCTGAGGCAAGGCTTTCCTTTGCAGGCAATGACTGCAGGTCTTTACATGGTGCTCAACATTGGCCCCCATCTTGGGCTGGTAAAATCGAGATTGTACCAGGTCGAGAGTTCTGTCAATACCGAGGTGCCCCATGTGATTGTGGAGGGACTTCAGTGCCAAATCTTTAAAGGCCGTGGGCAGGATCAATTGCTGCTTGTCTGCTCAACCACTGTGATCCACTGTCTCTCTGTATAACAACTGATTGTGTAACTTCAACCTGGGGCCTTCTTTAAACAAAAGGTCAGTTCGCAAGTCAGGGGAACGAAACTAGGACACATCTTTCCCAGCACCCAGGGCATCAAGTGCTGGGTGAATCATAGGATCTTGGGATTGAGCCCACTGGATGTTGTCATTGTCAGATTGAGGTAGTGCACTAATATCTAGAGTGGAGAAATGGCAATAGGCAGCCAGTATGCAGGTATCAGGAGGGCTCAAGCAATCTACTAAACAGTCCACTGTGTCTGTAGACATCTGTTCATCTCTATCAAACTTTTGGCACAATGCTGGGATGTCAGGTTCGGACAACCTGACCCAATCACTCTTGGAGACTGGCCTTTGTGACAGGGCATCAGCATCAGTATGGTTCAGTCCTGGCCTGTATTCAACAGCATAACCATAGGTTGATAAAGCAGAGAGTCACCGGTGCCCAGTGGCTTCCAGCTTAGCTGAAGTCTGTACATAGGTTAACAGGTTATTGTCAGTCTTCACCAATATCTTTGCCCCATAGAGGTACTCAAGAAACTGGTCAACAATGGCCCATTTTAGGGCAAGGAACTCCAGCTTGTGCACAGGATAGTTTCGTTCTGACGGGGTCAAGCTCCTGCTGGCAAAAGCCACTGGTCTCAAACCACCCTCATGGTCTTGATACAGCACAGCTCCTAGGCCCAGCAGACTAGCATCCGTATGCAGCACATAGGGCTTGGTAGGGTCAGCATAGGCGAGGATGGGGGCATGGGTGAGCTGGTATATGACTTCATGGAAGGCTGCTTCACATTTGGTGTCCAGCGGGGCCCAAAAGGTTCACCTGTTCGGAAGTATACTTTCTCGGGTTCTTTGACAGCCCCTTTCTTGTATTTAAGGTTGGTAGGGGGGTAACCCTGGGTGAGATTCAGGAGCGGGCGAATCACCTTGGAATAGTCTTTTATGAACCTGCAGTAGTAGCCACAGAACCCCAGGAAACGTTGTAGTTCTTTTAAGTTATGAGGCTGGGTCCAAGTAGTCAGTGACTCGACCTTACTGGGATCGGTCTCTATCCCTTCTGCAGATACTATGCGCCCCACATACTTCACAGAGATTTGAAAAAACTGGCACTTGTCAATGGACAGCTTGAGGCAGAAGTCTTCCAATCGGTCTAGGACTTTAAACAGTCAGGTCTTATGCTCCTCTAATGTGCCTCCAACACAATGAATCATCTAGGTACACTAGGCATTCCAGCAAGTTCATATCTCCCACCGCACATTCCATCAGTTGCTGAAAGGTGGCCAGGGCACCTGAAATCCCCTGTGGCATTCTCAGGAATTTGTAGAACCCCCAAAGGACAGATGAAGGCTGTTTTCTCATGGTCCTCCGTCGCCATCGGAATCTGGTAATATCCACTGCAAGATCCAATACTGAGAACCATTTGCTCCCATTCAAGCAATCCAGGGCATCTTGTATACGGGGCATGGTGTACTGATCTGGGATGGTCCACTGGTTCAGGGTTTGATTCAACACACATCCTCACCGACCCATTCTTCTTACGCACAACCACAATGGGAGAGACATATGGGCTCCTTGATTCCTGTATCATGCCAGCAGTGAGCATTTCCTGCAGGTGTCTCCTCACATCATCTATGTCCACTGGGGTGAGGCGTCAGGGTCTCTCTCAAAATGGACGGTCATCATGCAGGCATATATGATGCTCTGCACCCTGGACAAACCCCACGTTCCATTCTTTTAATGAAAACACTTGGTCTCTCTGGGCGAATTTCTTGCTAATCCTAGCCTTCCATTCATCTAGCAGCAGGCAATCACCAAAGTCAAATAAGTCCGGGGTCACTCTCTCCTTTTGGCCAGAGTACTTGTTATTGGGTAATACTGCACTGTCTGCCCAGTGTACTGTAGCTAGAGTGCACCATCTGTTCACCTGGACTTCCTGATCTGACACATTTCAAATCTGAACCATCAATCATCATGCATAGGCATGGGCAGGCAAGATGCTGAGTTTAACCAATAATCATTCTGGAAACTTTCCATCACCTGGTGCATCCAACATTAATATTTTGTTCTTTACGTTTCTCTTTAGGTGGACTTCTCCATGGATTGTGCATTGGGCGTTGGGGGCCAATACCAAGGAGTCAGGTTCCCTTTTCCACACTATCCCTATTGGCTCATCTGGGTCCTCTTCATTGGGTTTCTGTTGTAAGTCATATGCCCTTTTCACTAAAGCTGGAATTCTTAGGGGCCCATCCAGTCAAGTTGCCCTTGTTTCTCATGGCAGAGTTGTGCTAGTCTCCCAAACATGTGGGCGTTTGTTCCAATTAACAGGGAACCCCATCATACAGTCCGGTGGGGGGGACACACTAGGGCCAGTGTCTTTACTTGCTCCTCTACACCAGTTACAGTTGGAGAAAAAGACAACCAGAGGCAGACATATCCTAGGTAGGGATAAGACTTGTTGCTCAGCCCCCACACATGTAAGCCTTCCAAGGGTTGTAGGGGTACATCAGGCAGATGCTTTTGATACCAGTCTTGGAACACTATAGTTACTTGAGATCCACTGTCAAGCATGGCCCGGGCAGACACACCATTCACTATCACTGTAGTTTCGATTGAAGGGCCCATCACCTTGGACCATTCTGGGTGACAATAGCAGGGGCCGGTACAGATGACTTAGCCACAAAGAAGTTGGAGTTGGGATTTCCTGAGCCTTCACTGCGGTCGTTTCCAGCACCCCTTGGCCATGGTTTTGCTTTCCGTAGCTCCCCTTGAAGTCTGTATACAACCTTATCTAAGTCTTTTGGGGACCGGCGTTCTTTCTTTATATGCCCCTCCTTCCCACAATTATGACAGAGTATGCTTTCTAGAGTCTGGAGTGACCAAGGCATCACATTTGGAGCTGAGGCGGGGGTACCACCAACAGAAAATCGTGATTCAACCTCTGTCTGGCGTGTGGTGAGCATGGGGAGACCCCTCAGTAATTCCCTCACTTCCATAGTCAATTCATCAATCTTTGAGCTGCTGTCAACAGGGGATGCCTGGGAGTGCACCCCCAACCCCATGGCAGCACACTCTGAGAGGGGTTTGGGCCCATTGTATCTCTGGAATGGGCATGTAGGAAAGTGGTAGCCCTCATTTCTTGGACCTCTTGCAGTATCTCGCCCTAGGGTGGAGCGTTCTTGCAAACCTCCTGATGTTCAACTGGCACTGTATTTCGCCCCTGAGCATCACTCACATGTGCATTCTCGGTCACCTGGGCAACAGCAACAGCAAATACAGGAGAGGCCCCCCACACATGGCTGCCTCCTCCCAATCCTCCGAATTTCCTTCATCAGTCCATCACAGGTAGGAGGCACATCCAACTGGGAAGCAAAGCGTAGTTGGAGCAGCAATAATTCAGAGAATGGGGCTGACTTGAGAAGTCGGTCCACCCTATTCTGATCTAACTTAGCTGGGACCATGCCACCTTTCTTTAGGCATTCCTCTAGCACCACTTCGAGTCGAGGCACATACACAGATAAGGGCTCCCCTGGATATTGCTGAGTGTTTTTGACCCTACCCCACAGGTCCTCATCCAAATTGGGACTCCCATACACATTTTCCAATGCATTCAAAAAATCTTCTGCAGTTACTTCTGGATTACTAGCCTGTGTAGCATGGATAGTAAGTTGGGCCGGGCCTCTGAGGCTTTCAACCACCTTTCTCCTCTTCTCTGGTTTGGGGCATTGCCATTCTCGGATTTGATGGGCAACATAGTCTATCCAAGTCTCCCAATTGTCCTCCCCCTTGGGTGTGGGGAGGGTGCCTGAAAACATCCTCAGCCGGTGATACGAGTCATGACTAACTGCAGGCATGGAGGTGAGCATAGGAGCCGGTGAAGGAACAGGCACAGGAACTAGCAGGGGTGTTGGAGAAGGAACACCCCCATGTGGCAGGAATAACTTCTTGAAGTCCTCTACAGCCTCCCCCTACTCCAGTAACAACTTGCCTAACTTCCCCTCGAAAGTCTCAGATAAGGGTGGGGGCTCATCCCCCCAGGGTCTTTACTGTCCTTAGTTATTACCCTCCAGGTGGCTGGGACTCCTTCTGGAGTGATAATCTGGGGCATCTTTGAACTGTCCAGGGGGTCGCTACACTCCACCAAGGCCATGAGAGTTTGGGCAGTTAAATCAGCCTGCCAACCCACCACTACTGCTTTTTTCAAACATTCAACTTAAGAAAGTACCCCTTCAACAGTGTCCTTACTAGTGCCCATAGGTATATCCAGTATTAGCAAAGCATTATGGGGGTCAATTTCCTGCCCTGTACACCACCCCACCAACTGGTGCACAGCCACTTCTGTTGGGGTAGCCATTTATGTTTGACAATAATTCATAATTACGGTCACTAGAAGGTACAAAATCCCAGCGGTGCCTCCAAGATGTAACCCCTAGGTGGTGCTATCACAAGGGCAACTATCCTTGCCTGCTTGGCTAGTAGCAGGTTAAGGGGCCTGGGTAATGAAACGGGTGCCTCCATCCGGAGGTCAGGGTTGTTAGTGATCAAGCTAACCTGGGCACAGCCCTCTGGGACACTGTAACCCCCCTCTTTCCCTTCTAGTGATCTGAACAATATACAATGATTACTTTCACAATGACCCTTATTCAACAGGCAATTACTCACTCTGTTTGCACTTACCACCAGGGCTGGTTCCTCTAGCTTGACCCTGGGGACCCCCTGTAAAACAAGGTTAAGCACAGCAAATAACAACAGTACAATACTTTTGGTCCAAACTGGAACCACAGTCAGGTTAAATGCAAACAAAGTTAAATCTGATTTATTCAGGGGCCTTGAACAAGGGAGGGGTGTAATCAGGTTGATGTGCTTAAACGCTATATTAATCAGACAGTTATGCATGCAGTTCAGAGTCCCTACACAGTCACACACTCTGGGTACCCAGGTAGGAAAATGGTAGGCTAGCCAGGAACATTGCAGCTGGTTGGGGCCCTGTGATGTAAGAAAGCAACATGCACTACATACACTATTTGTAATCTGGAGCCGGAGGGCTCAGTTCATGAAAGAAAAGGCAACAAGACAATCAGATGACAACACTTTTAGATTTAGCTGTTGTTGCAGGGAGCTACCCTGATGTTTACTCACGATACCCAATACTGGACACAGACAGGAAGAAATCGAGACTACAAGCTGTTGAGCTGGAGTGCCCAGAAAAGCAGGGCCCACACGAATTCCCGAGGTGTCATTCCTGTTCAAGGCGTTGAACGAGGGCTAATCCCCAGGCCTGTCTCTCGTCGATGACTTTCTCTGCTTAGCAGGAATTCTGGCTGGGCCAGTGTAGCAGGGCTCAAGCAAATGGAAATGGATACGGATTCAGTCTGCGGAGCTGGATACAGCCCCCAGCAAGCAAAACGCAGTTCAGACACACAGTGGGGAATCAAATCACGACCCACTATAAGCACACAGCACATTCACATGTAAGGAAATTCCACTGTACCAGGCCAATGGCTCTCCGGTCGCAATTACAGAGTCTCTGCACAATCTGGGAGTTCAGTGGTAGCTGGAAGTCCTGACATGCCGATCGCATTCAGCAAATCTTCGGTCTTCTTCAATTTAAAGCCTGGTCCCAATTCAGTAGCTTAAGTCGCTCTCCAAATTCGGATTCAGTCTGAAAAAAGCACAAGTTCCCCCTCAGAAACAGCAGGCAGGCATGCAGGCCAAACTCGGGCCTTTCCACAGTTCTCCCGCGTGAATCCACTATGGATTGCTGCTTAAACTATCTCATGCTGTTACTTCTTCCCTTCCCAACTCAGATCTAACTGAAACTGCAAGCAGTGTGGGACTTTCCCCAAGATCCAAAAGGTTCGGTTGGCTGATCTGTCTGCCAAGTCACAACAAGGCCCCCTCCTAGGTTATTTTAGGTGGCTAAAGCCCAAAACTACAATTCCTACAAGTTTTGGCCCCACCAAGCCCCTGTAGGCAGGCTCCATTTTAGAGCCCCAAATGTACTAATTGGCCCATTCTGCAGTCCAGGACCAAGATGATGGAAACAAACAGAGCTGTCCTTGCTGCAAAGAAAACAGGTTAGAACAAACTGCAATATTATTATCACTCTAATAGATAATCAGCAAATAAGTACATCTTCTAACAGAGCTCCCTCTCAGATTAATTATGACTGCAATCCAGGCAGCTGTTAAAGAGACAGTACACAGAAACTAAACAGACACTTTCTGGCAATACATTTAAACTGCTAAAATGCAGAACACCAGGCTGGCAGTGTGCATTCAGGTAAGCTCAAGGAAGACTTTTCGGGAACCCCCATTTGTGGGGGGGTTACATTAGTACATTGGGCACAGTTGTGACAGTTTCCCCAATTTATGGTAGCTTACGCCAAATATTTGGCACAAGCCCCATAGAAAGGGCTCCCCAAATGGCACAAGTTAGACCAAGGGAGAGCTGGTCTAACTTGTGGCATTTGGCGCACCTGACAAAGAATCGCAATCAGCGCCTCAGGAATGCTGCAATCCCACTGAGCCATATATTCAGTGCATCTACAAGTCTTTTTAAAATTGGGCCCATAGTATGCACTCTGAAGGTTCAAGCTCAGTCGAAATCATTAAATCCCTCACTGCCTAGACAGTCTAAAACCCAGAGGCCTGGTTTTACAAAGCTTTGCCGCACATTTGTGCCATGCTTGTGCCTCCTTTCGCTGTTACTGTTAGACCACAAATAAGGTGCCCCAACATTTGCACGTGCAGTGAGCTGTACATCAGAAATTATGCATGCATCACAAACGTGGCACATGCATTATTTTTCAGCTGTAAACAAAGCAAAGTTTCATAAATACATCCCAGTGTACTGTATAAAAATCACCCGCAAACACTGTGGCACCTTGGCAGAGATGCAGCTGTGACAGACAGTCCTGTCTCTAAAGCTCTGAAATATCTTGCCCCAGTTAGTAACCCCAGGGGGTCACAGAGGTTACACCAGTGAAAAGCATCATGGGTGGACAGAGGTAATTCTCTGTATGGCAGGTTGTCAGGGCTCAAACAGCCTTTCACATGTGTCTGAAACAGAGACACAGAAACATAGAATTTGTCAGCAAAAAAAGACCACTTGCCCCCCCCCCCCACAGCCAGTCTGCCAGATGGTCCCTGTCTAGTCAATGAATGGAGACTGAGAGCAGCAAGCTACTATAATGTGAATCATCCTTGTTTGCACTTTCATATTAATATAGTATACATATGCATGGGCTAGGTGCAATGTTAATTTCTGAATGAGATATATGGACAGAGTGCAAAACAGTTATCGGAATCTACCACTTTGTGTATGTGATTTATTTTCCCTGACTGGGTTTATCTGCAAAGATCTATATTGGCTTCACTGTGTAACTGTAATGTAGCTACTATTATTAGCTAATATGTACAGGTATGTACTAAGCCACAACAGGATGTGCCTTATAGGATTTTAATGCACGTCCCGGGGGAAGGGGGAGTAAGGCATGAAGCCAAAGGCAATGTGTCCTTATGCTCCTGGGAAATGTGTTCAAATCCTATGACACACACCCTGGAGTGGTTTTACACTTATAAAATGGCTCTAGGTATTTTTATTGGGAAGGAAAATGAGATTCGGCACCTGACTGTGTGCTTATAGAGATTTATTGCACAGTCAGGTGACATCTCTCACCAATGAAATTTCTAGTTTTTTTCTTGCCATTTTGTAACATTTTTTAATACACCTTTGTTCAGATTTAATAAATTACATTTAGAGCTGTGCTGACTGCAGAATTCCACTGGCAGAATTTACAAAAAGCGTTTCAGAATTCTGTGGAATTTTGAGTGCTTTGCATTTTTTTAATTTAATCACAAATTTGTTTTCAGCCGTTTACATTGAAGAATTAAAGAGCTGGTGACACGTTCAGGATAGCTTTACTAAAACATAATATTTCGGCACTGCCCAGCTTGTATTTCCCATTAGTTTTGTATTCTTCCTCCCCATTATTTAGTAGTGAGGTTATCCGAATGAAAACAGGATTTTGCTTCTGGAGGGTTCATCTGTTCTTGCTGCTTTCTCCCTACCTGAATTACCAGAACATTGCTCGTGACCTCACAGTTACTCCCAAGGCAACAGATTATGATGTCACAACAGAGGATTATGACTTGAAGTAGGGAGTAAGCTACAGAGGAAGATGAACTCAAAATGAACTCTAAGGGATAAAGATCATATATTCATACACATTTCCTTGGTAATAAACTATGGAGAGGAGAAATATATAAATGTAACCCATAGGTGGCGCTATCCCAAGGGCTACTACCCCTGCCTGCGTGGCTAGTTGCAGGTTAAGGGGACTGGGTACTGAAATGGGTGCCTCCACCCGGAGGTCAGGGCTGTTAGTGGTCAAGGTAACCTGGGAACAGCCCTCCGGGACACTGTAACCCCCCTCTTTCCCTTCTAGTGGCCTGACCAATACATAATAATCACTTTTGCAATGACCCTTATTCACCAGGCAATTGCCCACACTGTTTGCACTTACCACCAGGGCTGGTTCCTCTGGCTCGACCCTGGAGACCCCCTGTAAAACAAGGTTATGCGCAGCAAATAGCAACAGTACAGTACTTTTGGCACAAACTGGAACCACAGTCAGATTAAATACAAAAAGAGTTAGATCTGATTTATTCAGGGGACTTGAACAAGTGAGGGGCATAATCAAGTTGATTTGTTTGAAGGCTATATCAATCAGACAGTTATGCATGCACTTCAGAGTCCCTACACAGTCACACACACTGGGTACCCAGGTAGGAAGACAGTGGGCTAGCCAGGAACGTTGCCTGGGGTAGGCCGGCATCGCAGCTGGTTGGGGCCCTGTGATAGAAGAAAGCAATATGCACAACACACACTATTTGTAATCTGGAGCCGGAGGACTCAGTTCGTGACAGAAAAGACAACAAAGCAATCAGATGACAACACTTTAGATTTAGCTGTTGTTGCAGGGAGCTATTCTGATGTTTACTCACTATACCCAATACAGGACACAGGCAGGATGAAATTGAGACAGCAGGTGGTTGAACTGGAGTGCCAGAGTGCCAGGAGAAGCAGGGCCCACATGAATCGCTGAGGCGTCGTTCTTGTTCAAAGCTTGAGTAGGGGGCTGATTCCCAGGCAGGTCTCTCGTCGATGGCTTTCTCTGTACAGCGGGTAGTCTGGCTGGGCCACTGTGGCAAGGCCCAGGCCCAATGTAGATGAATATGGATTCAGTTCGTGGGAGCTGGATGAAGTCTTCAGCAAGCAGAACACAGTTCAGCACATAGTGGGGAACCAAATCATGACCCACTAACAGCACACAGCACATTTACATGTAAGAAATTCTACTGTACCAGGCAGATTGCTATCCGGTAGCAATTACAGAGTCTCTGCACAAACCGGGAGTTCAGAGGTGGCTGGAAATCCTGACATGCCGATAGCATTCAGCAAATCTTCGGTCTTCTTCAGGATAAAGCCTGGTCACAGTCCAGTGGCTTAAATCATTCTCATGACTTGGATTCAGTCCGAATCAACTCTGTTTTCCCTCTCTGGGACAGCAGGCAAACATACAGGCCAAAACTCAGCCCTTTCACAGTTCTCCCACGTGAATCCACTCAGGAATTGCTGCTCGACTAACTCAAGCTGTTACTCCTTCACTTCCCAACTCAGATCTGAACTGAAGCTGCAAGCAGTCTGGGACTTTCCCCAGGATCAAAAGGTTCAGTTGGCTGATTCCTCTGTCAGTCACAACAAGGGCCCCCGCCCAGGTTCATTTAGGTGCCAAAAGCCCAAAACTACAATTCCTAAAGAATTTTGCTCCCACAAAGTCCCTGGGGACAGGCTCCATTTTAGAGTCTCTGAAGGTACTGAATGGCCCATTTCAGCAGTCCAGGATCAAGATGGTGGAGATAAACAGAAATGTTCATGCTGCAAAGAAGGCAGGTTAGACAAACTGCAATATTATTACTATTTTAATAAATGATCAGCAAACAAGTACATCTTCTTACAGAGCTCTCTCTGCACTAATAGCGATGGCAAAATGGAGTGATTATTTGGCAGCCCGGGTGGGACTCGAGCATAGAAACAGTCAGCCCCCTCCCAGATTAATTATGACTGCAATCCAGGCAGCCCTTAAAGAGACAGTACACAGATACTATACAGGCACTCTCTGGCAATACATTTAAACTGCTAAAACGCAGGACACCAGCCTGGCAGTGAGCATTTAGGCAAGCTCAAGGAATACCTTTCGGGAACCCCCATTTGTAGGGGGGGTTACATAAAATATATAAATGTAATGCAAGCAGAATTGTACCTAATCATTATATAGTATATGGTTAGGGCTTATTGTAGATTAAAATTGGCAGCTTTCTAAATCTTGTAGGACAGTTCAAAGGTCAAAAAAGTTGTTGTACTATTGTTCTGAAGTCACGTCGATAGTACAACAACTTTTCAGCCTTGTCCTACCTCCTGACTGGCTCACTCCACTGGCTGTAACGGCGAAATAAAATTAAAACATGGCGACGGGATTAGACGGTCACAGAGAGGTAGATCTTCCCGGGGAATCCTCCTTCTACCACACGGCTTTGTGGCGCATAAGCATTTTTTTTATTTTAAAAAACAAACTGCTGCTGAAAGAGAGCAAGCGGGTGTGGGGAGAAGCAGCAAACAGCGGGAGTGCAGTGAAGCCGAAACGAGCTAGCGGGACGGGGTAAAGCTGAACTGAGAGCGGGATGAGTTGGAGCAGGAGCAGCACGACATAACAAAGGTAACCATCAACTTTTGGGGGGGGGGGATAAAAAAAAGACAAAATCCAGGAACCATATACTATATATGGAATAGTGGATGGGTGACCATCCACAACAAGGCTGTTTTCCATTGAGGGAGTTGATGACATCATAGAGACCGCGAGAGTGTGAGGACAGGCCCGGGAGCATTCGGGAACAAGCTGGTGTGTGGACACAAGGTATGAACCTTGTGAAATTGAACTTTGTGCATTTTGGGGAACCATATACTATACAAAATAATGGATGAGGTACCATCTACAACCAAGGCTGGTAAACCATCTCAGGAGTTGACGACATCACAGTGACCTCTTGAGCTTCACTCTTCATGATGGCATCAGCTCCCTTGACGAAAACACAGCCTTGTTGTGGAAGGTCACCCATCCACTATTCTATATGTTATTTAAAGTTTTCTTTGAGGCATCAGTAGCTCTTTAATGTTAACTGCTAAATAGCTTTCAGTGTTTATTTACTGCAGAACGTTTTTTTATGCTGTTTAAAAAAAGTCTGTGAAACACTTTTGAAATGACAGAATTCTGCTTCAATTGAATTCAATGGAATTAAATGGAATTTCAGAAATTTCATGGAATTCTGTCAAAGTAGAATTTGAAAATTCTACACAGCACTCATGATATTGAATGTATAAAGACATAAATAAGAGAAAGGTGTACTGTGCCATACGTCTATACCACCTGGGGGTAAATATTCAAATATGTGCAGTGTGGAGCACAGAAATGGGGGCTGTGCTTTGCAATAGTGCGGGAGCACTAAAAGGCTATATTCAGAGGGATAGTACACAGCACAGTCCCTCTGAATATAGGGCCTTTGTGCCCAGGCGCTAAGCCACTTAGTACCACCAGAAAGCAGCCCCATAATAGAGTGATGCAATGGCATGCACTGAGGCAAAAATCTGAAATATTCAAACCTCTCCATGCAAATGAGCCCACTGGGATTGCAAGGTGCTAAGGGGCCAGTTGCATGCCCATTATGGGCTCGTTAGCATGTGGAACGAGGCTAGTGTGCCCAGCGTAGCCTCTCCAATTGCCTCATCACAGTGAGTTGTCCCTGATGCTAGTGGTTCCCCATCTCTCTGATCCCTCTCCTATGATGAAAACCCCTGTCCCTGGTGTCTATTGGTGCCCCCCCCCAATCTCAAGCTCGGTACCAGACTCTAATTTCCATGGTGTTCAGGGATCCCCCCACCTGATCCCCATCCTGAAGTGAAAATGAAAATAAATGTACAAATAGCAAATTCTCTAGTTTCCAGAGGTCCCAACTCCCCTCCCACCCAATTCCTGTCCCGAGGTGACATATTACAAAATGACGTACAAAGAGTATATTCTCTGGTGACCAGTGGTCCCTCCCCTTCCAATCCCCATCCTGGTACCAGGAAAGCCCCCTTAGTATATCAAAGTTCCCCCTTCCCCCACGGTGACAGCCTGCCGACCAGGCCATAAGCAAGTACGTCCAGCCCCCCACCACAGCAAAGCCCTGTGGCAAACTATACATAGCAGTGGTCCCCCCAGCCCAGACAACAGTGGTGGATAGTTGCCCCCTCCCACCTATGGAACCGACAACCCACCCCCACCCCATCCCCTATACCTGCATGTTGGTGCCGTGGTTGTGGACAGTGAGCGACACAGCCTTCCACACTTCACCTCGGCGCCCACTGACCAGCTGATGATGGGAGTGTGCTGCTTACTTATAGGCAGGTCCCTGTTAAAGGCACGAGGGAAGTCAGGTCAGCACAGGCCAGAGTAGACCAGGATTACGTGAAAGAACACAATGAGCACAAAAAATAACAAAATCGGGGGGTCCAGAGTCATATAATACAGCAAGCAGCTTATTTATTAGTAGTAGGCATCTGATCTGGAAGGTAGCCACCACTCCTTACTAGCACTACTTGTCAGCAACGATGTAAAAACACTTGATCTTGCCACTTGACTGCACTGTTGCGTGATGCTAGTATTATAGTTTCTGTTTTCATTTTCTTACAGCAGATGGCTTAGCTGAAGCCTGAATGCTCTTCTTTGAGTGCATAAGATATATTTTTATTCACATCTCTCCATATTTTGCTGCAAATACTACAGAAAAATGTTACTAAATGTATTAATTTGTTGCATGTAGTGTGATGTAATATACATCTCGGTTACAGTAACTGGACTGAGATTATATTTTATGTTATGAATTTATTTATAATGTACTTGTTTCCTGGAACTAGGAAGGATGTATTTATCGTAGTGAGTTGCCAGGCGTGCACACACAGCAGTGGGAAACTATTTTAGTTTAGGACTGCACTGTGGTTGACTGATGTGACTGCCTGAGTGGGGTTAGTAAGAAGTTTCATTTCTTCTTTTAAAGATGTTGCTGTGCTGAGTAGAAGTAACAGAAAATATTGCTACCTTTTGGACCAGTGTACTCTACCACAGTACACTGGAACATGCAGTGCAGCTGCATCGTATGACTATGAAGGGTGGGCTCTTACTGCTGCTCATTTGATCATTCGTTAGCCATTTTTATGTTGTCTTGCACTGAGGTGCAAGAAACATCTTGCGGCAGTACCACATTGAGAGGTGTGTCAGTGTTGGAAAATGCAGGGCATGCTTTAGTAGGTGCATCCCTCATCCCCCAATTAGCGAGCATGCTAGCACTGATACAAAAATTCTGGAAAATGTCACCAAGTTGAAAGAAATTTGCTGCTGCTGCAACCAGGGATAAGCTCATCACACAGCAACAGATGACACATCTCCCCAACATGCCTTTCCTGGTGAAACTTTTCAATAAACATGGCAACTCCTGCTGTCTGCCACACAGTCCCCATACCTATATTGGGGGTGGCCAATCCCCCGTGTCAGCATGTTCTCATACCCCACGTACTTTCTTTGCCAATGGAGCCTAATCCCCATTGGCATCAGTCCCCCCCCACACACTTTCTTTGCCAATGGGACCCAATCCCCATAGGCAACAGCCCCTTCCCAACTCTGGGGGCACACTTGGAGCCCACTTTCCTCTCCCCACGAAACTCATGGGGCACTCTAGAAGCCCACCCCAGTGTGTCAAACATTTTTTTTAAGTTCACCTGTAAAGAAAGAAATCGTCCTTCGATGTCTGTTTTTGTTTTAACATAAAAAGAAAACAGTCCCTCGGGACTCCTGGTAGCCCCAAAGCCACACCCCACCTCGCACCTTACCCCATACTTACCTCTGGCACTCTGATAGTCTGTGGAGCAGGCCGCATCTGGACTCTTCAAAGCGAACTGCAAAATGAAGAAATGCAGATAAGCTGTATAGCGGCATCAATGTGTGTTTGGGGGGACAAATGCTATTTCAGCCATTTTTTTTTCATTTTGGCTCCAAATTTTCAACATGGGTTTCTTGAGATCCCATCTAATGAACACATGCTCTGTCATTTCATTATTAGGTCCCGAAAGGTGATTTCCCAGTCACTGCGCAGAATCACCTTTCAGGACCGAGTAATGAAACAACAGTGCCACTGTTCATGAGGTGGGATCCCAAAAAGCCTATGTTGCAAATCTGGTGAAAAAATTCCAAAGAATTACTGTGTTATGAGCGTGATTTTCCCAGTTTCCATGCACACTCTTAATTTCAACGATTTTTACTATTTTCACTCCAGATTTTCAACATTGCCATTTTTTACACATCCTTATGAGCAGTACAGCTGTCATGTTTCACATCCTGCCTCAAATGTGTTTTTGCACATCTGGAGCACAATTGCACGCTCGCTGTGTGAAATCAACTTTCTGGACAGATTAACAAAATCATAGTGCCACTATTCATGAGTGGAGGTCCCAAAATGCTTCTGTTGAAAATTTGGTTAAAAAAATTCAAAAAATGTTTGCTACGGGTGTGTGTTGCGCAGTTTCTACGCATGCTCATGACTTCACCAGTTTTCATTTTTTTACTCCAGATTTTCAGTGCTGCCATTCATTTACACCTCCTCAAGAACAGTGAAGCTGTCATTTTTTACAACCTGCCAGAAATGTATTTTCGCACCTGTGGCAACAAATGGCACAGTTGCTGTGCAAAATCACCTTTCAGCTAACAAACTGATAGTGCCACTGTTCATGAGGTGGGATCACACAAAAACCCATGTTGAAAATTTGGAGTGAAAATAGCAACAAATGACTGAGGCATTAAGGTTTCCAACAGTAGCGCCCCACCCCGTAGAAACTGACAGGCGTCAGGGGTGTGACTTGGGATTGTCGGCTGTAATGCTCATGCCATTCCACCTGCACCCCCACCCTGCAGCCAGTGACAGGCACTGAGGTGTGCCTTGGACTCTTCAGCCCCAAAGTTCACCCCATTCTCCTATACTGCACCCATCTTGGTGTATTTCCTTATGGAATGGGGTGAGTGTAAGACCCGAAGACCCCAAGGCACACTGCAACACTTGTCGGTGTCTGCAGGGTAGGGTGAGGTGAAGTGGTGTGAACGTTATGTCCGACAACCCAAAGGCACACCCCAATGCCTGTCAGTCTCTGCAGGGTGGGGTAGAGTTGGTGTCAGTTCAGCACTTCACTGCCATTCCTATTATGCATCTCTCCAACTCTGGCACTACCAATGCCAATGCCAGCAAGACAACATTTGGCATTGACAAATGCTTGTTTTCTTGGGCCTGGTCTGCTCTGGAACATCTGTAAATATACTCCCTCCTCCACCAGCAACATTTATAACAAATATGTTAGCTGCGTGGTATTGGACAGTGGTAGGTACAGACTTGTATCTGTGTGTCTTTTCTTTTTTTTTTTTATGTTGATTGCACGCAGCGCAAGAAACATATTGGGACATCTTTCTGAGAAGCAGGTTGTGGAGGCGCAGCACTGTTGTGGCCAATGCTCCCACAGCCTGCAAAGGCTTGTCCCACTTCCCCCAATGCCAAGGCACACTGCTGCTGACACTAGTTTGGAATCTTGCTACCAACTTGTCACAATTTAGCCACTGCAATCAGAGGCTGCCTTGTCATTGCAGCGTAAGCCATCCGCAGCAATGAGGAAGTGACCCATCATTGCAGGGTGGGATCTTTACAGAGTGATATTGTTTGTGAACATGGCGGCTGTTTGCGCCCGTGTTCCTAAACAATGTACCCTCCCCACGTTTACTTGCCGGCGGGGCCACAATCCCCGTCAGCTTCACTGCCTGCATGTTTCTGTTGCCGACGGAGGAGCCCACTCCCCATCAGCATTATTTAAACCTCCCTCCCCGCATATATTCTCTGCCGATGGGGTGCATAATCCCCGTTGACATAATGTAGTAAGCCCACCCTTTCTTGTGTGCCGACGGGGATGCCCAATCCCCTGTTAGGTACAGCCCCCCCCAAAAAAGCGAAGACTCCTTTGGCACGCTTTGAGCCCACCCCAGCATGTGACATGGCCCTGTGAAATAAAAACTGTCCTGCAACTTTTTTTTTTTTTTACCCTGAAACTGTCCCTCGGTGTCTCCCTCCCCCCCAAGCAACCCCGCCCACCCACTGTTCACCCTACCATTCCACACCCTCACCTATACTTACCTCGAGTTTGGCTCGATGATCTTTGGTGGACGAGGAACACGTCTGCACTCTTCAAAGCTGACTGCGAACTGAAGAAATGCCGGTAAGCTGTATGATGGAATAAATGTTTTTTTTCCAACTTTAATGCATATCTCAGTCATTTTTGGGAATTTTGGCACCACATTTTTAACATGGAGGTTTTGGGACCCCTCCTCATGGATTCTTGAACTGTCATGGCATTAATCGTTGAAAGGTGATTTACGCGGTCCTGCGGAATCACCTTTTGGGACCGATGAAAAACAATAGTGCCAGTGTTCAGGGTGGGCTCTCAAAAAGCCTATGTTGCAAATTTGATGGAAAAAATCAAAAAAATGGCTGTTTTACGAGTGTGCACTGCACAGTTGCTACGCACGCTTGTAACTTTGTGAATTTGCAATATTTTCATGCCAGATTTTCAACATTGGTATTTTTTCACACCTTCTTGTGAACAGTACAGCTGTCATTGTTCACATCCTGACGGAAATATGGTTTTGCACTTCTGGCGCAGAATAGAGTGGTCGCTGTGGGAAATCACTGTCCAGGACAGATTAAGAAAATGAGTGATACTGTTCATGATCAGAGGTCCTAAAATGCCTATGTTGAACATTTGGTGATGATAGCCCATCAAATAACAGTGTTACAAGTGTATGTTGCAGACTTTTCACACACCCTTGTAACTTCGCAGATTTGTAATATTGTCATGCCAGATTTTCAACAGTGCCATTTTTCACACCTCCTTATGAGCAGTACAGCTGTCATTTTTCACATCCTGACTGAAATGTGATTTCATAGTTGCGGCACAGAATAATGCGATCGCTGTGGGAAATCAGTGTTTGGGACAGATTAAGAAAATGTCAGTGGCACTGTTCATGAGCAGTGATCCTAAAATCCCTATGTTGAAAATTTGGTGACAAAACTCCATAGCATGACTGTGTTACTAGCATGCATTCAACTCTTTCCACGCCCCCTTGTAACTGTGCACATTTGTAATATTTTCACGGCACATTTTCAACAGTGGCATTTTTTCACACCTCCTAATGAACAGTACAGCTGTCATTTTTCACATCCTGGCTAAAACATGTTTTTGCACTCCAGCTGGAGAATAGCAGAGTTGCTGTGGGAAATCAGTGTTTGGGACAGATTAAGATTGAATGAGTGACAGGGGGGAGCGACCGAGCTCAACTGAACTCTGTCGGGACTGCTCCAGATTTGTTTGTGGGCAGAAAAAGGCCTCAACACAAGAGGCCAGTACAAAAGGGCAGCCTGCAGCACTGGGAGAAACAGAACGAGAGAGCAAGTGAGGGAGAGGGAGTGAGCGAACTCACCGAAGCGCTGTCAGGACTGCTGCAGATTTCTTTGTGGGCAGAAAAAGGCGTCAAAGCAGGCAGCAGGCAAGTAGAAAAGGCCAGCCTGCAGCGGTGGGAGAAACAGTACGAGTGAGTGAGACAGGGGGACTGAGTGAGCTCAATGGAGCTCTATCAGTACTGCTGCGGATTTCTTTGTGGGCAGAAAAAGGCACCAGTGCAGGCAGGAGCCCCGTACAAAAGGGCCGCTTGCAGCACCAGGACAAACAGAATGAGCACGTGACAGAGGGAGACTGAGCAACCTCAACGGACCTCTGTTGGGACAGCTGAGGATTTCTTTGTGGACAGACAAAGGTACCAACGCAGCCAGGGGCCCCATACACAAGTGCAGCCTGCAGAAATGAAGAGAAACAGAATGAGTGAGTGACAGAGCGATAGTGAGTGAGCTCAACGGAGCTCTATTGTGACTGCTGCGGATTTCTTTGTGGGCAGAAAATACGGCAACACAGGCAGGAGCCCAGTACAAAATGCCAGTTTGCAGCTCCGGCAGAAACGGAATGAGTGAGTGAGAGGGGAGAGTGAGCGAGCTCAATGGTGCTGTGTCGGGACTGCTTCAGATTTCTTTCTGGCCAGAACAAGCCACCAATGCAGGCAGGAGTCCAGTACAAAAGGGCAGCCTGCAGCGACAGGAGAAACAGAATGAGTGAGTGAGAGGGGGGGAGTGAGCCACCTCAACGCAGCTCTGTCAGGACAACTGCGGATTTCTTAATGGGCAGAACAAGGTGCCAATGCAGGCAGGAGCCCAGTACAACAGAGCAGCCTGCAGCACCATGAGAAACAGACTGAGTGAGTGACAGAGGGACAGTGAGCGAGCTCAACACACCAACACAATCAACATTCGGCATTGACAAATGCTTGTTTATACTTGTTGGCAAGATGAGTTAAAAGCCCATTTTCACAAGCGACAAGTAACATTTAAAACATTACACCAAACAGTACAATATCAAAAATACTAGATAAAGACATCCAGATAATAAGTACAATACTGTAATCATAATAACAATTATTTTTGAAAGCAAATGCACTCTGTAACAGAGTCAACCCACTGAGCAAGCTGATACTTAAATGACCTACCAGTTCTACAATGAATAATTGCAGATGGAATTTCATTAAAAAATGTGGTAGCCCTGTAAGCAACCAGACTTTGGACCATTGTTTTCTTATAGAAAGGAACCTTTAGTAAACCTGAAGACTGTGACCTTGTTACCTGATTACTCTGTACCCTAATAAAGAGAGAGAGATTGAATTGTAGGGGAAGGAAATCCTTGAGGCAGTATATGCAGCGATTTAAGGCTCTGATTTTACAAACCTGAAGACCTGGGTTTGAATCCTACAGCTCCATTTGCATACTGTGTGACCCTGGGCAAGTCATTTAACTTCTTGTGCTCCCAGGTCACACCTGTAAACATTCTTTAGCTTAGTGTGTCTCTTCTGGTTAAAAAATAAAACAAAAACAGAAGCAGCCTTGTGGGAGAAGAGGGGAGGGGGGTTGGGTATAGTAGTTTGTTATTTTTTTCTCTTGGCTATACTAGATCCAGTGACATTCTGGTGTCATCTTAGCATTAACTTATTTTTGGTTGTTTTATATTCTGGTTCATGTTCTCCTTGTCAAATGTCCTCTTGCCTTGTCATAATTTAATAAAGATGTTGAATTTCAAAAAAAAACCAAAAACAGAAGCAGCCAATTTTAAATTAATTCTGTCATTTAATGAGGGACAGTTTGTTTCTTTCAATAAATTACAGTGGTGAGTTCTTAAAGGAAGACTGGTCATAAATCGTAGCATGCTGTGAAATGTATCCTGTAATTTATGTAATATTTTTTCGCTAGCACCGGAATACACCAGTAAACCACAGTCAAAAGTGCTGAGCAGAAAACTATGAGCCAATAATCTGCATGACTCTGGAATCACATGTGACCTTGCTCTAAATAACATCCCCAACAATTGATGTATTTTTTTGACCAAACTCTGAACATGAAGCTCAAAAGTAAATTTTGAGTTGAGAATCACTCCAAAATATCTAAAACTTTCAACTATTTCTGTCTTATCCCCTTAAGAGCGACAGTTGCTGCATTAGTATCTCTAATTACTCTAGATCCCAAGAATACCATCACTTTTGTCTTCATTGAATTTAAGACCAAAATTCAAGAGCGAGCAGCCATCTTTGAAATTAATTAATGACCTCTTGGACAGATTTTAAGGCTTGATCTGGACCTGAGTTTAATATTGATAAATGCTCCATTATACACTAAGGCCCAGATATTCAGACTGTGCCAGGCAGTGGCGCAAGCCTGGGTGCAGTGCAACTGGGATGCACCAGTGCCAGGGCCAGGGCCAGGGCCAGGTGATATTCAACAGTGATGCACCATGGCGCAGCACCACTGAATATGGCAAGGTCAGCGCACATACTGCGCATGGCGCAGTGGCACTGCGCCAGTGCAAGCCACCAATAGGGAGCATGGGGATGCGCCAGCACAAGTGCAGTTGTGCTAGGTGCATCACCCACGATATTCAGCAGGGGGCATGTAAATGAGGCCATAAAATATGCAAGGCACAAATGAGGCCATTTGCATGTCATTATGGCCCCATTTGCATTCCTTGCGCAGGGCAGCCTGGCAACTTGTGCCTGGCGCCCTGCACAACATGACGTGTGCAGTGGGGATCTCAGGGCATTCCCTGCCCCATAGCTGTGATCGTGTAACTGTATAACACACAAGCCGTGGTAGTCTAGTGCCCCCCCAGTCCCTGATTCCTTGATCAATGTAAGAAAAGACCATCCCTGGTGGTCTAGTGGTCCCCCTTCCACCCGATTCCCCTATATATGTAAAAATGACTGTCCCTGGTGGTCTAATGGAACCCCCCTACCCGTTGCCATGATCGCAATACTCCTCCGTAAATAAATGCCCTGGTGATCCAGTGGCACCCCACCTCCACCCACACTGAACCCTTGCCCACCCCTCTCCCTCCCCCCGTCATCAGCTGATTCGACTGCAACCCACCCAGACTACCCAGCTGCCTGCCGAATGACAGGTACAGTATGAGCTGTAAGCCCATTGGTCCCCAATGTGGATCAATGGGCTTGCAGGGCATACTGTATCAGACAGTCCTAAATTTGTGAATGTCATAAATCAGTGTTTGGAACAGATAAAGATCGAGCGTCTGGGGTGGGGGAAGGAGTGACAGAGCTCAACTGAGCACTGTCGGGACTGCTGCAGATTTCTTTGTGGGCAGGAAAAGGTGACAACGCAGGCAGGAGCCCAGTACAAAAGGGCAGCCTGCTACGCCGGGAAATACAGAACGAGCAAGTGAGAGAGGGGGAGTGAGCAAGCTCAACGGAGCTCTAGTGTGACTGCTGCAGATTTCTGTGTAGGCAGAAAAGGGTGGCAATGCAGGCAGGAGGCCAGTACAGAAGAGCAGCCTGCAGCGCCAGCAGAAACGGAACAAGCAAGTGAGACAGGGAGAGTGAGTGATGCTAACGGAGCTTTGTCAGGACTGCTGCAATTTTTCTGTGGGCAGAAAAAGATGCCGATAGAGGCAGGAGCCCAGTACAAAAGGGCAGTTTGCAGCGCCAGGAGAAACAGAATGAGCGAGTGAGACAGGCAGAGTGAGCGACCTCAACAGAGCTCTGTTGGGACACCTGCAGATTTCTTTGTGGGTAGAAAAAGGTGCCTATGCAGGCAGAAGCCCAGTACAAAAAGGCAGCCTGCAGCGCTAGGAGAAACACAACCAGCAAGTGAGAGAGGGGGAGTGAGCGAGCTCAACGGAGCTCAATTGTCACTGCTGTGGATTTCTTTGCGGGCAGAAAAAGGCGGCAACGCAGGCAGGAGCCAGTACAAAAGGTCAACCTGCAGTGCCAGCAGAAACGGAATGAGTGAGTGAGAGAGGGGGAGTAAGCTAACTCAATGGACCTGTATCTGGACTGCTGCAGATTTCTTTGTGGGCAGAAAAAGCCGCCAAGAGATGCAGGAGCCCAGTACAAAAGGGCAGCCTGCAGCGCCAGCAGAAACAGAATGAACGAGTGAGAGTGGGGGAGTGACCCACCTCAACAGAGCTCTGTCAGGACACCTGCAGATTTCTTTGTGGGCAGAAAAATGTGCAACACAGGTAGGAGCCCAGTACAAAACAGCAGACTGCAGCACCCGGAGAAACAGAACGAGTGAGTGACACAGGGGCAGTGAGCGAGCTCAACGTACCAACGCAATCAACATTCGGCATTGACAAATGCTTGTTTCCTTTTTGGCCCCTCCTTCCTCCCTTTTAATGCTCCAGTTACCATTCCCTTTCATTTCTACCACCCTGCTTCCTTTATTATTTTGCACCTTGAGGTATTTCTCTCCCCTCATCTTCTCCGAGCTTCTTACTTTAGCCTGTGGAAGGGGTGGGGGAGTAGTCTCAGCCTTCCTGATTTCTTCCGCCACCTTGGCTAGTTTAAATGTTCATTGAAGTAACATTTAAACCATCCACTGAGGATCTCCCTTATCCCTAAGGTGGTTAAGGACCCACTTCCATGTGGAAGCTACTACCTTTACTTTATCACAGCCAGCTGTGAGGCTTATGCCCAGGCCGTAGTATCAAGATTGAAGAGAGTCATCCCTGACCACATTAATAAAGACCAGGTGAGCTTTACTGCACAGCACAGAGGCATTAACAACACCAGTAGATTGCTGAACCTCAAGTTGCAGGCTATACCACGCCACTCCTATTCAGACTTCATCTCACTCGACACAGAAAAAGCATTTGACAGGGTGGAGTGGGGCTATCTATTTCATACATTCGGTGTCTTTGGCCTGGGGAGAAATTTGCATGCTGCATCCACAACCTGTACCAGGGAGCATTGGCCTCTGTCATCACCAGTGTGCAATCTTTGACTTCATTCTTACTTGGCACAGGCACCCGCCTGGGTTGCCCGCTGTCCTCCTCTTGTTTGTGCCCTGGAACATCTCTTGCAGCAGTGCATCACCAGAGCAGCATACATGAGGTACAGCTGGGTGAGGAGCACAAGACTCTGGCACATGCTTATGATATTATGTTGACCCTCACATACCTGGATGAATCAGTCCCCTCAGTACTAAAGTTGCTGTGCAAAGCTATCTGGATACAAGATAAATGTATTAAAATCTCTACTTCTACCGTCTAATAAAGCAGTTTGTTCTCAGAAGGGTTATCCCGGGAGACTGCAGCCGGTGGGTGGCAGTGTCAAAAACCTGGAAATCCTTTTCTCCTGTGACCAGACCAGCACAGTCAAGCTGAATGCACCTCCTCTTCAGGCAGACTTGGACAAAGAACTGACATGTTGGAGAGCCCGGCACATTTTGCAATATGGCAGAGCGTATGCTTTTAAAATGACTGCTGCCACAAGGGTCCAATTAGTCTTGGATAATCTCTTTGTTAAAATAAAGCTGGAGGTGTTTAAGCACATTTAACAGAAACTGTTAAACTTTCTGTGGGTCACTGGCCCCAAAAGAGTAACCTGGCAGAACCTTGCCCTGCTCTTGAACAAAGGCGGCCTGACCCTCCTGGATTTTGGCCTGAAACATACTACACACATCATATCTCATTTATCTCAAGCTTTCCCACCCTAGTACAACAAGATCTTCAAAAATGGGTTATTGAAACTGCCCCTAGGCTTTACAACTCACCCTGTATTGGGACTCCTAGTCACTGCATGGAACAACTGTGCTAAACTGATGAGATGGTTCCTAATGTCCCACTATGGAAGTAAGCTTGGCTGTCAAAATAGGAGGAAGCCCTATAGCAAGGAACAGCTGGTCCAATAAAGGGATACACTGCTTCAGACTGCTCATAAATGTCCAAACTAGCCACCTCAAAACAGGAAGACAACTTCAGGCAGACTTTAGCCTGGAAAGATTCCAGCATTGGGAATATTTACAAATTAAGTACACCCAGGGTCACCTACTTGGACCCACATATAGGTTTGAGGGTCCAAATAACTTGGACATGCTAATCCAGACCCCCAGTGGTCATGTTCCCAAAGCTAATCTGATATAGAAAGGGCTTAAGGGAACACAAGCAAACCATATGGAACCACTCACAAAAATATGCTCCTCCCTGTGAGCTCCTGCGTAAACCACACCCCTGAACAAATCGTCCCCTGACAATTCACTCCCCAACAATAAATGTAATAGAAAAACTCTGGGAACATGAATTGGGAATGAATTGTTCAGGGAGGTGATTGATGCCAGAGATCATAGCCCAGAGCAAGTTGTCGCGGTATGGAATGACCTCCAAGAACTGAAGTGTCCCCTGAGCAAAGTGGGCTGATGAAACACGCTTGGATATTTCCCTTGAGACATGGGCCCAAGGCTGCATGGGGCATAAGGCTGGCAGCAGGTGACATAAAGAGTCAACTTTTTGCAGTTCGTGATTCTCCATTGCCAGAACAGCCCCCCTTCCCAGCAACTGCACAAATGGGGCCTGATGGACCCCAATAGAGGTTGAAAACCTGCACAGGATATGAAGAGTATCATGCACATACTCTGGAAATGTCACAGATTTGACATGCACTTGAAGGGTTTCAGGCAAGTACTGTATGCTCCAATCTCCTGGAAAGGGATTCGTACTCACTCACCGTGGTCATGCCAGGCATCGCCGAGGGTACTGGTCCAGACCTAGGAATACTGTTGACAGGGAAATGCTGGCTTCAGGGAGTCCTGATTACAGCAAAGCATGTCATCCTTTGCCACTGGAGGAAGGAAACGCCTCCACCCCTTTCAGGGTGGTGTCTAGAAATGCAAAGAACAGCCAGTTTTGAATGGGTCCATTATGTATTGTGCAACAAGACTGAAACCTTCATGCAAACGTGGGGATCCTACCTCACTTTGGAATACTGCAAAACATCACAGGACCACAATATGCCCCATTACATGGCCAACGTGGTAGGGACCTAATGCTGAGTCTCCCTCCCCCCACCTTGTATCTCATCCCCACCAGGTAGAGTGCACTGACTAGAGGTACTGGCTGGGCTAACGACTTCCTTTTCTGCCTTCTGGGAGAGATGTGATATCACGTGTACAGGTGCTCCCCCTGGCCACCCTCCACTTCCTCAAAGTTGGTCATAGGTAATCCAGCCACTCTCTGCTCATCAGCCTACAAGCATTTGTGATAGTTGGTTCCCATTCTTACAAAACTTACAAAACTACTAACATAAACACAAAGTAAGTACCGATAAAATCTACAAAGATGTAATGTTGCGTATATTTTGTGTTTGCTCCCACAGTTTCTACATGCCCCAGAGGAGGTTATATTTATGTATGGGGGGTGTGGCAGGAAAGCACCCCACATTAGGGGATGGGGGGGAAGCCCCCCACAGAAAACAACTGTTTCCCAGAAGGGTCCTTTGGCACTGTAACTCCCAGGAATCATAATGCCCGGCACTGTAATGCTGGGCAGCATGTTACCGACGCCATAATCGGCACCAGCAACATGTTTGTGTCTATGACATGAGTGAACACATTTCCAGCACTAGCAGGGTTGCCTGGTAGCAGGGCATCCTGTGGTCACCCAGGAGCCCTGGACTAGAGAGGCACTCCCCCCCAGAGGTGGAGAGCATGCATAGGGCAGTGAGTCAGACCCCCCCCCCGCCAGTCCTCTAGCAACTCGGGTCTGCTCCAGAACCCAGGTCACCAGCATCATGAGCGGTAAATCAACTGCTGTGCCAGCAGGCCAGTCATGTTGGAATTTTGTTATTTCACTTTATCTGTTTCCTCGAAAAAATCAACAAAAAATTTCAATTCAAAAAGCCTACAGGGGAAGTTCATCCCTAGGCATTATACCTGCATCCTTATACAGTGAAATTCAGCTGTACTTTGAGTTATGGGAAATGACACTTCAATTTAGATATGTACATTACAACGTGGTTGTTCAGGATAAATTGTTTTATATATATATATATATATACTATATATATATATATATATATATATATGTATGGGATATGCAACAGGGAGCTGTGGAATACAAGATTTAATTTCACTAGTGCTGTTTGACCTTGGGTAACCTCATGAGTGGTGTAAGCCATGAGTGATTTGCCCAAAGTCAAACAGCACGAGTGAAAATAATTCATGTATTCCACAGGTCCCTGTTGTGTATTTCATTCATGCAATAGGGAAGGAGCATATGGATTGTGGTTATTAGTTGTAAATATTTCATTTTATTTTTTTAATTTTGTAAGTTTTTGGGTTTAGTTTAAGAAAAAGTGGTATTGTGCCTTTAGTCTGCCTGGTTGCTAGGGTGGTTGCTAGCTACCTGGGTTTAGGACATCGCTTCATTGCTGAGACATCCTTTCTGATTGGGCATTTTGTTTATGTGGACGGGCATTTCCAAAAAAAAAACATGGCGGGCCTGTTGCTCACCTAGTGGGAGACTGGTATCGTTCGACGTGCAATTTATTTTAATTTTAACATGTAGAAGGCGTTTTGTATCTGGTTGATCCTACATCTAGGAGTATCCTCCTCCTCCTCCTCCTCCAATTGTTTAACCAGGAGTGGAACACTAAGCTGAAAGCTTATTTACCGGTGCAACCTGGGAGCACTGGGAAGTTAAGTGACTTGCTCAGGGTCACACAGTATGCAAGTGGGGGCTGTGGGATTCAAACCCAGGTCTCCAGATTTGCAGCTCAGAGCCTTAAACTACTGTGCTATACTGCCTCTTTTTTTTTTTTGTGTTATGCTTCATTTCACTGTTTTAGTTGTAATCAATGTGGGGGAAGAAGCGGAATCTGGTGGAGAGACGGAGGAGTGATGTGAGCAGTACGCAGAGCAGGAAACCTGAAAGGGAATGGAAACAAGCAGAAGAAGTGGTAAGATGAAAAACTTTTTAAATTAAAAAAAGAAATGATGAGGGGGGGTCACGTGATGGCAGCCTAGGGAAAGCAGCCCTTGTACTCAGCTCTGTTTTCAACCCAGTTTATAGCCCTCGGTGAAATAAACTTGTGGGACTTCTGTTTGAAAAGTGTCTAATTAACACCGGAGAAGTTACTTAGATTGGGGATCTCTTCTAAAATGGAAGCCTTCGTGAAGAAGCAACCAGCCAAGCACACGACACCTCCTTCCCCAGAGAAAGAGCAGGCCGCGAAGCGTCTTCAGCAGGGATCCAATAAATCTACCTCCGGGCCTTCAGCTTTAACGGAAGAGCGCTTCTTGGAAATAATCGCCCCAATGCAATCATCGATTGACGAGATTTCGGCTGAAATTCACTGTTTTAAATTAGCATTGGAATCCCTCGGCACCAGAGTGGGCAACAACGAGATCAAAATAAAGTCTGTTGAAATGAAACTGGACAAGCAAGATCTCGAGCGTGTGTCTCTCAACAAACGAATTAAAAAGATCGAAGACAAACTTGAAGATCTGGAAGGGAGAAGCAGAAGAAACAATCTGATTATAATAGGGATTCCGGAGAAGGAAGAGGGAGCAATGCCTATCCAGTTTGTGCAAAAACTCCTTGAAAAGGTAGCTGGCCCATCTCCAAATGATGAATACTACCTCATCGAGCGAGCACACAGATCCCTCCATCCCCCCCCCCCGGAGCTCAGCCAAGGCCGATAGTTTGCAAATTGCTGAATTACCTGGATAAACAGCACATCTTAGGCAAGATCAGAGCTCTGCAGGAAGTTTCATGGGAGGGTAAGAAGATCAGGATAACTCAGGATTTACCCCAATCAATGCGTCTTAAGCGACAAGAGCTACATCCCTCTGTCTCTAAACTGATCACTGCAGGAATACAGTACAAGGTTAAATACCCGGCTATACTCCAAGTCAAGATTAAGGATCAGTGGTTCTCTTATGAAAGTTCGGAGGCTGTGCAACAAGAGCTTAAAAAAGCATTGCCAGAACTATTCAAGTAAGGGGCTGGTGCGAATGGCAAGGCAGAGCAAATGAGTTGAATAGTCTGGCGGCAATAATGGCTTTAGATTCGGGGAAAGTGACTATCCCCTGCTCTTTCAGCCCGATTATATTTCCCTTTGTTTTAATTGAACTGGTGCCTTAAATGATACTATTAAAGACTTACTAATGGCATAGTTGGATCACTGTCCCTGCTGATGTAGATGCACTCAAGCCTCTTCACTCCATAATATCTGGGGCAATTAACTCCCGCCTTGTGAATGTCTCAGTAGTTCACCGGTCAGCGTCCGAAAATTCGCACTTGGAGGGAGCTGAAACGGTACCCAATTTTAGGAAGTGCACTACACTTGTTAATGCAAGCTACTGCTTATTCTAAGCATCCGGAGACGCAAAGCCTTAGTTGCAGTGTTGTCCTTATTTCATTCGTCGCTGAGGGACAATGCAATCCCCAACTGTTGCGATGCTAGTGCAGATTTGTAATGAAACACTCAGTTTCTTCCGACTATTCAAAAATGCAATCCAGAATGTGATCGCCTTCAATATGAACACATCCTTTGTCTACAAGTGGGGAGCTTCCTAATAGGGAATATCGTGAGAGCAGCAACTTCTGGCAGGTTTACTGAGCCGGGAGAGCGGTGCAAGTCCATCTGGTTAGCGTTTTGGTAATGCTTTTTAGAGGTGGCTCTGTATTGAAGTGGATCGGAATTTAGAGCTCCAAGTATTAGATAAACTCGACCTGCTTAATTTTGGAAGCCTCACGGATTGACATTCTCTACTGAGAAGTAAGCGACTCATCGCTAAATGGTCAGTTGGTGCCTATTTCCAGCGTTGCGGTACTCATTGGTTAAAAAGAACGTTTTGGTTTTGTTGGTGGGGCTAGTTTAGACTTCGTGGAGATCGAAAGTGACAGTTTGAATTGACTCACAGCTCAGACATTACGTAAACTGCTCGTTTTGTTAGAGCCCCCTTCCTTTTTTCTTTCATAATTTGAGGTACCTCACTCTTTTCCCCACAAGAGGGAGATATGGATTAATGAATAGACATTCTCTTTCATACCAAGGGTGCGAATTACATGGAGTGGGGGTCGGTGAAATAGGGTTGGAGAGTCGATATTTCTATCTGTTTCATGTGTGATCTTTGAGTATTTTATGATATTTTTTTTTTTCTCTATTGGGATCAACTGGGGAGCTCTCAGAAAAGTAGGATCCGTCATTATTTTGTTAACTGGACGAGGGATCAGATGTATAGGATAAGTGATAATGATAGGAAATAGGGCTGGGCTGGGAAGCGGGCTTGCTTTCATCTGGGCTGGATGTTATATCACATGGCGAAGTGGTTAGATAGTGCAGTTGTTAGAACTGGGGGTAGTAGTTGGAATTTTGGGTGGTTAGAGTGGTTTTGGGGGGATGGGATGTGGGGGGTGCAGCATCTACATGTGTGGTTAGGGGGAAATAAGGCTACTTCTGCCAACAAGCCTGAACACGTACGAGTGAAACATATAAGAGTATTTTATCATCAAAAGGTAGAGAATGGCATTGAAGGGTATTAATCTTTTGAGTTGGAATGTCAAAGGAGCTCGGGACAGATGTAAAAGGCAAATTGTGTTGAAACACCTTTCTGCGTTAAACTGTGACGTTGCCTGCTTGCAGGAAACGCATCTTCACAGAGAAGATATCAACCTATTCACAAAATACTGGGTGGGTCAGGCATATGGTGCAGGCACATCCTCAAACAAAGGGGGTGTTGCAATTTTATTCCACAAAAAGACACCTTTTCAGCTAGAGAAGGAAATATGGGACGTGCAGGGCCGATATCTCTTCCTGGTTGGGACTCTAGTAACAGATAAAGTAGTTATTGGGTCCATTTATGGTCCCAACGTGGATTCCCTGCAATTTTTTATGCAGTTCTTGGATTTGTTAAACAGCTATGTATCTATGACATTGTTAATAGGGGGTGACTGGAACATAACTCCTCAGTTGCTCCCCGATAGATCTGACAATAAACGTGTAGGGTTATCTCCCGCTCAGAGAGCCTTAAAGGAACTAATGGAGAGCTTAGGCCTCATTGACATTTGGAGGATGAACAATATGGGAGTTAGGCAATATACCTTTTTTCCATGCTGCACAAAACTTGTTCCAGAATTGATTAGTTTCTAGTTAGCAATAATGCATTCTCCTCTGTTGTAGATGCGAGGATACACATTAGGGTTATATCAGATCACTCCCCAGTCTCTATCTTATTTGCACCCAATCCCAGTATAAAGAGAGACCTTATATGGAGATTTAATAACCAGTTATTGCAGGACTCTTTTACTTATGGACACTTGAGGAGTTTCATATCCCACTTCGTTGAGAGAAATCTCAACTCAGTACCCAATATTGATATTATGTGGGCAGCCCTGAAATGTACGTTAAGGGGTGAGTGTATCAGAATCACATCCACCAGGGCCAAGAAACTCAGATTGCAGTTAAATGAAATCGGTAAAGCTATTAGGATCAGGGAGAATAGCATCACCCACCACTCAACCGAGACGGAGTGGATTAGTCTGCATCAACTACAAACTCAGTACTCCTCGATTATGATGCAGAAAGCAGAATTGGCCCTCTGGAGAACTAAAATCAAGTATCTGGAATCTGGGGATAGAGCGGGTAAACTTTTAGCCCTTAGACTCAAAAAACTAGATTCTAATAGATTCATAGTTGCTCTACAAAATAGCAGAGGGACGCGATAATCAACAACCCTAGAGAAATCACTGCGACTTTCAGAGAATACTTTCAGGAATATACTGTATCCCGACGGCTAATAGAGCCACTCCCGAGGAAATTCAAGAATTCTTAGACTCAGTTACCTTGATTAAAATCACAAATTTAGAGGTGAATCAGTTAGGATTACCTATACAAGAGTGGGAGGTGAAGCAGGTGATTACTCAACTTGCCGTAGACAGGTCCCCCGGTCCGGATGGTCTGACCACTAATTTATATAAGTCGTATGTGGAAGTAATTTGTCCAATAATAACCAAGGTGTATAATTTTTGGTTTTATGAGGGTCACTTGGAAATGAGCTTCCTGGAGGCCCTCATAACTCTCATCCCCAAGCTGGAGCGAGATCCTGTGCTCCCTGGCAGCTATCGCCCAATTTCATTGTTAAATGTTGATATTAAGATACTGGCTAAAGTTTTAGCCAACTGGCTTAGTCCATTAATGAGTAAGCTGATAAGTGATGTACAAGTGGGTTTCATGAGTGGTAGGGTGTCCAGTGACCATATACGCAAACTCCATCACTTAATTGTACATGCTCATAATCTACAGACCCTGGTAGCCCTACTTGCACTGGATGCCAAAAAGGCATTTGACCAGGTGTCATGGGATTTCCTGTTTGCTGTTTTAACTAAGTTTGGTTTATCGGATAACTTTTTGAATTGGATCCGAGTATTATATAGTACGCCCACGGCACGGATTTGGTGCAATGGTATACTGTCGGATCCTTTCCCCTTATTCTGCGGCACAAGACAGGGTTGCCCGCTCTCCCTGCTCCTATTTAATCTATATCTGGAACCCCTGATTTACAGACTACTTGCATCACAAGGTATTAAGGGAATAAAGGTCGGGAACAGGCGGTATTTAATCTCAGCCTATGCTGATGATTTGCTCTTGCATTTAGAGGACCCAGAGAACGGCATACCAATAATTCTGCACGAAATCACAAAGTTTTCCAAAGTTTCAAACTACAAACTTAATATCTCCAAAACCAAGCTTTTCCCATTAAATACCAAATGCTACCCTAGCTTAGCAAAGGAATATGGGTTAAGCTGGGAACCAAAGATATTGACGTATCTTGGCATTAAAGTTACCAGGGAGATTAGTTCGATGATTAGAGAAAACCTTCATAACCTTATTAAAATAATTAGACAAGATCTGGTCAGATGGAGTTCACTGCCCTTGTCACTTTGGGCCAGAATAGAAACAGTGAAAATGAATATATTACCTAGGATTTTCTATCCCTTAAACATGCTAGGGTGCTACTTGCCCAAAACCTGGTTCTGGAATTTGCAAAAAGTACTCAATGTATTTTTATGGAAAGGGAAGGCTGTTAGGAGAGCCTACCAGAAACTCAAAGGACCAAAGAAATCAGGAGGCTTTGTGCTCCCTTCTTTCTTTAAATACTACATTGCCTCACATATTAGTAAAATAGTATCGTGGAATCAGCTGACTAGCTCAGCGGCCCCGTACTTTTATGTGCCTCCCTGGATTAATATTGAGAATGACTTGGTGCTTAAATATTCATTAACTTTGGATTCAATTGCCTATACCACTCTAAAACTCCTCCCTAAGCCACTTAAAAATATGCCTATAGGGTGGACATTAAAAGCTCTCCCATCAAGCCCAGAAGTTCCTAAAGGTGAACTGGCAGATTTCATCGGAACAATTCCTGGTACATAATATTCACTTTTTAATACAGCGTGCCCCCATTCCTTCTACATTTTGGAGGCCGATAAATGGGCTATGACTGGGAGACTTGGTGCCCCAAGGGGAACTATTATCGTATGAGCAAGCCTGTATTAAATTCCCAAACTTAAAAGGGTATTATTTTAAATTCCGGCAGGTTTGTGATTCAATCAAAGCCCACCTGTGCAGGATGACAAACTGGGTGGAAAACAGAACCGAATTGTCCCGGCTGCTCAAGGTTGCAGATCAACCCCATTCTGTCTCGAGAGTTTATAGTGAACTGCAGAGGATAGATGTAGGCCTACCCTCTAATGTTAGCCAATACTGGAGGCAGAGGCTAGAGATGACAGAGGATAGAGGAGATTGGGAGCGGATATGGGTCAACAACCATAAATATTTTAGGCAGGATAGGTATAAGCTACAGCAATTCAACATCATGCATAACCTGTACTATACTCCAGCCAGACTGCACAAGATGGGCAAATTAGCATCACCTATTTGTAGCAGGTGTGAAACTAAAGAAGGGGACTTGTACCATGTATTGTGGGAGTGTGCCAAGATTCAGCCCTTCTGGAGCACAATTTGCACCTCACTACCACCGATATTAGACCTGGAGCTCCTCTTTACACTGGAAATTTGTCTATTAAGTAGTTTCCCCAGAGGCGTGATTAGACAAAAGAAATTATACATGGCTATCATATCAGCCACGGCCAAAGCGGTCATCCTTAGACACTGGAAGGACGCTTCCGTTCCACCAATTCTAGAATGGTATAAGGAAATCATATTGGCGTTACAATTGGAGCTACATATAGCCAGAATGAATAACAGGATCCAATCCTATGGCTCCAAATGGGGCCTGCTGGATGCTGTCCTAGCCACCTGGCAAGCTTAATCTCTCTGGCCGTTGGTTATGCCCCTTTGCTTGACGTATTTTCAGTGCCCTTGTTTCTTCCTTCCAATGAGTGCTGGCATAGTGCTTCAACCTTGCTGTAGATGCTGCTGGGGTGTGGGGTGGTGGGTAGGGATGGGTTTTGGGTAAGTTTTATTAGGCTACTTTGTTAAGTATCATGTCAATTCCTCTTGTTCTCGTTTTAATGAGACAGTGTCTATTAACACGTTTTCTTGATAACGGCTTGTTCGACATGTAACTGTCAGTTTGAAGAGGACGGCATTTGTCATGTAATATCATTGTCCCCATAAAGTAAATTGAATAAAAAAAAAAAAAAAAACGACCAGTTCTTGTGAGGAGAGACTTGGTATTGAGAGAGGGTTCTGTAACTGTACCTGCTGAGGGAGGTGTGCGTGCGGGGTGG
The DNA here is from genome assembly GCA_016271365.2 of Neoceratodus forsteri. Classification (NCBI taxonomy): domain Eukaryota; kingdom Metazoa; phylum Chordata; order Ceratodontiformes; family Ceratodontidae; genus Neoceratodus; species Neoceratodus forsteri. Next base: position 239,003,911 of record JADMNL010000026.1, read on the forward strand.
GGAGCTGAGGAGATGCTGCATTATGTTGGAGTGGCTTGAGGGGGAAGGTAAAAGAGTCTCCTCATCAGCTGCTCTGCTTCTTGATTGTTAAAATGCTATTGTCAGTGGTTGGGTTGTGTTTTGTGGGTGGCAGCAGTTTTTTTTGTTTTGGTGGGTGCATATGGGGCATGCGGCAGAACTAAAAGGGGGCATGCAGCATAAATAAAAGGTGGTGAGCTACAGGTTAGATTGCAACTGTGGAGGCAGAAGAAAAGAAAGAAGGTTTCAATTTTAAAGTGGGAAAAGGTTTGTTAAATTGTCTTGTTCTGGGCTTGGAGTAATAGCTCATTTATGGTGCCAATGTATCGAATTGGTACAGAGGGAGCTTTTGAGAGGACGAGTTGGGGAGGGGGGTGTTTGAAAGAAAAATAAAGTAATTGTAAGTAGTGCCGGCAAGAGAGGTGGTGATCGATGGCAGGCTGTTGAATAAACGGTGATTGATTGACAGCAGGGTGTTAAATAAATGTTAGAACCACCATTTATTTAACACCAGTGAGAATACATTAATTTATTTAACTGCTTATTGAGCCACACCTATATATATATATATATATATATATATATATATACACACAAAATATCTATTAGGGTTGTGTTTTCAAGGGATTTATACCAGCGAGGTTAATGCCTGTTGACTTTGTGTGAGCTATGCTGTTTCTCTTTATACCAATAAACTTTTAATTACAAAAAAAAAGTCTTATTAAATATCATAACAAAATCCTTGTTAAATCATTTTAAGTGGAACCCATGTTATAAGTGTAAAAAGGCCCTTCAGGAACATGTAATTAAGTTCAGTCTTGGCCCTTTCCTCTCGTTGGTTTGAAAGCACAAACACTTTAAACCTAACAACACACTCAAGGCATGAGATTATTGACCCATAATTACACACCCTAACGTGTCTCACAGCATACATATTTACATAGCTATATATAGTACTAAATCTCACACACTGCCATAGTACACCATTAGACTCAAACTGCCATTCTTGGACTAAGGAAATGACTCTGCTGGCAATGCCCAAACATGGTCCTCTACATGAGGAAAAACTCAGCCACCACAGGCTGGTAAAGTCCGCAGTGAGCTCACACTGTTGCTCTCAGCCCACACTGTGCTATATTAGATAATAACTTCTGCATTCTTTGTTCAGGAAAGAACTCCCACACAGAAAGCAATATTTAGTTTATTTGGAAAGTCTGACTTACTTGCTCAGAACCACAGGATCTCCATTTTGCTTTGTTCTTATGTTCTGGCTTTGAGAGAATAGTTTTGCAACATACAGCCCTTGGCACCCCTATTGTGATATACTAGTTTCTCTTACACTGCAGGAGCAGTCTCTCTGACTCCAGTCAGCTGAGTCCATGTAAATGGTATATCCGGGCTTCCATCGAAGGACCTTGTCACACTACATACTGTAGTTTAGAAGAACTGCATAGAAAACTGCAGTGCAAGGTGCCAACAGCAGTGCAATGTGCTGGCTCATCGGTGCAGCAGTAGCGCTACTGCTTGAAACTCGGGCGACCAGAGTTCAGTAGTGAGCGCAGGGTGTTAGACAGCCTGCTGGGGGGAGGAGGATCAAGTGTCCAGAGGTCTGATCTCCTCCTCTGGGGGGAAGGGTTTGCAGAGCCCAGTGTCTGCCTGGCCCCTAGTGGAAATTAGGGGGAAAGATATCCGGGACTGCCTAGACAAGGCAGGAGAGGTGGAGCAGATGACAACATGTGGCATGCAGGAGCACGCACCGCACATTGAGGCATCTTTGCACACCAGGCCGCTTGGGGGAAAACTGGAAGGGGAGAAAGGGGAGAAAAACTCAAGAAAGGGGAGGAATGGGTCATAGAAGACAAGTCAAAGGCAGAAGTATTAAATAAATACTTCTGCTTCGTCCTTACGAAAGAAAAGGAAGGACCAATACCACAGGCAGGAATAGAAAAGGAGGAAGCTGGGGTAGACCCCATAGGGGCCACTGGCATTGAAAGAGTGAGGGAGGGGCTGATGGCATCGAGGGTGGATAAATCCCCAGGGCCAGATGAGGTACACCTCAGGGTACTCTAGGAATTGGCTGAGGAACTGGCAGGCCCGCTGACAATTTTATTCAATAAATCCCTGGATTTGGGAGTAATACCAAATGAATGGCAGGTAGTGTCACTCCACAAGAGTGGGCCCAAAGAGGACCTGGGCAACTACAGGTCAGTCAGCCTGACCTCGATAGTATGTAAACGTATGGAGACCATGCTGAAGGAGGGGCTGGTGAGGTACATGGAGGAAAATGGTCTGCAGGACAGAAAGTAGCACAGGTTTGTGGCAGGCAGATCATGTCAAATAAACCTGGTCAAGTTCTTTGATTGGGTCACAAAGGCAGTGGACAAGGGCCAGGCAGTGGACATCATTTACCTGGACTTTAGTAAGGCCTTCCATCTGGTGCCACACAGGAGGCTGATAGCAAAACTGAGGAGTCTAGGAGTAGGGAAGAGATTAGTAAAATGGGTTGAAAACTGGTTGAGGGGAAGGACACAGAGGGTGGTGGTGGGAATCCTCCAGTACAAAGGAGGTCACCAGCGGGGTTTGACAGGGATCGGTGTTGGGCCTGGTATTGTTTAATATCTTTATAAGTGACATTGGGGATGGCATAAGGGGCAAAATGTGCCTATTCACAGACGACACCAAGCTCTGTGGGAGGGTGGACACCCAGAAAGGAATACGGGAGTTGAGGGAGGACCTAGCCAGACTGGAGAGATGGTTAGGGATGTGGCAGCTCAGATTCAATGCCAAAAAGTGCAAAGTGATGCACATCAGGAAAAAGAACCCAAGAGCAGAGTACTACATAGGAAAGGTTCAGGTAGCTGTGTCTGAAGAGGAAAAGGACCTGGGGTGGTAATTATTAGTGATCTGAAACAGTCCACTCAATGCAACAAGCATTTGTCAATGCTAAATGTTTGCTTGCTGGCATTAGCAGTGGAAGTGCAGGAGTTAAACAGATGCAGTACAGAAATGGCAGTGATGTATTGAACTGATGCCAACTCCACCCCCACCGTGCAGAGATGGACAGGCATTAGGGTGTGCCTTTGGGTTGTCGCCCATAAGGGTCACGACATTTCACCTCACCCAACCCTGCAGATACTGACAAGTGTCAAGGTGTGCCTTGGGGTGTTTGAGCTTTACACTCACCTCATTCCATAAGGAAATACACTGAAATGGGTGCAGTATAGGAGAATGGTGTGAACTCTGGGGCCAAAGAGTCCCAGACACACCTCGATGCCTATCACTGGCTGCAGGGTGGGGTGGGGGTGGAATGGCATGAGCATCAATTCTTGTGGGGATTTTTTGTACCAGATTTTCAATATAGGCCTTTTGAGACCTCCGCTTATGAACAGTGTTACTGTGATTTTCTTAATCTGACCCAAACAATGATTTTCCACAGAGAGCGTCATATTCTGCGCCAGAAGTGCAAAAACACATTTTGGTCAGGATGTGAAAAATGACAGCTGTAATTTTCATAAGGATGTGTGGAAAAATGCCAGTGTTGAAAATCTGGAGTGAAAATAGTACAAATTCATGACTTTACGAGGGTGCATAGAAACTGCGTAATGCACACTCGTAGCACAGTCAATTTATGGACTTATGTCACCAAATTTTCAACATAGGCATTTTATGACCTCTGCTCATGAACAGTGTCATTATGATTTTCTTAATCTGTCCCGAACACTGATTTCCCACAGCAACCGCGCTATTCTGCGCCGGAAATATGAAAACACATTTTGGCCAGGATGTGAAAAATGACAACTACAATGTTCATAGGGAGGTATGAAAAAATGCCAATGTTGAAAATCTTGACTGAAAATATTACAAATTCACGAACTTGCGAGTGTACATGAAAACTGCGCAATGCATGCATATAACACAGTCATTTTTGAGAATTTTTTCACCAAATTTGCAACATAGGCTTTTTGAGAACCCACCTCATGAACAGTGACACTGTCATTTCATTAATTGGTCCTGAAAGGTGATTTCGCGCAGTGACCACGAAATTACCTTTTGGGACCGAATAACCAGATGGCAGTAACTGAATTCATGAGATAGGGTCCCAAGAACCCCATGTTGACAATTTGGTGCAAAAATTCAAAAAAATGACTGAGATATGAACCAAAGTTGAAAAAACTCTATTTATGCCATTATACAGCTTATCAGCATTTCTTCAGTTCTCGGTCGGCTTTGAAGAGTGCAGAATTGTTCCCAGTCCACCGACAAGCGTCACGCCAAGCTCTGGAGGTATGTATGGGGTGAGGGGGGTGTTGGGAGGTGGGGTGTGCAGAAGGTGGGCGTGGGTTGTGGGAGGTAGGCACGAGAAACAGCGAGGGACCATTTTCTTTTTTCACAGGTTTCTTTTTTAAAAAGACGACACAGGACTTTTGCCTCGCTGGGTGGGCTCCCAGTGTGGAACCTGGAAGTTTGGGGGGGCAGTGGAGCCAGCGGGGAGTTGGGCACCCCTGTTGGCCACACAGCGTGCAGGAAGCACATGATGACACAGAACTTTTGCCTCGATGGGGTGGGCTCCCAGCATGGCAGCGTGAAGTTTGTTTTTTGGGGGGGTACTGGAGCTGATGAGGATTGGGCACCCCATCAGACATACAGTGTGCTTGGGGGGGTGCATGTGCCAAGGGGGATTGGGCACCCCCTCAACACACAACAAATGGGGGGACGCATCATACAGATGCAGTGGTGTACAGTTTGACTGTTAAGGTGGTGACGTGTAGGCAGTTTGCATACTGCTGACGGCAGGGCAGTATGCAAATTGCCTACACATTACCACCGCTGATTGTAGCGGGTTGTTTGCTTTTAGCTGTATGCCACTGCATCTGAACTGCTGTCATAGACAGCTCAGATAGTTGTTGGTGTGGTGGGGCCTGCAGAAAGGAGCAGGGCATTGGAAGTGGGGTGCCACACCTACGAAAACTCGTATGGTGGCACTATGTTTCTTGCACATGCGTGCAAGCAAACATAAAAAGTTAGTGGCAAAGGCAAACAGGATGCTGGGCTATATTGCAAGAGAATTTAGTAGTAGGCACAGTGAGGTTATTTTGCCTTTGTATAGGCCATTTATAAGGCCATATTTGAAATATGGTGTAAAGTATTGGCACCCATTCCTAAACAAGCATTTGTCAATGCCGAATGTTGTGTTGCTGGCATTGGCATTGGTAGTGCAGAAGTTAGAGAGAGATGCATAATAGGAATGGCAGTGAAGTATGGAACTGTTGCCAACCCCACCCCACCCTGCAGAGACTGACAGGCATTGAGGTGTGCCTTTGGGTCATCGGCCATAATGCTCATGCCATTTCACCTCACCCTACCCTGCAGACTCCAACAAATGTTGTGTTGTGCCTTGGGGTCATCAAGCCTTACGCTCACCCCATTCCATGAGGAAATACGTTGAGTTAGGTGCAGTATAGGAGAATGGGGTGAACTTTGGGGCTGAAGAGTTCAAGGCATACTTTGATGCCTGTCACTGGCTGGAGGGTGGGGGTGGGGGTTGAATGGCATGAGCATTACAGCCAACAATCCAAAGTCACACTCCTGATGCTTGTCAGTCTCTACAGGGTAGGACATTATGGTTAGAAACCCTAATACCCTGGGTGTTTGCTGGTATTTGCACTCCAAATTTTCATCATGGGCTTTTTGTGACCCCACCGCATGAAAACATTTGGGACCTCCAATAATGAACAGTGGCACTGTGGTTTTGTTAATCAATCCCGACGTTGATTTCCCACAGCAACCATGCCATTCTGTGCCAATGTGCGAAAACACATTTCAGGCAGGATGTGAAAAATTACAGCTATACCATTCATAAGGAGGTGTGAAGGAATGGCAATGTTGAAAATCTGGAGTGAAAATATTAGAAATTCTCAAAGTTACGAGTGTGCGTGGAAACTGTGCAATGCAAGCTCGTAACACAGTCATTGTTTGGAATTTTTTCACCAAATTTTCAACATAGGCATTTTGGGACCTCCACTAATGAACAGTGTCACTGTGATTTTCTTAAATCAAATCAAATCAGTTTTATTTATATAGCGCCTTTCAGAACCAAGGCACTGCACATAAAACATGAACATAAATAGGTTAAAACAGCATTATAGTACAATAACTATATTTAAATAAAAGCTAAATTAAATAAACATGTTTTTAAACCAACTTTAAAACTATCAATGGTTGGGCTTTCTCTCAACCAACGAGGTAGAGAATTCCACAGGGTTGGTGCTGAAAAAGCAAAAGCACATGATCCTGATGTTTTCAATCGAACCCTGGGAATCTCTAGCTATCCCTCGTTGGCAGAACGGAGAGGGCGGAGGGGGCAGTAGGGAATCAGGAGATCTTTCAGGTAGCCGGGTCCCTGGTCGTGTAGGGCTTTAAAGGTTAGTAAACCAACCTTAAAGGTGATCCGCCACCTAACAGGCAGCCAGTGCAGTTCGCGGAGCATGGGTGTAATATGGCTGGTCCTAGATGTCCCAGTCAACAGCCTAGCTGCTGCATTCTGCACTAGCTGCAGGTGGTGGATATCAACCCCAGGTAGCCCTAGGTAAAGGGAATTGCAGTAGTCAAGACAGGTAGTGACAAAGGCATGGACCAATGTTGGAAGATCGTCCGACGGAACCAGGTGTTTCACCCGGGCAATATTCCTCAGATGGAAAAAAGAGGGTTTGGCGACAGCTGATACCTGAGATTTTAAGGTCAGCCCCTCATCAAAAATAATGCCCAGATTTCGCACCTGATCGGAGGTAGGGAGCGACATACCACCAAGTAACAAACCTGAGGGTTGCCCAACTCCCAAACCCGCCCACGGGCAACCTGGGTCCACTACCAGTACCTCAGTCTTATCCGAATTCAGTCTTAGCCAGCTGGAACTCATCCAAAGTCTGATTTCAGCAAGGCAGTTGTTTAGCATGGAGAGTGCATCACCCTGGCCGGGGAGAAAGGACAGATACAACTGGGTATCATCTGCATAGCAGTGAAAACCCAGATTGTATCGTCTGATGATTTCTCCCAATGGTAGCATATACACTGCAAACAACATGGGAGCCAAAATTGAACCCTGCGGTACCCCACAAGGCAGGGATTGAGCGCCAGAGGAATATATTCCAGTGGCCACTTTCTGAGACCTGCCTGTGAGGTAAGAATGAAACCACTTGAGGACTGTACCAGACAGCCCACAATAAACCCGCAGGCGGTCTAATAGAACACCATGGTCTACAGTGTCAAATGCAGCAGAGAGATCGAGAAGGACCAGAATGGTACATGCCTTTCGATCTCTAGCCATTAGGAGATCACTCAATACCCGGAGAAGGGCAGTCTCCGTGCTATGCTTCTTCCTAAAAGCAGACTGGAGAGTATCATAGACATTGTGAGTCATAAGATGATCATCCAGTTGCAGCGCAACTGCCTTTTCAATAACCTTACCAACAAATGGCAGGTTAGAGATAGGCCAGTAGTTAGCTAGACAATCTGGATACAAGGAGGATTTTTTAAGGAGTGGTCGAACGACCGCCTCCTTGAGGGTGTCTGGAAAGACCCCCCTCTCCAAGGACTTCCAGACAATGTCAGCAAGGATTGGGCAGATAGCTTCTACACATCCTACTAAAAGTGATGTAGGGCCCGGATCAAAACTACAACTAGTTGGATGCAATGTCTGGATGATCCTAACAATGTCACTGACCTCCAGTCGGCAAAAGTCTGACCAGACAGATTGAGCACATGCCACTTCCCGCTGATCACCGCAATCCACTAAAGGAGAGGTTAGACCGATACCAGATCTGATGTTGGCAACCTTATCTGCAAAGAACCGAGTGAACTCCTCGCATTTTAGCTGAGAAAAAGCTTCTTTAGGCTGGAGTCAGACTGGATTGCAAAGTCTGAAAAAGCTGAGCCAGTCGGTTCTGTGCGGCAGAAATCTACCTGAACAGAAATTCTGCCTTCTTACAGGTGATTTCTGATTGATAGCAATCATAATGTGCCATCAACCTAAGCCTGTCAGCATCATTTCCGGACTTCCGACAAACTCTCTCCAGCCTTCGGCCAACTCGCCTCAACTCCCTCAAGGAGCCATCAAACCAGGGGCTCCTTGGACGGAGGGTGAGAGGCCGAACACGAACAGGAGCAATTTTGTCCAGAGCATCTCCCACAGCCTTATTATTGGCTTGTATGAGATCATCTGGACTCATGCATTCACCGACAAACCCGATAGATCCAGTACCGCCATTAGGTCACTGGGGTTATCACCCCTTAAAGGGCGGTACCGAACCATCTCCATAGGGGCAGACCTAATTGGGGGGGCCCTGAAACTGAACCTTATGGTGTGATGGTCAGACCAACTGACTGGTTCTACCCCCAAATCAGTGATCTCCATACCCAAAAGAAATATCAGATCCAATGAATGACCCCCTACATGGGTCGAGGAGGTAACCACCTGTGTTAGGCCCAGCATTACCATTAGCTGGAGGAGATTTTGACCAAAATGCGAGAGTTCATCATCGACCCAAGCATTGAAGTCACCCAGAACAATCAATCTGGGGAACCTCAAAACTAAGTTGACGATGAAGTCTGCTATCTCCTGCAAGAACTCACCACCATCACCTGGTGGACGGTAAACGAGGAGAATCCCGCAACCTACACCCTCTCCCAGGATATATTCAAAGGATCTGGTAATTCCTAATGGCACATCCACAAGGCCCAGCTCAGATTTAAACATAATGGCCACACCCCCACCCCTACGATCCAACCTTGGACGGTGTATCACCGAGAACCCAGCTGGAACTGCCGAGGCCAGTATAGGGCCTGGATTTTCGTCCACCCAGGTCTCAGTGATGCAAGCCAGATCAGATGACCCAACAAGATCAGCTACTATAGCTGTCTTGTTTTTTATAGATCTGGCATTGCACAACATCGTCAAGGCAGGATGAGTTGTCGAGGAAGTCCCTAACATTGATTTCCCACAGTGACCGCACCATTATGCGCCAGATGTGCAAAAACATATTTCGGGCAGTATGTGAAAAATTCAAACAACATGAAGTCTTGCTGTATTCTGACTATTGCAGTTAGCCCAAGCACTCAAACTGCCCCAGAGAATAGAGGGTTAATTTCTATGCAGAGCATAGAATGTTGAGCTCAAGGTCAGTTCAAACCTCTGTCTGCTGCACTTTGAAGTGCAACTGTCAGATTCTTTACTCCGCCTAACTGAACGGCCACTCCAGAGATTTCTCCTTTGCTCATGGTTCGAAAGTTGGTAAAAGTCCTCAGTTTTATCGATTATTTTTCACAAGTTTCGGTTCAGATCTCTGTCTGTGGTACAGTAAGTACTAGGTAGTGAATTAGACAAAGTAAACTTGAGGAAATTGTAAAAATTTATTTTTCGACTGGTTCGGCTGAACCAGCCATTTGGTGATTTATATATTCTGTCCTTGTTTTTAAACTCAGAGTGTGGTTGCCGGTCCTTATCGGTTAAAAAAAAAACTGCATTTCTTGTGGTTTTTTCCAATACCCGTGACATGGTTATAAGGGTGTCTTGCCTGGTTGTTTGCCATAAAAAGGGTACGTTTGTGGTTAGGATGGCTACGTCTGAGAAACCTAAAAGAAAAACTGGCCCAACTGGGTTTCAACACTGCAGTGTGTGTGGGGAGGTCTTTGCTAAGGCTGATCCCCACACCACCTGTGTTTATTGTCTGGGGTTTGACCACCTCGATTCAGACTGCCAAATCTGTAAAAATTTCCCTAAGTCTACCCTGGAAAAAAGATTAGGTAGGGTCAGGGATAAGGAGGCCATGAATTCCGCTGACCCGGATGGCCAGCCAGGTTCGGTTCCGACCGAACCTGAGGGAGTGCCCTCTGACCAGGGTGATACTTCTTCGGGCAAGAAGAGAGCCAATCCTGATGGATCGGTTCCTACAAGAAGACAAAGAAAAGAAAAATCGGCCGGTTCGGATCCAGAGACCCATTTTCTGACCGCCGAAGAGATTGCCAATGCGATAAGGATTGTAGAATTGCTTCTCCCAGTTCCGTCTGATCTGGTGCCTTCTGGCAGGTGCTCAGTTCGGTCGGTTCCTCCGGTTCAAGATTATGCCCCGAAGATTTCTATGAACTGGATTTGGAGGGGGATGAAGATTATGATGATGATGATGACGATGGTGTGAGAGGTCTGGTTGAGCCCGTTGAACTGGACATATCCCCAGACAGGTCTTCTGGTGTTTCCCCTCCTAGGCTTTCTGAGTCCCCTTCCCACTACACGTTTTACAGGAAAGTGGCAGAAACCCTCCAGCTTCCTGTGGAAGAAGCTGTAGAGGAACAAGAGGAACCTGATTATGTGGAAATGATGGACATCCCAGAGTCCACAAGACTGTCTATTCCCCTTCATAAGTCTTTTGGGAAACAGACGTAAAAGATTTAAAAAACTCCAATTCTGTACCTCCTGTCGACAGAAGGATGGACAAAAGGTACACCTTATCAGGTTCAGGTACAGAGTACTTGTATCAACAATGCAGCTATGTTGGGGTTGTGCAGGCTGTAGCCTGTGATAAGGCTAATATACCCTTGGCTTCACACCCCCAGATAAAGATTCTAGGTAGCTGGATGCCATGGCAAAGAAACAGTACATGGCATCTGCCTTGGGACTCAGGCAGGCTAATTATATGGCCTATGCAGCCAGGTACCAGAAGTCCAGGTGGGACACTGTACTGGCACTGGCTAAGCAGGCATCCCCCCAGCTAGCCTCGGAGCTGGAGGGGGTGGCTGCTGATGGGATTGAGGCATCTACGGTACAGTACCATGCTGCTGTGGACTCCAATGATGTGTTATCTAGAGTCATGGCTACATCTGTGGCTCTTCGGAGAATGGCTTGGCTCCAATGTACAAGTCTCTCACAGGACACTCAGGCTAAGGCCATGAATTTCCCTGTGGTGGGTAATTCTCTGTTTGGGCAGCAGACAGAGAATTACATGAAAAAGATGGATGAGTATAGGACCATCTATAGGAGTGCACAGGCCAAGAAAAGGCAGGAAACTCCTCAAAGGCAGCAGGCTAGGGGCAGGGGCAGGCCTTTTCATAGGTCTTTCTACCAAGCACAGGCCTCTTCTCCCTTTCTTCAGAGGGAGAGGCAGAAGGGGGATGAGCAGGGCTGCATCCATCCCTCAACCTAAGGCTCCTGCCAAGCAGACACCCAGATGTATCAGCCCTGGTCGACTCCCCCATTCCTCTATGAGGCAGACTGGCTTACTTTATCCAGGACTGGATGTCTGTTACCTCAGACAAGTGGGTCCTGAAGGTGGTAAGCCAGGGGCTGGTTCTCAGCTTCAAGAAATTTCCAAAGCTGAGGGCCAGATCTTTTCCACCTGCAAGCATCTCCGAAACCATTGCCCTATGAGGCAGAGGTTTCATCTCTCCTGGCTCTAAAGTCTGTAGAGAGAGTTCCTACATTGCACAGGGGCAAAGGTCTGTACTCCAGGTACTTCCTTACCCCAAAAAAGACAGGGGAGTGGCGACCCATCCTATACTTAACATACCTGAACAAACATCTTTTAAAACCAAAATTCAAAATGGTGACTCTGGGAATAACCCTTCCCTCTCTAAGGCCAGAGGACTGGCTAGCCTCCCAGGACTTAAAAGATGCCTACTTTCACATTCCCATCAGGTGCTCCCACAGAAAGTATCTCAGGTTCAAATTGCCTTCAGGCCATTATCAGTTCAAAGCTATGCCCTTCGGCCTGACATCAGCTCCAAGGGTATTCACAAAATGCCTAGCAGTAGTAGTGGCCTTTTTAAGAAGGACAAATATTTCCATTTTTCCATACCTGGATGACTGGCTCATTGTGGGTCAGTCCTCAGACCAGGTCAAGTCAGACCTTCAAGTGACTCAGCAAGTGCTCACTTCCCTGGGATTCCTTCTCAATCTTCCCAAGTTAGTTCTCGAGCCTGTACAGCTCCTCATCTTCATAGGGGCAGAGTTGGATACAGTCAGAGCAAGAGCTTTTCTTCCTCTGGAAAGGGCAATAGCTATTGTAGAGCTGGCTTCTTCATTCCACCTTCTGGTCTCTCGGCCAGCAAGGCACTTTCTTCAACTTCAGAGCCACATGGCAGCTTCTACAGCAGTGGTCCAAGGGGCCAGATTTCAGATGAGGGACATTCAGTTTTACCTGAGGGTCTTTTGGTCTCAGAAGAAAGATTCTCTAACCAAACTAGTTCCAGTGACCCAGGCTCTGATCCAGGCTCTCCAATGGTGGCAGGATCAGGGCAACTTCAGGCAAGGGTCCCATTTGTTACTCAGTCTCACTCTGTGGTCCTAACCACGGATGCTTCTCTATTGGGTTGGGGAGCCCATCTCGGGGCTCTCACAACCTAGGGACTGTGGTCCCCTCAAGAATCCCTTCTTCATATTAATCTCTTGGAACTCAGGGTGGTCTTTCTGGCCCTGGATGCTTTCTCTCAGTCAGTGCAGAACATGGTGGTTCAGGTCAGGACAGACAACACCACCACCATGTGGTACATCAACAAGCAGGGAGGCACTCGGCCCACGGCCTTGTGCACGGAAGCCATGAAATTGTGGTCCCTAGCTTATTCTCAGCAGACCTCTCTGATAGCAGTCCACCTTCCAGGGAAGGACAATGTGCTAGCAGATGCATTGAGCAGGATCTCCCAGGGCCATCACAAATGGTACCTGGACCCTCTGGTGTTGAAAGTGATTTTTTCAAGGTGGGGCACTCCAGAGCTAGATCTCTTTGCAGCCCCAGACAATCACCAACTTCCTCTGTTTTGTTGCAGACCCCCAGTCTTGGACTCAGTCCCTCTGGATGCTCTGATTTTGAACTGGGAAGGGACATTTCTATATGCCTTTCCTCCATTTCCTCTACTGTTCAAGGTTCTGGTCAAGGTAAGGTCACAACCTTGCAAAGTGATTCTGATTGCTCCAGACTGGGCCAGGCAGCCTTGGTACCCACTGTTGCTGTCCCTAGCAGTCCATCTTACCCTGTCTCTTCCCAAGAATTACAACCTGTTAACCTCCTTTCAGGGGAGGATTTGGTACCCCAATCTTCGGTCTCTCAATCTCAAGGCATGGCTCTTGAAGAGTTAGAGTATGCAGATTTGCATTTGTCCCAAGAGGTTCTGGATGTTCTCAAAGCCTCTCGAAAGCCTGCCACCAGAAAAACTTACAACTCCAAATGGAAAAGATTCAGCATTTGGTATTCCAAGAAGCATATATCCCCAGACACTGCTGAATTGTCTACAGTTCTGGATTATATGGTTCATCTTAATGGCCTAGGCTTCAGACCAGCTACTCTCAAAGTACATTTGTCAGCTGTTTCTGCTTTTATGTCAGCAGGAAAGCATTCCTCACTGTCATCTCACCCTGTATTCTGTAATTTTTTCAAGGGATTGCTTCATACCAATCCCCCCTTTAGGGATCCTACCCCTGCTTGGGATCTTAATGTTTGCATTGCTCAGCTTATGCAACCCCCTTTTGAGCCTTTGTCTTCAGCAGAGCTTAAGTACTTGACTTGGAAAACTGTGTTCCTGGTAGCTATTATCTCTGCCAGGCGTGTCAGTGAATTACAAGCTGTGTCAGTGGAGCCTGATTTTATCCCATTCCATACAGATAAGGTGGTCCTTAGAACTAATAGGAGGTTTTTACCTAAAGCGATTTCAGATTTTCATCTGAACCAATCTATGTCTCTCCCTGTGTTCTTCACTGATCATTCTTCTTCAGGAGAAAGAAGTTTACGCAGTTTGGATATTAAAAGAGCCCTTAGTTACTGCATTGAGCGTACTAAGGCTCACAGGTTTGACTCCCTTCAGTTGTTTCTCACTTATGGGGAAGTGGGTAAGGGCAAACCTGCCACTAAGAGAACTATTGCCAGGTGGATTGTCTCTTGTATTCAATTCTGCTATGAGAAGCTAGGCAAAATACCTCCCTCAGGCCTGAGGGCTCATTCGACTAGAGGTACAGCTGCTTCCCTGGCGTGGCCAGGGATATTCCTTTGCTAGAGATATGTAAAGCCGCTACCTGGAAAACAGTCCATACTTTTACCAAGCATTACTCCCTGGACATCCAGGCTAGAAGTGATGCTTGATTTGGTACAGTAGTACTGCAGAGCTTATTCCCAAGGTAGATTCGATTCCCTCCTCCATGGAGATATCACTTGGTAGTCTGCAATTGTCGGAATACAGCAAGACTTCATGTTGTTTGAAGAAAAAATTACTCACCTTAGTAATTATGTTTCTTCTAATGGAGTCTTGCTGTATTCTCACCTCCCTCCCTACCTCCCCTCTCAGAACCTGTTTTTGGGAAGTGGACTGGCAGGTGCAGTGTTGCACCCCAGGGGTGCATTTGGGTACTCCCTCCTTTTAAAGAGGGGGAGTGGGTTATATTATTAATTTAACAGTCTTAAATTGTTCACTACCTGGTTTTTGATTTTTGATTTCTTGACTTGAATCTTTTGGGGATCCAAAATATTTGGTTGCCATTTGGTTAGCAAAAATTTTACAATTTCCACATAGTAGTTAGTTAGTATTAGCTCATAAGAATCTGACAGTTGCACTTCAAAGTGCAGCAGACAGAGGTATGAACTGAGTTCGAGCTCAACGTTCTATGCTCTGCATAGAAATTAACCATCTACTCTCTGGGGCAGTTTGAGTGCTAGGGCTAACTGCAATAGTCAGAATACAGCAAGACTGCATTAGAAGAAACATAATTACTAATGTGAGTAATTTTGTCTTACAGCTGTACTGTTTATAAGGAGGTATAAAAAAATGGCAATGTTGAAAGTCTGGAGTGAATATATTAAAAATTCTCGAAGTTATGAGAGTGCGTGGAAACTACACAATGCACACTCATATCACAATCATTTTTTGGAATTTTTTCACCAGATTTGCAACATAGGCTTTTTGGGAGCCTACCTCATGAACAGTGACACTGTCATTTGTTAATCGGTCCCGAAAGGTGATTCTTGCAGTGACCACAAAATCACCTTTTGGGACCTAATAACGAAATGACAGTGACTGAGTTCATGAGGTGGGGTCCCAAGAACCCCATGTTGAAAATTTGGAGCAAAAAGTCACAAAAATGGCTGAGATATCCATCTAAGTTGAACCCCCCATTGATGCCATTATACAGCTTACCGTGATTTTCTTCAGTTCGTGGTCAAATTTTGAAGAGTTCAGACGTATCCCACTTCACCGAAGATTGTCGCACTGGGCTCCAGAGGTAAGTATGGGGTGAGGGAGTGCAGGAGGGTGTGTGCAGAGGTGGGTGCGGGTTGGAGAGGGGGCTCTCCGACTCAATGACAGACCGTTTCTTATTTTCAAGAATGGACATTGCTGGAAGGTTTCTTTATTTACAGGTAAAATTAAACAACTGTTGGGCACACTGGGGTGGGCTCCCAGTCTTTCCTATGACTGGAGGGTTATGTTGGCCACACTGGAGTGGGCTCCCAGTGTGGCACACAATGGGGTTGGGTGGGGCAGGGCGGGACAGGAACATGTTGATGTGGTCGGCTTCAGAACACATGCAGGCACACTGGGGTGGGCTCCCATTGTGCCACACGATCTTGAGTGGGGGGTTATAAACATGCTGACAGTAGGATAGGGCATCCCCAAAGTCGGCTTGCTGGGGATTGCGAGAGATGGATGGCGACAGACGCCTCCATGTTTATTTAAATATTTCAGCAGGCAAGGCACTCCCTGCAGTGTCAGGGTGCTCTCTCATTGCAGTGGAAAAATTCTTTCAAGTTGGTGGCACGCTTCTCAATTGCTGTCATAGACAGTGTGCTCATTCATTGGTGCCACAGAGACCAGCCCAAAAAAGCAGTGGCGGCATTGGCCACAACACGGCAGCACCTCCACAACCTGCTACTCCAGCAAGCTGTCACAAAATGCTGCTTGCGCTGCATGCACAGGACAACATAAAAAGGACATTAAAATGATAGAGGGGGTTCGGAGGACAGCAACAAAAATGATCAGGGGGCAGCAGGATAGGTCATATGAGGAGAGGCTGGGGGTCCCAAGAATGTACTCCCTGGAGGAGAGGAGGCAAAGGGGGGATATGATAGAGACCTTCAAGTACTTGAAGGGAATAAACAAAGCAGAGTGTGAGGAGCTCTTCAATAAGAGATACAACACTACCACCAGGGGACATGGCCTAAAGCTGGTGGGGGGAAGATACAAGAGAGATGTGAGGAAGCACTTCTTTATCAAAAGGGTGGTGTCAGCCTGGAATGAGCTGCCAGAGGAGGTGGTGGCAGCCAAGACAGTGGGAGCCTCAAAAGAACCTGGGACAAACACAAAGGGAAGTTGTGGGATCAAAGTAGTGAAGGGGGGGCAGGGACACTGGTGAAAGAGTAAAGCATGGATCCTACTAAAACTCGGGCAGACAAGATAGACCAAGTGGTCTCCTTCTGCTGACTAATTTCTTATATTTACTGGTTACTGCCCAAAATCAAGTGCCAGTAGAAATTTGCAAACTTCATAATTCACACGTGTGAATTACGGAGTTCTGTAAACCTCCTTTCGGGAGAAATTAAAAAAAAAACTTCTCACTCCAGCTGCACACTTGTGCCACTGTCTGTCCTCACCTGGCAATTTGGTTTTGCTCTTTCAGGAAAATCCCCAGCAGGAAGGGCTGAGTAAGGCAGCATCCTCCCCCCACATCCGAGAGAAGTCTGTACTCTATGGCTATCTTCCTCCTCGCCACACCACACACAAAAAACAAAACCCCTACTTTTGTTTTAATACCTGCTTTTTTTTTCCTTTTGCTCTTGGCTTACTCAAATTCCCACCATTCATAATCCCGACATGCCATCCCAGGTCCTATTCACACATTGAGCAATTACATCGCACTTCTCTTCCATTTAAAACAAAATTAAAATAAATTCAAAGAACAACTAAATAAATAAATAAAACAAAGGCACTCCAGTTCTCCAGAAAAGCACTTATTATTCAACCCATGCTTATGTGGGGTGCAGGTGGGGGATGTAATTATGACAATCACCTCAGCACAGCTATGGAGGCTCCGCTTTGACAACAATTCCTACTTTCATGCAACAACCAAATATAGACAAGCATTTGTCAATGCCAAATGTTGATTGCGTCGGTGTATTGAGCTCGCTCACTGCCCCTCTGTCACTCTCTCAGTCTGTGTCTCCCAGTGCTGCAGGCTGCTCTTTTGTACTGGGCTCCTGCCTGCATTGGCACCTTGTTCTGCCCACTAAGAAATCTGCAGCTGTCCCGACAGAGCTCCGTTGAGGTGGCTCACTCCCCCTCTCTCACTTGCTCATTCTGGTTCTCCTGGCACTGCAGGCTGCCCTTTTGCACTGGGCTCCTGCCTTTGTTGGTGGCTTTTTCTGCCCACAAAGAAATCTGCAGCAGTCCCAACACAGGTCTGTTGAGCCTGCTGACTCCCCCTCTCTCACTCGCTCATTCCGTTTCTGCCAGCACTGCAGGCTGCCCTTTTCTATTGGGCTCCTGCCTGCATTGCCGCCTTCGTCTGCCCACAAAGAAATTTGCAACAGTTACAATAGAGCTCCATTGAGCTCGCTCACTCCCCCTCTCTCACTCGCTCATTCTGGTTTTCCTGCCACTGCAGGCTGCCCTTTTGTACTGGGCCCCTGCGTGCATTGCTGCCTTTTTTTGCCCACAAACAAATCTGAAGCAGTCCCAACAGAGCTCTGTTGAGCTCACTCACTCCCCCTCCCTCACTCGCTCGTTCTGTGTCTCCTGCCGCTGCAGGCTGCCCTTTTGTACTGGGCTCCTGCCTGCATTGGCGGCTTGTTCTGGCCAGAAAGATATTTGAAGCAGTCCCGACACAGCTCCATGGAGCTCACTCACTCCCCCTCTCTCACTCACTCATTCCGTTTCTGCCGGCACTGCAAGCTGGCCTTTTGTACTGGGTTCCTGCCTGCTTTGCCGCATTTTCTGCCCACAAAGAAATCCGCAGCAGTCACAATACAGCTCCATTGAGCTCGCTCACTACCGCTCCGTCACTCACTCATTCTGTTTTTCTTGGCACTGCAGGCTGTGCTTGTGTACAGGGCTCCTGGCTGTGTTGGCACCTTTGTCTGTCCACAAAGAAATCCACAGCTGTCCTGATAGAGGTCCGTTGAGGTCGCTCAGTCTCCCTCTGTCACATGCTCATTCTGTTTGTCCTAGCGCTGCAATCAGCCCTTTTGTACGGGGCTCCTGCCTGCATTGGCACCTTTTTCTGCTCACAAAGAAATCCGCAGCAGTCCTGATAGAGCTCCGTTGAGCTCACTCAGTCCACCTGTCTCACTCACTCATACTGTTTCTCCCACCACTGCAGACTAGCTTTTCTACTGGGCCCCTGCCTGCTTTGATGCCTTTTTCTGCCCACAAAGAAATCCGTAGCAGTCCTGACAGCGCTCCGGTGAATTCGCTCACTCCCCCTCCCTCACTCGCTCTCTCGTTCTGTTTCTCCCAGGCTGCAGGCTGCCCTTTTGTACTGGGCTCTTGTGTTGGGGCCTTTTTCTGCTCACAAACAAATCCGCAGCAGTCCCGACAGAGCTCAGTTGAGCTCGGTCACTTCCCCCTCTCACTCGTTTGATCTTAATCTGTCCCAAACACTGATTTCCCACAGCGACTGTGCTATTCTCCGGCAGGAGTGCAAAAACATATTTTAGCCTGGATGTGAACAATCACAGCTGTACTGTTCATAAGGAGGTGTGAAAAACTGCCACTGTTGAAAATGTGGGTGAAAATATTACAAATTAGCGAAGTTACAAGGGTTCGTGGAAACAGTTCAACGGATACTTGTAACACAGTCATGTTATGGAGTTTCGTCACCAAATTTTCAACATAGGACTTTTAGGACCTCTGCTCATGAACAGTGCCACTGTCATTTTCTTAATCTGTCCCAACACTGATTTCCCACAGCAACTGCGTTATTCTGTGCCGCAACTGTGAAACCACATTTCAGTCAGGATGTGAAAAATGACAGCTGTACTGCTCATAAGGAGGTGTGAAAAAATGCCACTGTTGAAAATCTGGCATGACAATATTACAAATCTGCGAAGTTACAAGGGTTTGTGGAAAGTGTGCAATGCACACTTGTAACACAGTCATTTGATGGGCTATCATCACCAAATTTTCAACATAGGCATTTTAGGACCTCTGCTCATGAACAGTATCACTGTCATTTTCTTAATCTGTCCCGGACAGTGATTTCCCACAGCGACCGCTCTATTCTGCACTGGAAGTGCGAAAACACATTTTGGCCAGGATGGGAAAAATGACAGCTACACTGTTCATAAGTAGGTGTAGGAAAATGGCAATGTTGAAAATCTGGAGTGAAAATTTTATAAATTTGTGAAGTTACGAGCTTGTGTGCAAACTGCGCAACGCACGCTCGTAACACAGTCATTTTATGGAGTATCGTTACCAAATTTTCAACATAGCCATTTCAGGACCTCTACTCATGAACAGTGTCACTGTCATTTTCTTAATCTGTCCTGAACACTGATTTCCCACAGCAACCGCACTATTCTGCGCCGGAAGTGCGAAAACACCTTTCCACCAGGATGTGAACAATGACAGTGGTACTGTTCACAAGGAGGTGTGAAAAAATGCCACTGTTGAAAATCTGGCATGAAAATATTGCAAATTCACGAAGTTATGAGCGGTAGACTGCGCAGCTCACGTACAAATAAAACAGTCATTTTTGGGATTTTTTCCACCAAATTCGTAACATACGCTTTTTGAGAGCCCACCTCATGAACACTGCCACTGTCGTTACGTTAATCAGCCCCAAAAGGTGATTCCGCGCAGTGACCACAAAATCACCTTTTGGGGCCGATTAATGCCATGACAGTTCAAGAATTCATGAGGAGGGGTCCCAAAAACCCCATGTTTAAAATTTGGTGAACAAATTCCCAAAAGTGCCTGAGATATGCACTGAAGTTGAAAAACCCCTATTTATTACATTATACAGCTTACTGGCATTTCCTCAGTTTGCGGTTGGCTTTGAAGAGTGCAGACGTGTTCCCGGTCCACCAAAGATTGTCGCGCCAAGCTCCAGAGGAATAAGTCTGGGGTGGTGGGGTGTGGGAGGCAAAATGTCCAGTGCGTTAGTGCGGGTTGCGGGTGAGGCCAGGAGACTGAGGACTGTTTCTTTTTGCAGGAAAAAAAAAAGACGTTGTGGGGCGTTTTTTCCTTTGCAGGGGCAGGTGTGCATGCTGGGGTGGGCTCCCAGTGTGCCACCAGAGGCTTCTTTTGGGAGCAGCAGTAGCCAATGGGATTAGGCACCCCGTCGGCACCCTAAGGGGTATCATTATGCCGGCGGGATTGGGCACCCGTCGGCAGCAGTAAAAGTGGAGGGGTTTTCAGAATGCCAATGGGGAGTGGGATCCCCTGTCGGCAACAGAAACACAGGGCACTGAAGCCGACGGGGATCGGGGGCCCCCGTCAGCAAATAAATATAGTGGGGGGGTTATATTGTTTGTGAACACAGTGGCAACCCACCGCCATGTTGACAAACAATATCAGGGCTTCTATATCCTGCCCTGCAATGACGGGTCACTCCCTCATTGCAGCGGATAGCTGACGCTGCAATGATGAGGCGGCCCCTAATTGCAGCGGCGAAATTGTCACAAATTGGTACCAAGGTTCCAAACTTGTGTCAGCAGCAGCGTGCAAGGGGATTGGGGGAAGCGGGACAAGCCTTTGCAGGCTGTGGGGGCATTGGTCACAACAGTGCCGTGCCTCCACAGCCTGCTTCTGAGAAAGCTGCTACAATATGTTTCTTGCGCTGTGCGCAATCAACATAAAAATAAAATATGGGGAAGTGTTCTTTTGAGGATTTTATGCACACCGAGCGAGTGCGTAAAATCCTCATAATGCACACTTCTCCATGCATTATTCTATATATATATATGTTCTTATGGGAAAACAATGATCGGTAGCAGGATGGTGCCTGGACATTCACAGGCCCAACTGACTAGCTGGGCACACCAGGTCAGCTACTGGATATTGTTCCTAACAGAGCTTGTGGGACCCTGTTGACTACACTGGGGGGGAAGCTCTGGCGGCACTGGCTGGCTTGTCTGATGTCTGATGTCATGATGGCCGGTGGTGGGGGTGGGAGCTCAAAAGTTGCAAAAAATTGAGAATACCAGAAGGAGTACCGTTAACAAACTGATTTGTCCCTCTATCAGAAAAGGGGAACGGGAAAGCAGGAGGTGAGGTATGAAGTCTGGCTAGGACTACAAAGGTATGTGGACATGACAAGGGGGTCAAGACAAAGCAGGGAAGTCCTGGAAGGCAGGGGAGAAGAAGGAAGCCTATTGGAGAAGAAGAAGACAGGGAAAAAATGGCTTGGTTTAGAGGGAGAGAGGGGTTAGTGGGGCTGAGCAGAGAATGGGAGGAGCTTAGAGGGGAAGGGAGGCACAGCTGGGGGAATATAGGGGAAGGCAGGGGGACACCAGACAAAATATTGGAGATGGAATGCGAGAAGGCAAATTCTACAGTAGAAGGGAGGAGTGGGTGTGGGGGACGAAAGGTTGATGAGCATTGGGGAAAGAAGGGAGACACAAATGCCAAAATGAAAGTGATGTGTATACCAGGGATGACAGCAGGGAGGGTGGATTCAAAAATAGGAGTGGTGATAAAAGGGAGTGGAGAGGAAACAAGTAAGCAATAACCCACGACATGAAGTGAGATTATTGAGGCTTAATCAACACCCCGGGTATGTTGTGAGGCACGAGGCTGCAGGCTGAGTGTCCTCACAGCACCCACGGTGTTGATTAATCCCCAATACCTGCACATCCTGGAGTGGGTTATTGCACTTATAACATGGAATATGTTTAAACAAAAAAAAAATATCCAGAAAGAAGTATTTTTTGCTGTTTAAATAGCACAAAAGGTACTGTATCCTGTCACCTTATAAAATAGTCCGTCACAATAAACTGAGTACTGTATTGCTGTTATGCACATAGAAATGTCAGAAATACAGCAGTGATATGATTTCTGACATTTCTGCTGCATAACATAATTTCTTACCCTTCCTGTGCCCTCCATTGAGACCCCCCCATACACACAGACACAGTTCTGTTCTATGTGTGTGTGTGTGTGTCTCTCTCTCTCTCTCTCTCTCTCACTGTGCTGTTCTCTCCCGCTCCTATGCAGCAGTGTGCCACAGTGACAGTGGGTCAGAGCTCTCACTCCAGCACAATAAGCCTGCATGTCTCTGATCCGCTGTTGAAAAATGACACCTGATCAGTGTTTCGAGCTGCCACTCCCCCCCCCCGCCCTGCAAACACACACTGTGTCCTATTGACAGAGGAGCTAAAGATACACACACACACACACACACACACACACACACACACACAAACACAGCAAAGTAGAGACTTTTGATGAAGAATGGGACACTGTAGTAACCGGCGCACACAGGCAGAAAGAGAGCGAGACAACAGGAGACAGTCACACTCACAGGTGTGTGTGTGTGTGCTGAGGGAACACAACAGGACCGCTTACTTTACCTCCACACTTTTCACAGACGGGGACTGCAGCAAGTTTGATGCTCAGGTGGTCTCTCCCTGATGTGTATGGCTCTCTCTCCTCACCACACACAGAAGGGGGAGCAGAGATTTTCACAGCCGCTTGCAGTGGGCAGCTGCGAGTGCATGTTTGTGTGTGTGTGTGTGTCTCTCTTTCTCTATCTCTGTGGTTGCACTGTCACTGCACCACTCTGTGTCTTTGGCCATTCAGGGAAAAACATTGCAGAGAAACAGGAAGAGAGAGAGAGAGAGAGAGAGAGACACCCTGCTTCCTTGACACTCATACAGACATGCGGGGACAATTACGAGATCCGCAGAGCCGGTGAGTTAGAAACTCGCTGGGGAAGGGGAACAAGACAATACGCACAGACACCTAGAACAGGACAGCTAGCAATGGGGAGTGGACAACGGTTCCCGAGGGGATGGGAAGGGACTGAGAAAACAACACGCTACGGGAACACAAAACCACAACTGTGTCCCTACAGGGCACGGACAGGGCACTGACTCCTACTCTCGGTGACTGCAGGACTGCATCATCGATTGTTGAAACTAATTCAGAGACACACCCACTGTACATAAAAAAACTTTAATAATTGGACAACATTCATTTTATAACCATGATAAGGCACTCTAGCATGTGTATGCTTCAGAGGATTGGACTCTTGCTCTCTTAGTGAGGAAATTAATGACTGCCGCTCAGCCTGCTTTTGTGCCAGAATAACGGGATCTGGACCACTGCTTGATCACTGACAGGGGGCAGTTCACCACTTGCTGTGCATATATGCTGGATTAATCAATGGTCACCTGATGGCACTGTACCAATCAGGTACCCGTCTTTGTCAACCCCATGTTATAAGCATAATTATTCACCTTGTCACCAACAACCTAGCGGGGGTGGAGGTGGAGGTGGTAAAATGTAGGTTCAGGAGGTGGGTAGGACCTGCTGGGAAGTGGCAAGATCACTGACATTCTTGGAGGTGATCCCAGTGCCAAGAGCTAGCACAGTAAGGAAACTTAAGATAGAGGAATTCAATGGGTGGCTGAGGGATTGGTGCAAGGAGGAGGGGTTTGACTGCATAGGAGACTTGGGGGAGACATGGTCAAATAAATCTCTCCATGCACCTGACAGACTACACCTCAAAAGGAAGAGCTCAAGGGTACTCAGGGACAAACTGGAGGGGTACATTACTCATAAGCTCAATGTAAACAACTGAGGGGGGCAGGTGGGCCAAAGGGCACAAAGACCCTGGGAGTTGGGCATGAGTGAACCTCCCACCCATAATAACAGTAGAGGAGAACTGGACGAGGAAGGGGGAGTAGGACAGTTTGACAATTGGGGAGGGGGAAATGGTACATGGACAACTCATCGCCTGCAATTTTGTTGCCATGAACTCATAGTGGACAACTGACAGTGGTTATTAAATCGTCGCACACATGCTGGTCACAGACAATTCGTAACCGCATCTTAACCATGACCAAACATCCATGCTTCACTCTTGTGGTATGAATAACAATAAAGATAAAGAAAAAAGCCACATATTGCAAGGACCTTCTCTCACTGGTTTACCGACCAGAGTTCCCCTCCAGCTCCCTGTGCCAGCTGGCCTCGCTCCACCAGATCTCCACCATATCCCTGGCATGCTCCTCCCAGATTTCCCCTGAGGTAGAAAAACCAGTACCGCATTGTAACCGTGACCAAACACCCGCGCATACATGATAAAATATGAGATTTATATAGAGTAGTCCAGTCCAGCACCACCACAGAAATAGTAATAAAGGTGAGCCTTGCACACAAGTAGTTTTTTTTAATAAAGATTTGCACACACATACTTGATTTTAAAATCCCCTTTTCCCTTGCTTTTAATCAGGATTTTGCACACAAGTACTGGTTTTAATAAAGAATTGCACACCTGTAGTTGATTTTAAAATCCCCTATGTACCTATGCCTTTACAATACAAGTAGTTGCTTAAACTCCCCAATATTAAGACGTGGCAGCTTGCACACAAGCAAAGATATATTAAACTGAAGCCACTTTGATTTGCACAGTACTCAGTAAACTCCCCAATATTAAGACGTGGCAACTTGTACACAAGCAAAGATATCTTAACTCGGTAAACAGGTGACTAATTGTATTGTCGATGAAAGTAATGAGCGATAATTAATGTCACGTCTGGTATGTATTGTGACTAGTTGTCCACAATAAGTTTACCGCGACGAATTGTCTGGGGACTAAATGGCCGTATGCGGGGGGAAGCATATGGGGACAAAGAAGAAGCAGAAAGCAGAAGAAAAGATGGTGGCTCAGACTCAAAGTGGAAGGTGGTGTCCCTGAATGCATGTAGTCTTGGAAACAAGATGGATGACCAGCAAGCATTACTTGCAGAAGGGAGAGTGGACATTGTGGCAATAACTGAGACTTGGGCCATACCTAACCATGACTGGGACCGCTCAGTTCTGGGATATAAACTGTGCAGGAGGGACAGAGCAGTAGTGAAGGGGGAAGGGTGGCAGTATTCATTAGGGAGGGTATAACAAGCACAAGGGAGGAGTCAGAAGAGGGAAGGGCAGAAGCAATGTGGGTCCAATTACAGACCTGTAGAGTGAGGAAGGTGAGGTTGGGGTAGGGGGTTTACAGACCACCCAGTCAGGATGAAGAAATGGACAAGGACCTGAGTTCACAAATTCTGAAGGCCACTGAGAAGGGGGAAGGGGTAATAGTGGGGCACTTCATCCTGCCCAGGGTGAACTGAAGTGAATAGGCTATGACATGTGCCAGGAGTCAGAAAATTCTGGAAGCGATTCAGAGTGGGTTCCTGACTCAAGGTGTCACTGAACTCATGCAGGAAGAGGTAATCCTTGACCTGGTGCTCACAAATGGAGAGCATGTACAGGATATAACAGTAAGGGAGCCACTAGGTGGAAGTGATCATTGTTCTTTGTGGTTCTGGCTGGACATGGGCAGAAAACGTATCCCGCTAAGACCAAAATTCTGGACTTTATGAGGGTAGTATTTAGGAGAATGGGCAAGGTACTAAAAAGTCACCTAATGAAAATTAAAACAACTACGGAGGTGAAATGGTCTATTATTAAGGAAGGATTAGAGCTGCAATGGAGGAGTGTGCTAGATAAAAGGGAAAGAACTCAAAGATCAAAAAGCCCCCAGCTGGTTCAGTTCTGAGGTAGCCCAGGCAGTGAGGAACAAGAACATGGCCTACAGGAAATTCAGAGAGACCAAGAGTGAGGAGGACAGAGAAAAATATCTGGGGCTGGTGAGGGAGGCAGGAAGGGTGGTTCAGAGAGCAAAGGCACAGAAAGAATTGCAATTAGCAGAGGGTATTATGATGGGGGAGAAGGCTTTCTTCTGCTACATTAGTGAGAAACGAGACAAGAAACAGGATAGTTAGACAGAGATGAAGAGGGAGGTGGTGGAGGAAAATAGGGAAAAGGGAGAATTAATGAATGCTGTCTTTTTGACAGAAAAAGACAGACTGGTGCTGATAGGGGGGAAAAGGGGACCAGAAGGGAGGAGGAGGGGGACAGATGGGGCAATAGAAGGGGAAGGAGTGAAAAAAGAGTTGCTAGCTTTGAGGATAGACAAATCACTGGGCCCAGATGGAGTACACCATAGGGTGCAGAAGGAGCTGGCAGGGGAGATTGTGGAGCCGCTAGCAGACCTCTTCAGTTGTTCACTGGAGCTGGGCATGGTACCGCAGGACTGGAGGATGGCACATGTGGCGTCCCTTCACAAGAGCTGTCCCAGGAACAAGCCAGGGAACTACAAACCGGTCAGTCTCACTTCAGTAGTGTGCAAACTTATGGAGGCCATACTCAAAGAAAGAGTGATAGATCATCAAGATGAACAGTCTTTTTCATTTATTTTATACTTGTAGGCATAATAAGCATGTCTGCCCATTTTCATATGCAACACGTGTACATATACATGTAACCCCTAGATGGTGCTATCCCAGGGGCTACTACCCCTGCCTGATTTGCCACTAACAGGTTGAGGGGCCTGGATCCAATGGCGGGTGCCTCCACCCAGAGGTCAGGGTTTGCAATAGTTAAACTAACTTGGTCACAGCCCTCTGGGGCACTGCAACCCCTCTTTCTTCCCACTAGTGGCCCACACAATATATCAGAATTACCTTCACAGTATACACTTACCCCCAGGACTATTTCCGGCACTGGGACCCCCTGTAAAATAAGATACAGTGCAACAATCACAGTACAATATTTTAACATAGACAAATACCTCAGGCAGTATAACTTTGCTGAAACAAGCAGCTCTGATTTATTTAGGGGGAATATAACAAGGACAGGGGGAAATCAGGTTAATTAGCTTATCACTCTAATCATCTACTCTATGGCTCTGTGCACAGGCCTATCCCTATCAGTTACTGTCCCTGGGTACCCAAGCCCTAGTGGCTAGTCCAAACCATGGCAGCTGGTAGGGGCCCTTTCACACAGAGAAAAGGAAAATTAAACAGTCAGCAGTACAGTAATTCCATTTGGATTTAATGTGGCAATTCAACAGGGCGACCCTGAATTAGTACTCACGACCTCCAAATAAGATAGGGTCCTTCAATGTCAGCAGAGCTCACTTGAGTGCCTCAAACCTCTTCACATTTATATAAAAGCACTATACCAGGCAGGCTGCATCTGTATCCCGATCGCAATTACTGCACAATACCCGGGAGAACACACAGCAGATTCAGTTCCTGACAGACCGAGTGCAATTTTCAGCAATTCCTCCAGTCTTCTACAGGGTGAGCCTGGTTTCTACTCTTCAGAGATCCTTTGATTCTTTTCACAGGACGGATTCAGTCCTAACAAGCTGTTACACAAGCTGCAGACCGGAACTCTGGGCCTTACACACGTTTTTTGACTAAAACTGCACACTGAAAAAGCACAGGGCTCCTTCCTTCTTTACTGCCAAAGCTCAACTGAAACTCCAACCGACAAAACTGGCACTTCCTTTGAGTTCCTCCCAGTTCTTGACTGGATTGGCTGTCACCACAATAGACTGCTGCTGTTGGTCCAAAAGGCACTGAAGTCTAAACTACATCTCCCAGAGTCACTGCCCATACAATCCTCTTGTGGCTGGCTCAGATTATGAGTCCAAGTTCTGATTGTCCAAGGCACCATTTTAGAGCTAGCTTACCCCACACTGATTGGTCCAGTTCAGCAGTTCAAAACTAGAATGGGGAACTAGCAGACACAGTTCTGACTGCAAAGAAAGCAGGTTAGACAAACTGTAATTTCATTATTACTCTAAATAATTTCTGGCAAACAGTTACATCTTTCAGGTAGGTTCCTTTGCACTTAGTGACTGCAAAATGGAGTGAATTGGCAGCAGCTCGAGTGGTACTCAGAGAAGCACACAGTCCCCCCATACAAACTAATTATGTCTGCAAGCAGACAGCTCTTAAAGAGACAGTACCAGAGGTTCTAAAAACACTCACTGATAAATGGCTTAAACGCCAAACACCATTCAGGCTTGGAGCATTCAAGCAAGCTCCTGGAAGTCTTTTGGGAACCCCCATTTGCAGGGGGGTTACATACACATAAAAAGACATATGAAATATAGAGTATACATACAGACAGATTAAATACAAAGTATTCATACAATCAAAGAGTCATAAAAAACATTTACAATAGACATCATAATTTCATACAAAACAGTTACATTCATCATTATTAAAAAACACATCCACAGAGATTTTTTGAAAGAGAGCAGTGAAGTGCTATTGGTAATATGGGGGGGGGGTTAAAATGATGGGGAGCAGTAAATACACATTTGTCAATGCCGAATGTTATCTTGCTGGCACTGGCATTGGTAATGCAGGAGTTAGAGAGATGCACAATAGGAATGGCAGTGAAGTATTGCACTGATGCCAACACCACCCCCACCCTGCAGAGACTGACAGGCGTTGGGGGTGTGCCTTTGGGTTGTCAGCCATAACGCTCATGCCATTTCACCTCACCCTACCCTGCGGACACTGACAGGTGTCACAGTATACCTTGGGGTCTTCAGGCCTTATACTCACCCCATTCCATAAGGAAATATGCTGAGATGGGTGTGGTATAGGAGAATGGGGTGAATGTTGGCGCCAAAGACCCCAAGGCACACCTTCATGTCTGTCACTGATGAGCATTACGACCAACGATCCCAAATCACACCCCCGACACCTGTCATTCTCTACAGAGTAGGGCATTATGGTTGGAAATCCAAATGCCCTGGCCGTTTGTTGGTATTTTCACTCCAAATTTTCAAAATGGGATTTTTGTGACCCCACCTCATGAAGAGTGGCACTATCATTTCGTTACTCAAACCCAAAAGCTGGTTTTGCACAATGACTGCGCCATTTCATGCCACAGGTGTGAAAACACATTTCAGGAAGGATGTAAAAAATGACAGCTATACTGTTCATAAGGAGGTGTGAAAAATGGCAATGTTGAAAATCTGGAGAGAAAATATTATAAATTGTAGAAGTTACGAGCGTGCATGGAAACTGCCCAATGCATGCTTGTAACGCAGTCATTTTTTTGAATTTTTTCACCAAATTTGCAACATGGGCTTTTTGGGACCTCCCCTCATGAATAGTGGCACTGTCATTTTGTTAATCAGTCTCAAAAGGTAATTCTGTGCACCGACTGTGAAATCACCTTTTGGGACAGAGAAACTAAACGACAGTGACATATTCACGAGGTGGGGTCCCAAGAACCCCATGTTAAAAATTTGGCTGAGATATCAACCTAATCTGAACCCCCCCCATTGTCTCCCATTATAAAGCTTAATGTTATTTCTTCAGTTCACAGTTCAGCTTTGAAGAGTGCAGATGTGTCCCGGTTCAGAGAAGACCGTGGTCTCATCTCCAGAGGGTAAGTAGGTGGGGGGGGTGCGGGAGGTGGGAAGCAGAGGGAGGTGGGGATGGGGATGGGATGAGGGAGACAATGGTAGACTGTTTTCATGTTTGCAGAGGAAAAAAAAGACAGCGAGGGAAAGTTTTCTGCATTTACAAATTACACACAAAAAGATTAAAAAATAGGCACACTAGGGTCAGTTCCCAGTGTACCACAATTCTGGGGGGGGGTGCTGACATGGGGATTGGGCACCCCGATGTTGGCAAGGCATATAGATGGGGGGGTGCACATCCAACACTGGGAGTGGTCATCCCGGTGTCAGAAAGGAAAGGGTAAACTGTTTAACCAGGAAAGACACACTAAAGAGGACTGACACACTAAGGGGGGGAGGTGCCAACATGTCGATTGGGCACTCCGATGTTGGCTTTTCGGAAGTGTGTGGCAGGCAGCAGGAGCCACCATGTTATGGTGTGCTACATAATGTGTGTGGGGGGACATGCTGACATGGGGATTGGGCACCCCGATGTCATCTTCCTGGGGATTGTATGGCGGATGGCAGGAGCTGCCATATTTATTGAAATGTTTCACCAGGAAAGGCATGTAATGGAGGAATGTCATCTGCTGCTGCAATGATGAGCATGTCTCTGATTGCAGCGGCAGATTCGTTTCAACTCTGTGACTCTCTCTGAAACTACTGTCATTGGCAGCATGCTCACTGGTTGGCAGCTGAGGGACACACCCACTAAAGCCTCTCCTGCATTCGCCACAACACTGACACACCTCTGAAATGTGCTACTACCCCAAGATGTTGCTTGCGAATGTGAGCAAGCCAACATAAAAACAAGCATTTGTCAATGCCGAATGTTGCTTGCTTCTATGTGCTGTTTAGGTATTTGGAAGTCATTGGAGTGCAAATATTGAAAATTTGTGAACTTTCTGACGTCTTGGGAACCTGGCATGCTGCACTTTCATAAAACAGTCATTTTAGGAATTTTTCACCAAATTTTCAACATAGCCATTTTAAGACCTCTGCTCATGAACAGTGTCACTGTGATTTTCTTAATGTGTCCCATACATTGAGTTTGCAACCGACTACGCCATTGTGCGCTACATGAGGCGGAAACATGTTTTGGGCAGGATGTGAAAATGACAGCTGTACTGCTCATGAGGGAGGTGGTAAAATGACAATGTTAAAAATCTGGAGGAACATTGAAAAATTCGCAAACCTAGAACGCATGTAGAACTGCGCGAACGCACGCCGTGAAACAGTCATTTTTAGGAATTTTTCACCAAATTTTCAACATAGCCATTTTAAGACCTCTGCCAATGAACAGTGTCATGGTGATTTTCTTAATGTGTCCCATACATTGATTTGCATCACCGACTGCGCCATTGTGTGCTCGTGAGGCGGAAACACGTTGGGCAGGATGTGAAAAATGACAGCTGTACTGCTCATAAGGAGTGTGGTAAAATAGCAATGTTGAAAATCTGGAATGAAAATATTGAAAATTCGCGAACTTACGAGCCTGTGTAGGAACTGCATAGCCATACGCTAAATAAAACAGTCATTTTAGGAATTTTTTCACCAAATTTTCAACATAGCCATTTTAAGACCTCTGCTCATGAACAGTATCACTGTGATTTTCTTAATTTGTCCCGTACATTGATTTCGCACACCGACTGCGCCATTCTGTGCTACATGAGTGGAAACACATTTTGGGTGAGATGTGAAAAATGACAGCTGTACTACTCATAAGAAGGTGTGGTAAAATGGCAATGTTGAAAATCTGGAGTGAAAATATTGAAATTTCGCGAACTTACGAGCCTGTGTAGGAACTGCGCAATGCACGCTCGTAAAACAGTCATTTTTTGAAGCTTTGATAACAATTAACATGGTGCTTTTGGGGATTCTTCACATGAATGATGTCACTGTCATGGCAGTATTCAGCCTGAAGGGTGATTTCACTGTCACCGCACAGTCACTGCGCGAAATCACCCTTTCGGGCCCGAATAACGCCATGACAGTGACATCATTCATGAGAAGGGGTCCCAAAAACCCCATGTTGAAAATTTGGTGCAAAATTCCAAAAATGCCTGAGATATGCAAAAGTTGAAACCCCCTATCTAGCCCATTATACAGCTTACCGGCATTTCCTCAGTTCGCGGTCGGCTTTGAAGAGTGCAGACGCGTTCCCGGTCCACCGAAGATCGTCGCGCTGGAGTCCAGAGGTAAGTATGGGGTGAGGGGTGTGGGGAGGCTGAGTGCGCAGTGGGTGGGTGCGGGTTGTGGGAGGGGGGGCTGGGAGGCGTGCCGCGGGACCGTTTCGTTTACAGGTTTAAAAAAAAAAAGCGTCATGGGACATTTGCCCACGCTGGGGTGGGCTCCCAGCATGGCACAAGGACATATGAGAGGCGTTCAGCTGATGGGAGATTGGGCACCCTATCGGCCATGGTATTGCTGCCATGCTGGGGTGGGCTCCAGCGTGGCACAGGGCCGAGGGGGGCGCGGCTCAGCCACATTGGGTTGGGCACCTCGTCAGCTATACAGTGTGAGCGGGGCAGTGTCAGGTGGAGATGCCGCGTGAGCAGCGAATCTTATCGGTGCTCACTCGCCGTAGCTCCCCTTCAACTGTATGCCACTGCATTTTGGAGCGCGTCATAGATAGCTCCAGAATGCATTGGCTTACAGGGGCCGCACCTGCCAGCACACTGACTGAATTGGAGGAGGAGGTGACACACCTCCGAAATCTCCGATGATGGCACTATGTTTCTTACACATGCGTGCAAGCAACATAATGACCTCTGGCCAATGGATTAATTTACTCTGAGACTGGGTTCCATATTCATGTAAAATTCTGGGGAAAAAATGGCAGTGATTGGGGTGGGGGGGGGAGTAAACCCAGGACACACTTAAACATAAAGATGGCTGATTTAAAGGAAACCCTTTCGTAAAAGGAAAGACAACCTGAGATCTTAAATAAATCACAAGAATGAATACAGAAGGGGACTCCTGTCAAAAATCTCAAAATGGAGTCCTAAATTATTCTCAATCTGTCCAGGGTAGTATTTGTGGTGGCAGTATAAATATTAACACTATAATCTAGCAGGCTAAAAAGAAAACTCTGGGTCAGTAACTTGCTAGACTCTTTGGTTAAAAAAAGGCACATCCTATACAACATCCCTAGACTTTGATGAATAGTCTTGCGTAAATAATGGTCGCCAGGATGCAAGGCAGCAAGGATTTATGGAAGGGAGGTCTTGTCAAATGAATCTGATTGACTCTTTTAACTGGATAACCAACATAGTAGACGCGGGCCAAGCAGTGGAAATCCTCTACCTGGATTTCAGCAAGGCCTTTGACTCTGTCCCTCACAAGAGGCTGATCAGAAAATTGGTGGACCTCGGAGTTGGAGAAAAGATGGTTAGGTAGGTGGAAAACTAGCTAGGGAACAGGACCTAAAAGGTTGTGGTGGGAGGAAAATTGTTTAGTACCAGCGTGGTCACAAGTGGGGTTCTGCAGGGCTCAGTACTAGGGCCGGTGCTATTCAACAGTTTCATTAATGATATTGGGGATGGCATCAAGGAAAAAATGTGTCTGTTCATGGACATTAAAGAGGACCTAAGAAGACTTGAAAGGTGGCCCAAGATCTGGCAACTGGGCATCAATGCCAAGAAGTGCAAGATTATGCACACTGGAGCCAAAATCTTCAGGACAGATTATTACCTGGGAGGGGTCTGGGTGTCTCCCACGGAGAAGGAGAAAGATCTGGGAGTGATGATATCTAGTGACCTGCACTTCACGCAGTGCAAGAAGACAGTGGCAAGGGCAAACAGGATGTTGGGGTGTGTAGCCAGGGGAATCAGCAGTAGGGGATAGGAGGTGGTATTGCCCTTGTACAGGTCACTGGTGAGGCTGCATCTGGAATATGCGGTGCAGTTTAAAAAGGGTATCAACCTGATGGAGACAGTATAGAGCAGGGCTACAAAGATGATTGTGGGGCAGCAGGGTAAAACGCATGAGGAGAGACTGAGGGCCCTGAACATGTACTCCCTGGAGGACCGGAGGGAGAGGGGAGACATGATTGAGACCATCAAGTACATGAAATGATTAATAAGGTGAACAAGGAGAGTATCTTCAGGCAAAGCTGCAGCAAAACTACAAGAGGATACAGCCTTAAGTTAGAGGGGACGGTGCTAAGGAGGGAGGGAGGTTAGGAGACATTTCTTCACAGAAAGGGAGGTGACTACATGGAACATGCTGCCAGAGGAGGTGATCTCAGACAGGGCAATGAGCAGCTTTAAGAAGGGCTGGGATAGATACATGGGGAGGATAAAGGTCAGGGTGGGGGAAACAGAGACAACAGCCTAAGCTGAGAACCCTGCAAACAAGCAGACTAGATAGAGTAGAGGGCCTAATTCTGCTGGTGACTTCATCTGTTCATAGAGATATGTGCTTGTAAAACCAATCAAAAGGTGGAAAGGATACCGTACTGTAGCTGCTATTAATCTTTTCCACTTTGTATTAGTGCTAGCTTTTACTGGTTTAAAATGTTGTTGCAAGCAGTACAAATGGATTTTTGAGAAGGTGTGACATTCTAATCAGCTGTCAGAAGGTGACCGGGCTAGTTGTGAGGTTTAGGCCCAGGCATAGGATTTGTTTTTCACCTTATCCAAAGCAGAGCTGTGTGAACTTCAGATTCTGCTTCCAACATAATTCCAAGAAATTTCAGAAATTCTGCCTAATTCTGTAGAAATCTTTCAGAAGCAGGATTTCATTGGAAGTGGAAATCTGAAAGAGGTATTTAAGCCATGGATTAGTAATTTATGGTGCACATAAACTGTAGGTTGGTGTTCTGCAGTGCACCTAGACTGCAGATTTGGTCTCTGCAAATTTTGGAATACTTCCATAAATATAAAAACAAATTTTTCCTATTGGAAATTTACATACATTTGATAAATAAACGTTTACATGCATGAAAATAAAGCCTTATATTGTTTCTGTCCTTTCCTGCTCTTTGAAATTACTTGATGGATCATTGACAAGATTTTGACAAGAACCTGTTTCTGGGTGTATTTCCTTGATATCACAGGAAATTGCGCACACTTACTCAAAGCAACTAGAGTCCATAATCATAGCAGGGGCATAGTTAAAACAATTTTGTAAAAGGGGGAGAGAGAGAAGAAAAAAAAGCTACAGTGTACAAAAGGGAAAAAAGCAACAAAGCAAAGGGTGGGTGCATAAAAGGATAAAGAACAGAAGACGCAGAAAGGGTAAGGAAAGGATAGGTGAAGAAAGATGATGGGCATCGTGCAATACAGTGGCTGTGGGGCAGCAATGTTCAGGAAGATCTGGACGCTGTGGTGCTGTCTTCTCTGCAGGCACCTCTCTGTGTTGAGGATGGAGGTTGCAGGACTCCAAGCAGAGCTGGCAAGTATCCAGGCAGCCTTCCCCCCCACACAGGGACCACTATGTCTACCACCACTCCCTCAGAGGATGCCAAGAAGGAGGGACGGATGTGGTACAGTGGGCTCAGGAAGGGTGAGGAAGGTGGGACGAAGACACTTCCTCCAGCCAATGACACTCTATAACTCATATATGCCATCTTGGCAGACCAAGAAGATCACACAGCATCTCCAGAAGTGGACATCAAGGGGGATGAGGGGGTCATCCAGGACAGATCCCCGAGGGCAATTGGAAGGAGAACACAGATGAGGAGGAAGCAAATCCTGTTTGGGGACTCCATCATTAGGGGGATAGATCTGGGGATAGGCAGCAGTGGGGAAAGGAAAGTTGTGTGCCTACCTGGAGGCACAGTTTGGAGGTAGGGCAAGCTGATCCTAAGGCTTGCTAAGGTGGTGGCAAAGAGGGGGGAGCTGGACATCATTATCCACTTGGGAACAAATGATCTGGCAGGAGAGTGGGTAGACGTAGGTAAAATACAGTAGGAATTCAGGGAGCTGGGGAGTCTCGGGCAAGTAGTACACTATATAACCTTCTAGAAGGTTCTACCTGTCTATGGCAAGGGAGAGGGCCAAGACATCCACACCATGGAATTCAACTCATGGCTGAAGAAATGGTGTGGCGAGGTGGGGTATGGCTTCACTGGGGACTGGGACCTCACCTGGAGGGATGAAGTACTGTATTCACTGAATGGCCAACATCTATCGGGGTGGGGGATAAAGGTATCCTCACTAAAAAGTTTAAATGCTTCCTCTGCAGGCATTTAAAGTAGCCAAGGGGGAGGCAAATGCAGTCAGGGTGATTACTGTAGCCCCCCCCCACCCCACATGACATATCTGGAAATAGGGAGATCCTAATTAGTAAATGGACACAAAAATAAACAAGAAAAAAGTTTTTCACAAATGGAAGGAAAACAGAAAATGTAACTCAAACACATCACATGGCACAGACCAGAAAATGGGAAAAGGAAATGGGTGCACAGGATGGAAGGTAATGTGCACAAATGCCCACAGTCTGGGAAACAAAATCCCAGATCTAATGCTATTGATGGTAGACACAAACCTGGAATTTGTGGCTATTACAGAACCGTGGTACACAAGGAACAATGACTGGAATACAGCCATACCAGGATTCACACTTTTTAGGAAGGATAGGGAAGGGAAGAGGGGAGGGGGGTGGTTATGTATGTGAAGGAGGGGATTAAAGCAACGGAGGCTCAAGAGTTACAGGAAGGAACAGAGGCACTGTGGGTCACCCTAGAGGTGTGAAATAAGACAGCCATTCACACTGCAGTGGTTTACAGGCTTCTCGCACAGGGGGGAGAAAACAGATGAAGTTCTGGTGGAGACTATCCACAAAATGGCAACCAAAGGGGAACTACTGCTAATGGGAGACTTCAACCTGCCAGATGCAGATTGGAGCACTCAGACTGCAGGTACAAGGAGCAGGGACTTCATGACTGCCCTGAAAGGGGCAAACTTAGAGCAGCTAGTAGTAGAACCCACCCAGGAGGGGGCTATACTGGACTTGGTGCTGACCTATGGGGACAGGATCACAGATGTTGAGGTGGTAGTCCCCTTGGTTCCAGCAACCACAGGACAGTATGGTTTACTATAACCACAGTGGTAGAGGAAAGTCATACACAGATTAGGGTTCTGTATTTCAGATGGGCCAACTTTAAGGAAATGGAAGAACAGCTTAAAAGTGCCCTAGCAGCAGAAGGTACAATGGGAGATGTGGAGGAACAGTGGTCTAGACTCAAAAGAGTTATAACAGAAGTAGCAAGACACTATGTTAGAACTCATAGTAAGAGTAAAAGAAAGAAACAGCCACTTTGGTTCTCACAGGTAGTGACTGAGAAAGTAAGGGGAAAAAAGAAAGGCCTTTAGGAAATGCAAGGAGACTCAAAAGGATGAGGGCAGGGAAAAGTATCTGGAGAAACAGAAATAATCTGGGAAAGCAGTCAGAACAGCTAAGGACACAGACAGAGGAAGGTATAGCACAGGCTATTAAGAAAGGAGACAAGACCTTCTTCAGATACATTAGCAAGAGGAAAAAGACCATAAATGCTATTGTTAGGCTGAAGAAGGAAGGAAGGAGGAGGGTGGGTGGAGGATAACCTAGAAAAGGCTGAGATACTGAACAGATACTTCTGCTCAGTGTTTACTAGGGAAGGGGAGGGTGAGCGACCAAAACTCAATAGGAGGGGTAGTCAGGGGAGGGGGGTTGACACCAGCCCATTCACTGTGGAAAGAGTCCTAGAGGAACTCGGGAAAATAAAAACAGACAAAGCAATGGAGCCAGATGGGATTCACCCTAGAGTATTAAAGGAACTCAGGGATGTTCTGGCAGGTCCACTGACTAACATTTCCAACTCATCTGTAGAGATAGGGAAGGTACCTGAAGACTGGAGGAGGGCAGAGGTGGTCCCTCTCCACAAGAGTGGCAGTAGGGAGGAGACAGGCAGTTACAGACCTGTAAGCCTGACCTCAGTAGTGGGGAAGCTAATGGAGTCCCTACTTAAAGAGAGGATTGTGAAGTTTCTGTACACTAGCGGGGCACAGGATCCAAGGCATTATGGATTCTCAGTGGGACGGTCCTGTCAGACAAATCTAATTGATTTCTTTGACTGGGTGACCAGGGTGGTAGATCAGGGAGGGGGCGATGGATGTGGCCTACCTGGATTTCAGCAAGGCCTTTGACATGTCCCACATGGGAGATCACTAAATAAGGGCCCTATGCACAATGCCAATGTGCCCATGAACACCGGGCACATTGGCAATGTGCCCACGAACACCGGGCACATTGGCAATGTGCCCATGAACACCGGGCACGTTGGCAATGTGCTTGTGAATGCCACAGAGCTGGTGCCCACATGGCATTCATGACATGGGCATGCAGGGGTTATGCACCAGTTCACCTGGCCGCGTGGACAGCAATGCGCCGGGGTGGGCGGGGGGCGTTCCGGGGGTATGCCAGCACTACATGGTATGCATGAACCCGCATAGTGCTGGCTGCATAGGTGTGGAATGGGGTACAGGTTGCGGCAGGGTTGACCCTGCCTTAAGTCATTGTGTGCCCCCGCGGTCACAGGCCGCCAGTCACCGGGGAACCGGGACAGGGCTCACTGTGCTGCTCCTAACCACTGGGCAGCTGGAGACAGCCAAGGTAGCTGAAAGGCCCAGTGCCCCAAAATGGACAGGAGCGGTGGCACCACAACTGGATGGTGCGGCGTGGGTCTGGGTGCTTGCCATTGGCATGCACAGCCCCAGACCCATGCCTCCCTACACGAGGGATCCACTAGGGGTCCCAG
The DNA here is from genome assembly GCA_016271365.2 of Neoceratodus forsteri. Taxonomy (NCBI): domain Eukaryota; kingdom Metazoa; phylum Chordata; order Ceratodontiformes; family Ceratodontidae; genus Neoceratodus; species Neoceratodus forsteri. The sequence goes on from JADMNL010000026.1 coordinate 239,042,118, forward strand.
GGGAGCATGCTATTGGATGCCCGCCTGGGATGATGATTCCTCCCCCCGGATGCCCTGCAGAGTCCTGCATGCCGGGGGAGGTGGAGCAGTGGACAGGTGGCTGGCTTTTGTGCATGCCAGTATGGGTGCATCTGTCTGTGGGTGTGCAGCTGTGTGGGTGGGGTATGTGATTGTTTTGCATACCTGCACACAAATAATGCATAGCATCCTAAATTGAGAGACGTGGGAGTGGGCCCTATAAAATAGGTTGAGAACTGGCTACGGGACAAGACTCAGAGGGTGGTAGTAAATGGCATGAAATCAGAAGATAGGGCAGTGACCAGTGGGGTGCCACAGGGATCGATGCTGGGACCAGTCCTGTTCAATGTCTTCATTAGTGACATTGCCGAGTGTCTGGAGGGAAAGATATGCCTGTTCGCCAATGACACCAAGACCTGCAACAGAGTTGACACACTGGAAGGGGAAGAAAGAATAAGAAAGGATCTAAGCTTATTGAAACAATAGTCAGGTGTGTGGCAGTTGAGTTGCAATGCCAGAAAGTACAAAATAATGCACCTGGGTCACAGGAATCCAAGAGAGGAGTACAGGATTGGGGGGATTCTGGACACCACAAGGCAAGAGACAGACCTGGGGATCATCATATCAGATGACCTAAAGGTGACCAAGCAGTGTGCAAAAGTGTTAGGGAAGGCAAACAGAATGCTGAGATGCATAGGTAGGGGCATAACCAACAGAAAGAAGGAGGTGGTGATGCCACTGTACAGGTCACTGGTAAGACCTCACCTGAAGTACCATGTCCAGTTCTGGAGACCTTATCTCAAGAAGGACATAGACAGGATGGAGGCAGTCCAGAAAAGGGCAATGAAAATGGTACATGGGCTACACCAGAAGCCATATGAGGAAAAACTCAGAGACCTTAATATCTATTCATTGGAGGACAGGAGAGACAGGAGGGATATGATAGAGACATTCAAGTACCTTAGTGGTATAAACAGGGTACAGGAGGGAAGCATACTTCAGAAGAAGCATTGTATAAGGACAAGGGGACATGATATGAGGCTGGAGGGAGGAAGGCTCAGGGGGAATGTCAGGAAGTACTTTTTCACAGAAAAGGGTGGTGGATCTGTGGAACAGCCTGCCAGCAGAGGTGGTAGGGGCTAACACAATACAGGGATTCAAGAACGCATGGGATAGACATAAGGGTACCCTGGAGATGGTCAGAGAATGCTAGCCACAGATCAGATAGGATCTGGGCTGTCAACACTGAGTAGGGAAGGGGAGTCATGTGATGCAGAGCACGGAGTAGCTGTGTTCCCCGATAGCTCCGTTCTCCTTCCCGTTTAATTTAACATTCACAGCTGTTCCAACCCACCTCAGACAGTTCGCTTTTGCGATTGTAGCAGGAGAGTCTGTGCGGAACGGTTTGTGGCTTGATGAGCGTCGCAAAGCCCCTCCCAAACACACTCCCCCGGTATCCCCGGAGAAGGCCTCAAAAAAAGCAAGGGCCTTGAGTGTGCAACAAGTGCAGGGCTCCACGTCAGGAGTCACGGAGAGCGAGACTTTAACAGTAGCAAGATTCTTAGAGGAATTTCGCCCTTTTAAACAGGAGATGACAGAGATGGCCAGTGAAATCAAAGACATATCAGCAGCACTAGAAGATTTGACCTGCAGGACCGTGGATAGTGAAGCCAGAATTTGCTCGCTGGAGAGGAATGCTGAAAGGATGGAGGGGGGGGGCAACTTTGTTAAAACAACGAGTGGCCAAGCTGGAGCTGAAGGTTGAAGATTTAGAGGGGAGATGTCGTCGTAACAACGCAGTGATTTTGGGTTTACCAGAAAAGGAGGAAGGGCCAGATCCTATCAGATTTGTGCAGAAATTGTGCAGAAGCTAGCAGGCCCATCTCCATATGGTCCTAGTTATATAATCGAAAGGGCTTATAGTGCCTTACGACCGTTTCTCCTAATGCTCCACTGCACCTTTATTTTTTTTTGCTTTTAAATTACTGGAGCGATAGTTTTTTTCACAAAAGCCAGAGAGGCTAAAGACTTGTATTGGGAAGGAGTAAGAGTAAGAATAAGGGTTGTACAGGATATCCCTGTTACAGTCACGGCAGAAGAGATCAGCCTTTAATCCCTTGATCAATAAGCTGATTGCGACAGTGTGTCGCTTTAAAATGGGCTATCGGTGAAATTTCAAGTCCTGATAGAGGAGATGGAAGCATTATGAATCTGTGGAGATAGCCCAGCTGGCATTACAAGCAGCTTTCCCTAATTTGTTTAAGGACCCTTGAAGCCGGCGGTAGGAGCTACATGGTGCAGGTCTGTGGCCTTTGGGACGGATGAAATACACCATATTGCATGTTTCTCTTACCAGAGGGGCTTGAAGCTATTCGTTGCAGTATGTGGAACCGTCAACGCGTGAATTTGTATATAAAATGGACGAATTTATATGGACTGGGGCCTAATTTTGGAGCTAGGCCTACCGGAACACATTTTTTTTTTTTTTGCATGTGACTTGAGAATGGACTTAAAAGGATCTAATTGAGCTGCCTTGGCTTAACAAACGAGATCATTTTTTTTTTTTTTTTTTGAGAACACATACAGTATATAGGAACCTTTGGTGAGGGGGTTGGGTATTTGGGTATGTGAAGATGGGACTTTTAGCTTAATGATATTAAGAATTGATGGCTTAGGTACTTTTCTAGTAGTTGACCATGTTGTTAATAGTATTGGTAGCTATATGTGTTTATATGTGTTGGCCCCAGGTCAAAGGAAGACTTGGCTGGGCGGGTTTCACTGGAATATTGTTAATAGTTATTGGAAGGGTTAGTAGTTAATGTTAGAGAGTTGATATAACAGTTGTGGATGGGGTGTTTAATAGAAATATGGAGGCATTTGCCTAGAAGGGAGGTGGGGGGCAGGGGTGAGCATGGCTGTGTGGGCTGATGTCACGGACCAATAGAGTGTGGATGGGGGGGTATATTGGGGAAAGTGGGGTGTTTTTGGAGGGGGTGGTTCATGCCCAATGTTTTGGTGGGTTAGGGATAGGATGTGGATGCTGGGAGAAGGGATGGGATGGTATAGGAGAAGGTATAGTAGCGAAAGTTTTTGATGAGGGTTGGGTAGGAGAGGGGATTGGTTGGGGGTTTAGGCCATGTAGGTTTTATTGTGATCATAAGGCTCACTTAGGGGGGAGGGAGGGTGCACAAGTTCTTAACTTAAGCGATAAGATAAAAAGCTTAAAGGGAAGCATACTATCTCTTGAGTTTGGAATTTTGGAGGATGGTGCTGTCTGGGGCTTTTAAAGTAGCATCCTGGTATATAAAGGGTGCACGTCAGAAGGTTAAGCAGTATGGTATTTTAAAGCACCTAGAGGTATTAAAGGCGGGCATTGTGTTCTTGCAGGAGACACACTTGCTGTTATCAGAATGTAATTCCATGAGGTGATTACAGGTAGGGTCAGTTTTTGCTGCACAAGGTATCACTCTGTCAGAGGTGTGATGATTCTTCTAGTAGATCTATACCCTTTGTGCCGCTTCAGGTCATTCAGGATGATGAGGGTAGATTTGTGCTTGTGAGGGGTAGCTTCAGAATGTGGAGATACTTTTGGGAGCAATTCTGGCCCATTCTGACTCTCAGGAGTTTTTGTTAATCTTTAGAGACTCTTAACCCCTTTGTGCAGATTCCCATGATCTTGGGGATCTGAATCTCTGCTAGACCCATTGATGGACAGGTCTAGGAGTAGGGCTATCTATTTTCCCTGCTCATCGAGCCCTTGGGGAAACTATTAAACCAGTGTGGTTTAGTGGATATATGGAGGGTGGTCCATCCGAAAGATAGGACATATACATTCACCTCAGCAGCTCATGGATCACGTCCCATATAGATTACTTACTTTTTCTGGTGCACTTTTTCTGGAGTACTAGAAGCTGAAATTATGCGGGACCGCTCTCTGATCATGCTGTGGTTGTTGCATCTATTTCTCTTGCCACTATCCCTAAAAGAGGTAATAGATGGAGGATTAATAATCAGATGCTGCGTAGTCCCCAAGTCGTTGAATTTGTAACTAGGCAAATAGAGGAATTCATAGCTAATAATGTGGGGGATCAAACTAACCCGGATATGGTTTGGGGCGCATTCAAGGCATATGTAAGGGGGATTCTGATTGGCCTAGCGTCCAAAAGGAAGAAGGAGCGGGTTGGGTTTTGACTGAACTGTTGGGTAAAATCAGAATTAAAGAAACGCTATGTCAGTACAGCGACTGATGAGGAAAGACTGGAGTTGGTAAAGCTGAGGGATCTTTATCTAAAACTGCTGGGGAACAAGCAGAATTGGCCTAATTAAGACCAAGGCGAGTTATCTAGACCAGGGGAAAAGGGGGTCACTTTTGGCTAGGAAGGCTTAAACAATTGGAGGCATCTCGCTTAATCCCAGGGATTATGTCTGAAGTTGATGGCTGATTAAGACTACACCTGAGGAGATAGTGCAAGAATTCAAATATTATTTTAAATCCCTGTATAGTAGAATGGAGAATGCCCCTACCAAACAGGAAATGTTTGCCTTTTTGAAGAGCTGGATCTCCCTTTACTGTCCGAATCTCAGCAAGCACAGTTAGTGGCTGATATTACTCAGAGTGAAATTGAAGCGGTTATACAGAGCCTCCTTTAGATAGAACGCCGGGCCGGACCAGATTCTCGGTAATTTTTATAAAAGTTTGCCAAGCTTTTATCCCCTCTGCTCCTTAAGCTATTTAGGTATATCCTATCTCATCAGGTGCAGGACCATTCTTTGTTTGAGGCGTTGATTGTGCTAATTCCCAAGCAGGACAAACCCCCCGAACATCCATCTAGTTATGGACCTATATCTTTACTTAATTATGATGTCAAGATCTTGGCCAAATTATTGGCTGAGCGTGTTAGTAAGGTTTTACCGGGACTTATTGGCCCAGAGCAGGTTGGCTTTATGAAGGGCCGGTCGTCTGCTAATCACTTGCGGACTTTGGCTCATGCTTTCTCGGTGTCTGAGGACGGTAGTACTGCTATGGCTCTGCTGTCCTTGGACGCCGAGAAAGCTTTTGACAGGGTTTACTGGGGATTCTTGTTGGCTGCCATGGAAAAATTCGGGTTCCCTGACCTTTTTGGGATGGATTAGCTCTCTTTACTCTAATCCTACTGTGAGGGTTGGCTGTAATGGTGCTATCTCGGACCCTTTTTGTCTCTATGTGGGTACGAGGCAGGGATGTCCTCTGTCCCCACTTGTCTTTAATTTATACCTAGAGCCTCTTATTAGGACAATTGTATGGAAGCGTGATATTGAGGGCATTAGAATCTTAGACTACACGGTGAAAGTTACAGCGTATGCAGATGATTTACTGGTTTATGTTACTAACCCGAGGGCTTCTGTTCCTGCTCTATTGGAAGTTATTAGGGAGTTTGGTAAGTTGGCCAATTATAGATTAAATTTAGACAAGTCGGTGGTATACCCTCTTAACAATTATGTTTTTAAACATGAAGTGGTAGAATTGGGGTTATCTTGGAAATCGGATTACATAAAGTACCTAGGGCTGAAAATGACAAGGGGTCCTGCCAAGATATTTCAATTGAACTTAGATCCTTTAGTGCGAGCCATAGAATTAGACCTTGAGAGGTGGGTGAAATTGCCTATCTCCTTATGGGGGAGGATCAACTTAGTGAAAATGAATGTATTCCCCAGATTGTTTTACCCCTTAAGTATGTTAAATATTTGGGTACCGCTGGCCTGGTTTAGAAGGGTACATAAGATGATTGCCAATTTTGTATGGGGCTACAGGAAGTCACGTATGGCTTACTCTGAAGTTGGCGGCGCTAAATGTGGATAGGAGTCTCAGGCTTCCTCACTTTGCCCTTTATTTCTGGGCGCCATGCTAGCATGTATTTGAGGTGGCGAAGGGTAGGGCGCTTTGGGAAGCTCTCTTACACGCCTGTTATGGCTGCAGGTGGAGCTTGCCCTGATCAGGAATTTGGTCTTAGACCTGAGGCCTTGTTTCATCTTAAACCTAAATTTTACCTCCCAGTTCTGAAACTCTCCAGTTAGGTCTCTGTGAGAGCCCACTCTCACTTTCGAATTTTTGCAATATGACTACCTTAAGGATGGGGCACAACCAATCTGTGGTAACCTCATTTTACACTAGGAAATAGAATGCTGGGTCATTCCTGGTTGCCTACACCTGAGGATTGTCGTGTGAGAGCCTTCTCTCAACTGAGGGAGATTCTCCCTCTGTTGAGATTTTGAGTAATTTGGCTTGCCCTCTAAGGCAATATTTAAGGTATATCAGATTAGGCACCTACTGGTTGCCCAGCTGGGTAGTGGGGTAGTTCCGAATCCCAGGCTGGAGTTTTTTGGCTCCCTTGAGCCTTTGGCGGGAATACAACATACAATTTCTAAATATATTCGGTGTTGTTTGAATGGGCATATTCCTCAAGTCCCTGGCAGGGGTCTTACTGGACCTCTGTTTTCCCTGATTTGGCGCTTAATTGGAAAGCTTTGTGGACGAATGGTCATAAGTTTCTTTTGCAGGATCGGTTAAAGCTGATGCAGTTTAAGATTCTTCATAACATTTACTATTCCCCGCAAAAATTAGGCAGGTTGAAGCTGACAAAGGACTTTAAGTGTTTTAGGTGCCAAGCAGGGAAGGAGATTTGATGCATGTGTTTGGCAATGCCCTAAGTAACCCCATTGTGGATGGAGATTAAAGATGTGAACCCGTCTAGGGCTAAGTGACCTATTTACTCCGGAGAATATGTCTGCTGGGCGATGTCTCTGGCATCCCTGTTAAGAATAGAAGGTATCACATAGTTTTAATTGCGGGTACAGGTAAGAAAATTGTGCTTAGGCACTGGAAGGATTCTGTCATGCTAAGTTACACCGAATGGCTGGAGGAGTTGCTAGCTTGTTTGAGGATTGAAAGGATGACGGCTATCCTCCAGAATAAGCTTTCTAGGTTCAATAAGATCTGGTGTTCCTTTTACGCCCTTTTTTCTGTCTAGAGTGTAGGAATTAGTTAGTATTGGTGGGTATGCTACCTTCTTGAACTTGTGCTTGGAGGGTAGGGGAGGATTGGGGAAGGGGTGGGGGTTTGTTACAGGGTCTGCTCTCATAGGTATTTTTATGTATATATATGTGTCATGTTTTGCCTGTGTTGTGAATTGTTGATTCATACCCCTGTAACTGAAACCAAATAAAGAGTTAATTGAAAAAAAAAAAAAAACACTGAGTAGGGAAATGGGCAGACTAGGTGGGCCATATGGTCCTTATCTGCCGTCAGATTCTATGTTTCTGTTATATACAATGAGTATACAAAGAGCATGGTAATAACAATATACAGTATATCGTTATAAGAACAGCGGTGGATGGATGAGGGGGGTGCTCGCATCCGAGTGATTAAGTCCAGAAGACGCCCTGGGGCAAAATGGAGTGCTGAACGTGGACCTTCCTGTTTGGTCTCCATACCCAAGGGCACCACCTCTATAAATGGTGGGCAGGTGGTTGGGGTGTCCCTGGAGTCCTATCCAACCCGGGCAGTGTTGTGCAATGCCAGGTCCATTGTGAACAAGACTGCCATTGTAGCAGACTTGGTGGGCACAGCGGACCTGACCTGCATCACCAAAACCTGGCTGGATAGTAATGCTGGCCCGGTACTTGAGGCAGCAGTTCCAGCTGGGTATTCGATGATACACCGCCCGAGATTGGATCATAGGGGTGTGGGGTTGCGGTCTGTTTTAAGACCGAATTGGATCTCACTAGTGTTCCAGTGGAGGAGACCAGATCCTTTGAATGTGTCGTAGTGGCAGGTGGGAGCTATAGGATAGCGCTCGTTTATCATCCACCCAGTGATGAGAAGCTATTCCTTAAGGAAGTGGTGGACTTCGTCATCGACCTAGTACTTGAGTCGCCCAGGTTGATGGTGCTGGGTGACTTTAATGCCTGAATCAATGACGAACTCTCGCAATTTGGTCAGCACTTCCTCCAATTGATATGTTCATTGGGCCTCTCACAGGTGGTTACCTCTGCCACTCATAAACACGGCCATCACTGGATCTGGTCTTCCTGCTGGGGACGGAGGCCTCCGATGTGGGGGTGAAACCTGTCGGATGGTCTGACCACCACAAGGGTTGTCAGAACCCACTGAAGTTCTGGGTTCCGGTTCTGGTCTAGAACTTTGCTAATAGTTCTAGGGTTTTAATCTTCTTTAGAACTCAAACTCTATTGTGTATAGGACTGCAGAGAAAAAAACAAAGAAGGCTAATGATAGGAAAAAAAGAGCGTCGATAGAAGTCCTGCCCTCTCAGCACAGCAATAATATTGTTTCACGTCACATGCACAAAGAGAAACAGATTGTGCCATTTAAAATGGAAATGCCAAGTGTCACAATCCCTTGCGTTTAGCACATCTGCATAAGGGCAGCCCATTCTGATACTGTCTCTAAAACATTTTATGATGTAATTTCCGATGATTAGTTTGTTTTCCAGGCTGTTTTTAAAATGCCTGAATAAAAAGACTTTCTGTATAATAACTGATGACCCCCTATAATGACGGGATATCCAATCTTGATAAAATGCCTTAATAACTCACTGAATTCCGTAATAACTCAATAGTGCGTTATTATGGCATATTCCTCCTCATGCTGTCACTTCACTGAAGCACAAAAGAAAACACACTGTATTTGTATGAGTATTGTGGCTGCTCAGGGACATGCTTGCTTTCACAAATACAGTTTCTCTGTGTTGAAATGTTGCACCACTTATTATAAAAAATAATGCCTGTGCAAAGTTTGTTTTATAAGGATTTTTCACACACCCGCAGTGTACAATAGGATAACATCATATGGATTATCACACACCTTAGGTGTGTGAAAAATCCTCATATCACACACTTGCACAGGCATTACTCTCTATTTAATTTAATACTTAGAACCCTTAATACTTAGAACCCATGGGTGTTCTAGTTCTAAATTAGAACTCAAACCCCCTGGTTCTGAAAGGGTTCTAATCTTTTTAGAACTAGTTCTGACAACCCTAACCACCACACTGTGAGATTCAATTTTTGCACCCCCCTGCGTAGGCCTACCCCTGTGGAGATGGTCAAGTACCGCCCTTTACGGGATGTTACTCCTGAAGGCCTAATTGTGGTTCTTGACCTATAAGAACTTCCTGGGACAAGCTCTAATCCTGAAGTGCTTGTGCTAGCCTATAATAAGGCTGTTACCACTGCTTTGGAATTAATTGCTCCCACCCGTGTGCATCCTCTCTCCCTTCACCCTCGATCCCCCTGGTTGGATCGGGATCTGAGGGAGATGCGGCGACTAGGACGCAGGTTGGAGAGGTGCTGGTAAAAATCTGGCTTAGATGCCGACCATCTTAGACTTCTAGAGCATTATAAACTCTATCAGTCAGCAATTACTCATAAGAAGGCAGCATTCCGGTCCGGAGAAATTGCTGCTGCACAGAATCGACCAGCCCAGCTCTTTCGAACTGTAGACAGTCTGTGCAACCCAGCCTGTCTGCAGGTTCGTCGAGCCTTTTCACAAATGCAGTGTGAGGAGCTTGCTCGATTCTTTGCAGATAAGGTGGTCGACATCAGCTCCGAGACTCGCACTGCACTCTCCATGGGAGTTGTGGTGGTCCAGCCTGCAGTTACAAGCACACCGTTTGACTGGAGTTCCTTCAAAAATCCGGAAATCGAAGGTGATATGAGGATTGTCCAGGGTATGCGTACCACAAGCTGTAGTTTAGACCCGGGCCCCACTGGCCTGATCGTGGGCTGTGGTGAGGTTATCATCCCAGTTCTAGCTAGGATAGTCTGGTGCTCCTAAGACTCTGGTGAGTATCCCCAGTCCCTGAAGGAAGCGGTGGTGACACCAGTGTTGAAAAAGGCTTCTCTGGACCCAGACTCCGTAGCCAACTACAGACCTATCTCAAACCTCCCCTTTGTGGGGAAGGTAATCGAGAAAGTGGTGGCAGCCCAGCTAGACAACCATTTATCCATCCATAACATCTACGACCCTCTTCGATCAGGTTTTCGAAAGAGGCATAGCACTGAGACTGCACTGGTTCGGGTGCTCAATGATCTCCTGATGGCGAGAGACCAGAAAAATGGTCCATTTTGGTCCTTCTGGATTTGTCAGCAGCATTTGACACCGTAAACCATGGGGTGTTGCTTGGGCGCCTGAGATGCATCTGTGGGTTGTCGGGTTTGGTACACAGATGGTTTACCTCCTTCCTCACAGGTAGAACTCAGAGGGTGGTATCAGGGATATTTTCCTCTGATCCTACCGCTCTGTCCTGTGGGGTGCCTCAGGGCTCTGTGCTGTCCCCCATGTTGTTTGCGGTGTATATGCTTCCCCTCAGAGACATTGTAAGATGATATGGGCTGAAGTTTCATTGCTATGCCGATAATACCCAGCTCTGTCTGTCTTTTGCACCTGACCAGAATAGAGCACTCTCAGTGTTCAACAACTGTCTCAGCGAGATCCATGGTTGGATGAGGTCCAGCTGGTTGAAGTTGAATTCTGGGAAGACGGAGGTGATGGTTGTGGATCCTGGCCACCGGATTGAGGGGCTGGGGGCAAATCAAACCTCAGGTTTATTTCTGGGGGATGTGGAGCTCCCTACCTCTGAATGGGTGCGAGACCTGGGGGTGATCCTTGATGATCAGCTGACATTGCGTGTGCAAGTGTCGGCGGTTGTTAAGGTATCCTTTTACTATCTTAGGAACATCGCTAGGATCAAGCACCTTGTTCCGTCTGGCAACCTGCCCCCGCTGATCCACACCTTTATGACCTCTTGTTTGGACTACTGCAATTCCCTTTACTTTGGGCTTTCTGGGGTTGATATCTGCCGCTTGCAGCTAGTGCAGAACTCAGCGGCCCAGTTGTTAATGGGAACTTCACGTCCTTCCCATATTACACCAGTGCTGCGGGATCTGCACTGGCTGCCGGTTCAGTGGTGGATCACCTTTAAAGTTGGATTACTGACATATAAAGCCCTACATGGCTTGGGCCCTGATTACCTGAAAGATCTTCTGGTGCCTTACCTTCCGACACGACCAACTCCACTCAGCCAACGAAGGGTTGCTAGAGATTCCGAGGATAGTTCTAAAATCTTCTGGCACCCGAGCTTTTATGTTCATGGCGCCGACCTTCTGGCATTCTCTACCCCATTGGATTAGAGAGTGCATGACGTTGGAGGGTTTTAAAAAAGGCTTAAAATCCTTCTTATGGAAAAAGGCATTTGGAGGTGATATGGATATTGACTAATGCTGTGTATTTTAACCTGGATTTTAATTTGTTTTATGATGTTTTTATGACTATCATTTTATTGTAATGCGCCTTGATTTTAGAAAGGCACAAAAGAAATAAAGCTTATTATTATTATTATTATAAGAATACATATAATCAAAAAATTCTGAAGTCGAATAAGCTGGTGTTAACTGTAATCATTTACAGAGCTGTGCAGAATGTGGAATTTCGCCAGTGGAATTCTTGTGGAATGGCATTCCTCCTTGTGAGATGCTTTTCAGAATTTCTTTTATAATCCTGTGAAATTCTGAAAAGCGCTCAATGTAAACTGTAGAATAATGCTCAGCAGATAATGTAATCAACAGAATAATATTCTGCAGTTTTGCAGAAAATAAATTTGCAGTTAACATAACCAGTGGAATATGATATGACAGTTAACATCCAGTGCTCAAAATGTTGGAATTCCAGCCAGCCCAGGCCACTGGGGGTCGTGGGGGGGGGAGGATTTGAGCATCTGTGGGACTGCTCTCCTCTCTTGGGGGGGGCACTTGTCATCCCGCTCATTGACTGATCTCTGGCAGTGGCTGGAGGGCAGACTGGGTTGGGATGCACATTCCGATGTCCATACGTTGGTAGATAAAAGTAAAGTAAAGTAAAAATGTTATTCATTATGAATAATGAATTAGTTACTCAACTGAGTCGAAATTAATTTCAAGAGAGATCCATTAAAATATAGACATTTACATAATGTAGTATCACAACATGATATTACATAAATACAAATCCATCATAAATAATTCCTTGACAATATTAAATAGCTACAGTCAACAATCAACAATCTATAATAGCGAGACAATACTTCAAAGAGACAAACACATTTTACACTATTGCACCATCTCATTTTTAATCATACTATATCATTATCCTTTAGAAATCCTTATTCAGGTTTTTATCCTGCTTAACCCATACCAGTTCTTAATCTGACCTGATTTTCTATTACCATCATAAATTCTAAATTCTACTGGCAGTGTATTCCAGAGAGACGGTTCTTGATGGAAGAAGTGTCCTCTCCCCAAATTTGTATTGCATTTTGGTGGCAAATATTCTATTCCTCTTGCTGCTCTAAGATTTGATTTAATTTTTCTTTCCTGCAGACAATCTATTATATATCCTGGTACTTTCTTAAAGAAACATTTTTCCATGTACAACAGTATATGCAGGGACCTTCTGTCTCCCAAGTTATACCAACCTAGTGCCTTATATAAGTCTTCCCTATGCATCTTTTTTGGCACCATCGTAATATACTGTGCCAATTTATTATATGCAATATCCAATTTCCCCAATAATGTTGAATTTGCCCCCATATAAATTAGGTCACCATAGTCCAATAAAGGTATTATTATAGTATGTATTAAATGGTTTCTAATTTCAAAAGTTGTACAACGTTTAATCCTGTACAGGGCCCCCAATCATCTATTAATTAAGCAATAATGCCTGACAGGGTGTGTGTGTTGTGCTGGGATAACTTCATGCTTCAGGTGGTTGGGCACGAGGCCGCAGGCCGAGTGCGTCCAACAACTGAGGTGTGACGTTATCTCAAACAACACACACCCTGGAGGGCATTATTGCTATTAAACAATGGCTCGTTGTTATATATAAAATAAAAAAATAGTTTTAAAGAATGTTTTTATTAGTGTGAAAAAATATTTTTGTTTCTTAAGAGGAGATGCATATCCATATTGGTTCACAGTGAGGCTGAGACTAGAGCTGTGATATTGTACTGGGATAACATCACGGGTCCAGTCCCAGACTGACCAATCAGAGACCAGGATTTTTTCTTGCCATTGTATAATTGTTTTTATTACATATTCTATATGTTTATCCCATTTTAAAAAGAATCAAAATAAATCCCCAGATATCTATAATTATCCACTTGTTCCAGAATTTTGACCCTCCACAGTTTTTATCCACAGAGGCCACTCAGACCTATCCCAACCAGTTTTCCTGTGGAAAAGCATAGTTTGAGATTTTTTTGGATTAAGATTACATTTAGATAAAACTAGGAAGTCCTGCAGTTCATCAAATGCTGTTTGTAATTTATTCTCTATCTGATCCTGTTTGTACCCTGACAGATAAATTATTGTATCATCAGCATACATATGGAATTTTATTTCAGGACTGGAGAATTTCATAGTGTTAACATAAACATTATACAGCAACGGACCCAAAAGGGAACCCTGTGGGACACCCATTTTTATTGAGCAAATTTGGGATTTCCATTGGTCAATTACCACAGATTGTCCTCTGTCATACAAATATGATCGAAACCAATACACAACCTGAGTTGATAGCCCGATATACCAAAGCCTGGACAGGAGGATATCATGGTGTATGGAATCAAACGAGTTCGAAAGATCCACATAAATGGCGCCCACAGATAAACCCCTGTCCAGACTATCGGATAAGGATTTAGTAACCTGCAAAAGAGCAAAGGTAGTGCCATGCATGGCTTTAAAGCCTGATTGATAGTTATTTAGGATTTTATTCTTTTCAAGGAAATGTTGTGTCTGCTCTGTGACCATCCCTTCAAAGATCTTTGCAATAACTGGCAAAAGGCAAATAGGTCTATAATTACCCAATATTTCCCTTTTTCCAGATTTAAAAATCGGAGCTACCTTGGCAATTTTCCACATACTTGGGAATTGGGATTGTGATAGTGACATATTATTTAAATCAGTTAATGGATAAGCAATTACAGGTGCAGCATATTTTAACAACAAATTTGGTAGATCATCAGCTTCTCCTGCCTTATACAAGTCAATCTTACCCAGGGCTTCTACACCCTCATACACTTCAAATAGTATCTGGTAAGGGAGGGGATGGGAGAAAAATGGTGGAAAAGAGCCTGGCAGGCTCCGTGATAGTCCGTTGCTCCTGAGGGCCTTCCCAGGCTTCTGGATTGGGTCTCGGGGAGAAGCCAGCAACCTCCTCTGAAGCTGAAGGGGAATTTCTGGGGACCAGCAGGAGCAGCAGGACCAGAGAAAGAATCTCTCCATCAGGAGGGCCATAGCTGTCTGCCAGGGCTCCAGGAGAGGAAAAACCTATATGGAAACAAAAAATTTGGAATTCCACTTTCGATGGATTTCATAGAGTTAGGTGGTATTTTAGAAATTTCATGGGATTCGAGCAGAAGTGGAATTAGAAGATGCCACCCAGCTCCAGTCATTTACTGTTTGGACTGTAATTATATAGGTTAAAAGCAAAAAGTAAGACGTTACGGTGAGGTAAGAAAAGCTAAGAGTTGGAAAAGAAACACAAGAAGTACCAAAATTGTGTAGAGGGTCTAATCTTTGGTTGATCTAGTAGGATTGGTGATTTTAAATATCAATTAAAAGATAGTTTATTATTTAAGCAATTTTTTTTTTTTAACTTCATATGCTTTGTCTCTCCTCCTCTGACTGGCATATCTTCTGTAATTGTCTCTCCCCCAAACCCACTACCTGCCATGTCCAGGATTTGCTCGGGCACCATGTTCCTCCCTGGCTTACCTCCCACAGCAGGGCCACCAGAGGGGACCCCAATACTTCCAGTGGAGTTTAAGCTCTTTTTTTGGTACCGGTACATGCTTGGCAGTGCTGTACCTGCGAAGAGAGGCAGGACAGTATGCTGAGAGCCACCTGTGGTTCCCACTTTTCTGCCCCACCCGTGGACATTGAAGGAGGCCCTTAACTCAATCAATCAAAATCTTTATTTAATCAGGCGAACATCATTGAGCATAGCTCATTTACAAGATGGACCTGAGTGGTCAAGGAGTGCAAGTGTTAATACATTGACAAGGGTAGCATAAACAGTTATACAATGACAGGGGTAACATAAACAGTAATACAATGACATAAGTGCTAATATATAACAATATACATATGTACACGGCACATTAAAACTTTTTAATCTGTGAGACAGAAGGCAATGGGCACATCAGGAGTAATATGTAGATTATAGGACCTAGCAGGCATTTTGAGGGTGAATCTTGGGACTGGAAATGGGAGTTTTATCAGCATATAGGAACACGAAAAAAGAAAGAGGGGGGTAGGTAGGGCCGGGGTTTAGGCCTTGTGGAAGCAGTTGCAGAGTTCTGGGAATATGGTGGTGAATAATGTTTTGAAGGGTATTAAGGGTAGGAGGTTATTTAGCTTCATGGTTTTTTGGAGTGAATTCCAAACAATTGCTAGTGAGTAGCTGATAGCAGCCCTCCCAAACTGGGTGCAGACATTGGGGACCTTAAGAATGATAATTTTGCTGATCCTTAGGTTGTATGGCCTAGAAGTAATTTGAGTAAAACAGTCTGAGATATAGGTAGGTAGCTTGCCTGATAAGGCTTTGAATATCCAAATTGCAGCATTCCTATTTCTTCTGTGTTGTAGTGATGTCCAGTTAACTGCCTTATAAAGGGAGCAATGATGGGTGCTGAAGGGAAGGTCAGTAATGAATCTGATGGACCTGTGGTATAGGGTGTCCAGTTTATTTAAGAGGGGGAGTGAACAATGTCCATACAGAAAGTCTGCATAGTCAATGAGGGATAGGAATGAAGCCTGGATTAATCTTTTTTTGGAGTCTCTGTTGAGGTAGTGCTTTATTCTAAAAAATAAACCAAGCCTTTGTCTCAGTTTCTTTAGTAGCTCCTCAATATGGACAGAATAGTCAAGCTTGTTTTCAATCCAGACTCCAAGGTATTTGAAGTTATCAACGAATTCCAGCTTCTCTCCAAGTAAGGTGGTTAGTTGTAGGGTGGTGGATGGTGGGGTAGTGGCAGAGCAACTCTTTGAGGTAAAGAACATAGCTTTTGTTTTTTGCATTTAGAAGTAGTTTTATCCAGTAGGTTGTGTTGTAGGATGGAAAATTCAGATTGTAGCAGTTCACAGGCTTTAGATAATGAAGGATTGCTAACATATAATACAGTATCATCAGCAAACAGATGGATGTTGGATTGAGTGAGGTTAGCATCAATATTATTAATATAGATGGCAAAGAGGATGGGGCCAAGAATAGAGGCCTTCGGTACACCTCTTAACAGTGGTTTTAAGGTGGATAGGTAGTTTCCATTTTTACCAGTTGTGACCTATCTGATAGATAGCACTTGAACCAATTGAGTGAAGGGAATCCAACCCTAGTGAGCCAAGGGAGGAGATTAATGATTCATGATCCACTGTGTCAAATGCTTTGCTCAAATCCAGGAACACAGCACAGGTACTGTTCTTCTTATCCATAGCAATCTGCCAGTCGTTGGTTACTTTGGCGAAATAATGGATGCTATGTCTTGATCTAAATCCTTGATTGTGCTGTATTTAGGAGATTATTGTTATCCAGGTAGTCCCTTAATTGTGAGTTTACTAACTTTTCGAGCATCTTGGATAGAACTGATAGGATGGAAATGGGCCTGCCATTATTGAAGTCCATGGGATCACCAGATTTGAGTAAAGGAACTACTTGAGCTGTTTTCCAAGTGGAGGGAATGGATCCAGTGGTGAGGGAAAGACTGAAGAGATGAGTGAGGGGGGCAGATAAGACTTGAGATGCAATCTTGAGAAGTAGGGGTCCAGGAGTCTGTACCTGCACTTTTGAAGTATCTAAATTGGAGAGGAGATCTTCCACTTCTTTCAAGGATATTGGGTTGAAGGAGAAGGTTGATGTAGCCTTTTGACCCACGGTGGATTGAAGGTTCAAGGAAGATCTCAGAAGATTTGCAGGTGAAGAGTCAAATGCTAGTCCAGCTGTGGTGAAGTGGTCATTGAAGGTATTTAGGATTTCTTGTTTGTCCGTAATTTCTGTGTTATTTAGTAGCAGTTTGCAGGTTAAGGCAGGAGTAGAATTTTGGCCAAGATACCCTTTATAGTTCCCCAGAGCCTGGTTGGGTTATTATAGGAGGCATCCAATTCAGCTCTATAATAGGCAGCTTTGGCAGATCTTATTTGTGTTGTACATGAATTTCTTGCTTTTCTGAAATTTAGCCAGTCTCTGGAATCCTTAGTTTTTCTTGCCTTTTTCCACAGTTTGTCTCTGGCTAGCAAGGCTGTTTTAAGATCAGTGGTGAACCAGGGGCAGGACCTTGCTTTAGTTCTGATAATGGTGAGTGGTGCATGAATATTGAGAGCATTAGTGATAATGTCCTTTAAGATCTGGAGAGCTGTTTCCACTGAGGTTGTAAGGTAGAAATCTTGCCAATATATTGTGTTACTCAGGTCATGGAGGTATCCTGGTATGTTGAACTCCTTTTTTGTCCTTTTGAGGACAAATTCAGCAGGGTTGGGTGGTTTGAGTGAAGATCTTATGCCAGCCATGGGACAATGGTCACTTACATCATTCGGTAGTACTCCTGCATGCGTATATAAGTGAGGCTTGTTTACCAACATAATATCCAGGAGTGAGCTGTTGCTAGAATTTTTAGGTTAACCCTGGTTGGGTCATTAATTAGCTGTGTAAAGCCATAGGTGTCACAAAAGGTTACCAATGGTGCAGATGCATTAGATAGCCAGTTTAAATTCAAATCACCAAGGATGATGGTATCTTCAGGGCCTAGATTGGCTATTGACCCCAGGTGAGATAGTAATTTGAGGCCGCTGAGGGGCCTATAGCAGCCAATCAATTTAAATGAAGACAAGTTAGGAAGGGATATTTTGATTGACAAACATTCAAATTCCTTTGGTTCGGATGTTGATGAGGCAGGTAGCAGAGATGGTGTCCTTAATGTATATGGCCACCCCACCACCCCTGGAAGGGCGATCTGCTCTGAAGAGCTGATAGTTGGTAAGGTTTACAACACTGTCTTTGGTCGAAGGTCTGAGCCAAGATTCAGAGATGACCAGAAAGTCAGGCAGGGTATGTGCCACCCAGGCCTGTATTACGGAGAATTTTTTTAAGAGGCTGCAGGCATTGAAATGTAGGAAGCTTAAATGCCACAAGCATGTACGAACAATGTGCAGCGTGCACCAGTGTGTTGACATACCCCTCCCTGATCCTTCATCTCCAGCTTGCACCACCATCTGTGGTCACCCAGGTGGCAGTAATGAAGTGGAGAACGAGAGTCCACCCTCCCTCAAGGAGGCGAGTGTCCTCTGGGATGCTCCGTCATCCTCCCAAACTGGCCCACCAATGACCCAGGCTTATTGCTGAACCCAGGTCACTGGAGTCATGAGCTGTAGTGGTACCGCGGTGCCAACGGGCCAGCCAATTTAATTTAAATTTCTGACTTTTTATTTACTATGCATGGCAGCCAAAAAGTCATACTAAGGCATTGGATAGATGAAAGTAGGCTGGCAATAAATGAATTGGAAACAGAACTGGCTCAGCTTCTATGGATAGTGAGGCTATCGTATGATATAAGAGATCTACTGCAGAAATTTAAACTGTGGCGAACTAACCCATAGTTTTATGTAAACTACAGAAAACTAATCTTCATTTTAAATTAAAAAAACTTTCAGAATTCCGTGAAATTTATGAAGAAATTCCAAAAAGCATTGTAGAAGTGGAACCTCCATTTCACTTGGATTCTACCGGCACAGTTTCAAATTCCACAAATTAGTGAAACACAGAACGACCGACCTTCCCTAACAACTACTCCTCTGTTTATCATTTGCTCTGAACTGTTGCTCAAGCCACCTACATTTTGTGGATACCCTGTTAGTTTGCATTGTTGTCACAGTGTATGTAAAACCTGTATTCTTGTCACACTGTATGTATGACCCGTACCTTGTACTTGCCTATTACCCAGGCATTTTGCATTTTGTATCTTGCCTGTTGCACTGCTGTTTCACTGTAAGACATTTCTGTACCAATGTATTTGCCCTTGGTGCTGGCAATTTTGTTATGTTTTGTGGCAATGTTCTTGTGTTGTTCTACTGTAACCTGATCTGGCACTATATATTTGATGTAATGTACCTCCCCCGCCTTCTCCCTGACCCGCACCTGGAAAGGAGCCTCGGCTCAGTGTGCCACTTCTGGTTACCAACTTTTAAATAAATAAAAAAAATAAATAAAGACATAGAAACATAGTAATCGTTGGCAGATAAGGACCACTAGGCCCCTCAGTCTGCCTGTAAGCCCTACACTTGATTGTGACCTCTGACCCCTCTGGTTAGTGACTTTTCATCCCTACTCCCCACTTCTAAGATTCCCTTATGCCTTTCCCAGGCGTGTTTAAATCCCTCCACTGTGCTCACACTTTCTCTCTAGTTTATGCTTTAGTGGTGAATGTCAAGGGGGTCTGCTAGGCCTCTGAAACTCTGGAAGGGGTTTAAAAGGCAGATTTTGTAGCTGCAGAACCGTGTGCCTTATGAACTGCTTATTATGTTTCAATGCTTTTCTAGGGATTTCCTGCAAAAGTAGGGAAGAGTAGTGGATGCCAGCAGGGGAGCTTGAAGTGCTCCCAACATAACTGAGGAACTACGGTGTATGAAAATCAGGTTGAAAATGACAAGGATTTAAATTAAATGGATTGTGATATTACCAAAATTCAGAAAAAATTAAAAAAAAATGTATAATCTTTATTTAAAACTGTTGTGTAATGTTATGTATCAACACAAAAATGTTTGGTGGTTTGTTGTTTCTGTCGAAACTAAAAAACATGTATCAACAATGTACTCAAAAAGTAATTTGAAACAGTATTGATGCTATACATATGTGTAACCCCCCTGCAAATGGGGGTTCCCAAAAGACTTCCAGGAGCTTGCTTGAATGCTCCAAGCCTGAATGGTGTTTGGCATTTAAGCCATTTATCAGTGAGTGTTTTTAGAACCTCTGGTACTGTCTCTTTAAGAGCTGTCTGCTTGCAGACATAATTAGTTTGTATGGGGGACTGTGTGTTTCTTTGATTGAGTACCACTCAAGCTGCTGCCAATTCACTTCATTTTGCAGTCACTAGGAGTGCAAAGGGAACCTATCTGAAAGATGTAACTGTTTGCCAGAAATTATTTAGAGTAATAATGAAATTACTGTTTGTCTAACCTGCTTTCTTTGCAGTCAGAACTGTGTCTGCTAGTTCCCCATTCTAGTTTTGAACTGCTGAACTGGACCAATCAGTGTGGGGTAAGCTAGCTCTAAAATGGTGCCTTGGACGAATCAGAACTTGGACTCATAATCTGAGCCAGCCACAAGAGGATTGTATGGGCAGTGACTCTGGGAGATGTAGTTTAGACTTCAGTGCCTTTTTGGACCAACAGCAGCAGTCTATTGTGAGTGACAGC
This sequence comes from Neoceratodus forsteri, assembly GCA_016271365.2. Taxonomy (NCBI): domain Eukaryota; kingdom Metazoa; phylum Chordata; order Ceratodontiformes; family Ceratodontidae; genus Neoceratodus; species Neoceratodus forsteri. The sequence goes on from JADMNL010000026.1 coordinate 239,062,629, forward strand.
CAATCCAGTCAAGAACTGGGAGGAACTCAAAGGAAGTGCCCGTTTTGTCAGTTTGGAGTTTCAGTTGAGCTTTGGCAGTGAAGAAGGAAGGAGCCCTGTGCTTTTCAGTGTGCAGTTTTAGTCAAAAACGTGTGTAAGGCCCAGAGTTCGGTCTGCAGCTTGTGTAACAGCTTGTTAGGACTGAATCCGTCCTGTGAAAGAATCAAAGGATCTCTGAAGAGTAGAAACCAGGCTCACCCTGTAGAAGACTGGAAGAATTGCTGAAAATTGCACTCGGTCTGTCAGGAACTGAATCTGCTGTGTGTTCTCCGGTATTGTGCAGTAATTGCGATCGGGATACAGATGCAGCCTGCCTGGTATAGTGCTTTCTTTTATATGGATGTGTGAAGAGGTTTGTGTACCTCAAGTGAGCCCTGCTGACATTGAAGGACCCTATCTTATTTGGAGGTCGTGAGTACTAATTCAGGGTTGCTCCCTGTTGAATTGCCACATTAAATCCAAATGGAATTACTGTACTGCTGACTGTTTAATTCTCCTTTTCTCTGTGTGAAAGGGCCCTACCAGCTGCCACGGTTTGGACTAGCCACTAGGGCTTGGGTACCCAGGGACAGTAACTGATAGGGATAGGCCTGTGCACAGAGCCATAGGAAGATTATTAGAGTGATAAGCTAATTAACCTGATTTCCCCTGTCCTTGTTATATCCCCTAAATAAATCAGAGCTGCTTGTTTCAGCAAAGTTATACTGCCTGAGGTATTTGTCTATGTTAAAGTACTGTACTGTGATTGTTGCACTGTATCTCATTTCACAGGAGGTCCCAGTGCCGGAACCAGACCTGGGGTAAGTGTATACTGTGAAGGTAATTCTGATATATTGTGTGGGCCACTAGTGGGAAGAAAGGGGGGTTGCAGTGTCCCAGAGGGCTGTGACCAAGTTAGTTTAACTATTGCAAACCCTGACCTCTGGGTGGAGGCACCCGCCATTGGATCCAGGCCCCTCAACCTGTTAGTGGCAAATCAGGCAGGGGTAGTAGCCCCTGGGATAGCGCCATCTAGGGGTTACATATGCAACAGTATTTAGACAAAAACTGTATTAAAAGGGTTAATTCTTCAGGCTTTCATTTGAAAAATTATGGACAAGATTTTCAGACATCTTCATCCATTTTATAGACATGGCTGTCCAATATCCAGTTAGACCACTTATAAGGCAGTCTGACTCAAGGGCATGATTGCTGTGAGTTGCACCTCAAAAATTATGCACGTGTCTAAATTAGATGCATGCGTCGTTTCTTTTGCCATAAAAAGTGTCAAGTGTCGTAAATGCATCAGAATGTTTAAAAATTGGCTGTAAGCATCCCAGCGCTTTTGCAGGGACACAGCACATGTCCAAAATATGGATGTGAGAGCTACGTCTCCACCTTTGAAAATCCCGTCATATATCTCTAGCTCTAAAGTCCGAATAAATTTGAACCCATTAGGGTTAGAAACTTTTTTCTTTTAAATGAAAGCTTGGAATCAGCTAAGCTGACTTGTTGATATATAATGTTACTACTATATTTTCCATATATTAATATAAAAACATACAATGGTTCAAAAAACATTTTAAAATCCTGTTTTTTAACAACATATAACAGTGTGGTAACAGGTATAAACATGTATCAAAGCTGGACAACTGCATCCGTATGATCTATTCATGCTGATCAGATGGCAAGCCTTCATGTCATAGAAAACTTAAGTTTCTGAGCCTAACCATTCAAAAGTTACAGTTTTTGAAGTATAATTTCAAGCATCACAACATATAAAACATTTTTGGAACTAGTTGGAAGATATTCCAACTATCTGGAGGCAGTATGGTGCTGTGGTGTAGGGCACTGAGCTACAAACCTGGAGACCAAGGTTTGAATCTCACAGACACCAAGAGCATACTGTGTGACCCTGAGCAAGTCACTTAACTTCCTTGTGCTCCCAGATTGCACCTGAAAACAAGTATCAGCTTAGTGTGCCTTTCCTGGTTAAACAAGTTCCCCTTTCTCCTATATTCAGGGTTGTTCTGTTTAAGAATAAATCTATTATTTTCTAGATACTAGGGCCATGATTCACAAAGAAAGTTAAAGTGCCGTGCAAACATTTGCGCTGCACCCCACAGATGCGCTGGTGGGCGATGGGGCTGTTCACAGTCGGATAGTGCAATGTACTATCTGACTATGAATAGGGGCAGGCAGGGGCAGCACTAACCCAGGGAAACTACCAGGCACCCCAGTAGCCCTGCCCCCACAGCCAGCCAGGAGAATGGGCTAGCAAAAATAGCACACATGCGCTAAGGCCCTATTCACAAAAGTTGACATGCAAATGACCCCGTTGGGCATGCAAGGTGCAATGGGCCATTAGCACACCCATTATGGTCCCATTTGCATAGCTCTTGTCTGACCTAGCATGGCCCCCCTCATCAGTCAATGCCCCACACAGCTGCAGTACCATGGTGCAGCACCCCCTCCTCCGATCACTGTCCCCAGTGTAACTAATGTACCCCGGTAGTCCAGGGTCCCTTCCCCCTCCACAACTGCTGTCTCATAAAAAAAAAAATGCAAATGTTTGCATAGTGTAGTGGTCCCTTCCTGGTCTCCAGTTCCCTCCACAAAGAAATAAATGTATTCCCTGGTAGTCCAGGGTCCCTACCCCCTCCCCGATCACCATCTCATAGGAACAATAGTGTTTTTCATAGTGTAGTGGCCCCCTCCTCTCCCCATTCTCTGATCATGTTCCCCAAATACAGAAATTACTCCCTGGTAGTCTAGGATCCCTCCCCCCAACTCCCATCCCATCCAGTGTGACCCACCACACCACCCCCCACCATCCCAATCCATGACTGGTGACCAGCACAGCCCACCTCTCACCACCACATCTGGCCACTGACTGAGCCCTCATAGAGCATGCACAGCAAATACAACATACAGTACGGCTCAGTGACTGTGACTGTAAATCACAGTCACTGAGCCATACTGTAGGCTGTACGTGCTCCATAAGGGCTCAGTTGGTGGCCAGCCCTGGTGGTGAAAGGTGGGCTTTGCTGGTTGCCGATCACGGATTGGGATGGGGGGATGGTGTCATACTGGATGTGATGGGGAGTGGGGGAGGGATCCTAGACTACCAGGGAATAATTACTGTATTTGGGGATGGCGACTGGGGATGGGGGAGCGACCCTAGACTACAAAGGAATGCATTTATTTCTTCGGGGAAGGGATCAGCAAATGGGTAGGGAGGTTGGAGGGGGCTGCAGAACCTCTTCCAACTGCTAGGGTTGCATGAATTACTGCCAGGTTTTTATCGGCGGTAATTTCTCCACACAAGAGCCTTCACAAATGGCCCTTGCATGGAGCACAAACTTTGAGGACTGTGCTGCAGGGATATGCAACTTCCCTCTTCTTAATTTGAATTGTGACCCCCTCATGCCTTTGCCCAGGTGCAAAAATAGTTTGCACAGGCAAACTGGGCTTTATGAATGCCAACTCCTGGCAAAACCCTGTTTGCCCCAGGCAAACTGGATTTGCGCTCAGGTAAAGTTTTGTGAATCTGGACCTGTATCTGTATACCTTATTTTTATGTTTGCTTACATGCATGTGCAAGAAACATAGTGTCATCATCCGAGTTTTTCGGAGGTGTGTCAGCGTCTTCCAATTCAGTCAGTGTGTTTGCAGGTGCGGTCACAGTTCTCCAATCACTGCTGGAGCTGTCTATGACAGCAGTTGAAAATGCAGTGGCATACAGTTGAAAGAGGAGCTACGCTTCGGTGAACAGAGATAAGATATTGCCTGCTCATGCATGTTTCCCCCTTACACACCGCGCATACTGTGTACTTTCCTTCGAGACACACTGTATAGCTGATGGGGTGCCTAATCCCCGTCAGCTGTGCTGCGCTTCCCCAAACAGAGTTCCAGATGCCATGCGGGGTGCCCACCCCAGTGTGGCAACACATCCATATGGGCGATGGGGGTGCCCAATCCCCCGTCGCTCCAAACCCCCAAACAGCCTTACAGCTGCCATGCTGGGAGCCCACCCCAGCGTGGCACAAGTCCCGTATGGCCAATGGGGGTGTCCAATCCCCCATCGGCTCCAGCCCCCCCCAAACAGCCTTACAGCTGCCATGCTGGGAGCCCACCCCAGTGTGGCACAAGTCCATATGGCCGACGGGGGTGTCCAATCTGCTGTTGGCTCCAGCCCCCCCAAACGGCCTTCTAGCTGCCACGCTGGGAGCCCACCCTAGCGTGGCAAACTTCCCGCGTTGTTTTCCTGTTAAAAAAAAAAACACCTGTAAACAAAGAAGCGTTCCCTCGGCGTTCACCCAGCCACCCGCACCCACCCACTCGCACCCTGCCTCCCCACACTCCCACCCCATATTTACCTCCGGACTCTGGCGAGGCGATCTTGATGGACCGGGAACACGTCTGCACTCTTCAAAGTCGACCGCAAACTGAGGAAATGCTGGTAAGCTGTATAATGGGATAGATAGGGTTTTTTCAACTTTTTTGCATATCTCAGGCATTTTTTGGAATTTTTGCGCCAAATTTTCAACATGGGATTTTTGGGACCCCTTCTCATGAATGGTCTCACTGTCATGGCATTAATCAGGCCCGAAGGGTGATTTCACAGTCACTGCGCAAAATCACCTTTCGGGACAGAGTAATGAAATGACACTGCCACTGTTCATTAGGTGGGCTCTCAAAAAGCCTATGTTGAAAATTTGGTGGAAAAATGCCTATAAATGACTGTTTTACGAGCGTGCGTTACGCACAGATTTACAACATTGCCATTTTATTACACTTCCTTATGAACAGTACAGCTGATATTTTTCACGTCACCCAAAATGTGTTTCTGCACATGTAGCACACAACGGTGCAGTCGGTGTGCGAAAGCAATGTTTGGGACAGATTAAGAAAATCACAGTTACACTGTTCATGAGCAGAGGTCTTGAAATGGCTATGTTGAAAATTTGGTGACAAAAGTCCATAAAATGACTGTGTCACGAGTGAGCATTGCGCAGTGTCCATGCACCCTCGTAAGTTCATGACTTTGTAATATTTTCAGTCCAGATTTTCACCAGTGCCATTTTTCCACACTTCCTTATGAACAGTACAGCTGTCATTTTTCACAACTTGGCCGAAATGTGTTTTCACACTTTCAGCGCAGAGATGCGTGGTCGCTGTGGGAAATCATTGTTCGGGACAGATAAAGAAAATCACAGTTCATGATCGGAGGTCCCAAAATGCCTGTGTTGACAATCTGCTGTGAAAAATCCCCAAACTAATTACATTACAGGTGTGCGTTGCACAGTTTCTGTGCACGCTCGTGACTTCACCAGTTTTTAATATTTTTACTGCAGATTTGCAACATTGCCATTTTTTACACCTCCCCATGAACAGTACAGCTGTCATTTTTCACATCCTGTTCGGAATGTGTTTTGCACCTGTGGTACTAAATGCCATAGTCGCTGTGCATAAGCAGCTTTCGGCTAACAAACTGATATTGCCACTGTTCATGAGGTGGGTTCACAAAAACATGTTGAAAATTTGGAGTGAAAATACCAACGAATGCCTGAGGTGTTAGGGTTTCCAACCATAACGCCCACCTGTAGAGAATGACAGGCATCAGGGGTGTGACTTGGGATTCCTGCCTGTAATGCTCATACCATTCCACACCCTGCAGCCAGTTAGAGGCATCGAGGTATGCCTTGGACTCTTCGGCCCCAAAGTTCACCCCATTCTCCTATACCGCACCCATCTCACCGTATTTTCTGATGGAATGGGGTGCGCGTAAGGGCCAAAGACCCCAAGGCACACCGTGACACTTGTCAGTTTCTGCAGGGTAGGGTGTGGTGAAATGGCGTGGCCGTTATGCCTGGCGACCCAAAGGCACACCCCAATGCCTGTCACTTTCTGCAGGATGGTGGTGGGGTTGGCTTCTGTTCAATACTTCACTGCCATTGCTATTATGCAGCTCTTTAGCTTCTACACTACCACTGCCAATGCCAGCAAGCAAACATTCGGCATTGACAAATGCTTGTTCCACTAGTTCTGAGCTCTTGCACATTGTCAGTAGAAAATATTGTGGAAATTGACAAATAAAGGACTGATATTTGTTTCTTAGTTGAACACCATGAATATGAAAGATCCTTGCAGTCTCATAATGGACTTCTAAACTATTGCTTTGATGAGATAAACATATTTGTCTCCCTTCCTTTCTCAGAGTCCAGTAACTTCCTCTACAGACTATTTCTGCATATGCAGCAGTTTTGACCAAATAAGTTCTCTAGTGACTTCTTAAAAATGATTTTCTATAAAATGTCATCTAGTCAGTCTGCTTTAGAGCTGAAGATGTATGAAAACATAACCCCCCCTCCAAAAAATGCTATGAGAATTGCACTCACCACTCAATTAAGACAGCATAGACCAAACTTTTAAAAGTGCAAATAAAACAGTTTTATTCCATTCTGGCACACAAAAAAACAGGCTTTTAGTGACAGTGCCATAGCACTTGCTACCAGGACAGTCTTACTTTTCACCTTGCCTTCAGGGCTTCATCAGTGATATGACCCCCATATTTATATAATGCAGGCGAGAGTCAAACCTTATAAAATGATTGATTTTAACTGCACTGATAAATTCTAAATGAAGATAAATAATTTATCTCAGTGTTGGGTGTGTTTTCAGAATTTTTTGCAGCTTCCAAGAGGTCATGGAAAAGTCCCTTCAGCCAGGGATAGCAGCTTGCACAATACCTTATGACATTCAAATCATCTGCTGTACTCACAGTAGAACAAGAAAATCAAACTAAAAAAATGTAATTGCACAACCTGTCTTAAACAATATGCAACATCTTATTCAAAGATCTGACCTCAAATGAGTCCTCAGCCTTTACTATTTGCAACAAATTGATTAGGGCTTAGATTCCTGATATTACAGTATATAAGAGACCGATCAGGAAAAAGAAAAAAAAATCTGGCAAATTGGGCTCAGATACCGGCTGAATGTTGTAGAAAAGATGCCCTCAGCCAGACACCCAACACATACACTGTACCTTTCACTGCCAGCAACCAGTTTGTTTTATTCCTGTAGTCGTGTAGGCTGATGAAATGTACAATATATAGTAGAAACATAGGGAAAGGGAACATTGTTTAACCAGGAGTAGCACACTAAGCCAAAGCTTGTTTCCAGAAGCAAACCTGGGAGCACAAGGAAGTTAAGTGACTTGCTCAGGATCACACAGTATGCACCTAGGCGGCTGTGGGATTCAAACCCAGGTCTCCAGATCTGCAGCTCAGAGCCTTAATCCACTGCACTATACTGCTTCCTTATATCCTAAAATCTCCTTGCTAATCCCACCTTTCAATTGTCTTTCACTTAAAAGTCCAGATATTTCCCACCATAAAGTTTTTTCTTAGACCATGCTTTTAGAACTGTGTGAAATGTACTGTAAATGTTTGCCAGCAGAATTTGTGCAAAATGGCACATCCACTTCCAAAAGTCTTTTCAGAATTTCTTTTCTAATTCACAGTTTCCTTCTCAGAAATCCTGCCAATGCCAAGGGCTAGTGGGGAACACAAAAGGAAAATTAGGGAGATAAACCAGTGGCTCAGGGAGTGGTGTGAGGCCAGAGGGTATGGGTTGATGGGGGATTGGGGGGAGACCTGGGAGGATAAGGAGCTGTATGCTAGAGATAGACTACATCTCAATTTGGAGGGGAGGGGAATCCTTAAGTTGAAAATAGAGGAGTTCATTGGTGAAAAGTGGGGTTTAAACTTGTGAAGGGGGGTGGGATGGGAGAAAAGGCTGTCAAGGGGGTGCCGATAAAGGAGGGACTCTGTCTCCACCCCCCTGGGGACCAGGAGGATTGCAGGAAAAGGCCAACTGGCAAAGTGCAGACCAGGGGAAAACAGAATCCCATGGGAACACGAGCAGGGGAAATGGAACTATAGGGAAAGGGTGGAAGGTAGTCCTGCTAAATGCCAGGAGCTTGGGCAATAAAATGCCTGAGCTCCAGGCGATGCTAACTGAGGGAGCAGTGGTTGTGGCAGTGGTCACTGAGACTTGGGCCACTGCAAGACATGACTGGGACCTGAACCTGGAGGGTTGCACTATGTTCAGGAAGGACAGGGGGGAGGGAAGGGGAGGAGGGGTAGCAATGATAGTCAAAAACTGCATTGGCATAGGGGGAGTAGAGGAGGCGGAGGGAACTGTGGAGACGATTTGGGTCACCTTGATAACAAGGGGGGGCAAGAGAGTAAAAATAGGAGTGGTGTATAGACCCCCTGCCCTGGCGGAGGAGCTGGAGGACAGTCTGGTGGCAGATGTTAGGAGACACTGCAGACTGGGCAGAGGAATGGTGGTGGTGTTAGGGGACTTAAACATGCCAGGAACAGACTGGGAGACTATGACATCCTCTGTGACCAGGGAACAGAGGTTGCTGGATGTCTTTCAAGACGCGTTCCTAACTCAGCATGTGAGGGAACCGACCAGGGAGGCACGGGTACTGGATGTGGTCCTGGCAGACAGTGACCAGATTGGGGGCCTGGAGGTAAGGGACCCATTGGCGGGGAGTGACCATGCCACGGTCTGGTTCTGCCTGGACCTAGGAGGGGTAGAAGGCTGCACAAAGACGGAAGTAACTGACTTCAGGGGGGCAGATTTTAAGGAAATGGGAAGGATCCTTAAGGAGCATTTGGATGGGATTGGTCAGACATGGACGCTGATAGTAGGTGGGAAATCATCAGGAGAGGGGTGCAGGATGCTACCAGCACCTGTGCAAGAGTAAGACGAAAATGCGGTAGGGCCCAAAAACCCTGTTGGTGGACCAGGGAGGTCCAGGAGGTGGTGCGGGGAAAGAAAGCAGCCTATAAGAAATTCAAGTGCTCAAGGAGTGAAAGGGATCGAGGGGAGTACGAGCTGATGGCTAGAAGGGCCACTAGAGTGGTGAGGGCGGCTAAGGCAAGGAAGGAGCAGAACCTGGCCAGGGAAATTAGGAGAGGGAAAGGGTTCTTTAGATACATTGGGGAAAGACGAAGGGTGAAGGGGTAGATTAGCAGGATTAAATCAGGGGAGAGATGGGCACAAGACCCGGGGGAGCAGGCTGAGGTACTAAATGAGTACTTCACCTCGGTTTTCACCAGGGAAAATGGGGATGCTGCATCATACATGGGAGGAGACAGAGATAATGAGGAGGGGGGGACCCTTACCGATCGGCAGGTCTGGGGAGAGGGGGAGGCATCACTGGCAGGTGGGGAGGGCTAAGCAGGAGAAGAGGTACCAGAAGTGGAAATCACAGCAGAGAGTGAGGGAAGCCCTCAGCTCCCTTAAGATGGAGAAAGCACGGGCTGGATAAATTGCATCCTAGAGTGCTGAAGGAACTTGCAGATGTCCTGCGAAACCCCTGGCAGAGCTTTTCACCATCTCTCTGAGGACAGGGTGGGTGCCCCAAGACTGGAAGGTGGCGCATGTAGTGCCTATCCACAAGGGGATCAGGGAGGTGGCAGGGAACTACAGGCCTGTCAGCCTGACATCGGTGGTGGGCAAGGTGATGGAGGGCATTGTCAAGGAGAGGCTGGGGGACCTGGATAAGTCAGGGTGCCTGGACGATAGACAGCATGGATTCATCCGGGAAATGTGTCAGACAAACCTGGTGGAGTTCTATGACTGGGTGACAAGTGCCTTGGACCTGGGTAGACCAGTGGATGTCCTCTTTCTAGACTTCAGCAAGGCATTTGACTCTGTTCCTCATGTGGGCCTGTTGGATAAGCTAGGAGAAATGGGGGTGGGAAACCAGATGATCAGATGGATAGGCAATTGGCTCCAGGACCGGACCCAGAGGGTCGTAGTTGGTGGGATAATCTCATTCCCAAGGAGGGTCATTAGTGGGGTCCCACGGGGATCAGTCCTTGGGCCCCTTCTGTTCAATGCCTACCTATCTGACATAAGGACAGGAATCAGGAGTGAGATGAGTCTCTTTGCAGATGACTGAGAACTGGAGGCTGTGGTGGATGGGGAGGAGGAGGAGGGTGGCCCTGCAGGGGACCTGGAGGCTCTGGAAAGATGGTCTAGAAAGTGGAAGCTGAGGTTCAATGCAGGAAATGCAAGGTACTCACCTGGGGCCAGAAACCCAGGCCAAGTGTACACCCTGGGGAAATACTACAAGTCTCAATGGCTGAGAGGGACCTGGGGGTGGTGGTGGATGTCAAGATGAACAACTCTGAGACTTGTAGGAGGCAGCAGCCAAGGCCAACAGCATGCTGGGATGCATCGCTAGGGGATCACCTCAGAAGGAGGAAGTGATACTCCCTCTGTATAACTGCTTGGTGAGGCCGCACCTGGAGTACTGCATGCAGTTTTGGAGGCCACACTTAAAGAGGGACATTAACCTCCTGGAGAGGATCAGAGAGGGCAGCAAAATGATTTGGGGCTTGGGGACAGGACCTATGAGGAGAGGCTCGAAGAGCTAAATATGTACACACTGAAGAGAGAAGGGACGGGGGACATGATAGAGGTCTTCAGGTACATGAAGAGGGTAAATGGGGAGGAACAGTCAGGGTGCTTCGAAGGAAGGAGGAAGGGGCCACTAGAGGGCATGGGTGGAAGCTGGAGGGGGGAAGATTCAGGGGAGAAAGGAGGAGGTGCTACTTCACTGAGAGGGTGGTGGAGCCATGGAATGCACTACCTAGGGAGCTGGTGGAGGCAGAGACAGTGGAGGGGTTCAAGAGGGGGTGGGACAGGTACAGGGGAAGGGTTCTGGAAGCAAAATCCAATGCAGCAAGAATATCCGGAACTGGGAAGGGAGAAGCCAGAGAAGGCGAGGGGGACAGCAAGGTCAGCACCCAGGGTGGGGGCTGACCAAACGAGCAGACACGAAAGACCGTTAGGCCTATTCTGCTGGCATTTTAGTATGTTAGTATGTATGTTAGTAATTCATCAGAATTCCAAAAAACACTTCTTTCCACTCTCATTCTTGTCAGCCCTCATCTTACTCTGCCTCACCCGAGCCCTGTCACCCTTGCATCCCCCGGGATTTACCTGCCTTCCTGTGTTCCTCCAGAGTATTCCCCCCTTTGGCGGGAGCCCACTCTACCTCTGCCATACACAGATCCAGTTTGGGAGGCAGGGCCCAAGGATTCCGGTGCAGGGCCTGTGGGTGCAGTCAGCATCATCTAGCCGCTGGCACTGTTTTTCCTTATTTACTCCCTGGCTCCACCTGCACACCAGCATACGGGTGCACGAAGCATGTGCATGTGTAAGCATATGTTGTGGGGCACCTACCGATGAACTCCCACCCACGAGCTGCTCCAGCGGCACTCCCACCTGTGGTCACCCAGGTGGCATTATTGCAACAGAGTTGGCTATCCTCCCCTTCCCTGAGGAGGAGAACGTCGTCTGGGATGCTAAATTCTCTTCAATCTTGCCATCCTCTGATGACTCATGCTTGTTCCTGAACATAGAAACATTGACTTTGACGGCAGATAAGGACCGCTTGGCCCATCTAGTCTGCCCATTTCCCTACCTACAGGATAGGCCGCAGATCCTAGTTAACTAACAGCCTATTTCTTCCTACCCCCCACAAGAATTGCCTTATGTCTGTCCCATGCATATTTGAATTCTCCCACAGTTTTAGACCTCACAACCTCCTCAGGAAGGCTGTTCCATGCATCCACTACTCTCTTTGTGAAATAATACTTCCTCACATTGCCCCTGAACCGCCCCCCTCTATCTTTAAATTGTGTCCCTTTATTCTTGCACGTCTCTTTTTCTGAAAGATGCTACCCTCTTGGACTTTGTTGATTCCACTGAGGTACTTAAAAGTTTCTATCATGTCCCTCCTCTCCCTTCTTTCCTCAAGGGTATACATATTAAGCTCCTTTAGTCTCTCCTCATACGGCTTCTCTTGCAGACCCTGCACCATTTTAGTTGCCATCCTCTGGACTGCCTCTATCCTGTCTATGTCCTTGTGGAGGTGGGGTCTCCAGAACTGGACGCAGTACTCCAGATGGGGTCTCACCAACTGTCTGTACAGAGGGATAACAACTTCCTGTTTTCTGCTGCTGATGCCTCTCCCTATGCATCCCAGTATACCCCAGCCCACCCTACTGCCTTCTCACATTGCTTCAAACTTAAGGTCATCTAATATGATTACCCCAGGTCCCTTTCCTTTTTGTTGTTGTTACTACCTCCACCCCCCATTGTGTATTCTTCCCCTGGGTTCTTGTTTCCCAGGTGCATTATTTTGCACTTCTTTGCATTGAATCCTAGCTGCCATACTTCTGACCATTCCTCCAACCTTGCCAAGTCCCTTCTCATCCTTTCCACGCCTCCTTGTGTATCAACCCTGTTGCAGATCTTTGTGTCATCTGCAAAGAGGCATACTTTTCCTTCCAGTCCCTCTGCAATGTCACTTATGAAGACATTAAAAAGGACTGGACCCAATACTGAACCCTGCGGTACCCACTAGTAACCCCTCTTTCTTCAGAGTGGACTCCATTTACAATTACCTTCTGTGTCCTGTTGTCCAGCCAGTGTTTTACTCAGGCTACCACCCTGGGACCCACTCCCAGGCTGGCTAATTTGACTATTAATCTTTTGTGTAGGACTGTGTCAAATGCCTTGCTAAAGTCTAGGTAGGCCATGTCCACAGCCCCTCCCTGGTCTACTACTTTGGTCACCCAGCCAAAGAAATCTATTAGATTCATGTGACATGACCTTTCCGCTGTGAACCCATGCTGCCTTGGATCCTGTGCCCCACTGGCCTCTAGGTACTCAACTATTCTTTCCTTCAGAAGTGACTCCATCACTTTCCCTACCAGAGAGGTCAGACTGACAGATCTGTAGTTTCCTGCCTCTGTCTTGGTCCCACTTTTGTGAAGGGGAATCACATCCGCCTTCCTCCAGTCCTCGGGTACCACCCCATCCTCCCATGATTTATTAAAAAGAGTAGTCAGTGGTTTCACTAGTTCCCCCCTTAATTCTTTTAGAATTCTGGGGTGAATTTCATCAGGCCTCATTTCTTTCTCCGCCTTCAGTTTTAGGAGTTCTTGCAGAACCCTTTCTTCTGTGAAAGGACTGGGATCGACCCCCCCTATCAAGAGTGCTTCTGTTAATTGGATTAGGCACTTCCCCCTCCTCTTTTGTGAATACTGAGCAGAAATATTCGTTCAGTATCCCTGCTTTTTCAACCTGGGTCCCCAGCTTCACAAGCAGTAGTGCTACCACCTTGCCAACAGGCCAGCATTCCAAAAAGCATTTCTATGTAAAATATGGAATAATATTCCACGTATTATATAATCCGTGGAATATTATTCTGTGTTTTACATAACTTGTGAAATATTCCACTGTTAACATTTCACTTTTAAAATTTTTTTATTTCACTTTGATTAAATTCTGCTGAATCCCAGTGGAAGCAGGATCTGAAAACTCTGCAACTGCTCCACATGCTTCATGAAAACTGAGAAAAGATGGTATTCAAGGAGTTCTATACTTTAAATAAGTCTAAAGTTTTTCTAAGAGTTGAAACCTTGGGAGATCTGAGAAGTCCTCAGGGTTCTCATGCAATCTAAGCTTTCTAAGCAAAGCTGGGAGTAACATTTTGTATATAACTAGCCATGATGGAGAATGCTCTGTCCATCACAGATGTTAGCGTAGAATGGGGGACAGGGACACAGCCCTGAGGCCCTGAATCAAAGGCCTCTACCTGGGCAGTGAGGGAAAGCAGGGCAGAACCCGGATGGTTCAGGACCTTAAATGTCACAAGAATGGTCTTGTAGCCAGTGTTCTGCTTTGCTGCCAACCAGTGCAAGTCAATTAGAACTCTACAGAATTTTCAAATTCTGCTCCCGCTGGAATTCTGCAGAATTTTATTAGGAGCAGAATTCTAAAATTTTGAAAAGCAAGATGCCATACAGAATTAGTTTAGTTGCTGTGTTGGTCCTTATAAGAACAGATCCAGAAACAAATGGTTTGATACCTTTTATTGGACCAACATAGATGTAACAAAAGAACACACTGCCTAAGCTTTTGAACCAACCAAGTCCTTCCTCAGAAGCTTATGCCAGTTGTTTGGAAAATTGCATTCTATTAACACTCAGATCATACATTAAAAAGCAGAAAGAATTCTCATTGGTTTAAAATGCCTTTTTTTAAAACATAGCTGAGGTTTAAGTGGAAGAAACCAGTTTATGCCAGCTAGCTTCTGTAAAGCATACCAAGGTCAAATGTCAACAGAGGCAGATAAGAGGAATCCTTTGAGAGGCTAGTCAGTTTTACTAACTTACATTATGAACAATGTCTGAGTGAGTGTGTTATGTCAATACAGTCTTAATTAAAAGCAAGACCTTTAAGACTGAATATCCATTTAAGTACATGTTAAAATGGGATAGTATTTCATGTAAAAAAATACTACAAAACAGACATATTCTATCTATGGCCATAGGTGGATGTAAAGAAAAATCTTTGGGGCCAGTGCCATGAAGTCAAGTATACTGATTAAGCAATATTAACTGAGAAGCTGGTTATTTTCCTGGGATTAAGTAACAGTTGGGGATGGGTTGCCTGATGTACAGCCGAGAACCACCTCCCTCCAGCCAATCACTGATCCAAGGAAATGATGAGTTTTGAGGTTGTTATTGTGAATATAAATGTAATCGCAATAACAGCTTTCCTTTTCCCCCCCTTTTTGTGTTGGCGCGCTTGCACAGCCAACATCTTGAGGCAGTGAAGATTTGGAGGCGCGGTCGCTGTAGGGCGAATGCAGGGAATGCACCAGTAGGTGCGTTCCTCATTCCCCAATCAGCCAGTATGCCCATGCCACACTATGTATACATAATGTGGCAAGCACATCTAAGGAAAGGTCCGTTGCAATGCAAACAAAGCCTGTCACATGCAGCAGACCTTCCTATGTGCTTCTCCAGCTACAATATGGCGGCACAGTGGCCGCTAAACCTCCAACTTCAGGGGTGCTCAATCCCCCGGTTGGCTTACCCTGCCCCTCATCTATGTGTCGACGAGGGAGTACATTTCCCATCAGCATAATGTGTTCCCACTTCCTTTTTTTCTTGCAGAGGGGGTGCCCAATCCCCCTCAGCTCATGCGTCCCCCCACTTTTGTTGTTTGCCGACGGGGGTGCCCAATCCCCATCGGCATCCATTCCCCCCCCTTTCACACTTTAATGTACTGACGGGGAGCCCTCCCCATCAGCTTGATGTCCTCCCCTTCTTCTGTGCTGAGGAGGTGCCCAGTCCCCTCAGCTAGTGTCCCCCACTCCCTATTTGCCGATGGGGGTGCCCAATCCATCGTTGGCTACTGTATCCCCCCCAAAAAAAAACCTGTAAAAAAAGAAAACCATCTGTGATGTTTTTTTTTTTACACCTGTAAACAGAAAACGGTCCTCTGAGTCTCCCTACCCACCACCCGCACCCACCCACCCACTACACACCCTGCCTCCACACCCCTCTCACCCCATACTTACCTCTGGAGCTTGGCGCGATGATCTTCGGTGGACTAGGAACACGTCTGCACTCTTCAAAGCTGACCATGAACTGAGGAAATGCCGGTAAGCTGTATAATGGAATAAACAGGGTTTTTTCAACTTTGATGCATATCTCGGGCATTTTTTGACTTTTTGCACCAAATTTTCAACATGGGGTTTTTGGGACCCCTCCTCATGAATTCTGTCACTGTTATGACTTTAATCGGTCCCCAAAAGGTGATTTTGCAGTCGCTGCAAGGAATCACCTTCGGGACTGATTAACGCAAGGAAAGTGGAGTGTTCATGAGGTAGGCTCTCAAAAAGCCTATGTTGCAAATTTGGTGGAAAAAATCCAAAAAATGACTGTTTTGCGAGCGTGTCTTGCGCAGTTGCTATGCACACTCGTAATTTCGCAAATTCGCAATATTTTCACACCAGATTTTCAACATTGTCATTTTCTACACCTCCTTGTGAACAGTACAGCTGTCATTTTTCACATCCTGGCCAAAATGTGCTTCCGCACTTCAGGCGCACAATTGCGTGGTCGCTGTGGGAATACAGTGTTCAGGGAAGATTATGAAAATGACAGTGACACTGTTCATGAGCAGAGGTCCTAAAATGCCTATGTTGAAAATTTAGTGACGATACTCCTTAAAATGACTGTGTTATAAGCGTGCGTTGTGCAGCTTGCACGCACCCTCGTAACGTTGTGCATTTGTAATATTTTCACTCTGGATTTTCACCATTGGCATTTTTCCACACTTCTTGATGAACAATACAGCTGTCATTTTACATATCCTGCCCGAAATGTGTTTTCGCACGTCCAGCGCGGAATAGCGCGGTCACTATGCAAAATCACTTTTTGGGACAGTTCGAGGAAATGAGAGTGATGCTGTACATGAGCAGAGGTGCTAAAATGCCTATGTTGAAAATCTGGTGCCAAAGGTCCATAAAATGACTGTGTTACAAGCGTGCATTGCGCATTTCCCACACATGCTTGTAACTTCGCAAATTTGCAATATTCACATGCCACATTTTCAACACTGCCATTTTTTTACACCTCCTTATGAACAGTACAGCTGTCATTTTTCACATCTTGCCCAAAATGTGTTTCCGCACTGCACTAACAAAGCCAATGCCAGCGCAACAACATTCGGCATTAACAAATGCCTGTTTTTTTATATGGTCTATTTTAGGCTACTCCAGCTAGGGCTCAGCAGCGACGTACCACCATCCAGAGAACCTTCACCCCTGACCAGGACTCATTCAGTGCTGCCATGGGGTGGGGTTTTCCATTTGTTTCTTTTAGTAGCCACTTGTTCTATCCCCACCCCTGAGAACGCTGGCGACCAGGACAATGTCCAAGCGGTAAGCCGTGGTGAGACACGGCTTCCACCACTCGCCTAATGATGTCCTCCCCACCTGACACCATCCACTAGTTGGTGCGGCCCCAGGAGAGGAGAGTTGCCAATTTGCAATGCAATCCAGCTCCTCCCCCCCGTCAACCCCTGGCTTCCCAGGCTCGTTCCTGAACCTGGGTCTCCAGCATAGCAGGTGGTGTGGCATCCAGCACCTCAACCCTCAGTGCCACCAGATCAGCTATTCTTTTTCCTTTTTTTTTTTTAACTTACTTTTCCTCAGTGCCACCAGGTCAGCTATTTGTTTTCCTTCTTATGTTGCTTGCACGCATGTGCAAGAAACATAGTGCCATCATCGGAGATTTCGGAGGTGTGTCACCTCCTCCTCCAATTCAGTCAGTATGCTGTCAGGCATGGCCCCTGTAAGCCAATGCATTTTGGAGCATTCTATGACACGCTCCAAAATGCAGTGGCATACAGTTGAAGAAAGCTACGCTCAGTGAGCACCGATAAGATATCGGCTGCTCACGCCGCAGCTCCCCCACAGACACACGCAGGTGTGCGCACCTCGCATGTACTGTGGCAGCCGACGGGTGGCCAATCCCCGCTGGCTGAGCTGCGCCCCCAGTAGTAGGTGCCATGCTGAGGCCCACCCCAGTGTGGCAAGCCAGTCCTTTGGCCAACGGGGTCTAATCCCGTCGGCTGAACGCCCGATCCTCTGTGCCACACTGGAGCCCACCCCAGCGTGGCAACAATGCCATGGCTGACGGGGTGCCCAATCTCCCGCCAGCTGAATGCCCCATCGTCCTTGTGCCATGCTGGGAGCCCACCCAGCATGGCAAACATCCATGAATGTCTTTTTTTAAACCTGTAAAACAAAAGCGGTCCTGCGGCGTGTCTCCCAACCACCCTCCCACAACCCGCACCCACCCACTGTACCCAGCCTCCCCACCCCCACCACATCACCCCTCGGACTCCGGCGCGGCGATCTTGTGGACCGGGAACACGTCTGCACTCTTCAAAGCCGACCGCGAACTGAGGAAATGCCAGTAAGCTGTATAATGGGCTAGATAGGGGGGTTTCAACTTTGTTGCATATCTCAGGCATTTTTGGGAATTTTTGCACCAAATTTTCAACATGGGGTTTTTGGGACCCCTTCTCATGAATGATGTCACTGTCATGGCGTTATTCGGGCCCGAAGGGTGATTTTGCACAGTGATTGCACAGTGACTGCGAAATGACCCTTTGGGCCCAAATACTGCCATGACAGTGACATCATTCATGAGAAGGTGTCACAAAAACCCCATGTTGAAAATTTGGTGCCAAAATTCCAAAAAATGACTGTTTTACGAGCATGCATTGCACAGTTCCTATGCAGGCTCGTAAGTTCGCGAAATTTCAATATTTTCACTCCAGATTTTCAACATTGCCATTTTACCACACCTTCTTATGAGTAGTACAGCTGTCATTTTTCACATCTCACCCAAAATGTGTTTCCGCCCATGTAGCGCTCAATGCGCACAGTCGGTGCGTGAAATCAATGTACGGGACAAATTAAGAAAATCACAGTGACACTGTTCATGAGCAGAGGTCTTAAAATGGCTATGTTGAAAATTTAGTGAAACAATTCCTAAAAATGACAGTTTTACAAGCGTGCGTTACAAAGTTTCATGCATTTCGTAAAGGTCTTTAATTTCAATATTTTCCTCCAGATTTCAAATATTACCATTTTCCACCTTCTTATAAATAGTACAGCTGTCATTTTCACATCTGACCAAAAGCGTGTTTCCGCCATGTAGCGCACAATGGCGCAGTCGGTGTGTGAAATCAATGTATGGGATAAATTAAGAAAATCACAGTGATAGTGTTCATGAGCAAAGGTCTTAAAATGACTATGTTGAAAATTTGGTGAAAAAATTCCAAAAAATGACTGTTTTACGAGTGTGCGTTGTACAGTTCCTATGCACGCTCGTAAGTTCGCGAATTTTCAATATTTTCACTCCAGATTTTCAACATTGCCATTTTACCACACCTTCTTATGAGTAGTACAGCTGTCATTTTTCACATCTCACCCAAAACGTGTTTCCGCCCATGTAGCGCACAATGGCGCAGTCGGTGTGCGAAATCAATGTACGGGTCAAATTAAGAAAATCACAGTGACACTGTTCATGAGCAGAGGTCTAAAAATGGCTATGTTGAAAATTTGGTGAAAAACTTCCCTTCAGATTTTCTGCAATATTACTAATGAAGACATTGAACAGAACTGGCCCCAGGACCGATCCCTGCAGCACCCCACTGGCCGCCCCCTCTCCCTAGATTGCATACCATTTACCACCACCTCTGCCTCCTGTCTGTTAGCCAGTTTCAACCCAGTTTGCCACCCCTTTCCCCATGTCCAGCCCACCAGCTAGTTTATCAGCCTCCTATATGGGATGGTGTCAAGGGCTTTGCTGAAATCAAGGTAGCGTTGTCCAGCTGCCCACCCTGATTCACTTCCTTTGTCACCCATCAAATAAATCAACCAGATTTATCAGACATGATGTCCCCACTGTGAATCCATGTTGTCTATGGTCCTGGGTTCCGATGGCATCTAGATGCCCACTATCCTTTCTTTAAGCAATGTCTCCATGATCTTCCCACTACTGAGGTGAGGCTGAATGGCCTATTGTTCCCTGCCTCCTCCCTGCTGCTGGACTTGTGTAGAGGAACCATGTGCCCTTCTCCATTTCACTCATGTTGAATGACTCAGTGAACATGGCTGCCAGAGGTACTGCTATCTCCTTAGCAGTTCTGTTAATATCCTTGGCGTATGCCATCTGGTTCCATCGCTTTGTCTACCTTCAATTTAGTGAGCTCCTGCAGGACTCTTTGGTCCACCTCTTCACCCCCTTGGCAACTGCTGTACTGCTGTGGCCCTTGGCCCTCCCACTCTTCTGTGAATACTGAATGGAAAGACACAGTGGATGTCTTGGGAGGAAGGCATGAAACTGTCACTTCCAAATACCTAAACAGCACATACAAGCAAGCAACATTTGGCATTGACAAATGCTTGTTAGACCTTATACAGTAATATCTTCCTTCATGAGAACAGCTTGTAATGAAATGTGTAGAATTTATATTGGCATTTGGGCATATGCACTTTTATATTATATGAATTTTGTGTGTGAACTGTATATCAGTCTCAAAAAAACCAATTAAACACATCAAATGTCTTCAAAAACATGTCTCAACATTGTGTTTATCTTCCACCTTGTCACAACATACAGTTGTCTCAGCAGTGTTTTCAGTTAGGGTACAGTACCTTCATGTATATGATGGCCTGGTTCTGTTGAGTTGATTGCTATAACAGTGCATAGAATAAAATGCAAAACATATAGATAACTGTAATACAGATGGTGGCATTGTTTTTAATTATACAATGGCAAGGAAATTGTGAGAAGCTGATTAGCTACTGACCCATTGAAACAGTGATGTTGTTACACAATAACATCACCATAGATTTGGATTTGGATCATTCCTTGCATTTTCTTTTAAAAAATATTTTCCACACTAACAAAAACATCCTTTAAAATGTATTTTTTATTCTGTATATAACAACAAGCCATTGTATAATTGCAATAAGGCACTTCAGGGTGTGTGTTATCTTGTAATAATGTTACTCTTGGGGTGGTGGAAGCACTCGGCTTCCCCTCATGCTTCAACCCACTCCAGGAGTGACATTATTACATGATAACACACACCTAGTCATGCCTTATTACTTAAATATGTCTTTTCTCAATGCACTGTACTTTGATTCAGTTAGTGTATATGCAACAGACTTCATGTGAACACTCTGGGCTTCTCTTTGACTCCTGATGTCTATTTGCTTTAGCTATTGTATATTGTTTGAACTGCTTTGGTCTTCTTGATGTGGTGCCTGTGTGACTAAGCTATGTAATCTGTTTATCTACTACTACCCATATATCTCCAGTGAATGATTGTTATAACTGTCTGCTCTCCGATCCATTGTTTTTTGGCTTGTTAACTGCTGTCTTTGTATTAGTTTCTACGAGGTGCCTTTGTAAAAGAGTCTCTGACTCAAAGGTTTGTAAATCTGATATTTTTTAAATAAGTAAATAAATAAATAAATGTTTATGTTTCAGCCCATGAAACACCCTTATCTATTTAATGCATTCACAGTCGTAGTGGCTCTGCCAGAGCTTGTTTAGAGGAGAGAGTCCTAAAGTGACTTGATAATCTGAAAAGTATAGAGGGAGCTCAGAGGAAAACTTGCTGCACCACTGACAGTGCTATCTAACAGCTTACTGGAAACCAGAGTGGTTCTGGAGGTCTGAAGGAGGGTAGATGTAGTCCCACTTTACAAAACTGGTAGTAGGGAGGAGGTTAGCAATTATAGCCCCTCCCTCTTGCACACCCACACCTCCATTTACTCTCTAACACTCACCCACTTACCTCTATCTGACCCGACAAGGATGACCTCTGTGTGCTCTATCCCTCCTTTTTTCCCTTCTCCCTTGTCTCTCACTCTCTCTCTCTCTCTTCATACCATTACTGACTCTCTACCTTCCCCCCCACTATCGATCCTTCTCACTTAATCCTGGCAGACAAAGTCATAATTAACTGACTGCACCCCCCACACACACTCTCTCATCTTTTATCCTACTGTGCCTGTGACTTGTGCTGTCTCCCTACTATATCTGACACTGTACCACGTCAACGACTGATTACCTAACTGTCCAATTTATGTAAATGAGTGTCTCTGCACCCTTGGTGCCATTCTAGTTTGTTTAACTTTCTTGATTTGTACCGTAAAAAAATAAATAAAAAATGTATGTGTACTACCTCTGTATTCTGTTTCTGATGCAGAACCTTTGTAAAAGAACCTCTGGCTCAAAGATATTTTAATCCTAGCAAAGAATGAATGAATGAATAAATAAATAAATAAATAGCCAATCAGCCTGGCATCGGTGTTGGTAAAGTTAATGGAATCCCTGTTGAAGGAAGGGAGAGTAGAATATCTTGATTATCTCCTGCAACCTTTCTAGTGCTCAGGAATTCATCACATACGGGTAATCCTTCATCCAGCCTATTGCTCGATGCACAATCATAAATTTTGGACTGCCAGAGACCACCCCCCCCAGCCCTGATAATGGTGTCCCGTTTACTTTGTGCATCTCCAGAGGCTGGTCTCGATCACAGATCTCTCCTAAACCTAAAGGTAATTTTTCACCTTTTCCAAGAGGAGGAGAGCAGTCCCGCCAATGCTCTATCCTCCCCTCCCCTACCCTTCTTGGCCAACCTCTGACAACCAGAGCTGGCTCCTGTACCGGGGCTGCTGGCATGGCAAGAGGTAAGGCATCCAGAACCTCAGCCCTCAGCACCTGGGGCCAGCTCATTCTTCTTCTTTTTGCCTGTCTGTTGTCTGATTGGGGGCTGCATGGAAGGGAGAAAGAGCAAGGCTTCTTTTTCCACACCACGGAATGTGCTGCTGGTTCAAATCCTTGGTATATGGGGTGGGAGGAGGAAGCTTTTCCTAGATACAAAATCACATATGCCCACACAATGCAAAGCATCATGGGCTGCATATGCAGATCACCACAGAATGTTATGCTGGTCCAACTTTAAGCAGAATTTCATGGTGCTGAAAGTCCTCTCACACAGTTTGCAAAGGGTGCTAACAGAAGACATAGACACATGTTTTGTCCTACCAGGACTCATCAGTATGCCTCATCTGTTTGACTCCCCAGTGGAATGGACTAGCTACCCTAAGACAGTGTGTCTTAGATATGTTGTGGTGAACCCATTAAAATAAAAAACTATTTAAAAGACAAAGAACCTCTGTGCGCAAACACTAGTCAAGGGTTACCCCAAAGGGCATTTGGCTGGGAAGCTAAGTTTCAAGAAAATACAAAATCACACATGCCCACACAATGGAAAGCATCATGGACTGCATATGCAAATCACCACAGAATGTTATGCTGGTCCAACTTTAAGCAGAATTGCATGGTGCTGAAAGGCCTCTCACACAGTTTGCAAAGGGTGCTAACAGAAGACATAGACACGTGTTTCGTCCTACCAGGACTCATCAGTATGCCTCATCTGTTTGACACCCCAGTGGAATGGACCAGCTACCCTACCATAAAACACAGCCCATTAGCCACTGAGAGATATGTTCCCAATCTGCAGATAGGGCATGTAAGAAGCAAATGTAAGTTAAAGTGTCCCTAACCATTCAGTGCTCTTGCAATAGCATGCTATGTTCAAAATGTCCCATTCAGAACTGTGTGAGACACAGAGTTCCACCAATGGAAATTCGTGCAGAATGGCAATTCCACCTCTAAAATACTTTTGCAAATTTCCTTTTAATTCTGCATAATTCCCCATCCCTTAAATTGCTCCCCCTCACAGAATGCAAAGGACCTCGAGTGCTCTCCATGGGTCCCTTGCCTACCCCCCAAGGGACTTGTATCTCTCATATACTCCCTTCCCCCACCATCTTAAAGGGGGTCTCTCTGGGACACTGCCTTATCCCCTTCTCTCTGGTGCCCCAGTCCCCTTGCAGGGTTCCTTGTATCCTGAAGGGGTCTCCAGGGACACGACTCTGCCCACTCCCCCATCTCACCCCTCCCTCCCCTTTCCCCCCTTTTCTTTCATGTAAGCACTTGTTTACTTATTACCCCGGCACTTATTATTGTCCACTCTTTCTACATGTTCTGCACAAACACTGTTGTAACACTGTAACACCTGCCTTACAACCGCATGTTAATGCTGATCTTGTAACTTGACTGTTTAATGTCTCATTCCATTTGTACCCCTTCCCCCCAGGTCGCACTGGAAGACTAGCGACTCATTACTCAGTGTGCCTTCCTAGTGAAACATTTCAACAAATAAATAAAAAATAATTCTGAAAAGCATTTCTATGTAAAGCATGGAACAATATTCAGTGGAATACCTAACTTGCAGAATATTTTATTCCATAGTTTGCAGAAAAATGAATCTGTGGTTTATATGAACTGCATAATACAGGTCCACCATAAGCAGTCCGATTTCAAAATTCTGGAATTCAACTTTTGATGGAATTTAGCAGAAAAAGGTGGAATGTCCAAAATGCCATAGAATTCTTGCAAAAGTGAAATCTGAAAATTCTACATAACTCTACCTCTATGCAAATTACATCTTTGCCCATATTGGGCCGTGGGGCTGGCAGTATAGCCTAGAGATAAGAGTAATTAGCTGTGAATGAGCTTGGTATATCCTGTAGATCTGGGTGCGATTCCCACAGCCTCCACTTGTATACTGTGTGACTCTGAGCAAGTCACTTAACCTTCTCAGTGCTCCTGGGTCACCCCTTAAAACAGGCACTTGTGCCTAGTGGGCCTTACCTGGTTACCAAAGAATAATAATAATAATATTGGGTGCTAAGAGGTTATTTGTATCCCCTTATAGTCTTATTACAATGTGAGGGGCAATGTGTGGCTCTTTGGATAGCGTTCTGGCTGTGGGCTCTACACTGCAGCCTTTGGTCAGCTATGGTGCATCCCATATTCACAGTAAGCCTTGTATGCCCCATACACAGTAATGCTGTGCATGTCTACCCAATCAGAACAGCGCGTTGTTTACAGTGCATGTGAGAACTGCACTGTAGGAACGAAAGCGAAACCAAGTTACTACAGGGTGAACAGCAAGCGACGTTACCAGCCTTTAGCTGTTACCTCAGTGGGAGAACTGAAGGGAGGGAAGAAGAGTGGAAAAAAAGTTGTGACTGGCTGAGCTGCTCCCGTGGTGGAGAGGGTTAAAGGTACAGAGCAGTTTAGCCAGTGTGGATCTGGAAACCAGTGTTCTGTTCCTGGTATCCGAATTTTTAATTAATTTATTTTTTTATTCTTTATTCTCCTCTGGTCAACCTGCCCCCTTCCCCCAGTCTCTCCAGCCCCATCACCCCAGCATCCACTGGGTCTTACCTTGGTGGCACAAGGTAGCCAGCTGGTTGGGGGCGGAGCCTGCAGGGGACCGGAGTCATCCTGCCACTCGCCTTGCTTTTTTCTGTTTTTCTGTGTCCCCTTCTTCCCAGTTGTCAGGGTGCTGGCATCATCATACGTGCATGGAGGCACATGAATGTTATGAGTCCCGTGGCACCCTGCCTTCCATTGGTGTCACCAACCTGCACCGCCCAAGGCCTCCACCTGGGGACAGTCATTTGGCGGGATGACCAATCCACCCTCCCTGGGAGAGGAGAGGAGTGCTGCCCTCCTGCTCAATCCTCTTGCTGCCCGGCCAACTCCCAGTGAAGCTCTCACACCATGAAAACAAGTCATTGGCATGGCAGGAGGTAAGGCATGGATGCCTCAGCCCTGCATGCCACTGGGCTGGCCTGGTCCCTGAATTTTTGACTGTGAGACAAGTGTACATACTTTTACTAAGTCCCATCTCACAGAATCTCTCCCTCCCACCAAAGTTTCTTAATGCCCCCATAATCCAACTCCCCCTTGAATTTGATTGTATTAGAAACAGGGGCTGTGGGGGTCAGAGACTCCTGTATTGGGGATGCAGGGGGCATAGCCCCTGCATGCATGTATATTTAATATATATATTTTTTATTTTTTTTTAATTTTCATAGTTTTTCTTTATTGTGAATTTCCAGTTTCACAACTCTGTACAACATACATTTCTGTTTACATCTTTCGCATGCACTGTTTCGCTGCTTTTTATTGGTATTATTGTATGTTTTACTTATTAACCAATAACATTTGTTAAACTTCAACTTTCAAAAAGTTCCAAAATGCAGAGATCACATATGTTCCACTCTTTTACTTCCCTTCCTGTCTTTCTGGTCTCTAGGTATTTATGCTTTATTTCCCTTTCCCCCCTCTCCTTGATGTCTTTTGGCCCCTCTGCCTTTTCTTATCTCCTATGCTTGTCTTTTATGTCATCATCATTGTCCACTTCATCCATCTCTCTAAAGTGTTTCTGTCCTGTCTCTAATTGCATACATCATGCATTTCATTTCTTGCCTGTCTTCAACTATTTTAATCCAGTCCTGCACTGTGGGTGAATTCTGTGACAGCCATTTCTTTGTGATGGCTTTCCCATAGGCTGCTACGCATATTGCCCATAGATAATGTGCATTTGATCCCTTTATTTCTATGGGTAGTAGGCCCAACACCATTTGTTGTATTTTGGGTGGTGTTGCAAGCTGAAACAGATTCTGTAGTCTATTTAACACCTCTGCTTTTACCTGGTGTAGGACTTGACAGGTATAACATGTGAGTGGGTGGCTTTTTCTCTCCACAGTTTCTTCAACAGGCTTTTATTTGTGGGTTTTTTATCCTCCAGGTGCATTCCCTCCATCCTGGAGATGCTGTTGTTCTCCTTACACCCTCCTATATCTTTTCTCATTTCTTGTCTGTGAGTGTAAAATCTGCCTCTGCTTCCCACTTTAATATTCTTGGTAGGGATGTTTGTTCCTATTTGAAGTAATTTATAAATCTGGGATATGGCTCCTTTTGGTGTTCTCTGATTTATTAACTGATTGGTATCCATCTCTTCCCCTCCTATCAATTTTATATTTTGTGTTTTCTTTTCTGGGGTTTGCAAGTAGTTCTGTATTTGTAGGTATCTAAGATAGTCAATTGTCCATGCAAAACTTTGTTTACATTCTGCAAATAATAGGACATTTCCCCCTTCATCAGTTGTTTTGGATATTGACACCCTCTGTTTGCGTGTCTAGTGTATCACCGATCTAGTCTACCTGGTTGGAACTCCAGGTTATCAATCAGCCACATCTACTGCCATTTTTGCGTTCACTTGCGCGCATGCGCAAGGGACATTTTGGGACAGTACGACTTTTTGGAGGTGTGTGACCCTCCTGTCCAATGCAGTGTTCCATGTGGCAGGCATGACTGTACTGCACCAATGGATGTATGAGCTGTCTATGACAGCAGTTCGGCTGCAGTGGTATTCAGTTAAAAGAAAACCACCACTGCAATCAGCAGTGGTAACGTGTCTGTATTTAGCATATTGATGTCACCCAATTTCTCCCCAGCGATGTCAGGGGTGCCCAATCCCCCTGTCGGCATGCCCCCTCCCAAGTTAATTTGCCGATGGGGGAACCCACTCCCCGTCGGCATAATGCTCCCCCCACGAGTAGTGTGCTGAGGGGGGTGCCCAATCCCCCTCAGCTCTTGCACCCCCCCCTCCAATGCAGACACAGTGTATGTGCCGACAGGGGTGCCCAATCCCCTTTGACTCCAGGCCTCCCTCTCAACAAACACCCAGGTGGCATGCTGGGAGCCCACCACAGTGTGCCAGTCATCCCTGTAAATGTAAAAACTATCCCGCAATGTCTTTTAATTTTTTTTTTTTACCTGTGGAAACAGAAAACAGTCCCTCATTATCCCCCAACCCACACCCTCCCTCTGCGCACCCGACATGCCCACATCCCCCTCACCCCATACTTACCTCCAGAGTCCGGCACGGTGATCTTCAGTGGAGCAGGAACATGTCTACACTCTTGAAAGCCAACCGTGAACTGAAGAAATGCCGGTAAGCTGTATAATGGCATAAATGGTTTTTTTTTTTCAACTTAGGTGGATATCTCAGCCATTTTTGCAAATTTTGGCATCAAATTTTCAACATGAGATTCTTGGGACCCCACCTCATGAATTCAGTCACTGTCATGTGGTTATTCTGTCCCAAAAGGGGATATCGCAGTCACTGCGTGGAATCACCTTTTGGGACCGATTAATGAAACAGTGTCACTGTTCATGAGGTGGGTACCCAAAAAGGCTTTATTTCAAATTTGGTGAAAAAATTCCAAAAACATGTCTGTCATACAAGCGTGCATTGTGCAGTTTCTATGCACACTCATAACTTTGAGAATTTTTAATATTTTCACTAAAGAGTTTCAACACTGCCATTTTTTCACAACTCCTTTTGAAGAGTACAGCTGTCATTTTTCACATCCTGGCCGAAATGTGTTTTTGCACATCCGGCACGCAATGGCTTGGTCACTGTGGGAAATCAATGCTCAGGACAGATTACAAACATAACAGTGACACTGATCATGAGCAGAGGTCCCAAAATGCATATGTTGAAAATTTGGTGACAAAAGTCCACAAAATGACTATGTTACGAGTGTGCATTGTGCAGTCTCCACACACACTCGTAACTTCAAGAATTTATAATATTTTCACTACAGATTTTCAACATTGCCATTTTTGCACTCTTCCTTATGAACAGTAGAGCTGTCATTTTTTCACATACTGCGTGAAATGTGTTTTCGCGCATCTGGCACACAATGGCGCAGTTGCTGTGGGAAATCAATGTTCGGGACAGACTAAGAAAATCATAGCTCATGAGCAGAGGTCACAAAATGCCTGTAATATGCAATATCCTGTAATTTGGTGATGCATACAAGCTTGTGACACTCAATTCAATTTTGCTGGGCTGGATCTATTTATTATAGGAGTTCTGTTTTGTTTTTTAATCTCACTAAACCTATAAGTTGGGGATTTGCAATAAAATTATTTTGCTCGGTGCCAGAACAAACTACGTGATGTTAGACATAAGAGTGCATGGACAGTATAGTATAACTTCTGGTATATAAAGGACCTTTCCTGTGTTAAAGCTTAAAAATCCTCACAGATCACTAAAAATGTCTCTTTTTACTCTGTGTAAAGGTAATGGCTCTGTGTCATTGTTTCCCCCAGCCTCAG
Organism: Neoceratodus forsteri; assembly: GCA_016271365.2. Lineage (NCBI taxonomy): Eukaryota > Metazoa > Chordata > Ceratodontiformes > Ceratodontidae > Neoceratodus > Neoceratodus forsteri. The sequence goes on from JADMNL010000026.1 coordinate 239,091,191, forward strand.
GAGTTTACCTTGTCGCTGGTGCTTGGGCTTAACTGATGACTTCTATCCTGAAGTTAGCAGACACCAAAAACTCCCAACACATTTGTATGAAGACTGTGTGCTGGAGACTGATAATACGCACATTTCCATGCCATTATTCATTGTCACCTGGGCGGCCACTGTATCAGGTTATGCAATGGATGGTTCAGACTTCATATGGAGCTGTTGGAGGAAATGAGTCGATAACTGAGCTCTTAATATTCTTTATTAAATATTCCTGTGTGAAATAACTGCATTCTTAATACGATCGTCATCATAAATGTACATTTATTGTATTTCTGTACAGCAAAAACTGGTTTACAAAAAGTGCCCTGAGAGAGAGAGAGAGAGGGGAGAGGGACCATACCTCTCAGCGTTCCCTGATTTTTAGGGATGTCTCTGATTTTGCCTCAGAATGTTCTTGTCCTTCCTACAATTTGTGTTTCTCTGACTGAACAGTGGGTGTACTGTATGCTCACAATGTTGTCAAACAGAGTTACAGACTTGCTCTTCTGCAGACAAAGTATTTTACACCAATACTGTTATGCTGCCTGCTTCTGGGGATCGAACCAATTATTCAGCTGTATCCCTCATTTTACTTCTTTGTCACTGATTTTTTAAGCCATGTCCAAATGTTACACACCTCTGCAAATATCTGCAATAGAGCATTCGGCATTGACAAATGCTTGTTCTTTTTTGATTTTTGGATGAGATTGGAATCCATGTAGGGCCCTTATAGAGACCCGCATGGCCATGTACAGTTCCTCCTTTATTTCTAATAGTGCTTTAGGATGGAATATTAAGGACTGTGCTTGTCGTCCCTGTATCTGGTCTATTTTTAGTTCTCTCCAGTGGGCGTGCACGTCTTCATTTCCCCACTGCAGGGGGCCAACGTATCTGTGTTGCCATCCAGTACTTTTCTATATTTGGTACTGTTCTTCCTCCCCACCTCTTTTCCACCCTAAATATGCTGCCTCTAATCTCGGCCTTTTGTTAGCCCATATAAATGTGTGTATTTGGCTTTGTATCCCTTTTAGCCAATTTTTAGACAGATATACTGGGGCACATTGAAAGACATAAAGCAACCTAGGTAGTAAGTTCATTTTGGCAGTCTGTATTCTATCATATTGTAGCAGAGGTAGTGTAATCCAGCATTTAACATCTTCCCTCATCTGTTGGAGTAGTGGCATGTAATTATCTTGATATATATGTTTATTTGTGTCTCGCAAAGTAATTTCCAAGTATTTTAAACTAGGTAGCGTCCATCTCATTGGATATTGTCTTTTTAAGTTCTGGTTCAGGGTGAAGTTAAAAGTTAAAATTTCTGTCTTGGTTCGATTTAGTATATCCCAATATTTCTTTGTATTGGGACACTTGTTCCATAAGTCTGGGTATGGATTTTTCTGGGTCCTGTAGAAACAATAAAACATCATCTGCATAAAGTGTTATTTTTTGTTCTGTTCCCTTCACATGAATTCCCTTTATTTCTTCATCCTGCTGGATTCTCTGTGCTAGGGGTGCTATATATAGGGCAAACAATAGAGGCAAAAGGGGGGAGCCCTGTCTGGTGCCCCTTTCCAAGCTGAATTGCTTAGAGAGACTGCCATTTGCCCTGACATATGTCTGGGGGCCTTTATATATTCTTTGTATGATTTGCAGGAAGTCGTTCTGAAACCCAAACCCAGAGAGGACCCTATATAAAAAGTCATTCCACTTTATTAAATGCTTTCTCTGTCTCAAGACTCATTATCACTGCCTTTTTTTAAGATTTACTTATATGATCAATCATATGAGTCGTCCTCAGCACACTGTCTGCTGCCTGCCTGCCCACCACAAAGCCAGTTGGATCTTTGTGAATTGGTGCCAGAATCATATTTTCTAATCTTTTTGCCAGTATTGAGGCCATAAATTTATAATCCACATTTAAGATTGAGATTGGCCTATATGAAACACAGTTGTTTGGGTCCTTCATGGGTTTGGGAACCACCAAAATCACTGCCTGATTCCATGTAGGTGAGGCCTTTCCCCCCATAGACTCCCTGAATATGGAGTATTTATTTTTGTTGAAATTTCTTATAAAATTCAGCCAGGAACCCACCTGTCTTGCTGTGCCCTATAACCCTCTGTATTTCCTCTGCTTCTATAGGCCTTACAAGAGCTTGTGTCTGTGGTTCCGTTAGCTGCAGGAGTTGTATTTGTCCCAGAAATTCTTTTATTTTGGATTCTGGATTTTATATCTCTGAGGTGTACATTGTTTTGCAGTATGTTTCGAAAGCTGCCAATATCTTATCTGGGTTGGTCTCACTCTGCTTGGTTACTGGGTGATGTATTTTTGGTATCTTGGCTTTTGCCTTTCTCACTCATAGCATGCAGGCTAGTAATCTGATTGTTTTAGGTCCTCCCTTATAGTATTTTTGTCTCAAAAATTGCATGTCTGTCTCTATCTTGTGTTCTAAGAGGAGATTGTTTCTTTCTTAGTTGTGTTAGTTCTTTCCCTCTTTGTCTGTCTATCTGATTTTGTTGTTGCTGCTCCAATAGTTTAATTTGTGTCTCTATTTGTTCCTGCTTCTTCTTCCTTTGTTTTACTCTGGCTGCTGAAATAGAAACAAATTTCCCCTGTAGTATAGCTTTTAGTGTATCCCATAGTATTCCCTTACTCACCTCAGTGTCTCTGTGATCTTGCATTATTTGATCTATTATCTTTGGGATCTCTTCTATTACTTCTCTGTCTTTCAGCAGTGCCAGATTTAACCTCCAGAAGTTGGATTTCTTTCCCGTCTGTATTTCTATGTCCATAAGTATTGGCACATGGTCTGATATACATATCATCCCTATTTCACATTTCTGTATTCTGTCCATCTTTCTGCTAGATGTCAGGAACCAGTCCAGTCTTGAATACATCTGATGTACAGAGGAGAAGTATGTATAGCCTCTTGTCTGTCCCTCCATGTACCTCCAACAGACCCCGTTGTTTCATTAAGCTGAGGACCTCTCTCACCACCTTATGGTTTGCTCTTGGTATCTTTGATGTACTAAGTTCACATCCAATGTTAAATTCTAATCCCCCCAACCCTGCAGATCAGGACCCCCTCTATAATTTAGATAGCCTTCATTAACACGTTCCTGTAAAAAGTATAGGGGGAGTGTGGCGGGGCATAAACTGCAAACAATGTTACCATCTGTCCATGGAGCTTTCCTTTTAGAATTACACAACAGCCCTCACTGTCTATCACCTGTTTGACCAATTCAAATATGGTGCTGTTAGAAATACGTACCACTACTCCTCTTCTCCTGACTGTCTTATATGAGGAAGCGTATAAGTCTGATTGGTCAAATTGTTTTAACTTCTGGTGTTCTAAGTCTGTCAAATGTGTTTCCTGAAGAAACACTACCTCAGGTCTGAGTTGTTTTACACAAGACATTACTTTCCTTCCGTCTTATAGGATTATTAAGGCCATTCACATTAAAAGTCATCAGTTTCGTGGTTTGGGTCTGCATCATCCTATGTCAATTGTATATCCTATACACCTTGTTTTACTTTTCAGTTTCTTTTGTTGGTCCATTTTCTCTGTCTGAAAACTTGTGTATCTCTGCAAATTCTCTGCATCGTGGGATATGTCCTCTTGATTAATTTCAATGAATCTGCCAACTGGGAAGGATGCATCTTTAACTTTTACAAAGAACAACAATTTACCTCCAAGGTAGAGAGGGACATCAGTGTCCCTCTTGCCTTTGGGTAGCAGCTCTCCTCTCCTCTCCTTCCTTCTGTTCCCAGAGTGATGATGGTCTCCTCCTCCCCTGCCCTCAGGGGCCATCACCTCAGCCATGCAGCTCAGGGGTTGTCGCCTCTGTGCTGCATTTGGCTTTATCATGTAAGCCTACACCACAGCCCATGGGTGTGTCTCTCCTAGTGCTGTCTCTTTTAGTGCCTACCCCCCCAAGGTCCTCATCTTGTGTTTTGCAACTGGCCTCTATCTCTTTCGTTTAGTCCTATTTCTTTCATTCCATTTCCCCCTGATTTTGTTTTTGTACATACCCCTATGTGCTATCTTGTAATCCCATAGGTACATATATGTTCACCTATGTACGTTTCCCCTTTTTAGGTGATCTTTCTTCTGGTTTCTGTTATTCTTGTCCCCCTCTTTGGTTCTCATCTTGCTACTTATCTGTTTACATTGTGCCATCCCAATATTGTACTATCATTTGACCCAAAAATCCTTGGTCTCACTATGGTCCTTCACTTTCCCCTGACACCATTCCCAGGTTGTTACCATGAATTCTTTAACTCATTGTGAATGCTTTTTCCCCTCTTCCTCCCCTCTCTATCTATCCCTTTCTTTCTTACCTGCTCACTCCAGTGTTTTCATGGCAATCACACTCTGGCAGGCTTCCCAGTTTACCTTCCGTGGAGTCTTCTCAGCACTACTTGTCAGGGCATTGTGTTGCCGCATGAATCTTCCAGGTGTTCTGATTTTAGTCAGGCATGTTATCCTGTGTCTCTGGATTAGTGAAGCACAACAGAGTTTTTAGTAAATATCATTATCATTAAAACAACAATGTCATCTATAGCATTTTCTTCTTTTTCCACCCCTTTTCCCCACCGTCCCCCCTTGTTGATATTTATATCTCTGTAAGTCTCCTTTCCAGCAAATTCCTTTCTTTAGTATTATCAAGCTAATTACCCATTTTGTAGGTTCTTTGATCATTCCCTCCCCTATCCCCTTCCCCTTCCTCTGATCTGTATATTTAATTAGTAATTAATTAATTTATTTTTATTTTTTAAAAGGGGAGAGCAAAGTGTAGCTTTTACCCTGTGAACCCATATCTCTAATAGTGTCTACTATGTTTCATTCATTCACTATCACATTTCTTGCCTTCCTCTGTTTTTGGCCCTCTTCCAGCCCCCTGTGTACCTATTACTCCCCTTTCTGTGTGCATGTATCTGATTCTTTTTTATGCTAAAACCCTTACATATCCCCTCCTCTCCTCTCCTCGCCTCTCCTCTCCCTAATGCACACTCAATTGCTTGAGGAAAAAACAAAATCTCAAAGTTTCTTCACTTTGAGATCCGGACTAGGAGCAGCACTTATCTTAACCTGTGGCTGGATGGTCTAATTCCCTGTGTCATAGTTAGCCTCCTCCTCCTCATCTGTCTTCCTTTGCCTCTGCCCGAGTCCATTGTCTCCATTCTGTCTGCTTGTAGATTGGCCTTTCCTGTTGGTTTATTCTTGTGAGGTATATATATTAGTGTCCTTAAAATGTCCTGGATATCTCGCATTGTTATCCCCGCATCTCCTTTGCCTGTGGGTTGTCCATTTCTGTTACGCACCTGCTGCCATCTAGTATGGTCCATTGTCTATTGTGCTGTGCTCGGTCCCTGGACCCTCCTCCCATTTTCCACTTTAATGCCATGCTTTTTGAGTCCATTAAGCACCTCCTCTGGAGAAGAGTATGTGCAGATCTCCTGATCCCAAAATGCTTTCATCAGCACTGGATATGGGGTTTGAAATGTTATTTTTTTCTCTCTGAGTACTCTGATCATGTCCAGATATTAGAGTCTTTGCTTATGTATTTCGGTTGGATAATCCTCGTCCAGAAAAAGGCTGGCGCCCCTGCACATTATGGTTCCCTTGTGTCACGCAAGTCTTAGCACAATCTCTTTGCTTATATAACTAGCAAATTTCATAAACACTTGCCCAGATCTGGCATTGGGGTCCTTAGAGTTTGGATACAAGCCCTGTGTGTTCTTTTGATTTCTATGTCGAGAGTCTGTGGTAAATCCAGCAATTCTGTCAATAGTTGTTGTAGAAATTCAGGCATATTTATACTTTCAACATTTTCAGGTAATCAGGAAAATCTCAAATTGTCCCTTCTTGATCATGCTTCTAGATCGATGCATTTATGCTGCAGAGCTTCCATTTGTTGTGCCAGCAGTGTCACCACCATGTTGCCAAGCTGCCACGTATCTCTTTCTCTATTTTGAGCTCTCTTCTCCATTTCTTTCAGCCTGCTGTCTAGTTTTGTAAATTGGTCCTGTATTTTTTTTTTATTCTTTTCTGTTTTCTGCTCTGGACCCCTTTATTTCTGTGAGGAGGGTCTCAAAGCGGTTTCTGTAGGGCGTCTCCTATTCCTAATTGGTCTCGTACTCGAGGCCTCATGTTCTTTCAGGGTAGGCGCTCTTGCTGTGGTTGGAACTTGGTATCGGGAGCTGTTGTCTTGTTGTTTGGGCATGCTGTTTTTCGTTCAGCTATTTCTCTGGTCTCCTTCACCTTGGATGCCATTTTTGCTATACTGCCCTGCCAATTTAATGTTTTAAATTGATTTATTTCTCTCTGGGGGCTGTGAGATCTTCTTCTAACATCTTACTCGGGCTGTGACATCACTGGAACTCATATATATTTAATATTTGATTTTGTATTCATGGTAGCAGCCCTCGGTGTGCGTTTTGGATCACTACCATGTTTATGTGTGTGGTTTCAGTGTGTGCTGTTTTTTGAAGGTGCTGTTGTTGCTGTCCTGTTTTGAGCAGCACTGTTCTCATGTTTGCATTTCAGACCTAGTGCCCTTTGCATGAAATAGTGCATGGCCAGATTGGGGGTGTTCTTCAGACAGTTAGTGTGCTCCAAGCTGACTGTCTGAATATTGGGCTGTGTCAGCACTTAGTGACTATGCACTGTGCTGATATAGCCCCCTCATGGAATATGGTCCATTCCTCCGATAGATCATGCAAGACACAGTTCAGATGAATTAGGTCTGTTTAAGATGGATTCACGAAGACAGAAGAATTATAATTCAGTACAAGGAGTGGGTTGTCCTTGCTAATTATTTGCCTGGTACCAAGTGGCAAACATTTCTTAAGTTTGAAAAGAACTTCTATTTTTTTAATTACTTGTTTACAAATTGAATTGATATACAAAGTGAAAGTAAGGTTGGATCCAAGAAGACACCAAAGTATTTTAAGGTCTCAACTTGTTCTAACTGGACACCATGAATGTCAGAAACACCAAGAAGTGCAGAATGTTTTGCTAGTTTGAGCTAAGATTCAAACAACATGCATTTTACCTTCTTGCTAATGAGGAGAAAGTGGTGTTTGATCAACCAAGAATTAAAATTTGCAAATCAGAATTTAAAGCGGATTTAATTTAATTAACAGAAGAAGAACTGGTGTAAATGATGGCATCATCAGAATATGAGATAGAGTGGGAATGTTTTAACACTTGAGGAACTGAATGTTTGAAAATCAAAAATAATAAGGGCCCAAGTATGGGTCCCTGAGGTACTCCCTCTGTTGGTAACCTAAGTTGGGGTCACATCTGTCCCCATTCTTGAGGTACCATGTCAGTCACTTTTCAGGGAGCAGCTGAACAAATCCACAGGAGTACCTACAGTGACTGCCCTACTAGAGATGTACAAAGTTTTAAGAAGTTCTTTACCAGCCAAGGAATTGCAGGGGCCAGCAACAGTATTGACTGATACAGTAGAACTACTGTAGCTTTTAGCTCTAAAGCAACATAAAATTCCACGATGCCTTACATGAGTCAGGTCATGACCTTTGCAATAGAGTCAAACAACTTTTCACACTAGACATAAGGAACTTCCTTTCATTTAAATTGTGATGAAGTTGCAGTTGAGGCTAGGGCTGGGGGCGGACAGTTCCATCTGAAATCTGGACCTCCAGATTGAACCCTGACTCCATGGGCCCAGATAAATATGGACTTCACTGCAAAAGTTTGGTTCTGGGTCCATGGAAAGCAAGGCAATTTTTCTGCATGCCTAAGTTGCATGCAGTTGTAGCTGGAGGCGCCAGGTGGAACAAAGAGTCATGGGAGGAGGGTGAAGCCAAGCCCAGGTGCTGGAGGACCACAGTCACAGTCAGGGTCAGACTGGCCAACTGGGCTACAGGGAAAATTCCCTTGGGGGTCCCACCCCTTAGGGGGTCACCACGGCTGAGCACAACCTTTACTTTTTTTTAAGGTAAACCCAAAGTTTCAAGTTTTCCCTGGACAGTGGGTGAGTAGTAGGAAATAAAAAAAAAATAAAAAAATGTACAATTTTTTTAACCCCCCCAACCTTGCCCATGCCACAGTAGTGTGGCTTAGTCTAGTCCCTCACTCGCTCGAGAGTTGTTATCATGCACTTTGCATGTGTGTCACAACATTTGCTTCCAGGTTCCCTGAATATTACCTAAACCACACACGTGCTCACGCCCAGCAACAGTCCTTCTGGCTGAATAAGTTTTGGTGTCTGTTGCCACCATTTCCATTTCCTGCTGCCACTGAAGCTTGAGCTTGGGAGGAATGTACAGTGGGTTATGGTCTGGCTTCTCTTAATCTTTGGGTTAGCTGCTAGCAGACAGTGTCTTGATTCGAGTAGTTGATACCAGGTTCAGTCGGAAGGAGTTGTGAGATGAACAGGCCAGTCTCAGGGACTTGGGAGTCGAGAAGGGAGAAGGATTGTGAAGCGAGATGGCCAGTCAGCTGAGGCAAGGAAGTTGGGGACATTTTTCCATGTACCCCAACAGGCCAGGACCCCAGCAGCAACACTGATGACAGCGAGAAGCTCCACTCAAGGAGGTGAGCCAGGCCTGCCATCAGTGATGTCGCCCACTGCACCATGGAAGTTCCAAATGACGGCTTGTAAACTCTGCTCTGGGCTCTTCTTTGAACTACACCCTGGCTGGTGACCCTGTTTGTGGACAGTTGGAGGACTGATGGGGAGTTTCTTGTGGAAGTGGGGCACTACAGTTAGCCCAGGGGGGGCTTGGAGTGGGTCAGGGTCAGTCGGAGGCTTTCTCTCAGAGATGGACAGAGCTACTATTACAGCACATCGCATACCCCAGAGGAGTCTGAGGAGTGAAGTAAGTAGACTGCTTTTTAAAGCTAACCCCCACTGTGAAAGGTTTTTAGGGCAATGGATAAATTCTGACAAAAGAATTCTCTATTTTCACCAGTGGTGGTGGAAAAGGATTGGAAACTAATTAGCCAGCATGGATGCTAGAGCACAGAGCAGGTTAGGGAGAGTGACTGATGCTGCTGGCATAGGAACAGAACACAAGTAAAAAAATTCCTGCAATTAAAAAGCGTGCTATCTATTGTCACACATTTAGGGTCTCATCCCTGGCACAATGCACAACTTGGGTAATTAAATTACCCTCAGGGCATTTGCAAATGGCCCTACTGCCAATATGCCAAGCCATTTCCAGGCTGTACTCAGACAGCAATCTCTGACTCAGCCCTAACATGAATGTGAGGGGAAGTAGACCACTACTGGGTGAATGTGTCCTAATGGCACTTATAACTGGTCATGGAAAACCATCTGGGAAGGGAACTGTGCATACATATTTGAAAATGGACAACTTATGACTTACACAGTACAGGTCCAGGATTTTAAATAACTTCTACTTTTCAGCCCATATGTTCTACAAAATGGGCCAATTTGACACCCCTATATGTATCTTTATTTATTTATTTTTTTTATTTTAAATGTGTTAACCCAATAAAGACACTGAACAAAGCCCTTTTTCAGGTCTGATCCAGACATTTAACAAACAGAACACATAATTAACATGCAATCAATTAAAGCAATTACATACTTCAACAGATAGTAAATAACTTTTAAACTGCCTTGAACCCAGTCAGAGAGCTAATAGATCCGAGAGAGACAGGTAAATCATTCCACAAAGGATACAAAAGAACGAAAGACATAGTTACTCTTAACAACGTTTGCTTTTAAAGGAAAGCTGTCTAAAACATGAGCTTCCGTAACCAAAAAACGTACCCTCCATTTTAGCTTCTTACAGTAAGAGCAGTGTTTTTCTTGTGCCTCAACGTACTGTATTTTAATTCAGAAATGTCAGATACCTGAAAGTATGGTGAATGCAGGGGAGGCTCCATTTGCTGAAAGGTACGGCACTTTACTGCTTCATTCAATATTTTGTATTAAAGCGAGCTGTGTGGCACTGCTCCTTTGTTTATTTTTTCCTCCCAGCCCATGTCGCTGTGTGGAAACTGGAGACAATTGCCTTTTTTGTGGGTGGGGGGAAGGGGATCTTGCAGGATTATTACTGAGATTTTGCGATTTTAAATAATGTTTATCTTTATAGTTCCTGTTGTTCCTCAGTCCTACTCCTACGCCAGCACTGACTTTAGTCTTTAATTTAAAAATGGTGCAGAGTGGCTGGCCCAGTAACATGGAGGGCTGAGGCATAGCTGCCTTAACCCATGCCACACCAGCAACCCATGTTTGTGGTGCAAGCAGGTCGCTAAAGGTTGGCAGGGGAAGAAGAGGATTGAGCATCCGGAGGACAATTCTCCTCTCCTGGGGAAGATGGGTTGGTTGTCAGTCCCACCAAATGACTTCCCTCAGGTGGAGGCCTGTGGGCAGAACAGGATGGGGATGCCAATAGAAAAGAGGGTGTCGTGGGGGTCTGGGACTCTGCAACGTGCGTGCACTTCTAATGCATATGTAAGATTCTTGTGTCTCCCATTGTGAGAGGGTCCCTTCTCTACATCTTCCCTCGAGGCCCTTATATGCCTAGTCTGACTCTGGTCACAGTCACATGGTGGGGTGATTTGAACGTGGGCTGCAGCTGCTGTGGTCAGTCGGTGGCTGTGTCGGTCTATTGTTCTGAGAATATGGAACTAGGCAACTGAGTCATGAAGATTAAAAGCACCTGTGTGGTAAAGTACTGGGATTCTTTTATGTACTTTAAAGTGCATTCTTGGTTAAAGTGCATTCTTGGGTACATTGTGGTTGGCAGGACATGGGCATGCTGGCAAAATAAATGTTGGCTTGTGCCATCCAGAACAGGAGGCAGAAAGAGAGAAAGAGAGAGAGAGAGAGAGAGAGATGAGAGAGAGAGAGAGAGAGAGAAGCTAGGCTATTATGGAGGCAAAGAAACATAGAAACGTAGAACTTGATGGCAGATAAGGACCGCTTGGCCCAACCAGTTTGCCCAGTTCCCTACCTAATGGATAAGCTGCAGATCCTAGTTAACCAACAGCCTACTTCCTCCTGCCCCCACTAGAATTGCCTTATGTCTGTCCCATGCATTCTTGAATTCCCCCACTGTTTTTGACTCCACGACCTCCTCAGGAAGGCTGTTCCATGCACCCACAACCCTCTCCATGAAAAAAAATACTTCCTCACATTATCTCTGAGCCATCCCTTCCTCTATCTTCAAATTGTGTCCCCTTGTTCTTGCACATCTCTTTTTCTGAAAGATGGTACCTTCTTGGACTTTGTTGATTCCCTTAAGGTACTTGAAGGTTTCTATCATGTCCCCCCTCTCCCTCCTTTCCTCGAGGCTATGCATATTAAATGCCTTTTATCTCTCTTCATATGACTTCTGGTGCAGACCCTGCACCATTTTGGTTGCCCTTCTCTGGATAGCCTCCACCCTGTCTATGTCTTTGCAGAGATGGGGTCTCCAGAACTGCAGGCAGTACTCCAGATGAGGTCTCACCAACTGTCTGTACGGAGGGATAATAGCTTCCTGTTTTCTACTGGTGATGCCTCTCTTCCTCTACATCCCAGTTTCCCCCCAGCCCTCCTTACTGCCTTCTCACATTGCTTGCCCACCTTTAGATGGGCAAGCAATGTGAAATGTTATAGTTACAGAAATCACAAATATAGTGTCTTCTTGGATTTATTGTGGCTGTCTGTGTACAGTTCCAGGGCACGGGTATGATGGCAAAATAAATATTGACTTGTGCCATCCAGAGGAGAAAGAGAGAGAAACTAGACTGCTGGGGGCCAAAGAGTAATGTTATAGTCACAGAAATCACAAATAAAGTGCATTATTCATTTAACTGTGGCTGTGTACAGGCACAGGGCATGGGCATGCTGGCAAAATAAATGTTGACTTGTGCCATCCAGAAGAGGAGACAGAGAGAGAGAGAGAGAGAGGGAAACTAGACTACTTGGAACCAAAGATAATTTTTACAGTCATAGAAATCACAAATAAAGAAATTAAACGTGGCCTTAGTGTAGCTGTGCAGGATGTGTACACTGTACAGGGCAGGCAGGCAAAATAGAGCTTGCATCTGTTTGTCTGTCTTCATCTCTCTATCTCTCTCCCCCCCCCAGCACCCCCAGTGTCACGGGTCTGAGGCGGCTATGCCACCAGTAAAGCCCAGACATAAAGAAACTAGCAGCTGTTGCTTTTATTCAGCAGTTTTACTGTAATTTTTATAGAAATCATGCATTAAATTGTTTCCTTTATGCCTTTGTGTTAAATATGACTGATGTTTGCCACTTTCATGCACTTTTTCAAATATTTGTCAATAAATCAGAAATTCACAGCGTTCTGGTTCTTATTTAATAAGGGTCAGAACTTCACTGAGTTCTCCCAGCCCTAGCAGAGGCAGTCATTAATGCCTGCAAACTACATAGTTAAATAGAATGAAAGACAGAGGGGAGATTCCCCTTAAAAAAGAAAACCCAGCTTCTCCCAGCATGGCATCTTTTCCCACTCTTCTCCCCCTAGCACTGCCAAAATCCAGTCATTTACCCCATCAGCTCACACTCTGGCACCAACCCCCCCACACACACATCCATCTTTCTTTCTTTCTTTCTTTCTTTTTTTCTTTCTTTTTTTCTTTCTTTCCTTCCTTCCTTCCTTCCTTCCTTCCTTCCTTCCTTCCTTCCTTCCTTCCTTCCTTCCTTCCTTCCTTCCCCTATCTTCCTTGCTTCTCTCCTTTGTTCCCTATCTCTTGCTGTATTACATTTTATTAATTCTCTCTCTCTTTCACTCTGTTTTTTACTTTAATTCATTCTAATTTTACTTTTTGTGTTTGCGTGCGTGCTTGCGCAAGAAACACCTTGGGACAGTACTGCATTTCAGAGGTGTGTCAGGGACATGTCTAATGCAGAGCACTGCACAGTGGGCGCGACCCTGACACACCAATGAACGGCGAAGCTCAGTGTGACAGCCGTTGGAATTTCACAGCGGGAGCTGGCCTTCACTTAAGAGAAATGAACCGCACCAGTGAGAGAGTGCACTTCATTCCTCTCATTTGCATAGCAGCCATTACAACCCACATCCCTCCCCCCACTGCTGTCATCTCTGCTCCCTCATTTCCCATTCCCTGGCTGACCCTCCAGCTTCAAATAAATCCCCCCACTTTCTCCTTCTGCTGCTGTCCTCCCTGATCCCTCCAGGCTTCAGCATTAGCCGCTTTGCTGCTCTTTTGCCCCATCCTCGCTTCCCTGATATCCCCCCCTTAGGCTTCAGCATTAGCTGCCGTGCATCTTTTTCCCTGTCCTCACTCCTCGACCCCCTTCCCTGCAGGACCAGTGTTTGGCAGATATGCCAGCAAGACAGGGGTGCCGGGCCGGGACAGGCACATGGTGACTTGCTAAAAAAAAAGACATTTTAATATTTAAAGCCTGTCAGCCTTACGTCTGGCTTCAGTACTAGGAGGACAGAATCAGCAGCCACCCAACGCTCAGTCAGAGCATAGAGGATGAGTGAGAAGCAGCTGCACCAAATGCCGAACGTGACCACAGGCTGACTCGAGCAGTCCTCCCTCTCTGGAATGCAGATTGTGACCCCCCTCCGATACACAGTGCGCCCTCCTTTAGCATACTACAGTCAAAGTCAATCCATCCCGGTAGACAAGAGAATGTGCACTTGCTTGACCCGCAGTGCTTGCATTGAAACCCTTCCCTCGCCTTAACTTAAGTCAACAATGCGCAGTTCAACCTACTGAAAAAAAAAGTTTAAAGGTTCATCTCTAACTCTATGGTTTGATCAGCTGCTGTCCTTGCCCCGTTTACAGAGAGGATGCTGTGTGAACCATTGTGTGCTGTTCACAGATTCCTGATGCTGCCGCTGATGATACGGAGCTGTCACAATGCCCGTTTACTTCCTGTCGCTGCGTAGACATGCAGCTACTGTTACCGGGAAATTAGCGGAGCTCTCCACTACCATGTCAGTTACCTGGTAAGACTAGGATCATTTATGCACTGTGTCTGTGAGAAATCTGGGGATGTTTTGGACACTGCGTTTCAGCATCGGACAGTGTATATTATGCTGCGTGTGATCTGATGCAACATCAATCGTGCAGTGAAACTAGTATTACATGTTTTGTTCCCTTTTCTCAGCCTCGGTCTGTTATTTTGACTTTATTTCCTGCGGCGTTCAGCCATTCTGAAGGTAGGCAGCGCTCATGCTCCAGGACTCGATGCCTTGCTGTACTAGTACCAAGCTATGTTCTCACCTGTCGTTTTTATGAACCCCATCGATGGCACATTCTGCTTGTGACCCTGCTGCAGCAGTCACCACCACCATAGTAGCATACAAGGGCAGACTCTGTACAGCACTAGTTTCCTTAGTGCGTACTGTATCTTCTGCTCCCCCTGGCCCCGACCACCAAACTGTGCACGGTTGGGAGGGTGTCAGACTCGTCGCTAAGCTGCGGGGAGTTGCTGGTCTGTGAGGGGGGATCCAGCAGTGTGTGGAGATCTCACTGCCCGACTGTTTGGTGGTGATGGGGGCTGCAAGGGGTAGTATGGGATGGGGGTTCCAGCTGTGTGTGTGTGTGGGGGGGGGCTGGAAAAGGCACACAACTAATCTGTTCTTGGGAGGAGTGTGCTGTAGGTGGGTGGCCGGTCTGTAGGAAGGCTGGTTACAGCCGGGGGACATACGCAGCCAGCTGGAAGAGAGTCTGTGGGAAGAGGGATCCAGCTGTGAGGGGGCATGGCTTGCCCACTGCCTCCTAGCCTTTGGTATCCACTCCCTTTACAGCTCACCAAACTCCCTTTGTGGGAAGGGGATTCCAGCTGTGAGGTGGCAGCACACAGCCAGTATTTATTTAAAATTTTGGTAACTGGGAAAGGCAAAGTGAGCAAAGGCTCATTTCCTGGTGCAGCCCAGGGGGAGAGGTACAAACAGTATAGGAAACCTTACAATATAAGAAAATGATATTCAAGGTGTAAAGTACAATGAAGAGGTAAAGCAATAACAAAGGGGTATGCAGACACAAAGCTTGGGCAAAATTTTAGCAGCATAATGGCAGAGGCAGCAAGCAGAAGTACAATAAATAAAGTGCAATAAACAAGGGGAAAACAAGAGTAGAGGAGTTAGGGAAGGATGGGCTAGAAGGAGTAGATGAGATCAGAGTGTCTAGGTCAGAGACAAGGGGAGGAGGAGGAGCAGGAGATGGGATAAGAGGGGACACATAAGGAAAAGATTAGAGGGATAAGAGATCGGCAAGTAGTTAAAGGAGAAGGCTTGAACATACGCTTGAGGGTGGGGAATGAAGGAGTGAGAAGAACGGATGGGGGAGTTGGTTCTAGAGGAAGGGGAGGTGAAAGGAGAAGGCCGACTGACCTGCTGAGGTGAGAGGATGGGGAGGGCAAAGGTACAGAATTTGAAGGAGCCCAGGGGGTTAAGGTAGTAGAGGAAAGATAGGGAGGGAGTTACACCAGAATTTAGAGATGAAGGCGAGTCTGTGGGCAAGACGCTGATCATGAAGGGAGGAATAGAGAACACAGTGATGAATCTGAAAGGAGGAGTTGGAGGCAAAGCTACAGAAGATACTGAAGAGAATATTGAGCCTAGAAAGGAGGGTGGCAGTAGCAGAACCAAGTACTATGTCAGTATAGTCAATCTATTTTGTTAGCAAGTCGCGGTGGACCGGGGGGAGAGGTAGTCCTTGTTTCTATGTAGCATGCCGAGCTTTGGGTGAAGTTTTGAGTGTATGGCATTATTATAGGCAGAGGAGTTAAGGGAAAGGTTGAGCAATACCTCAAGGTATTTGTAGGAGGAAGTCACATTGATAGGGGTGCCTTCCTGGGTGATGAATCTGGAGGGGGGAGAGGAGCCTAACCAGTTTTTGCCTAGTGCCGAAAGTTATAGACATTGTTTTTCTAGTGTTCAGTTTAAGATGATGTGCTTGAAACCAGTACAAAACTGCATGAAAGCTCTGTAGGTGGGCAGGAACAGCTGAGGAGGAAGAGGGACATGTCCGATAAAGGACAGTATCATCAGCATACATGTGTATGTGTGAGTTGGAGCAGACAGAGGGAAGGTCATTAATAAAGAGAGAAAAGAGGATAGGACCAAGAATGGAACCCTGGAGGACACCAGAGAGGATGGGGTGGGGTGGGGTGACAGTACCCACTTGAAAGGCCTATTGCCTGCCCAAGAGGTAGGAATTATACTGTTATACGGTATGGGCTGACAAGCCAATGGAATGCAGTTTACTGAGGAGTACGGGATGAGCGAGAGAGTCAAAGCTTTAGGAAGGTCTATAAGGATTACAGAAATGATGTGACCATGATCCATGCCAGAGAAAATAAAATCAGTGAACCGTAGAAGGGAGGAAGTAGTGGAGTAAGCTTTCCTAAAACCAGAATGGACCGGGTTGAGGATGTTGGCAGAGGTGAGGAACTCATTGAGTTGGGAGTGGATGATGGACTCCTGCAGCTTAGCAAGGGAGGGGAGGAGACAGATGGGCCAGTAATTACCAGGAAAGGAAGGGTCATCACCTTTGTGGAGAGGAAGGAGTTTGTCAAGCTTGCAAGCCAGGGGGACAGAACAGGAGGAGAGGAAAAGATTAAGCAGGTGCAAAAGGGGGAGGGGAGTATGTTCTTCAGAAGGGAGTGTCCAGCTGTGCAGGGGGGACAGACAGCTAGTCTGCTCTGAGGGGATCTGCTGCAGGGTGGCCAGTTTGTGGGAAGGGGTTAGGCTGGGGATGAACACAGACAGTCTGGGGAGTCAATAGGAAGGGGTTCCAGCTGTGAGTGGCTGTAAACATCACTGCCCCTAGCCCTTAGCATTGCTCCCTTTACAGCCCACCAAACCCCCTCTGTGGAAAGGGGGGATTCCAACTGAAGAGTAGAAGCACAGCTAGTATGTTCTTTGGAGGGCTGTCCAGCTTCAGGGAGGATGGCTTGTCTGTGGGGCAGGGGTCAGCTGTATAGTGGCATGGCTGATCCATTGCTCCCCTACCATTGACTTCCCCTCCCTTTTCCCCATAAAAAAACCCTCTTTCATGCCCCCATAAACTATGTTCATGGCCCCACAGCACCCTCCCACAACCAGTGACATCCTTTATCCACAGCAACCTTGACATCCCCCTCCTTAATAGTCAGTTGAGACCACCCATACTCTTGACACACACCTTTCCTGCATGGCCTCCCACTGACACCACCTCCCAGGCCCATGACAAACCAAACCACTCACCCACCCTATACGGTTCCTTCAGACTTTCCCTTCACAAGCTGTGACACTACCCACAGCCCCAGACACTAGCACACTTTTCCTTTTGTTGTCCCTGACACTAGCTAACCTTCCATAGCCCCAGCTACTAGCCCCACCTCCTTCCACTGCCCATCCTAACTCCAAAGTACCCTCCATAACCCCTGACAGTACCCCTCCCTCCATAGTCCTCAATACTGCTCACCTCCCTCTAGGGCCCCTCACCAACACTCCATCACCAACTATTTCCTCCATGCCCCCCTTTCCTCACAGTGTCCCCCAGCACCCTCACTCCCTCCATAGTCTCCACAAACACCATCTTCTCTCCACAGTCCCCCACCATTTCCACTCTCATGCCAACTATGACTCTCAGACAACTTCTTCCTTGGACTCTCTCCCCTCTCAGACAACTCTCATCCCCAGCCCACCAGGCACCTCCCTCACCGGCACACTGGACACCCTTCTCTCTTGGGCTCTCGGAGTCCTACCACCTTGGTCTACCAGACACATTCTTCCATCACTTCCCAGCCACCTGGATGCACCTCCCTCCCCAGACACCCCTCCCTCCTGGGTCCCACAGACCTCTCACTCCATGGACTGCCCCCATGGGCCCCACCAACACACCTTCCTCTTTGCCCCCCCCCACTGGGCCCCTGGGCACATCTTCCCACCTTGGCTCCTGGACACCCATCATATAACACTCAACATCCCCACTTATCAGGCAGCTGCAGCTTCATCTTCTGAATTCTTCACCCAGCTTACCCCCCACCCTACTCCCTGGTCTCGGACTCCACATGGTTTTGATAGCATGCTCTCTGACCACCCCCATCCCACCCTGGTGGCAGGCTCCATAGCATCCCATTCCCTCAACATTCACTGCTAGATATTGATTCCCCCTCAGCCTAGGTTGTTAGAAACCAGAGTCCCTACAACCAGCCCTAACATCTGGCTTGCCCACACCCCACCCCCACCTCATGCTTCCAGACCCATCCTCAGTTCAGGACTTAGCACACTGCCCACTACGTGCAGATGTCAATGTGGCAAATTCTGTCTCTCACAGTTAATAGAAGCAGGCACAAAATTCTTCTGTTTGTTTAATGTTCTGTTATTTTAGGTCATGAGTAAAAGTGGCTATAACTATGCACACTGAGATTCAAGGAGACATCTTCTGGTAACAGTCTTTTTAATTTTGTTTTGTAAATCCATACACAATGATGCTATACATGACCACACATAACAGGGCACCGGTTGGGGGGGCAGATGGAGAGTGTATACAAAACTGAAATTCCTGGATATGCTTCTGGAAGTATTGCCCATATCTTTCAATCCTCATACATTATGAGGTACATTATTTCACATTTAAGAAACCATCTGTGCCACATGCAAATCATATTCCACATTGTCCACTGAGCCTTAAAAGCATTCCATTTTTATTTTCTTCTTTTTTTCTTTGCTCCGGGTCCCCCCTTATCCTCAGACCCGTCACCGTCCGCAACCCCCATCGGAGGCAGTGGGCAGAGGGGCATCATGCTGGGGGGCTGGCTTTTTTTTTTTGGGAGTGCTTTTTTGCCCCTGGGGACAAGGAATGATGTCCAGCATCCACCCCGACCCCCAACTGTAACAGCACCAGTCACAGCAGTACCTTCAGCCTCTGCCAGGGGTCCATAGGGTGCTGGACACACATCCTCCCCCAGAGAAGGACAGCAGTCCCTAGGACACTCAATCCTTCTCCCCTGGCCAACCCTCAGACTCCTGGGTCCATTCCCGAATACAGGTCATCAGTGTCGCAAGCGGAAATCCTACCGCTGTGCCGGCAGCCCGGCCAGACATTCATAACCTAAGATACTCAGTTATCAGCAAACATTATAAACATACGTGCACTGATATCCACTGTGTTCTCAGCCTACAATATAATGTTTGATATGTCCCATGTTTTGCCTGTGTCACCCATTTGGGTGATGAACAGGGACAATGGTTTTCCGTTTTTACTGGTAACACCAGTAAAAATCACGGAATCCTGCTTGGTTTGCGGATTTTGAATTCTTGTACCGGTGCCTCATGGAAATTGCATTTCACTGCACAGAATCCCTAAGATTTCAGCATATTTTTAAATGTTTTTATTTTCTCTTTCTATGCCCCCTTCTCACATCATCAGTCTCGACTTTTCAGAGATCCCTAGGCTGGGTATCCCCTAGCTTCACCCCAGGTAATGCTCAGGAGCTCCTGTGAGCCTGCCCCCATCCTGCGTAGGTTGTACCCCCCAGGTGGGAAGGAAGGGGACTCCAGGTCACACTTCCACAGTCCTTTAATGTGTGTCAGGCAGCCCAGTGGGTCCCTCATGGAAACTGGTTATGAAGTCTGGGGCAGCTGGATCTCTTCTACCAGCAGCCAATGTGGGGTGATTGTTACTGGTTTTCTGGTCTCTGTCCCTGAGGGCACGAGCAACTTGAGGGGATCCAAGGAAGTAGGGCACATACAGACATGCCGCTACTCCAGATCCTGGCTAGCTTCTCTCTTCCTGATTGCTCTAGGGCCTCATTGTACCACCACCTGTGGTCACCCAGGTGGCAGTAAGCAACAGGACCTGCATGCCACCATTCCCAGAGAGGAGAGCAGCACCCAGGTGCTCGATCCTACTCCCTAGCCAGACCTCCTAGCAACCCAGATTCACTTCTGATCCTGAGTCCCTGGCATTCCAAGCAGTAGTGCTACCTGAGGCTATTTACAGTGCTCTGTCAACTATACACCAACTTTGGTGTAAGAAACATAAACAGATGGAGAGGAAATAATTCAGTTTTAGTAAAATGTTGCAGCGTTCAATGTTCATAATTTGCACTGTAGGTACTGTGCACTATTATTGAAATAATATATTAAAACATTAATATGGGTGTTATGGCTGGCAGTATAGCCTAGTGGTTAGAGTAACAAACAGTAATTGAACTGAGTACATTTAGAAGACTTGGGTTTGATTCCCAAAACCTCCACTTGCATACTGTGTGAGTCTGAGCAAGGCACTTAACCTCCACAGTGCTCCTGGGTCACCTCCGTTTACAAAAAAATATAAAAACAATACTAATATATGTTTACTACATCATACAGTAGTCAGGGTACCATGTAATTTATCTGAGTTGTACTCAGGCTGCAATGATGTTGTATAGGTAAATATAAATGATCAGATACATTTTGCGTTTTATAAGCTTGTTTCTAGACTTTAATCAGATTTTTATTGTATTTGTTTGCATATGAACATCTAGCATAGAGTTTGCTAAGTGCAGGATCACTGTTACCAACTAGTTTATTCAAGTTTATAATCAGCAGAGCCATCCAAAATCCTCAGTTGTTTGATTGAAAATTAGTCTGAATGAAAGTATGTTCACAAGGCACAAGCTGCTCTACTACTTATTTAGGTGAATGGGATAGAAACATAGAAACATAGACTTTGACGGCCCACCTAGTCTGCCCATTTCATCATTTGCACCTTCCCTCCCACCTGTTGTGTCAGTCTCTGTGACAACAAAAAGTTTTCTGACAGACTGCTTTAATAAAAAGCAAATGTTAAGTGTTTAAGTGTACTTATGCTTGGCCAGTGGATTTGAAAGCACTGTCAATGACGTACAGAAGATAAGACCTCAGGGGCTGTATGATGCTGGTGGGCAGAGTGGTGCTCAATTCACATCTGAACTCAGACCTGAAAACTGAGAGACACCCTTTTCAAGGAGACCGAGTAAAAAAAAAAAGGCATCCACATGTTTGTGAGATGCATTAGAAGGTCCTCCACTATTCACTTGTGAATTTATTTTTTTGGTGAAGACACTATTTCAAAGAAGCAAATTCAGGCAGTTTTTTTTTTTGTTCCTGCTACCCCCTGGTCATCCACTCCTTCAGGCCTGCCAAGTCCCCCTACCACTGCTGCTGAGTCCCCACCACCATCCACTTCCCCTTATGGCCATGCTACCAGGTAACCTGAAGTAACCCTACATTGGTGGGCCCCTACCCCTGTGGGAGGCTAACAGAGGAAGACAAGCACCCTAAAGAGCTTCCTGTATATCCCAGGCATGGCAGGGGTCAGAACAGACACATGTGTCTGGGGCTTCATGCTTATGGAGGGACCAGAAGCCATCCTCCGGGTGGCCAGCAGGTGTTTTCCCATTTTTGTGGGAGCGTGACAGGCCACATGATGTCAAGGCACAAGCTGACGTCCATCACGCTCTCTTCTGCAATGAGGGCCAATGTGTTGCCATGCCTCCAGCCTTCATCTGGGGCCAGCAAATGCTGAGCTGTGAATATACCCTCCCTCCCAGGAGAAGACAAGTGGTCGTTGGACACTCAAGCCTTCACCCCCCCCCGGGCCGGTCCTCCAACACCCAAACCTGTTCCCAAACCCTGGTCAGTGGTGTCACAGGCGGAAATCCAATTCAGGCAGTTAAATGACAGGAAAAAACAAATGTGGTCCACCTTAGTAGTGGTGGTGGTTTAGATTAATTCACATTTGAGTTCTAGCAAGCAAAGAGACTAAGTAATTTGTAACTTGTGCATGTGAGGTGTGGGTGTTGAAGAAAGGGGATCATAGTGCTGCCACTACTGCCATCATCCCTGAGGGATGCGGACTGCATTGTTGCTACTGCCATCACACCTGAGAGACAGGGGGCCATAGTGCTTCTGCCATAACCACTGGTGGATGGGGAATGTTGTACTGTTGCTGTCCCACCAGAGGGATGGGGGCCATAGTGCTGATACTGCCAACACACCCGAGAGGCGGGGGCCGTAGTGCTTTTGCCATAACCACTGGTGGATGGGGAATGTTGTACTGCTGCTGTCCCACCTGAGGGATGGGGCCATAGTGCTGATACTGCCATCACACCTGAGGAATGTGGAACGTGGTACTGCTGCCATCACACCTAATGGATAGGGACCACAGTGCTGCTGCTTCCACCACACCTGAGGGAGGGGGGATATAGTGTTGTTGGTGTTGCCATCACACCAGAGGGATGGTGGCCTTACTGCTGCTTCCATCACACCTCAGGGATGGGGGCTGTAGTGCTGTTGCTGCCATCATATTTTGTACCTAAAATAACTTTAAATTGGAACAAGGATGGAAGGATGTGCAATAGTGGAGGTCAAAACTGCTAAAATGCATATTAGCAGAGTTAAAAATTGTTAAATTAAGTACACAAAACCAAACACCGGTAAAACCAGATTTTGGCTTAGCATACACCGGTGACAGTACCGTTTTTTACAATGTGCAAAATGGAATTTTCCCTTTCTCAATCCCGGTAAACCAGTGTCCCTGGTGATGAAAGGTTAAGAGGTTTGGTACTAATCTGTACCAAACTAAGATAAATCTCACCAAGCATTTAAAATGTAGTACTACTTTGTTTATCAGCTAGAAAGAGATAAGTCAGCAGTCTGTCGACTGTTCTATGTGCAGATGCTTTTGGCACCTCTACTACAGACAGTAAGAATATTTAAAGGATACAATTCACTTTAGTTGATGCTCTAAACAGAGCTGTGAAAAAACAAGCAGTTTAGATAAGTTCTTCCTCTGAAGGCTACTTGTGAATCTAGTATATCTGTTGTTCAAAGTACTTTTTTTGTTGGTTCGCGCGTGCGCCCCAGCCAACATCTTGCTGTAGTAGCACATTTGGAGGTGCGGGTACTGTGGGCGAATGCAGGGCATGCATCAGTAGGTGCATTCCTCATTCCCCAATAAGTCAACAGCAGGCGCTGACATCATGCATAGCTAATGTGGCCACCAGATCTAAGAAAAGGTCCACTGCAATGAGAGCGAAGCTCTCATGCAGTGGGACCACAAAATGCCTTCCGACACGCAAGCAACATGGCTGCAGTGACTGCCACCACCTGTCACATGCCGACGGGAAGCCCACTCCCCGCCGGGCATAATGTCCCCTCCCATTTCTGTTGTGGTGCTGAGGAGGGCCCAACCCTCGGCATCATGCACTTCAAAAGTCTTTCTTGATGGGAGGCCCAGTCCCCATCGGCTTCAGTCCCCCTTCCCAGTTCAATCTGCTGATGGGGAGCCCAATCACCCATTGGCTACAGCCCTCAAAACAATCATCTTAGTGGCATGTTGGGAGCCCACCCAGCATGCCAAATTATCCTGTTAAAAAAAGTCCCACAATGTTTTTTTTTTTTTTTTACTTTACCTGTAAACAGGAAAAAACAGTCTCGCGGTCTCCTGCCCTCCCCCAACCCGCGCTCACCTCTCTGCGCATCTTGCCTCCCCACAACCCCTCTCACCCAATACTTACCTCTGGAGCCCAGCGCAATGATCTTCAGTGGACCGGGAACACGTCTGCACTCTTCAAAGCTGACTACGAACTAAAGAAATGCCGGTAAGCTGTATAATGGCATACAGTACATAGGATTTTTTCAACTTTGGTGCATATCTCAGGCATTTTTGGGAATTCTGACACCAAATTTTCTACATGGGGTTATTGGGACCCCTCATGAATTCAGGCACTGTCATGGTGTTATTCAGTTCCAAAAGGTGATTTTGCGGTCACTGCTCGGAATCACCTTTAAGGACCGATTAACAAAACGATAGTGTCACTTTTCATGAGGAGGGTTCTCAAAAGCTCTATGTTGAAATTTCAGGAAACCAAAATGGCTGTTTGAAGAGCGTGCGTTGCGCAGTTTCCACTTACGATCTTAACTTCGTGAATTTGTAATATTTTCACTCCAGATTTTCAAAATTGGCATTTTTCCACACCTCCTTATGAACAGTATAGCTGTCATTTTACATATCCTGGCCGAAATGTGGTTTTGCATGTCTGGCACAGAATAGCGCAGTCGCTCTGCGAAATCAGTTTTCGGGACAGTTTGAGGAAATGACAGTGACACTGCTCATGAGCAGAGGTCCTCAAATGCCTATGTTGAAAATTTGGTGACGGAATTCGGTTAAATGACTGTGTTACAAGTGTGCGTTGAGCAGTTTCCATGCACCCTTGCAACTTCGCAAATTTGTAATATTTTCATGCCAGGTTTTCAACACTGGTGTTTTTTCACACCTCCTTATGAACAGTACAGCTGTCATTTTTCACATCCTGGCCTAAATGTGTTTTCGCACCTGTGGCGCACAATGGCATGGTCACTGTGGGAAATCAACGTTTGGGACACATTAACAAAATCACAGTGCCACTGTTCATGAGGGGAGGTCCCAAAATACCTATGTTAAAAATGTGGTAAAAAAAATCCCAAAAATAATTGGGTTACAGACTTGAGTTGCACAGTTTCTATGCATGCTCATGACTTCACCAATTTTTCATATTTTTACTCCAGATTTTCAATGTTGCCATTTTTTTACATCTCCTCATGAACAATACAGTAGTCATTTTCCACATACTGCCCAAAATGTGTTTTCATCCCTGTGTCTCCAAATGGCATAGCCGCTGTGCAAAACCACCTTTCAGCTAACAAACTGATAGTGCCACACTTCATGAGGTGGGCTCACAAAAAGCCCATGTTGAAAATTTAGAGTGAAAATACCAACACACGCCTACGGTGTTAGGGTTTCCAACTGTAGCACCCCACCCCATAGAGACCGACAGGCATCAGGGGTGTGACTTGGGATTATCGGCTGTAATGCTCATGCCATTCCACCCCCACCCCCACCCTGCAGCCAGTGGTGTGCCTTGGAGTGTTCGGCCACAAAGTTCACCCCATTCTCCTATGCTTCACCAACCTCAGCGTATTTCCTTATGGAATGGGGTAAGTATAATGTCCAAAGACCCCAATACACAGCATGACACTAGTCAGTGTCTACAGGGTAGGGTGAGGTAAAATGGCATGAGCATTATAGCTGACCACCCAAAGGCACACCCCAATGCCTGTTGGTCTCTGGAGGGTGGGGATGGGGTTGGCGTCACCTCAGTACTTTACTGCCTATTACGTGTCTCTAACTCCTACACTACCAATGCCAATGCCAGCGAGACAACATTTGGCATTAACAAATGCTTGTTATGTTTGCTTGTGCGCATGCACAAGAAACATCTTGGGACAGTACAACATTTTAGAGGTGTGTAAGATTTTGCCCAATGCAGTTGACACTTTATGGGGCTTGTCCGTCAGGCACCAATGAATCGGCGAGCTGTGTATGACAGCATTTTGAAAGAGAGGACCGCACTTAAAAGAAATCTGCCACTGCAATGAGGAACAGTTTCCTCGTTGCAGTAGGACATTCCCCCTCCCTCGCAACCAGGCACACAGACATACCTTTTCTCTGTTGCCGGCAGCTGACAAGACTCCGGCCATGCATATTACAGTGGACAGTAATGCGCATGGCCAGAGTTATGGTTCTTGTCAGCTCCTGCCGCCGAGCACCTTGCTTGTTCATTGTGCCTTTCTTGGTGCACCATTTCAATAAATAAATGAGCTGCAGCACAGTTTTCCATGTTGGCAGCTCCTGCCCCATGCCACACACTTCCTGGAAAGCTGACACTGGGGTGCCAAATTCCTGTGTCAGCATGTATGCCCCTCCCCATCAATCGTGACACACTGGGAGCCCGTCCCAGTGTGCCACAATAATTTTTCATTTATGTCTCACACCAGGATGCTCACTTCTAGTCAGATGACCCCCACCCGAATATTTCAAGTGCCGACAACAGGGTGCCCAACCCCGTGTCAGCATGCCCCCCACACATACACACACAGTTGTGGCACACTGGGAGCCCACCCCAGTGTGCCTAAATATTTTTGGTAACCTGTAAAATGAAGAAAACTGCCCCCAAAGTCTTTTTCCCTGCAAAAGAAAATGGTCCCTCGTTGTGTCCCCATTCCCTGCCCTCACCCACCCTCCCTCTGTGGACCCACCTCCGCACCCCCTTACCCACACTTACCTCTGGAGGTCAGCAGCAGTGATCTTCTATGGACGGGACACGTCTGCACTCTTCAAAACCGACCGGCAAACTGAAGGAATGACGGTAATCTATATAATGGGAGTCAGTGGGGGGTTCAACTTAGATTTGATATCTCAGCCCTTTTTAGGAATTTTCACCCCACATTTTCAACATGGGGTTCTTGGGACCCCACCTCATGAACACTGTCACTGTCATTTGGTTACTCTGTCCCGAAAGGTGATTTTTGTGGTTGCAGCATGGAATCACCTTTTGGGACTGATTAACGAAATAACAGTGCCACTGTATATGAAGTGGGGTCCCAAAAAACTCCATGTTGCAAATTTGGTGAAACAAATCCAACAAACATTTGTCAATGCCTGTCAGTCTGTACAGGGTGGGGTGCCACAGTTGGAAACTGTAACACCGTAGTCGTGTGTTGGTGCCTTCACTCCAGATTTTCAACATGGGCTTTTTGTGACCCTCCCTCATGAAGAGCGGCACAATCAGTTTGTAAGCTGAAAGGTGGTTTTGCACAGTGGCTATGCCATTTGGCGACACAGGGATGAAAACACATTTTGGGCAGGAATGTGGAACATGACAACTGCATTGTTCATGAGGAAGCGTAAAAAAATGGCAACGTTGAAAATCTGGAGTGAAAAAATGAAAAATTGGTGAAGTCATGAGCATGCATAGAAGCTGCACAACACACGTCCATAACCCAATTATTTGTAGGAGTTTTTTAGACACATTTTCAACATAGGTATTTTGGGACCTCCCCTCATGAACAGTGGCACTATGATTTTGATAGTATGTCCCAAAAGGTGATTTCCCACAGCGACCATGCCATTGTGTGCCACAGCTGCGGAAACACATTTTGGACAGGCTGTGAAAAATGACATCTGTACTGTTGAAAAGGAAGTGTGGAAAAATGCCACTGTTGAAAATCTGGCTTGAAAATATTGCAAATTTGCAAAGTTACAAGGGTGCGTGGAAATTGCGCAACACACGCTTGCAACACAGTCATTTTATGGACTTTTGGCACCAAATTTTCAACATAGGCATTTGAGGACCTCTGCTCATGAACAGTGTCACCGTCATTTCCTCAAACTGTCCGAAACTGATTTCGCACAGTGACCGTGCAGTTCTCGCCGGACATGCAAAACACATTTTGGCCAGGATATGTAAAATGACAGCTGTACTGTTCATAAGAGGTGTGGAAAATGCCAGTTTTGAAAATCTGGAGTGAAAATATTACAAATTCACGCAAATTCTGACGTGGTGGAAGCTGCACAATGCTAGCTCAAAAAACACTCATTTTATGGACTTTCATCACCAAATTTTCAATATAGGCATTTTAGGACCTCTGCTAATGAACAGTGTCACTGTCATTTTCATAATGTGGCTCAAACACGGATTTCCCACAATGACTGCGCTATTCTGTGCCGGAACTGTAAAAAAACATTTTGGCCAGGATGTGAAAAATGACAGCTGTACTGCTCATAAGAAGGCACAGAACAATGGCAATGTTGAAAATCTGGAGTGGAAATATTATAAATTCACGAACTTATGAGCATGTGTGCAAACTACGCAACGCACGCTCGTAACACAGTCATTTTATGGAGTATCGTCACCAAATTTTCAACATAGGCATTTTAGGACCTCTGCTCATGAACAGTGTCACTGCCATTTTTGTAATTCTCCCAAACACTGATTTCCCACAGTGACCGCGCTATTCTGCGCTGGAAGTGCGAAGACACATTTCAGACCGTCGTGAGACAATGGGGGACCTTAATATGCCAGGTACTAACTGGGGAACCATGTCCTCTAAGGTGGCCAAGGAGCAGAGGCTGCTGGATGGCTTCCAGGATGTGTTCTTAACACAGCATGTGATGGAGCCCACAAGGGAGGGGCATGTCCTGGATGTGGTTCTGGCAGATGGGGATCTGGTAAGGGACATGGTTGTACAGGACCCCTGACTGGGAGTGACCACAATACTGTCTGGTTTCAAATAAGCATTGGGGGAGTGGGGGTGAGATCTAGGACACTGGCAGTGGACTTCAGGGGGCAGACTTTATGGGCATGGGAAATATTCTCAAGGATCACTTGAAGGGATTACCTCAACAACAAGTGTGGAAAGGAGATGGGAGGTCATAAAGCGGGGACTTCATGAGGCAGTCAGGATCTGCAGCTAAGTTGAAAGCGTAAGGAGCAAGGTCACATAAACCATGCTGGTGGTCCAGTGAGGTCCAGGTAGCAGTCAGAGAAAAGAAGGCGTCCTACAAAAAATATAAAACAACAAGAGGGGATAGGGATAAGGAAATGTACCAGCTTGCATCTAGAAAAGTCACCCGTATGGTGAGGGGAGCAAAGTCCAGTAAAGAGCAACGGCTGGCACAGGGGATACATGGAGGGGAAAAGGGGTTCTTCCGGTACATTGGGGAGCGGAGAAAAACTAAGGGCCATCTCAGCAGATTGAGATCAGAAGGAGGGTGGGTGGAAGAGGCGAGGGACCAGGCAGAGGTATTTAACGAGTACTTTGCCTCTGTGTTCACTAGGGAAGGGGATGGGATATCTACAAAGCAAGGCACAAAGGGATAGAAGCGGCAGGGAGTGGGATCAGGGAGCAGAAATGGAGCAAAAGGGAGGGAAAGGTACCCAGGGTGTCACATCTGGATAAGGATAAAAAGACCAGTAAGGTGGAGGGGACGGATGATGCCATCCCACCAAAGGGTGTGGTTTGCCCTCAAGGCCCTAAAGAAAGACAAATCTCCTGGGCGGATGGCATTCATCCGAGAGTACTATGGGAATTGGCGGACATACTGGCTGCACCCCTGGCGGAGCTTTTCAACAGGTCACTTGAGACAGGGAGGGTACCTAGGGATTGGCGAGAGGCACATGTGGTACCAATCCATAAAGGGGGGTCAAGGGAAGTACCAGAAACTATAGACCCATCAGTTTGACCTCGGTGGTGGGAAAATTAATGGAGAGTATACTAAAGGAACGATTGGGGTTTACTTGAGGAGGTGGGAGGTCTGGATAGTCGGCAGCATGGGTTTGTGCCAGGTAGATCATGTCAAACCAACCTTGTGGAGTTCTATGAATGGGTAACATCAGAACTGGACAGGGTAAGCCTGTGGATGTATTATTCTTGGACTTCAGCAAGGCGTTTGACTCTGTCCCCCACAATGGTCTGGTGGAGAAACTGATGGGGTTAGGAGTAGGCCCTTTGATGGTCAGATGGATTGAAAACTGGATAGCTGGACGCACTCAGAGAGTAGTGGTCTGTGGGGAGCTCTCGAACCCTACAGAGGTTGGTAGTGGGGTACCACAGGGCTCGGTCCTGGGTCCAATCCTGTTTAATGCATACATATCAGACATCAGGGATGGTATAGGGTGTGAAATGAGTCTCTTCGCGGATGACTCCAAGATGGGAGCAGTAGTTGAGGGAGAAGAGGGGAGGTTGGCCCTGCAAGGGGACCTGGACACCCTGGAAAGCTGGGCTCACACATGGAAATTAAATTTCAATATCACCAAGTGCAAGGTGTTGCATCTTGGTCGGAAACCCTAAACACATGTACACTCTGGGAGGGAGGTGCTGGAAGCCTCAACAGGGAAAAAGACCTAGGGGTCATGGTGGATACATGTATGAATAACACTGAGCAGTGCAGGAGAGCAGCTAGCAAGGCAAACAGGATGTTGGGATGCATCGCAAGGGATCACCTCTAGGAGCAAGGAAGTGATTCTGCCACTGTACAATGGACTGGTTAGACCACACCTTGAGTACTGTGTACAGTACTGGAGACCACACTTGAAGAGGGACATACAGCTCCTGGAGAGGGTACAGAGGAGGGCAACAAAGATGATACGAGGGCTAGGGGATTTGACTTACGAGGACAGACTTGAGGAGCTCTGCCTGTTTTCATTGGAGGAGAGGAGAGACAGGGGGGACATGATTGAGGTCTTCAAGTACCTCAAGGGAATAAATAGGGTAAACATGGAGGGGATCTTTAGACTAAAGCAGGGAGGCATCACCAGAGGGCATGGTTTGAAGTTGGAAGGTGGAAGGGTGAGGGGGGAAAAGAGGAGGAGGTTTTTCACTGAGAGGCGGTGGACCCTTGGAATGCTTTGCCTGGTGAGCTGGTTCAGAGATCCACAGTGGAGAGCTTTAAGAGAGGGTGGGACAGACACAGAAAGTGGATGTATCAGATGATGGCCTGTCCCGGGGGGGTGGGGATGGATGATAGGGGTTTCTGGAGCACAAGGGATGGGAGGGTCTCGGCACCCAACTAAGGATCTAGGTTCGAGCAGACTTGATAGACCATAAGGCCTAATCTGCTGGCAAATAGTATGTTAGTATGTTAGCCAGGATGTGAAAAATGACAACTGTACTGTTCACAAGGAGGTGTGGAAAAAAGCCAATGTTGAAAATCTGGGGTAAAAATATTGCAAATTTGTGAAGTTACTGACGTGCTGTAGAAACTGCGCATATGCTCATAAAACAGTAATTTTTGGATTTTTCCACCAAATTTGCAACATAGGCTTTTTGAGAGCCCACCTCATGAACACTGGCACTGTCATTTCATTAATCAGTCCCGAAAGGTGATTCTGCACAGTGACCGCGAATCACCTTTCGGGGCTGATTAATGCCATGACAGTGGCAAAATTCATGAGGAGGGGGTCCCAAAAAGCCCATGTTGAAAATTTGGTGCCAAAATTCCAAAAAATGCCTGATGGAGATTGGGCACCCTGTCAGCACACAATAAAAGGGGGGGGGGGTGACATGATGCCGATGGGGATAGGGCACCCCCATCAGCACACAGCAAAAGCTGGAGGGAGGTTACATAATGCCGATGGGGAATGGGCTCCCCCGTTGGCATTGTGACAGGCGGCGGCAGTCACTGCCGCCATGTTGTCTGCACATCGGGAGGCATGTTATGGTCACACTGCATGACAGTTTCACTCTCATTGCAGCGGACCTTTTCTCAGATCTGGTGGCTGCATTAGGTATGCAGGGTGTCAGCCCCTGCTTCTGGCTGATTGGGGAGGGACGCACCTACTGATGCATGCCCTGCATTCGCCCAACAGTGACCACGCCTCCAAATCTGCTAGTACCGCAGTATGTTGGCTGTGAATGCGTGTGAGCCGACATAAAAATGACTGCATTACGAGCGTGTGTTGCACAGTTTCCACTCACATGTGTAACTTTGCCAATTTTTAATATTTTCTCTCCAGATTTTCAACATTGCCATTTTTCACACCTCCTTATGAACAGTACAGCTGTCATTTTTGACATCCTTCCCAAAATGTGTTTTCACACCTGTGGCACAGAATGGCATGGTCGCTGTGGGAAATCAACTTTTGGGATAGAGTAACAAAATCACAGGGCCACTGTTAATGAGGGGAGGTCCCAAAATGCCCATGTTGAAAATTTGGTGAAAAAGTCCCAAAAATGATTGTGTTACAGGTGTGCGTTGCACAGTTTCTACACACACTCATAACGCCACCAATTTTTCATATTTACACTCCAGATTTTCAATAGTGCCATTTTTCCACACCTCTTCATGAACAGTGCAGCTATCATTTTTCACATCCTGCCCAAAATGTGTTTTCGTACCTGTGGAGCTGAATGGCACAGTCACTGTGTGGGATCATCTTTTGGCATTGAGTAACAAAATGATAGTGCCACTGTTCATTAGGTGGGGTCCCAAAAAGCCCATGTTGAAAATTTAGAGTGAAAAATACCAACAAACACCAGGGGCATTAGGGTTTCCAACTGTAACGCACCACCCTGTAGAGACTGACAGGCATCGGGGGAGTGACTTGGGGTTGTCGGCCTTAGTGCTCATGCCATTCCACCCCCATCCTGCAACCAGTGACAAGCATTGAGGTCTTCCTTTGGGTCTTCAGCCCTAACGTTCACCCCATTCTCCTCTACTGCACCCATCTCAGCTTATTTCCTCATGGAATGGGGTGAACATAAGGGCCAAAGACCCCAAAGCACACCGCAACACCTGTCAGTGTCTGCGGGGTGGAGTGAGGTGGAATGGCATGAGCGTTATAGCCGACAACCCAAAGGCACATCCCCAAACCCCTGTCAGTCTCTGCAGGGTGGGGGTTGGGGTTGGCGTTAGTTTAATACTTCACTGCCATTCCTATTATTCATCTCTCTCTAACTCCTGCACTATCAATGCCAATATCAGCAAGTAAACATTCGGCATTGACAAATGCTTGTCTTTTTTTCTTACTCCCTGTCCTTAGCACAATACTTATTGTGATATTTCTGCAATTGCTGAGCTGTAGGTGTGGTTAAGGGCTGCTGAATATGTTAAAATTTCAGTGACTGCTATTGCTTCAGCTGGTGTTTTCTAAAAAAAAAGAACAAAGAGTGAGAATTAAAAAATATCACCTTGAATTTATTTAGTCCTGCTCTTTTTTTTACCCTAAAATTAAACTATTGAAGTTTCTGTTTATTTCAGAAAACAAAGATCATGTTTCTACAATCCCCCCCCCCCCCCAACACTCACACTCTCTGTAGTTTCCTGTCATCTATTGCTCTAGGGTGTTGGACAGATCTTTTTATGTATAAGCCAGGAAAGTACTTAGCAGCTATCTCCCGGATGCAGGAAGTCAAAGTACACCAGTGCTCAGGAAGTGGCAAGGTCAGTTCAATGCCCCATATCTCACAGACTGAGATAAAGGTAAAGTGGTTGTCAGCATCTTTAATTATCACTCTGCACAAGTGACACTGCAGAAAACTGGAAAGGAACGAATGCCTTTTTGCAGATGATACCAACATCTGTAATAGGGAGGACACTCAAGAGGGGGTTGAGAGAATGTGCAAGGATTTGGGAAAACTCGAAGAGTGGTCAGGAGCATGGCACTTAGGATTCAATGCCAGAAAGTGCAAAGTCATGTACCTAGGGTATAGAAACCCAGGAGTGGAGTATAAAAACAAAGACAATGACCTGCGGGGTACCGCAGAGCTCTCTTCTGGGGCCGGTGCTGTTCGTCCTAATCATCAGGGATCTACACCATAACATCAGTAGTTGATTAGTGAAATTTGCAGACAATGTCAAACTGTGTGTGTGTGGGGGGCAATGGATACTATAGATAATATCAGTAAGCTTAGGATAGACCTAGGAAGAATAGAGAAATTGGCAGTTGTCAATGGTATGATGTTCAGTATGGAGAAATGTACTCTTACACATGGGGGAAAAATGAAAGACAGGAATACTACATAAACAACACTGCACTCAGTAAAGTGACAGCGGAAAAAGACTTTGGCATATATGTAGATCAGAATATGAACTTTAGGGAACGTTGTGCAAAAGTTATCCAGAAAGCAAACTATGTGCTCAGAAATAGAAGAAGAACCTTTGTGAATTGCTCTGCCTCCTGCATAATGTCCCTGTACCTGTCATTCATAAGGGCACACTTACATTATGGATCCCCATTGTGGAGCCCCTGTTTGAGGGGAGAGGTGGAACGAGTGGAGGGTGTCCAGCGCAGAACAACCAAAATAATTGGGGGATTAAGGGGTCTACAGTATGATGATAGACAAAACTGACTGGGTTTGTATAGCCTGGAGCTGAGAAGGATTAGGGGAGATCTGATGACCATGTACAAAATTGTGCATGACGATGAATTACTAAAACAGCTAGGAGTAGAGATAGAGGCTAAACCTACTAAACTGAGAGGGCATAAGTTACAGACTGGAATAGAAAATACTGAAAAATATAGGAGATATAATTTTTTTACACATCAAACTGCTAGTCAGTGGAACAAGCTACCCATAGAAATAGTGGAAAGTTGGAGCCATAGTAATTTTAAGAAAAGACTGGATGTGTGGTTGCTAAAAGGAGGAACGACTTGGACCCACTGATGCAGGTGGATGGTATCAGTGGGCTAAATAGCCTTCTTCCATCCATTTCCCAGTGTGATAACCCAGTATGATGATGACAGAAAAAGACCAGAAGTCCATTCAGTCTTCTTGAGTTCCTTATAATCTCTGGAAGCTATTGTTCCTCCAGGGTACTAACCCTCCCTGTCCTCTCCCCCACTTCTCCTGCTTGATTCTCTTGTTTGGAGCGATCACTATACCCTTTATTCTATCCCAACCCTGGTTGAATCTCTTTAATGTTTTTGGACCCACCAGCTTGGCTGACAGACTGTTCCATGGTCCCACCACCCCTTCAGTAAAGTAGTACTTCCTCACACCCCTCCAGAACCTCCCTCCAGTTATTTTTCACTCGTGTCCATGAGACCGCAAGTTAGAGTTCAGGCTAGATAGTTCCCCGCAGTTCAGTTTTTAATTCCTTTAACAAACTTGCGGGTCTAAATCATATCTCCCTTCTCCCTTCTGGTCTCCATTGTGGAACAGTTCTGACCTGTTTCTGCACTCAAGTGGGCATTTTTGTCTGGTGCAGACTGGTGGTGGCTAGCCCCCAAGTTAATTACACTGCTCAAAATGTAGTTTGCACTCTATGCGTTTAAATGAGGAGACCGAACCAATAAAGTCTTGTTTCTCAGAATTTAATTTTCCAATCCAAGAAAAAATTTGGTACGCATACAGGCAGACGGTCTGAGCTGACTTTAACAATGTCAATTTACCCCAGCACTTTGCCTTCTAACCAAGGCTTCATGAGTACAAGAGAGGAGTCTCTTTCAAATGAAAAAGAGCACCAGGTGAGATCCATTTCTTGGGGTGGATTGGACTCATTCATTATCACAACCGATACTCGCAAGTCTAACATTCGCATTGGTGGCCACCAGATACCTACCTCATTTTGCCCATATTTGATGGATGCTCCAGTATCATCCCTTCTAAACTCTGGATGGTTTATCTCTCATGCTCAACTACAGGGTAAGTTTTCTATCCTGGTTTTCTGCATGTTTAAATATTGGCAACTTACCAATGCCATAACAGCTGCCCAAGGCCCTAACCCCTTTGGTACTGGCAAAGATGATATTCTACCCCAACTCATTCTGCTTGCCTGCCAGCCTCACCCGGTTGCTGAGCTTTATTCTTTTTTTGCAAACAGTTGATCCTTCTGCTCTAAATGGTATATGTTTCTACTGGCAGCAAACCTTTAGTTGGAACGTTGATAGTTCAAGATGGTGAACTATATGGTGGAACCTTTATAAATATATTAAGTGGGACAAATATAGATGGACCCAGTTTCGTATCTTGCATTTTCTATTACACTCCCTACAAACGTTTCATGATGAAGAGGTCTGAATCCCCACTATGCGCCCGATGTGGCCTTGCTACTGGCCGCTTGTTTCATATGTTATGGGATTGCCCCAAAGTGGCCCCTTTTTGGTCCCAAATCAAGGCCTTGTTGGACCCGCTCCTTGGGCTAGAGGAAGCCTTTATACCTGACATTTGCCTGGTAGGGGACTATCCCCCTGCTTTTATCAGCTAATGCAGGGCTCACATGGCCCTGATCTCTGCAGTGGCTAAAGTTATCATCCTGAGGTACTGGATGCCACCCTTTCGAGAATGATATTCTGAGATTCTGCAAGCTCTGGCATTGGAAAAGCAACTTATAGACAGAATGCATCTGAATCTCCAGCACTATCAACAACGTTGGGAAACCTTGTAATCCCTTTTAGCCATCCACGTAGTTTCCCAATAATTTGCTATTTCAGACCTCCCCCTGGTTGCTTTTCTTTCCTTATTTTTTCTTGCCATGACATTTGAGTACTCTGGCAGAGGGTGGGAGGAGGGGGTTG
The DNA here is from genome assembly GCA_016271365.2 of Neoceratodus forsteri. NCBI lineage: Eukaryota > Metazoa > Chordata > Ceratodontiformes > Ceratodontidae > Neoceratodus > Neoceratodus forsteri. Next base: position 239,127,005 of record JADMNL010000026.1, read on the forward strand.
TACGTGGGTTGTTTGCTGTTTATGTTGTTCGTGTTTTTATTCCATAGTTGCTGTCCATATCATATTAATGTTAGGTATTCTTCCACTGTTCTAAGATTTTGTATTATTCTGGTTGTAACTTCAAGGGACAATAAATGTTAAAAATTATAGAAAAAAAAAGAATTTCTCATACTGTTTACAACCCTAGATATTTTCTTTACACCCCTCCGCATTGAAGGTAGTCATCACCATACACACCAACACCCCATCAGCAACATGTGTGCTCAGTCTACATCACATAATACAGTAGTGCTGCCACCACAATCTGGTTCTGGCAATGAATGAACCACAATCCACTCAATAGGAACAAGCATCCACATTGTCCCCACAGTACACAGAAGTCCGAGCACATGCCACTAGACTGAATGAAGCATCTTGCTGGTCATTCAACATAGAGTTTTCTCAATGTCAGCCACCACTTGGGGAGAGATTGATGATGAGTTTGTCTAGTCATGCCTTTCTGGACTTTAGCATACTGATTGGGCAAGGAGACAAGTCAGTCCTATAGAGTAGTTAGTGGTTCATGCATACCTCTCAACTGTCACACATTATGAGGTACGTCACTCATTTTACCTCTCAGAAACCCTCTGTCTCACATGGAACAGGTAATATTCCACACTGCACACTGAAACTTCAATGCAGAAATTCATAATAATATATGATACTCATTATCAGCAAACATGAATAACATAAGTGCACAGATTTCGACTGTGTTCTGAGCTTGCAATGTCATTATGTTTGCTTGCACGCATGTGCAAGAAACATAGTGCCATTATCCAAGTTTTCTGAGTTGTGTCGCCCCCTCTTCCAATTCAGTCAGTGTGTTGGCAGGCACGGCCCCAGTCCTCCAATGCATGCTGGAGCTGTCTATGACAGCTCTAAAATGCAGTGGCGTACAGTTGAAAGGGAGAGCTACACTTCAGTGAGCAGCGATCAGATATCGCCTGCTCATGCGCAGCTCCCCCTACACACACACACAAACACATGCACGCATACTGCGTACTGTCCCCCCCACGCACATACTGTATAGCCGACGGGGGTGCCCAATCCCCTGTCGGCTGTGCTGCGCTCCCCCCCAAAGCCTTCCACATGCCACGCTGGGTGCCCACACCAGCGTGACAACTCATGGTATAGCCAGCGGGGTGCCCAATCCCCATCAGCTCCATACCCCCAACCAGCCATCCTTGTGCCACGCTGGAGCCCACCCCAGCATGGCAAAGCGTCCCAGTCGTCATTTAAAAAAAAAAACAACCTGTAAAGAAAAAATGGTCCACGCAGTCTCCCTCCCCCCACCCCTCCACCCCATACTTACCTCCGGAGCCGGCGTGACGATCATCGGTGGACTGGAAATATGCCTGCACTCTTCAAAGCCGACCGCGAAGTGAGGAAATGCAGGTAAGCTGTATAATGGGATAGATAGGGTTTTTTCAACTTTGTTGCATATCTCAGGCATTTTTTGGAATTTTTGCACCAAATTTTCAACATGGGGTTTTTGGGACCCCTTCTCATGAATGCTGTCACTGTCATGGCGTTATTTGGGCGCGAAGGGTGATTTCTCAGTCTCTGCGCGAAATCACCTTTCGGGACCGATTAACGAAAAGACACTGCCAGTGTTCATAAAGTGGGCTCTCAAGAAGCCTATTTTGAAAATTTGGTGGAAAAATTCCAAAAAATTACTGTTTTTCGAGTGTGCTTTGCGCAGTTCTTACGCACGCTTGTAAGTTCGCGAATTTTCAATATTTTCACTCCACATTTTCAACATTGCCATTTTACCACACCTTCTTATGAGTAGTACAGCTGTCATTTTTCACATCTCACCCAAAAAGTATTTCTGCCCATGTAGCGCACAATGGCGCGATCGATTGTCTTGAGAAATCAATGTATGGGACACATTAAGAAAATCACAGTGACACTGTTCATGAGCAGAGGTCTTAAAATGGCTATGTTGAAAATTTGGTGAAAAAATTCCTAAAAATGACTGTTTTACGATCGTGCGTTGTGCAGTTCCTATGCATGCTTGTAAGTTTTCGAATTTAATATTTTCACTCCAGATTTTCAACATTGCCATTTTATTACACTTCCTTATGAACAGTACAGCTGCCATTTTTCATATGTCACCCAAAATGTGTTTTCGCACATGTAACACACAATGGTGCTGTTGGTGTGCGAAAGCAATGTTTGGGACAGATTACGAAAATCACAGTTACACTGTTCATGAGCAGAGGTCTTAAAATGGCTATGCTGAAAATTTGGTGACAAAAGTCCATAAAATGACTGTGTTACCAGTGAGCATTGTGCAGTTTCCACGCACCCTCGTAAGTTCATGACTTTGTAATATTTTCAGTCCAGATTTTCACCAGTGGCATTTTTCCACACTTCCTTATGAACAGTACAGCTGTCATTTTTCACAACATGGCCGAAGTGTGTTTTCACACTTTCAGGGCAGAGATGCGTGGTCACTGTGGGAAATCATTGTTCGGGACAGATAAAGAAAATCACAGTGACACTGTTCATGATCGGAGGCACCAAAATCGTGAGTTGACAATCTGCTGTAAAAATCCCCAACCTAATTATATTACAGGTGTGCGTTGCACAGTTTCTATCTTTCATCGTGACTTCACCAGTTTTTAATATTTTTACTGCAGATTTGCAACATTGCCATTTTTACACCTCCCCATGAACAGTACAGCTGTCATTTTTACATCCTGTTCGAATGTTTTACACCTGTGGTGCTAAATGCCGTGAGTCGCTGTGCATAAGCAGCTTCGCTAACAAACTGATATTCCCCCTGTTCATGAGGTGGGGTCACAAAAAAAAAAATGTTGAAAATTTGGAGTGAAAATACCAATGAATGCCTGAAGTATTAGGGTTTCCAACCATAACGCCCAACCCTGTAGAGAATGACAGGCATCAGGGTGTGACTTGGGATTCTTGCCTGTAATGCTCATACCATTCCACACCCTGCAGCCAGTTAGAGGCATCGAGGTATGCCTTGGACTCTTCGGCCCCAAAGTTCACCCTATTCTCCTATATCGCACCCATCTCACCGTATTTCCTAATGGAATGGGGTGCGCATAAGACCAAAGACCAAAGGAACACCGTGACACTTGTCAGTGTCTGCAGGGTGGGGTGTGGTGAAATGGCGTGGCCGTTATGCCTGACGACCCAAAGGCACACCCCAATGCCTGTCACTCTCTGCAGGGTGGTGGTGGGGTTGGCTTCAATTCAATACTTCACTGCCATTCCTATTACGCAGCTCTGTAACTTCTACACTACCACTGCCAATGCCAGCAAGCAAACATTCGGCATTGACAAATGCTTGATTTTGATAATGTGTCACACATTTTGCCCATTTGTCACACGTACTGTCACACATTTGAATGATGAAAGGTTGAAAGGTATGGGTTCATGTGTTGCCAACACTGCATGGTGGGTGGGGCAGAAGTCATGGAATTGGGGATGTGGACTGTGATCTGTGTTGTTGGGGGGTATCGAGTGTGCACTTGCAGATTCTGAAAATACAGAACAGAAGCTCATAATAAAATGAATATTATCACATTGTGCTGATTATGAGCAACACTATTATGGACAACACCAGCTGAGGTATTCAAGCTGCTGTTGTTATGAACCACCGATGTAAGAGATAGCAGCATTGGAATCACTGATAGGGTATTTGTTTGGCTGTTGAGACAGCAAGTACATGGATTTTGGTAAAGTTATTCACTTGAGGTTGTTGACAGATTTCTGCTATATTGGTTATTTATTTACAGTAGTTAGTTATTTGAATTTTAGTAGCTGGATAGGCCCACTGAAACAAGTGTCCCTTTTTCGGGGTGACCTGAGGGAAAGGGTTACAAAGGAAGGAGCAGTGTTACATTAATTGAAAGCACACAGTAAGTGTACACAGACACTCTTTACAAAAACATACATAATAACAAAGTGCAGTAATACATAGGCAGTAAATTAAGTTATATCATCAGAACTATAGGGGTTTAGAGATATCAAATTATGCATAATATATAACATAGTATTATACATATTAACAGGCAGTGAGGTGAAGTCAGGAGAGGGAGGAGGTGAGGGGATGATAGAGTCACAGGGTAGGGATAAGGCGAGAGGATGGGAGAAAGCACAGGTTGGCAGGGGGATTAGGAGCAGTTACAGTTACACACAGGAGGTGGAAAGAAAGTTTCTTTGAAAAGTCTCTTGAACTGGGGAACAGTTTTACATGAAAGTAAACTGTGTGGGAGGTTGTTCCATTTATGAGATGCTGTGGAAGAGAAGGATCTCTTGCCTATGGCTAAGTGGGTTTTGGGGTGTGGTTAGTATAGGGAGGTGGGAGGATCTGAGTGTCCTAGTGAAGGATTTCAGCGAGATTATATTAGAGAGGATGGGTGGAGTGAGAAGGCGAATGAGTTTGAAGATAGTGCATAGTCCAAGAAATCCATTTTGACCTCAAAGGATGGCCAGCTTAAGGTGTTGACTACATCACAGCGGTGGGCCCAAGCTGGTGCTTTGGCTGCAAAGCACGTGATTCTGTGATAGGCCTGCTTAAGCCTGGCCAGAATAGAGGTCTTTTTTGGTTTTAGAACTTTATTTATGCTCCTCCTTGTCCCCATCGAACTCTCTCCAGTATCCTTCTAGGACCTCCGTCTCAACTTCCCGTCATGACCTGAACCTTCTCCAGCCCCCGGCACATTCCCCGGGTCTGATCCCTCAGAGGAAGGGCCGCCCTCACCCGGGGCACTCTTTCTACAGTATTAAGCTCTGGGCCGGGGAGGGTGGGGCATAGCGGAGAGGCAAGCCCGACTCTGGGAGTGTAGACAGTGGGTGGGAGGCACCTTCGCCTATCAGTGGGAGGAGGGGTATTTGCGTGAGTTCTGCCCCTGGCATGGCATACAATGGATGTCTGCGCTGGTCCGCCTGCTGACAACCTGCCATTGCCAGTCCCTTGCTACCTGCCCCCACTACAGAATGAGTCCCCCAGCCTCCTCTAGGTGACAGTACCGAGCATGGGTCCCCCTGGATCCCACCCCAGGAGAAGAGAGCAGTCCTCCGGAAGCTCGATCTTCTCCTCCCCTGCCGACCCCTGGTGGCCCTGGCTCGCTCCCGAACCCGAATCGCCGTTGTGGTGTGAGGTGTGGTGTCCAGCGCCTCAACCCTCAGCACCACTGGGCCAGCATAGAATAGAGGTCTTGAGTGAATTATTGGGTCCCCATAGAATAGCCCTGGAGGAAGACTGGCTGAGGCAATAGTCTTCTGAGCATGGGGTGTGAGGTAGGGGATGTCACAAATGCACTCCACAGGTCAGGTCCTCTGCTCCTACAGTGCCAAACCTTAAAGTGCAATGTGTGAACAGGAGACAAACAGGGTAACCTTCCTGTCTGTTTTGAGTCCTAAACACCTACCAGTCTCAAGTCCTGAGGTCGAATATGGACCCTTTTTCGCTAGCACGCCCAGGTAACAGGATCAAATATCACACCCTCTTTGGGTAAATGTAGTGCAATACTTAACCCAGCAGGCACTCAACCTGGTTCACAATTTCTCTTTTGACTCAATTGAGACCTAGGTATTTTCTTACCTTGTTGCAAAATGGTAACACACTATAAGCCCTTAACAGTTCTGTTAGACCTCTCAATGACTGTTCCAGCATTCGCAATCAAAATAAGAAAAGACTCAGGCAGCATTAAGGACACCAAAAAAAATTACTAAAATTAAAAATGGTAAATAAATGCAAAACACAGAAAAAATATATATTAATAGTTACAGTCAAAAGAAATGGAGATTACAAAAACAAAATGCTTTGTAACTGAATTTCTAGTTCTAACTCAGTTTTCAGTTGGGTATTACCTATTCTTGGCAGAAGTGCCCTTAAGTCCAGAACACAAGTGTGTGTTCTCTTTCAAAGTTGGAATAAGAGTGAGCCACAGTCCCCTCAGACAGCTTGGCAATATTGAAAGTTAATCTCCCAACCTTCTTGTGATGTCACAGCATATGAGGTCACTGCTAGTCCTGTAATTACTTTGTAACATGACCAAGTATACCCAAAGGGTGTCATTTTACTGCTTGCTTGAAATCTGCAAAGATAACAATATTAAATTATAACAGTCTCTTTCCTCATCAGCATTTCCCCTTTGATCTTCAGACAATTTCCTGATGAACTATTTTACATAGCTGATTAAAACTTGACATAGCTCTGCCAAAAAGGACAGCTTCTCCTTTGGTATGTCATAAAATGCAGAATTCACGGCAGCATCCAGTGATCAAAGACTTGGTTTTCTGAGAATAGGACTTTTACAACTTCCACACAGGATTTTGTCAGGCATGTGTTAGATTATTTGAAGCTAGCTGTTTCCTTCCACTCAGAGAGAACAGTTCATTTTCAAAAATCTAATGTCCCAGAGTGCCTTGCTCTGGCTGCCATATTTTCGCAGCAGACATTCAAAGAACATATATTTATATCACAAATATAGTCATAACTAGTAGAAGGTTAACATGTCATAGGGGGCAGCATGGTATAGGAGGCCAAGTTTTTGATTGGTAGCCATAATAACAGTTGATGCCTACGATTCAAGGGATAGATGCTCATCTAGAGTCATGCTCAGATATTTGAAGGAGGTCACTCCTTCTGGTGGCACACCAGAGGAGGTAAGGAGTACCAGAGGAGGCTGGGAAGTTATATCAAAGGAGGTATGACAGAACAACATGATTTTCGTTTTCTTTGTGTTAGTCACCAACAAGTTATCCTTGAACATGGTTTCCAGCTGCTGGAAGTCATTTTCCAGGTCAGACTTAATGGAGGAGATGTCTGTGCTGAATCTGTATAGTATGGCATTGTCTGAGTAGAGCTGAACTGATGCCCCACTACAATTCAGCAGTAGTTCATTGATGAAGATGAAGAATAATAGAGGCCCAAGGATTGATCCCTGGGGGAACCCGTCCATGACTGGAGATAAGGAGGAGAAGGCACCAACACATTTGACACACTGAAGTCAGTTTGATAAGTAGTTGGTGAACCAGGTTAGGGAGTTTGAGTCAAGGCCAAGGCAATGGAGCTTGGAGATGAGGAGTTAGTGGTTTACAAGATTGAAGGCCTTTGTGAAGTCTATGAAGACGGCCCCAGTGGCACAGCCTTGATCCATAGCCTGAAAGATGTTTGAGGTGACCCTTAGAAGGGCAGATTCGGTCCCATGCGATTTCTGAAAGCCATGTTGATGTATGCTAAGGGCATCGGTCTGCTCAAGAAAGGAGTAGAGTTTACTGTATAATATTCTTTCCAGAATTTTAGAAATACGACATAATATGGATATAGGTCTATAGTTCTCAATGAGGTTAGTCGGGCCATTTTTGTGAACTAGGGCAACAATCTCAGTTTTCTATTTGTCTGGGATGGACTGTGTAAGGAAGAATTTATTAAGTAACAATGAGATTGGATAAGTAAGCACGGGGGCTCCTACTCTGAGGAATTTAGGCAGCAGGGAGTCGAATCCTGGAGAGCTATTGAGATTGAGTTATAGTCATGTGTTATACTTTGAAAATAAAACAATACTTATATGGTATATGGGGGGAAAGAGAGAGAGCACCAGGACCAGTGAGCATGTGATGAAGCTAGAGGGGAGGAATGTAAGAGGGATGTGAGCAAGTACTACTTCACTAAAAGGGTGGCAGATGCCTGAAACTGACTGCCAGTAACAGTGAGGTTGTAGCCTGGGTAAAACATTGCCTGGACAACAGGACGCAGACAGTAATAGTAAATGGAGTCCACTCTGAAGAAAGGGGGGTTACTAGTGGGGTACCGCAGGGTTCAGGATCGGGGCCAGTCCTCTTTAATGTCTTTATAGATGACATTGCAGAAGGACTGGAAGGAAACGCATGCCTCTTTGCAGACAACACAACGATCTGCAACAGGGTTGATATACAAGGTGGGATGGAAAGGATGAAAAGGGACTTGGCAAGGTTGGAGGAATGGTCATAAGTATGGCAGCTTGGATTCAATGCAAAGTACAAAGTAAAGCACCTGGGAAACAAAAACCCAGGGGAGGAGTAACAATGTGGGGGGGAAGGTACTAACAACAAAAAAAAATGGAAAGGGACCTGGGGGTAGTCATATCAGATAACCTAAAGGTAGGCAAACAATGTGAGAAGGCAGTAAGGAGGGCTGGGGGCATACTGGGATGAATAGGGAGAGGCATCACCAGTTGAAAACAGGAAGGTGTTATCTCTCTGTACAGACAGTTGGTAAGACCCCATCTGGAATACTGTGTGCAGTTCTGGAGACCCCATCTCCGCAAGGACATAGACAGGATGGAGGCAGTCCAGAGGAGGGCAACTAAAATGGTGTAGAGTTTGCACCTGAAGCCATATGAAGAGAGACTAAAGGAGCTTAATATGTATACCCTCGAGGAAATGAGGGAGAGGGGGGACATGATAAAAACATTTAAGTACTTAAAGGGAATCAACAAAGTCCAAGAGGGTAGCATCTTTCAGAAAAAGAGATGTGCAAGAACAAGGGGCACAATTTGAAGATAGTGGGGGGATAGCTTAGAAGTAACATAAGGAAGTATTTTTCATGGACAGGGTGGTGGATGCATGGAACTGCCTACCTGAGGAGGTCATGGGGTCAAAAACAGTGGGGGAATTCAAGAATGCATGGGTCAGACATAAATCAGTTCTTGTGGGGGGTAGGAGGAAGCAGGCTGTTAGTTACAGTAAGTAGGCTCTAAAGCTTATCCAATAGGTGGGGAAATGGGCAGACTTGGGGGTCAAACCGTCCTTATCTGCCGTCAAAGTCTATGTTTCCATGTTTTATGTTTCTATGTGATGGAAGCAAAAACAGTGGATGGTTTTAAGCATGTCTTGGACAGACATGGAGGAATATAAATAAATAGGTGGTGGTGGCGGGGGATGGGGAGGTCGCCGGAGATTAGTTAGGGTCTGCAGAGACAGATTTGGCAGGGAACATCTGGGCAGACTGGTTGGGCCAAGCAGTCCTTTTCTGCCAACAAATTCTGTTTCTGTTTTATTTCATTAGTTTACCAGGTAAAATGAGATGTTTAGCCGTATTGGTCCTTGGAAAACAGGAGTCACTGAAAGATTTGATACCTTTTATTGTAGCAACATACAGTATGTCTTGTACAAAGATGGTATAGTACATTAGCTTTCAGGGTCTTATAAGTCCCTTCTTCACCTGAAGAAGGGACCTGTGAGGTTAGAAAGCTTGTGTGCTGTACCATCTTCGTACAAGACATATGCTCGACATTACTTTACCGAGTAAGACATATTGGGCCCCATTTTTAAGGTTGGCCTCTAGTGCCTTATTCTCAATAGTGGTGCGCTGAGGTAGCGCATGACCAGCCTGAGGTACATATTAGCCCAGTTTTCACTAGCCATTTCTACACTGGTGTAGCTGGCTTGGAGAACCACATTTGTGAGTGTCATCTGTTCAGGTATCAAACTAAGGTGGCTTTTATGCTCACCACCTAGACAAAGGAGCTGAACTGGTGTGGGTGTTTTCCTTTTTTATACTTGTTTTATTTAGGTACACAAAAATCATGTACAACCAAATATAATACTTTTGTTTCAGATATTCGCATCCATACCGCATGATCAATGCATACTGTAACATCTATTGCTCTTTTTACAACTTTTACAGCATGCAACAAATCTAAAAACATAGTACAAACTACTCTAACCATAATATACATGTAATCCCTTGTTACCCGGGGTTACTAGAATCCCAGTAAGACCTAGTGGTAGGCAGGGAAGGCAGCTTGTGAAACTCCAGTTAAATGGGTTTCACACTGTCTCACTCTGTTCTCAGTCTCAGCTGAGACTGAGAGATGACATCACCATAGAACTGTCGCAGCTGCATAAGCCACATTGGAATCTGCAGCACAGGGAGTGAGATAGAACGTTGGGAGTTTTCAAAGCCAGGCTTCTGTTTGTTTTGAAGCAAGAAGGAAGTCTCCTATTTACTGTCAAGCAGGAAGGGAGTTTTCTGTTTACCTCCTTGGGAGAAGGAAGTCTCCTGTTTACCTTTTGTAAAGAGAAGGTCAGTGTCCAGTTTTAAGTGGTGGAGACTGCTGTCCAGGTCTCAGTGCCCCCTCCCTCCGGGGGGGAGAAGTAAAGTATCCCTCTGTGGATTCCAGGGGCAATCCTCTAATTTCTACTACAGGAAGAAAGCTGCCTTTTTACAGTTTCTGTTTTTGGTCTGATAAAAGTGAAAGAAGTTGTACTTCGCCTGTGGGGCACCTGCAACAAAAGGGTGAGTGTTTTGCTCTAATTTGAGAAGGCAAACAATATGTTTCTTCAGTTTGGAAAATGTGAAGAAAGCTGGGATGTGAACTACTATTTGGGAGGCCTATTGCACTAGGACAAACAAATGGAGTAGTGAAAAAATCTAAAGTCTTTATGGATTCAAGTAATGTTGTAGAGGGGGTGCTACAGGTCATCCACCGTTTAATCTACATTTCGAAGTTTTAGTTTCTGTTTGTCCAGAGAAATGGCCGGGTATGGCCTGTGGGAGCTGGAGGTGGGCAAACCCCCCATCTTTAGTAACCAGGTCCACCTCTATGGATTTCTTCTGTGATTGCTACTTGCCTCATGCGCCTGGCCAATGATGAGGTAGGTACCCAGACGAAGGTCACAAATTGGAAAATCTCTCTAGAAGTCACAGACTCTAAGTGGTGTGGGGAGCCACAACTTGGGAAAAGAATTCTCCTTGTTTGATGGGAGTCCGAAGGAAGTAAGAGGAAAATTTCTCTAGGGGTCGCAGACTCTAAGTGGTGTGGGGAGCCACAACAAGTAAAATTTGGGTTTGTCCTTTAAATGGACCGTCAGTCAACTGGCCGGCAGGGGAGCTGGGCCAGTCGGGCTGTGTATCCAAAGCGCATGCAAGTCTGGGCTGTGTGCCTGGTGGGTCCAGAGCCTGAAATTAGTAGAAATGGGTTCATTCTTTAAGTGGACCACCTGGTAGTCTCCAATCTGCATTATCAGTAAACGTAGCCCCTTGGGGGTCCATCTATGCTTTGTTGTGTTCAGCTAGTTATGAATAAAAGCCACACTGAAAAATCCCAATCCTGGTTCTGGACATTACAGTTATTGCTTCCTGTGTTCGGATTTACTTGGGTGCCCCTGTGCAGAGTAGCCAAACCTAGGTCCCCTTGTGCCAGGTAACCTCATCCTCCCCGAACCCAGGTCCCCACCAGGTATTGCTGCCAACGCCAACAGCATGCCACCTGTCGTTTTAGTAAAAAGGCAGGGGTGAGGGGTTACATACACAGCAAGTGTCAGGTTTCCAAGTACTAATAAAAAGTGCCCCCCCGCCATTACAAGAATGATCAAATTCCAGCTTTCAGGTGAAAGAAGAAATATTACCCCACATCATATTAGTCAAGTGTCTTACTGTTTCCCTTCATAGAGAAGCCATCTGGCCCACCTATTTTGGTATAGGTGAAACTGTTGCTTGAGGTTAAACGCTAATTTCTCAAGCCTATGAATACCCTCCACCATGTTAAGCCACTCTGACAGCTCAGGTGGATCTAATTGTAACCATCTTTTAGTGATAGCTTTAAGAGCGACAGTTACTAATATCAACCAGAGGTATTTCGCCTCCCTGCCTCGGATGTCATGTGGTACAATACCCAAAATTAGGTGTCCCAGGCCCAAAGGAGTCTGAACATCAAAAATCTGGGTCATATGTCGAATAACCACAGACCAAAAGGGCTCAATACCTGCGCAGGACCAGAAGATATGGGCCTGGGACGTATGTCCCTCCCCACATCTGCACCAGCAATCTGGTCGAGCTCCTGAATTCCCATGAGCAGTCTGTACTCGACTGAAAATAAACAAATCTTTACCTTCCAGCCAAACTTTCACCACATTGGCAAGAATAAAATGCTCCAGTTACTCCTCCATATTAGAGACCACTGTAGGTCCGTGAGAGGGACCCCAGGTCCCGTTCCCATTTATGTTTAATATACTGGGAGGAAAAGCGAGATCAGAGATATAATTAGCAAATATTAATGATATAGCATGTGTAGCAGTGAGTGAGCTCCAAATTCTCTGAAATGGGATGTTATCAAAACCTTCCTGTATCCCTGGGACTTGTTCCCTTATCTGTGTGAGCAAAAAGTTCCTTAGCTGGTAGTACCTAAGCCTATCGGCCAGGTCCAACCAGAACTTTTGTTGCACCACCTCAAAAGGGAGCACTGTGGTACCCGAAAGTAGCTGGAATGGGGAATGTAAACCTCTCCTGGATTGTCTCACGTACCATCTATCGTGCATTGCCAGGGCAAACTGAGGGTCGTACTCCCACCAGCAGAACCTCCAGAGTTGCTTCTTGGTGTTACCCCTTCTAGTCCCACTCTGCCAGCCCTCCAAAACCACCATAGTGCCCGTATATCCCCCTGCACCCATGAATCTTCCATCCCTGAACAATAGGGCTTGAATAGAAGGATCCCTCTGCTCCCAAAGATCTATCCTTTTCCAATGTGAATGTAGTTTGGATTTCCCCAAGGAAGCGCAACCCTCATCAGGGCCGCCGCCCAGTATCCATGTAAATGGGGGAAGGACATTCCTCCTGAGTCTTTTGTAAGGAATAGTAGCTCTCTTCTCACTCTAGGTCTCATAGAGCCCCACAAAAAGGCAAAGAACATGCCCTGCCAGGCCTCTAGTTCTCTCTGGGGAACAATACATGGGACACATTGAAATAAATAAAGAAAAAGAGGCAGGGCGTTCATCTTTAAGGCTTGAATTTTGGCATGTAATGAGAGTGGTAACAATGCCCATCATTTAAAATCAGCCTGCAATTGCTTGACCAGTGAAGGGTAGTTTAGTTCAGATAGTTGCAATGTCTCCGTCCCTACCTTAATCCCAAGGTACTTCATGGCGACCATATCCCACTTCATTAGAAAACTTTGCCTAACCTCTGTGGTTGGTGTGTAATGGAAATATAGAACCTCTGTTTTGCCCTTATTTAATGTATATCCCGAGAGTAAGGAGAATTCCTCAATCTGCTGGAATACTTCAGGAAGAGAGGCCCCAGGCTCTGACAGGTATAAGAGAACATTGTTGGCATATAGTGCCAACTTTTGCTCTTGGTTCCCCAATTTAATCCCCTCACCTCTGGATTCTGCCTTATGCTTTGGGCTAGTGGCTCTATGTATAGAGCAAATAATAATGGTGACAAAGGGCATCCCTGTCTAGTTCCCTAACCCAGGTCGAAAGCACTAGAAACATGGCCGTTTACCCGAATATACACATATGGGGTCTTGTAAAGTCTGAACAGTGCCGAGATAAACTCCCGTGGAACCCAAACCAGGAAAGGACCCCCCACAAAAAGTGCCATGATACTTTATCATATGCCTTTTGGCATCGAGACTCATAAGGAGGGCAGGGGATGATGTCTTGTTAATGTGATCAATAACATGGGTTGTTCTTTGTAGGCTGTCCTGAGCTTGTCTGCCTAGGACAAAGCCAATTTGGTCCATATGAATCAAACTAGGCAAAAATTACTGTATGTGATGAGCCATAATTGATGTCAAGATTTTATAATCTGTATTCAAGAGGGAGATCAGATGGTAAGAGGCACATCTAGTGGGGTCCTTTCCTGGCTTAGGCAACACTGAGATCACTGCCCTAGTCCACAAAGATGGGGCCTGCTCCCCCTACCTCAGCACCCCTCAATATACCCCCAGTAATAAGGGCTGTACTAACTCTCCAAAAGTTTTATAAAATTTGGTGGGCAGGCCGTCCGATCCCGGGCATTTCCCAGTTTTAAGTCCACTAATTTCCATCTTTATTGCCGCCTCTGACACGGGCAAGAGCAAAGCTTCACCCCGTCCCCGTGATAGGCCTGGAAATTGCAATTTAGCTAAGAACTCCTGGTCCTTGTCTCATCTGGAACTGTGTCTTGGGTATATAACTTAGTATAGTATGACTTGAAGGCATCAGTTATATCCTGAACCCCATGTACCAGTCAGCCCCGTACTGGGTGCCATATAGCTGATATTGTGGCCCTAGCCCATTGGACCCATAATCGACTGGCCAATAAGCGGAGAGACCTAGGACCCTCCTCGTAGTACCTCTGACAGAAAGAGGAGTTTTTGCTCCATTTGGTAGTCTAACAAATCTCCTAACTCCTTTTTGAGGACCTTAAGTTGTTTTATGCGGCCTTTGTCAACCTTCACTTTTTGTTGGTTTTCTAGCTTTGAATCTGAGTTACTAATCTAGATCTCCTTTCTTCCCTGTCTTGTTTCTTCCTTGTTGCTATTTCAATAAACTTGCCACGTATTACCGCTTTGGCTGTATCCCACCTAATTGCTTGGGATATAGCCCGCTCGGGGTTTTCCTCTAAAAAGGTAGTGTAAGTCTCCTCAACAGCCTCCCACACCCCCTGGTCCCGAAGCAAAGAAACATTAAGGTGCCAAAAGGTATTTCTACAAATGTCTCCTAAGTCCAGTCGCATGAACAGGGGTCCATGGTCAGATAACATAAAATCCCCTATCCAGACATCCTGCACTCTATGCATCTCCTCCCCCGGGACCAGAAAATAATCCAGATGGGAGTACATCTGGTGGGCAGCCGAAAAGAAAGTATAATCTCTTCTCATCCATGCAGATGCCTCCAAACATCAGTTAACCCAACTCTCCTACCAACTTTTGGACCCTCCTTGCCACCCTATGTATTGCTCTCAGGATTTGGGAAGTCGTGTCTAGCTGAGGGTTAAAAGACAGGTTCAAATAGCCAACACGTAAAATCACCCCTTCCCCAGTCCTGCAAAGTAATCAAAAAGGAACGGTAGTCTTGAAAGGTTGATCCCGGTGGAAAATACACTGAGGCCAAGGTAATGACCATTCCCCTAAACTTCCCCTTCAAAAGAGCATAATGGCATTTTTATAGGAAGCTGCCACGATATCCTTAAACCTAAATTTCAGCAACTTGGCATGCTCTTGCACTAATAAATGCGTCTCTTGTAGATACAAAAAGTCAGCAGAGGTCTTCCTTAGATAGCTCAGTACTTTGCTTCTTTTAACCAGATTAGTGAGACCATTAACATTGTATGAGCATATAACAGTACCTGACCTAGCCATTTTACTGTGGGGTTGCCATTATCCAATAACATTTAAACCTGAGTGTTCCATATCAGAACTCACATTCATTCTTCTGTGTCATACATTTTAAAATCCTTCTTGTGCCACTTAACACCTGGTTACAACATATAAAACTATTTAGAAAAATTACATAAGAGCCAACAGGGCTATTAACAACCAACTCCTGAACGACTTCCAAGGTTGAAAATCCATAAAAATTGATCTTTTTACTCGCAAGGAAAGGTATAGGTTGCCCCAACCAGAGGCCCCCTCCTCGAGCTTCACTGTACAGTACTCCATTTTGTGCAATTCCCGGTAGTTGCCTCTAGGACCCCAGATGTTATTTAGGGGTTCTTCTAAGCAGTACTAGGCCCCTTGGGTGCACTATGACTGGTCACTTTATATTGCACTGAAAATGAAAAGTGTATCGATAGATGAAATTTAGTGCTTCACAGAGTCTCCTCCCATTTCAACCCTGACCCGACTTTTTAAATTAAAACTCCCAAACAGATGGTAGAGGGAATGAGGTAGCAGCTGCCCCGGGATCCTAACAACCAGCAAAGAGCCCATGAGAGGAAAGGTCTGTTATCCCCCAACCAGCAAGCCCCTCCACCAGGTAGCCACTAGGTCAAGGAACAGCACATGTATGATAGTCAGCTTTTGGTATCTAAAACCTTCCTCACGAGGTGCCCCATAACTTCAATCTATTTAACAGGTTCAGGGACCACTAGACCCCAATACTTTGTTCTGTCAGCATATACTGCCGACCGGGCAGCGACATCCACCAAGGAAATAGCCAGCCCTATATATCTTAGGGACTGACCCATCAGCCTTACTTAGCCTTCATAGCTTAGCACCATCAAGCAGAGGTCCTCCACCCCCCCCCAGGAGTCACAAGAACCCCCCACGGCAGGGCTAAGGTACCCCCCATGTACGTTGCCCAACTATCTCCATCTGGCTGCATTAAAAAGGTGACCATTATGTTGTGGAGCTAGGCTGCCTCCTCGGCAGACGATCACTGTCTTTAAGTATCTGGGTGCACCCAGTTACTATCATGCTGCCTTGCTCCCGGGCCCCCGATCCAAGTGGCAGCCGGTCAGGAAAGGGACCCCAGGCCCTCCAGCCCTTGCCCCAGTGGTCCCCCAAATAGCTACCCCCTGTCCCACTTGTATCTGCTCCCTTGTATAGATCAGGATCTGTGTCTCATCCTTTCAAAAGGTATGTAAAGTAAAAGTACCATACAAAACAGCGAGTCTCTTTTCTTTGAGTCTTGCCACCTGCATATATCCCATTCCCCCATTGTCAGTCTGTACAGTGTCTTATTTCTGAGCCCAGTATACTTGCATATTTCTTCAGGAAGGGCCCATCTCCACTGAGGAGGTTTCAGGTTCAGCCCCAATCCTGGGCTGCATTGCGGGAGCATCAGGGCCGCGATTACGTCATGCTGGGCTCTTCTTTGCCCACAACGAGTCCCAAAAACTGCTTGAGTTTTCCCTTATTCTCTGCCTTTTTTCTCCCACCATTGTCCAGTTTTGCCTGCTCAGTTTCTGCTGATTTTGGCCAAATGGTTGTCGAGGTATATTAATATCGAAGGAGCGTAAGAATTCTTCTGCATCCTCAAGTTCTTGGAATCGGAGTGGCCTTTTTCAGTAAGTATTTTGAGGAAAGCCGGGTATTCCACAAAAGCTTTCTGTATTTTTTCTTGGAGGAGTCACACCACTGAGAGGACCTGTTGGCGTTTAGCCAGAAGTTGGGGGGGTGAAATCGTGGTTGAAATAAAGCTGGACATCTCCAAAATTTACTACTTTTTTGGCCCAAGCCATATTCAAAATCTCCTCCTTGGTTCTAAAGTCCAGAAAGGCACAAACCACTGAACGAGGTCTTGCTTTTGGATCCCTCGGGCAAGGAATCAGGGGTCTGTGAGCTCTTATTATGTTTAAAGTCATATCTGTCTGCAAGTTTAACATCTCATGTAGGAAAGAATCTACGAACTCCACCATATTGCCAGACTCGGTACCCTCCGGTAACCCATGGATTCTAACATTGTTTCGGTGGTTTCTGTTCTCAAATTCTTCCAGCCACTGCTCTAGAGTAAGGGTACGATGGTGTAGTTGCAGCAGTGCTGCACTGTGCACATCTGTGGTAGTTGTGTAGTCTAACATTATAGTTTCAAGGGCTTCAGTTTTTTCTGAGAGTTCAGTGATATCCTTTCGATGGTCTGAAACTTTAGTCTCCAGTCATTGCAAAGTCTCATTTGTTTGTTTTAGGGTAAAGCAGAGCTGTTTGGATGTGATAATGCCTTCCAGTTCATCTGCCTCATACACTTCTGAACTGCCGGCTGGGGATTCTGACTGGGAGTAGGCCATCGCTCTCAAGTCCAAATCGGAACCAGTTTTATGTTGTTTCCCGGCCATGCCTGGCATATTTTCTTTCAGTCGCTGCTTTGCTGGCATTAGGTAGTCAGTTATCTGGCACTTAGTCAACAGGATGGACAGTTTATAGCTGTGATGGCTGCGGACTGCACACGGGTCGAGTCAGAGCTGCGATGTTAGGCTGCTATTCAGTAGGTGAACCAGACCAGAAGTCGGTGTGGGTGTTTTCAAGTGTAGCGTAAATGGTGGCCACTTCACTCATCACTGCCTGAGGCTAATGTAGCACAACAGTGAACCAGGGCACTCCTTGCATGCTGGGTCCCACAATGCTGTTCATAACACCACTGAGGAAGCCAAAGTCCTAAAATGGCATTCACCACTGGCTTTATAAATGACCAGGTGCAGACTGACACTGGTGTGAGACAGGTTCCAAAGCAAAGGAGCACTCCAGCAAAAGAACGCATGACGACTCAGTTGAATGAAGTCAAAACTTTTAATGCTTTTGGTGATGGTATTATGTGTATGGACTTGGATTTCTTTATTAAAAGTTTTGATTTACTTCATTCAACTAAGTCCTCACATGTTCTTTTGGCTGGATTGTTCCTTTGCCTTGGAATGGATCATATTTTGGGGTAGTCAGCCCCTTAGAAGCATCCTGCACCATTCCCTTTGGTGCATCTGAGACTTTGGAATTGGCACTGGTGTGAGACACACTGGTGTGTAACAGCTTGGTAAATGGGGCTATTCCAGTAGACAGCCTACTACAACCATTGCACCCTGCCTTTCTAAATATGGGAGTTGTAGGAGCACAGCGAACAGTGTTCTGCATCAACATAGGCCCCTGCAGAAAAGTGACTCACAGGAACAAAGGAAGACAGCAGGTCCCAAACTGCATAGCCGTTTTGTCCCTGTGAGCCATTTTATGCTGCTGGCATGCTTATAAAAGAGAAACATATTTAATACACTCTCTAGCTGCCTCCCGAAGAAGGCTAGTTTTGGCTAAAGCGATGTGGCTCTATTTGTCCTCCTAGCAGTCCTATTACTTGCCACAACTTTGGAGTAACAAATTTTGCTACTTATTGCATTGTACCAGGCTTCTGTTTTTGTTTGTCTTGAGAGTGCAGTACATATGTTTTGTCTTAACTTTATTTTGGGCTTTCAGCCCTGCACTGCGACCCCAACACCTCCAGTGATGCATTGCAAACAACACTTGTACTGGCATGCTAATAACCAGATATGATGTGCAAGGTGCTAAGGGGACATTTGCATATCATTATGCACTCATTAGCATCTCCACACTCTGTTGCAGCACACAACTATACAGAGGTACTGTGTGGAGCTCTGGCTGCCCTTCAGTCACCATTCCAATGTGTCTGAACTGTCCACTATCCAGTTCCCTGGTAGTGTAGAGCCCCCACTGCCAATCACAGACCCAGATACTCTCTAGACCATCCAATCCCTTGTGCCCTAGTAGTCTAGTGGACCCCCACCCCCAATCGCAGGTCTGAACTGTCACATTTGTTCAATCCTCTGTTCACTGGTAGTCTAGTGTCCCCCACACATGCCGATCACCATCCTACAACCTCTTCCTGACCAGCCCACTCAATATCCCCCACCTTCTGGTGGTACCCCAATAACCCAGAATGGCAGGAATAGACAGCTGGCACCTCCTGGAGGTGGCAACTGGCACTGCAACTCCACTTGCCACCTTGGCTGGCCACCATCTGAGTTATGGGCAGCAAGCGAGCTTCTACTGTAGAAACAGCTTAGGAACATAGTGGGAGTAATAGTAGCTTTATTTATAAAGCGCCCTCCCCAGAAGGCTAAGGGTGCCATACATAATGGGAGCAAATTAAAATACCATGAGTAATAAATTAATAAAATTAATAACAATTTCAATGGACAAAATCATAGCTACATTTTCAACTAAAATTGGCTGAAACCCTAGGAGACTAAAAAGATCACTACTCCCCAATGGCTTACATAAACAAATATGTTTTTAATTCCCTTTTAAAGGCCTCCCTCAGTCCCCTAGTCACGTAAGAACTTAAGTTCCACTGGATGTGTCTACCCTGCAAAACAGCAGTGTATATTGCTAATGTAAGCATGCTTTAATTAATTTATAAATTGTTATTCTTGTACATAGGGAGTCGTGCAATCTTGTATTAAAGAAAGTTCTCACCGTATGTTTTCCTGTTCAATACCTGGCAATATCTCTCATGGAAAAAAAGATTTATCTAAAGGAGGTTTTTCCAGGCAAGATAATGGTTACTTATTCCTCTTTGCTCTCCCTTGCTGACTCTCCTCTCCTCTCTCCTTTCTCCACCTCTTCCTACTTCCTTAGTAACTCAGACTCTCATGACCTCCAGGTCCCCTGATTTAAAACATTTACTGGCCAGGCATCTTTTCCATGAGATTCCACTCCCCATCTGGAATAGCCTGCTCCCTCTGTTCACTCCTCTTCCACTTTTTTCTCTCTGAATGTCTTGCTCTGTAAGCTCATGGATCACTCCTGGAACTGTATGGAATGTGAAAGTTAACTGGTGGAATTTGTGCTGAATTAATATTCTGCTTCCTGAATGCTTTTCAGAATTTCTTTTTTCTTTCCATAGAATTCCAAAAAGAAATTCTATGTAAACCATGGAATAGTATTTTATGAATCACATAATCTGTGGAATATTAGTCTGTGTTTGGGGAAAATTAACCCATGGTTTACATAAGCAGCCAAACACTGTTCCATGGTTGATGTAAACTGTGTGTATGGTTGTGCTCCTATGGTAGGTTAAATGTTAAAGGCAACAACAAGCTTAAAGCATTAGATGAGAGGTTGTGCCCATACCCCAAATGTATAGCCTTGGAAGAGACAGTAGAATATTTTCTTGTATCATGTTCTTACATCCAGCATTTGTGGAGATTTTTAGCACAGAGATGGAAATTAAAATGGATTGCTACTCTCTTATATGAAAACATTGCTTTAGGGATTTACCCTACTAACTTACTTAAATACCTTATCAGTACTTTAAACGTTTTGCTTACTGTCTTGAAGTTCTATTTATGGCATGCAAGATGCCAATGGGTATTACAGCAACATCATATGTCTCATGAGTCATTTAGTAATTTGTGCATTCATGCTTTGTCAGAAATGTATTAATTGGATTTGTCTCATTGTCTTTGTCAAAGGTTCAAATGTGGTGGAGAGATCTCTCCTTTTTCATAAAATATAAGTAAGTTGACATAGATGAAGCTGATAAAACTGTATAAAGAATTGTTATTTTTTTTAATTATCTAATACAAGGACTAATGAATTAGTTTCCTTGCATGGAATTTTTTTCCTGTAGTAAAATTATTAAGTGAATTTCAATAAAAATACCCCTACTTTTGGCAGGGGATACTGCTGACTGCCAGCCAAGATGGAGGATCCCAGCGAGGAGGACATGGACGTGGAAGTTCTGCAGGCTGAGATTGTGTCTTCCAGCCCAGCTCAAGAGGCAACAGAAGATGAAGATTTGGTTTACATGGATGCTCAGACCAGTGCGCCTCATGATGAGGTTCCAACTGATAAGAACATTATGCCACTCCAGACAGGTACAAAAGAAAATAAAAGAACTGAAATGTTAAATTCACAAGGGCAGAATGCATATCAGACAGCAAATACAAGAACTGACAGTGAGAAAGAACCTGGTGATGGAATTGTATGCACTGCTACGGCAGTAGAGATTGAACCTGATTTGAACATGGAAGTGGCTGTTTTTGAAGAACAGCTGATGAGAGATGACACAGCAGTTCAAGGAAAAGCGCATTCGCAGACTGCCACACAGCAAATTTGGAAGCAGTTTTTGATTCCTAGAGATAAAGTTGACAGTAAATTCTCCACTGAGGACTGGAGCACAGAAACAGCTCTGTAGTCCACTGGGTGGGTATGGGACAGCAGCGGTAAATGGATCCCTGATTCAGTGGAAAACTCCGCAATGAGTCTACCACCTACTGCAGCATCATCGACCAGGCCTGCAACAGAGATGCACCTGAGACAAATGAAGGATACAGCGAGACAAAAGGAATCAGCATTTACCAAGACATTACAAGTACCAACAAATTATATATTTAATGGGGCCCCAGACAATAATAATATTGCAAATGCAGCTACTAATGATAATGAACAACCTGGCACCTCAGCCGAGGATAACAGGGCTGGATCTGACACTCACCCTAACTTTGGCTCTGAAGGAACTAACCCACAGGCAGACAAGAGATAAGAGGGGCAACTGGACAGTCTCATGGAAAGAGCTCCTTGTATTTGTTTAAAAACAAGCTTGAACAAGTCCCGTGAAAAAATGCTGTGAGGTTAAAATACTGGGGTGGACTACAAGAACACCCTGACAGATACTGTGATGCTAAACACCTATTGAAAGAGTCATTACAGTTTGTAGCAACAGAAGTGCATGCATTAATACATGTGTCGGGGAAGACACTTGATATCAGTTGAAAATCTAGCACCAGCTAAGAGAGGTTCTGGCCGAAATATAACTTGGTAAAAAAGTCCCCACTGGGGATACCTTTTTTCACTATCCCTCTTACAAAGCCCCAGATTAAATATATCATGATAATGTTCAGAAATGAGTGGGTGGATGTCAGTGATATTTATTATTTGTTGCAAAATAGGTGTGACATCACAGGCCCCCCAGAACCAATCATAGACTTAAAGGGAATATGGATGGGGCTGGAAGTTTAAGGTAAAATTGCTTCAGGTAAATTCAGAGAGATTATACATCTTCCCAACAGTTTCTTTCTTGGAAAAGACGGGGGGAGGGGAGGTTCTATATGGGACAACCCAAAGCGTGTTATAAGTGTGGGGCATGAACACACTTAAACAGCATGTGCGACATGATTAAGGCCCTGTTCACACTACACCACTAAAACCCTGTGATGGTTTCAAACCATTACAGACAGTAAACATTACAGTGTGTCCACACTGCCAGTGAGCCATTATGATAATGGTTCGGAACCGTTACAGCCAGTACACATTGGTCCGTCCACACTGCACCGCTCAGACCCTGTAACGGATAAAACCCGTTACACAACGGGGAGGTGCAGTGTGTCCACACTGCGCGGTATCCGTTACAGGACGCCGGGAGCTGGTGACCGTTCCATGGCACCGATCACAATGCAGCTCGCACTGCACTAGAGGACTGGTGCCCTTGTCCACTACACCCAGTAACGTTGTGGAGGCGTACCCAGTTTCATAACGTTGTTGAAACCACCTCATATGTGATTTCAACAGCGGTTGTAAGCCTGCTGTAACGTTGCAGGTAAACGCAAACCGCTGTAGTAGTATTTGGGCACTCTGTAACGTTACAGAGATGTAGTGTGGACAGGGCCATTGTGGATGACGGGCGACCATTACAGTTGGCACCCTATCCCACAATGCTGTTTGTGCTGCACTGAGTGCAATGCTGGGGTTACATGCTCACGCATCCACACAATAGCTGGTAACATTACAGAGGCAGAACTGTTTTCGTAACCATTGTTGAAACCAGAAAACGCCTACTGTAACGTTACAGGTGTAAATGCAAACCATTGCAGTAATGGTTTGGACTCTCTGTAACGTTACAGAGAGGAGTTTTCAGTGGTGTGGACTGGGCCTAAATGTTGCTTATGTGGTGACTTTGGGCCTGCTAGCATGCAATTCGAAAATATTTTCAAGTGCAATGTTGTGACGAGTCAGGTCATGCTTACTAGCAGTGTCCATGGGCTAGGAGGAACAGAAATGAGGGCTGGGACCAAGATAATCTTGTGGAGAAGGCCCAAGATAAAAGGAGACCATCTCCACCAAACCCTTCCCCTACCCTTCCCCCACCAACAGAAGCACCTACTGAGCAGAATTCACCAGAATCCATGGATGATGAAGTTAGGGTAGCAGATGCAGTAGAAATTAACATCACTGCAGATACCCCCAACCCCCTGCAGATCAGAAGACAGCCACTGGTCAGGGAGGAACACTGCGGGAGGAACAGGTAGCTACAGAACTAGATTTGGCAGAGGAAGAAAGTATGCTACCTGCTGGTAAAGGTAGCACACTCAAGACCAAAAGGGTTATGAAATCAACAGTGAAGCAAGCACCAACCCTCTTTGTACTGCTACCCCAGAACCCTTACACACCTTTACAAAAAGAACGGGGAGAGTCTGATTCAGAATTAGATGTTTTAAATACTGTAGGTCAGAGGTTGTATCAGAGATGGAAGATGAAGATGAGAAAAATAACAGAAAAGAAAAAAATAGGATGGAAAAGGAAAAGGAAAGATCGGCATAAACCAGCAGATACATCACAAACACGAACCAACCCATATGGCAACCCTGCGCATTTCCTCTTTTATTGCCTGTAGCATTAAAAACTATGAAAAGAGAATCTCAATGTTATCTTATCTTACAGAACTAACTTTGGACATCTTTTTTGTAGGAGACAAGATTGACCTCTCTTTTTGAAGTAGAACAAGTCTGAAGGGGCTGGGTACGGAGCCTGTCTTTCTGGTCATTCGGCACTGATTCTGCAGATGGCATAGGAATTTTGTTTAAATGCCATAATGTTTCAGGCACCAGGGTAGTAGATAATCTGCTGGGCAGGGCCCTCTTGCTGGATTGTAAAATTAGGGATTTTACTTTCAGTCTTATAAACACATACACCTCACAAACAAAGGCTTTAAGAACTGAACTGTTTAGTCCATTCTTTGGCACATAAATATTCCGCAGTTACCTACTGTTAGCTTTAATTTTACTATTGCAGCTACGATTTCCATTGGCATTCTCCAGCTTGCTTTAATCTGCCTTGATCTGTCTTGTAACACCTGAGCGCTTTTTTTCCTTTTTTTGAACTGTTGCCACTATTCCCATCAAGGTGTTCTGCTTTTTCATAGTTATAGTTGTCTAATCGCATAAGTCTAAATATGGTGTACTGCTGTGTGGTGGGGTGCCGTAGCGACAGTCGCAAAGTCGAGTGCCGAGAGCTGTCCTTCCATATGTTCCCCCAGGATCAACAGCTATCTTCAGTGTGGACAGCACACATAAAGCGAGATAATCTACCAGACACTCACAGCCACAATACAGTTGTGTGCTCCTTACATTTCTCCTCTGACTGCTATGAACGAGATTTGCAGGTATTACTGACAATGTGCACCATGTTGTAAGAGACTGCTATTCCCTGTGTGTGTAACTGTGTTAAAAGTGCACTGTCAACTTCCAAATCCAATTGTTCCATGTCTGTGGCAGGTTTTGTACGTATGCTGTTCATTCAACTATCGTTTATATAGTTAGGGGGCTACTGCAAATTGGGCACAACCTATTGGCAGTGTCAGCTCCGTTCTCGGCACATCAGTCTGTCTCTCCTACTGACTGCCACTAGATGTACTCTAACTATGCAGAAAGCTTCAGAAATTGTTATTTCAATAACTACCACCATTCCTTTGATTTTTCTGATCAGTTTTTCTCCACCGCGACTGGCACTCCAGATCTGCTGGACTGTGTTGATTGTTGCCATGACAACCACATGGCAAATCAACTAGCAGTGTTAGACCTCTCCCTATACCAGTCTTGGTATTGTCTAGCTGCTGCCCAAATGCCACAGAGTGCTGCACATTTTAGTCCTTCCCACTACCTATATATTATCACAAGACATTTTTCGGTGGTCAGTTATGGGTCTTTGGGGACACTACAGGCACACTTATAAGCATGTTAGTGTCCTAGTGTCCCTTTCAATAAAAACATAAAACTAACAAAGCACTTACCATCCATTATTATTGCAGTGCACACTGATCACACTGTCCAATGTTGCAAGCATCACTTTTGCATGCCCAGTCATGCTTGTCATAGTGTAAAGTCTGAATTCTGTATATTTATACATTTATATCATGAGTTATTATACAGCATGACTCACGTGCTTTTCGGTTTGCATTGCCTTGCTCTACGGACTTTGGGTGCTTTCATTAGGGAAGCATCAGTGTGATATTTACCACTATTCACCTAATTTTTATGACACCATCAAAGCCTGTTGGTTGCACAATTCTTTCATTCTTTAGGATTCATGTGAATCACAATGAATGGTAAATGCATCCAAACATTCACGCAATTTCAGTTCTGGTCCATCTGGCACTGTATTGCTTCCGCATGCAAGAAACTTTAGCTTAGTTTCTGTAAATATTGTTTACACAATGTTTGCTCAAAGAAGTAGCTATGGAAATGGGTAGGTGTGAATGATGTTACCTTCTGCTGAATGCATCATGAACATTGGCAGCAGTCAGCAGTAACTTGGTGCTAACCACACACATTGACCAGGTCCACATATGTGCACCTCCTAAAGAGCTCCAGATCACACCAGGCCATCTGGAAGGCTGACTATAATCTTTTCTGTAGCCAATTCTAAGAGCAAACATTATGCAGTTAAACTTTTTTATTAATTTTTCATAAGATATACAGACAAACCTCTTACAGTACAGTACAATGTGAGGATTTTTTTTTTTAAAGAAATTGAGGCAGCATATAATAAGAACATTGCTACAATAATACAAGGACCTGTTGGTTTAAAATGTAGTAAACAATACAGGTCATGTAATTAGCATATACTTGACATTTGTAGTGAACTTAAAGCGGATAGTATGATTAGATACGGTTTATATTAAAATGTTACATAATTATATATGATGCTGCAAAATGGAAAAAAGTACATTCGTAAAAGGATTGTGGAGTAATAAAGAACGACTGAGAATAGAGTATAGGAAAGAAAAGATATATAAGAAAGTTAAGAAGAGAGAGAGAGGGAAACTATAAAAAAAGGGGAAAAAAGCGAAACTACAATGATGTATCAGTAAAAGGGGAAAATCCATATATATTAAGTCCATACATTGGTGTTGGAAGATTTAGTTGATTCCAAAAAATTAAAAAAGCCCTGCCAAGAATTGTTATATAACATGAGCCGGTCAGACAAGATATATGTCATACGGTCCGAGAGGCATATTGCAATAGTTGGTTAATGATACTGGGAAGAGGTAGGGATTATGTTGGATCTCCAATGCATGAGGATTGTGCGTTTAACTTGAAGGAAGAGTATATTTAACCATCTGCTCTCGAATATGACATTTTATAAGAACAGTGATTAAAATACCAAGAATGCAATGTTTAGGGTCTAGTGTAAAGGTTGACCTACCACTTTCATTGCAAATCTGTGAGTACAGTGCCAAATCTTTTGTATGAGGGACAGTGCCATAAGATATACAATAAATCCCCATTAGGGGAACTGCAGCACCAGCAATTGTTATTGTTCAATAAACCCATTTTTTGTAATACAACAGGAGTTCTGTACCACAAATGAAGGATCTTGGTTTGAATGAGGGAACTGCGTTTATCATTAAAAGATTTGTGACAGGAGAGCCAACATCTGGACCATTGTGCATTGATGATATATTGTAGCAAAGTACTCCATCTGTTTTTAGCATTGACAGAGTAGTCAGGAAGGATATCACAAATATCTTTGTAAACAGTGCTATTTAAATTGGATGTTGTTTTTATCCATTTAGAGATGTGCTTATCATACAGAGAATTGATAGAGAAGTGTGTGAGGTAAGAGTTGCATGCGGTATGAAGCTGTAGATATTTCCAAAACTCCTGATGGGGAAGATTCCATATGCCTCATAGGTCGGTGTAAGATTTTAACTTTAATGACTTGGGTTCAAGTATATCTTGCAAAAAGAGAATACCCTTATTTTTCCAGGTACGACAAAAAATTGGGTGATTATCAAGAGATATATGGTGGTTACCCCAGATGGGGGTGTAAGCTAAGGGTTTGGGGTTAGATTTAATATGCTTGTGAATAATTTTCCAATAGAATATAGAAGCAGCTATGGTAGGGTGAGACTTTAAAGAAGAGGTAAGGGTGTTATAAAGGAAAGAAGTCGCCACATTACCAGGACATAAAGATGTTTCCATATTGACCCATAAAGGAGACTGGATGTTGGGTTTGTTAAACCATTTAATTATTTGAGATGTACAGAAAGCCCATAAGTAGGCTTGGAACCAAGGAAGGCTAAAGCCACCTTTTGACCAATGGGATCTAAGTTTATTACGACTAAATCTAGGTATTTTGCCTTCTTAAATGAAGCTGCCGATAATTTTGTCTATTTTGGTAAGAAAACTAGAGGGAAGTATCAAAGGGATATTGGAAAATAGGTATAATATTTTAGGAGTTATTGACATTTTAATGGCAGAAATTTTACCATTAAAAGAAAGTTTAAGTAGCTTCCATCTATCAAGTGTTGTTTGGATACTGGTTAACAGAGGGGAAAGATTAGCATCTCATAATTTATTCAATGTCAGGGTGATCCGAATGCCAAGATAAGATATACCTTGGGGGCCCAATGAAAGCCTAATGAGTTGTTCATGAGGGGACTACAAAGGGTATTCAATGGTAGCGTTTCGGATTTGTTAAGGTTTAGAGCTAGTCCGGAGTCGGAGGTGAAGTCATTCAGTAGTTTAACTAAAGGTTGCCCAGAACTTTCAAGGTTTTCAAGTAAAATAAGGAGATCATCTGCATATGAGAGTGAAGTATAATGAGAGAGTTACCAATAGTAATGCCTTTAATTGTGCCAGATTGACGTAGGGATGCAGAAAGTGGTTCCATGGCAAGTAAAAACAATGAAGGCGATAAGGGGCATCCTTGTCTGGTGCCTCTTTCTAAGTAAAAGGAGGGGGACAAAATAGAGTTCGTGAGAACTCGAGCTGAAGGGGAGGTATACAATAATTGAATCCAAGCACAAAAATTATTTATAAAGCCAAAATGAGATAGCACCTGATATAGATATTTCCAATTGAGAGAGTCAAATGCTTTCTCAAAGTCAATGGCTATTGCAGCTGCAGGGGTTTTAAGAGTTTTTGCTTTGTGAATTAAATTGAGTAATGAGCGAAGATGATTGGAACTGTTTCTATTTTTGATAAATCCTGATTGAGAAGTATGGATGAGTTTAGTCATTAAAGATTCTAAGCGGAGAGTTAATAATTTGGCAAAGATTTTTCCATCAGTATTAAGAAGTGAGATCGGTCTATAGTTTGAAGGAAGTAAAGGGTCTTTGTCTTTTTTTTGGTAAGACTGTTATGATGGCTTCGGTCATTGTGCATGGGAGTTTCTTTATTAAGGTTGCTTCTTGGAATACATTGACTAATACAGGACAAAGAGTGTCAGATAGGGTTTTATAAAAATCAATAGGGAACCCATCACTGCCAGGTGCTTTACCGTTTTTTAATGATGATAAAGCAGTTTGGATTTCCTGTTAAGTGGTTGGTTTATCAAGCACAGCTTTGTCCTGAGGGGATAGGTGAGGTAGATTCAATTTTTCCAGAAAATGTATTAGGTTGGGATTTGTAGTATTAGGTTGCGAGTATAGTTGATGGTAAAAGGATTGCATAATACGATTGATTGAAAGGTTGTCTGTGTGTGTCTGACCTGATGAATCTTTTAGACCTGCTATATGTCTCTGCAACTGTTGAGTTTTTAGCTGGTAAGAGAGCAACTTTCCGCATTTATCCCCTTGTTCCCAATAACCATGTTTAATCCTAAAAAGGTCAAGTTCAGCTTTCCTGGATATCAACTCATTAATTTTAATTCTTAATTGTAGAATTTCCAGATGAAGCTGTGAATTATGATTGGGTTTATTTAATTTATAGTATTGGGTTTCTTTTTCTTTAAGGGATTTTTCTAAATTAGCTAATTGTTGTTCTCTTAATTTCTTTCTATGTGCTGCATACCTAATAATTTTACCTCTAATAGTGGCTTTTAATGCTTCCCAGATAGTACCTTGAGACATATCTGGAGTATCATTAATAGAAAGAAAATCTTGAATCTGGGTTTTAATCCAAGGAGTGAATTCAGGGTCGCTGAGTAAAAGTGGATCTAAACGCCAAGATGGGGATTTAGAAGAAGGTGGACCCCAGAGTAAATGCAAACTGATAGGGGACTGATCAGATATAACAATAGGGAGAATCGATGCATCAATAATTTTTTCAGTAATAAGGGGAGAAGAGAACCAATAATCAGTCCTACTATATGATTTATGTAAAGAGGAATAAAAGGTGTAATCTCGTTGTCTGGGATGATGTAGTCTCCAAATGTCAGAGAGACCTAAATCCTTCATAAGCATTGACAGAGCATTAATACTACGGGGGTGGGCATCATGTGATGAGTTACTTCTGTCTAAATATGCTTGTAGTGCTAAGTTAAAGTCACCAACAATAAGAATAGGTGAATTATTTTTATTATTAATCATAATTTGTTGGGATAGATTATGGAAGAAAATGGGTGAATCAAAGTTGGGTGCATATACATTCACGAACATAAGCGGACCTGCTGTGGTGTTTAATAGGGTTATAATCCACCTACCATCTGGGTCTCTAATGATTTTTATGGGGGGCGAATTAAGAGATTTATGTATTAAGATAGCAATCCCATGTTTTTTGGATGGAGAAGATGACGCATATACTTGACCGACCCAGTCCCTTTTAAGTCTGTCGACATCCTCTGATAAAAGTTTAGTTTATTGTAAGAAAGCAATATGTGTTTTATGCTTTTTAAGATAGGTAAGTACTTGCTTACGTTTACAAGGTGAGTTGAGTCCCTTAACATTCCATGAATGTAAGATTAGATCACTCATGGTACTAGGATATAAGGTAATTAGTTACAAATAGGAATGAGGGACTCAATACCATTAATTTGGAGGATGTCACAGATTCAAAGGTAAATGCATATAATAAAAAATGTATGCAGGGCCCTTAACTATGGGTTCAAGATGATTGAGTATTTGTATTCATTTTGTCTATAGAGGAGAGTATAGAGATAGGAATATCAAGTAATTAAACATTAGAACCAACAAAACGTTAGTATAAGCAGTAACAAGAATATTAATTTGAAACTTTTATGAAATGCAGAGCAATAAGAGTCAGTAAATATACCAGGACTCTCACTCTACACTACTAGGCGTGTAGAGCAATTAGTGAATCTCAAGATACGGTTTACCCTATAATCTTAACATACTAAACTTTATATAACAGTATATTAAAGAAGTGTAATTGAGATTTGTGCTGAGGTAATTAAAGCATTACCCTGGAAAAAAACAAAACATCATTCTACCAAATAAAAAAGGATAATTATGTAATAGTGTTAAATTCCAAACATAATGAGTTAGCTTGGACCTAGCAATAAGTCCAATATTAAATAAAGTATACCAACATGATGGCAGATAATGCTGAAACAGTATGAGCCAGATAAAAGGATGCCCGATGTATATAATCCACATAAGCTAGGTTAGAGAATGCAGTATATACTATAGGTTCATAGTGCATCAGTGTATTGTGGAATCATTTTATAAGTTCAATGATTTGGAAGAAAATGGGATGAAGAATAATGTGAAAAGGTGGAAAAACTCAATGTATAGAAATACAATTGGAAGCATACTTTGGTGCAAAATCTGTGAGATATAATGGGAATGCACCTGATGCACTACATACCAGAAGTGATGCAAAATAAATATTAAATAAGTAAATGATTTTAGAGTATTTGTCTGATCATCCTCCACATTCCAAATGATAGGATTTATGTGGAAAAATGCTATAATAGTAGGGGTTAAGGGCACACTGATATGAAATACAGAACTCTATATATGTATGTATGCGCCTGACCACATGGTGGCGCTAAAGCTTATGAAAAATTAGAGTGTAAATAGCAATTATATACTAATGTCTGGCACCACACAAGGATTAATTAGAAGAGATCTTACAAACATTGTAATATTTATTCTTTCTCTCATTTATTTTTTTTTCCATTGAATAACATTGAGAGTAACTCCCGCATGGATTAAATACCTTCAGTGTCAATTGGCTCACCTCCCACAGACAGATACAGGCTTCTCAGCAGCGATAGCGATTTACTGCATTTAAGTGCTCCAAACCTGTTGGGTGCGATAGAGACTGCGCTTTGCGGTAAATGTACCAAAGGAATCGAGTAAGGTGGTGTGAAGAGGAGGGATTCTGGTGAGAAACTGCTATATCACATCTAATTATGGGCCATAGTATTTATTACAAATTTTTTATTTTTTTTTAGTGGAAAAAGCCTCAGGTAGCCTTGCTCTTCAATTTTCTTCTCCTTTTCTTTTTGGGTGGTTGAGATGATTTAAAGGGAGAGCTGGACACAAGATCAGCCCAGGAAGAATCGGGAGAGTCATTACCCGTTGAGAGCTTCTTCTGGTCTTGAGTAAAGGGGTCAGATACAGTCTGTCTCAGATCCTCCGTAGATGAGTGCAGATCTTCTTGGAGCAGATCTTCTTGGAGTGGGGAGAATTTTTTAGACAAGGTAAGAGGAGTAGAAAAACTGATGTGACGTTGCACATGCGAAGCTGGAGAGGTGGAAATATTATTTAAACAGCAGGTATTATTATTTGAGAAGAACCAGATGCTTTTTTTCTTGTATGCGTGCGGAGCTTCTGGCAGGAGCTACAGTGGCAGATATGATGGCTGCAGATTTCTCAGGGACCTGAAGGACAGTTTCAGCAGGAAGGGCAAGACATTGTAATTGAAGTGCTTGTGCTGGAGCAGGAGCGAGCTGCATTAGCATCATAAGGCAATGTAAGTGCAGGCTGTGTCCAATTCAGAATTCAGAGAGAGATTCTGGGGTACATGAAATCTGTGGTAGAATCATTCAAAAAAGCGCATTGTTGCAGAGGTAGCATGTGCAAACTTAATTCCATACTGATGAAGGATTGTTTTAATGGGGTTGTAAGCTTTTCGTTTGTTAGATAATTCTTTAGAATAGTCTCTGAAAATTAGGATTCTGTTTTCTTGCAAGTAAGTGCACCTAATTGCCTCGCTTTTTGAAGAATCAGTTCGAGTAATAATAGTGGTTTAGAAATCTGGCAATGATGGGCCTGGGTTTCTGGTCGGGTCCAGGCCTCGGATTTAGGTGCGGTGAGATCTCGATGATTAGGTCTTGGCCGGCTGAGTAATTTAAAGCAAGAAGGAAGTACATGAGTTAGAAGAGCACTGGTGTCTCCTAGTTCAACACCTTCAGGAAATCCGAGAAATCTAAGGTTGTTCGTCTGTTTCTATTTTCAATATCATCTATTTTGTCCTGAAGGTTCCTAATAACTCTGTCCTGCTCCCTGATGGTAGCCTGTAATGTGTTAATGGAATCTTCATTTTGAGATGCTTTAACATCAGTAGCGCTGATTTTTGATCAAGTGCCTGCATATTATTGATATTTTGTTGAGATGCAATTTTTAATACATTAATTTCACTTATTAGTTGCTGAAACATTGCCTCCACTCTATTAAGAGAACTGTTTTGTGGAGATTGGTCTGACATTACTGTAGGCCTTAATAGAGAAATTGAGAAGCTGTAGATAACTCGTTCAGTAATTATGAGGCAATAAAAATGCTTTACCAGAGCTGTTCTGCAATGTACATATAGTAAGATCTCAGATGTTGGTGAAGGTAGGAAGTCTGGAATCTGTAGGATGGATGATGATATTTGGTGAATCCAGGGAGATGAAGAATCAAGCAGCCATCTTCAGCACAGCGCCCTCTGGCTCAGAGCAAACATTATGAAAACAATATTTACACAAGCTGGGTTACTTATGGATCCTCCAACAGCCAAAAGTGTGACTGCCATGCATGCAGAATTACTGCTGTGCAAGAGTGACCTGTATGCCACTGCAATTGGCTGCATGTATGAGCTTGATATTGATTGGTGGAAGCACGGGTAACAGAAAATATGAAACTGTAGTGCAAGTACCAGGCCAGAGGAAGTGGCAGTGCCAAGATGGGAAGAACACCCACATCCATCTATGTGCTGTTATTTTGAAGGGACATAGTTTTAGAACAAACTGCATGAAGTTCTACTTCACTGAAAGGGTGGTGGAGCCTGAAACAGTCTGCCCACAGAGTTTGTGGCATCAAAAACAGTAAAGGAGTTCAAGCCAGCATGGGACAGGCACTGTGGCAATTTTGGAAAGCCAAGAAACTAGGAGTGGGGTAGCCTACCTAGGCAGACTAGATGGACATCACGGTCCACTTCTGCCCACACTTTATGTTCTTATTTTCCCTATGTGGTATTTTCTGTTCACTGCCAATGGACACTCACTCCCAGTGAGCACAGGTATGGACTAATTGGGTGGGGGGGGAGGTCAACCTCCTTCAGTAGCCCCAGCCATAGTTACAAAAGTCATGTCTTCCACATGGTGGCCTTGTGTCTTACTGGTTTGTCCAGAGCAGAACAACTCAGTTGGGACAAGGTTTGCACCATAACACATATAAGGAGGCACCAAATGACCTCCGTATGTACTTAGTGGAGGAAAGGAGGGAGTGGGTAGACATGATAAAAACTCTCAAATACATACAGGCCTGCAGAGGCAGGGCATGCATCTGCGACCCTACGATCTCTGTCCGGAAGGGTACTCGGGATGTCGTAGGTATTGCCGGGGGGGGGGAGGGGAGAAGGATTGAGCATCCTAGGTGCTGCTCTGTTTCGGATGGATGTGGGTATAGTGTCTGGCACACCACGGACCTCTTGCAGTAGTTGGGTGTTTTCATAGTGTGGGAGCCATCAGCTGTGGGTGGTGTGCCAGAAGCGGGACTTCATTGCATGTTCCTCACCCACATGCATGATGCCCTGCTTTGTCACTGTCCCTGCTGCCACAAGTGGCCACCATGACTGAGTCAAACTCCCTTGGCCCCATCCTTTGTCTGGCAAGCCTGGGCATGATACAAAGGACCATGGGCACAGGATGTGAGGCAGCATGGGTTTGTTTCAGGGAAGTCTTGTCAAACCAACATGATACAATATTATGACTGGGTGACAGGTGAGCTGGATAAAGGTCATGCGGTAGATGTTCTTTACTTGGACTTCAGCAAGGCCTTCAATTCTGTGCCTCATTGGTGGCTTGGAGGGGAGCTAACTGTTGTAAGGGTTGGGGCAAAAATGATGAACTAGATTACAAGCTGGCTGAGTGGGAGGCTACAATGGGTGGTGGTGAGAGGGGAGCTCTCAACTCCAAGGCCGGTGATGAGTGGGGTGCCACAGGGCTCTGTGTTGGGGCCAGTATTGTTTGGGCTCTTCATATCAGAAACTGCACATGGGGTGGTGAGCAAGGTAAGTCTGTTCGCTGACGACACCAAAATTGGAACAGTGGTGGATGGAGAGGAGGGATGGAAGCAGCTGCAGGGGGACCTACGTAAACTAGAGGAGTGGTCGGAAAGGTGGCAGCTAGGGTTAAATGCAAAGAAGTGTAAGGTTATGCACTTTGGGGTAAAGAACACAAGGAGAGAATACTTGCTGGGGGGGGGGTTAAGCTGGGGATCACTGAGGAGGAGAAGGACCTGGGGTAATGATAATAGAGACCATGAACAACACTGCCCAGTGCAAAAGTGAACAAAATGCTGGGGTGCATAGTGAGGGGGTTTTCATCCAGGCAAAGAGAGGTGATCTTGCCCCTCTACAGGTTGCTGGCAAGGCTGCACTTAGAGTATTGTGTGCAGTTTTGGAGGCCATACCTAAAGCGTGATATCAGACTACTGGAGAGGGTGCAGAGGAGGGCTACAAAGATTATATGTGGAATGGAGGGGAGAGACTATGACAGCAGGCTGGGAGACCTGAATATGTACACCCTGGAGGATAGAAGGGACAGGGGGGACATGATAGAGACATTCAAGTATCTGAGGGAAATCAATAAGGATGGGGCAGATGGGGTCTTTAAGTCAAGGAGGCAGAGGGTCACCAGGGAGCATGGGCTAAGAATAGAGGGGGGAAGATTTAGGAAGGAAATGAGGAGACACTATTTCACAAAGAGGGTGATAGCAAAATGGAATGCACTGCCAGAATGGGTGGTATCATGTAATTCTGTGAACAGCTTCAAAAGGGCATGGGACAGGGAACAGGGGAGAGTGAAGGTGGGGGAGGTGGGGGGTGGCAGTGGGATGACAAAGGGGGGTGAAAACTAGAGGTGCTAGCTATACACTCAAGCAGACTTAGATAGACCGGGTGATCTGTTTCTGCTGGCACATTCGTATGTTGGTATGTGGAGTCTGCCCCCTTCAGGCTGCCCCTTCCAGGATAGTAAGGTTGGGCAAGGTGGGATGGTGCATGTCCAGGGCTCAGCTCCCTTGAGGAGGGGGGTGGCGTACCATAACAATAAAAAAATAAAAACTTTCAAGTACATCGTAGGCATGAAAAAGGTGCCATGGGCGAGACCTCTTCCAAGGTGGAAGGGGTACATGAACCAGGGCTCACAATATGAAATTTGAGGAAATGTTATGACTTTTTTCATCCCACAGAAGGTGGTGAGCACATGTAATGGTCTGCCACAAGAAGATCTGGTAACAAGAACAGTGTGGTGGTTTAAACATATCTGTGAGAGGCACAAGTCAGCCTCGAGGTGGGAGTCAGTGATGAATGGCCAGTGGCCAGATAGGGTCAGATAGGGTCAGAGGCCGCCTGCATGTGTAGGGCTTATGGGTAGACTGGATGGGCCTAGTGGTCCTTATTTGCCAACAATGTCTGTGTGTGTGTGTGTTGCTTGTGATGTATTGCCTGTATGCTTGTTGCCCATGTTGTGCCTGGCTTTGTCATCAGCATGTAGCCATGGCAGTTTCATGCCGTAACAGGGTGGTGCATAGGGATTGTTTCTGGGCGCAGCTCTCCTCAATGTCAACATAAGTAACACTGCATAGTGGCTGGTGGGGAAATTATGTCTGTTTGCAAATTACAGTAACATCTGGCATGACATAAGCATAAGGGAACACTAAGAACATGTTACAAAGATAGTGTTGCAAGTCTATTATGCTGTCAATCACCATGTCTTGCAATGCCTGTCCTCTGTCATACTGGTGTTTGTGTGTGTGTGTGTGTGTGTATGTGTGTGTCCCACAGAGTGCACTGTGCCATGGCTGCTAACAGAAGTGGTAGCAGCAAACACAGGGAATTCAAACTCACTTGGGACAGGCCGTGTGGGCAACTTATGATGAAATAATGGGGGGGGGGGCCACCATGGGCAGACTAGATGGACCACATTTATTTATTTATTTTTATTTATTTAGCTTTTGTTTACCGGGTAGGTGCACTAGCCAGCAAGTGACTATTTTCAGGCACGACCCGGGAGAGTACAATACAGGATATACCAAGGAAGGTTTAACAATACAATTTGAATGGCAGTGCAGAGTACATACATTCAGGGAGGCAGTTTCATCTAGGCTAACATTGAGTCAGCTAGAACTAGGCAAAACATTTGGATAGAAAGTACAGGAGGTGTTACAAGGGAGTGTAGGTACTGGTACGAAGTCAGAGTCATTTCACCCCAGAAGGGACAGGTATAAGGGTAAGGAGATAGAGGGAAGGGGGGAGTATTGGAGACGGGTTTCAGATAGCTGAAATCACCCAGGTCCGGCGTTGGGGATTTAGAGGGAGTAAGCATGGCTCCTAGATATGGCGATGGGGAGAAGGGGTGGGCTGGGCTGTTGGGTACCGAAGTGGGTGGGCGGCAAGTGGTCAGGGGTCTTGAGGACAGTCAAGTAATCTAGCGGCTTTTGCGGTTGAGCGTAGGAGTAGAAGCCGGGCTTATGGTCTCACAGCTGGGCAAGAGGGTTAAAAGCGGTCGGTAAACTACAAAGCCGTAGAGGGTTTTTAGAAGGGCAGCACGCTCTCTGTTTACGTCATTTGTGGGAAAGCGACTGAGGGGAAGATAGCAAGGCACCCAGCAAAGCTGTGTACATGAGGCTGGGCTGGAAGCGTCATGTTCTTGAGCACTACGGCAGGCATTCCATAGCATCCGGGGACAGTTAGGTAAGCGTCTGACTTTAAGCGGCTAGGTGTAAGGATACGCGGGTTCATGGTTTGCGGTTGGGCAAGAAGTAAGGAAGCAGTCGGGGATACAGACAAGCTGAGGCACTTACGGCTTTAGCAGTTGGAGGAAGTACATGCAGCGAGACCGCAGTTCGAGCTGGGTATGGTATCAGAAAGTCAGTCCCTGGCCCGGGACATCCAGAAGCAAAGAGCTAGGAGCAGGAGGGGGAAGGGGTTTAGGACTTTAGCAGTACCTGCGCCATAGGCGGGCGTATGGCGGTAGGCATACCATGGCATCTGGAGACTGTCAGGCACACCTATGGCTGTAGCTGCAAAGAGTTGAAATAAGTGCCGGGTTTGTGGTCCCATGGTTGGGCATGAGAGTAAGGAGTGGTCAGGGATAAACAGACAGGGCAGCTCACTTACGGCTTTCGCGGTTAGTGGAAGGTACATGTCGCCGGGCTCGCGGTACCGAAGCTGGGCATGGGATCATAAGTCAGTCCCTGCCCCGGGACATCTAGAGGCAAAGAACTAGGAGCAGGAGGGGGAGGGGGTTAGGGACCCTCGCAGTACCAGTACCTGTCTGGTCAGAGGTAGCCCTGCCAGATTAGATGGATGAGCCTGAGACAAGTAGCAAAATAACATAACAAAACAGTTGATTTGAGATTACCAACACAAGATAACAATAGCGGCAGTTTACAAAAGTTTAAAAAAAACAGCAAGATCTTCACAACACAACATTAAAATTGAACTTAACATCTATGATGTTTATAGAGAAGTAGTTTTAGGCAGGGGAGCTTAAGGAGCTGAGGGCAGGAGGAGGTGTGGGAGGAGAGAAATAGGAGGGTAGGTAGCCAAGGAGTAGGTAGCCAAGGGGAAGGAGTAATAGGATAGGGTAGGTAAGGCTGTCAGGTACGGTCATATGGTACATATCTGCCGACACTTATCCTATGTTCTTATGGTTCATGCAGTGTGTTGTCATCAGCATGTGGTCATGGCAGTTTCATGACACGGGGAAGGGAGGACTGCATGATCCATGGCAATGGCATGTGTTGTTCCATACAAAAATGCAGCTGGGTATGCCACACAAAGAGCTCCTGCCACCTGCATTCTAACATGGCGTAACATGTTCCCCCACCGCTCGAGTTTCATGTCATGCACATGGCTTCAGTGCCGTATTCTGTTACAAATTATGCTGCCCTCCTGTACCCAATTTATTACCTGGACGTACCTGCAAATCCAGATCTCATCACCCCTATACATCCTGTTCCACCACCCTATGACTGTGTGGAGCTCCTGATGATATACCTGGACAAGTATTTGTACATGGGGGACTTGCAGTATACGCCCGCAACAAAATGTTGCCATAATTGTCTGCAATGTTTCTGTTAGAACAATACACAAACAAAGCAGTGCCATCAGACCTGTCTGAAGCTGTGCTGATCTGGCGATCACACCACCAATGTCATTTAGTGCAGTCCCCCAATCATGTATAGTGTACAAACACCCACTTTCCTGGGCTTTGCTGCTACACAGCAGCACACCACATTGCACTGTCATACTGTGCAATTTCTTTTTTTATGACATTCCTTTCATGTCTGTAATCCCATAGGCTGAGTTGATAAATTTGAAACGCAGGAGACAACTGAATCGGGACACATTGCCTACTATATTCCCACACAATGAATCTGCACCGAAGAACCGCAAACTAATTATCGAGTCTCGATTGGCTGCGTGTGAAAATCATGAGGTAAGCACAGAATGCATATGTAATGTGATCTGGAATACTACCATATGCAATGTAGTATAGGTCATGATCATGTGGTCCTTCCTGTAAAACAGGTTCTGCAACAACTACTGTCCTCTTACGTGGGGACCAGAACAACGGCGAACACTGACATCATGATGGAAGAGTCTGAGGCCATTGCAGAGATACCCACTTACCCTGCCACTTCCTGCCAGCACTGTAGTCTCACAAAGTTATATGCTACCACAGGGACACAAACCAAAGACTGTGCATTGAACACCAGAAGCACTTAGATCGTGAAAGCATCTCCCCCCAGGGCACGCAAACAAGTTGCAAAATTGGAATTGATCAAGGGATGCAGTGGCCAGAACATGAATTTAATTTCCTTGGGACCATGGAGAAAATGACATATTCCCATGCATATGTGTGTGCACCCCCGGTCCCAGAAGATAGTATGGGCAACACAACCCCAATAGTTCCAGTGAAGCATGGCCCTCATTGGCTTCTTGACTCAACTTTTAAATGCAAAAGTGTTGTGGATGAAGAAGAGGATGATGATTATGAGGAAACCGATGATGAGCAAGATCTAGACAGTGATAATGTGCCTGACTCAGACACGATTGATTTGGGTCTTCTGACTCTGAAGACAAATTCACAGATAATACAGTGAGAGTTGACAAATGCTTGGTATATGTAGCAAAACTGGAAGAGCTGTTCCAGTTCTGCTTTGTTTGTGGTGGCCACGCACAAGGTAGAAGTATTCACTACCAAGGAACAGTGATGCGAGTGTCACTGCAGTGCCAGAACGGTCACAATGCTGACTGGTGCAGTCAGCCGACATTGCGTCGAATGCCGGCAGGAAATCTCAAAGTTGCAGCATCAATTCTGTTTAGTGGTAACACATACAGACAGGTCCAGTACTTCACAAAACTACTAAATTTGCAGTTCATGAGTCACCAAACCTATAATAGGATACAAAAGAAGTACCTCCTCCCCACTGTCAACAGGGAGTGGAACACACAGCAGTCTCACATTATTGATGTATTAAAATATCAGGAGAGTGTGACATTGTGCAGAGACAGTCGATGCGATTCCCCCGGATTCTGCACTAAATACTGCACCTACAGCCTAATGGATCAAGAGACTGGGAAAATAGTACATTTCAGTCTGGTACAGGTCACAGAGGTGGCAAAGTCAACAAATATGGAGAAAGAAAGGTGTCAGCGCTGTTTTAATCATCTGCTCGAGAAAAATGTCCCAATTAAGACTATTGCCACAGACAGGTATGTCCAGATTACTTCAGTGATGACTAACAAATACACCCCTGACCATAACGTTAACCATCAATATGATGTGTGACACCTAGCCAAGTGGATTAAAAAGCAGTTATTTTTGAAAGAAGAAAAAAAAGAAGAGTGTGCCGATTTGGTCCCATGGATATCGGCAATCTCTAACCACTTGTGGTGGTGTTGTGTGGCATGTAACGGGGACTCAACGTTGCTGCATGAGATGTTGACCTCCATTTGCCATCATTCACATTATAGGAAAGCACAAGTGGACCGGCAACAAAAAATTCCACCGGTGCTCACATGAAAAACTTTCAGCTGAGCAGATGGCAAAAAAACTGTGGATAAGGCCAATGCCACCTGGATATTCTGCAGTAAAAGTTGTGGTTTTTAACATGTGTTTTTAAGGGACCTTGGAAAGGTGACAAAATTTTGTCACACTGGTGGGCTTGAGGTTTTCCACACACTACTCTTAACAGGATTCATTTCAGATATTTATCTATGTGGGACACTAACCCATTGGGTATAAAAAGTAAGGGTCAAATAAAAAAAATACAATGATTCATATATTGTTCAGCCAAACCCAGATTCAGAAAACAGCTGTTTAAAACCTCTATAACAGTGAGCAGGTTGTATCCAAGGTAGAAGAAAAGGTAGGTCAGAATTAAAACTGTGTGCCAAGGTTGTCCCCAAGATAGAAGAAAAGGTGGGTCAAAATTAAAAACTGTGTGCCAATTGTCCCAATCCCCCACCCAGAAGTGAACCCTGTGTTAAAATACTGGTACTGTATCTTCCTGGGTTTGGATTGCTTAACTAGTGAGTTTTGTAAACTGTACCCAC
Source organism: Neoceratodus forsteri (assembly GCA_016271365.2). NCBI lineage: Eukaryota > Metazoa > Chordata > Ceratodontiformes > Ceratodontidae > Neoceratodus > Neoceratodus forsteri. The sequence goes on from JADMNL010000026.1 coordinate 239,168,235, forward strand.
ATGAATTGAGTGAAATGTTAACATCTGTATATACTTACATGCTACAGACTGGGACAGAATATCCTGAGTTTGGGAAAGCTATTGTAACATACATCTATAAAAAGGTGATAAACATGACATTTTAAACTGGAGGCCCCTAAGTATTATAAATACAGATTATAAAATATCACTTAAAACTTTATGTTAAAGATTGCAATCTATCAGAGGAAATGTAATAGACTAAGCACAAACATGTACAATACCCAATAGAACTATTCAGCATAACCTTTTTCTACTTAGACAGATATTTGAATACAGTAACAAAAATCAAATTCAGGGGTTTGTGGTATCTTTAGGTCAAACCAAAGTGTTTGATTGAGTAGGACATAGATACCTACTACAGGTATTAATGGCATATGGGATACCAAAAAAAAATGGTCAACTGAATTAATAGCCTTTATACAGGAGCTTGCCCTATACCTTCAGTGAATGGACATTTGGGAGAGACATTAGTCTTAAAAACTGTAGTCCGACACGAATGCCCCTTGAGTCCTTTCTTGTATACATTTGCAGTAGACCCTTTAATTCAACAAATTAAATGGGATCATCAGATTATAGGGCTTGTAAAAAAAACGGTGTGTGCAGATGACATGTGCCTTTTCCTACAGGACATTAGATCAGGAGAAAGGGCAATCAGTAGTATACATATCTTCTCAAAAATATCAGGGGCACAACTGAATGTGGCTAGAAGCATATGCCTTTCTTTAGGAGACCAGCAAGGCTTACAAAGAACTATCGCAGGGATAACAATAAGCCATGAACAACAAAAAATATTGGGAATCTGGTTTGGGAGAGGGGATTTTCCACTTTTAAAGTGGGATAAGAAATTAGCAATCTTTGAAGCTAAAGTTAGAATACGGAAGTCCTGGAAACTAGTTAAAAAGAAAAGGGTATTTAATTGTCAAAAAGTTTTACTACCGATATTTACATACCTCAGTTGTATCTATGCACCCCTATACAACTGGAGACAAGGCTGCTGAGCAATTTTTTAAATGTAATGGGAGAGTCGCCTAAACCCTGTCAAAAGAGACTTCATGTACCTGCCATACTGTATAAGGAAGGAGGATTAAATATGCTAAACTCAGTGATCTTCTATCACACTTTTTTTTATATTTAACACACTAAGGTGGGGATGGAACCAAACTAGCCTTCCCTGGCAAGAACAGATAAAATACACATTAACACTGTATATAACTAAATGGGTTTTAGAGGCCCCAAAAACTCATAACCAGCTATCATATACTGGAGTACACAGTAGCTTCCCTGAAAAAAATTCGGCAGTGGAAGCTGTGGAAAAATGAGATACAGGTCCACCTGAGAAAGCAAATTTATATACATATTATCTCAGAAATTCATAAAGTTATCTTGATTTTCCCCAAATGTACCCTTACAAAAATAAAACAAGCGTTGACTGTATGTAACCACCCAGTCCCCTGGGGTTACTAGAATCCCTTTAGTACTAGTATTAGGCAGGTAGGAAAAGGCAGCTCGTGGGGAGCTCACTAGGGGCTTCCGACATAATGACATCATTGTTTACTCAGCTAGCCTGAGAGAAGGATGACTATGTTATTTAGAACTCTCGCAGCAGCATAACCATTTTTGAGTTAGCTGCTCAGGGAAAGTTTAGAATTTTCAGTTAGTCTGGGTTAGAGTGTTAGAGTGGCAGTAGGTCTGCCAGTGGGGCTCTGAAAAGGGAGCCCTGGTCATTTCTCACCCTAGTTAGGTAAAATCCTCAGTTTGCCTTAAAAGTAGTGGAAACTGTTAGCCTGCAGGATTCTTAGTTTCACTCCAGGGGGTGTGAGAGGGACTGCAGTGTCTTGTGGATCCAAGAGGCAAGAAGGAAGAGAGTCATGCTAAGAGATAGTTTCACTTTCCACTTTGCAGAACGAGAGAGAGAGAGAGAGAGAGAGAGAGAGAGAGAGAGAGGATCCTGACTGTAGAGAGGACAGAAAGAGAGAGAGAGAGAGTTAGAGGCAGAGGTTAAAAACCACTAGAAAGCCAAATATCTCTTTTTTTTCTGATCTTGTTCTTTGTTTTAGTTCTTCTGTGGATTTCTTTCTTTCTTTTTTTATTAATTTTTTGTTTTAGTAATTTTTTTATGTGTGTGTGTGTGACTGTGTTGGGCCACAGCCAGGGCAGAAATTCGAATGGAGGAGGGAAGATCTGGGTCCCGGGCATTTCTACGGCATGGCGAATGGGTGGGAGCTTGCACACATGGGGGCAGGGCCACTTATGGCTGGACCACACTGTAACATCTTGCCGCCTCCCCCCCCGTAAGCAGGAGGAGTTGATGCTGCTGCTGCTGCTGCAGCTGTGATGATGGAACCACCACCACCACCTCCTTTGGCAGTGGCATCACCTCCCACTGCCCCACCACCACCAGTGCCAGCAGCACCTCAGGAGCATGTTCCCCAGCCCCAGCCCCAGGGTCCCACAGCATCTGGGCCCCCCCCCCGCCTGTGCCTGGTCCTCCCCGCACCTCCTTAGTTTGGGAGTTTTTCAGTGGTGTGCGGAGGGACAGTAGCATTGTAAGTTGCCATATCTGTGGTGTGGAGGTGCGCCGTGTCCCCCGGGGAAGTCACCTGGGGACTGGGGCCAGTGCACCCATATATTAAATTACCACTGGGAGGAGTGTCGGGCTGCTGTCACAGAACGGGCCAGGATTGCACCTGCTGACCCTTCTGTGACAGAGGGGGTGGCTGTGCATGTCGCTAAGCGGAGGAGTGCCACGGCAGCACCTGCTGCTCCATCAGCACCACCACCACCAGCTGTAACACTTCCTGCTGGTGGCAACCCCATAGAACTGCCTGTAAGTCAGGCTGATTTGGCAGTTCTGTGGAGTGCGGTGGATGCTGCCAACCAGCGCCTGACCAATGCCGAGCAGCAGTTGGAGCGGATCGAGGGCCATCAGCTGCAGATGATGGCCATGCTCTAACTGTTGTTGTCCCACCATGACATTGAGCATTATTTTTTTAGTTTTTCCTTCATTGTACCCCCCACCACCCTCTATAATAAAAAATATATTCCATGTTGCCCCTGACCCTTCCACCCTGTATCTTGTAATTGGTTTCCCTTTTTTATGCACATTTTTTTTCTTGTCTTCTTCCGTTCTGTATGCGTCTACCCTGTTGTTGATTCCATTTCTGCACTTTATAGTTTCTATCCTGCTTACCCCCTTCTGTTAAGCGTGTGTGCTGTTTCGTTTTTGGATAACCTTGTTTTAAGTAAAGAAAGGGTTTTCCCTGCCCTCATTATTCCAACTTAAAGGAGTAGTCCACCCAAAATTTGAAACAACATATGTTATGCAGAGTGTTTTGATTTGTATGTAAAGTCCTAGTGTGTCTTTCCCTCTGTCTGCTATTAGGAGTTTTTCCTAAATTAGCCTGCTAGCTTTATAATAGTTTTATGAGTTACGACCCCTGGGGATCTCCATCTCAAATATGTTTATTGCCTTTCTTATACCTTGCTACAATGCACTATGTGTCATGTGACAGTGATGTAGCATAGCCCATTGATTTACCAAATGCACAGTTCACAACAGTAGAGCTGTGTAACTGTTCTTATACAGTGACCACAAATGGCAAGTTACAGTTTAGCAGATATCTGACAGCTAGCTGAGTGGGGTCTCTGTAAGAAAACAGCTACTAAATAGTTATAATTCACTTCTTTGTGTTCTACGTGTGTGTCATGTCTATCTAGCAGTAGTAAGTGTTTTCATTTTAAAATTTAATGTAATCAAAGTACACACAACAATAAAAAGCACAGAAATTGCCCCAGATCATCAGTGCTATAATTAGTAGAGACTAGCAGTTTTCGTACAGAAACCCCACTCACCTAGCTCTCAGCTATCTGCTAAACTGTAACAGTAGCCATTTGTGCTCACTGGATAAGAACAGTTACACAGCTCTGCTGTTGTGAACTGTGCATATGCTAAATATATGGGCTATGCTACATTACTGTCACATGACACAGGGTGCATTGTAGGTGAGATAAAGGCAATAAACCTATTTGACATGAAGATCTATAGGGGTTGTAAAACTACCATAAAGCTAGTAGGCTAATTATGTTTGCTTGCATGCATGTGCAACAAACATAGTGCCACGATATGAATTTTTGTAGGTGTGCCACCTCGCTTCCAATGCCCTGCTCCTTCTTGAAGGCGCGGCCTCACCGCACCAATAAATGTCTGAGCTGTCTATGACAGCAGTTCAGATGCAGTGGCATGAAGTTGAAAGCCAAAGACTGCTACAATCAGTGGTGGTAATGTGTGGGCAATTTGCATACTGCTGTCGGCAGGCAATTTACATACTGCTGTTGGCAGTATGCAAAGTGCCTACACTCAGCACTGCATGTGAACAGCTGTCATAGACAGCTCTGTTTTTTCTACTCCCCCCAACAAGCACCCAAGTAGCACGCTAGGAGCCCACCCCAGCGTGCTCATGTGCTCCCCGCCCACACACCGTATGGCTGACAGGGGTGCCCAATCCCCCATTGGCTCCACTGCCCCCCCAAAACAGACTTGCAGGTGCCACGCTGGGAGCCCACCCCAGCATGGCAAAAGTCTGTGTGGCTGATGGGGGGTGCTCAATCCCCCATCAGCTCCACTGTACCCCCCAAAAAACATACTTCTAGGTGCCATGCTGGGAGCCCACCCCAGCGTGGCAAAAGTCTGTATGGCCTATGGGGGTGCCCAATCCCCCATCAGCCCACTGCTCTCACAAAAAACTTCCAGCTGCCATGCTGGGAGCCTACCCCAGCATGGCAAAAGTCCCGCATCGTCTTCCTGAAAAAAAAAAAAAACACCTGTAAAAAAAAGGTCCCTTGTTGACTGTCTTGCCCCCTCCCCAACCTCGCCCACCCTCTGTCACCCCCTTCTCACCCCCAATCCCATACCTACCTCCGGAGCCCAGTGCAACAATCTTCGGTGGACCGGGAACATGTCTGCACCCTTCAAAGCTGACCACGAACTGAAGAAATGCCAGTAAGCTACTGTATATAATAGCATAAATTTTTTTTCAACTTTGGTGTATATCACGGCCATTTTTGGGACTTTTTTCACCAAATTTTCAACATGGAGTTCTTGGGGGCCCTACCTCATGAACTCAGTCACTGTCATTTTGTTATTCTGTCCCGAAAGGTGATTTTGTGGTCACTGCACGGAATCACCTTTCGGGACTGAGTAATGAAATGACAGTGTCACAGTTCATGAGGTAGGCCCCCCAAAACCCTATGTTGAAAATTTGGTGAAAAAATTCCTCAAAATGACTGTTTTATGAGCGTGAGTTGCGCAGTTCCTACGCATGCTTGTAACTTCGTGAATTTTTAATATTTTCACTCCTGATTTTCAACACTGCCATTTTTCCACACCTCCTTATGGGCAGTACAGCTGTCATTTTTCATACCCTGGCCAACATGTGTTTTCGCACTTCTGGTCGGAGAATAGAGCGGTCACTGTGGGAAATTAGTGTTCGAGACAGATTAAGAAACTCACAGTGACACTGTTCATGAGCAGAAGTCCCAGAATGTCTGTGTTGAAAATTTGCTGTAAAAAAACTAATTACATTACAGGTGTATGTTGCGTAATTTCTACGCACGCTCATGACTTCACCAGTTTTTGTATATTTTCACTCTAGATTTTCAACAATGCCATTTTTTACACCTCCTCATGAACAGTACACCTGTCACTTTTCACGTCCTGTTTAAAATGTGTTTTTTGCACATATGGCGCCAAATAGGCGCAATTGCTGTACAAAATTGCCTTTCACCTAACGAACTGATAGTGTCACTGTTCATGCGGTGGGGTCACAAAAGCCCATGTGGAAAACTTGGAGTAAAAATATCAAGAAACGCTCAGGGCATTAGGGTTTTCGACCATAGTGCCCTACCCTTTAGGGACTGACAGGCATCAGGGGTGTGACTTGGGATTGTTGACAGTAATGCTCATACCATTCCACCCCATCCCCCACCCTGCAGCCAGTGACAGGCATCGAGGTGCGCCTTGAACCCTTGGCCCCCAGAGTTCACCCTGTTCTCCTACACTGCACCCATTTCAGCCTATTTCTTTATGGAATGAGGTGAGTATAAATCCCAAACACCCCAAGGCACACTTCGACACTTGTCAGTGTCTGAAGGGTAGGGTGAGGCGAAATGTCAAGACCGTCATGGGCGATGACCCAAAAGCACACCCCAATGCCTGTCCATCTCTGCAGAGTGAGGGTGGAGTTGGCGTCAGTTCAGTACTTCAATGCCATTCCTATACTGCATCTATCTAACTCCTGCACTTCCACTGCTAATGCCAGCAAGCAAACATTTGGCATTGACAAATGCTTGTTTAGTAAAAACTCCTAATAGCAGACAGAGGGAAGGATACACTAGGACCTTACATACAAATAAAACGTGCTCTGCATAACATATGTTTTTGCAAATTCTGTGTTAACTACTCCTTTAACAAAACCAGAAAGCCATAACTCCACATAAATAGATGCCAGTAAAATCTTTTCACTGCTAGTGCAACTGTATTTATGACAAAACAAGGCACACAGTAATGACCCTTGTGCTTTGGTGGTTAGGCCTTCAGTAGTGTGCCTCCTAATGAAGGCCTAAGTCTGCTCCCCCTTACTGGCCTTCCTTGATCTCTCACAGAATGTAAGGGATGCCAAATGCTCAATATGGGTCCCTCCCCTACCCCCCAAGGGCTTGTATCCCTCATCTACTCCCCTCTCCTACATCCCTCCACCACACCCCTCCCTCTCCTTTCGCCCTTTTTATGTTTGCTTGCACGCATGTGCAAGAAACATAGTGCCATCATCCGAGATTTTGGAGGTGTGTCACCTCCTCCTCCAATTCAGTCAGTGTGTTGGCAGGCGCGGCCCCTGTAAGCCAATGCATGCTGGAGCTGTCTATGACAAGCTCCAAAATGCAGTGGCATACAGTTGAAAGGGGGAGCTATGCCCCATACTTACCTCCGGAGCTTGGCATGACGATCTTCGGTGGACTGGGAACACGTCTGCACTCTTCAAAGCCAACCGCGAACTGAGGAAATGCTGGTAAGCTGTACAATGGGCTAGATAGGGGGGTTTCAACTTTATTGCATATCTTTTTTGGAATTTTTGCAGCAAATTTTCAACATGGGGTTTTTGGGACCCCTTCTCATGAATGATGTCACTGTCATGGCGTTATTCGGGCCCGAAGCGTGATTTCACAGTCACTGCACAGTCACTGCGAAGAGATGCGTGGTCGCTGTGGGAAATCATTGTTCTGCACAGATAAAGAAAATCACAGTGACACTGTTCATGATCGGAGGCACCAAAATGCCTGAGTTGACAATCTGCTGTAAGAAATCCCCAACCTAATTATATTATGGGTGTGCGTTGCACAGTTTCTATGTACGCTCGTGACTTCACCATGTTTTTTAATATTTTTACTGCAGATTTGCAACATTGCCATTTTTTACACCTCCCCTTGAACAGTACAGCTGTCATTTTTTACATCCTGTTCGGAATGTTTTTGCACCTGTGGTGCTAAATGCCGTAGTCACTGTGCATAAGCGGCTTTCGGCTAACAAACTGATATTCCCCCTGTTCATGAGGTGGGGTCACAAAAAAAACATGTTGAAAATTTGGAGTGAAAATACCAACAAATGCCTGAGGTATTAGGGTTTCCAACCATAATGCCCAACCCTGTAGAGAATGACAGGCATCAGGGGTGTGACTTGGGATTCTTGATTGTGATGCTCATACCATTCCACACCCTGCAGCCAGTGAGAGGCATCAAGGTATACCCTGGACTCTTCGGCCCCAAAGTTCACCCCATTCTCCTATATCGCACCCATCTCACCGTATTTCCTAATGAAATGGGATGCACATAAGGGCCAAAGACCCCAAGGAACACCATGACACTTGTCAGTGTCTGCAGGGTGAGGTGTGGTGAGATGGCATGGCCGTTATGCCTGACGACCCAAACGCACACCCCAATGCCTGTCACTCTCTGCAGGGTGGTGGTGGGGTTGGCTTCAGTTCAATACTTCACTGCCATTCCTATTACGCAGCTCTGTAACTTCTACACTACCACTGCCAATGCCAGCAAGCAAACATTCGGCATTGACAAATGCTTGTCTCACATGTAAGCACTTGTTACTCACTAACCCGGTACTTATTATTGATTCACGTTTTGTACATACTACGCACAACTCTGTTTTACACTGTTTGCAACACCTGCCTTGCAGTCGTAGGTTAATGTTGATCTTGTAACTTCAGTGTAACTTGAACATGACTCTTCTCCCTCCCCCGCCTTACTGACCCCCTTTTTCTTTACTTTTACATAAGCACTTGTTTACTTATTAACCCGGCACTTATTATTGACTACTCTTTCCATCTATTGTGAGCAACACTGTTGTACCACTGCTTGTAACACCTGCCTTAGAACTGTATGTTAATGTTGATCTTGTAACTTGAATGTTTGATGTTTCAGTCCTGTTGCACCCCTTCCCTCCAGGTCGCACCGGGGAGATGAGCGACTTGTCGCTCAGTGTGCCTTCCTGGTAAAACATTTAAATAAATAAATAAATAACAACAAAGGCACAGTCTCCCAGAATTAATGGCGCACTCGGTCTTGCGCGCAGTGTTCACACACAGTCACCAGAATTAGTCTGCACCCACAGAATGCTACTGTCTTGTCTCCAGAAAATTCCCCTAGCCCACACAAAGTTAAATGACAGCATAACAACAAATAAAGTCTCCACACTGTACACTCCAATAAGAACTAAGTGCTCTGCTGCTGTTGTTGACCTGACTGTGATATGATGATGCACAATGTCTTGCCAAATAGTGTGCAAGAAGGAGAACCTGACCACTGAGTTTACCATCCAAGATGATGGGACTGAGAATGCTGTTGGTTGCCCAAAGTGTGCTACACTGACCCCAACAGGAAGGATGCCACATTAATACTACCCTTGGTAAGTTGATTAATGTACCTGTCTGGCACCATCATTGTTTTCCACAGAACCTGACCTTAACTGTGTTTTCTATATATATATATATATATATATATATATATATATATATATATATATATATATATATATATATACATATACATATACATATACATATATATATATATATATATATATATATATATATACTACATATATATATATATATATATATATATATATATATATATATATATATATATTTATATATAGAATAATATATGGGGTGGTGTGTGTAATGAGAAGTTTATACACACCCGAGGGGTTAGATGCTCAGAAACCCCGGAGCAAAAGCTTGAGGGGTTTATGTTACCATCTAACCCCGAGGGTGTGTGTAAACTTTGAGTTTAAACACACTACACCATATTTTATTTTATATAATTGCTGGGTTTCCCATTTTCGCCTCAGCAATTATAGAAAATAAAGAGCTTCCCTTGTATCCTTGGTTCAGGTTCGTTTTAGTCCAGTGCCGAGATTTGCCATATTTTAAAACAGTTTTTTTTTTATTTGTGCAGGTTTTTGTGTGTTTCCAGTGTATATAGGGAAAAAAGAAAGGAAAAGAACTTACCGCCGATTTCTTCTGGTGGTTCTGTTTTGGGCGAGATGGAAGCAGTGAACGGTCTTGACTGGTCGCACTACTGCGTGAGCATGCGCACAGCAAGAGAAATCATGCATGTGTTTGCCTTTATAAACACTCCTTTATAACGACAAATTATACCACGGTTTCCCTAAGGGAAAAAGGGAAAGCCAATATATATATACAGTATATGTATCGTTTTCTAAATATATCTACATGTAATCATTGTTTTGTTTTGTGTCACAGGTCACATAGTCACACTTGGTGAGTGCATTTCTGTGCTTGATGAGGAATTGTGGTGTTAGAATACTGTCAAGCCAGTGAAGGTAAGTATTTTTTTTTGGTGGGGGGCATTTTCAAGTAAGTTTCAATAATGGTTAATTTGGTAAATTCTTCACAGGTCTTATCTGCAAAGCATCCTCCTCCAGTCCAGTTCTGATGGTCATGGATTCATACTACTTGTTGCGTCGTGTCTGCTGGCTCGGGGGTATAATGTTGAACTTGTTATTTGGAGAAAGCAACAATGAAAGTACACAGCATCAGAAAGTTTCCTCCTAAAAGAGATGAAGAAGGAGTTATTAGCACTTGATTGCAGTAACACATTATGTTTAAAGTGTAGCTGTTCAATCCTGACATATGAGCTGATTAACAGATACAAAGCTGTCTCAATAAGCCACATGAAGACCAGATCATCACAATCGCAAATTTAATATCTGTAGTCTATACACTGTGCCACTATCCCTATGTCTTACTTGTCAAGTCACGACATGGGTCAAACTTTGCTCAACACTGGCATGGCTGCTGCAGCAGTACGGTTAAGGAGCTATGCAACTGTTTCCTCCACTCTGAGCATGTTAGGGTGCCTACTGCTTACCTGCCCTCTACATCATCACCTAAACCTGGCCCCTTGGTTGACTCAACTAATATATCCCAACTTTACTGCTAATCCATTGCCCTTTTACCCTCTGACTCATACCATATGTTGTCCCCAGCCCCTCTACCCTAGCACCCCTCTTAGAACAGCTGCTGTCCTGTATTCCTTCCTCATGTCTGCTCCCTGCCATCACCCCCCTAAGTTCATATCCTATGTCTTGTCCTGTGATATGCCATGCTGATTGAGAATGTTTTAATTTCCCCTTGCTCATACCTCTCTCCCAAACCTTGTTAACTGATTTCCTGGACCTATTTGCTGTTGCTCTGTGTGTATTTTTTCTGTCATTGTATAATTATGTCTAATTATTATCTGTACATAAATATATTATTCTTTGACCTTGTGTGACACAGGTCCACCTTGTTTGTGACACAAGTCCACCATGTAAATGAGCTTGCTCAATAGTGTTCACCTGGATAAAGACTTGATTGATTGATTGATTGATTGATTGACAGTGTGTGATATGCATGACAAACATATTATGTGACGTGCATGTCAACTACTTTATATGACTCATCAGTCGGATTTCTACTCTTTTGAAAAAATGAAAAACCAAAAAGCACTGATGAAATAAAATGTATATACTTACCAGTCTGGAAATTGATATCCTTTAGGTTGCTGTACACAGTACTGCAGTACCGTAGTCCTCCAGCAAAGGAGAGTGGTTTGTTAACCTGTAAAAGAAAAAAAAAAATAAGGTTACCGTATGTGTTTTGTTTGACCACTGCATCTCATAAAATCAACAGGAAACACAACACAGCTAAAGGAAGTTCCGTAGTATGAAGCATTAGTACACAAACTCACTTTAAAGTATTGATAGTAACTAAGAAGCCTTGTGGCTGTGGCTGATGTATGAGATCTCCTCTCCGACTCCGTCTGCTATGGCATGGGCAGGACACAGTATGAAAAACATTGGTGTACTGGTGGTGGTGGTGAATGGATATGGGCACATCATGATGACATTTCTTCTCACATTTCTCTGCATCTGGTAGCTTTGGCTAACAGCAGTTTTCTGGTGATGGTCATGGAGGCACATGCTGACATTCCCTCTCACATTTCTCAGCATCTGGTGGCTTTGGCTAACAGTGGTTTTCTGGTGGTGGTCATAGGGGCACATGATGACATTCCCTCTCACATTTCTTTGCATCTGGTGGCATTGGCTAACAGCAGTTTTCTAGTGGTGGTCATAGGGGCACCTGCTGACATTCCCGCTCACATTTCTCTGCATCTGTTGGCTTTGGCTAACAGTGGTTTTCTGATGGTGGTCACGGGGAACAGCTGCAGCCTGCAACACATTCATTATCACTGTCCGACACACACAGGTGGGTGGTGGGCAGGATATAGTGTGCACTGTGTTACAAATGTGACATATGGAATTTGAGTAATTCTGAGCAGGCCACTCATTTAACTTTATGAAAAACAAAAGATGTACCACAGAAAAAGTGTGACAGCCTTTTAAGCACTTCACTTAACCTGACCAAAATCAACCTCATCATCATCCTCACACCGACAGCTGCCCTCGCAGTCATCAGTATCTGAATTCTGCCACTGGGGAATTCTTTCTCCATCGTGTCATCATCTACCTCGCTGGTAGGCCATTTCATGCTGCCAGTGCCACCAGGATGGTCCATTTCTACGATGTCAGCACAACTATGACCATGCCGGGGTACGAATACTGAGGCTGCAGTTCGAGCTAGTATGTGCCCCTCATTCATTTTTATGAATGTCAGCAAGCTGACGTTTGCAGGAGAGAGATTTGCATGATGATCCTGAACTATTGCACCGGCTGAACTGAATACCCTCTCGACACTTACTCTGGAGAGTGGGCATGTCAGGTACTTCAGTGCCACTGAGGTCAGCTCTGGCCATTCACTGACCTTTCCACTTCAGTATAAAAGAGGATCATCAGTTACTGACCGATGCCTGTCTTCAGCCAAATAAGAGTCAACCATTCGCTGTGCTGCCCGAAGACCGGTGGTTGATACACCATCCTGTTCTCCGGAATCATTTATGTCACAAATCTCCACTTGTGACAAAGCACCCCAAAATGTGTTAATGACAACCACTTTTGATGACAGACCACCCAGAACTGTTGCCCCCTTACAGGATGTCCTTGATACTACTCCAAACTGACCTTCAGCCTGATGATGCTGCTGAGGTTTGTTGACCTTGGCACGTGACTGCTGTGCCCCATGAACCAAGTGCATCAGTTGCCCAGTTACATTTTTACCTGTTCAGGCCCTCCCTCCAGTAGTGAGCAATTCCACATTTGTATCGTGGGTCCAGCATTGTTGCTATTGCAAAGTCATCACTCTGCTGAATGTTTAAGATGTGCCGAGTGTGCTCGAATAGTATCAGCATGTGTTTTAGCAACACACTGCTAGTACAGTCTCCGGAACCATCAAGGCTATGCTGTAGATTCAGCAATGTCTGCAGCAACACAAGTAGCAGTGGAATTGATTGGCTAACGGAGGCAGACTCACCACTCACTGCCTGTGTGGCATGTTCAAAAGGCCTCAAAACAGTTATTACAGAGTCCATGAGGCACCACTGTTAAGTCGTGAGAGACATGGAGGCCCCAGAAGTGTAACGGCTAGTGTGCATAATAAGATAGTCTGAGATGGCTTTGTATTGTTCATACAACCTCTCTGCCATGTATAACATGGAGTTCCATCGGGTGACAACTTCCAGCTTGAGGTGGTGCTGCAGGAGGCTGTTTTGGATCTGCAACTGCTGAAGCTGGTCACGGGCCTTTGCAGAGTGTGAAAAGTGAGAACAGATACAGTGTGCAACTACCAGCATTTCCTTTATATCAGGGTGCTGCAGAAACTCCTGCACCACAAGATTTAAACAGTGGGCCATGCACTGACCTTGAACAGTCACCATTCGTGATGCATTTAATCACATTTGACCCATTATCACTTGTTATAAACCCAGCTCTTAGGGACAGGGGGTTCAGCCACTCATCAATTTCAGTCAGTAGCAAGTCCAGCATGTTTTCACCAGTGTGTAAACAGGTCACACTGCGCATAGTAAGCATTGCATGCTGTCAAATTCCTGGAAGATTGCTACCATGACAGTCCACCTTACTACACTGATTATTTACACTACCACCAGGACAAACAACCCCCGGCACTTGCACCCAATATGCAGTTATACACAAATTCGAACTCTCCACTGTTTTGCCACTTCTTCACCTATCCATACTTAAATGGATGAATGGAGAGGAGGAATATTGAAGGGCATGTTTTACAGAGTCTGCCACAGTACGGTATAATTTGGGACAGCATGGGTGGAAAAGTATGTCCCGGATGGGACTTTCCATTTTGGACAGGTGCGTGCCGCAAACCGCTGGAATCCAGAATTCTCCATGAAGGAGAAGGGCAAAAGATCAATTGCCTGCATTTCATCTACAGCAGCATTAAGTTCACATGACACGTCATGATTGGGCAGGTACTTCGGGTTATGGGCCAAAATACTCTGCAACATGGGCTGACTTACACAATTTGCATGGGGGTGACAAATGGCTCTGCGAATGGCTGGGGGGGGAGACGTGTGATGAAGATGGCTGCACAGGCAACATATCCATAAATTAGGTTATTTTCCCAGATTTACGCACAGGGGTTGATGTACCACTTGCTCTAGATGTACTGCATTGACCACCAGCACCACTGCTACACAGACCACCACTTGACAAGATCTCAAAATCATTATCCTCCACCTCATCATGCCTGTAGTAATCCTCTGCCGGTTTTTCATCACTACTGCAGACATTCAAACTTGGTCTTACAGTCATGGAAGGGGATAACATGCTCATTAAGGTTGATGACGAGGACGAACACCCCACTATGGCATTAGCTGCCATCTGGTGCCGGGTCCACGGTGCCATGTGCCTGTTCTTAAGATGTGTATGCTTCCCCTCCCCCATGCCCAGATGACTCCTCCTTTTATCTCGACTTACACGCGCATGGCAAAGCTGGCAGATTGTGACTGACCCATCATTTGCATTTTACACAAAAAAATCCCAAACAAGGGATTGTGATCCCCGACCCCTACTTATAACATGTCCCTGATGCTGCTTATTGGACTCCATTTTTTTAAGCCCTGAAATGGGGGTGTGCTATATGATTTTTCTGGTGGGACACACTTGGACTGCAACGGACCATCACCATGGCTACCTATGATTATTACTGGGTCATCATCATCATTAAGATGAACTAGAACTGCTAAATCACAACTTTTTTCAGGAGGGGGGATTTAATGCCAACAGACACAGACACCTTGGCTTTCTTTTTCTCCAGTTCCCAACAGGGGTCACTGACATCATATTCATCAACATCGTATTCATCAACATCATCCGCATCCACATTTTCTTCTTGGATGCTGTCACGTGGACTACATGTTGCAACCACAGCAACATCATCATCATCATCACCCAATATTTTTGCACCACACCGTGAATCATTGGATGGCAAAGGCATGACCTCTACCATGGTGGAAGAAATGTGACATTGTGCGTTATCGTCGCCATGATCAGAGTCATGTTCAACTACCACTGGAATGTTACTGGGGAGTATGACATCATCTATGCTGTCACTCATTGCTTCAGACTCAGCTATACTGTATTTTTTGACATGGTTAACTGGTCAGAAGTGGAACCTGAGGCAGCAATACTCATGCCAGCAGAAACTGCACTAACACCACCAGTTGGGACAACTTCATCTCCTCCAACTATGAGTGAAGCTACAGACTGAGTTGTAAAAAACACTGATGGAGAAATCCCTTTCCTCACGTCAGCTATGCACTTCTGCATACTACCACGCCCAAAGATAATCTTGCCACTGGCAGCAGTGCCATGGCTAGAAACAGCTTTCCTTGCACGTCTCCTTGCCAGCATTTTGGAGGATCACCATGAAAATTGTAAACCAATTTAGATTTTGGAACTTTTTGACTGGCCCGGTGGATGTGATGTGAAGCCCCAAAAAACAACAACAGTGGCTTGTGGTCTGTGAATGTAGATTGAAAACTAAACTGATGCAAAGGCACAGACAGATTAGATTGTGCTGCACAATCAAGAAAAAGATGTAGATGCAGATGTAAAGTTACAACAGCACCTTAACCACTGCTGCTCACAGTTTTGCGGCGGGGGGGCAGTGCACTACAGTAACAGTACAAAACCAGATCAATATACCACAATCCCTCCCGACCACAAAGCAGTACAAAATCATGCAGTTGCGGTGGATAGCAGGTTCACACTGCTGCAATTATTCTGCGGCACAATAAAAGGTGTCTGTGATTTGATGGCATGCGTCACACACACACACACACTACAAGTAATGCATGATAAATTGAAAACTTCAGTAATATAACCAGATCTTTTCAACAAACTGAAATTATGCACTACTGCAACACAAAATTCAGCAAAAAAATGTCAAGAATGACTGAAACTATTGCTGTGTGTACATTAACAGTTATACAACAAAAAAATAAACAAAAATAATGCCTTTTTCTCCCAGACAGTTAATCTACCTACACGTACACCACACAGATACACCCCTTCCCCAAAGCACACTTCCAGTGTCTCTCAGTACTCAGACTGAATTTTCTAAATTAACATTCAAAATCCACACACAAATAATAAACACTCAATGATATGAGTACAAGAGGGTTTCCTACAATCAATGTATTATGTTTTAAGCCCAGAAAATGGCTCAAAAAGGATTTTTTAACAGCTTTTATGGAGTTTGAATCACAGAGCTCTGACAGCAAACTGTCTCCAGCTACCACTACACACACACTACACCGAACTAAAGCTGTGCAGGACAATCTAGAACCCATGTGACCTGCAATCCCATGAATCAATGCAAAATTTGCCTTGGAGCCAAAACACAAGGCAAAGTGCAAGTGTACTTCACCTAAAAGTATGCACAGAAGTGGTTGGGGGGAAGGCAGAGTAATGCGAAGTGCATTGAAAACAATGACTCCGCGATCCTCATTATGATGCAAAGTACTCCGCTTCGCGTTGCGGAGTGCTTCTCAGATTCCCGGGCACTCTGTGAATTGCTCCATGCAGCAAATTTCTGCCACTTCGCCCACCACTACTGCTGTCCTGATTCTAAGATGGGTGCCCTCTGCGACAGTGGAAGTGGAGGGAGTAGGATGATGGCCTCCCCCCTCCTGTTTCTGACTTGCAAGAGGCCCCTATGGAGACTGGTAACAGTCGGGATGTCCAGCACGCAGCTGGTTTGCCTCTGAAGGTGGCTGAGATTATGGAAACAGCATCTTGGAGTGCACAGGATGAGGAAGACTATATGTTTTTGGATCCTGAAATGCAAGCGACACCAATTACAGGAGATTATCACCAAGCAAGAAGTTTTGCTGCAAACAAAAGCTACGCACTCGGTGCATGAAGCGGAGCACTTTCGACCAGGAATTGAAGCAGTTGCTCAGTCACCTCTGCCAAAATGTTGTGATTAAGGAACTTCAAAGCGGTTGACCACAGCTTCTCAGCATCCCACAGTGAGATCGGTACCTTCCTTGCCCAATGAGTGGGTGTCTGATAACATTACTGTGCAAGGTAACACTGCTGTTTTTTGTCCTTTTTCACCCATACCCGAGTTTGTTTCTTCTGTTGGTTCTGCTACAGCAAATGCAATACAGACTAGGGATGGGGCAGATGCATTTCTCCAACAGGATTTTTTCTGGTCTTTGCCGCATCAAGACATGCCATCCGGCATAATGCAAATGGGGAAATTGACCACAGACCTTAAAGGAGCCACTGTAGACTCAAAACAAACTACTGCAAATGATTCTGTTTGGTCTCCAGAATGAGCTGTTGAATGCTGGGTTGATACAAAGTGGAACGGGGAACTGGGATCCTGACTTGACTGACCCCACAGTACAAATATACAGGGCAGCTCTTGCCCCTGAGGTGTCTGCAGCTCCTCCTGAGCGCAACACCATGTCTGTAGTGGTTGATTCAAACACCACTAGTCTCCCTTCCCTTGGGTTGGAGGCTGTTGAAATCCCTGTCCATGTACAGACAGCTCTTGCTATGCCAGTTCAGGTTGTCACCCCCAACCATGACGAACCTATACTCATGACCTCTACTACAGACTTGGGGACCCCCCTGGAAATTCTCAGAACTTTTTGCCACAAGAGGGGAATCAATTCCCTGGAAAAATGATGTTCACCTGATCTATAAGGGAGGGTTAGACCCCTTACTAGATAGGGTGTACATTGCTAGGACACTATTGAAGGACTCAGTGCAGTTTTTTTCTCTGAAATCTATGCCCTGATACACACGGAGATGCTTACTTTGATGTTAGCTGTAAGAAAATTTCAAGTCTAGATAGGTTTTGCGCATGGTATAATGATCTCTATAAAACACCCTTGTGGAGCCCATTTTTAGCTGTAGCTCTAACTAAACCACAGATTAGAATGGTAACCATTTTATTTAAAAATGAGAGGGCCAGTATCTCAGAGATTCTGTTTTGGTTGAGGAACTGATGTGAGGTCTTAGATACACCAGTTCCGATCAAAGACTCAGAGCAAATATGGATGGGGGGATAGAAGGTCAAGGTGAAACTTCAAAATACTGATGTTGGTGTAACCCCCACCCAAGTATGCCATTTCTATCTGACAGCTCTACTTGGTGGGCTGGGTTCGGGAGGAATATGTCACTCGGCACATTGGCTAGGTTTGGCTACTCTGCAACAGGGGCACCCAAGTAACTCCGGGCAAAGGAAGCAATAACTGTAATGTCCAATACCAGAAGTGGGATTCTAAAGTGTGGCTTTTATTCACATCCAACAGAATAAACAAAGCATAGATGGACCCCCACAGAGCTACACTCCTGGTAATGCAGATTTATGGAGATCAGAACACATCCTCATTCACTTTAGCCCTCAGGCTTTGAAACACTGGGCACACAGCCTGTACTTGTTCGCTGCTCTGGGTTTTCCCTGGCTCGGCTCCCTTGCCAGCCCTTTGGACACTTTCCATATAGCATGGAAACATTTACTGATGGCTCCCTAAACCACCTATGAGCACTTCTGGCTCCATCAGGGAAACTTCCTCATCAATCCCATGTCTGGGTACTTTTCTCAGGCACCGGCCAAGTACCTGAGAGAAAGCAACAGGTGTCCTAGAGCAAACCCATAGAGGTGAATTTGGTTACTACTGATTGGGGCGGGTCTCCCACCTCTCACTCCCATAATTCATACCCGGCCATATCTCTGGACTGTAACACCTCATCCTTTAAAACACTTTGCTGTGTAGATTCTTTTTAAATGTATTCACATTTAGTCTGCTGTCTTTACATCCCATTTGTGCTGAACTTGAACATACTTAAAAAGTGGCTGTGGCAATTACTCTAGACCCTCCCCAGATTTAAGCAGTCCAATCCCCACATCTTTCAAACTGTACTTGGCTGTCTCTTCCTGACTCCACAGTAACAATCACTTTAGTTTCATCTTGATTCAGGTGAAAACACATTGGCCTTTTAGCAGAGCGACTCACCCCTTGGTTATAGGTGCTGCACAGGCATTTTCTTGTCAAAGGAAATCTCATCCAGAACTTCTGGTGCATCAGCACGAACTTAAATCAGGCAGCTTCTTTTCTCCCTAGCCAGACCAGGGGGGTTGCCCTTGGAAGCAGGCTGATTCCTTCCCCCCATCCCAGCAGGAATGGGGCCCTGAACCACTGAAAGCGGTCTCCACTACTTCAATGTGCTCTTCCTGTGTTCCTCTTCAGATGAGAACACACACCTATAAAAAAAAAATAGCTCTTTGACAGAGCTTAGAGCTCTGAGGGCCTTCCTACAGCAGAGCACCTCTACTACAGACTGCAACAGAACTCTACTGAACTGACTGACTGACTGACTTCAAATTCCCCAACGTTCTACTCTAACCTCCAACTGCAACATTCCAGTGTGGCTTATGCAGCTGCAACAGTTCTAAAATGATGCCATCCCTCAGTCTCAACTGAGACTGAGAACAGAGTGAGACAGTGTGAAATCCATTTAACTGGAGTTTCACAAGCTGCCTTCCCTGCCTACCACTAGGTCTTACTGGGATTCTAGTAACCCCGGGTAACAGGGGGGTTACACTGGCATGATGCATTTGCCCAGTTTTTTTTTCTAGGGAGAGATAGAGGTACTCTATTCTATTATGGTCAGCCAAAATCATGTTTTAAATGTGGTTCCCGAGCTCATTTGAGTAACAAGTGTGACATTGTGAAATGTGCTCACTGTCTTGAATATGGACACCTGTCCAAGGATTGTCAGAATTCATTTAAGTGCAACCTTTGTGAAAGTTGAAGTCACCCCTATGCCAGATGTCCTTAGGCCTCCCACAATAAGGGTGAAGGCATAGTTCCAGAATCTTTGGTTACGAAAGCTCAGCAGAAAGGAGCAGCACAGGCTTCTGCTTGGCGGGCAGCTGCCCACAGACAACCCCCCCCGATGCGTAGGACATGATACTTGAGGACTGGCCCATGCAGCGGGATTGTGGACAGGTAGTTCTTGAGGAGTCCTGCCCTGTATTATACCCAGCTACAGTTTCCATTTTGTTGGCAGAAGATACTTCAGAATTGCCATGCATAGCACCTACCCAGGATAGTATTATGCAGGCCTCCATGCCCCCTTCCCATCTCCTGCTGATGATTTTCAGCCAGTATTTTGTAAAGGCAAGAAAAAACATTTACGGTTAGGAAGGAAGACCACTCAAAGAGGCTAAAATCTACCCCCCTTCTGTTCCCTTTAAGAATAGGTTCAGTGCCCTGAGTAAGGCACCTGATTGGAGTAACACAGATTCTGAGGACGATGACATGGAGGCTTCCTGAATGACCCTCTCCCAAGTAGATACCCTCTCCAATCAAGAGGCTCTACTAACTACAGATGCTACACTACCCTCAGGAAGCAAACTCAGTCTCTGAATAAAAGTGTGACCTGAGGTGTTCCCCTTCTCCTTTTTGTTTTTAATTTTTATGGCTTTCATTAAGGTTTCCACTATCAATGTTGACAGTATCAGGGGTTACAAGAAATGTTTAGCAGTGCTCACTGCATTACATGATATTGATAGCTATATTATACTATTGTTGGATACTAGGTTTAAAACTACATATGAACTGTCTCAGTCTGCCATGTTCTAGACAAAAGGGTCCTTTTTTGGTCCATTGGATCAGACAAGTGTGATGGTGTTGGGATTCTGTTTAATGACAGTAGGCTGAAATTGACCAAGTTCACAGAAATACACCCAGGCAGAGCCCTTTCTTTGGATGTGTCCTTGGAAGCAGAATGTTTGTGTACTACTGCAACATATGCACCTCAAACAAAGGCCCTGAGAGCTGGGTTGTTTTCTGAGATCCAGCCTTTTCTACACACCTCCAGAATTGTTCTCTGGGGGGTAACTTTAATTCTGGAACCACTTTAACTGACCGAGGCCTTACCACTACTAAAATGTATAGTGGCTGGCCTGGTGGTGCTGAGGGCTGAGGCTTCTGCCTTACCTCATACCACGCCGGTGACTTGAGTTCGAGAGTGAGTTTGGGGCACCAGGGGACAAATGAGGAGAAGAGGATCGAGTGTCTGGTGGATGGCTCTTCTCTCCTGGAAAGGAGGGGGGACTTGGACCCGCAGTGTCAGTGTCTCCTAGCAGAGGCTGGGAGCATGACAGCCAGGTCTCATAGTGTGGGAAGGCATTTGTAGACGTCCTCCAGTTGGGTGAGGGGTTGTGCCCATAATGGGCTGGACATCACTGCACGTCCAAGCCTGGGGGGGAATGAACAAAGGAAAAACCCCGGTGCACAGGAGGATGACAGCGGACCTTGAGGAACCAAGGCCACATGCCCATCCTTGGACTCAACCTGACCAGCTCTTCTGGACCCTCTCTCCACTCCCGGGCCTCAGCAGTCTGTATTCTGAGGAAGGGCACCCAGGTAGGAGTTGCAAGGTGGCCTCACCTCGGGTGTCTGTGTGTGTGTGTGTGTGTGTGTGTGTGTGTGTGTGTGGAAGCCAGGGGGTTGGCTGAAAGCTCAATGGAGTTGGAGAAGGGGATCCTGTCCCTGATTCCCTGTTTGGGGGGATCTTTGGTCGGTCAGTAGGCCCTTATTTGAGTGAGGTCAGCCCAGAGGGAGGTCCTGTGAGCTGGTGAGCGGAGGGAAATAGAATTGAAAAAAAACTATAGTGACTCCAGTAGTCTAAATAATATTATTTGAACTGCTGAATCGAAGGATGCCTATAGAGCATTACACTCTACTGATGGGAATACTTTGTTTAAGGGAGCCTTGTCAACAAGGATGGACTATATCTTTGTTTCTGACACCATTACTATTCAAACTGCCAGCACTGGTAGCTGTGAATTTATGAACCATAAAATGGTTAGTTGCTCTTTGCAATGGGGACAGGCCCCAACATATGGTAAAGGCTAGTGGTGCCTGAACTAGACTGGAGAGCCGGTTCTTGGAAAACAATGGAACCAACTCTGGGCAGCTCAGTTATCCGTCAGATGTTTTTATGACAGCAGTGATTCCTGGTGGGAGTTTAGCAAACGGGACATTGTACAATTGTTTCAAAAATATTCAGGAACAAAAACACAGGAGAATTATTTACAGTATCTGACCCTCAGGTCTCATTTGCAAAAGCTCATTTCTAGAACTGAAACTATAAAATTGGATCATAGTGATTAAATCCACAATATCAAATGGCAAATGCAAAAATTACAATATAATAGAGCACAGTCACTGTGCCACGAAATGCAGTTTGGGACCCGAGGTTGGAAGCAAACTTTCGACCCCCCCCCTTAAAGATTGTAGCCCAAGGACAGAAAAAAGATCCCTGCTTGGGTTATGCAATACTCATGAAGACATAGTAACCTCAAAAACTGAGCTACTGGATGTGGTACATCAAGATGTACTGTAACCTTTAATGCAGACTCAGTAAACTCTGCCATTAAAGAATTTCTGGCAGATTTCAATGTATCACCCCTGAGTGAACATGACATGGTAGCTTTAACGACCCCAATAACAGAGGAAGAAGTAAAGGACAATATTAAATGCATGAATAATGCAGAAATACTGCCCTAGGTGATGATGGTCTTTGTGCAGAGTATTTAAAAGAAATTTCAAGATCATTTGGCCTCTATTTTAGCAGAACTGTATAATTATTATTTGGATGTTGGATACCTTCTGAGGTCCTAGCTATGAGCCTTGATTATATTGGTTCTACCAAGCTGCAGTGACAGTAATTCTGTCGAGTGGTATTACAGTGATGACACAATGACAACAGTTGATATTTTACCATCATGGGGCGCAAGAGTTTTTTGCCGGGGGCTTTACTCTCCGCACCCCCCTGCACTATAGATTACTAACTCTGAGTCATAGTTGTTATGGGTGGAGTCGAACTCCCTGGAGACAGCAGTGTTGGACAAACAGCAGACTATTACAGTGAACAGCTGATTCTGCCGCTGTCTGTCACTGTAATAGTCTTTGCTGTTTTTTTTTTTTAACTCTTTGAATGGTAGACCGATTATATTGATACACAAAAAGGGAGACAGAGCAGATCTCAAGAACTGGAGGCCACTTAGTTTGTTAAATACGGAGTGTAAAATACTTGCCAAAATATTACCTGGATGTCTGGGAACTATTGTGGAGCACATAATTAGCCCTCAGCAAATGTGCTCCATTAAATCACGGAATGTTCAAGATGCTCAGAGAATTATTTCTTGGAGGGAATCACAAACTTGCCTCTAGATATTTACTGAGTATAGACCAGGAGAAGGCATTCGATAAACTGTCACTTGATTGCTTATTTCAAGTTTTACATGCCTATCATATTCCTGGAAAATTTGTTTTTTGGTTAAACAGTTTGTACAATCATGCCACTTTGCGGCTTTATGTCAATGGTTGACTTGGCCAGACCTGTCAGTTCCAAAGAGGGGTTTGGCAAGAGTGCCCATTGAGCCCCTTGTTTTATATATTTGGTATAGATCCTTTATTGTGGAAAATTTGGTATTAATTTAAAAATCACAAGGATCCCCTTTGGACCCCTTTATCCCCCGGTAAAAATTATGGCCTACGCAGACAATGTTATCATGACAATACATACGGCTGCAGCAGATCTGCTATCCGTCAGATACTACTGGAATTTACTAGTGCTTCAGGATCACATATAAATTATAATTAAAGTTCAGGATGTTTGATTGGGGTGCCAGAGTCCCCAGCCCTTGCACAGTATTGCTGGCATCCCTGTATTGGACTGGGATGTTAAATTACTAGTGATTATAGATGGGTCACAGAACATGGCGGAAAAAAAGTGGGACTCCTGTCTCCAGGTAACACAGACTAAAGTTAATTATTGGAAGAACAAAAGAATCTCCAAAATTAAGAGAGTACTCATAATTAAGACCTTGATTCTTCCAACGTTTTTTGTATATATGTCTTCCCTCTGCCCCAAGCTATGAAGACAAGGCTACTAAATGTATTCTTTCAGGCCTTTTGGGGAAGTCGTTTGAATCCCCTTAAGCAGAACCTAACATACAGGTCAAAACAAGAGAGCAGGGTGGGTATGATAAATTCAATTGCTTCTTACTACGGCATTTTTATAATGTCCAATATTGGCGTGGCATGGAATTCAAACAGGAAAACCTGGACCTTCGGTGTCCTAGAATGGCAGCAGCCATACTTGGCTGATTGGAGCAATAATGCACGTCAGGTTATGAGGAAACCAGGTATTGCCCTGAGTATATTGTTGACACTTTTAAAAAAATAAAAAATGGAATATAGGTCTGACTAGACTTCTGACTGTGAGTAGGAAACAGTTATATGCAGAGATTCTGGTAAGCCATTTTCTAAGTCCTTTAGAGATCCCACACTGTGAGGACCAGTATGTGACTACTGTGATTAGGCATTTGAACAATAAATGTCTGCCTTCTTATGTTTGGGATACACAGTGGCTGAGTATTTATGGGAAAGTGGGAATACGAAACTCCCATAAACATAAGCAGTTATCTGACAGATATTGCCCCAGGGATGGCTTGGAAACTCAGGACCAACTCTTTTTCCATTTTCCGTACATTCAGGCCTTCTAGTGCTACCTTGCCAAGCAGAGACAGGAACCCTTGTTACAGGCAATCATGCACAATAAATTAGTCCTGGGACTTTTTGTTAAAAAATAGTCAGTGTATGATGTTTTTACTTTACAGATCCTATGGGCTATTCTGAAGCATTACATCTGGTAGTCCAAATGTTCATGGTTGCTTCAGCAAAAACATGTTGATTATGCAGAAATAGCAATGAATGTTACATCTGAATTACAAAAAGATCCATACTATGGAAGAAAAGTGTAACTCTCCCCAGCACAGAGACAGCTGTGGAGAAATTGTTCCTTTATATTATGTTTCCTTGCACGTGCACAAGAAACATCTTGTGGTAGAAGGACATTTCAGAGGTGTGTCAGGGACAAGTTCAATGCAGAGCACTGTACAGTGGGATCATCCCTCACAGACCAATGAGAACGCAACCAGCCTGTGACACTAGTCACAGTTTCACTGCTGGAAGCCATTCTGTACTTGAGAAAAATGAAGCGCTCCAATGAGAGTGCTTCATTTCTTTCATTTGCATAAAGCGTAAGCCAACCGGCTGGCAAGCTGTTCTCTCTCTTGCGCTCCCTCACAGAAAAATTCAACACATACCACCGGCCTGACAGCACTAAGTTCACTGAATCAGCTATCACTCTCTGCACCCACCACTCTGCTGCTGCCTCCGTGCTCTGAAACATCCCGCCCGCCACTGAGCTTTTGCAGCTGCACTTTTGACAGCACCTGCTGTCCTGCCCACTTTCCCTCCCTGCCTTGCACTGCTGCAAGGGGCCTCACTAAATACCAGCTCCTTGCTGCTCCTGCTCCAGCCCCTTCCACCACTGTCAGCTTCCTTAAGCACAGTAGAGCATACATACATTGAAAATACTGCCACCATAGCTGTGATTTGAGAAAGTAGGAGAAGACACTTTCCTCCCATGCCTCCTCCACCTCCCGCTGACTCCATTTTGCTCATCTTGTCCCAGTCGTGCGGATTAGGCTGCAGCCTAAGCTCCCTATGGGCTGGGAGTTTCCAGTGTCTGAAGGCACTTTCACTTAAGCGTGATTGAGCTAGTGGGGCTGGATGCAACTGCAGCCCAGCTTAATCCCTCCCTCTCCGCCTTGTTTATCCCCGGTGTCTAGTGACACCCCCCCACCTCAACAAGCCCATTGTCCTTCATCCCTGGTGTCTAGTGGCAACACCACCCCATCATGTATCCCCTGCCCCCAGCACTGTGGGACAGAGGGGAGCCCACTGCCACTGTCCCCAAATAATATTGTATTAATGCCATCTGACACCGGGATGCCCATTCCCAGTGTCAGATGCCACTGCTGCCACAGTCCCTCCACTTATCTTTGCCAACATCGGGGCCCCAATCCCCGTGTCGGCAGTGGAAGAACAGTATGGGACACTGGGAAGCCCACTCCCAGTGTCCCCAGTCATTAGTGCCCCCACCACCACTATGGAACACTGGGGAGCCCACCCCCAGTGTCCCAAAACATTCCTGTCTCTAAACAAAAGAAGACCACCCCGATGTCTTTATTATTTTGTTTTAACCCTGAAAAAAAGAAAATAGTCCCGTGTCATCTCCCATCCCCCCTTCCCCATCCTGACCATACCTCTGTGCACCCACCTCCTCTTACCCCCCTTATCCCCTACTTACCTCTGGAGGCCAGTGGCTGTGATCTTCTGTGGACCAGGATATGTCTGCACTCTTTAACAATGAACTGCAAACTGAAAGGTAAGCGCTGTATGTGTATAATGGCTGTCAATGGCATTTTCAACTTACAGTATGTTGATATCTCTGCCATTTTTAGAGATTTTTGCACCAAATTTTCAACATGGGGTTCTTGGGATGCCACCTCATGAACACATGCACTGTCATTTTGTTGCTCAGTCCCGAAAGGTGATTTTGCAGTTGCTGCACAGAATCACCTTTTGGGACCAATTACCAAAACGTCAGTGCCACTATTCATAAGGTGGGTTCCCAAAAAGCCCGTGTTGAAAATTTGGTGCCAAAATACCAAAAAATGCTGAGATACTTGAGCTCATTGAAATTTGTATATGCATGCACATACTGTAACTTTGGTTATTTTTAATATTTCATCTCCAAATTTTCAGCATAGCCATTGTTTCACATCACTTCATGAACAGTAAAGCTGTCATTTTTCTTATCCTACACAAAATGTACTTTTGCACCTGTGGTGCATAATGGCGCAGTTGCTACTTGAAATCACCTTTTAGGATACAGTACTGAAATTATCAGGCCACTGTTCATGAGGTGGGGTCCCAAAAAGCCCATGTTGAAAATCTGGAGCAAAACTACCAACAAACATCAAAGTTATGTGTGCTCATTTACATTTTCCTATGCATGAGTGTAACTTGGTAAATGTTTAATATTATTACTCCAGATTTTCAACATAGCTATTTTCCACACTACCTCATGAACAGTACAGCTGTCATTTCTCACATCTTGCCCAAAACATGTTCTCACACCTGTGGCATGGTATGGGGCAGTCGCTGAGCAAAACCACCTTTTGAGATTAAGTAACAAAATGAGAGCACCACTGTTCATGAGGCGGGGTCCCAAAAAGCCCAGGTTGAAAATTTGAAGCAAAAATACCAACAAACGACAGAGTTATGCGCGCTCGTTGAAATTTTCCTACACACGAGCATAACTGTGCCAATTTTTTTATATTTCGACACCAAATTTTCAACCTAGCCATTTCTTCACACAACCTCATGTGCAGTACAGCTGTCATTACACACATCCTCCCCAAAGTGAGTTTCCACACCTGTGGTGCGGAATGGCATTTTGCCATGGATTAATTTTCACCTATGGGGTTTATGAGGTGCGGTGAAAAGCAGACCATGTTGAAAATTTGGGGTCAAAATGTGAAAAAATTACAAGGGGTACATAGGCAGGAGTGTCATAACAGTGAATAGGTTGTGTCAGACAAATCTGATAGATTTCTTTGACTGAGTGACGAAGGAAGTTAATGAGCAGGGACCTGGACGTCACCTATCTCAGTTTCAGCAAGGTCTTCGACCCCACTCACATAACAGGCTTGTTAACAAGATTGGTAGTCTGGGCATGGTAGACAAGGTGGTGAACTGGGTTAGGAACTGTCTAACAGACAGACAGGGTGGTGGTAAATGGGATATAATCTGGGAAGAGGGGGTGACCAGCAGGGTACCGCAGAAATCAGTGCTTCGGACAGACCGGTTGAATATCTTCATTAGTGACATTGCAAAGGGGCTGGAAGGAAAGGTCTGCCAGTTTGCAGATGACACTAAAATCTGCAACAGGGTAGATGTTCTGAAAAGGGTGGAGAAAATGAGAAAGGACATAGGCAGGCTTGAGAAATGGTTTGAGGAGTGGCAACTGAGGTTTAAATCAAAGAAGTGCAAAATAATGCACCTGGGGCATAGAAACCCTGGGTAGAGGTACAGGATGGGGGGGGGGGGTAGCTGCTGACAGTCACCAAGGAACAAAGGGACCTGGAAGTTATAATTTTGCATGACTTGAAAATGTCAAAGCAGACAACAAAGGCAACGAGGAGGGCCTGTGGCATGCTGGGGTGCATAGGCAGGGGTACCACCAGCAGAAGGAGGGAGGTAGTGATGATGTTATATAAAGCCCTGGTCAGGCCTCAGATGCAGTACTGTGTGATGTTCTGGATTCCGCACCTTCAAAAGAACATAAACAGCCTGGAGACGGTCCAGAGAAAGGTGACTAAGATGGTACAGGGCTTGCACCACAAAACAAATGAGCAGAGATTAAGGGACCACAATATGTACTCACTGGAGGAGAGGAGAGGAGGTAGAGAGGAGACATGATAGAGACATTCAAGTACTTCAAAGGTAAAAACAAGTTGCAAGGGGAAGACATCTTCCAGTACAGGAGGAATACAAAATAAGAAAGAACACGGCTAAGGCACCATGGGAGGAGCCAAAATACAAGTACTGAGCATAATTAAATCAACCAAAAACTCTCGGCTGGCCTCCAAACAGAAGAACCATTGTGTAAATATAGCAATCGATATAGAAAAAAATGTTTTCAGTAAAATACAGAGTAAGCACTTCCCTCACACACTGTGAAACATCGAGGTACGTTTCACGTCACACTGTTGATTTAATATAGTACAGGAGGAATACAAGAATGAGAGGGCAAGACACGAAATTGGAAGGTGGCAGGCTAAGAGAGGATATGAGGATGTCTTTCTTCACAGAGATGGTGGTGGGCACATAGAATAGTCTGCCATAGAAGGTGGCAGGAGCAAGTACTGTGACGGGAGTTAAACATGCATGGGACAGGCATGGGAGAACCATAGAGGTACAGCTGAGGGAGGGTCAGAAGCCATAGTCAAAAACACGGCTTACAGTCAGACTGAATGGGCCTAGCAGTCCTTATCTGTTGGAAAATTTTCTTTTTCTTCCATATACACTTTTTTTCTGCTCCACCTTGGAGCGGGCAGGCAACTCCGGCCCCTCCCTTAGAGGGGACTCATCTCTCTGGCCAGGCTTCCCCGCACCCATCCCACCCAACCATCCCTCATGGGTTACCCCCCATCCCATGACAGAGCCAGTGGCGAGGGAAGCAGGACTCCCCCCATGCCCAGAAGCCAACATCCAGATTGCCGGGGGGTTGGTGTGGGTGCAGCCGGCCATCATGACACCTGCCAGCTCTGTCTTTTTTCCCCAGTTTTATGCCCCAGAACCCACAAACATGCAATGGGTGTGATGACTGTCTGGGCCTCCACGGAGGCAGTCTAACGCCTTGGACATGGGTCCTCCTGATTCTGGGCAGCGCGCCTGTGCCAACACACAGCCACTGCTGGGTGTCAGTCTACAGCACACTGCACTGTCCCCCCTTCCCTGAGGAAGGACAGCTGTTGGCAGATGCTCAATCCATTTTCGCTTTGGCCTATCTCTGAGTGACCCCAGTGCATTCCTGAACCCGCGAGGTGTGGTGTCCAGCGCCTCAACCCTCAGTGCCACCGGGCTGGCTCACTGCCGATAACTCCTATGTTTCAGTCTCTGGCAGCCATGTTTACAGAGTCATTTAACTCAAGAGTGGTGCCAGAGGATTGGAGGAAGGCACATGTGCTCCCTCTACACAAATCCGGCAGAAGCGAACAGGCAGGGAACTATAGGCCAGTCAGCCTCACATCAGTAGTGGGGAAGATCAGGTACGCACTGCTTAAAGAAAGAATAGTGGAACATTTACAAGCCATCAATGCTCAGTACTCTAGGTAGCATGGATTCACAGTGGGTAGGTTGTGTCACGTGAATCTGATAGATTTCTTTGACTGGGTGATGAAGGAAGTAAATGGGGGAGGGGGGCCGGTGGATGTCGCCTGCCTCGATTTCGGCATTATCTTCAACACTGTACCACATAAGAAGCTTATTAACCAGATGGGTAGTCTAGGCAAAGGACACAAGATGGAGAACTGGGTTAGGAACTGGCTTACAGACAGACAGAGGATGGTGGTAAATGGGGTACAGTCTAGGGACAGGGTGTGACTAATGGGGTATCGCAGGGATCGGTCTTTGGGCCAGTTCTGTTCAGTGTCTTCATTAGTGACATTGCAGAGGGGCTGGAACAAAAGGTGTTACTGTTTGCAGATGACACCAAGATCTATAACAGGGTGGATACTTTGGAAGGGGTATAGAAAATGATAAAGGCACTAGGTGGGCTTCAGAAATAGTATGAGGAGTGGCAACTGAGGTTTAATTCAAAGAACTACAATATTATTCACCTGGGCCATAGAAACCATAGGGAGAGCTACAGGATGGGAGGGGAGTTACTGGTAGTCACTAATGAACAAAGGGTCTTGAAGGTTATTATTTCAGATCACCTGAAAATGTCAAAGCAGAATGCAAAGGCAGTGGGTAGGGCCACTGGCATGCTGGGGTGCATAGGTAGGGGTATCACCAGCACAAGGAGGGAGGTAGTGATGCCATTAGAGAAAACCTCGCTCAGGCCTCACATGGAGTACTGTGTGCAGTTCTGGAGGCCGCACTGTCAAATGGACATAAACAGGCTGAACACGGTCCAGAGAAGGATGACTAACATGGTACAGGCCTTGCACCACAAAACTTGGAGGAGAGGAGGGAGAGAGGGGACCTGATAGAAACATTCAGGTACCTCAAGGGATAAACAAGGTGCAGGGGGATAAATCTTCCAGTGCAGGAGGAGTACAAGATGGTACTCATACCTTTTGCCTGTATTAGTCTCAGCATTCATGTACCCTGCTCAGCATACCAATTCAGATTTCATTTCATTTACAAATGACAATTACATAAAAACAAAAAAGGACCTCCTGGCCCACCTATTGTACTCTGCTGTAAGATCCCTACCAACTATGCTACCATATGTCCTAATTGCTCTTCAGCCTTACCTGACACCCCCTTCCCCCAGCCCTGTTACCAAGGTTCCTTTTGTTGATTACCACGCATGTTTGACACTGACACCATCACATACACCATGCATGGAAACATTCGGCATTGACAAAAGGCTTGTTTTAATACCTTCTGGTGATTCTCTATAAGTTCTCCTCTGGGGATTGCGCACCTGACTGGTGCACATGGTTTGCTACTTGTATGTTGTTGTTTATGATTTTGAAGCCTATTCATTCTGTATTGTACTATGGTGTACCGTCACCGCAGCGAAACCCTGACGGCGAACACTACCACAGCGGCAGGAATCGGGCAAAATCCGCCCATTACT
This sequence comes from Neoceratodus forsteri, assembly GCA_016271365.2. Classification (NCBI taxonomy): domain Eukaryota; kingdom Metazoa; phylum Chordata; order Ceratodontiformes; family Ceratodontidae; genus Neoceratodus; species Neoceratodus forsteri. The sequence continues at coordinate 239,199,583 of JADMNL010000026.1, forward strand.
GTGGTGGTCAGTGTGCCGATCGGGACTGCCTCACTGGGTGTTTGCGCCCCGGTCCAATTCTGACTCAGAGTTAGAATCCTAGAGACCGGGGGTGTGGGGGAAGAGACCCCCACAAGGGTGGGATTCGGGGGGCAGCCCCCCTATTGTGAGCGCAGACATTCCCGTGGCTACAATGCTGACAGTCGTCATTGTAGCTGTTGCTGTAGGGGATGTTGATGCTAGCGCTGTCGAGGCGCTATAGGTAAACCTTGTACTACATTGAGATTTTTTTTATGTTTTCCTTGAAATGTTACTGAGAAGGTATGTGTAACTGAGAAATTCGTTTTTTGTTTCTTTCTGTCTTGTTACTCTTTTGTTGCAAATAAAAATTCTCCTACTCTTCTGAAAAGTGCTTTGATTTCTTTTACTTCCACCTAGACACCCACCAGGATGGCACCAGAGAAGGGTAGATGGAACCTTGGTTTAATGTCTCATCTGAAGGACAGCACACCCCAACACAACAGCACCACCCCCAGTACAGCACTCAGATGCCAATGTTTAGGCATGAGCCCAGTCCTGGTGCTGGAGAACCCACAACCTTCTGCTCCAGAGGCAGCTACGCTACAAACTGAGCCACGCTCAGTAGTCCCCCTTCATCTTCCCCCGGTCACATCTGAAGATGAGTGCTGGATCAATCAGTTTTTCCTTGCCTAAATGTCAAAATAAAAATTAAATAAAACATTATGTTATCAATTGGGCAAATACAAATAAGGTGAAATTTAACACAGAACAATGTTGCGTTGTGCACTTTGATTAATTGAAAGTACACCAGGACTGCTACATAGATGGTGTAAAGTTAAGATCAGTAAGCAACGCGGTACACCTGGAAGTTATTACTGACTCTACCAAATCTAGTGAGCACTATAAACTAGTGGCTAAAAACTCAAACCACCTAGTAAATAGTGTAAGATGCACATTTGTTACTAAAACCGAGGCAGTCCTGATGCAGCAGAGCACAGTGGTTTAAGGCTCTGAGCTGCAAACCTGGAAAACTGGGTTTGAATCCCACAGTCTCTACTTGCATACTGTGTGACCCTGAGCAAGTCACTTAACTTCATTGTGCTCCCAGGTTGCACATGGAATCAAACTTTGGCTTAGTGTGCCTCTTCTGGTTAAACAATGTTCCCTTCCACTGTACAGGGCATATACATGGGCTGGCAGTACAGCCTAGAGGTTAGAGGAACAAGGTGTGAACAAGCTTGGTACATCCAGCAGAGCAGACCTGAGTTTGATTCTCACAACCTCCACTTGCATATTGTGCGACTCTGAGCAAGTCACTTAACCGCCCAGTGCTCCCAGGTCGCCCCTGAAAATAGGCACTTGTGCCTAGTGGACCTTAACCAGTTACCAAAGACTAAAATAAACAAGCATTTGTCAATGCTGAATGTTTGTTTGCTGGCATTGGCATTGGTAGTGTAGAAGTTACAGAGCTGCATAATAGGAATGGCAGCGAAGTATTGAACTGAAGCCAACCCCACCACCACCCTGCAGACAGTGACAGGCATTGGGGTGTGCCTTTGGGTTGTCAGGCTTAACGACCACGCCATTTCACCACACCCTACCCTGCAGACACTGACAAGTGTCACGGTGTGCCTTGGGGTCTTTGGCCCTTATGCGCACCCCATTCCATCAGGAAATACGGTGAGATGGGTGCAGTATAGGAGAATGGGGTGAAGTTTGGGCCTGAAGAGTCCGAGGCACACCTTGATGCCTCTCACTGGCTGCAGGGTGTGGGTGGGGGTGGAATGGTATGAGCATGACAGGCTAGAATCCCAAGTCACACCCCTGATGCCTGTCATTCTGTACAGGGTGGGGCGTTATGGGGCGTTATGGTTGGAAACCCTAATGCCTCAGGCATTCATTGGTATTTTCACTCCAAATTTTCAACATGTTTTTTTTTGTGACCCCAACCTCATGAACAGTGGCAATATCAGTTTGTTAGCCGAAAACTGATTTTGCACAGCGACTATGGCATTTGGCACCACAGGTGCAAAACACATTCCGAACAGGATGTGAAAAATGACAGCGGTACTGTTCACGGGAGATGTAAAAAATGGCAATGTTGAAAATCTGCTGTGAAAATCTTAAAAAAACTGGTGAAGTCACGAGCGTGCATAGAAACTGTGCAACGCACACCCGTTATGTAACTCATTTGGGGAATTTTTCACAGCAGATTGTTAACACAGGCATTTTGGGACCTCCGATCAAGAACAGCGTCACTGTGATTTTCTTTATCTGTCCCAAACAATGATTTCCCACAGCGACCACGCATTTCTGTGTTGAAAGTGTGAAAACACATTTTGGCCATGTTGTGGAAAATGACAGCTGTACTGTTCCTAAGGAGGTGTGGAAAAATGCCACTGGTGAAAGTCTGGACTGAAAATATTACAAATTCATGAACTTATGAGGGTGCGTGGAAACTGCGCAATGCTCACTCGTAACACAGTCATTTATGGAGTTTTGTCACAAATTTTCAACATAGCCATTTAAGACCTCTGCTCATGACCAGTGTCACTGTGATTTTCTTAATCTGTCCCAAACATTGTTTCGCACGACTGTACCATTAGTACTACATATGCGAAACACATTTTAAGCGAGATGTGAAAATGGTAGCTATACTGCTCATAAGGAAGTGCAGTAAAATGGCACTGTTGTGAACTCGGTATGCAAATATTACAAATTTGCAAACTTGCCATGCATGTAGGAACTGCGCAATGTCCACTCCTAAAACAGTCATTTTTAGGAATTTTTTCACCAAATTTTCAACATAGCCATTTTAACACCTCTGCTCATGAACAGTGTCACTGTGACTTTCTTAACGTGTCCCATACGTTGATTTTGCACACCGACTGCGCTATTGTGCACTACATGGGCAGAAACATGTTGTGGGCGAGATGTGAAAAATGACAATTGTACTGCTCATAAGGAGGTGTGGTAAAATGGCAATGTTGAAAATCTGGAGTGAAAATATTGAAAATTTGCGAACTTACGAGCATGCGTAGGAACTCTGCAACGCACGCTCATAAAACAGTAATTTTTAGGAATTTTTTCACCAAATTTTCAACATAGCCATTTTAAGACCTCTGCTCATGAACAGTGTCAATGTGATTTTCTTAATGTGGCCCGTACATTGATTTCGCACATCGACTTCGCCATTGTGCACTACATGTGCAGAAACACGTTTTGGGTGAGATGTGAAAAATAACAGCTGCACTGCTCATAAGGAGGTGTGGTAAAATGGCAATGTTGAAAATCTGGAGTGAAAATATTGAAATTTCGCAAACTTATGAGCTTGCGTAGTAACTGCGCAACGCATTCTCGTAAAACAGTCATTTTTACGTTTGCTTGCGCGCATGCACAAGGAGCGTCTTGGGAGAATGGGACACTTTGGAGGTGTGCCCCTCCTCTGCAATCCCCTGCTCCATTGAGCAGGCGTGGCAGTTCTGCACCAATCGGACGCGGTGCTGTTTATGACAGCGGTGGTCTTCTCTTCAGAAAACCACCACTGTCATACACAACCTGGCGATCCCCAAATCTTTTCTGCCATGCACAGGGCCCACCCAGCGTGGAAAGCGTCCAACGTCATCTGCGATGGGGTGCCCAATCCCCCTTCAGCTCCACGCCCCCCAGCCATCCTTCTGCCACGCTGGAGCCCACCCAGCGAGGCAAGCGTCGCGTTGTCTGCCGGCGGGGTGCCCAATCCCTGTCGGCTCCACAGCCCCCAGCCATCCTTCTGCCACGCTGGGAGCCCACCCAGCGAGGCAAGCGTCCCCCATCGTCATTTTTTTTTGAAAACCTGTAAATTAAAAAGCAGGTCCCGGCGCTTCTCCCAGCCCCCACAACCCGCACCCACCCACTCGCACCCTGCCTCCCACCTCCCCCATATTTACCTCCGAACTCGGTCGCGATGATCTTCGGTGGACGGGAACACGTCTGCACTCTTCAAACCGACCCGTGAACTGAGGAAATGCCGGTAAGCTGTATAATGGGCTAGATAGGGGTTTTCAACTTTATTGAATGTCTCAGGCATTTTTGGAATTTTGCACCAAATTTTCAACATGGGGTTTTGGGACCCTTCTCATGAGCGATGTCACTGTCATGGCGTTATTCGGCCCGAAGGGTGATTGCTCACTGCAGTCACTGCGTGAAATCACCCTTGACCGAATAATGCCATGACAATGATCATTCATGAAGAGTCATTCATGGTGGCTAAATACAAAAGATAAAATCACTGTTTACTGAAGCGTGCATTGCACAGTTCTACGCAGGTTCTTGTGGTTGCGAATTTTCAATATTTTCACTCCAGATTTTCAACATTACCATTTTACCACACCTCCTTATAAGCAGTACAGCTGTCATTTTCATCCTGCCCAAAGCGTGTTTCCGCCCATATGCGCACAATGGCGCGAGTCGGTGTGTGAAATCAATGTATGGGACACATTAAAGAAAATCACAGTGACACTGTTCATTAGCAGAGGTCTTAAAATGGCTATGTTGAAAATTTGGTGAAAAATTCCTAAAAATGACTGTTTCTGAGCGTTGCATGCGGTTCCCACGCATGCTCGTAGAAGTTTATGAATTTTCAATATTTTCACTCCAGATTTCAACATTGCCATTTTACCACACCTCCTTATGAGCAGTACAGCTGTCATTTTCACATCCTGCCCAAAGCGTGTTTCTGCCCATATAGCGCACAATGGGCGCGGTCGATTGTGTGAAATCAATGTATGGGACACATTAAGAAAATCACAGTGACACTGTTCATGAGCAGAGGTCTTAAAATGGCTATGTTGAAATTTGGTGAAAAAATTCTAAAATGACTGTTTTACAAGCGTCGTTACGCGGTTCATGCAACTCGTAAGTTCGGAATTTTCAATATTTGCACTCCAATAACTTCCAAATACCTAAACAGCACATAGAAGCAAGCAACATTCAGCATTGACAAATGCTTGTACTTCTTTGTCACTGATTTTTTTAAGCCTTGTCCAAGTGCCAAATACCACTGCAAATACTGCAAGCGAACGTTCGGCATTGACAAATGCTTGTTAGGAATTTTTTCACCAAATTTTCAACATAGCCATTTTAAGACCTCTGCTCCTAAACCGCGTCATTGTGATTTTCTTAATGTGTTCCGTACATTGATTTCACACACCGACTGCGCCATTGTGCGCTACATGGGCGGAAACACATTTTGGGTGAGATGTGAAAAATGACAGCTGTACTGTTCATAAGAAGGTATGGTAAAATGGCAATGTTGAAAATCTGGAGTGAAAATATTTAAAATTTGTGAACTTACGAGTGTGCGTGAACTGCACAGCAGCACAGTCGTAAAACAGTCATTTTTAGGAATTTTTCCACCAAATTTCCAAAATAGGCTTTTTGAGAGCCTACCTTATGAACACTGACAATGTCATTTCATTAATCATTCCGGAAAGGTGATTTTGCACAGTGGCTGCGAAATCACCCTTCGGGCCTGAGTAATGCCATGACAGTGCAATAATTCACGAGGAGGGATCCCAAAAACCCCATGTTGAAAATTTGGTGCAAAAATTCCAAAGAATGCCTGAGATATGCAACAAAGTTGAAAAAACCCTATCTATCCCATTATACAGCTTACCGGTATTTCCTCAATTCGCGGTCGGCTTTGAAGAGTGCAGACGTGTTCCCGGTCCACCGAAGATTGTCGCGCCAGACTCCGGAGGTAAGAATGGGGTGAGGGTGTGTGGGGAGGCAGGGTGCGCAGTGGGTGGGTGCTGGTTGTGGGGGCAGGGAGACTGCGAGGGACCATTTTTTCTTTACAGGGTTTTGTTTTAAAGATGGCAGGGACATTTGCCACGCTAGGATGGGCTCTGGCGTGGCAAAGATAACTGAGGCGTGGAGCCGACAGGGGATTATGCACCCCCGTCGGCTATACGACATAGCCATGCTGGGGTGGGCACCCAGCGTGGCATATGAAACTGTGTTTCGGGGAGGGCGCAGCACAGCCGATGGGGGATTGGGCACCCCCGTCGGCTATTCAGTGTGTGCGCTGGGGGGGCAGCAGCAGCAGCGTGTCTGTGTGTGTGTGTGTGTGTGTGTGTGTAGGGGGAGATCGCATGAGCAGGCGATATCTGATCGCTGCTCACTGAAGCATAGCTCCCCTTTCAACTGTATACATTGTATTTTTGAGCTGTTCATAGATGCCCAGCAGGCATTGATAACTGCGGCCGCCTGCAAACACACTGACTGAATTGGAAGAGGGCTGACACACCTCTGAAAACTCCAATGATGGCACTATGTTTCTTGCACATGCGTGCAAGCAAACATAAAAATAAATATATAAATTCCCCCATCTTGATTACTGCTCTCAGGCATGGAGCCCCTTTTAAAGAAGGATTTGGCCATGGATAGGCTTTATGGTTCTGGGTCTATTCTTATTAGGGGATAGAAGAACAAGGGGAGACTTACTACTGTTGTGCAAGATCCTACAAGATGAGCAGTTGCTTATGAACATGGGTTTGAGCTACAGACAGTCTAGTGATGACCTGAGAAGTCATAGTCTGTAGCTGGTTGAGAAAACACCAAACAGAAATATTAGGAAATACCCAGGGTAATCTGATTTTGGAATAAGTTACCAAAGGAAGTAGTTTCTGTTTACAGCCTACTGGACTTTAAAAATTAATTGGATATCTTGATAAATGATAGGGTTTTGATATGGCTGGCCCACTGAGTAGTGGGTGGGGGGCAATCATAATGTGCATTTTTATTTATTTATTTATTTGTACATATCAGATTTATAGGCCTGTGAGTAAAAGACTTGCTTACAAAGGCACCTTGTCAAAGAGAACAGAGACAAAACATTCATAGAATGCATTCAAGGTCAATAGGCTTAATGCCCTTTAAAGAACTCGCCACCTTATTATGGGTGGTATATATATTTTCTGTCTCCCATATGTAATTCTAGTCTAGCTTTAAAAGTATCCATAGTCGGACTTGACACTACCTTTGCTGGCAGACTATTCCATAGTCCGACAATCCTCTGAGTGAAGAAATTACTTCTTTTATTAATTCCCCTGTAATTTTGAATCCATTATTTCTAGTACTGTATTAGCTGTAGTATCACACAGTGTCAGACCTATAGTTGCTCCTAAATAACTATCATTTAATGCTTTGTATGTAAGGCATAGATCCCCATGGATTTGTCTATAACCTGCTGAATATAGTTGTAAGTTTTTTTAATCTTGCATTATCGTCCAGTTTTTCTTGGTTTCTTATCTTTTTTTGTATATTTACTCTGGACACCTTCAACCAGTCTTCAGCTTCTTATAGTACGAGATTTTTTAAACTGGGGGCAGTACTCAAGATGTGGATGCACCAAACTAGAATACAATGGCATTAATACCTCCTGCTCTCTACTTTTTACTTGCCAGTAACGGGACCTATTATTTTATTACACTTTTTAACCTTTAGAATTGTGTTTTTTTTCAAAGTTGAAATAATTTGTTATTATTGTGTCGAGGTCTTTCTCTTCACAAACAGACTGCAGTAAGGAAGATCCAAGGTTATAACTATAACATGGGTTGTTCTTTCCTATATGTATAACTTTACATTTTTCTAAGTTAAATCGCACTTGCATAGTTATCCCCCCACTCCATAAGTAGATCTAGCTGTTTTTGTATGCTGTTCTTATCATTTATGGACGTTACAAGTCCACCTAACTTCCCTGTCCAAAATTGGCATAGTTGCAGCTAAAATATTAAAAAGTGTTGGTCCCAATACTGATCCCTGAGGGCCGCCACTAGTCACACTAGCCCAAGTGGAGTAGTTCCCTTTGACTGCAACCTTTTGGTGTCTATTATTTAACCAGGAAATTATCAAGCTTACAACATTAGGTGATAATTCTGTCTTCAGTAGTTCTTTAATTAATATGTGATGGGATACTTTGTCAAATGCTTTTGAGAAATCGAGATATATTACACCACTGGGAATAGTTTTATCAAGTGCCTGGCTTATGGGCTCAAAGAAGTTAAGTTGATTCATCAAGCATGATTTCCTGGAAATAAATCCATGCTGGCTATGATCCGTTAATCTCTTTTTTGTCAAATGTTCATTAATTCACCTTTGTAACAATTTTTCCATGATTTTACCAATTATAGATGTTAGGCAAATGGGTCTGTAGTTTCTGGGTTTATCGCTTTTGCCTCCCTTGTGAATTGCAGTCACTGTTGCTACACACCAATCATTCAATGCTCTACCATCCTGTATAGATTTATTGTAGAGGTAAGTAAGTGGTTCGGTTATTACTGGGTCCAATTCTTGAATTAGGCTCGGAGATATACCATCTGGACCAGGTGAACTATTAGCTTTCAGTGAATATACAATATCATAGACTTCTGTGCTATTAATACCAGGTAAGTATGTATTAATCAAATCAATTTGTTGGATCTGAGAGCCATTTTCTTTGAAAACACTGAGGAAATACCTATTTAAAGTTTATGCTATCTCCTTCTCACCTGTTATCATTCCTTTGTCAGTTTTTAAGGGCTCTATAATATGTTGTTTGCCCCTCAATGTACCATTACAGTTGTAGAACTGTTTTTTGTTATCTTTAACTCCAGATGCTAACCTTAATTCCAGATCTTTTTTAGCTTGTTTTATCATGCCTTTTATTTTTTTATTGCACAATTTAAGTTTGATTAGCAGTTCTAAAGTGTTTGATTTCTTATATTTTTGGAAATTTTTTTCTTTTCTTGAATCTGTTTCTTGATTTTGTTATTCCACCATAGGGAATACATCTATTTTTATTGTACTTGATTCTTTTAGGTACATATTTGTCAATGTAGTCCATAAACTGTTTCTTGATTAATTCTCAGATGTTTTCTTTTCTTTTTTTTTTTTTCTTGTTTTTCCCAGGAGGTCCTTCCGTCAATTGTCTGCCCTGGTCATGGCCCCCAGAGCTTCCACCAACTGCCTATTGCTGCCTACTCCCAATTACCCCCCGGAGGGTGGGGCCGCAGCACTGGTTCTCCCAATTCCAGTGCCGCAGAACCAGTATCTAGTTGGGAGTGCAGCGGCAGTGGTGAATTGAAGCCCAGGGAGGGCTTCATGTAGAAGGAGGATCTCCCCTCCATTTTTTCTTGATTTTTCCTCCGGGAGGTGGGGACATGCAATGACGTCCAGCCTCCACCCTGCCTCCATTTGATGTGAGCGCCGGTAGCTGTGTGGCCCCCAGCCTCCACCAGGGGTCTGTCTTGCTCCGGACACTTCCCCAACCTCCTCCGGAGAAGGAGAGCAGTCCATAGGATGATCTATCCTTCACCCCCGGCCCAGCCCTCCGGCAACCCAAGTACGTTCTTGAATCTGGGTCGCCAGCGTTGCAAGCGGAATTCCAACCACTGCACCGGCGGCCTAATTTCCAGATGTTTTCTAAATCTTTACTTACAAGATCTTTTTCCCAATTCCATTTACCCAGTTGATACCTCATTTTCTGATAATCTGCTTTGTAGAAATCTCTTATGACTGTAGTTCCTTTTGTATGTTCAATATCATTTTTATAATGAGCAACTACCATATTATGATCAGAATCACCAAATGGTGGATGCAACTGGATATTATGAACTTTCTCATCACAGTTTGTTAAAATTATGTCGAGTGTAAGCTAACAAATATCTGAGGTGGGTGCAGGGCATACAGGCTTCGTATACTCCCTTATGGTTACAGATTGAATTGGCTCTCATTAAAGGGGCAGGTCTTGTTCCTGAGGCTCTCCTGTATGTCAGTCCCAATTTCTTGCCGGAGGCTCTCAAGAACTCCCTGATTGGGGTATCGGTGAGGGCTCACGCCCAGCTGTGTGGTTTTTTGAAATATTCTCATGTGACTGACCCGTCTCAGCCCATAAGGGGCAATCAAGATTTGTATAGGAGGTAGATTTGTAAGGGCAGCCTGGCTGGTGCAGGAGGGGGAGTGTTGTGTAAGGGACACAATCTCGGCAGAGGGTAGTGTGCTCTCGGCACCTGAGATTCTAACCAAGTTTAAGTTGTCATCCTCGGCGATCTTTCAGGTTTACCAGCTCCGTCATCTTATAGTTAGTAAATTTGGTAGGAGAGTATTACAGAGACCAATGATTGAGTTTTCCGAGACGTTACGACCTATGGTGGGAATGCCGCATGCTGTTTCAAAGATATATGCCACGCTGTTTGGTTGGGCCTTCTCCCAGAATTAGCCCCTACTTCTTATTGGGTGTCGGTGTTTCCCAATGGGGAGTTGGATTGGACGGGGTTGTGGCACAGCTGTCATAAGGTGATTTCTCAGGATCGGTTAAGATTGATCCAGTTCAAAATACTTCATAATATATATTATTCTCCTCAGAAGTTGAGGAGCTTGAACTTGATACGGGATGCCTCCTGTGTGAGGTGCCAGCAGGGGGTGGGGGACTTCTTGCACATACTTTGGCACTGCCCTAAGATTGTGCGCTCTGAACCAGTATCAAAAATGGGCAGATTCGATTTTGGGGTTGGGTGACCTCTTTACCCTGAAATTTGTCTAATGGGAGGCGTAGCTTCTATTCCTTTTAAGGTAGGAGGTCTCATATTTTGATGATTTCGGCCTCCCTTAAGAGTCTGGTTCTTAGACATTGGAAGGATTCAGTGGTGATTAGTTACCCAGAATAGTTAGAGGAACTACTTGCCAATCTGCGGATGGAGAGGATGATTGCCATTCTTCAGAATAAGCTCCCTAGGTTTAATAAATTATGGGGTCCCTTATATGCCTGCTACACTGTATAGAGATGTTGTTCTCTTCCTTTCTTTTCTGGTTTTTGGTTCATGGTGTTGGGTAGGTACCTCAGAGCATTGTGGAGGGGTGGGTGGGAGGTGGGTTGGGGTGTGTGGGGGGAGGGGGCAGAGGATGTATCACATGTATCATATGATTTACGTGGTTTATGGGTTCATGTACTACTGTCTACCTGGAGATCTTGTGTGTAATTGAAACATTCTCTGTATTTAAATGGTTAATAAAATTTTAATGGAAAAAAAAATTATGTCAAGTGTGTTGTTTTTCCCTGGTTGGTAATTGAACCAGTTGCTCAAAGTTTAACTGAATAAATAGATCAATGATTTTTTTTTTCTAATGCAACCTTACTATTCAAGGTGGTCCAGTTTATATAAGGAAAGTTAAAATCCCCCATAAGCACATAATCACCGATAGTGTTCATAGTTTCAATTATTCCTAATAGGCTATTATTTTGTTCAGTTGTTAAATTTGGAGGACGGTATACCAAGCCCACAGTCAAATTATTGTTGTTTAATATTAATTTAACCCAGATACATTCACTTTCCTCTGTGTTAAAAATCTCAAAAGTTTTGACATCATCTCTTACATATAGGGCTACACCACCTCCCAAACAATTTTTCCTATTTTTATAAAACCTGTTATACCCATTAATTTCCACATTCTATGCATCATCTGTGCCCCAAGTCTCAGTTATACCACAGATAGTTATATTATCATCCTTAAGAGAATGTTGTAGTTCTTCTATTTTGGAATGTAAACTTCTAGCATTCAGTACTAACATACCTAAACTTTGATCCTGGTTGTTATTCATCTTATTACTTCCATTTAATGGCATTATTTTATTTGATGAAATTATGTTATTTTTATTACTTTCAAGAGAGATATTCTCACTTCACCTCTCCCCCAGTCCTTTAGTTTAAAGTTTTAATTATAATTTCATTGAGTTGTGCTCCCAAGACTTTGTTACCCCTTCTACTCCTGTGTAGACCATCATAAGAGTACAAGTTTGATACTCGATAAAATTCTTCCCAATGCGTAATACATTTTATACTCTGTTTCATACACCAGTTACGGAGCCAATTATCGATGTCTCTAATTTTTATTTGTTGTTGTCTTGATGCTGTCGGGATATGGAGAATTTCTGAAACAATCACCTCACAGCCTTTATCAATACATTTATTTGTAAATGATACGAAGTCCCGTTTGATTTTTTGCATTGGTGCTTGCCATGAATCATTGGACCCTGCATGTATAATGACCAGAGGATTTGTACCTGCACCTTGCAGTACATTATCCATCATTTCAGTGATGTCACCTAATCTAGCTCCACTGAAACTTGATACGGTTCTTGTATATTTGTCAGGGTTACAGATTAATCGATCAAGATTTTTTATAATTGAATCACCTACGACTATCACCTTCCTATTTGATGGTATATCATCAATCTGCATGAGTGTAGTTACTTGATTGCCCTCATTACTGATCTAATAGTTCACTTCTTAACATTGTACTCTCTTTATTTAATGATATTCTATTAAGTTGTTCCTTATTATAATCAGGTCTCACCAGTAATGGGTTTCAGACTCAAGGGACATGTTTGCTTCATTAAATGGTTCCAGTACTACCAATGGGTCAAAATTATTTAACAGGGGAAGCTCAAAATGGCCTGCCCTTCTACCACTTTTTGCCACTTTATTAGCTTGGACTTCAAACCATTCATTGTTTTTAGTTTCATTATCATCTGGATGTTCATTTTCTCTCATCCTTTTTTTATTTTTGATCATGCTTGTATTATTAGATGTCATTTCTTGTTTTGGTAATGTGTCGCTAGACCCTGATAATATTATTTTTAATATCCTCTTCTTGCCTGTCATTTTTTGTGTAGCCTTTTCCCCCTTTTTAGTGCTCGATTTTGGATCTTTCTGTTTTACACTTCTGACTCCATTGTTTAGTGATTTAGTTTGATCCATAGTAATACTGATGGGACTAGGAGTGTCAAGATTTATGTTTAATTTTTGTGCCATTTGTAGTTGTGTCTGAGCAATAGCCTTGAGTCTCAGTGAAAACAAATTTAGCTCAATTTGTAACTCAAGATTGTTTATTTATTTATTGAAATTCTTTCACCAGGAAAGGCACACTGAGCAACAAGATGCTCGTCTCCCGGTGCGACCTGGGGATAGGGGGTACAAGGGGTTTGGATAACACGCAGGTTATCAACTGAGCAAATAACAGAGGCAAGTAGCAGCATATGGATACAATTGCATTAAACGACTAGCAACAACACATGGAGTACATTGGATATTGTATGGAGCATATAACAATTACTTGACATATAGCAGCAATATAAGGGAACATTTAGCACATAGTAATATGCAGGTATAAGCAACAGGAGACATAGAACACATGATGATGCAGGACAAAATAGCATAGGATGGTGCTATATGTCAACATTTATAGCAAAGCTTAGGCCACTGGTAGGGCAGTGGGGAAGGGAGCAATTGGCGCATGGCCGAGTCAGGTACAGGAGCAATTAGTGGTGAGGAAGTTAGCTAGGGCAGTAGAAAGAGAGTGGGCAGAGGAGGAATGCCTAATTTGAGGTGAGAAATTATTCCATAGCTTGGGTAACCGGTGTGAGAGGGCGGCTTGCCTGGCAGTAGTCTTCCGCCTAGGGATTGATAGTTGGCAGTAGTCGCAGGATCTAAGATAATGGGCGGGGGAAGGGGCAGCTGACAGCATGGAGGAGAGGTAGGAAAGGATGATGCCAAGCCATAGATTAGATACATATTTAGCACAGTGTGAAATGCAGTAGTTTCTGAGGGATAGTAGTGTCAAGGAATGGTAAATGTCGCAGTGGTGATTAAGGGGTGAGGCATCGAGAGCAAAGCAGCAGAAGGCATTAAAAAGTGTGTCCAGGTTAGATAGGGTGGACTTAGGGGCTGCACTATAAACAATGTCACAGTAATCAAAGGAGGGAAGTATCTTCTGGACCAGTTCACGTTGGACGGGGAGGAGGCTACTGCGGTTCCTATAAAGTGCACCGAGCATGGGGCGTAGTTTTTGAAATAGCATCAGTGTGGTTTGAGAAGGAAAGATGGCAGTCATGCCTGCATTTATTACATGTAAAAAGATCCATAACTGTTGTCTGAGCTATCATATACATTGCACATTCCACACATAGAACTCCAGTATCACCATCAACATTAACTGTTTGCTTCATCTTATTTTGTACGTTATAGGCAGTAATGTATGGGAATCTACAATATAATATATACAATAAGAGTCAGCCTAACCCCGATTAAGTGTGAGTTCACCGATGTTCTGACAGCAAACTCACAAATATATTATTATAGATCTACAAGGGTCCTCAGGCTTACCTTGTTATTCTTCTATGCCTCTATATCCCACTATCCCGCTAGACACGCAAGACATGTGCATGGACACGCATGTCTTTGCGTGCATCTTCACACATGATGCTGCGTGCTCACCCTGCTTTGTCTCACCCGGCTCGCAAAAGAGGGAATAAATATGCTGAAAGTGACCCAGAAGTGTTCTCCTGTGTCATGGGATGCTCCTCAGTTGGAACCAGCTTTAAAATAAATAATATGTATTTATACACCCTAAATAGGGTCACTATATTATTAAAACACTGAGGGCTGTATACAAAGCACAAAAATATATGTTATTAAATGAGCTGTAGTCCTAGAACAACAGACAGGACTACAGCCCCTCCTTCTCTTGTAATGTAAGTACAGGACTCCAGCTACTTGCAGTTAAATGATAATCTCAAGTTTCGTTTACAAAGTACACAGAGCAAACAGTCTTCCTCGCTACTATAAGCATAGCTCACACTAGGAAAATGGTTTACATAACATAATTACATAAGTCAAGAGATATTGACAGTTACAGGGTTCTGGCATGTGTTACAAGTGAGTAATTGATGCAATGATACATGAGCAGCTATACAGCTAAGCAGAATACATAGCGTACATTGTAAAATAGTACTAGTGCAGGAAGACTGATTAGACAGACAGTGCTGACAAAGTGTTTGTACAGTACATGAACAGAGGTCTAAGCATATACCCGGTGTGGAGTCAGAACTACTAGTTTGAGAGACATGAGTGGAGAGATGGGGAGATGTGGAGAAATTAGCAGTCCCAGGGGCATTATGCTTACTGCTGCCCTACTTCTACCTAGTATTTATAAAACAAGCATTTGTCAATGCCGAATGTTTGCTTACTGGCATTGGCAGTGGTAGTGTAGAAGTTACAGAGCTGCATAATAGGAATGGCAGTGAAGTATTGAACTGAAGCCAACCCCACCACCACCCTGCAGAGAGTGACAGGCATTGGGGTGTGCATTTGGGTCATCAGGCATATGGCCCGCCATTTCACCACACCCCACTCTGCAGAGACTGACAAGTATCAATGTGTTCCTTGAGGTCTTTGGCCTTATCGCATCCCATTTCATTAGGGAAATACGGTGAGATGGAGTGCGATATAGGAAGAATGGGGTGATTTGGGCGAAGGGTCCAAGGCATACCTCGATGCCTCTCAGTGACTGCAGGGTGTGGAATGGTATGAGCATCACAGGCAAGAGTCCCAAGTCACCCCCTGATTCCTGTCATTCTCTATAGGGTTGGGCGATTTGGTTGAAAAGCCTAATACCTCAGGCATTCGTTGGTATTTTAACTCCAAATTTTCAACATGCTTGTTTTGTGACCCCACCTCATGAACAGGGGAATATCAGTTTGGTAGCAGAAGCTGCTTATGCACAGTGACTACGGTTTAGCACCACAGGTGCAAAATATTCTGAACAGGATGTAAAAATGACAGCTGTACTGTTCATGGGGAGGTGTAAAAATAGGCAATGTTGCAAATCTGTAGTAAAATATTAAAAAAAATGGTGAAGTCACGAGCGTACATAGAAACTGTGCAACGCACACCTGTTATATAAGTAGGTTGGGGATATTTTATAGCAGATTGTCAACTCAGGCATTTTGGTGCCTCCGATCATGAACAGTGTCACTATGATTTTCTTTATCTGTGCCGAACAATGATTTCCCACAGCGACCACACATCTCTGCACTGAAAGTGTGAAAACACACTTCGGCCATGTTGTGAAAAATGGCAGCTGTACTGTACATAAGGAAGTGTTGAAAAATGCCACTAGTGAAAATCTGGACTGAAAATATTACAAAGTCATGAACTAACGAGGATGCGTGGAAACTGCACAAGGCTCACTCGTAACACAGTCATTTTATGGACTTTTGTCACCAAATTTTCAACATAGCCATTTTAAGACCTGAACTCATGAACAGTGTAACTGTGATTTTCTTTATCTGTCCTAAATATTGCTTTGCACACCAACAGCACCATTATACGCTACATATCGATAACACATTTTGGTGACATATGAAAAATTGCAGCTGTACTGTTCATAAGGAAGTTTAATAAAATGCACATGTTGAAAATCTAATAGAAAATATTAAATTTGCAAACTTACGAGCATGCATAGGAACTGTATACAACGCATGCTACGTAAAAGTCATTTTTAGGCATTTTTCACCAAATTTTCAACATAGCCATTTAAGACCTCTGCTCATGAACAGTGTCACTATGGTTTTGTTAATGTGTCCACATTGAGTTTACTAGAACGCCTGCGCCATTTCTTCGCTTCATGAAAGCAGAAACACGTTTTGGGCAGGATGTGAAAAATGACAGCTGTACTGCTCATAGGAGGTGTGGAAAAATGGCAATGTTGGAAATCTGGAGTGGAACTATTGAAAATTCGCAAACCTACTGACGTCGCGTAGGAACTGGCACAACGCACTTCGTAAAGTCATTTTGAGAATTCTGTCACCAAATTTTCAACATTGCCATTTTAAGATCTCTGCTCATGAACAGTGACACTGTGATTTTCTTAATGTGTCCCATACACTGAGTTAGCGGCTTCATGCATTGTCATAGCTACATGAGCTGAAACACGTTTTGGGTGAGATGTGAAAAATGACAGCTGTACTACTCATAAGAAGGTGTGGAAAAATGGCAATGTTGAAAATCTGGAGAGGAAATATTGAAAATTCGCAAACCTATGGCGTGCTTAGGAACTGCATAGCATAGCTAAATAAAACAGTCATTTTAGGAATTTTTTCAAATTTTCAACATAGTCATTTCAAGACCTCTGCTCATGAACAGTGTCACTGTGATTTTCTTAATTGTCCTGTACATTGATTTGCTTTACCGACTGCGCCATTCTCGTTCTCAGGGCAGAAACACATTTTAGGTGAGATGTGAAAAATGACAGCTGTACTACTCATAAGACAGTGTGGTGAAATGGCAATATTGAAAATCTGGGTGAAAATATTGAAATTCGCGAACTTCGAACCTCGTAGGAACTGCATAGCATACAGTCGATAAACAGTCATTTTGGAATTTTGGCACCAAATTTTCAACATAGGGTTTTAGGTCCCTTCTCATGACTGATGTCACTGTCATGGCGGTATTCAGTCGAAGGGTGATTTCGCCAGTCACTGCGCGGTCACTCGCGGCGAATCACCCGCCGAGCCAGACCGCCATGACAATGACATCATTCATGAAGAATCCAAAACCCATGTTGGTAGTGTCTGAAAACCAAAATGCCTGAGATATGCAATAAAGTTGAACCCCTCAATCTAGCCCATTATACAGCTTACCGGCATTTCCTCAGTTTGCGGTCGGCTTTGAAGAGTGCAGATGTGTTCCCGGTCACGAAGATCGTCATGCGAGATCTGGAGGTAGTATGGGGTGGGGGTGTGGGAGGCTGGGTGCGCAGTGGGTGGGTGCGGGCTGTGGGAGGGTTCGGGAGGCGTGCCGTGGGACCGTTTTGTTTACAGGTTAAAACAACAAAAAAGACTTTGTGGGACACTTGCCACGCTGGGTTGGGCTTTCAGCGTGGCACAAGGTAGGCGTTCAGCCGGCAGGGGATTGGACACCCCGTCGGCAAAACAAACAAAAAAAACCTCGTGAGGCGTTTGCCACGCTGGGTGAGCTCCCAGCGTGGCACAAAAAACTTTTGAGGCGTTCGGCTGACAGAGGTATGGGCACCCCGTCGGCAAAATGACTGTTTGCCACGCTGGGTGGGCTCCCAGCGTGGCAGCAACTACTGGGAGGAGGGAGGCGATGCAGCTCAGCCGGCAGAGTTGGGCACCCGTCGGCTGCTCCGCTACATCGCGAGCCTGCACGCCTGCGGCTGGGGGGGGAGCTGCGTGTGAGCAGCTTCTTATCGCTGCTCACTCAAGCGTAGCTCCCCCTTTCAACTGTATGCAACTGCATTTTGGAGCATGTCATAGACAGCTCCAAAATGCATTGGCTTACAGGGGCCGCGCCTGCCAGCACAGTGCCTGAGTTGGAGGAGGAGGAGGTGACACACCTCCGAAATCTCCGACGATGGCACTATGTTTCTTGCACATGTGTGCAAGCAAACATAAAAATGATTTAGCTAGGGAATGGTCCAAATATTTAAAGCCATCTGCTGTGGCCTGCCAGTTGGAACAGCTGCTTGTGACGCAGGATACCCAAGTTCGGGAACAAGCTTGGGACATCGAGGGCCGGCCTAGTGGTGCTGAGGGTCGAGGCACTGAATGCCACACCTTGCACTGCACCAGCAATCTGGGTTCGTGAATGAGCCCTGGTCATTGGGGGTTGGCGGGGGGGAGGAAGGAGCTGGACTGAGTCGCTGTTATGCAGCTTTCCTCTCTGGGGGAGGACCGGACACCGATCCAACCAGCGGAAGGTGTCAGGAGGGAAAGGTGCTGTTAGGAGCTTGGTGGAAGCACACGGCGTCCCACCTGGATCTCGCTCCTTTGCGCCAGCACCCTCTGGTGGGGGGGGTTAGGGCTTCCCATAGCTACCTACATAACCATGAAAACCCCACATTCCCTGCCGTGTCCTGTGATCCCTGCAAAGGGGGGTGGAGCGGACAGTCAGTATGCTGCCACCTGGTCTCGCCGGCTGATGGGGAAAAAATGTCCCCATAAAAAAAAAAAAAAAAAGCATGAGACATCAAGGCCAGATGGGGGAGGAAGATCGAGCAAGATACCCTTATCATCCTAGGAGGTAGGTCTGTCACTGCAAGACTGCCACCTGGGGGACAATCGGGTGGCAAAGTGGATGGGGGTACGTTAGCTGGGGCTCACAGAGGTACGCTTGCATGTGTCTTTTAGAGCTTACTAGCATGTTGATGTCCCATGGGAGGGTCTAAGTGGGGAAAAATGACCTTTGGACTAAACCCCCTGGCACATTTGGGCCCTATTCTCCTTCCATAGTTCACTGTAGGGACACCGAGGGAACCTGTGCCTCCCAGGCACTAGAGGAGGCAGAGGGTTGGTTGTCACTTGTCTCTATCCCAGCACGAGTGGTAAGCTCGTGGAGTTGGAAGCTCCTTGCAGGTAAGTGTTAGGAATGCCAAGGGAAGTGGCTGAGTCTGTGGGGGTCATGCCAGGCAAGAACAAATGTGGATTGTAAAAAAAATAAAACCATCAGCTGCTTTGCAAGAGCTTAGGCATTCTAATTTTGAGTAATACTCTCAAACTGGACTGAAAAATGTTCTTAGTTCCCTTTTTAGATATATGTGTGTGTGTGTGTGTGTGTGTGTGTGTGTATGTTCTTGTGGGTATAGTATAGAGATATCAATCAGGTAGACACAGTCCAGAATAGCCTCTGAGGGTCTATGTTTTTTTTTTGTGGAGTCCAGCACTACTGCTTCCTCTTCCTCTGTCGGTGCAGCTTGAACGAAATGATAAAAACGGACCCCACCATAAATGAGAAGGTTTTTTTTTTTTGCTTTTTTTTTATTCAGTCTCAGATTACAAAGTACCTTTGAACACCAGGCAGCTCATTTAGAAAGGTTCCACCTCAGTTGTGAAAGTTACAAACAGACATAGGAGGAACTGACAATTTGAGTTACAACATACAGCATCAAATCATAATACATAATGATATGCAGCAATATACAAAGTAATGGAAGAAGTTTAAAATTAAGATGGGGGGAGAGAGGAAGGTAGCAGAGTTTTTTGACTGAGGGGGAAGGTAGCAGCCAGGGGCACCATCAGAGTTACAAGTGGGGTAGGCAGAAGGTAGGGAGGGACAGTGGGGAAGGAGGAAGAGCATGGCAGGGGGAAGGTATAGAAGCCAAAGGCCTTGTCAGTGCTGACAGTGGTGCAAAGAATCATGGTAGGGTCAGGGTGAGGTGGACAGGGGTAACTAGGATTAGGTAGTACAATCACAGACGCTTTCAGTTATGAGGTGCTGATGGAGCAAATGCATAAACTGGGTTAGTCAGTTCACTGCACAGACCATTGAACCAAAGTGGTGCTCTGTACAGAAAGGATCACTGGCATTGAGCAGTCTGGCACCATGGGATGAGAAAGTGTTCGGTTTCAGAGGTTTGAGTGTGTTGGGTGTTGAGAGATTTGTTCAACAGGCAGCCAATGCCTGGCAGCAAATGTCTAAGGAACACCATTTCAGCAAGCAGACACGTTTGGTACTTGCTTCTACCATTTAGCTGAAGCCACCCAGACTGAGCATAGAGCTCACAAGTGTGGGTGAGGTGAACAGCACCTGTGATTAGTCTACAGGCTTTGTTCAGAGCAACAGTTAGTCTTTTGAGTGATGTGGCTGAAGCAGCTCCGTATATGACCAGGCCATAACCAATGACCGACAGAAGCAAACTGTAGATAGCGGGCTTGAGAGCTTCAGGGGTCAGGCTCTGTCTGTGCCTATAGAGAAGCCCAGTCCTCATATTAACATCCCTAGCAACATTATCAATGTGAGGTACATAGGTGAGGTGACTGTCAAAGGTTACACCAATGTATTTAAAGTGCTGGATTTGTTCAAGAGGAGCGCCTTGGTTATTTCTAACTGTAAGGGCATGTGCTTTGTACTTATGGTGAGAGGATGAAAACAACAGAACTTTAATTTTTATTTGTAGTTTAATGCCAGTTTGTGAGATTTAAGCCATTGCTCAAGTTCCAAGAATCCAAGTTGTAGATTGCTTTCAAGCAACCTGGGATCCGAATCACTTGCAAAGATGACAGCATCATCTGCATAGAGGAGAGTCCATAGGTGACAAGCAGATGGCAAATTGTTCAGGAAGATAGTGAACAATAGAGGACCCGGGACTGACCCTTGCGGCACACCAGACCGGACAGCCTGCTGTTCTGAGTCAACATTTGATATTTTCACTCACTGTGATATGTCTTGCAAGATAGCTTCTGAACCATTGCAGTGTATTACATGAGAGACCAATTTTAGTGAGCTGTCTGAGAAAAAGTGGGTGACTCACAGTGCCAAAAACCTTTGTTAAATATATGAAAGCCACTCCTACAAGACTGCCTTGGTCGAAGGATTGCTGAATGAACCTGGAAAATTTCTAGCAGTGCTGTGGTAGTGCTGTGTCCTTTTCTAAATCCATGCTGTTGTGGGCATTGGATGGAGCAGTTTTCGAGGTAATCCTTATGCTTGCTTGCTGGCAACAATTCGGTCCAGCGCTTTGGATAGTGGCGGGAGGATTGATAATGGCTTATAGTTGCTGTGCTGGGAACGGTCACTAGATTTAAGCACTGGGGTAACTAGGGCAGTTTTCCATACTTCCAGGAACTATGACAGAGTGAGGGAGAGGTTAAGTATTTTAGTTATGGATAGGAGTACTTCCACTAGTGTGAGTGAGATGAGTCTGAGGTCCAGAGAGTCCCCACTATGCCTAGACATTCCCAACACATTAGGAGTTTTCTGACCTGGGCTGTTGAGACCTGCTTAAAGTAGAAGGGAGGGTGTTCAGGGATCTTGTCCTTATAGCGCCTATCCATCTCTGCAGAGGTATCATCAAAGAAGTCTTATGGAAGGACACTGATCAGATTGGTGAAGGCATCATTAAAAGTATTTGCAGTTTTAAGCGGTTCAAGGGTGGGGGTACCCTCAAGGTTTAGCATTGTTGGAGATACCTTTGGGTCCTTGCCAGTGATATTATTGATGTTCAACCAAAATTTTCTGCTGTCCCCCCATGAATTTTTGCCTGACGAATAGCCCGCGTGCAGCCATTTCTTGCAGCTTTATATGCCTGCAGATCCTGCTTCTTATCGGATGTTTTTGCTGGCTGCCATAGATGGTCCCATTGCTTCATACTGTTTATGAGCTCAGGTGTTATCCAGGGATTCACTGTGCCATGAACCTTCATCCTTTTAAATGGGATGTGTATATCACAGGCCATATTGAAGACCTTAATGAAGTGCTCCAGTGCTGCATTAATGTCTTCAGCAGAGTCCAGTAGAGCCCAGTGCTGATACCACAGTTGTTGTTTTAAGAGGTCCAGGTGACCACATTTTAGTACTCTGTTGTAGATAGTTTGGGGTGGGGGAGCATGGAATTTGTTGGACCAGCTGCAGGTAATTGGGGAGTGGTCACTAAGGGAGTTGGGGTGAACCGTTACATTAGTGATGCGATCTGGGTGATTTAGAAACATAGAATTTGATGGCAGATAAGGACCATTTGGCCCACCTAGTCTGCCCATTTCCCTACCTAACAGATAAGCTGCAGTTCCTAGTTAATGAACAGCCTACTTCCTCCTATCTCCCACTAGAACAGTCTTATGTCTGTCCCATGCATTCTTGAATTCCACCACTGTTTTTGAATCTACAATCTCCTCAGGAAGGCTGTTCCACACATCTGCAACCCTCTTCATGAAGAAATACTTCCTCACATTACCTCTGAGCCATCCCCCCTCTATCTTCAAATTGTGCCTCCTTGTTCTTGCACATCTCTTTTTCTGAAAAATGCTACCCTCTCTGACTTTGTTGACTCCCTTGAGGTACTTGAAAGTTTCTATCATGTCCCCCCTCTCCCTCCTTTCCTTGAGGCTATACATATTAAGCTCCTTTAGTCTTTCTTCATATGTCTTCTGGTGCAGACCCTGCACCATTTTGGTTGCCCTCCTCTGGACAGTCTCCACCCTATGTCTTTGTGGCGATGGGGTCGCCAGAACTGCACGCAGTACTCCAGATGTGGTCTCACCAACTGTCTGTACAGAAGGATAATAACTTCCTGTTTTCTACTGGTGATGCCTCTCTCTATGCATTCCAGTATCCCCCCCAGCCCTCCTTGCTGCCCTCTCACATTGCTTGCCCACGTTTAGGTCATCTGATATGATTACCCCCAGATCCCTTTCTATTTTTGTTGTTGTCAGTATCTCACCCCTCATTGTGTACTCTTCCCCTTGGTTTTTGTTTCCCAGGTGCATTACCTTGCACTTCTTTACATTGAATCTAAGCTGCCATATATTTGACCATTCCTCCAAACTTGACAAGTCCCTTCTCATCCTTTCCACCCCACCTTGTGTATCAACGCTATTGCAGATCTTTGTGTCGTCTGCAAAGAGACATACTTTTCCTTCCAGTCTCTCTGAGATTTAAAATGATCCAGTTAAGAGTGGTGCTTGTCCCAGTTTTATAGTTTATTCTGGTATGTAAGCTGATGAGTTGAGTGAGGTGTAGGACCACTAAGGCATCCTTTATAGAACCACTGGCTGGCTACAGCCAGTTTATATTGAAATCACCCAGAATAATTGTCTCAGAGAAGTGATCTTGGGCATGGAGATAGTCCAGTATGCTGTGGAGACCTGAGGTCGGGTATGTAGACTGAGAGTACAGTGAGAGTTTTGCAGTGTGACTCCAATAATACTTATTGCCAGTGCTTCAGTGGGGCATCCTAGGTCAATCACTGGCAAAGCCAGACCATTTAGAAAGTTTTTTAGATAGACGGCACAGCCACCACCACATTTGGAAGATCTATCCAGTCTATCTATAATACACCCCGGTTGGGCAACCATTGCATCAGGAATTTGGGAGGATAGCTAGGTTTCAACGACAGATAGTATGTAAGGGTTGTGCAGTGACACCCAGACATTGAGGAAGTCAGTTTTACCTAGGAGGCTACAAATGTTGATTGCGGCCAGGTTAGTGGAACCCTGCTTAGGATGAGCACTGTTAATAGTTGGCCAGTCGGTCCTGAATTAGGGTGGATTTTGCCAGACAGCATAAGCAGCATGAGTGCGATCCTAAGGAGGTGTGCTCTTTGCAGCTTTGACGAACGTTTAGAATACCTTCTGGTACAGTAGCATTTTTTCCTTTTCCTGCTCAATACAAAGAGGATGGTGGGATCCAGGAGGATATGCATACAAACATGCTTGCTATACATAAGCCAGTCACTAGGTAATGGGCGGATCAAGAAAGGGAACCAAGGCCCATTACTGATGCTGAAAAAGTTCCCAGATATACAGCCTGTGTTGTAGTGGGAGTTGTTGCCAAGATCATTGTTGAGAAGATTTACTTTATGGGAGTGTGGATATCCAGAGCGGCCGAGTAATATAAAGAGGATGAGAAAGAGGGGAAGGGCATTTAGGGTGATATTGCACATTATAGCCAGAATACCATTTGGGCTTGGTGCTAGGAGAGTGGACGGGCAGGGAGCAAGGTTGCACTGATCCCACAAGTGGCAGTCCGCTAGATCCAAGATAGGATAGCATGTGGCCAAGCAGCCAATGGGAAATGGGAGGGGGAGAAAAGGGTGGAGCTTATGTGTATTTGATAGCAGCTGAGGTTGGGGCATGTGGGATGGACAATAATAGACTATGATTTACAGTTCGGCAATAACTGCTGTTTAGGGAGCCAACACTAGAGAGCCATACTCCACAGCCAGAAACACAGAGAAACAGGATAGAAAAGTGCCAATGGCAGGGCAGGAAAATGCATCGGCATCCAATCAACGTTCAGTCCATAGTTCAGCGATCAGGCGACAGCTGCAGGAGCTGGGGGAGACCCTGAGAGACGTACCTTGCAGGGTCCTGGGAGAGGGTTTGCAAAGGTGGGCCTTGGAGGTTGCAGCCATAGGAGCGGAGGCCATGGCCACTTCAGAGCCCGAGTCAAGGGCTGAAACATAAGGGAAGGAGGGAGAGGCTGTTAGGGCAAGATAAGCAGATTTAGTCCGAGAGGCTTAAATGGTGGGTGGTGTTGTAGACAAAGCAAAGGGAGGGGGTGAGAAAGCTGGGAGGGGATACTGCAGGAGAGGTGAAGCAGGGATGGGTTGTTTGACTGTGGCGCCAGTGAAAATTAACAGGACAAAAGAGGGAATGGGGGTTGTTCAGCTACGGCGCATGGGAAAATTAACAGGATAAAAGAGGGTGGGGGGGCCGAGCAAGCGACTGCTCCATTCAGCAGAGTAGGGGGTGAGAAACAGCAGCAAGAGACAGGGTAATGCTAGAATCACAAAGCGCTACAGGACTGGTGTTTGCATTTTGGAAAAAATAGCAATTAGATAGGAGAAACTGGTAGAGAAGAGGGTTTAGGGTAGAGCAGAGGGAGGCAGAGAATAAGGAGAATGGGAGGAAACAGAGAGCCCTGTAACAGTTTTTGAAATATACTACACTAGTGCCAAAAACACAGTACAAAGTAATTTCAGAGAGAGCAATACAATCTTTTTTTTTTTTTTTTTACATTCTTTATTTGGTGGGTCCCTACTGTCGACCTTCAGCCCTAGTCACAGCCCGTGGAACTTCCACCACCATCTATGACCATTCTCCCCCAGTTACCCCCTGCTTACCCCCCGGAGGGTGGGGCCGCGGCATCGGACCCCCGTGTCCAAGCCACGGAACTAGTGACTGGTTGGTGGAGTGATGGCAATGGTGGCTAATCGAAGCCCCAAGGAGGGCTTCACCTAGACAGTGGATCCACCTGCCTACCCCTTTTTTTCTGTTTTTTTTCTGGAGGAAGGGACGTGCAATGATGCTGGTGTCCGCCCTGCCTCCCTTGCGTTTCAAGTGTCAGTAGCTTGAGTGACTCCTGGCCTCCACCAGGGGTCTTCCCTGTGCAAGACAATACCCCGCCCTCCCCCCTCCAGAGAAGGAGAGCCATCCGTGGGATGCTCCATCCTTCTCCCCCAGCCGGCCCTCTGGCAATCTGGGTCCATTACCGAACCCAGGTCGCTGGCGTAGCAAGAAGAAATCCAACCGATGCGCCGACTGCAATACAATCTTTACAGTAACAGAAAAATCCTTTAAATTTCGAATATAGTAGACTATAATTTACAGTTCGGCAATAACTGCTGCTTAGAGAGCCGACACTAGAGAGCCATGCTCCGCAGCCAGAAACACAGAGGAACAGAATAGAAAAGCAGCCAATGGCAGGGGAGGAAAAAGCATTGGCATCCAATTGCCATTCAGCCCACAGTTCAGCAACCAATCAGGTGACAGCTGGAGGAGTTGGGGGAGACCTCAAGAGACGTACCTTGCAGGGTCCCGAGAGCAGGTTCTCAAAGGTGGGCTTTGGAGGTTGCACCTGCCGGCCGTAGGAGCAGAGGTCACGGCCGTTTCAGAGCCCTAGTGAAGGGCTGGAACCTTGCAGGGTCCCAGGAGTGGGTTCTCAAAGGTGGGCTTTGGAGGTTGCAGCTGCTGATCGTAGGAGCAGAGGCCATGGCCACTTCAGAGTGAGTCAGGGGCTGGAACCTTGCAGGGTCCCAGGAGGGGTTCTCAAAGCTGGGCTTCGGAGGTTGTGGCTGCCAGTTGTAGGAGCGGAGGCCACGGTTGCTTCAGAGCTGAAGTCAAGGGCTGGAACCTAAGGGAAGGTCAGACTACATCTAATCTCTAAAACTAATTCAAACACATGCTTCAGAGCAAATTTTTGTTTTCTTATTTTAATCAAGATGTATTTCTGTCCCCAGTCCACCCCTTCCCTGGCAGACTTCGAACTGCCCCATCACCTATCCTCTCATGGTACGCTGACTCCCCTACTTCCCCAGGACCACTGCATCGATGAAGAAGTGCCATGTTGGTAGTGTGGGCTGTGTGGGTACCAGCTGCGCCCTCAATGGGTGGGGCTTTTCTCCTCTGAGTTTTCTCCCACAGGGAAGCCAGACATGCAATGACTTGCACACACCATCTTATGGCCATGCCAGCACCTGGGAGCATCCCTCCCTTCTTCTGTACAAATAGTGGCCATTGTAGATGGGGCAGCCCATTGGAGAACTGACACAGATTGCCACATCCTGTGGTCCCTCACCCCGCATGGAGTGGGGGACCCTTCAGACAGCAGACCCAGACATATGACTGGATGCCCAGTGGTCCATGCCATAACACCTCCAGTGATACCTACAGTAGGTAGGGGATGGGGCTGTGGATTGCGCATGTCATTGCCTGGTCCCAAGGTGTGCGGCTGCAATGTGTCACCCATGCACCCCAGCCCTGAGGAAGGTGTCACTGCCATGGGATGCTGGGGTGCACAGGTAGGGGAATTAGCAGCAGAAGGACAAAGATGGTGTTATTACTGTATCGATTGCTGATAAGACCCAACCGGGATTACAGTATCTGGTTCTGGAGGCCGCATCTCAGGCCTTGATATGTGTGAAGCAAGTTTGGAAAAGTAGAAGGTAGGAGCTTGTTGTTTTTTTTTTTTTTTTATTAAATCTTAATAGCCAGCCTACTGATGCAGCAGCAAAGCTACTGCTTGTGGCACCGACGGCCTGAGTTTGGGAGTGAATGCAGGTTGAAGATGGTCGGCTTGGGGTGGGAGGATTTAGCATCTATGGGCTGCTGTCCTCCTCTGGGGAGGGAGGAGGGAGGGCTGCTGCACCTGGTTTAGTACAAATCCCTAGTGGTGCCTAGGGGCCAGACACCCAAGGACAGCAATCTAGGGGTGTGAGGAGCTGTGGCTGCTGACATCCTGCATGCGAGTGCACACACGGACATGTCTGGGTGGCAATGTATGTCCACCCTCCTGGGAACGTAGTAGTAGTAGGAGAAGGAGGAGGAGGAGGTAAAACATGGCTGGCTAGCATGATGGGACCAACCCCTATCAGGCTCCACACCCAGCTCTATGGCAAGCCTCCTGTCTGTGAATCTGTTCCTTGGCCAAGGAAGGGGCTGCCCCACCACAGGTGGGAAGACAGGAGTTGGCAGTAAGTTCATATGGGGCCGGGGTGAAGGGGCTGGGGGGTTGGTCCCTGATGATGGTGCCAGGTGGGAAAAAATAAAAGGCACTAACTGCAAAATAAATAAATAAATAACATAAAAACTTGGAGCTCCTGCTCCGTGGTGCTGAGTGATGGGCAAATTGGTCTGATGTACTGGCAACCCAGGTTTGCACTCTGAGCCTGGGACCAACACAGTGGTAGGGAGCTGGTGTTATCACTGTAGCACAGATTTTAATCCCACTTCTATCACCGATGCAATAAATACTAAGCAAGAAAGGGATCTTGGGGTTATCATATCTGATGACCTCAAGGTGGCAAGGATGTGCAACAAGGCAATATGCAGGGCCAGCGGGGTGCTGGGGGTGCATAGGTAGGCTAATCAGCAGCAGAAGGAGAGAGGTGGTGTTATCACTGTATCGGTTGCTGATAAGGCCCCACCGAGACTACTGGGTCCAGTTCTGGAGGCTGCATCTCAGAGAAAAGATATAGACATGATGGGGACAGTCTAGAGAAGGGAAACTAAAATGGTACAGGGGTTGTATGAGAAACCCTACAAGATAAGACAGGGATCTCAACAGGTACATCTTGGAGGAGAGTGCATAGGGAGCGACGTGATGGAGACCTACAAGTACTGTACCTCACAGGAGGTGAACAGAGCACAGGAAGGGAGCTGCTTGCAAACGAGGAAATGCAACAGAACAACAGGGCATGCAATGAAGGGGGAGGTTTGGGAAAGATATGAGGAAATACTACTCCACTGAAAGAGTGGTGGACAACGGAAAAGCCTGCTAGTAGAGATGACGGGAGTGAAAACAGTAAGGGGGCTTCAAACAAGCATGGGATAGGCATAACTGAATACTGGTAAATAGGCAGGGGGGAGGGTCAACTGAGACAGGCAGGATCTGAGGAGATAGAAGTGGCAGGGAAAATCTGGGTAGACTGAGTGAGCCAAATGGTCCTTTTCTGCCGACAATTTCTGTTTAAAGGAGTAGTCCACCCAAAACTTGCAAAAAATATATGTTGTGCAGAGTGTTTTAATTTGTATGTGAAGTTCTAGTGTTTCCTTCCCTCTGACTGCCATTATAAGTTTTTCCTAAATTAGCCTGCTAGCTTTATGCTAGTTTTACGACCCCTGGGGATCTTCATCCGAGACAGGTTAATTGTATTTCTTGTTCTCACAGTGCATCTTGTCTCATGTGACAGTGATGTAGCAGAGACCCAACATTCAGTATATACATGCCAAACAAACTAAATATCTTGGAAGTTTTACAAGCTGCACAAAAATTACCAGCAGCAAAGTTCTTCGGGACTGTAAGACCTTTGCGATGAGGGTAGTCACTAAGCTGAATTCTATAGATTTAAAAATATAGCCATCTCTACTGTTGTGAATTGATTATAAAGCAATATTTTCTGCTGGATTTATGGTCTCTGCTACATCACTGTCACATGAAATAAGGTGCATTGTAGGAAAAAAGAATACAATTAAGCTGGCTCATATGGAGATCTCCAGAGGTCGTAAAACTCCCTAAAGCTAGCAGGCTAATTTAGGAAAATCTCTTAATAGCAGACTTAGGGAAGGGCACACAACAACTTGACATACAAATTAATACACTCTGCGCAACATATGTTTTTTTCAAGTTTGGAGTGGATTACTCCTTCTATATCAGGAGGGGAGGCTGGCAGGGAGAGTGCAGAGTGCCCCTCAAATGCTCTCCAATGGGGGGGGCACTCGTTGCTCCCCTCTGTAGCAGTCCCGGTGGTGACGTAGTGGAGGTGCCTTTGATGGGGTGTGTGATGATGCACTGTCAGGCATCCCCCAGGCCAGCCATAATGTGCACAAGGTTGTGGGAGGAGAGGGGCAGAAAAGGCAAAGCAGCAGCCACACTGATGCAGCAAAAGATGACTTAGCAGTCCTTCCCAATGCCTATAGACCCTCCAGTGCACCATCAAAAGGTTCTGTAATGTTCACTGGACGAGTGTACACTCCCCCTCCAGGGTAAAGTGAGGCCTCTGCTGGGGAAAAAATCAACCAATGGAATGGTAGCAGCAAGTGGATCCAGGTGATGGTCCTCTGCAACCACCAAAGAGGGCCCCTGGCAAGGACAAGCTGGCCTCAAGGATAAAAAACTGAGGTCTGCAGAGGTTTCCATGGTGGAAGTGAGGGGTGAGTCTGGTGGGCAGGGGGGCAGTATTTAAAGCTGAAGAAGTGGGGTGCATGTGTGTACAAGACTAGAGGGTAACAATAGCAGGCAAAAAAAAATCATGGAAGTGGCTCAATATGGATAATTTTATGCTTTATAGATTGAGGGAGCACGACCAACCAATTGGAGCTTTCCTCTGCACATAAGACACTCTTGTTCTCAGATGCAGCTGCCCTGGAAACAGAAACTTTTGAGAAAGGGTTTTTAAAAATGAATGTATGCTTCATCAAGCTTGAGCAATAATATATTATTATCACCACCGAGACCATGCTTAACAGTTGTAAAAGTGGTCTCACTTAGATCCTCAGGATATCAAATCTGCCCACCTTTGGTTCACAGTTCTCGAACCTTAAGAATGCACGTGAGATTACTCTTACATCCATAATAGTCATCTCTGCGACTGTATTAAGATATAAAGTACAGTAGTAAAATATATAAAAATTATTCAGTAAGGCCTCTGTTCGTGAACATGGCCATTTATGCCTAAACTGAGTTTAGTGGCAGGTGTGAGCCATGGAGGTGTGCAACTCTCACGGTATTCACCAACAGCCCTATGCATGGATGGAGTGGTATGTAGGGGACTGCTGGAGTGCATGGAGCAGATCATGAGAGGTACCACCAGAGGCAGGAACACCCCCTGACTCCACTATATATTGTGATCCACAGCACCATGGATGCGTAGTACCCCAAAGTGCAAACACAGTTGTGCATGCAGATGTGCCAACATGGTAACAGTGCTGCATAGCATGCAGTGCTGTAGCCATGGGTGCCAGTCTGGTGATGTGGTGCCCATGCCAATGTCCTATGCCCGTCGATGTAGGGTCTTGTAGGCATAGACCATCCATGTAATAATTTTGTCACCTGTCTAGTGTGGGCATAGTAAGTATGTGTAGAGACATCATGTACAGGTCAGGGTACTGGACTGCAGTACAGTCCAATGTGTCACCCATGCACCCCAGTCCTGAGCAAGGTGTCAGTGCTGCCGTACCCACCATGATTCAAGTCACCCACTTAACATTTGAGTTAGATGCACCCCACTATGTGAATAACTCTGAAAGGGAACATCTGTGATTGGATGAAAGTGGGACTCATGCCCTGATACATACCACAGTCCATCAGTATGCAGAGACTATCACCGCCAACCCTGGGTCCCTGCCTGTGATAGGTCAACCTACCCATAGGGAGTGTGGTATGCATGTGGAACCAGATGGCTCATGGAGTTGGTCAGACATCTAGGGTGTGAGTAAGGAATCAAATGGAGCCCAGAATCAGGAGCCATACAGTCACCACTGTTCCACTTCGAAAAACACTTGAACAACCCCTCTGGATGGTGGTCTGTATGCCCTGGGGCAACCCCAATACAATGAACAGCACGAACATAGACACACAGAATTTGACGGCAGATAAGGACCGCTTGGCCCACCTAGTCTGCCCATTTTCCTACCTAACAGATAAGCTGCAGATCCTAGTTAACCAACAGCTTACTTCCTCCTACCCCCACTAGGACTGCCTTATGTCTGTCCCATGCATTCTTGAATTCCCCCACTGTTTTTGAATCTACAATCTCCTCAGGAAGGCTGTTCCACACATCTGCAACCCTCTTCGTGAAGAAATACTTCCTCACATTACCTCTGAGCAGTCCCCCCTCTATCTTCAAATTGTGTCCCCTTGTTCTTGCACATCTTTTTTTCTAAAAGATGCCACCCTCTTGGACTTTGATTCCCTTGAAGTACTTGAAAGTTTCTATCATGTCCCCTCTCTCCCTCCTTTCCTCAAGGGTATACATATTAAACTCCTTTAGTCTTTCTTTGTATGTCTTCTGGTGCAGACCCTGCACCATTTTGGTTGCCCTCCCCTGGACAGCCTCCACTCTGTCTATGTCTTTGCAGAGATGGGGTCTCCAGAACTGCACACAGTACTCCAGATGGGGTCTCACCAACTGTCTGTACAGAGGGATAACAACTTCCTGTTTTCTACTGTTGATGCCTCTCCCTATGCATCCCAGTATCCCCCCAGCCTTCCTTATTGCCTCCTCACATTGCTTGCCCACCTTTAGGTCATCTGATATAATTACCCCCAGGTCCCTTTCCATTTTTACTGTTGTCAGTATCTCACCCCCAATGCGTACTCTTCCCCTGGGTTTTTGTTTCCCAGGTGCATTACCTTGCACTTCTTTGCATTGAATCTGAGCTGCCATACATTTGACCATTCCTCCAACCTTGCCAAGTCCCTTCTCATCCTTTCCACTTCATCTGGTGTATCAACCCTGTTGCAGATCTTTGTGTCATCCATAAAGAGACATACTTTTCCTTCAGTTCCTCTGCAATGTCACTTATAAAAGACATTAAAAGGACGGTCCAGTACTGAACCCCTCGGTACCGCTAGTAACCCTCCTTTCTTACTGTGGACTCCATTTACTACTACCCTTTGCGTCCTGTTGTCTAGCCAATTTTTATCCAGGCTACCACCTTGGGACCCACTCTAAAGCTGGCTAACTTGTATATTAATCTTTTTGTGGGACTGTATCAAGCCTTGCTAAAATCTAGGTAGGCCATGTCCACAGCCCCTCCCTGGTCTACTACTTTGGTCACCAGTCAAAGAAATCTATTAGATTGTCTGACACGACCTTCCATCGTGAATCCATGCTGCCTTGGGTCCTGTGCCCCACTGGCCTCTAGGTACTCAACAATTCTTTCCTTCAGAAGTGATTCCATCATTTTCCCTACCACTGAGGTCAAACTAACTGATCTGTAGTTTCCTGCCTCTGTCCTGCTCCCACTTTGTGAAGAAGAATCGCATCCGCCCTCCTCCAGTCCTCAGGTACCACCCCATCCTCCCATGATTTGTTAAAGAGAGTAGTCAGCGGTGTCACTAGTTCTACCCTTAGTTCTTTAGAATTCTTGGGTGAATCCCATCAGGTCCCATTGCTTTGTCCACCTTCAATTTTATTAGTTCTTTCAGAACCCTTTTTTCTGTAAATGGACTGATATCGACCCCCGTCTTCAGAGTGTTTCTCTTGTTTGGTTTAGGTACCTCCCCATCCTCTTCCTTTGTGAATACAGAGCAGAAATATTCGTTCAGTATCCCTGCTTTTCCACTGTCATCCTCTACCCACGTTCCCTCTCCTTTATTAAGCCTCAGTATCCCTCCTTTGGTCTTTCTTAGCTTCTTAATGTACCTATAAAGGTCTTATCCCCCTTCTTAACAAGTTGGCTATCCTTTCCTCCATTTGGGCCTTTGCTATTCTGACTGTCTTCCATCCTCTTTCTGCTTTAACTGATAAAGTTCCCTGTCCTACTCCTTCTGTGTTTCCTTATATTTCCTGAATGCTATCCTTTTCTCCTTAACTTTCCCTGCCACCTCTTTTGAGAACCATAGCATTTTTTCCTTTGTTGTGTTTTGTTGAGTTGCTTTACACAAAGGCTTGTTGTCTCTGTGATGGCTGTTTTGATTACTCCCCATTGTTCCTCCACCCCTCCTTCTTGCCTGTTTGCTAGTGTTTTTCTGAGGCACTCTCACATTTTCCTAAAGTCAGCCCTCCTAAAGTCCAATACTCTTGCTTTTGTATGGTTTGATTGTATGGCTGTGTTTATCGTGAACCACACTGTTTGGTGGTCGTTTGTTCCCAGATGGCTACCCACTTCTAAATCTGAAATTCTTTCTCCGTCCACATTTGAGAGAACCAGGTCTAAGATTGCTCCCTCTCGAGTGGGTTCCAATACTAGCTGTCTGAGGCATGCCCCCTGTAGGGCATCAAGAATGACCCTGCTCTTGGATGTACCTGCAGCAAAGGTGCTCCAGTTAACATCTGGCATATTCAGGTCCCCCATCAACAACAGCTCCCTTTTTTCTGCCATTCTAAGGAAGCCTTCAATCATTTCCTTGTCCAGTCCCTCCCCCTGAGATGGGGGTCTGTATACAACCCCCATGTGTATTGTGGTGCCATTTCCTGTCTCCAGGGTGACCCAGAGTGACTCATCTGCTCCCTGTTTACCCTTTAGTTCTGTTGCTTTGATCCCTTCTTTTACATAGAGAGCTACTCCTCCTCCTCTCTTACCCTCCCTGTCCCTCCTGTAGTTGTGTATCCTGGTATGTTGACATCCAGTCATGGTTCTCTGTGTACCATGTTTCTGTGATCCACCATATCCAGGCAACCCTCTTCCATCAAGGCCACTAGTTCATGGAGCTTGTTACACAGACTCACGGGCATTGGTACTCATCACCCTCCACTTTTGATGGCCTTACCCTTTGAGCCCCATTTCTGTCCTACTGCCTTTGTCTTTTTTACATTTACCTCTGTCCTGCTCTAATGACTTCTCTACCTTGGTGTTTACCTCACTAATTACTGTGTTTTGTGGGGAGGCTGGGATTTCCCTACTCCTTTTCAGTGTCTACCCCCTTGGCTAGTTTAAATACTTGCCAATGAAGCATTTAAACCTCTCACCTAGGATCCTGGTCCCCCCCCCGGGATAGATGCAGACCATCGCACTAGTACAGGTCTGCATCCCTCCAGGTGGCTCCCCAGCCCTCAGTGAAGCCAAAACCCTGAGCTCCACACCAGTTTTTCAACCATTCGTTGAATTCCCTGGTGAGGAGTACCCTAGCATCATCCTTGCCATAGACAGGCAGCACCTCCGAGAAGGTTACCGTATGTGCCACTTGTCTAAGTCCACTCCCCAACTCTACAAACTCCTCTTGCACTGCTCTGATCCCATTCCTAGCCAGGTCATTTGTCCCTATGTGGACAATGACATCTAGCTCCCTCCCTTGTGCAGCTGCTCCCACGATCCTGAGGATTCGCTTCCTGTCCCTCCAAGCAGTGGCGCCAGGCAGGCACCTTACCTCCATCTCCCCTTCCTCCTCCATTTCTACCCCCTAATGATTGAGTCCCCCACCAGGAGTTGTTTCCTTCCCTTGTGGGTTCCCATGCCACCCTCCTGTGGGTCTCCTTTGTGAAGGTTCCCGGCATCCTCCTTGGTCTCCACTGCAGGTGCCTCCTTGGAGGAACCATTATCCACCAGAAGAGCGAATGAATTGTGGAGAGGTACAGCTGGAAGGATGCAACTCTGTTCCACCACCCTCTCCTTCCCTGAGCCCACCCTGGTCCAGCCTCTCCTCTTTCTTGGCAACCTCTGAGGTAGTGGCATTGGCCCTCGTGGTCCCTGGGTGGGGGAGGAGGTTTCACGAATCCTAGCCAGGTCAGCCTGGAGACAGGCAACCTCCTCCCTCAGACCAGAGAGGTGCCTGTAAGTAGGGCAGCATTGCAGCCTCCAGAATGTCTCCTGGAACACTGCCATCTCATAGCCATTGCACTGCACCACTCCTATCATGTCTTATTTTGTGTCTCCTCTCCTGTTTCTCTGTATGCTTACTCTCTCCTCTCCTTACAACTCTCACCCTTCCTGTTCTGGGACAGCAACTTCCTATATTCTTCAGTAACCTCCTTCGTCCTTTCTCAGTGTCAGACCATCAGCAGCTGGGGGAGTGAGCTACTTTTTTTCTTTAGGGTTGACAAAACCAATGTTTCTCTATGATCCTTCCCTTCCTACTGCCAAACAGGAAGTTCCTGTTGACAGTCAAATCCAGTGGCTATAAAAGTAGAACTGGCTTAGGGTGGGTGGCTGGAGGGGTGGGGTGGAGGTCAATTAGTAAGAGAAAAAAAGACTAGCAACAGGAAGTTGTAATTTGAGTCACCTGCTTTTTTAATGTCTAAGCCACACCCCCAATTAAGCTCTCTCTCTCCTCCTACTGGTTTAGCAAAGTAAGTTGATACAGTACCCTTCCCAGCACAGAACACCCACTGACTTTCTTTTCTTTCTTTCTTTTTTTTTAACCCTAAATAACATGTGAGACCTAGCTCTGCCTGTAGTAGAGAACTGTCAGTGAGTACCCCATCCACCACATGAATGGTCAGGGCAGGAGAGGACAGTCCAAAAGAATAAAGTCACCAGCTACTCCAATGAATTCATACTAAAAATGTGGCTTTATTGTTGTCATATTCCAATCGTCATGCTACCCAATGTTTCACAGTTAGGCTTCATCAGAGAAGAGGATCTGGGTGAATTGTTTAGTATTTCATGTAGTAGACTGTTTCTTATGCTTACTTACATAGATACGAACATCTCTATGTTATGGTTGCCTGATTACATACAGAAGTCATATCTCTACGGGCAGTTTTCTTTGTTTTCAGAGACATTTACTTGGCAGTGGGTTTTTCTGTACTGCAGTAAGTAACTATAAGGAAAAGTCTACTACATGAAATACTAAATGATTCACCCATGTCTTCTTCCCTGATGAAGCCTAACTGTGAAACGTTGGGTAGCATGAGGATTGGAATATGACTTATACTACAATAAAGCTAAAATCTTTAGTACAAATCTATTGGAGTGGCTGGTGACTTCATCCTTTTGACTTATTGAGCTGACCAGTCCCCGAACTACATAGCCTTACTTTTTAGAAGGGGAACCACTCTAGATCCTTGTCAGGAGAGGACAGCGCCTGTGGTATATGTCCAGTGAAGTGGCTGTGCATTTGGTGGGGGGAGATGGCAGCACTGGACTCAGTGAAACCTTTGCGAGCACCACACCAGGCATGTCACACAGAGGCAGACAGTGGATCGGGAGCACAGGATAACCACCCCAAAGAGTGACTGCAGGGCAGATACAGAGTATACTGTAAAGAGGATAGGGTGCTTACCCTAACAGGCTTACATGCGTCGCCATGTGCGGGGGCAGTAGCCCTGTCTAGCTAACAATAGAGTATAGGGATAGATGATATGTAGGTGTGTTAAGGCAAGGTGCAGTATACGACGGAACAGAAACTAATCAGTGTGTCTTGTCTCCAGGGTTTTATAATGGCTGGGAGCACAGACCCACATGAAGTGATGGTACCCCTGGCAATGCTGGAATGACTGCCGCTGAGGGAGTCAAGCATAGACTGTGCCCCACTGGTGCATGCCCACTGCAACATGTGCAGCCACAGGGGCCCTGATGTCATCACATAAAGCATATGCAAGGGGTGCTGGGAAATTTCCTTGGCAACACTGATAACAGAAACTGTGTCCTGGACAGATCCCATTGGGGTAAATGGAGCATCAGAGGCTAGTGACTGAAGCAGGTGGCTCCATGCAAAACAGGTCCAAGCACTGCTACTGCCACCCCAACTGGGGACATTCAAGCCTCAGGGAACCAATGAAGGGGCAGAAGAACGTTAGCCCTAATAACTGGAAAAAGGAGATGAAGGGGTGGCTACCACCATGGAGCAATGCAGCAATGGGGCCTGCCTTTCTGGGTCAATGGCAGCATGAAGCCAACATGGACACACAGGTGACCATGCAAGCCTTGGCAGTGACTGCACTCCCCATGATCTCTGGGACTGTCATGGTGGTACCGCCTCTTGCCGGAACATCATGATGACATCGGGGTAGGAAACAGTGCATTGAGGGCAGAACAACATGGCACCACAGGACTGCCACCAGCAAGAGTCACCACTGGGAGAGACACGGACAAGAAAATGGCCCACCTCACCCAGTACAATAAAGGACAAAGGCTGTAGGCAGGACAGACCTCAAGGGGCCATGTACAACTGATACCCGACTGGTCCCAGGCAGAGAAGTTCATTCATCATCGAGTGAAGGAGGAGTACACCACACACAACAATCCCTACTTCTCTGAGCTGCTCTGGGATGAGACTGAACAGAACAGGGAGGACTGGGTGCATGAAGTGACCCTGGAAAAGATGCATGCTAAACATGAACTGGGGAATGACACTGTACGGCCTCATCTCCTGGGGACTTGGGTGCATGACAGGTCCCTTATGGACACCATCTACGAGGGGCTGACCATTATGAAAAACTGTGTACTGTTTGAGGATATCGAAGTACACAGCACAGTGTACTCGGTGGATGCCATGGACTCGTTCAGCAAGCTATGCACCAAGTTTGGTACCCACTGCTATTTTTAGCTAACCATGGGGGAAGGACCACTGCACCCCATTGTTTGTGGCCTATGGCATTGGTGACTTCTGGTCACAGGATGACTTGCTAGGACACTTGTATGTGGGCTTATGTTTACAGTGGGCCCCTGGCCACATTCTGGACTTTTGTTTTTGATATATCCCTAAATGACCTATGAGGGACACTTCCCCTGTTGTGCAATATGTTTCTAAGAGTGTGTTATGGGTGATGCTGTTGTTACGGCCCTGTCGGTGCCTACTGAGTACTTATAACCCTGTGTGGTTCTGCAGCCTCCTGTGTTATCTGCTTTATTATGCGGTTACTGGGGTTGGCCAGGCCCCGTGGGCAGCCCTGTATAGGGGCATCCCTTTTTGGAGAAATGGTTGGGAAGGGGATGTATGGGTACCCTGTTCTATGTGGCACCATGATGTGGGTGTACCAGGTGATGGGACTGTAAGGAAATGTTTGTCATTATTCTTATTACTGCCTATACCATGTACAGTATGTAGTTACTAGGTTATTGCAACTGTAAGTGAATTACAATGCAGTATTAGCTGTGCATTTACCATAAGGTTAACCAATGCATTACTGCTTATTAGCAAATATTCCAATTTCAAGCAGGGACCTTTTTGGTAGATAAAGGTTACAGTGGAGAACTGCTGTTTGCTGAATCCACAGAATAGAGATGCCTTCACACACACACACACACGCACAGGCACTCACACACGTATATTGTTATGAGAATGGTCTTTGGGAAAAGACACAGTGTCTGAACACACTGATAAGGGCTTGTGCTAATGCATGTGAAACTCACCTCACATGTAAGCAAACCTGAATAACATTTCTCAGAAGTAAGATACCTTAATCATGCATCAGGTAACTAGACACAAAGTTAGGTACAATAATGCTTTCCAGACAACAGAAGGGTGAGCCAGGAATCCATTTTGGAAGCAGTCCTTCACTGTAATTGTATCTTACCTTCCAGAAGAGAGGTAAATATGAAACGATTGCTAATCTTCTGTAGCCATTTGCTAGACAGATATTTCATATAGAAATGCAGCACCAACACTTCGTAATGTCATCTGTGTGTAGCTGCATAACATATGGAAGTATATAATGGCTAGTTGTGTCCTGTGTCTATTATAATTGGTACTTTTGTAGACATCCCCTAATCTTTCTTTACAAGACTAAATGTCATACTGCAGAATACTGGGGACAAATGGCATGCATCAGGGATGCTACATAATGTGTGGTGTGGAGAGTCCGCCACAGCTAGGTCGTGTGCTGTGCCCCTCTGGGCATGTCTGCAGGGATGTCAAACATGGCACCATCACATGGGGACACTAGTCAGTACGGAGCTGACCTTGACATCCCTGCACCTCTGTGGCATGTGTGAACCATGTGGGGGCAAGTACGACTACACAATATGCATTCGTGTATGTCCCTGTAGGATGGCTGCTGTTGGGGCCAAGACTGGAGGTTTATGGCAGGGGTCTACTGGAGTAATTCTTCTGAAGCCTATGTGTAACCCCTAGATGGTGCTATCCCAGGGGCTACTACCCTTGCCTGATTTGCCACTAACAGGTTGAGGGGCCTGGATCCAATGGCGGGTGCCTCCACCCAGAGGTCAGGGTTTGCAATAGTTAAACTAACTTGGTCACAGCCCTCTGGGACACTGCAACCCCCCTTTCTTCCCACTAGTGGCCCACACAATATATCGAATTACCTTCACAGTATTCACTACCCCTAGGACTGGTTCCGGCACTGGGACCTCCTGTGAAATAAGATACAGTGCAACAATCACAGTACAGTACTTTAACATAGACAAATACCTCAGGCAGTATAACTTTGCTGAAACAAGCAGCTCTGATTTATTTAGGGGGTGTAACAAGGACAGGGAAATCAGGTTAATTAGCTTATCACTCTAATCATCTACCTGGCTCTGTGCACAGGCCTATCCCTATCAGTTACTGTCCTGGGTACCCAAGCCGTAGTGGCTAGTCAAACCGTGGCAGCTGGTAGGGGCCCTTTCACACAGAGAAAAGGAAAATTAAACAGTCAGCAGTACAGAAATTCCATTTGGATTTAATGTGGCAATTCAACAGGAGGCGACCCTGAATTAGTACTCACGACCTCCAAATAAGATAGGGTCCTTCAATATCAGCAGGGCTACTCTTGAGCTCAAGAGACTCTTCACACATTTATATGGTAAAAAGGAAGTACTATAGCAGGCAGGCTGCTTCTCTATCGATCGCAATTACTGCACAATACCGGAGAACACACAGCAGATTCAGTTCCTGACAGACCGAGTGCAATTCAACAATTTCTCCAGTCTTCTACAGGGTGAGCCTGGTTTCTACTCTTCAGTGATCCTTTGATTCTTTTCACAGGACAGTTCAGTCCTAACAAGCAGTTACACAAGCTGCAGACCGGAACTCTGGGCCTTACACGTTTTTGACTGAAACTGTGCACTGAAGGAGCACAGGGTTTCTTTCCCCTTCACTACCAGATCTAAACTGAAACTCCAACAGACAAAACCGAGCACTTCCTTTGAGTTCCTCCCAGTTCTTGACTGGATTGGCTGTCATTCACAATAGACTGCTGCTGTTGGTCCAAAAAGGCGCCAAAGTCTAAACTACACCTCCCAGAGTCACTGTCTAATACAATCCTCTTGTGGCTGGCTCAGATTATGAGTCCAAGTTCTGATTCGTCCAAGGCACCATTTTAGAGCTAGCTTACCACACTGATTGGTCCAGTTCAGCAGTTCAAACCAGAATGGGGAACTAGGCAGCACAGTTCTGACTGCAAAGAAAGCAGGTTAGACAAACTGTAATTTCATTATTACTGTAAATGATTTCTAGCAAACAGTTACATCTTTCAGATAGGTTCCCTTTGCACTTCTAGTGACTGCAAAAATGGAGTGAATTGGCAGCAGTTCGAGTGGTACTCAAACAGAGAAGCACACAGTCCCCCCATACAAACTAATTATGTCTGCAAGCAGACAGCTCTTAAAGAGACAGTACCAGAGGCTCTAAAAACACTCGCTGATAAATGGCTTAAACGCCAAACACCATTCAGGCTTGGAGCATTCAAGCAAGCTCCTGGAAGTCTTTTGGGAACCCCCATTTGCAGGGGGGTTACACCCTTCCTGGCCTGGGAAAGCTTGACGTCCGCGTCAAGCAAGTACCCCCATAAGTTTCAACTGCAACCATATACATTTGCATTAGGCTCGCACATGTAATCATCAGTCAATATATCATTTTACCAAGAACACATTTCTGAAACATTGCAGTACGTCACTCTTTACACAGTATTACATACACATTGTACCATAACTCAATTTATTACCTCTTGTACATGAAACCTGAAGAGAGGGGGCCCTTCCCTATCAGTTACCTTGGGGCTGGATGGGGCAAAGGGCACCATATGAAAGAGCAACACAAGTAACTTGGAGTTAGCACTGGCGCTCAGTTTGGGCAATGAGCTCGGGACAATACACTCCTTTATGGACAACATTGAGAGAGCAAGTCCACAGGCCTCCCAAAGAAAATCATAACTGAGGTGCACCACAGGCTTTACAGCTCGACCAGTCTTTCTAGGGAGACTGTTACAGTCTCTGCACTCTGAGCCTCATTTTCAGCATTGTCCTCACTTGTCAGGAGTCTCCATGGGGTAGAGAGGCTAGAACTTGGGGCACTTTCAGCTCCAGGAGTTACAGTTTCTGAGTCCACAATATTTGGTTCGCATGGAGAGCTTTCGGACACTGGCAGTGGACTGTCAGGGCACTCAAAATACTCTTCTTGTTCGGTGTATCACCAGTCTGCCCCAATCTATCATTTTCCTCCCTAAAGCTCAAACAGTTCAACCATGCACAATGATTCCATTTCATCTGATCTGATGCTTTACTTCACTTTCTGGGAGCATTGGCTCCAGGGATGAAGCTGGAGGCTTAGACAGTCAGAAGGCCCAGCTTTGTCTCCAGTATTGACTAGGGATTGCCCGAAACAATTGACTCAGTTAATAAGAAGGATAGTATTCAAAGTCCTCTCACTTTCTTCTGCTATGGACTGACAGTCATGCTCAACTGGGACTTGTGCAGGGACACTTTAACTCTGCTTCTGTAGGTGCAGACTTTCTTGATCTTTTCTTAGCAGCAGCTTTAGTCACTGGTCAGAGGGGCATCTTCTGGGGCTCAGACTCAATCAGGTTGTCAATGGGCAGTAAATGATTTCTATGCATTGTTTTACATCTTTTGAATTGTTCTCAGGCCTTACATTTGTACACTGGCAGATCATCTAGTTTGCCCACTACAATGTGAGGGAGA
This sequence comes from Neoceratodus forsteri, assembly GCA_016271365.2. Classification (NCBI taxonomy): domain Eukaryota; kingdom Metazoa; phylum Chordata; order Ceratodontiformes; family Ceratodontidae; genus Neoceratodus; species Neoceratodus forsteri. Next base: position 239,241,862 of record JADMNL010000026.1, read on the forward strand.
TGGTGCCATCTGTCAGCAATCTTGTGCTTGCCATGCAGTCCCAGATTTCTTAGCAATACCGATCTCCCTCCTGGGTTCCTGTGCTTTCACCTTTTTATCATACCTTTCTTTGTTGGCCAGATTTCTTTTGGCAGCCATGGTTTGAGCCAGTTGATACATACAAGTTAGCTGGGCCTTTAACTTTTTGCACATACTTAAATAGTTGTCAGCTTGACCCCATCAGGAGACCCCAAACACACATCTACGGTCAGTGAGCTTCTCTTCCAAACATCAAGCGGTGGGGAGAACCCAGTAGCATCACTTTTGGTGCAGTTATAAGCATGTACCAGGGTGCTAATTTGTTGGCTCCATCTAGTCTTGTCCTTTGGGTGCAGGGTGCCTAGCATATCTAGTAAAGTGCGGTTGAAACGTTCAGGCTGTGGGTCCCTGGGGGTGGTAAGGAGTGGTTCTGGACTTTCTCCTCCCACAGAGAAAGCATCTCTTTGATCAGACGACTCTCAAAGTCTCTCCCTTGATCAGAATGGATTCTTTGTGGAGCCCCATAGTGAACAAAAAGTTTTCTACAAGTACTTTGGCTACAGTGGATGCTTTCTGGTCTTTGGTGGAAAGCTTGGGCATATCTCGTGAAATGGTCAGTGACCACCAGCACATTATTGATATTTCTTTGATCTGACTCAAACTCAGAAAAATCAATACAGACCAGCTCCATGGGTGCACTGGTGGTTATATTAACAAGGGGCAGCCCTCTGGGGCAAAGCTTTCCTCTGTAAGCAGCGACTACAAGTTTGAATGTTGCTCCACATCAGCCCCCATCTTAGGCCAATAGAATCTGGATCTCACCAAGTCAAGTGTTCTGTCTATACCAAGGTGCCCCAGTGGTTGTGCAAGGGCCTCAATACTGAGTCTCGAAGGCAGTGGGCAGCACCAGTTGTTGTTGTCTACTTGTCCCCGTCTGTCTACTGTTTCTCTGTATAACAGTTTATTGATCAGTTTCAACTTAGGACCTTCTTTGTATAACAGTGCAGTTCTCAAATCAGTGGGCGTAATTTGGACACATCTTTTCCTGCATAGAGGGCTTCTAAAGCTGATTTGATCATAGGATCGCGGGATTGAGCCCGCCTAATACTGTCATTGTCCAGCTGAGGCAGTGCACCAATGTCTATTGCAGAAAAGTGGCAATAAGCAGCAGGTGCACAATTCTCAGGGTCCCAAGCAATCCACCATGCAGTCCACTGCATCCGTGGACATTGTTCCTCCCTGTCAAACTTCAGCAGAGTGCCGAATGTCAGGTTCTGCCAATCGGACCCAATCATTCTGGGGAACAGGCCTCTGGAGAGGCATCAGCATCTGTGGTTCAGACCTGCTCAGTATTCAGAGCATAGTCATAAGTAGATAATACAGAAGCCACCTATGGCCAGTGGCATCCAACAGCTGAGGTCTGCACATAGGTTAAAGGATTATTGTCAGTTTTACTAGTATTTTAGCCCCATACAAGTACTCATGGAATTGGTCAACAATAGCCCTTCAAGCTAGAAACTCTAACTTATGTCAGGGATAGTTCTTTTCGGATGGGGTCAGACTTCTACTGGCAAAGGCCACTGGTCTCAGGCCATTCTCGTGCTCTTGGTACAACACAGCCCCCAACCCTTGCAAGCTAGCATCAGTGTGCAGGACATAAGGTTTTCTTGGATCGGCATAGGCCAGCACTGGAGCATGGGTAAGTTGATAAATGATCTCATGAAAAGCAGTCTCACAATCAGAGTCAGGGGCCCCAGATACTTCACTTGGACAAAATACACTCTTTCAGTCTTGAGGGGCGCTGACTTTTGGTATTTTTGTGGGTTGGGGATACCCTTGAGTAAGGTTAAGTAAAGGGCGGATCACTCTTGAATAGTCCTTGATGAAACACGATAATAACCACAGAATCCCAGGAATCTTTGCAGTTCTTTTAGATTTTTGGGCTGTGGCCAGGTGGTCAAGGCCTCAACTTTACTTGGGTCGGTCTCTATTCCCTCGGTGGATACTATGTGTCCCACATACTTTACTGATGTTTGAAAGAATTGACACTTATCAATGGACAGTTTAAGGCCAAAGTCCTCCAGTCGGTCCAATACCTTAAATAATTTGCTCTCATGTTCCTCCAGTGAGCTGCCAAACACAATAACATCATCTAGGTATACCAGGCATTCTAGTAAGTTCCTATGTCCCCACTGCACGCTCCATCAATCGTTGAAAAGTGGCTGGGGCACCTGAAATCCCTTGAGGCATCCTCATGAATTCATAAGCCAAGCAGACAGATAAAGCTGTCTTCTCCACGGTCCTCTGGGGCCGCCGGGATCTAGTAGTACCCACTGCGGAGATCCAGCACAAGAGAACCACTTGCTCCTGTTTAGGCAGTCAAAGCATCCTGAATGCGGGGCATTGTGTACTGATCAGGGATAGTCCGCCGGTTTAAGGTGCGATAATCCCACACATCCTTACTGTTCCATTCTTTTCCTCACTACCACAATGGGGAAGCATAAGGGCTTCTAGTTCTTGTATTACACCAGCAGCTAACATCTCTTGCAGATGCCGTCTCCACATCATCTATGTACGCAGGTGCCAGGCATCGAGACCTCTCACGAAATGGTCTTTAAATCAGTGCAGCGGATATTGTGCTCCAGCTCCTTGCATGCATCCTACATCCCATTCCTTCAAAAGAAAACACCTGGTCTCTCTGGGCAAGCTTCTCACTGATCCTCACTTTCCATTCAGCTGGCAGCGGGGTCGCGAAATCAAACAAGTCAGGCGTTACTCTGTCATTCTTCCTTGAACTCTTGCTGCTGGGTAGCACTGCAGTGTCTGCACAATGCACATTAGCCAGGATGCAACCTCTATGTACTCGAATGTCTCTTTCAGACACATTATGAACTTGGACCATTACCCTTCTGGCATAAGCTTGGGCTCTAGCGGGCAAAATACTAGGCTTGACCAGCAGTCCCTCTGGCAATTTTCCATCGCCTGGTGCATCCAACATTAATATTTTATTCTTAACATCCTTTCTGATACGGACCTCTCCTGTAAGGTACACTGGGCATTTGGTGCCAGGATCAGAACTCAGGATCCTTCTTCCATACAATTCCGACCAGTTCCTCTGGTTCTATTTTTCAGCATCTCTCTGTGCCTCATGGCCTTCTTAATTAAAGCCGAACTCTTAAAGCTCTACTAGTCTTTGACCCCTGTTTTCATAACACAACTGTGCCAGCCTTCCGAACATATGAGCATTTGTTCCAATCAACAAAGGGACACCATTATACAGTCCAGTGGGGGACACACTAAATGGGGGTCTCTACTTGTTCAGCCACTCCAGCCACGGAGGTGGGGAAAGACAGCCAAATTCGGATATATCCGGAATAGGGGTAGGCCTTCTCACTTAACCCCATACATGCAGTCCTTCTAATGGTTGTAGCAGTCGTCTGACAAATGCTTCTGATACCAATCTTGGAACATAATTGTCACTTGGGAGCCACTGTCTAATACAGCTCTTGTAGACACTCCATTCGCCTTTACAGTGGTCTCCATGGAGGGACCCACTATTCTGGACCAGTCTGGAGAGGCGGTGGTGGGGGCCTGGGCAGCTGACCTTGCCACAAAGGACGTGAATTAGCATTTTTGGTGCCCTCACTGGGATCATGTCATTGCACCTCTTAACCACTGATTTGTTCTCAGAAGCTCTCCTTGTAGCCTACATGCAACTTTGTCAGTGTCTTTTGGGGACTGGCATTCCCTTTTCATGTGCCCATCTTTCCCACAATTATAGCAAAACATACTTTCTGGAGTTTGAGCTGGCCGGGGCGCCACACTGGGAGCCAGGGCGGGGGTATTACTTACTGGAAACCTTGGTGCCATCTCTGTCTGTGGTGTGATAAGCATTTGGAGACATCTCGTCAGTTTCTCCACTTCCATGGTCAAGGAATTGAGTTTGGAGCTGTTATCAGCAGGAAATACATGAGTGGGTACCCCCACCCCCATAGCAGATGCAGTCGGATATAGGTCAGGGCCCGTACTTGCAGGCGTGGCCTTCATAAAGGGACTGTTTTTGAATTCCCGGATCTCTCTCAACAGTTCGCCCCATTGTGGCATATCTTTTTCCTTGTCAGAGCACTCATTGACTGCCAACCTCTGCCCTGAACTTCACTTGATGGGCCACCCTCAGTCACTCGGGTCATAGCCGCAGCTATTGGTGCAGGTCCCTCCGGAGTCGCCTTTTCTCAACTCCTCAGATTTCTCTCATTAACTCATCATAGGAGGGTGGGGATTCAGTCGATTTGCCAGGCGTAACTGAAGCAACAGCAGTTCTGAAGGGGCAGACTTAAGGATCCTGTCCAGCCTGGTTGGTCCAGTTCAATCGCTGGCAAACTACCCTTTCTGAGGCATTCTTGCAACAATTTTTCCAGCCGAGATACATACACAGACAACAACTCCCCTTGGTACTGTTGTGCATTCCTTACTCTCCACCATAGATCCTCATCAGAATCTGGGCTCCCATACACATTCTCCAAGGCCTCAAGATAGGCCTGTGCAGTCACTTCAGGGTTACTGGCCCGTTTAGCACGGATGGTAGCCAGGGCAGGACCTCGGAGGCTCTGACTAACCCTCTTTTGCTTTTCTGCTTCTGAGCATTGCCATTTTAGCACTTGGGGGGCAACATAGTCTATCCAGGTCTCCCAGTCATCCTCCCCTTGGGGGGTGGGGAGAGTGCCAGAGAAGATCCTCAACCTTCGGTAAGAGTCGTGACTAATGGCAGGTGCAGAAATAGGAGTCTGCATTGGTTCAGCCACCATTACGGGTACTGGAGCGGGAGAGGGTGTTGGGGGAGGAACACCCCCAGGTGGCAAAAATAGTTTCTTCAAGTCCTCCACAGTTTTCTCTTCCCCCAGCAACCATTTAGCAAATTTCTCCTCAAAAGTTTCAGATAGTGGTGGGCGCTCATTTCCCCCCCGGGTCTTTACTGTCCTTAGTTATCACTCTCCAAGCAGTGAGGGCTCCCTCTGGGGTAATGGTCTGTGGCACTTTGGAGCTATCTATGGGATCCTTAAACTCTACTAGGGCCAGGAAAGTGTGGGTGAGCAGATTAGCATGCCGACCCACCACCACAGGGTTTTGTAAACCTTCCACCTTGGAAAGTACTCCCTGCACAGTGTCCGTATTGATACCCAGGGGGATGTCCAGGATAAGCATAGCATTTTGGGGGTCGATCTCCTCCCCAGTACACCACTCCACCAGCCGGTGCACAGCCACTTCTGTCGGGGTACCCATTTTTTTCTTAACAGTGGTTCGTAAATATGGCCACTAGAGGACACACAATCCCAGCGGTGAGCCTCCGAGATGTAACCTCTAGATGGCGCTATCCCAGGGGCTACTACCCTTGCCTGATTTGCCACTAACAGGTTGAGGGGCCTGGATCCAATGGCGGGTGCCTCCACCCAGAGGTCAGGGTTTGCAATAGTTAAACTAACTTGGTCACAGCCCTCTGGGACACTGCAACCCCCCTTTCTTCCCACTAGTGGCCCACACAATATATCAAATTACCTTCACAGTATATACTTACCCCCAGGACTGGTTCCAGCATTGGGACCTCCTGTGAAATAAGATGCAGTGCAACAATCACAGTACAGTACTTTAACATAGACAAATACCTCAGGCAGTATAACTTTGCTGAAACAAGCAGCTCTGATTTATTTAGGGGGGTGTAACAAGGACAGGGGGAAATCAGGTTAATTAGCTTATCACTCTAATCATCTACCTATGGCTCTGTGCACAGGCCTATCCCTATCAGTTACTGTCCCTGGGTACCCAAGCCCTAGTGGCTAGTCCAAACCATGGCAGCTGGTAGGGGCCCTTTCACACAGAGAAAGGAAAATTAAACAGTCAGCAGTACAGTAATTCCATTTGGATTTAATGTGGCAATTCAACAGGAAGCGACCCTGAATTAGTACTCACGACCTCCAAATAAGATAGGGTCCTTCAATATCAGCAGGGCTACTCTTGAGCTCCAAGAGACTCTTCACACATTTATATGGTAAAAAAGGAAGTACTATACCAGACAGGCTGCTTCTCTATCCGATGTAATTACTGCACAATACCCGGGAGAACACACAGCAGATTCAGTTCCTGACAGACCGAGTGCAATTCAACAATTTCTCCAGTCTTCTACAGGGTGAGCCTGGTTTCTACTCTTCAGAGATCCTTTGATTCTTTTCACAGGACGGATTCAGTCCTAACAAGCAGTTACACAAGCTGCAGACCGGAACTCTGGGCCTTACACACGTTTTTTGACTGAAACTGTGCACTGAAGGAGCACAGGGTTTCTTTCCCCTTCACTACCAGATCTAAACTGAAACTCCAGCAGACAAAACCGGGCACTTCCTTTGAGTTCCTCCCAATTCTTGACTGGATTGGCTGTCACTCACAATAGACTGCTGCTGTTGGTCCAAAAAGGCGCTAAAGCCTAAACTACATCTCCCAGAGTCGCTGTCTAATACAATCCTCTTGTGGCTGGCTCAGATTATGAGTCCAAGTTCTGATTCGTCCAAGGCACCATTTTAGAGCTAGCTTACCCCACACTGATTGGTCCAGTTCAGCAGTTCAAAACCAGAATGGGGAACTAGGCAGACACAGTTCTGACTGCAAAGAAAGCAGGTTAGACAAACTGTAATTTCATTATTACTGTAAATGATTTCTAGCAAACAGTTACATCTTTCAGATAGGTTCCCTTTGCACTTCTAGTGACTGCAAAAATGGAGTGAATTGGCAGCAGTTCGAGTGGTACTCAAACAGAAGCACACAGTCCCCCATACAAACTAATTATGTCTGCAAGCAGACAGCTCTTAAAGAGACAGTACCAGAGGCTCTAAAAACACTCACTGATTAATGGCTTAAACGCCAAACACCATTCAGGCTTGGAGCATTCAGGCAAGCTCCTGGAAGTCTTTTGGGAACCCCCATTTGCAGGGGGGTTACATATGCATGTGCCTTTTTTAGTGTAAACTGCACTGTACATGTGCATAATGCCACATGTGCAGCGTGTAGCCAATCAACACACCCCTGCACAGACCTTCCCTGGAATATGTGCATGTGATGCTTATGCATGATGTGTGCCCTTTCCATGAATAATTTGTCTCCTCAGCTTCGAATTTCACCCACTCTTGGTATTTTTAAAAGTGGTTTGAAAAGTTTGCTGCTGCAGGAACAATTCACTTGTAATTGTTATTTGTTCTTTTGTGTATTTTAGCTTTTGTTGTCTTGTTATCATAATGTCTTGCAGGGATGGCTCCAGTAGTGATGTGGATGGAGAGGCTGAAGATGGATCATAAATGTAAACTATAGGCCATGGGTCTGGGGACCACCTAGGCCCCCAGAAAATGTTTTACATTTTACACATTTTGGGTGTCATTTGAAACAGAATTTGCAACCCTGTTACTCCCTCCCCATGCCCATCAAGTTGCACCCTAGCCCACTCCCCATAGTCCTCACAGTCCAGTCTGTTGCTCAAACCACCCTTCCCACAGCCTAACCACCTGCTCCAGTGCATGGCCCCCAACCATCCTCAAGCACAGCAAGCTGCACCCTAGCAGCCCCTCAAGTGGAAAGGGAATATGATAAAAGGCAGCTTACAAACTGAGCTCCACAAAGCATTCTACAAAATAAACTTAACTTCTACCATTAATTTTAGACTACATGTTTACTTATATAATAAAAATACATAACTATGAGTAGTCCAGTAATTATAAGTGTGTACAGCACTGTTTCGCATTCCTAAGGACAGGGTATTGATGATGGTATTTTTTATTGAATGATCCTTTTAATTCTCAAGAAATATGTCGGGCACATGTACACTAGTACACCTTTCTATTGAAGACTAAGGGGCCTATTCTCAAAGCACTTAGAATGATGCAAGATGCCTGCATCCAAGATAAAAGACATGGGGGGGGGGGCAGAGCCTGCCACTTAAGATGGTGGCAGCATAAATCAAAGAGAGGAAACACTGAGGAATCCTATACCTTCAATCTGATGATCAACTGCAGATTTTAAACTAAATAGACACACTGCCACAATCCAAAAGTCCGTCTCAGTACTGGAGCCAACTTTGAGCTAGGCAGCAGTCAGATCATGAAAAAAAAGCGATCAGCATTTTTTGGGCAATAAACTCATAGCATCCAAGCTGCCAAGGCCACAAGCACCAGACTACCAGCTTACTCTGCAAGGGGTGTGGGAGCTCACAAGCATGGCGCAGGCAGGGGAGGCAAAAGATCATAAGGACATGGCTACAATTGCTGACCTGCGAAACAAAATCCTCACTGACACAGCAGAGCTCAATGACACCACCTCCAGAACAATCACAGAGGTCCAAGAGCTAAATTCAAGAGTGGCAGGAACAGAGCAGACTATCAGTGCTCACAAAGACATCCTGCACACCCATTTGGCATTTGGTGCACTTAAGAGACCACTACAACAAGCTTCAATTTCTCCTCAGCAAGGTAGACGACCTAGAGAACAGGTCAAGGAAGAATAATTTGAGGATCGGGGGGCTCCTTGAGGATGTGGAAAGGAGGGACACAATAACATTTCTGAAGTAATTTTTGCCCTCAGTTCTGAAGCTTAATAGCATGCTACCACTGGAGCTAGAGAGGGCCCATAGAACCCTTGCCCCAAAACTCAGGGAAGGTGAAAGTCCGCTCCCCACTCTATGCCACTTTTTGAGATATCAGGAAAAGGACGTCTACTTAAGAACTGCCAAGGACAGAAGGTCCTTACAATGGAAGGGCCAACAAATCAGCCTATTCCAGGATTACTCCCAGGACCTCTCCCAACATTGCCGGGCTTACTTAGGGGTAAAACAAGAACTGTACAAGTTAAGCATACTTGCATCCCTGAGGTACCAGGCATCTCTGAGGGTCCAACATCAAGGGGAGGTTATGTTCTTTAATAATCCATCCGAGGTGGAAGCATTCCTGGAGCATATCTGAAACGTAGCACCCCCAAAGGCCTTGAGTCTGAGAGGAGGAATAAGGCTGGCAGGGCCACATTCCCCAATGGAGACAGCTAACTTGATTCCCCCCCAGAACTAGATGCAGGCATCGGAAGAAACATGGCAGCAGGTCCAGAGGGGCAGACATAAGAAAAAGACCAAGCCCCTGAAAGAATTGCAGCAACTCGACTCCCTTAAAATCTTCCAAAGCGGAGAATGGCCCATTCCTGAAGCAGACAGGGATGCGAGCACCTCTCAGAATCCAGCGGAGAATCAACAGATGTCACCCCGGTCAAGATTTCAAACAGACACGAGCCCCTAAGATAGTTGCAACCAGGAGCATTCAATCTGTCAAATCCAGAAGGAGACCTGACAGAAGTTTTTTCATCCAAGAAAATTTACAAGGACTGGGCCTTGAGCTGCCAGGATTGGGCCAACCAACCAGCAACAGAAGTGGCTCAGGAAGCCTGCCGCAGGACTCGGAGGATTTGTCCCTCCTGCATGTTACCCTGAAAGGGAAGGCATGCTAAATGGATGGCAGCAGTACAGTAAATATTTAAGGTACCTTGTTCAGCATTTTTCTTGACCCCAAACCCAGAAACAAAGGGCCTCCCGCACCATGTGCTGCTGACATACGTAGTAGCAGCCGTTTGTCGATCGGTGTGGTCCTGCTCTTTGTAATGCCGCCTGACTCACAGTAGCGTGCTTCCTCCATGCACATTTAACTACTCTTTCCAATGACAGAGCTTGGCCAGAGGAAGTGATTCCATGGCTATTCCTGGGTATTTTGGGGCATCGGAAGAGCTCTCAGTTGGCTCCTGCAACAATGGGGAGCTTCCAGAGTCACCAAGGCAACCACAAAAAAGCAGGCTGCTGCCTTGCATGACCAAAGGGCACGCCAAGATATGGACAGCATGCCTAGCATGCAACATGTTTATATGTAAGCCATGGGACTACTGAGGATGTTGGGACATGGGAAAGTGGAGGGGAAGGGGGTGCTGTCATAGTTGATAATGAGCTCCATTTAGTTATAAGTCATAAATAAGTGTAACCACCCTCCACTACTTTACACAGTTAGCTGCCCCGGCACCCTTTACAGGGCATGGACACTCGGAATATTTAGAAATGGAACCACCCCTAGCTTTGGGAATGTAAACCAGGCTCATTCTTCTAGAGATCAAGGGGTGGGGTGTACAAAATCAGTATGACCTATTTGGTGTCTTCAATAACCAGGTCCTGAGGAGAAAACTTGTTGCTAGAGCTATGCTGGACCTAACTTCTGGAGGGGTACCCAGTAACATCACAGAGGAAGCAATAATGTAAACTGTCCAGACCAAAGTTAGGATTCTAGAGTGTGACTTTATTCCAAACGATGTTCTCTAAAGCGAGGGTGGACCCCTAAGGTTTACACATTGTGGTGCTAGGAACTTGCAGAACAACAAATTGTCTGTATCTGACAGAAACTCTTTGTATTCCCACTCTGTAGGACATAGAACATCTTGTGCTTGTATTCCCATATAGCATAGAACATAGGACATTTCTTCCAGTGGCACTGGCCACAACTGAAAACATACTTGCTAACGTGACACTTGTGCTTTGTTTCCACATGTTGTAGGACATTGAACATTGCTTCTAGTGGCACTGAACACACATTTTACTAAGAACTAGCACCATTCTTTATAACCAGAGAAGACACTATAACCCAGTTCAGGGGGTAAAATCCTCTTCAGACATTGGCCATTTGTCTCAAGTAACCAGGTACCCTTACTGAATATGTGGTCCGGAACTGGTTACTCCAGATGGGGGTCTGCCCACCCTTCGCTCCCAAATCCATACTCAGTCATTCTTTCAGAGTTACACCTTAAACATTTGGAAATACACTTTGGAAAATGCTTATTGAATGAAACTTTGGCATCCATCATTTGAATCACTACACTAGTAGTGGAAAACTAAAGCCCTGAACAATGTGAAATAGTCATACCTCTGGACATTACACACTTCAGCCAATTGTATCTTAGAACAGTGTCACATTTCTGAATTCACAGAAAAGTTGCACTTTACTTTTAACCAGAGAACATAGTAACACAGGGACTTGCTTTCTGCAGCCAAAGTCAGATCCTACTCACTGTTAGACATTTCAGGCAGCTTCAAAACATCATGGATCAAAAAAGGGGACTGCCCCTTGGATCCGGCCACTAGCAGTCCTTTCATGCCACTAGAGATGAAAATCAGGAGATCCTGCTGTAGGCAACAGTTTCCACCACTTCTCATTGCAAACCGGAGAATTACCAGGACTAGGGTGAGAATGCAGGGCCCTCAGCTGAGCAGTTCTCACTCCTCCTACTTCAAACTGTAACTCCCAACTACTGACTTGCACTGACTTTCATTTCAACATTCTAAAATTACTTCTCACAGCTGGCAAAGGCTTATGTTGCTGCGACAGTTCCAAATGAGCTCATCACCTCCATCTCAGCTGAAGCTAAATAATCAAAAGAGTGAGTAGGTAAAACCCCCATTTAACTAGTTAGTCACCAGCTGCTCTCCCTGCCTAGCACTGATACTGAGGGTATTCTAGTTACCCCAGGGGACTGGGTGTTTACATAAGGGAATAGGGCATACTTCAGTAAGCTGGAGATGTCATAAGCAAGAGGCCTCAAATGGACTCAGGGGCAGGCTGAGGGGAAGGGATGTCTCTTTGGGCAACAACCTATTAGAATCCTGGGAGGTGGAAGGGGTGGTCTGGTAGTGTGGTTCTGGGGTGTCTTAGGACTAAGTTGATGGCATACAGTCTGATCCGGTGAGACACGACCACTCCATTCCAACCTGAGTCAGAGCAAGAGAGCCCCCCCTATACAACCCCCTCCTCCCTCCTTCTCTTCCTCAGACCATCATGTGGGGGAACCCTCCGGTCATTTCACCTTCCCCTACCATCTGTAGTGTCCTCTAACCTCCCTCCCAAGACCAAGAGGAATCAAGGTAATAACTGACTTAGTGGGCATCCCTCACCCCCTACACCTCTCGTTCCACCCAGTTAGTTGCCTTCTTATAGACATTTTTCCCTTGGGGGATAAGAGGGGGGAAGGATCCAAATCTTGGCTCCTGGTACTGGTGCAGTGCAAAGCAGCAGGGCCGCTAAGAAGGTTGGAAGATAAGGCCAGTGAAGATAGGTGGCCACCCTTCAACACTCTCCCATGGGGAGGGGGGTGCCAATCAACCTAGAAAAGAGTCCAAACTCAGTACATGTACTTGAGAAGGTATTCCCCATGCAAAGATTAGTTGAACCACCAGTTGGGAACTAGGAAAGGCTAGCAGACACTGACTGTTGTCAGTGCATAGGCTGTTTATGCCCCAAGGGACCAGACAGGGCAAATTGGGTGCCTGAGTAGGGGCACCAGGGTAGACACTGGAGGTCCCAAGGGTAAATTTGAGGTTGATAACTAGTGTATTTGATATGTTGTTTTTGGATTATAGGGTACTTAGTTGATGTCTTGTTTTAAGCAAGTTACATATACTGTTTGAAATGTTGTACTATTGTTTTATCACACTGTGGTATGTTTCGACCCTGTGCATGTGCCCTGGGGTTTTCAGGGGTAGTATACTGCATATAGTGGAGAAAAAGGGGAGAAAACAGAGTTACCCAGGACATAGGTGCACTATAGGTCAGAGAAATGTTGTAATAGAGACAGTTACAGAGGGACAGGAGTGGCTCGACAGCCAAGCTCAAGACAAAAGAGTGGTGCACAAGGACAAGGAGGAGGGGGAGATACAGTGCGGGCCAGACAGTAGGCCAGCCTTATTATTAAAAAACAAAAGTAAATGGCTAGTCGGGGGAAGTGGTAGCCACTACATGGAATGTAAGGGGACTGAACCACCCCATTAAGTGAAAAAAAGTCCTGACACACTTAAAAAAACTCAAAACACTGGTAGCTTTTATACAAAAGACTAAACTCTCGTACAAGGAGGCCCAAAAGCTGAAACAAGAATGGGTGGGTTGGGAGGTACACAGTGTGGCACCAACGGCAAAGGGGGGGTCTCTATATTAGGGCACAAAAAATTGGACTGGAAATTGGTGGATTCTGCAGCAGACGACCAGGGGAGGTGGGTCCTGACTAAGATGGCAACACCAGCAGGCATATTTCTCTTAGTGAATGTGTATGCACCCAATGAGGATGCACCAAGCTTTATGGTAGGTCTCTCACAAGGGATCTTGGACCTGGCTCAGGATAACCTGGAGGTGCTGGTTGGGGGGTGAGAATTTGACCTTGAACTATGTACTGGACAGGTCGATCTCTAGACCAGAACCACATGCTAGCACCCTACAGGCCCTGAATGACCATGTGTCCCTACATTGATTGACAGATGTTGGGAGGGTGGCGAACCCCACAGAGAGGGACTACATGTATTTCTCAGCAGCTAGGGCCATGGCCAGTTGACCTGACCACTGGTTCACATCCTTGGGGATCATGGCAGGGACCCCCACAGTAGAGAGAGACTCAATGTAATTATCTGACCATGCTCCAGTGATGCTCACCTTCCCTGTGGGGCCACAACCACCAAAATCCACACAATGGAGGATGGACCATCTTCTGCTTCAAGACAAGGCGTTTCACTCCTGGTTGAAGCAAGAAACCTGGCTAATATTTTATATTTTATGGACAGCCCGACGGGGTCTGCATCCTCAGCTGGCATATGGGAAGCGTTTAAGGCTACACTCCGGAGGAGAATTATTAGCTATGCCTCCCATAGGAGGAAAGAGAGGGAAAGAGAAGCAGCTGACTTAAAGAAACTCAAAGACAAGGAGGCCACATACAAGAAGGACCCCAAGCAGCTAAAAGACCCTAATTTACTGTTTGAACTGACCAGGCTAAGAATTAAGTTGAACACTTTGACAACCAGAAAAGCGAGCTGCAGCTGCAGAGAATTGTGTTTAGATACTGGGCGTGGGGGAGAAAAATAGTAAGCTTCTTGCCTACAGGTTGAAGAAGCAGCAGGCTGAGAGAAGCGTGCTAACCTAAAGGACACAAGACAGGGAAACAGCATACATCTCCCGAGGCCATCAATAGCATTATGGTTTCTTTCTACGAAGATTTATATCAGTCACATATTAAATGGAATAGGCAAGCCTTAGAATCCTTTTTACAGAATTTACAAATACGTAGGCTAACCAGTGATCAGAAATTACAACTAGAAGCCCCTTTCACTTTAGAAGTAATCAGGAGTGCAATAAAGTCAATGCCCCCCCCCCCACACACACACAAAGCACCAGGGAGTGATGGCTTCCCAATAGATGCCTACCGGGTAGTCCTGAGTTCCATACAATCCCCCTTTATGAACATGCTAGAAACAGCAAAAACACAAGGGACTCTACCAGCCACATTGCAAGAGCCATAGTTATGGTTCTCCCAAAAGAAAGGAAATATTTCTCCAACCCTGCCAGCTTTAGACCTATTTCCCTGATCAATGCAGACGTGAAGGTCCTGGCAAAGGTCCTCGTGGCTCGAATTGAACACATACTTCCTAGCATAATCCACCCCACCCAGGAGGTGTTTGTGAAAGGTAGAGCCAGTGCGGACCACACTAGAGCCCTTATGGCCCTAATCCAGGTGGCAGCGGGTCTCCCCACCTGGGCTGTCACTTTGGCAGTGGATTTTGAAAAAGCATTTGACTCGGTGGAGTGGAATACCTGCATGCTATTTTGAAGAGGGACAACTTTGGAAACCACTTCTGCTCATGGATCCACACTCTATACCAGGCCCTCTCAGCTAGGCTGCTTACTAATAATGCATTATCAGGAACCTTCTGCCTATACAGGGGGACCAGGCAAGGGAACCCACTATCCCACTACTCTTTGTCATAGCAATGGAGCCCCTAGCAGCAGCTATCAGAAACCATCCCAAGATTGATGGGGTAAAAGTGTGTGTGTGGGGGGAGGCGATACAGCACCAAACTGTACACAGATGATTGTCTCATCCTAACAGAGAACATAGGGGAGGCTCTCCCCAGCATTTTAGACACCCTGCACAATTTTGCACAGCTCTCAGGGCTCAAACTTAATTTGACCAAATCAGACATACTGCCTGCCCCCACAGGTGCTTAACTCAGGTTTGCCATGCACCAAAGTGGAGATTAAGTATTTAGGTATACTGGTACCAACAGATATGCACAGAATTATCACTATCAATCTTAATCCCATCTTGATCAAACTGAAAGAAACTGAAAGAAACAGAAAGGTGGGGGCACATGAAGCTAACCCTGGCAGGGAAAATTGCAGCAGTCAGAATGATGGCAGCCCCTAGATTACAATATATGATTACACACCTGTCTGTACTCATCCCAGAGCTTTGGTTTCAAAAAATAAACTAATTAGTACATTCCTATGGGAATCGTGGAGGTTGAGATTTGTTTGGGTGAAATTATGGGCCCCAAAGCACAAAGGTGGGTGAAATTTGCCCAATTTTCAAAGATTTGCAGTGGTCAGATTAATGGCTATGACCAACAGAGGGTTCTTACACACCGAGTCAGAGCTTCCAGAGTGGGTGTGTAACCAGTGGTCGGGTTGATATAATTTTTTGTTTTATTAGCGCTGTGCGGTGCCTCCATTATGTAACCCACTACCTGGCTGCCTGGGTTTGGGGAGAAAACTGTTTGCCATTTTGGCTAGGTTTGACTTCTAGTCAGGGGCACCCAAGTAACTCCAGACACAGGAAGCAATAACTGCAATGCCCAAACCAGGAATGGGATTCTGGAGTGTGGCTTTTATTCACAACAGCAGAATAATAAAGCATAGATGGACCCCCAAGGGGCTACACTCCCTGGCAATGCAGACAAACGGAGACCAGAACACATCTTCTCACACACTGTAACCCTCAGGTTCTGAAACACACTGGGATCTCAGCCCAAACTTGTACTTTTCTCTAGATTTCCCTGGCATGGCACATCCAGCCAGCACTTGGACTACTTCTCTGGATTTCCTGGCGTGGCACATCCGGCCAGCACTTGGACTACTTTCCATAAGGCATGGATATTTATTGGTGGCTCCCTACACCACCCATGAGCACATACTGGCTCCATAAAGGGAAAAAACTTCCATCTAATCCCACATCTGGGTACTTTCTGCGAACACTGGCCAAGTGCCTGGGAGAAAGCAACAGGTGCCCAAACTGAACCCATAGAGGTAAATCTGGTTACTTCTGACAGGGGTCTGCCACCTCTTGCTCCCAAATCTATACCCGGCCATTCATTTGGAATCAACACCTTTCCATTTGAACCTCTCTTGTTGTAGATTGCTATCCTGAAATGTATGTCACACTTAGCAATTTACAGTCTTTTGAAAATAGTGTCCTGACTTGTAATGTTCTTTAAGTGGTTATGTCCATCCCTGTAGACCCCCACTGATTAGAGGCATTTCAAGTCATACACAAACTTAAGTACTGTACTTGGCTGTCCTTTCCTGACCCACAGTAGCAGATACTTAACACAACAGTCTTGGTGAAACATAGGCTGTCTGGCAGAGCTGACTCACCCTGGTTTGCAGGTGCCCACAGGCTTCTTACAGCAGTAGCATAGCAAATTCCCAGAGGGCCTGGGTGCAGGGGTATGTTATAGTGCCCCCCCTGGTTTTGAATAGACATCAAAATTATGATTTGGGCCCCTCAAACCTCATGGGCCTGGGTACTACTACACTCCTTGCACCCTTGTAGCTACACCCCTGTCTCATAGGAAACACAAACACACTTCTCGGTGCCTCAGCACAAACCTTCTTAGGCAGCTTCTCTTTTTCCCGCAGGGCCAGGGGATTGCCCCGAAGAGCTGGTCTGGTTCCCCCCCATCCCTCTTAGGGATGGGGCCCTGGAACAACTGGTAGACAGTCTCAACCACTTTACAAGTGTTCTTCTGTGTCCTTCTCTGGGGGCGAGAACACACACCCACTACTACTGGTAGCTCTGATCAGAGCTGAGGGCTGTGAGGGACTGCACACTGCAGTGCACCTTCTCCTTCCACTACAGACTGCACAAGACTGACTCAAGACCTCCCAACATTCTGACTAACTCCCTGCTGCAACATCCTAAAGTGGCTTAGGCTGCTGTGAAAATTCTATATGATGTCATCCCTCCAACTCAGCTGAGACTGAGGACAGAGTGAGACAGTGTGAAATCCATTTAACTGGTGTTTCACAAGCTGCCTTCCCTGCCTGCAACTAGATCTAAATGGGATTCTTGTAACCCTGGGTGACGGGGGGGTTACAGGTGCACATTGAAAATGCATTACTAGAACCCCCCCTCCAGTGGCCTATTTGGGATACCTACTCCCTAAGGTGTCCCAAGAATGTGGGGGCAATAGCCACCATGGCTTGCTGTCTGTGGTGCTATTGCTGCACGACTGTCCAGCAGCTTGTGGCACACCTTCACTATGTGCTGTTTGTTTGGCACACAGCCAAGGTTGCTGCAAGCCACAAGACTTCATCTCTGGGACCCTACCCAAAAGAGAATCAGGCACATGGTCCATGGCTTATCGGCAATTGACACAAGCCACCTTTGCTGTGGCTTGCACCAGCCTTTTGAGAACTGGCCTCTGAAACTCTTATCACACTTCTAATCAAAGGTAAATTAAAATGGTATACTAATATCTGGTCTGAAGTATATTTTTATTTCATTTATTTATTTTAAAATTTGGTAACCAGGAAAGGAAAACTGAGCCAAGGTTTGTTTCCCAGTGCAACCCAGCAAAATGGTACAGTGAGGGGGTAAAAAATGATCAAACTCGACAGAAATTACATTAGCTAGATAGCACATAACATATAAGATAATGGCTGGGTTTTGGTGAATAACTACATTGTGATCACTTTGAGAGGTTGCCGTGACACTGTAAACCTCGAGAGTGAAACTCAAGAGGTTTACCATTGTCATGACAACATCGAGAAGTGACTTCAATGTGGTTATTCATCGAAATCCAGCCATTAGCTTTTTATAGCGTATGGGGACAGGTTTCCTATAAAAGCTAATCTCAAACACCACTCTGTCAAATTTCAACAAACAGACTCATAAAATCTAAGACTTTACCAAAAAATGCAGTCCAAAAATTCTGTTGGATGCATTGGCTCACGTGGTGTCCATTCGTATTACATGCTGGGATATCTCATCGCATTATCTCCAGGTTATCTGACAGTCCAGTTTTCATCAAGTGCTGCAGATCGAAACCTTTCAGAAATGATAAACGGCAGAAGGTACATTGAAAATAAACAAAAAATGTCTCCTTGGTGTGTCTCTCCTGGTCTCCCAGCAAACATTAATCAGTGACCAAAATGCTAGACATTATGTGAACTTATGGTACACTACTAACAAGCATTTGTCAATGCTGAATGTTGTCGCGCTGGCATTGGCTTTGATAGTGCAGTGCGGAAACACATTTTGGGCAGGATGTGAAAAATGACAGCTGTACTGTTCATAAGGAGGTGTAAATAAAATGGTAGTGTTGAAAATGTGGCATGTAAATATTGCAGATTTGAGAAGTTACAAGGATGCATGGAAACTGCACAATGCACACTTGTAACAGTCATTTTATGGACTTTCAGCACCAAGTTTTCAACATAGGCATTTTAGTACCTCTGCTCATGTACAGTGTCACTGTCATTTCCTCAAACTGTCCCAGTAAGTGATTTCGCATAGCGACTGCGCTATTCTGTGCTGGATGTGCGAAAACACATTTCAGGCAGGATATGTAAAATAATAGCTATACTGTTCATCAAGAGGTGTGGAAAAATGCCAATGGTGAAAATCCAGAGTGAAAATATTACAAATGTACAACGTTACGAGCGTGCGTGCAAGCTGCACATCGCACGCTCGTAACATAGTCATTTTAAGGAGTATCGTCACCAAATTTTCAACATAGGCATTTCAGAACCTCTGCTCATGAACATTGTCACTGTCATTTTCATAATGTGCCCCGAACACTGATTTCCCACAGCGAACATGCTAGAGTTCTCCAACTTTCTCCACTCCTCCTTAGACACTGGTTCTCTGGCTGGTGCTGTCTTCATTGACCTCTCGAAAGCTTTCGACACTGTCTCCCACCCCCTCCTTCTTGATGCCCTTAGTCTCTCTGGTTTTGCTGCTGGGCCTATCTCCTGGTGCACCAGTTATCTGTCTGACCGCTCACAGCATGTAAAATTAATGGGACCTACTCAGACATCTGTCCCATCTTTTCTGGGTTCCCAGGGCTCCATTCTGGGCCTCTTACTATTCTCCCTTTACCTTAACACCCTTCCACGCTCTTGCTCGGGGAACATTCTATTGTACGCTGATGATGTAGTCATCTTTGCCTCAAGTTGTAACCCTATTGCCCTCCAGGACTCGCTGCAGAAGTCCTTGACTGAAGCCGAGGGCTGGTTCAAGGAACATAGATTGGTGATAAATCTTAAAAAAACCAAAAACATGTTCTTCTCTCATCCCTAAAACAAGTCCTGCAACTTCAAACTCCTCATTCACTCTGGGTCCTCATTCCCACTCGAAAAAGTTTGCTCCTATAAATACCTAGGGATCCATTTTGACCCCTCCCTCTCCTTCCATGGACACATCGCTGCCCTAGCCACTGCCACTAATATCCGATTGGGCATCTTACATCGGTATAAACACTGCCTCCCCGGAGGCTCTTCGACTCGCAGTCACCTCCTCTATCCTGTCCCTAGTGGACTATGGACTGCCGGTGTATGGTGCTGCTGATCAGACCGCACTCCATAAAATTCGCACTACTCTGAATAAGGCCTGCAGGTTAATTACTGGAGCACCTAGGATGACACACACCTGTCTACTGTATGCTAAAGCGCTGGTACTTGATCTCAACGAGCGCCTCAAATATCTTACCTGTACCCTTACAAAAAAGATCCTCCTTGGGCTTTCCCCACCAGAATTGACCACCACCATATGCCGCTCTGTCCCACTAATTCATACTCGGACCTCTGGGAAAACCTCTCTTGTTATCCCTAGAGCTAGGACCTCTCACGGCCAAAGAGCCTTCAGCTTTAGGGCCCCCTCCTGGTTCAACACACTGCCCCCCTCCATCTCCGAAGCTCCAACTATATCGTGCTTCAAAACTTCCTTACGTAACCACCTTATTAACACCCGATGCTGTAACTGCCGCTAGTCAAAGCCGTACTCAATACTTATGACAAAGCTTATTACTAAGCTGCTAAGGACAACATAACTCTGGTATTGTTGCATCCATCCTACCTGTACCAGCTTGTTTGTATCTATGTCTTAATTTACTGTTATACTTATGTGTTGTACTGCTATACTGTGTATTTTGGTTTGTCTTACTGTGACAAGGTACCTTTGTAAATGAGCCTATGGCTCAAAGGTTTTCCAAACTGCTGTTTAAATGAAATAAAAATAAAATAAAATAAATATTGTGCGCCGGAAGTGCGGAAACACATTTCGGCCAGGATGTGAAAAATGACAGCTATACTGTTCACAAGGAGGTGAAGAAAACTGACAATGTTGAAAATCTGGTGTGAAAATATTGCAAATTCACAGAGGTACGAGCGTGCGTAGCAACTGCACAACACACGCTCGTAACACAGTCATTTTATGGAGTATCATCACCAAATTTTCAACATAGGCATTTTAGGACCTCTGCTCATGAACAGTGTCACTGTCATTTTGGTAATCTGCCCCGAACACTGATTTCCCACAGCAACCGTGCTATTGTGTGCCAGAAGTGCGGAAACACATTTTGGCCAGGATGTGAAAAATGACAGCTGTACTGTTCACAAGAAGGTGTAGAAAATGACAGTGTTGAAAATCTGGTGTGAAAATATTGTGAATTTGCCAAGTTACAAGCGTGCGTAGCAACTGTGCAATGCACGCTCTTAAAACAGCCATTGTTTGGCTTTTTTCCACCAAATTTGCAACATAGGCTTTTTGAGAGCCCACCTCATGAACACTGCCACTGTCCTTACGTTAATTGGTCCTGAAAGGTGATTCCTCACAGTGACTGCGAGATCACCTTTTGGGACCGATTAAGGTCATAACAGTGACAGAATTCATGAGGAGGGGTCCCCAAAACCCCATGTTGAAAATTTGGTGCAAAAAGTCCAAAAAATGCTCGAGGTATGCATCAAAGTTGAAAAAACACTATTTATTCCATTATACAGCTTACCGGCATTTCCTCAGTTCATCTTTGAAGAGTGCAGACATGTTCTCAGTCCACCGAAGATCGTCGCGCCGAGCTCTGGAGGTAAGCATGAGGTGGGGGGGTGTGAGGAGGCAGAGTGCGCAGTGGGTGGGCATGGGAGGCAGGCAGAGAGACCACGAGGGACAGTTTTCTTTTTGACAGGTTTAAAAAAATTAAAAAGTAAACTTCAGGGGACAGATTTTTTGTTGCAGGGGCTTTGGCACACTGGAGTATCTACAACGTGCCACCCTAAGTGTTTTCTGTGGGGGGTGCTTTATAGCCGATGGGGGATTGGGCACCCCCATCGGCATACAATGAAAGTGGGGGAGAGCTGAGGGAGAAGAGCCGGGGATTGGGCACCCTCTCGGCACATAATAAACCAGGAGAGATGCATTATGCTGGCGGAGAGTGGGCTCCCCCATCAGCATATACTTTCGGACAGGGTATGTCGACAGGGGGATTGGGCATCCCCGATGTTGGCAGTATGCATTCCGCCATGTTAATCACCAGTGAAAGCACGTCGGGAGGTCCACTGCATATGACGAGCTTAGCTCGCATTGCAGCAGACCTTTCCTTTGATCCCATGGCCACATTAGGTATGCAAGGTGTGGCACCGGCACACATGCTGATTGGAGAATGAGGGATGCACCTACTGATACGTGCCCTGCATTCGCCCAACAGTGACCACGCCTCCAAATCTGCAGTACCGCAAGATGTTGGCTGCGCAAGTGCATCAACATAAAAACTGACTATTTAAAGTTGGTTCATGCAAGTGTGAGTGCTGTTCTTTGCTTAGATTAGTGACAACCACTTGTGTTCTGTCTTGTAATCCTGCTGGTCTGACGTACACAAGCAAGGTTTATAAACACATGACGTCAGAACAATGGGATTGGAAGATAAAAAAGATAGCTGGCAATTTGTAACAAGGGCACCCCATACATTATAGGTAATACATCATATGGGTAGAAAATATTCCATAAATAAATTACATACAGACATAAAGCTTTGCAAAATAGTCTGGTGTGAACATAATTACAAAATGGAGTGGTACATATGGTACGATAGAGTACAAAAGGACTGACATTTGCTGGAAGAACAAGTCACAGTAGACAAAATGTATCACCCTGGAATAGAAGCACAAGAAAAATGGGGGGGTTGGGGGGAAGAAGTTAGTACTTTGGATATGCTTTTCAGATGTGAGGGAGGGGGAGAGCCAGGGAAGGGGAGTGTGCAAGAACAAAACAGATTCAGGAAGAAGGTGAGTAAGTTCAAGAGGTAAGGAGGAATTGGGAGAGGACATGTTTTTAAGTTGCTAGCAAGGGGGATAGACAGAGGGAGCTGGGAAGACTATTCCAAATATTGGGGGGCATATATAGCATCCTACAGTGAAATTATTTTGCTAATATTGGCACTGATTCCAGAATGTCTGCTGCAGATGGTCACAGACCTCCAGTAAAAGAAGGAAACAGAAGTCTCCTTGTATTCAAGTCTATAAAGCAGTTAGGGAAAACCAGATGTTTTGACACTGGTAATGACCGTGAAGCTCTCACTTACTTTGAAGTTTGAACACAAGTTAGCAGAGAGGTGGACTGAGCTGCAGCATGCACAAACTGAAGGATTAATACCGGGCATCTCTTATCTGCATGTTCCTATCACCCTGTGTGTGGGCAGGACTGGTCCCTAGCCAATGTGCTCTTGCACAGTGAATGAAAGTTCTGCAGGAGTCTGTCACTGACAGACTCCACTCATTTATGTTTGCTTGCACGCATGTGCAAGAAACATAGTGCCATCATCCGAGTTTTCGGAGGTGTGGCAGCCCTCTTCCAATTCAGTCAGTGTGTTTGCAGGCACGGCTGCAGTTCTCCAATGCCTGCTCGAGCTGTCTACGACAGTTCCAAAATGCAGTGTCGTACAGTTGAAAGGGGGAGCTACGCTTCAGTGAGCAGTGATCAGATATTGCCTGCTCATGTGCACTCCCCCTACACACACACACAGACGCATACTGTGCGCTGCCCCCCGCACACACTGTATAGTCGACGGTGGCAAATCCCAATCTCCACAAAGGCGCCTAAAGCCTTCCACATGCCATGCTGGGTGCCCACCCCAGTGTGTGGCAACTCGTCGTTGCCGATGGGGGTGCCCAATCCCCGTCGGCTCCATTGTCCCCCAGTACTGCAGGAAGCCACGCTGGGGAGCCCACCCAGCGTGGCAATAGATGCTATGGCAACGGGGTGCCCAATCCCCGCCGGCTCCACACACTCAACCAGCCGTCCTTGTGCCACACTGGGAACTCACCCCAGTGTGGCAACGTCCCCGTGCATCATTCCAAAAACAAACAAACCTGCAAATAAAACTGTCCCTTGGCACTTCTCCTGCCCCTTCCCACAACCTGCAGCCACCCACGCACCTGCCTCCCACACACCCCCTCACCCCATACTTACCTCTGGACCTCGCGCGACAATTCTGGTGGACCGGGAACACGCCTGCACTCTTCAAAGCCGACGCTGAACTTAGGAAATGCCGGTAAGCTGTAAAATGGGATAGATAGGGTTTTTTCAACTTTGTTGCATATCTCAGGCATTTTTTGGAATTTTTGCACCAAATTTTCAACATGGGGTTTTTGGGACCCCTTCTTATAAATGCTGTCACTGTCATGGCGTTATTTGGGCCCGAAGGGTGATTTCGCAGTCACTGCGTGAAATCACCTTTCGGGACTGATTAACAAAATGACACTGTCAGTGTTCATAAGGTGGGCTCTCAAGAAGCCTATTTTGAAAATTTGGTGGAAAAATTCAAAAAAATGACTGTTTTACGAGCGTGCATTGCACAGTTCCTGAGCACGCTTGTAAGTTTGCGAATTTTCAATATTTTCAGTCCAGATTTTCAACATTGCCATTTTACCACACCTTCTTATGAGTAGTATAGCTGTCATTTTTCACATCTCACCCAAAACGTGTTTCCACCCATGTAGCGCACAATGGCGCAGTCGGTGTGCGAAATCAATGCAGGGACAAATTAAGAAAATCACAGTGACACTGTTCATGAGCAGAGGTCTTAAAATGGCTATGTTGAAAATTTGGTGAAAAAATTCCTAAAAATGACTGTTTTACGAGCGTGCATTGCGCAGTTCCTACGCACGCTCGTAAGTTTGCGAATTTTCAATATTTTCACTCCAGATTTTCAACATTGCCATTTTATTACACTTCCTTATGAACAGTACAGCTGCCTTTTTCATATGTCACCCAAAATGTGTTTTCGCACATGTAGTGCACAATGGTGCAGTCGGTGTGCGAAAGCAATGTTTGAGACAGATTAAGAAAATCACAAACACTGTTCATGAGCAGAGGTCTTAAAATGGCTATGTTGAAAATTTGGTGACTAAAGTCCATAAAATGACTGTGTTATGAGTGAGCATTGCGCAGTTTCCACGCACCCTTGTAAGTTCATGACTTTGTAATATTTTCAGTCCACATTTTCACCAGTGGCATTTTTCCACACTTTCTCATGAACAGTACAGCTGTCATTTTTCACACCATGGCTGAAATGTGTTTTCACTCTTTCAGCGCAGAGATGCGTGGTCGCTGTGGGAAATCATTGTTCGCGACAGATAAAGAAAATCACAGTGACACTGTTCATGATCGGAGGTCCCAAAATGCCTGTGTTGACAATCTGCTGTAAAAAATCCCCAAACTAATTACATCACGGGTGTGCGTTGTATAGTTTCTATGTACGCTCGTGACTTCACCATTTTTTTAAATATTTTTACTGCAGATTTGCAACATTGCCATTTTTTACACCTCCCCATGAACAGTACAGCTGTCATTTTTTACACCCTGTTCGGAATGTTTTTGCACCTGTGGTGCTAAATGCCGTAGTCGCTGTGCATAAGCAGCTTTTGGCTAACAAACTGATATTGCCACTGTTTATGAGGTGGGGTCACAAAAAAAATATGTTGAAAATTTGGAGTGAAAATACCAAGGAATGCCTGAGGTATTAGGGTTTCCAACCATAACGCCCAACCCTGTAGAGAATGACAGGCATCAGGGGTGTGACTTGGGATTCTTGCCTGTAATGCTCATACCATTCCACACCCTGCAGCCAGTGAGAGGAGTTGAGGTATGCCTTGGACTCTCTGGCCCCAAAGTTCACCCCATTCTCCTATACCACACCCATCTCACCATATTTCCTGATGGAATGGGGTGCGCATAAGGGCCAAAGACCCCAAGGCACACTGTGACACTTGTCAGTGTCTGCAGGGTGGGGTGTGGTGAAATGGCATGGCCATTATGCCTGACGACCCAAAGGCACGCCCCAATGACTGTCACTCTCTGCAGGGTGGTGGTGGGGTTGGCTTCAGTTCAATACTTCACTGCCATTCCTGTTACGCAGCTCTGTAACTTCTACACTACCACTGCCAATGCCAGCAAGCAAACATTCGGCATTGACAAATGCTTGTTGTATGTGAAACAGCTTACTCTCAAATGGCAAAACAGAACTCCCAAGCTGCCTCACTGTATTGGAATGTCTGTATTAGCCATGTTTACAAAGGATTGAATACTGATCAGAGCTGCACTGCCTAGACCTTGGCAAAATTTGAATTCACTTCCAAACTCTGTCAGCTGTCGGACACAAGATGGCTTTTTACACCCTTGCTTTCTCTGTCAGTGAGACATGCATGCTGTCTCACTAACACAAATCCCCAATACAAGCCTTCCGTCAGAAGTGAAAGAGAGCATCCTGTTTTCTGTGCACCACTGCTGATCATTAACTGTGCAGGAAAAAAGTGTTTTTTACTAATGTCAGTAAAATTACAAGAAACAGTTACGGAATCTCTGTATTGTGTTAAGGAACAACATCTAAATAAGCTCAGCTGTGTAAGATGCTTTTTTTTGTCGTTGCTTTCTGGGTGGAATTATATCCCTGTCCATACTGTGCACCCATGTGTAAATAGAAACTCTTAACTTAAAACCTGCATTATAACATACCCAATCGAAACCTAACAGAATGGGCACTTATTCTGTCAGCCAAAAACTTCAAGTGGGAAGTAGGCTCTGCAGTTCGACCAACAAGTCACTTATTAACTTTTCAAAATTTGAGAAGACTGAATAGATCTTCGGCTGCCCCCGTCATCGCCCTACTATTCCCTTCAAAAAATGTACATACCTTTTAAGTGATGAACTTGTAGCAGGGAAATAATTTTTAATTTTTGCATTCAATATCTATTACCTCATCTCTCCTGACAGCATGGACCAGGCATGTACCAAAACGACTGAATTCAGAAAGGCATGAATGCCTTTTATGCATCATCATGACACAACTTTGCTCTGACCCTCACTACTAACTTGCCTGCTAGAACCCATCCATGCTGAAGACTGGGGGGAGGTGCTAATTGGGGGTCTACAGTCCCCTTAGCCCCCCACAGTAACTCCGTACCTGACTTGGGGCATTTGTAAACAAGATCTGTTTCTCATAGAACTCATCCTGTATTTTGTGTAACTTTTAAATAAAAAAAATAAATCCCTCCTAAGTGTAACATGCACGTGAATCATGTGTATGCACTCTATGGAGCATTTACATGCTACTTTACATGATACTCATGTTGCTGAATAGAGGCCCATATTTGTAATTGATATGTAGTTGGACACAGCAGCAGTCAGGTTGCTATGTTCACCGACAATACCAAAATGGAATGGGTAGTGGCAACACCATTGCTTAATCTACAGTTCAATGGCCTATGCAGCCAGTATAGTGTCATGTTTGTGCAACTGAGTTAGTTTGGTTTTGGCTGTTTGCACTCTCTCTATTCCAGAGGAATTACCACCCTGTAGGGGTACCAAAGGCAAGGAACCTTCAAAGAGGATTTCACCCCTAGAGGTGCCACTGGACAATTACCGTAGCTAAAGGTACCATAGGAAGGATCCCAAGGAGAGAAGTTCTGTCACTGGAGGAGGGGGGAGTATGGTGGGGCAAAGAAAAAAAAAGTGCTTCGGAAGAAGGCTGAGAGGAACTGCTAATATAGCTCAGGAAGTGGGAGTGGCTGGCTGCTTGTCCATTGAACTACAGGCCAAGCCTTCCAATTCAATGGCCGACGCAGCCAGTATAGTGGTATTAGTTTGGTTTTGGCTGTTTGCACTCTATTCTAGAGGAATTACCACCCTGAAGGTGTTCCATCCCTAGAGGTGCCACGGGATGATTCCTGTGGCTAAAGGTACCTTAGGAAGGATTCCCAAAAAGAATGAAGTACGAAGCATATAAGCAAGCAGTAGCTGTGACATAGTAGTAGATAATGCATCAGGCAGCTTGATAATTTAATGAGATGCTCAGGTTTGCATGGCATGATTTTGATGGTTTGCGTTGAGATGTGGGGATCCTCTAAGGAGAGGGAACAGCAGGAACACCATCCACCTCCATCCAACAGCGGAACCTATTTAAGAAATTAGGGAACACTACTATGCTAACTACTAGTTATGACCTGGGGCCGGAGGAGGGAAAAAAAAACCTCTGAGGAGGAAATCTCTGGGGAAACAGAGGTGGAAAATATTCCAATTTGGTGGAAAGCTCTCACTCAATCCCTCTAACGAGAATGCCATGGAAGGTTGTGTGAGTGCTCTGCAACATCGAGGGCAATCAAGACGGGAAGAGGAGAGTAATGACTGCTGAGGCACTCACCTGGCCTACTCACCCTAAACACAAACCAGGTGAACCAGAGGCAGTCATAGGGAGTATGCTGTGAAGGTGCCACTAAAGCCAATGGATAACCATTGTAGTGGAACCACTAGAGCCAAAGGAGTTTGGAGTAACCACCCTTCACAGTTGGTCTTAATTTCTACATCAGGAGCTGCTGTCATGTAGGCGAACAGCTAAAGCCAAGCCCAGAGCTAGGATATTCCCAGCTATGGGCCAGGTGAGAAGGACCCCATCCCAAGTCAGGCACGCTCAAGATGCGGAGTTTAAATGCAGAGTGAGACCGTCAGCTGCAGGGAACCCAGCACCAGAATGGTATGGCTGGCATGCCCCAGAACTGTTAGAGAGCTGAATGAGATTTAAGTGCTGAGACCTTGCAAAGGTTGGATGCAGTAGTGAGTGCAGCAGACATCCCAGAGGCTGAAGCTGAGGGAATGCTGGTAGGCATGAAGCAAAGATTACATAAGTAAAAGTGGACCTGCACATAGGTCAGTAAACAGTGTAGCAATAGTCGGACCTGCATATACTGTAGGTCTGCAAAATGTAGTAGCAATGAAGCAGCACTGTGAATAGTGGGGCAAGCCAGCCAGGCATTTCAAAAAGCCAGTGAAGGTGAAAAATGCTCTGAGGATTTTCGACGGCAGAGGCAGGATTTAGAACTTGAGTAAGTAGCCACATGGGGCCATGACTCCCTAACACTTCCAAGTCCCTGCTGTAGGAAAAACAAGAAAGTGATGGAAAGGGCCGAGACCCACATGCAGTTATTGAAACAAGTTTACAGCATCAGCAGTAGCTTAGCTGACCTCAGAGTATAACAGAGTGTACAAACAGAGAGCAGCATCTGTATTGAGTATACTGGGTTGTAAACTTCAATACACATAGAAAGAAAGGAGACACCATGCTCTGAAAGCAGCTATCACCTGGCAGTGCAATGAAACTGCAGCAATGAGGTAAGTAGAATGAGTTGAGAGAGCATGATTGAGCTGCATAGTTAGGGTTCAGTGTGAGCCTGAATCAGGTGAAAATAATTAAGTGCAGCATGGAGAGCAGTTATGGTTGAGCTGAAACACACAGATAATTGTTGCAGTTGCATTGCAAGTAATTGCGGAGGTGTGAGAAACTGAGGGCAAGTAATATGAGCTCAGGAGTAACAGTGCAAGTAGTATGAGCTCTGGAGTAGCAATATGTTAGGAGCAGACATCCCAGAAGCTGAAGTTGAGAGGATGGCGGTAGGCAAGCTGTGAAACAACCCCCCCAAAACAAAAACAAATTAAAGACACACAAAACACAGAGGAGGGCCCCAAAAACCTAAACCAAAACATACAAACATGGAAAACAGGGAACAAAGGCCCAAAACAAAAACAAAGACACATAAACTCAGAAAACAAGGATTCATGAGAGAAAGAAGTGCACAGCCAGGGCAAAATACAAACCAGAAGCAGGAAGACAAACACAGAAGACCAGCAGAGATAAATAGAAGCAGCAAGGCGGAGGGGGGGGCCCAAGCCAACCCGGCAGGCCTCGGCCAAAAGCAGAGGACAGACGGACAGAGCTTCCAGCGAACAAAGAAAAAAGTGCTTCAGAAGGAGGCAGAGTTATATAGCTAACTGCTTATATAGCTCAGGAAGTGAGAGTGGCTGGCTGCTTATTCATTGAACTACAGGTCAAACCTTCCAATTATCTTGCATGGTTATCCTCTGATGCCAGACTTGCTCATAGCAACTTCTCTTGTTCTCCCAGTCAGCTCCATTTCCCAGACAGATGAATCAACATCAGCAAATTTATTGACAATTTCTCACTTTAGAACTTCAATGGGTCAGCGCTCCTTTGTCTGTGTTGCTCCCAGACTCTGGAACACCTTACCAGCCTACCTAAGGGAGGCAAAATCTCTATTGATCTTTAAATCGGTCCTATTCACCAACATGCAATCTGAAGACACGCATCTGGGTGTACAGCTCCACACCCTTGGGAGATCTGCGCGGGAACTGCATTCACAAACACTGATCCCCTCCCGTCTCCCTTACATGGCCCTGCCCCCCCCCCGCAGTGTGCAGGTCCATGGGGGTGGCTGGGTGAAACGTGGTGCATCTGGGCAGGCCACCAATCAGCTGCCTGACCTGGATCCCACAGTGGATCACTTGAGCCATGTTGGGAGCCAGCACGCAGTGCGCCAGCTATGATGAGGGGGGTTTCCCAGTAGACCACCCATCACCTTCCCAGTGTGTCTGGACAACTGGGGCCTCCATATTTTGGGGACTGATGCCTCCCACTGTCAACCCCGCAACCAGTGGCCACAGCCCGAAAGGTGCGTAACCAGCCACATGGGTTTATGGCTCCCCCGAGGTGGCGTAGCAACAGGCTGTCATGCGGGCACGGCCACCAGCCCACCCCAGCATGTAGCTGCACAATCGGTTGGGGGATCAGGTGCATAGGGGAGTGGTAGATGCTTCATGCATTGGTGCAGGGGGTCGGGTAGGTGTTGAATGGGCTACATGCCAGAGTTGCATGGCATGTAGCTCCCTCTGCACCTTTGTGAATAGACACCAATGTTTGTACAAGCAGAACCTTCTTAACCTTTACAAATGTAACTGTTTTACTTGAACTGGAACATAATTGTTCACATGAGGCAGTATAGCGCAGTGGGTTAAGGCTCTGAGCTGCAGATCTGGAGACCTGGGTTTGAATCCCTAGGCCGCCTAGGTGCTTACTGGCCAAATCCCCCCTCCCCTCATTCACTAAAATACCACCAACAGTTTAATCTGGTTCAAAGTTAGTTGGCATTCATTTGTATCCCCTCCCCCGGGTCATGCATGAAAATAAGTAGAATTTGTCTAGTTCACTTACCCTGTCAACAAAAACTTAATAAATAAATACTGTGTGATCCTAAGCAAGTCACTTAACTTCCTTGTGTTCCCAGTTCACATCTCGAAACAAGCTTCGACTTAGTGTGCTACTCCTGGTTAAACAATGTTCCCTTTCCCTATCTGTACCACTCTCTTGTCTTGTGCTATGGATGGGTCAGCCCCCCCCCCTCCTTAAATGGAATTTGTTCTAGTGGGCTTTACCTGGTTACCAAAGTCTAAGAAATAAACACAGAAGGAGATTTACAAAATGCACTGTGACTGAGGCATGTACAGGAAAGCAGCAGGGAAATGTCAGGTGACCTCCAGTGTTGAAAAATGCGAAGTGATGCATCTAGTGTAGATAAGAACATAAAAGAACAAGCATTTGTCAATGCCGAATGTTGCTTGCTTCTATGTGCTGTTTAGGTATTTGGAAGTCATTGGAGTGCAAATATTGAAAATTTGCGAACTTACGAGTGTGCGTAGGGACTGCGCAATGCACGCTCATAAAACAGTCATTTTTTAGGAATTTTTTCACCAGATTTTCAACATAGCCATTTTAAGACCTCTGCTCATGAACAGTGTCACTGGGATTTTGTTAATGTGTCCCATACATTGGGTTCGCACACCGACTGCGCCATTATGTACTACATGGGCGGAAACACATTTTGGGCAGGATGTGAAGAAATGACAGCTGTACTGCTCCTTAAGGAGGTGTGGTAAAATGGCAATGTTGAAAATCTGGAGTGAAAATATTGAAAATTTAGAACTTACGAGCCTGCGTAGGAATTCATAGCATGCTCTCAAAAACAGTCATTTTGGAATTTTTTCACCAAATTTTCAACATAGCCATTTTAAGACCTCTGCTCATGAACAGTGTCCACTGTGATTTTCTTAATTTGTCCTGCATATTGATTTCAAGATACCGACTGCGATTCTGGCGCCTACATGGGTGGAAACACATTTTAGGTGAGATGTGAAAATGACAGCTATACTACTCATAAGAAGGTGTGATAAAATGGCAATGTTGAAAATCTGGAGTGAAAATATTGAAATTTCATAAACTTACGAGCCTGCGTGAGGAACATGCGCACCGAACGCCATGAAACAGTCATTTTTTGAATTTTGGCACCAAATTTCAACTGGGTTTTGGGACCTTCTTCATGAATGCTGTCACTGTCATGGTGGTATTCAGGCTCGAAGGGTGATTTTGCAGTCACTGTGCACTCACTGCGCGAAATCATCCTTCAGGCCCGAATAACGCCATGACAGTGACAGCATTCATGAGAAGGGGTTCCAAAAACCCCATGTTGAAAATTTGGTGTAAAAATTCCCAAAAATGCCTGAGATATGCAACAAAGTTGAAACCTCCCTATCTGGCCCATTATACAGCTTACCGGCATTTCCTCAGTTCGCGGTCGGCTTTGAAGAGTGCAGACGTGTTCCCGGTCCACCAAAGATCGCTGCAACGAGTCCGAGGTAAGTATGGGAGTGAGGGGTGTGGGGAGGCTGGGTGCTCAGTGGGTGGGTGTGGGTTGTGGGAGGGTGGTTGGGAGGCGTGCCGCGGGACTGTTTTTGTTTTACAGGTTTAAAAAAAAGACGTTAGGGATTATTTGCCACGCTGGGTGGGCTCCAGCGTGGCACAAGGATGTTGGGGGCGTTCAGCTGACGGGGATTGGGCACCCTGTCGGCCATGGAGTGATTGCCACGCTGGGGTGGGCTCCCAGCGTGGCACAAGGATCGGGCGGGCTTCAGCCGACGGGGATTGGGCACCCCGTCGGGCAAAGGACTGCTTGCCACGCTTAGGGTGGGCTCCCGTGTGGCACCTACTACTGGGGGCAGGGATGGCTCAGCCTAGCCGACGGGATTGGGCACCCATCGGCTATACAGTGCGCATGGGGCGCAAGCCAGCTATGAGGGGAGCTGCACGGAGCAGCCGATATCTTATCGGGTGCTCACTGAAGCGTAGCTCCCCTTTCAATCAGAGACATCGCATTTTGAGCGTGTCATACACAGCTCCAAAATGCATTGGCTTACAGGGGCCGCGCCTGCCAGCACACTGACTGAATTGGAGGAGGAGGTGACACACCTCCGAAATCTCCGATGATGGCAGTATGTTTCTTGCACATGCATCCAAGCAACATAAAAATGCTACCAAAACAATACGGAGATTTAGAAATCATGACATTATTAGCCACTCAGGCTTGTTTCTTTCCAAACATTCCAGGCATTCTTATAACCATAAGAGGGTATCTGGGTAAACTAATTTTATTGCAGGTATAAGTTACAAAATAATACAAATGAACTTAGAATATTTTTTCCTTCTATCCATTCCACAACACTGGGGCATACTGAAAGACAGATGATGAGGGCCGCACTGTGGCAACATCCGAATGGACTCCACTGGTTTTGGACTCTGGATCCTTTTGAGAGACCTTTCACAAGATGTTGGTCATTGCTTTTCATATCTGGCACACTGTGGACTCCATCTTCTGTACTGCTGTTTGTCTTTAGCTGTATTTATTGTTCCTTTCTTTCTCTGTGCACTGTGTGAAAAAGGAAAATGCAATAAAACTTAAAAAAAAAAACATAAGAGGGTGTCCCATGTAAACAGTTCTGAAATTCTAACATTTTATGCTCAGTTGTCATGCCTCATTTGCCATAAAGGAGTTGCCCAAAGTCGCTATAAAGTGAAACCTTTTGATTTTAAATGCAAGTTTAAAACAGAAACCTTCAACATGATTTATAACATAAGTGCAGTTCCAGTGTCCCTAATGGTTATAAGTTTCCTCTCAAGTTCTTTGCACGTCATAACTGTTCAGCGTGACTTTGCAGCTCTCACACTGAAAGAACTTGAGCAGGCATTTTATAACCACAAGAAATGTAAGGACTCTATATATTAAAAAAAAATGATATATAATGTTCATTTACCAGTTGCTCAGTGCTAATGGAGACATTTTCTGTGCGACTTCTGAAACTCACACGTGTGAAGCCTGAACTGTACAGGGTGCTAAGCAAACCACCGGAGGTCTTAAAGTGTGACCATTTACAACTCAACACCTTTTAATGTAGTCTTCTTTCAGATATTCTTTTTTATTTGTAGTTGCTTGATTTCTGCTTTAGTCTGTTACAGTAGAATGAAATGCTGCATGTTTGCTGGCTGCTGTGTGCAGTTTTCGAATGATAGCATTATTAATTTTAATATTTTACTGATTCATTTTACAATTTTTGTTTCCACAAGATAGCCCAGGCGAGCTGAAAAATCTTGTTTCTAATGATGTCCTGATACTAACAACTTCAAGAGCTGGGTGGTCTGGAGCATAGGGGAATAGCGCTGTACCTAGTTGAAGGCTAATACAAGCTGAACTTCATCTTTTGAATTGGAATTTTAGTTTCGTTAAGAATTGGAGTGCTACCTTACTGTGTTAGAGGTTGAACTTTTGGGGTCTCGCCTTACCCCTGGACAGCACCCACGGTACACCGCTGTGTGTAGGACTACTGTTTTGTTGATCTGGAGCACTGGGAGGTTAAGTGACTTGCCCAAGGTCACACAGTGAGCATTTGGCTTTAGCGGGGTTTGAACCTACGATTTCCCAATACCCATGACAGCACTATGACCACTAGACAATGCTGCCTTTTATTCTTTAGTGCCTTTATTTGACAAGGAATAAACTGATTTAGGTAGCAGGGAAGTGTTTTACAAGAGACCTGAGGACAGCAGTAGAGTTACAGAAGTCAAACAGTTAAAGACAGTGGCAAGTTGCGATATATTCAGATATTTTTAATATATCATAATATATTACAAAAATCCTATTTATTTCAATCAGGATTTTTATGTAATATATAGGGGATATGACATGGCGTGACTGAAGATATCATATTTATCTTCACGAGAGGCCAATGCTTATCATGATATCTCACGAGTGGCGAAGCCACGAGTGAGATATCATGATGTCATTGGCCTCGAGTGAAGATCAAATATGATATCTTCAGTCAGGCCATGTCATGTTCTGTTTATATATCGTATGTTTTGGGCTGCACCCAACAAAAATCCAGATGTCCACTTAATACAATCCCCTACATAGAGGTGATGGCTATTTCAACACAAAACTGCAGTATTCTACCAACACAACAGATGCCATATGTTGCTGAAAACTATATATGTGGTTGATCCTGCTACTTTAAAATTATTATTAAAAATTGTTTGGTATTAAGTTTATGTAGTCGTGGCTACCCCCAACAACTCTTCATACCCCCCTGCTCCAAAACAGCAGATTACATATATTATGAAAACAAATCTGCTGTTGCCACTTTAAAATTATTTTCATAATACATATCTGGTTGATCCTGCCTGCATCTTTAAACAAATTAATTATTGAAAAACAAACTTTATCTGGTTGATCCTGCAACTTTCTTTTATCCACCTGTAACTGTAATGTAGCGTGGCAGAGCGCTATGCCCTGAAATGTAGCGTGACCGAGCGCTAGGCAGATTCAAAAGTGAAGCACTGTAAGATATTTTTCATTAGGGAGGCTGTGCTGTAAAACTTTCAAAATGCTTCCTTTTCTGAATGCTGCCTGTATTTTGCGAAAAGAAGCTGCCGACAGTATTGAGGGAAGAGTGAGTGAGACGGCAGCTTCACAACACCAGACAGAAATGCACATGTCTGTTGCATAGCAACGCATGCTCGCAGCTTCTGTCTGGTGTTATCAACTTCCGTCTGCACTGCTCCTCAGCCTGTCCAACTTTCTTTCGCAAACACAGGCAACATTCAGAAAAAACTTTATTAAAGTTTACAGCACAGATAATGAAAAATATCTTACAAATGCTCACTATACCTAGCACTATCACCGTTCCCATTCAGGAGCATAAACTGTACGCTTACGTAATTACAGGAGGATAAAGAAGTTGCAGAATCAACCAGATAAACTTTGTTTTTTAATAATTCATTTGTTAGAAGATGCAAACAGGATCACAGAGATGTTTGTGTTGTGGGGTGGGGCAAGTTCATAAAGGGACACAGCAAAGATAGCTGGATGATGGAAAGTGAAATACTTTCACTTTCATTACGATGACATATAGGAGTGTGAAGATATCAGTGATATCTCCATGACCTGGCAGAGATATTACTTTTTATTCTGCTATTTATCCCAAAACATACATTGTATAAATATATATATATATATATATCTTTTTTTCTTTGCATGAATGAGGATACAATTTCACTAGCTCAAAACAACAAGCATTTGTCAATGCCGAATGTTGTCTTGCTGGCATTGGCATTGGTAGTGCAGGAGTTAGAGATGCATAATAGGAATGGCAGTGAAGTATGGAACTGACACCAACCTCATCCCCCACCCTGAAGAGACATTTTCAACATAGGCATTTGGGGACCTCCCCTCATGAACAGTGGCACTGTGAGTTTGTTAATCTGTCCCAAAAGTTGATTTCCCACAGTGACCACGCCATTCTGCTCCACAGGTATGAAAACACATTTTGGGCAGGATGTGAAAAATAGCAGCTGCACTGTTCATAAGGAGATGTGAAAAAATGGCAGTGTTGAAAATCTGGCACGAAAATATTACAAATTTGCGAAGTTACAAGAGTGCGTGGAAACTGCTCAACGTACACTTGTAACACAGTTATTTTATGGACTTTCATCACCAAATTTTCAACATTTGCATTTTAGGACCTCTGCTGATGAACAGTGTCACCATCATTTTTTTAAGCTGTCCTGAAAACTGATTTCTTACAGCGACCGCACTATTCTGCACCGGATGTGCGAAAACACATTTTGGCCAGAATATGTAAAATGACAGCTGTACTGTTTATAAGGAGGTGTGGAAAAATGCCAGTTTTGCAGATCTGGAGTGAAAATATTATAGAGTCATGATGTTACGAACATGCATGGAAACTGCACAACATACACTCGTAAAACAGACATTTTTTTTAATTTTTGACCAAATTTGCAACATAGGCTTTTTGAGAGCCCACCTCATGAACAGTGGCACTGTTTTTTCGTTAATCAGTCTCAAAAGGTGATTCCGCACAGTGACCACGAAATCACTTTTTGGGACTGAATAACACTTTGACAGTGACTGAATTCATGAGGTGGGTTCCCAATAACCCCATGTTGAAAATTTGGTGCCAAAATTCCCAAAAATGGCTGAGATATGCACCACAGTTGAAAAAAACCCTATTTATGCCATTATACAGCTTACCGGCATTTCTTCAGTTCGCGGTCTGCTTTGAAGGGTGCAGACGTGTTCCCGGTCCACCAAAGATCATCGCACCGGGCTCTGGAGGAAGCATGGGGTGAGGGGCAGTATGGGGAGGCAGGGTGTGCAGAGGGTGGGCACGGGTTGCGGGAAGGCCACTGGAGTCGACGAGGAACCGTTTTCTGCTTTGCAGGTGTAAAACAAAAAAAAAACATTGTGAGATGGTTTTTCTTTTACAGGGGCATTTATTTGGCATGCTGCGGTGTGCTCCCAGTGTGCCCCCTGAGTATTTTTTGGAGGGGTTCTGTAGCCAGCGAGGGATTGGGCACCCCTGTTGGCACACAAAAAATTGGGGGACATTATGCTGATGGGGAATGGGCTGCCCTGTCAGCAAATTAAACTAGGAAGGGGCAGCATGATGCTGAGGGAGATTGGGTACCCCCTCGGCACACACTGTAAATGGGAGAGGTGGTTGCATTATGCCAATGGAGAGTGGGCTCTCCCGTCGGCAAATGAAGTGGATAGGGGCACTCTGCAGTGGCATGCCACCATGTTTTTATTGTAAACTGGTCACCAGAAAAGGCACGCCATTGCATGAGAAGCCTGGCTGTCATTGCAGCTGACCTTTTCTTTAATCTGGTGGCCAGTTTATGTGTTGCTGGTGTCAGTGCCTGCAGCTGCCTTATTGGGGAATAAGGGATCCACCTACTGGTGCGTGCCCTGCATTCGTCCACAGTGACTGTACCTCCAAATGTTCTACTACTGCAATATGTTGGCTGCACAAGTGCGAGCCAACATAAAAAGGAAATACTTTGCAAAAACTTGGTTCATGCATCATTAAGGGTTAAAGTTAATGCCATGAAAGTAGGGAAATGTGGCATTTGAGTTTCCTACCCTAACTCCCCAGCATCAAAGCAGCAAAAGAAAAAATGTTGGGGTTTTAGTTCTCTGGAGTCTTGGCAAACTAGTGGTGGGGCCTTCCTTGGGGTTGTTAACCCTAATATAATTTAATTTTAATTTAAGTGCTGGAATGTGCACTGATCCGAGGGACCGTTTTCAGGCAATGCTAATGCTCCGCCCTCCCCCCTGCCCATAGCCTCCTGTCTGAAGCAAACAGTACAGCTCCACGCTAGAGCCTCACAGTGATAAACTCTTCAAAGGTAGAGAAGTATGTCTCACCAGATGTTGCCAACACAATCTGTTGTACCTTTCTTTGTGCAGGGCCCTGTGTGAATAAAGGAGATTACATGTGACATTGTTTGCTCACTGAACAGGATTGTCATTAAGGTTGACAACCCTGAGGAAGGCCCCACCACTGGTTTACCAAGACTCCAGAGACCCAAAACCATAAAGTTTTTTCCTTTTGCTTCTTGGAGGGTGGGTGTGGGGAGTTAGGGTAGGAAACACTAATGCCACATTTCCCTACTATTGTGGTGTTAACTTTAACCCTAACTGGTGCATTAACAAAGTGAAATAGTGGAATCATATCCTGATTCACGCAAGTCCCACAGATGCAGATGTGCAGGGCCCTTTCAGCCCTGGGCCAGGGGAAGACTTTGTCCACCTACAGAAGTGCAGCAACAGATGTCAAGAATACACAAGGTCTTCTGGTGGGCTGTGGATGCATAGGGCCCTCTGTTCCCTGTGCTTCCATGTGGCCACAGATAAAGATGCACAGGGCAAAGAGTCCATCTGTCAGCCAATGCACAGGACCCTCTGCCACACAGAGGTGCAAAGGTGCAGGGCCTTATGTCAAGAGGCCAGTTGTCTTCACTATATAGCACCCCAGCCCATGTGAACAATCCTGCAGCTTTCATTCTCTGGCTGGGGGGGCCATATAACAGCACCATGTCCCTACCCTCACCCCATCCAGCTGGGAGACTGAGCTCACCCACATAGTCAGCTCACCAGCACAGGATCACAAAGCAAATCAGCTGAAGTGAAGCCTCACACTACACCTAAAGTTCCTTAACAGTTTTACACACACACACATATATATATATATATATATATATATTGTATATTAGAGGCAAAAAACTCAGTTTAATCGTTAGTTAGGGTTGTTCACACCCGACAAAAGCAAGGAAATTCAGGTGTCAGGGTTAACATCCTCTTAGCCCCCCCCACACCCCCAACCAGCATTGGGGTGCACATTACAGTTGTCAGCCATAACTCTAATTTCCTTTCTTTTTGAGAATGATAATGAGAAACAGTGAATGTAATGCGGTGGCGGGAGCACGGGGCCCAATGATGTCTTGTCACATAGTAATATTGTGCCTGCAAACGCAAATAGTAATGCGCATGGTGACGCAAAGCAAAACAGAAAGAGTAACAGTAGTGTAGACAGAAATGTTAAAAACAATGCAAAAGCAAGCACAAATGAAAATGCAAAAGGTAATGCACATGGTGGCATAGACGTGAACGGTAAGTGAAATGGGAATGGAACCACAAGCGAAAACGGTAATGGTAACAGTAATGTAAGCGGACAGGCTAGTTTTCCCCAAAAGCTGCATAAAGAAACACAGTGAGTACAAAGAATGTATGCATAATAATGGTTCTTGGAGCATAAAATGAGGAGTTGGAATACTAAATTGCTTATATCTCAGGAACCGTACGACGTAGAAAAAAAATTTAAAAGTCATATGATTTATGACTTTCTTGGCTAGTTTTATACTCAGCCCCCTTCAGGGTGCTCAGCATTTTTCTGATGAAAAGTCCATATCTCACACCGTTTTCGAGATATTGGCCCTGAAAGGCGTGGCAAACGCCGTAATGTTATCCTATGGGAAAAAATTCATTCGACAGTGTCACAAGTGCGACAGTACTTTACGAAAGTACTTTTTCCAGAAATTTGAAAAACATATTTCTGGGATGTTTTACCCCAAAATAAAGACATGGCTAGCATCCTCAGGGTCCGACTAGGTGAATATAAAAATAATTAGGTTGCTAGAGGGTCCCAATTTTAAATGCCAAGCATTTTTCTGATCACTAACTGAAAACAAAATGGCAGATTTGCAGCAGTAAAAGGACCATTTGAGAAAGTAAAAACTGCATTTGCTACACTGTCAAACTTTTTGTTAACTTTTCCCATTGACTTATAATGGGAACTTGTTTTTTGAATAACTTTTGAACCATTTAATATTTGTTCATGAAATCTTCAAAAGACACATCGGGGACCCTGGCCACATGTTTTCTGAAGATTTTGGACGGGTCGCGCAAACCGTGCGACCTGTAGAGACGACAGTAAAATTCCAGAAATGCGGAAACGCGTGCGCAGATCATGCTTAATAACTCCACAGCTGTAAATGCAACCAAAACAAAACTTGGCAGATCCCAAGGTGTATGGGTCTTGATCGTGTATTCCAAATTTCAGGCAAATCCATCAAACAGTTGCAAAGTTATTAAGGTGCAAAATTTTGGGTTTAACATGTAAATGGCTCCTCAACCCTAACTATAGTGGCACTACCGTGCTACTATAAAATATATTACATATATATATATAGTTTTGCTTTTAATTTTGACCCCAAATTTTCAAGATAGTCATTTTATGAGTACCCTTATAAAGATGACATGTAGCATTTATAGTATATTGGCTGAAATATCATTTCACACCAGAAATGTGAAAACATGTCTCATCCAGGATTTCAAAAATGACACCTGTCATGTTTATGAGGTGGTGTGGAAAAATGGCTATGTTGAAAGTTTGAAGTCAGAATATTGAAAATGAGTGATGTTGTGAGTGAACATTGAAATTGTGCAATGTTTTCTTATAACCTTGGCATTCTACCATTTTTGTACACCAAAGTTTCAGCATAGCATTCTTATTACCCCACCTCATGAACCCGGTAGGTGAAATCACAATCTCAAATCTGTGCCGAAACATCATTCCACACCACCAAGACGTTTTTGTGCACCACAGGTACAAAAACACATTTTGGCCAGGATTTAGACAAGCATTTGTTAATGCCAAATGTTGTCTTACTGGTACTGGCATTGGTAGTGCAGGAGTTAGAGAGATGCATAATAGGAATGACAGTAAAGTATTGAACTGACACCAACCCGACCCCCACCCTGCAGAGACTGACAGGCATTGGGGTGTGCCTTTGGGTCGTTGGCCATAACACTCACGCCATTTCACCTCATCCTACCCTGCAGACACTGACAAGTATTGCTGTGTGCCTTGGGGTCTTTAGGCCTTATGCTCATCCCATTCCACAAGGAAATATAC
This sequence comes from Neoceratodus forsteri, assembly GCA_016271365.2. Lineage (NCBI taxonomy): Eukaryota > Metazoa > Chordata > Ceratodontiformes > Ceratodontidae > Neoceratodus > Neoceratodus forsteri. Next base: position 239,283,013 of record JADMNL010000026.1, read on the forward strand.
TGATATGGGTGCAGTATAGGAGAATGGGGTGAACTTTGGGGCTGAAGAGTCCAAGGCACTCTTCAATGCCTGTCAATGGCTGCAGGGTGGGGGTGGGGGTGAAATGGTGTGAGCATTACAGCTGACAATCCCAAGTCACACCCCTGATGCCTGTCAGTCTCTACAGGGCGGGGGTTATGGTTGGAAACCCTAACACCCCGGGTGTTTGTTATTTTGGGGATTTTTTTAAATCAGATTTTCAACATAGGCATTTTGGGACCTCCATTCATGAACCATGGCACCGTGATTTTGTTAATCATTCCCAAAAGTTCATTCTCCACAGCAACTGAGCCATTGTGCACCAGATGTGCAAAAATACATTTTAGGCAGGATGTAACAGCTGTACTGTTCATAAGGAGGTGTGAAAAAATGGCAATGTTGAAAATCTGGAGTGAAAACATTAAAATCTGTCACAGTTACAAGGCATGCATGGAAACTGCGCAATGCATGCTTGTAACACAGTCATGTTTTGGAATTTTTTCACCAAATTTGCAATATAGGCTTTTTAGGACCCCACCTCATGAACTGTGGTACTGTCATTTCATTAATCAGTCTCAAAAGGTGATTCTACGCTGTGACCACAAAATCACCTCTTGGGACCAAAAAATGACATGACAGTACATGTGTTCATGAGGTGGGGTCCCAAGAACCCCATGTTAAAAATCTGGAGCCAAAAGTCAAAACAATGGCTGAGATATCCATCTAAGTTGAACCCCCACCCCAATTGATGCTATTATACAGCTTACTGTGATTTTCTTCAGTTCACGGTTGGCTTTTGAAGAGTCCAGACGTATTTGCACTCCACCGAAGATCACCGCACCGGACTTCTGGCGGTAAGTATGGGGTGAAGAGGTGGTGGGGAGGTGGGGTGCACAGATGGTGGGTGCGTGTTAGATAGGAGGGGTGAACTGATGATGAGGGCCAGTTTTCTTTTTTACAGGGAAAAAAAAAAAATATGATGGGGGAATGTTTTCTTTATTTACAGGTTTTACAAACAATGCATTTGGGCACACTGGGATGAGCTCCCATTGTGCCACATGAGTTTGGGGGGAGACTGAAGCCAACAGGGATTGTGACCCCCATTCAGCAAAGAAAGTGTGTGTTGGGGGGTGACATAATGCCGATGGGGATTGGACACCCTGTAGGCAAACAAATTGAACTTCAGAGCATTATGCTGATGGGGACTGGGCACCCCCATCGGCAAACAAATTAGGCATGGGAGGGATACAATATGCTGATGGGGATTGGGCACCTCGTCAGCAAACAAACTGAACTGGGGGACATGCCGACATGGTGATTGGGCACCCCAGAAGTCAGCTTTCTGGGGATTGTGTGGTGGATGGCAGGAGCCACCGCCATGTTTATTGAAATACTTCACCAGGAAAGGCACGTATAGGAGGAGTGTGGTCATCTGTGTCGCTGCATGATGAACTTGTCTCTGATTGCAGCGGCACATTTATTTCAAGTTGGTGGCACTTTACATACATTTTTGCATCAGTGCTAGCATGCTGGCTAATTGAGAATGAGGGACGCACCTACTAAAGTGTGCCCTGCATTCACCAACACTGACAGTCCTCTGCATTTCTCCTACTACCACAAGATGTTGCTTGCGCATGTGCAAGACAACATAAAATGACAGCTATTGCATTCATGAAGTGGTGTGAAAAAATGGCCATATTGAAAATTTGGGGTAAAAATATTTAAAATTACCAAAGTTATGAGAGAGCATGGAGAAATTTAAATGTATGCTTATAACTTTGCCATTTTTATATATTTTGACCCTAAATTTTCAACATAGCCTTCTTATGATCCTACCTCATGAGCAAGGGCAATGAACATTTTCAAATCCCACCTGAAAGGTTTTGCATAATTCCACCACCATTGATCAAGAAGTGGGGTCCCAAAAAAAAGCCATTTTGAAAATGTGGGGTCAAAATATGTAAAAATGACAAAGTTATGCATCAAAGTTCAAAACCCCATTGAAATACATTAAACTGCACTTACCTTCGTTTCTCATATAGCAGTTGCCAGTTCTAGCAGCAAGATATGTCTTTGATGGTAGAGTGGATCTTTGCACTGGAACATGTTCAGGTGAGTGTGGGTGTGTGGAGAGTTTAGTTGGAGTGTGGGGTGGTGGGTGCTGAGTGGGAGACCAGGGTGTGGGTCAGATTGATGAGGGACCCTTTTCTTTTTTACAGGTAAAAAAATTAAGCATGTTTTTCTTTTTTTTTTCAGGGGATGGTGAGTAACATTCTGAGTTCTACATTGGTGATTGGGCACCCCAGTGTCGGGCTACTATTCAGTGGCACCAGGGGTAGGCTTCCTGGTGCTGCCATAATACATACTGGGAACTGGGGGGGGCAGATGACCTGGGGAAAGGGGGATAAACAAAAGCAGTACCGGGGTGAGCACCCCAGTCTGCTAAATAAAGATATAAATTAGCTAACTAGACAGACAGACAGATAGATAAAAAGAAACTGACAGACAGAGACAGGGAGCATAGGGTATTTGTGAGTCAATGCTTTCACTGCAGCCCACAGGAAGACTCCAGCTGTGATTGCAGAGCTCAGGAAAGTCCTGCTGTTCTCAAACAGCCCTCTTCTCTTCTCTTCTCTCTGGTCGTTAACTCCCTGATTGACATTTGCACCACCTCAGAACTCATTCTCTATGCTGATGATGCAGCCCTTTTCTGTCAGGACAAAAAACCCAATGCTTTCATTAACAAACTCCAATTTGACTTCAGCAGACTTCACACCTGGTTCACATCCAAATGTCTTGTACTCAACTCCAAAAAAATCTAGGTTTATGGTTTTCCCAGCACCTGTAAACCCCTTGGGTTTGACCTCTCCCTGTATGACAACCTTGGTAACGCCATTGAAAGAGTCAGTAAATTCAAATATCTTGGCTTACTCCTGGATAGCCACCTCAATTTCGATGCTCACTCTAGCCTCACAATCAAAAAAGATCACCAATGCCTCAGTATCCTCCACAGAACTAAGCATTACCTTAACAGGAAATCCAAATCCCTCTTAGTCTCCAGCTTCCTCTTTCCTGTCTTTGACTATTGTTTACTTGTCTCCCTCCCTCACCTCTCCATCAAAAATTTCTCCAGACTTCAAAGCTTCTATCACAATGCTATCTACTTTGTCTCTAGTCTCCCTAAACTCACACACCACTGTGACCTTGATAAGCTCACCAGCCAGCCTTCCATTGAGGCCCACCTCAACTGCAAGATGGCCATCTTCTTCTTTAAACTCTCCTGTGGACTGCTCACTGATTGCCTCACTTCTGTCTTCCAGAGAGCTGCCATCACCAGGACCGCTAGACTGTCCTCTACTCTCTCTTTCACTGTTCCTTTCTGCTGGATCACTCAAGGCCAGAAAGCACTCTCTTTTATGGGTCCCAAGCACTTCGACTCTCTCTCTCCCTCCTGAACTAAAACTCTGTCCCTCCACAAATGTCTTCAAACACAGTATCAAGAGACATTTCTTTCCCACCTGCACCTGCTCACAGCCCAACTCTGTCTCCCCTTCTGCACTTTTTCCCCTCATTCTCTAGTTATCCACCATAAGCACTTACCCTCTCTTTCCAGCACTTGTAGTATTGTTAATCTACCTAGGCTATTTTTTAGATTGCACTTACATTTATTGTTTCCCACTGTTATACTATATTATTGTTAAACCCTCACTGAATGCTTAACGTCACCTTGTACTTGTTAATTCACCAAGGCTAGTTCACGGTTTGCCCTTTAGTCTATATTATCCTAAATTTATGTACCATTTTATTAACCCTCATTTGTTAGTTAAATGTTTAAGCCTATGTCATGTCTCATGATTGTTGTATGTAACTGGATGATTGTGTAAACAGGCAGTAATGCTCACATGCCTTTCCAGTATAACCAATAAAAATGAAATGAATGAACAGGTAAATGGCTTCTCTCACTAAGCTGGACACCCTGAATTGTGGGGTGCCCAGAAAAGGTATTTCTGGCCATTATTTAAAAATCAGAATCTAGCTGAATAGAACCTGTTTAACTAGGTTTAGGTGTATATTTTTTTAAATTACACCATTGTATGTATCTTCTGTGTGTTTTTATTTTGAGGGGATAAAAAACAGATGGCAGGTCTCTCAGTTCAAGAAATGTTTTGGTGTAGTGAGAAGCAAGTGGTGAGAAACCAAAAATGTTCTTGCGACACAACATTTTTGATGTCATAGCAGAATGTTATCCCAAAAAACCCTACTGAGCATGAAAAATTCCAAACAATGGAACCATTTAGTATTTTTTCACAAAACCTGCCAAAGGCACTACCTTGGTACAGCACGCTTCTATCCTGAAAGTTTTGTAAAAAAAAAATTCCATTCTGTGTATGCTGTACGCGAAAGCAAACCCAAATCCCATATAAAGTATAGTAAAAAATTAGATGTTTACAGGAAAATGACATGTGGATCTCAGAAACCACACCAGGTGCCATAACTACACTTTCCACATATTTAGACCTTGATTGCTAGACAAAGTATGCAAAATGTCAGCTAATTTTGTCTAACACTGCCAGTACTATTAAGGTGAAAAGTTAGGGGTTTAACATAGAACATCCTACTCAACTCTAACTATAGGGGCCCTACTGTATCCCTGTTATAAATAGTGTATATCTAATGGGTGGCTATCGGAGATTGCTTTTATACTCAGGAGTGGTCAGTGACCTCTTCACCCACATGAATGGCAAAGTGAGAGTTACAGAGGTCACTGACCACAAAAGAAAATAAAAAGGATATCTGAGAGCCACATGTCAGATATCCTGTTTATGCAATCTACTTTCCAATTGTGGAAACTGCGGCTGCCACATGATTCAGCAGAACAGGAAGTGCTATACTCAGAATGGGTACAGAGCGACATACCCCACTAGCAAGATAAACAAGATGACTTACGCTACTAGCAAGATAGGGTGTTATGTCTTTGATAGCGTAGTGAAAAAATGCTAAATGGGTAGAAGAGATGAGCTAATGTAAGATACAATATAAGAAATAGAGTCTTAAGTTGTACTTGACCTCTGACCTTATAAGAGGGGGAGCCGCAAGTGAGGTTATAAGATGTCATGTAAAATTAAAGGAGATATTTCTGACACTTTGCATTAGCTCATCTTGTATATGATGTATTGAACAGGATGTTGACCAGCATCTGCCTTCATGTCCTGGCTGTACCGATAATGTACCTTTTTAAGTTTTCCCTTTCACAGGGCGACATTCCTCCCATATGGAAAACAGCTTACGTAATCCCCCTTTTTAAATCTGGAGACCCCAGCGACCTGAATAACTATAGACCAACCTCCCTACTTCCACCCTTTCCAAACTGTTGGAGAAAATTGTGAGTGTGCAGCTCAACAACTGCTTCGAAAGTGGGAACCTGCTCAGTCCTTATCAGTCGGGATTTAGGCCTCATACCAGTACTATTTCAGCCCTTGCAAAGGTCGCCAATGACTGGCAATGTGCCTTGGATTCGAAGAACTTCATTTGCACAGTATCTCTAGACTTAAGCGGGGCATTCAATATGGTTGACCACGAATTGCTCCTTGTCTCCCCGCAGAAACATTGGCTGCAACCCCCCATCGCTGAGGTGGTTCTCGAACTGTCTGTCGCCTTGACAGTAGCAGATGAAGGCTGAAACGGAATTCTCATTCCTGAAACCTCTACTGAGGGGCATACTGCAAGGTTCTATACTGGGTCCATTGCTTTCTGCAATTTACATTAACAATATTGACGCTGACATCAAATCTGCTACCATCCACCTATTTGCCGATGACATGGTACTTTATATCGGAAGACACTCTCTAGAAGCAGCTTGTAGGGATCTGCAACGGGAATTTAATCTTCTACAACTATAACTATTGCACCAGAAACTGCTCCTGAATGCCAATAACAAAGGCAATGCTTTTTTTTCTCCCTTTTCATACGTTAATAACCCCACAACTCAAGGTAATATTCCCCAAATCCACACTCTTTTTGGTGAATTGCTGGAATATGTTACTAAATTAAAATACCCGGGGGTGTGGATAGACCAAAAGCTTTCCTTTTGTGATCACATTGAGAAACTCTTAAAGAAGCTTAGGCAGAGGCTTAGCCTCTTCTATAGGATCAAACATTTTCTAACACTGGATGCCAGGAAGGGACTGGTCCAAACCACATTCCTTACCTTATTGGACTACACAGATTTCCTTTACAGCCAAGGCCCCAACCTGCCCTGGCTAAATTAGACACACGCTACTATCGGACCTTGAAGTTCATAACTGGCCTCCCGTATTCCACACATCGCTGCTTCCTTTACATCGCAGTAGGTTGGTCATCCCTTCACTACAGATGACAGAGGAATGCAGCTCTCTGGACATTTAGGACCATCAAAAAGATGTTGCTTCAGTACATCTCGGATTTTCTTCTTCTAGGTGTGATAAGTAAATATGCCTGAGTTTCTCCGTTATCTCCCTTGCAGTTCCGAAGTTCAAGTCACACTTCGGCAGGTCTGCCATATCTCGTACTTTACCCTCTCTCTGGAACAACTTGCAAAAAACCCTGACGTTGGCTTACCCAAACTATCAGCCTTCAAAGTACTTTATTCTTACTCTATCAAGGAATCCTGTAGCTGCTTCCACTGAAGTCGCCTTCCCCTAGCCTCAGCTCCATCTGCTCCAGGGCATCCCTTTACTGGTACTTCTTTCCCACCCCTCTTGAGCAATGTTAGAGCCTATGAGAGCTTACCTGACTGCTCCTTCTATCCTGATCCGGTGTTTTTTTCCTTATCGTTAGTTCTTTTTTCGTGTGCCCCTGGCTCCCACCTACACTCCTTGCTTACCCTCCTTGACACCGTCATGGTGTTTTGCCTTCCACGCCCTAACTGTTGCCACCCTCCCCCCTGCAATCACTACATGCATTTGTGGGCACTCTACGTATCTCTCCTTACTCACCCTCTTGCGTCCCCTCCCTCCTCCATGCCCACCAAGCTCCTTCAATCAATAATTGTGTTCAAGGATGCTTCAAATAGACACTGTAATTATAGTTGTGTATGTTTAACCTGTATATACTATACTGCAGTTGTTATACTTTTTAGCTGCATACACTTCATGGTCTTAGCTTATTGGCTCTTTTTAATACTCTGTTTCATGTGTACTATAAACTTCCTGTGTGTAATTACTGCTCTATGTAAATACTATGTAAGTTTGAATTCATTTTGTATATATTGTTTACCCAATTATGATGTAAGTGAGTATTCCTTTGTATGCATTGTTAACCTCTCCTTTCCTGGTCCATCTCGAAAATGAGCTTGCTCAATGATGTTCACCTGGTTAAATAAAGATTTTGATTGATTCATTAATTAATATGTACTTCCACACGTATTCTCATAAACATGCTCTTTCAACTATAGCAATTTACTGGAGAATACATTTGTGTAATAACTGGCTTGAGTTTTCTTACATAGAAGGAGCAGGTTATAATTCGCCATTCTAACCCACGAGCTGTAACAGCGAACACGCTCCATCTGCTCCTTCTGTTGCCTCGTGCTGCACCTCAGTGCACATCAAGCACTCAAAACCGGCCAGTAAATCACCTCAACAAGCTCAGTCGCGGGTGTAAAAGTAATGCAAAAAAAAAAAGATTTTAAATAAAAAAGAAATCATTTTCCCTAGCCTCACCAGTCATTTTAAACTAGTTACCAACATGTCAGGCAGATCCCTAACTCTCTTACTCTCTCTCGCTCCTATTTTTATAGAAACAGACCAGACACCTGATGTCACCGCCTAATTAGCATATCTCCAAAGCAACCCGAAGTAAAAAAACAGAATGAAATCTTTTTAGAACCTTTGGAAATTGACTTTTTCTACAGTCTATTCAGCACAAAACTAGACTTTACTCTCAAGTTTCAATAACTTTTACCGCAAACTCTGAAAAAAGAACTTTCCAAGTTGACGTATGTACACATTTTTTTTTCTTCCTGGGGTGAAGAAATGCAAGCCAGCAATTATATTAAACAGTGTATGTGGGTGAGTGTACAAATGAGAATTTAATGCCCACCCTCAGTGTAGGATGCTTTAATAAACTCCAAGGGTGAAAGCATCCCACACCTCAGGTGGCCATTAAATTCTCATTATACACTGATCCCCATACATTATTGTATATATAATAACTGGTCAGCAATTTCTCTCAATGTACTGACCAGGTTGATATTTTCCATAACAACCAGCTGGTTGTTATGACATTCATGAGCCATGCCAGTCAAACTATGCTGCTGCCTCATTGGCCAACATTCTGTATGTGGGCAGGGCCAAACAGTCTCACAAACTGCTGGAGAAAAATTGCTGGTCTGTTATTATAAAAAATAAAAGATGGGAGGTTTTCATATGAGAATTTAATGCACACCCTCATTGTGGGATGCTTTGATAAACCCCTCGGGCTTTGCCCTCAGGGTTTATGTAGTATCCCACAACTCGGGTGTGCATTAAATTATCATATCAAACTCTTCCCCATCCATTATTCTCTATATAATTTTCAGATTTCTCTCTCCATGGTTTATAACATATTTTGGTACCATGGTCTATTCAAAAAGCCTGTACAAAAAGCATCAGTCTATACCCTAGTGATCTCATAAAGCCTTTATTTATGACATCATAATGCTCACCATGACAACAGAATGCGATGTCACAAACACCAGCTTTGAGGTTTGCTGGAAACAACCAGATGCTTTTAGAAAGAGTCAATGAAATATGTACAGTATTAACTGAAATAGATGCAAATGCTCTTTTTGGGGGGGTAACCCTTGCCACAGTACTTTTGTGCTGAGTTTCTTTGTCTTTTTAGCTTGCTCTATTATTTTGGGCCTGTCGTGACCGAAACCCATAAGACCATATAAGGGCTGGTTTGTTTTCAACTGGGATGAGCTAGAGACAAAGTACACTTATGAGTCCTGAGTAGGATAAAACATGTATCTGTGTCTTCTGTTCTCATCCTTTCCAGGTTGTGTGAGAGGCCATTTGGCACCCCTTATTCCTGCTTATAGCAGAAAAAGCCTAAATGTTCATAATTTGCATACGCATTCCATAATGCTTTGCTTTATGGGGTAGGTGTGATTTTATAGGATCTGAAATACTGTATCTGACAGACCAAGAACAAAACATAGCACAAGAAAACTAGAAAACCCTAAAGTTAAACATAATTGTTGACTTATGTAGAAAAAGAAAAAAAAGCATGTTGCAGGTTATACTTTTTTATTAAACAAAAGTATTTCTGAGAGTAGCTTTCAAGAAAATAAATATTTTTGTTAGTCCAATAAAAAGTATCACCTGCAACATATATATGTAACCCCTAGGTGGTGCTATCCCAAGGGCTACTACCCCTGCCTGTTTGACTATGGACAGATTGAGGGGCCTAGGTCCTATGGCGGGTGCCTCCACCCAGAGGTCAGGGTTTGTAGTGGTTAGACTAACTTGGTCACAGCCCTCTGGGACACTGAGACACCCTTTTATCCCCTCTAGTGGCTCACACAGTACACCGGAGTTAAAGCCCCAATACCCCACGTTTACACACTGTTCACTCATATAGATACCACTTACCCTCGAGACTGATTCAGCAACACGTCTCTGAGGACCCCCTGTAAAGTAAGGTTAATCAACATACACAGCAAAACACAATACTATTTCCATAAGTATCACCACCACAGATAGTATAACAATAACAAATCTGATTTATTTAGGGGACAGTAACACAGGAGGGGGAAATCGGGTTAATTAGTGGCATTAAATCACAGTACTGTGCACACATACAGGGTCTGAAAAGTCACACTCTGAGTACCCAGGTTGGGGGTTGGGCTAGCCAAGTCCATTGCCCGGGGATGGCCGGCAGGTGCTGATGGATAGGGCCCTGTAGAAGAAAATATATGCACAACACCCAATTGTAATCTGGAGCCAGAGGCTCAGTCCATGAAACAGTGAAGCAACAAGAATTAGCTGACACACTTGTGATTGAAAAACAAGCTACAGGGGAATACCCTGATTTGTACTCAACACCCAAGCTGAGGATGGGATGGAGAATGTCCCTCTGGATTGCCAGAAGAGCAGGGCATGAGGACAAGGTCCTTGTGACTGGACTCCACTGCAGTTGATAACAAACGGATGTAGTCCGAATTAAGCTGGGGCTTACTTCCAGCTTCAGCACACAATTCACTGTACAGGGGAGTTGAAATAACGATTCCCCACAAGCACTACGCACATTTATATGTAAAAGGAAAGTACTATACCAGGCAGGCTGCTCCTCGATCCCGATCGCAATTACTGCAAAATACCTGGGAGCACACGCAGCAGCTTCAGTTCCTGACAGACCGAGCGCAATCCAGCAATTTCTCCAGTCTGCTACAGGATGAGCCTGGTTTCCACACTTCTAGTGCTTCTTTCTCTTCATAACTCAGATTCAGTCCAAACTGGCACTCATAAAGGCTGCAGACGGAAACTCAGGGCCTCACATGCGCTTCCCATGTGAAACTATACACCGTAAAAGCACACAGCTCCTTCTCTCTTCACTTCCACAACTGATCTGATCTTTCCAGTCATAGAGCAGGGCATTTCCTTTAGCTCCACACTATTCAGTTGACTGATTCAGCTGTCACTCACAATAAGACTCCCTCTGTTGGTAGGAAAAGGTGCCAAGGTCAAAACTACTTTTCCCAGAGTCACTGCCCATACAATCCCCTTGTGGCTGGCTCAAATTAAGAGTCCAAGTTCTGATTCATCCACAGGCTCCATTTTAGGGCTCCCGTAACCCAATTGGCCCAGCACAGCAGTTTAGGTCCAAAATGGAGAGGTAACACACACACAGAGTCCCAGCTGCAGTAAAAGCAGGTTAGTCAAACTACAGTTTTGCTAATGCTTTAAATGATTGCAGGCAAAGAGTTACAGCTTTCAGATGGGCTCCCTTTGCACCTTGAGCGACCGCAAAATGGAGCGATTACACTGCAGCTCGGGCAGGATTCGAGCATTAAATACACAGTCCCCCCAAGCAAACTAATTAAGTCTGCAAGCAGACAGCTCTTAAAGAGACAGTACGTGGAGGCTCAAATAGCACTCACTTGCAACCAAAGTTAAGCAGCTCAGCCGCCGAACATCACCCAGGCTTGAAGCATTCAGGCAAGCTCCTGGAAGACTTTTGGGAACTCCCATTTGCAGGGGGGGTTACACTATATATATATATATATATATATATATATATATACACACATATATCGTATATATATATATATATATATATGTGTGTGTGTATTATATATATAAACAAAACTTCATTTAAAACAAAGTTAGGGTTCTAGACATAGGTCTTCAACCAAAGTGATACAGGTCAGGAAACTCAGGGCCTCGCACTATACACCGTAAAAGCACACAGCTCCTTCTCTCTTCACTTCCACAACTGATCTGATCTTTCCAGTCATAGAGCAGGGCATTTCCTTTAGCTCCACACTATTCTGTTGACTGATTCAGCTGTCACTCACAATAAGACTCCCTCTGTTGGTGCAGCAATTACCAAAAATATTATGAGTGTGCATTGCGCAGTTTCTACGCATATTCGTAACTTTGTCAATTTTTCATATTTTCACTCCAGATTTTCAACATTAGGATTTTTTCACACCACCTCTGCCCAAAATTTGTTTACACAGCAGTGATGCGAAATGGCGTAGTTTGCTGCTCAAAATCACCTTTTGGGACTGAGTAACAAAATGAAAGTGTCAGTGTTCGTGAGGTGGAGTCCCAAAAAGGCCATATTGAAAATCTGCAGCAAAAAAGTAGTTGCCAGAGCGGTCTGCATTGAAATCACCCGCCAACCAGAAGTAAAGCAACGCTGAGAACGTGCATCTCTCCGAGAGCGCAGTCACGAAGTGCCACTTTTACCATACACATTGTAAAAAAAAGTTTACTCTAGTGGATCCTCTTATTTGCAATCTGTATGGCTATCTTTCATGAAAAACTGAGCACTGAGAGTGCTGCTTCATACGTTTTAAAATCAACCTGAAATCCCGCACATGCGCAATACCAGCCCCACTTTTGCATATGCATGGGATCTTAGCTCAACAACTATCATGCGCATAGTGCAGGATTTGGTCGATTTTCGGCGTGACTTTAACTCTGAATAGTTTTCATGACAGCCTGGTTAAATAAGGATCACTCAGCTCTTTTTTACAATGTGTGGTAAAATGACTTTGCTATGAGCTGTGCTCTCGTGACAGATCACGTTCTCCTTTGCTACTTCCGGTTGCTCAGGTGATTCAATATGTTTCCTCTGTCTTCACCTATAAAATAAACCAAGTAAAAAAAATCATTTTTTTAGATGCACAGTAATACTCTAAAAGCAAAACAAAATGGTTATATTAAATGCCACGCTGAAAATAGGTTAAAATCTGTGTTTCGACCATGGGTCTTCTTCAGGAAATATCAAAGAAAAAAAAAACAAGTTGGTTTTTTCGATATTTCCTGAAAAAAATATAAATAGATACTCAACTCTATTTTCAACGTGCGACATATACTCTTTCATTTTGCTAGACTCTGACAAGACTGACGCAGCGCCTTGTCTTTGTTTTTTTACAGTAATACTCTAGACTCATTGTGGGACAAAAGTGTGTCAAGAGGCAAACTGCTGAGACCTGCTAGAAAACTTTGAGGGAAAGCTGACAGTGTCCCTTTAAACAAAGTTTTTGTTAATTTCCTTAATTTTTGAAATAATGTAATAGCTTCCCAGTTTTGTGGGAGCTGTTTTGGTATTTTTGCTACAGATTTTCAATATGGCCTTTTTGGGACTCCACCTCACGAACACTGACACTTTCATTTTGTTACTCAGTCCCAAAAGGTGATTTTGAGCAGCAAACTACGCCATTTCGCATCACTGCTGTGTAAACAAATTTTGGGCAGAGGTGGTGTGAAAAAATCTCAGTGTTGAAAATCTGGAGTGAAAATATTAAAAAGTGTCAAAGTTACAAATATGCGTAGAAACTGTGCAATGCACACTCATAACACATTCATTTTTAGGAATTTTTGCACACCTTTTCTAACATTTTTGGGACCTCCCCTCATAAACATTGGCACTGACATTTCGTTAATCGGTCCAGAAAGGAGATTCCACATAGTGACCGCGAAATCACCTTTCAGGACCGAATAACAAAATGGCAGTGACAGTGTTCATGAGGTGGGGTCCCAAGAACCCTGTGTTGAAAATTTGGTGTAAAACTTCTAAAAATGGCTGAGATATCAACATAAGTTGGAAACCCTATTGAAAGCCATAACACAAGACTATCTTGATCTTCCTGGACTAAGTCTCCATCACTCATTCACACTAGTGGGTTAGCGCCGGAGGGGCTAGGACCAAGTGGGAGCCTAAAATTTTCAGAAGGGTCGGCCCCAAGACAGGACCACACATGCGCAGCACCACAAGACTAGCTTGCGCCTGTGTAGGCTATCTCAGTGTCGACCCTCCAACTGCTTCAGTTCCTTTTTTTCTGCCATCGAGTGCGCTTGGATGGCGACGTTGCCAGAGTCAAAGTTTTTGTCTATACAACAGCAGCTTTTAGCATTTAATTTAATATTTTAGTAGTAATTTCTTATTTTTATGAACAAGAACAGAAGATTATGAAGAAGAAGAAAAAGGAATTCTTTCCTGCCATCAATGGAGTCATCCTTAGATGGTAGTGGTGACAGTAGGAGGACTTTGTTTGAAAGTTTTTATGGCAGAGGGGCTGTGTCCGGTCCGCCGCCCTTAATAAATGGGGGGATCAGATACGGACGGTCCCTGTTCAGTGGGAGGACAGTCCAGAAGCACAAATCTAGCGGTTCCGGGGATCCAGCTCTACTTAACTTTGAGCTCTTCTTCCTCGTTGGGGGGGAGAAGAATTGGTGCCGCTCGAGGTTGCCCTTTGGTACTTCTGCATGAGGATTGTTCGTCGGGAGGGGCGATAGGCCTGAACCAACTTGGTGGGTTCCCCTTGGCCCTGCTCCTAATGGCTGCATTCTCAACTCCGAACCCATCTCAGTCCTCGTTGGAGCTCCAGTGAGCAGTTTCACCTCTGGGCCGCTCCTGTGGAGTAGGGGGTTTGACTTCTCCAGTTTTCCTGGCTGTGTCCTGATTTCGAGGTCTCTGGGCCTCGGAGCTGTTGGACTGGAGCCGGTCAATTGGATCAGGATGAGCACGGTGCCCTCTTGGTGCCTTCACCATCGTGTCAACCCCTCGTGCCTACCCCCTCTCCCTTTTCCATGCAGAGGCCGTCATGGGCACCACCTTTTCCCTTCTCCCCTTCTTCTCAGGATTTCCATTGCCATTTTCCTTCGACACCACAGCTCGGCACCGTGGCTTGGTGCCTTGGTCGGTGCCATCATTGGTGTTGTGGGCCAGTGCCATCACTCTGTGTGGTGCCATGGTGCTCTTGTTGCTGCCGTTGGTTTTCGGTGCTGCTTGTGGTGCTGTGGGTGTCTAGGCAGTGCCGAGCACCCACAGGTGCTGGGGGTGCTGCAGGTGGTGCCAGAGCACCCATGGGTGGTGCTGCAAGTGCCCATGGGTGTCAGGGGTGCCCTAGGGTGCCACTGCTGCATGGGTGCTGGGGTGCATGTGGGTATCACCCCAGGTAACCTTGGGTATCACCCAGGTTGGCATAGGCACTGCTTGGTGCCCTCCTGTGCCATGAGTGATGCTGGTGCCATGGGGGTGCTACTGGGTGCTGTCTGGCAGAATTGGTGACACATTTTTCCTTTTCGGACTTCTTCTCCACAGAACTTGTGGCAGGATGTTTTCCACAGAATGAAGTCCTGTTCTGTGGATTATTTTTTCCACACATCTTAGTGAGTGGCGATCTACGTGGGATCTTGTGTCATACAGCTGTTTTCTGCTGATGGAACTCTGCTGTACTGTTCTGCTAGCGGAATCTCTCATTCCACTCAGTACTTTCTTGGCTCCCTACATGGTACTAAGCTCCTCAACATCCTTCCTGGTGGCGGAGTCTCTAGTGGCTCTGACCTAGACCTCTCTTAGAGGTTCTTCTGGGGTAGAAGTGCATCTAGATGGATCTTTCCCTGTCCTTCTGGTCAGTAATATGGCAGATGACTCATTTTATATACTGAAAGGCACTTCCTCTCTGTCATCAGAGTCTGTGATAGAAGATCTTTTCAGTAGTTCCTCAGTCAGATGGTCCACTATAATATTTCAGACTGCGTCCGTGGACCATACACTTCTGTGTCTAGACTTTTTCAGTTGTCAAAACAATTACACTCTGTGGAACATTCTAATTTAATGGTCGGGAGCTGCTCAGGCTGTTCTGCTCCTTTGATAGGGATATATAGCCCCCTTGTGATAGTGCCCCTTCGGTGGCTTCTTCGGCACAGGTGGTTAACATTTCTCCAGCTGTGATTATTAGTTCGGTCATGATTTCAGTATGGATGCTCAGGCTCTTTCTGTACTCAGATGGAGAACATCTTCATCATTTTGTATCAGACAATCCTTGCAAAATAGCAGCCTGAAAGCCTTGTTACGCTTGGGAATAAAAAAAAAAAAATTTATCACAGCACAGGGCCTAGCCAAAATTACCCATTACCACCCTTTTGGATCTGGTCAGGTTCCGCCTCAGCCCCTGAGGCACTTGTCTCCAGAGTACGGTAAAGAGTACCTGACTTCTTCTTCCCCTGGGGGAGTTTGATCCAGAGGCAGTATGGGTCATCTCTTTCTCCAAGAGAGATTTCTCTCATTCAGAGACATTTCCTAGACCTAGGCGACTGACCAGTTTGTTAAGTCCCCAATCTTTTTATCAGGCTTTCTTCTCTTGAGCAGAGCCTTGCAGCAACAGAAACGACTCTCCAGTGAGTTGGAACTCAGGTTTCTACTTCCTTGCTTGCTTTAACTTAACAGGCGATATACTCCGTCTTAACCGAAGGTCAAGTAGGTCGTTTTCCTGAGGTAACTTCTCAAATATTCACACTTTCGGTTCCTGCACCCTGGTTCCGTGCCAGTCGCTCACGAAGCTATCCTCTCCAAGTGCATGATGGAGTTGTGATGTTTGTTTTTCAGCAAACAAACTACACTCCTTTCCTACTCCCTTCAGGGAGGCCAGCGTGAGTAGTGCCTCACCGCTTTGAGTCACTGTCGCTTTCAACGTATGGGTCAGCCCTAACTTGGTCCTGCTGCATCCCCCCTCGACACACATTTGCCTCTATTTGCCTTAGAAATCCTACCCCTGTTTTTTTCTGTCAGAATGTTTTTCCGCAGTGGAGACATCCTCCTGTACATTTTTCCTCTCTTCCCTGAGTTCAGAGACTGCTGCTACAGTTCTACAGACAGGGGCAGGATAATTTCTTTTGGAATATAAAGTGGGTAGGATCTGGTTCTACTAGACCACCACAAGAGGCTTCTAAGTCATGCTTTGGGCTTCCATCAGGAGGGTTTCAGTGACTGAGTGAAAAACCTCCTCCTTGATAAGCTAACCCCACCTGCACCTTCTTGCTCACCAAGTAAGGGGTTCAAGTGCATCTGGACCTATTGCTTGTTTTCATCTGCGCTTTTCAGTCTTCCCTCAACCAGTAGACTTTACCTCTGGCTTTTTCAGCTCCTGATGTCCTTTACATCAGATTAGTACATGTCTTTGACACTATTAATTTTGGTCCTATACCAAACTGTGAAGCCGAGTTCTCACCATTCTCCTAGAGTGGTTGTGGCTTCCTGGCAGAGTTAATTTTTGTGTCCATTACAGTTATCTGTAAAGTGGTGTTACAACTCAAGAACTTATCTTGTGAGCAGTATATTCTAGATGATCTTTACAAGAAACATAGAAACATAGAAGTTGATGGCAGATAAGGACCGCAAGGCCCATCCAGTCTGCCCATTTCTTTTTCTACCTTATGAATGTGCCATCGGCCTTTGCTCTGTCAGTGGTCTATCTATTCATAGTCATTTGTCTTGCTCCCTTATGCCTATCCCATACCTGTTTGAAGCCCTGCACTGTATTCATAGCCACCACTTCTTGTGGTAAGCCATTCCATGCATCCACTACCCTTTCTGTGAAAAAGAATTTCCTCCCATTCCCCCTTAATCGGCCCCCCTCTAATCTCATGCTGTGTCCTCTTGTCCTGCTGTTTTTCTTATATTTAAACATGTTAGACTCTTCAAGACAGCTCTTTTATTAGCAGGACAGTCCTTGGCCATCCTTTCTGACATGAACCCTATCTCCTCCACCCTACTCAGGGTTGTTGGTTTTAGCTCGGTACTCTCCCACTAGTGTAAAGAGTGATGGAGACTTAGTCCAGGAAGATATGGAAATTAGGTGCTTACTGTAATTATTGATCTTCTTGGACAGTCTCCATCACTCATTCACCCACCCACCCACCATCCCCTGGGTTCACTCTTTCTCTTTCCTGGTCTTCATGATCCTGTGGCTCAGGCTGAGAAGACATTATTCTTTAATCCTTCTTGCAAGGGCCATCTGGGCCCTCTCAGGCCCAGAAACTCAGGATGAGTTATTTTCATTAGTTATGCTGCACCTCCTCGGTCAAAAAGGTACTGAGGCTGTTGGAGGGTTGATGCCAAGATAGCCTACACAGGCGTGAGCTAGTCTCACGGTGCCACGCATACGTGGTCCTGTCTCGGCGCCAATCCTTCTGAAAATTTTAGGGGCTCATGCTTGATCCTAGTGCCTCCAGAACTATCCCACTAGTGTGAATGAGTGATGGAGACTGTCCAAGAAGATCAATAATTACTGTAAGTATGTAATTGCCATATTCTTCATTTTCTGGTTGGGCTTTGAAGAGTGCAGACGTGTCCCAGTCCAGAGAATATGACAGCTGCTGACCTCCACAGGTAAGTATAGGGTGAGAGGGGATGTGTGGGGAGATGAGTGCTCAGTGGGAGGGTCGGGATAGGGGAGTGGCACAGGGGAGACAATGAGGGACCATTTTTTTTCTAAAATTGAAAAAAAAGACAGAGATAGTTTTCTTTTTTTTACAGCAGGGATAACTATTTTTGGACACTGGGAGTGGGCTCCCCAGTGTCCCATAGTTCTGGGTGGGGGATTCATAATGTCAACACAGGGATTGGGCCCCCAATGTCAACAGACACTATTAATATTAGAATGGGTGGGGGGGTCATTCGACACTGAGTGTGGGCTTCCCAGTGTCAGAAACAACACTGAAAAAAGTAAAGGTATTTGGCACACTGGGGGTGGTCTCCCCAGTGTGCCACAGTAATAGAGGGAGAAATAAATCTCAACATAGGGACTGGGCACTCTGATGTCATCAAGGAATAATAAGAATGGGCTGTGGGGTTGTGGGATGGGGGTATACGACAATAGGGCTGGGCATCCCAGTATCGGAAACAACAGAAAGTTATCAGAAAATTAATGCTTTCGGTGCACTGGGGTAGTAGTGGAGAGTTAAAGAAATGCCAACACAGGGATTGGACACCCGATGTTGGGAAACAGTAATTACAAAGGGATACACCTGGAAAAATGACAGTTTGATGCATGATTCTGCATTGCAACATGGCAGTTCAATGCAGGAATCTTCATTTATTTAGTTGTTTGTTTGTTTATTTAAGAGTTTTACCAAGAAGGCATGCTGAGCAGGCTACTGCTTGATTCCAGATGTATCCTGGGGGTAGGGGGGTATGGGAAAATACATATAGCGTACAGTGTACATTAACAGCTGGCAAGACAATTCAAGAAGCAATATTACATTCAAGAGACAATATAAGAGAAAAATAACCATCATCATTCTGGATCTAACATGGCAGTTCATTGCAGGACTCTGCATCAGACTAGAATTCTATGCCGATGCAGGATTCTGCATCGAACTAGAATCCTATGCCTCCAGGGAAATCTACCATATATACTCGCGTAAAAGCCGACCACGTATAAGCCAACCCCCCCAAAATGCTGCATTGATTTCACCAAAAATGCAGCAACCTGCATATAAGCCGATGTCCAGTTTTACAACTGAATATCTACATCAAGTTCAGGCAAGGGAGTGTTGTTTCAGTAAGCGTGGTGTCTCAGCTCATTTTGTTTTGTTTACCACCAGTCACTCAACAACCCCCCACAAACCATGTTCCCTTTTCACCAACCCCGTCCCACTCGGCCCCATGTCCCCTGTCTGCTGTGTTTCTCTTCATCCAGCTGGCTTGTTGGTGATGTCAAATGCCAAAGCCCCTCACAGTTTGTAATGCTGGCAGGCACCTGCAATACCCCAGCTTCTGCCCCACTCTGTTACTTACTCGTGCTGAGCAATTTGTTACCCTCTATGCCTAATCCCCTTTCGATTCCCGTCTCTCTCTCTTTTTGATCAGCTCTGTCATTGGGGCACTCTGCACTGTCATTCACTGCCACATTCCTCCTGGCATCCATTCCACCTGGCATTCGTTCCCTTTCCCATTTCTTTTTTTTTAAAAGACTCCTCTCCTTAGCTGGCTATGCCGACCCATGCACCTGACTCTTAATATTACTGTACTGTAATGACTGACCCGCGTATAAACCGAGGCCCCCTAAATTGAAATGCTGACTTGGTACAAAAATCTCGGCTTATACATGAGTGTATATACAGTATTTTTTCCCATAGGAAATAATGGGGAAAAACATTTCATAACTTTGGAACGGATTAATATTTTTTCACCAAACCTTCGAAGGGCACATCTGTGAGGACACTGTTTTCTACCCTGACAAAATTTCAGCCCTGTAGCTATAGCCATTTCTGAGATACAGGTTGATAAAAAACTGCAACAAAAACTTAAAAATCTCTTATTTTTCAACACTCTAAATCTCAGAAACCACACAAGGGATTCAAACCAAATTTGAAATATCAATAGACCTGTCCCTTCTGAAGATGTGTGCAACATTTCAAGCAGAGCTGTTGAACCTGCACAAAGTTATTACCCTGAAAAAACTGGTCTTTAACATTAAATGCTTGCATTAACCTTAACTATAGCTGCACTACTGTGCAGCTATTATAGAGATGTATATATATATTTTTTTTCCTGCATTGTCAACTGGACTAAGATGGCTATCATATTTCTTTTTTGGTGCTGTGAGAAGCAAGTGGTGAGAAACCAAAAATGTTCTTGCGACACAACATTTTTTGTGTCATAGCAAAGTGTTATCTGAAAAACCCTACTGAGCATGAAAAACTCTAAACACTGGAACCGTTTTGTATTTTTTCACAAAACTTGCCAAAAGCACTACCTTGGTACAGCACGCTTCAACCCTGAAAGGTTTCTAAAAAAAATTCCATTCTCTGTAGGCTGTACATGATAGCAAACCCAACTCCCATATAAAGTATAGTAAATAATTAGACGTTGACAGGAAAATGACATATGTGGATCTCAGAAACCACACCAGGTACCATAGCGACACTTTCCACATATTTAGACTTTGCCTACTAGACAAAGAATGCAAAATGTCAACTAATTTTGTCAAACACTGCCAGTGCTATTAAGGTGAAAAGTTAGGGGTTTAACATAAAACACCCTACTCAACTCTCACTATAGGGGTACTACTGCATCCCTATTATAAGTAGTGTATATCTAATGGGTGGCTATCAGACATTGCTTTTATCCTCAGGACTGATCAGTGACCTCTTCACCCACATGAATGACAAACTGAGGCTTCGAGAGGTCACTGACCACAAAAGAAGATAAAAAGGATATCTGAGAGCCACATGTCAGACATCCTGTTTATGCAATCTACTTTCCAACTGTGGAAACTGCAGCTGCCACATGGTTCAGCAGAGCACGAGGTGCTATACTCAGAATGGGTACAGAGCGACATACCCCACTAGCAAGATAAACAAGATGACGTACGCTACTAGCAAGATAGGGTGTTGTGTCTTTGATAGCTTGGTGAAAAAATGCTAATTGGGTAGAAGAGATGGGCTAATGTAAGATACAATATCAGAAATATTGTCTTAAGTTGTACTTGACCTCTGACCTCACAAGAGGTGGAGCCACAAGTGAGGTTATAAGAGGTCATGTACAATGAAAGGCGATATTTCCGATACCTTGCATTAGCTCATCTTTTATATGATGTATTGAACAGGACGTTGATCAGCACCTGCACTTCCACATGTATTCTCATAAACATGCTGTTTCAGCCGTAGCAATTTACTAGAGAATACACTTTTTATAATAACTGGCTTGCATTTTTTTAAATAGAAGGAGTAGGTTATAATTCACCGTTATAACCCACGAGTTATAATAGATACATACATAGATACATAGACAGTGTCGGCAGATAAGGGCCTATGGCCCACCTAGTCTGCCCATTTGAGCTTGTAAGTTCAGTTTGTTTTCCTAGAAGTCTATTTCCCCTTACCCCTGACCTCTAGAATTCCTTTATGTTTATCCCATGCATTCTTAAATCCAGTGATTGTTTCAGCCCCCACCACTTTCTCTGGCAGGGTGTTCCACTTGTCCACAACCCGTTCTGTGATGGCGAGCATGCGCCACCTACTCCTTCTGCTGCCTCGCGATGCACCTCAGCACACATTAAGCACTCAAAACCGGCCAGTAAATCACTTCAACAAGCCCAGTTGTGGGTGCAAAAGTAATGCAAAAAAAACAATCATTTTAAATAAAAAAGAAATTGTTGTACCTAGCCTCTCCAGACATTTTAACCTACTTACCAACATGTCAGGCAGATCCCTAACTCTCTTACTCTCTCTCTCTTCTATCTCTATAGAAACAGATTGAGCACCTGACATCACCGCCTGATTAACATATCTCCGAAGCAACCTGAAGAAAGAAATAAAAACAGAATTAAAACTTTTTAAAACCTTTGAAAATTGACTTATTCTACTGACTGTTCAGCACAAAACTAGAATTTTCTCTCAAGTTTCAATAACTTTTACTGTGATCTCTGAAAAAAGAACTTTCCAAGGTGATGCATGTACACATTTTTTTTTCTTCCTGGGGTAAAAAAAATGCAAGCCAGCAATTACATAAAACAATATACGTGGGTGAGTGTATAAATGAGAATTTAATGTCCACCCTCAGTGTGGGATGCTTTAATAAACCCCCTGGGGTTTATGTAGCATCCCACACCTCAGGTGGGCATTAAATAGAGAATAATGGATGGGTTGGTGGTTATAACGAGGATTTCACACACACCCCTGAAGGGTGGGATGCCACATAAACCCCAAGAGCGAAGCTTGAGGGGTTTATTCAGGCATCCCACCCAGAGGGTGTGTGTGTAAAATCTGAGTTTAAATCCACCAACCCATCCGTTATTTTGTATAATTTTTGGTTTGGATTTTTTCACCTGTGCAAGGTGAATTTTTAGTACAGAAATACAAGTAGATGTGTTATGTCATGGGTTAAATATTTATTGTATAGCATAACAGTCATAATATTAGGTAATGTGCAGTTCATACTGTAACAGTAAACGTTTTGTTCAAGGAGGATGTAATAAGAATATAAAAAATGTAAGTTTTAACTTACAGGTGCAGTGTTGTGTTAGAATTCGTGAAGGTCCTTAAGCTTGCTCCGTGACACATAAAAAGTAACGTTTGGAAAACACTACTGCATAACTTGTAGTTTCATTTAGGTTTATATGAACAAAGGTTTTAAAACTGTAAACTTATTCAAAACTGTTTTCTAAATGTCATTTTTTATGTTGCTTGCACGCATGTGCAAGAAACATAGTGCCATCATCAGAGATTTCAGAGGTGTGTCACCTCCTCCTCCAATTCAGGCAGTGTGCTGGCAGGCGCGGCCCCTGTAAGCCAGTGCATTTTGGAGCTGTCTATGACACGCTCAAAATGCGGTGACACTCTGATTAAAGGGGAGCTACGCGTGGTGACGCGATAAGAAGCTGCTCACGCGCAGCTCCTCCTCACCCGCAGGCGTCGCGCCCCCTCACACGCACTGTATAGCTGACGGGTGCATAATCCGCCTCGGCTGAGCTGCGCCGTCTCCCCCAGTAGTTGGTGCCACGCTGGGAGCCCACCCCAGCATGGCAATCAGTCCTTGCCGACAGGGGTGCCCAATCCCCGTCAGCTGAGCGCCCCCAATGTCCTTGTGCCACATTGGGAGCCCAACCAGCGTGGCAAATGGTCCCTCAGCGTCTTTTTTTTTTTTTTCCTGTAAGACAAAAGCGATCCATGGTACATCTCCTGACCCCCACAACCGCACCCACCCTCGCACCCAGCCTCCCACCCCCCACCCATACTTGCCTCCAGACTCCAGTGCAATGATCTTCGGTGGACCGGGAACACGTCTGCGCTCTTCAAAGCCGACCGCGAACTGAGGAAATGCCGGTAAGCTGTATAATGGGCTAGATGGGGGGGGTTCAACTTTATTGCATATCTCAGCCATTTTTGGGAATTTTTGCACCAAATTTTCAACATGGGGTTTTTGGGACCCCTTCTCATGAATGATGTCACTGTCATGGCGTTATTCGGGCTCAAAGTGTGATTTAGCGCAGTGACTGTGAAATCACCCTTCGGGCCTGAATACTGCCATGACAGTGATATCATTCATGAGAAGGGGGACCAAAACCCCCATGTTGAAAATTTGGTGCCAAAATTCCAAAAAATGACTGTTTTACAAGCGTGCCTTGTGCAGTTCCTACGCAGGCTCGTAAGTTCACAAAATTTCAATATTTTCACTCCAGATTTTCAACATTGCCATTTTGCCACACCTTCTTATGAGTAGTACAGCTGTCATTTTTCACATCTCACCCAAAATGTGTTTCCGCCCATGTAGCGCAGAATGGGCGGCAGTCGGTGTGCGAAATCAATGTACGGGACAAATTAAGAAAATCACAGTGACACTGTTCATGAGCAGAGGTCTTAAAATGGCTATGTTGAAAATTTGGTGAAAAAATTCCTAAAAATGACTGTTTTACGAGCGTGCGTTGTGCAGTTTCTACGCACGCTCATAGGTTTGCGAATTTTCAATATTTCCACTCCAGATTTTCAACATTGCCATTTTTCCACACCTTCTTGTGAGCAGTACAGCTGTCATTTTTCACATCTCACCCAAAATGTGTTTCCGCCCATGTAGCGCACAATGGCGCAGTCGGTGTGCAAACTCAATGTATGGGACACATTAACAAAATCACAGTGACACTGTTCATGACCAGAGGTCTTAAAATGGCTATGTTGAAAATTTGGTGAAAAAATCCTAAAAATGACTGTTTTACAAGCGTGTGTTGCGCAGTTCCTACGCACGTTCGTGAGTTCGCAAATTTTCAATATTTACACTCCAATGACTTCCAAATACCTAAACAACACATAGAAGCAAGCAACATTCGGCATTGACAAATGCTTGTTTAAATCTGTCTTCGTGACGTTGCTATGGTAATGGAAGTCTTGCTTGTAGGTCTCCTGTTATTTGTGAAGAAAATGAGAGTTTTAGTACTAGTTACGGATCATTTTGAAAATTCTAGGATGGAAAGAAAGTGTAACTTACTCTTCATCTTCACTTTCATCCAGCACCAGGGGTCTTGATTTTTTTAGGATATGGGCAATTGTAGATAAGGGAATGACTGTGGCTGTGAACGGCAAGCGTTTGTCAGGTATGTGGGGCTCGCGCTGATTCATAGACAAAGCTGGCATGTAAATGTCATTATAACCAGCTGGTTATAACACTAGAACTGCAACCAGCTTTGTCTATGGGAAAAAATCCAAACCAGTTATTATATTCTTATTATACAGTGACCCCATACATTATTGTATATATAATTTTCAGATTTCTCTCTCCATGGTTTATAACACATTTTGGTACTGTGGTCTATCCAAAAAGCCTGTACAAAAAGCATTGGTCTATACCCTAGTGATCTCATAAAGCCTTTGTTTATGACATCATAATGCTCACCATGACAACAGACTGCGATGTCACAAACACCAGCTTTGAGGTTTGCTGGAAACAACCAGATGCTTTTAGAAAGAGTCAGTGAAATATGTACAATATTAAATGCCCTTTTTTTGTGTGTGTGCGTGTGGGGGGGGGTAACCCTTGCCTCTGTGCTTTTGTTTTGAGGTTCTTTGTCTTTTTAGCTTGCTCTATTATTTTGGGCCTGTCGTGACCGAAACCCGTAAGACCATATAAGGGCTGGTTTGTTTTCAACTGGGATGAGCTAGAGACAAAGTACACTTATGAGTCCTGAGTAGGATGAAACATGTGTCTGTGTCTTCTGTTCTCATCCTTTGCAGGCTGTGTGAGAGGCCATTTGGCACCCCTTATTCCTGCTTATAGCAGAACAAGCCTAAATGTTCATGATTTGCATACACATTCCATGATGCTTTGCTTTATGGGGTAGGTGTGATTTTATAGGATCTGAAATACTGTATCTGCCAGACCAAGAACAAAAGATAGCACAAGAAAACTAGAAAACCCTAAAGTTAAACAAAATTGTTGACTTATATAGAATAAGAAAAAAAAAACATGTTGTAGGTTATACCTTTTTATTAAACAAACAAAATTATTTCTGAGACTAGCTTTAGAGAAAAGAAATATTTTTCTTAGTCCAAAAAAATATCACCTGCAACATACATATATATATATATATATATATATATATATATATATATATATATATATATATATAATATAGGATAAATGATGGGCAGGAGTGGAATATGAAAATATTTTTCATTTCCTGCACAGTGAGCTCTGGATATTTCACGAGTGCTAAAGGCACAAGTGAAATATCCAGTGCTCACGATGCAGGAGTGAGAAGATTTTCCATATTCCACGATCTGCACATCATGTGTGCTGTTTATACAATGGGAGTGGGAGCTCTTCTATTACATTGTGCCGTATCTTTGGTGTCTTCATTTCTGCTGTTTGTATGACTGAATGGGTACCAATGGTGTGTCTGTTAGATCTGTTATTGGTCGCTTGTTGTTTGATTGCTGACTGGATGGTGTTCTCTGCTGTGTGACTGGGTCATTTATTTGTGAGGGTGGGAATTTCTTTTAGGCTGGGGAATAGCACGATTGTGAGCTTCATTAGTGAGGTATAGTTTTTGTGTGTTAAGTGACTTCTTTTGGTGTTTTCTGGTCATTTCTAATTGTTTTTGTGCACTTTTAATGATGTCTGCTTCAGCTTCAGTGTGTCTTTTGAAAGAGACTGCTTTGATTTTGTTTATGGCTGTGGGTAGTCACTGACTTACGTTTTGTGTAACAGGTTTCAGTTTCCTGTCTGTGGTGTGGAATGACGACTGTTACAAAAAGAGAAAATTTAGGTAAAGAACATTGTTTACAGTGCTGACAGGCAGAGGAGAGCATTAGTAGTCTTGTATTTTGTGACAGTTGTTCTGAAGGCTTGCTCTTCGATTTGGATTTGGAGGAGACTTGTGCACACTTTCGGGACCGCTTGTGTGAGTGCTGCCGGAATGCCTGTAAAACGTACTTGGATTAAGATGCTGGGTTTTACATATGGGATAGGTTGTATTAACTGATATTTGTCATCTGTAGTATGGAACTTGTGCATTTTTTTGTAGTGCAGGCAGTGAGAAGACAGGGATATTCAGTGGCAGCAATGGATATAAAAAGAGAGAGGAGGCTGACGTTAGCAGAGTATGTATAAACAGCATTTATTTTAACTCTGCTGACGTCAGTTTCATTTATTTCAGTGTGTTAAAAATAACAGGATTTATTATCACCTTGGAGCTCCCACTTCCTATATATCTATCTATATATATATATATATATATATGTATTTATTATCTACATTGTCAACAGTACTAAGATGGCTACTATATTTCAAACATACTGTAGATGGCAGAGTGTGAGAAGGCAGATGGTGATAACTGCAGGAGAGCAGTGGCTCAACGAGGAAGCCTAAGGAGAGAACAGAGCAGAACAATACGAGCGGATGCTCCCAGGGCATGGTCAGTCCCAATAAAATGCCTGTGTGTGGTGCTAGATGATGGGGAACTGAGTGCATGGAATGGGGACAGGAGTAATACATGTAGGTAACACTGAAGGTAAGAATTATGAAAATGGTAAAGGGAAAGGTAGAGAAAGAAAACCCCAAAAGAAGTCTGGGCAGCAAGGAGAATGAGTGCCCAAAATGAATAGGATATGCCCACAAATCCCAGAGAGGACTGGAAAGAACGATGACAGAAATGATCAATGATGGTGAGCACTGGGCAGGAATGCCAGCGGGGCAGACAAGAAGTGGACAAAACTACAAAGCTGACAGAAACAGGAATGAGGGATCAAGGGAAGACAAAGGCTACAGTAGAATACTAAGGTTCGCAACAATGTTAGAGACACATCTAGACACCCAAATTAGGAAACAGTGAGCTAAGGTGATAGAAACAAACTGTAGCAAAGTGAAATGGATTCCACTAGAGGTAGACAGAGTATTGAGTAAAAGAAGAAAGTGCTACACAGTCCAGCTGGTCCTGAGGCAGGCCAGTCTAGGAGTAGTACAAATGATAGCGAATGCTGAGGGTGAAAGACAGGCAGCACAGTGAGAATGAAAGAGCCACCTCGGGAAGCTGGTGATGTTACCATGAAAAGTCATTGAGGTGTTGGGTTGCTGCCATAGGGTATGAGAAAAGCCAGAGGAAATGAGAGGCAAGAAGGAAGAAATGATGTGGCAATGAGGTTGGAGGTCACTTGAAGGAGAGGGCAGGGAGGGACAGATGGGGGAAGGAAGCCACGAGGAGAGAAACCAGGTGGGAGGGGGCATGCGCCAATACGTTCAGAGAGCAGAAGAGAGGATGGCTGGCTAGGACATGGTGGACCCACAGGACAAGGAAGGGCTGATGGAGGTGCCCCTGACCTGGAAGGGCTCAGGACTGCTGAGAGGCAACGTTTCCAGCCAGGACAGGCAAGTCGCAGAGGCTCAGGGAAGGGGGGGTGAGACTAGGTAGTGGTACCAGTGGGGGAAGGAGCATAAATCAGCTGTGAATGAGCGATGACCCAGGAGACGGAAGCAGGCTGCAGAGAACGGGAGGTCAGAGGTGCTGCAGAACTAGCAGAAAACAGCAGAAAAATGGGAGAAACAAGGAGAGGAGCTAGGGAGATTTGGCACCTCTGACTGCAATGAAAGAAACAGATCAGAAACGGGCTGATGATGCTTGCAGAATGAGTGCAAGTGTGGTGAGGCAAGGAATGAAATGAGACAAGACCGGGAAACAGGGATGGAGGGTGAGAGAAATGAACGGGCAGCCAGAGGCAGCTGCCTAAATAGGGGGGAAAGCAGGCATGAGAAGTTGAGGGAGGAATGCAGTAGAAATCCAGAGTGATGGGTTGGAGAACAGCACCTCCAGCTGCAACGAAAAATGAATCCTGGGGAGGCCCAGGATGAGTGACCTTATAAGGCCTGATGGGGAGTGACGTAATTGCTCTGCCCATTGAACCTTGGGCTTAAAGCCCTTCCATAATGTGCCAGATGGCAGCAAATAATGTCCTTACATTATCTGCCTTGATCAGCCATGGATAAACCCAACTTGTTCCTTGTCAACTAGTGTCTTGATAACTAATTGCAGTCATGCTACAAGAACCCTTCTAAGTACCTTATAGTGTATGGTGTGATCTTGTTCAGTACAGATTTTAATCACTTGTAAAAAGTCATTCTACTACAGTAGTGATGTTTGTACTACAGCAGAATGATGTTTCATTCTGCTACAGTAAGGATGTCATTCAACAATCATGCCAATCAGCTAACTGACACTTGCACTCTAGCTGGCAGCACTATAGCCAATCATGTGCTCTCCACATTAAAAAAAAAACCTAAACAGCAAACAAAGTAATCCTAGCCACAGAAAAAGAGATGACTGTGACTGGATTGTTATTGGGTGGGGTATAGTTGGGTGGTGCAGTTCAGAGGGCAGAGAGTAGTTGCAGTGTTGCCAAAAAATAAGAGGCGAGTGAGGTGGCAGGCGGATGACGTTGCAGTACAGATGGCAGAGGGCACATACTGACTGCTGAAATCACAAGCAGTGAGTAACTGTGATTTTTATTTCACCATATACTATATAAAATAGTGTATGGAAGCACAAATACTCAAGGCTGCAATTCCACCTCTTGGTTACCATGATGATAGAGGGATCTCTTGAGCTTCACTTTTAAGGTCCTCGTTATCATTATAACCACTCAGTTGAAGAATAGTCTCATTGTATATGGACTCAAACACACTGTTCTATATAGTCATTGCTTAATTTATTTATTTATTTATTGAAAAGTTTCACCAGGTAAGGTACACTGAACAACAAGTTGCTCGTCTCCCGATACGACCTGGGGGAGAGGGTGATGGGACTTACATAGTATCAAAGAGTACACACAGTTTACACAACAGCATAAAAGCATAGATTACAACTATTTTCACAATAATTGGTCTATAATAAGCACAATCTGCGTCATCTTTCCCCTTTCTTAAAGATAAGATATATGTATACATTAGACATAGTGGATGGTGGCTCTCCTTTATGATGAGATTCAGTCAGAGACCATATTTCCATTTATATTTGAATATATTTGGATATATTTTGGTTCAACAGTTTGTAGAATTCTCCCATTAAAGCATCTGGCCCTGAGGTTTTACCATTTGGTAGTCCTTTTATGGTTTTTGAGACTTCTTTTATTGAAATTGGATTCCCTATTTTAGCTCTCTAGTCTGTCATTTGTGGAAGGTTCACTTTTTAAGAATTCTGTCATGTCCTTCTCTTCAGCCTCTTGCTTGTCCTGTTACATTTCTTAGTAAAAGTGCACGAGTGTGTAATTGATAGTTTTGTGTCCTAGTTGTCATTCAACTTCTGATAGAATTCCACAGAATTATGGGATTTTAAAATTGTGCAAAGCAACATTTTAAATTCTACACAGCTATAGTGCCTACTTTTGAGACAGAAGAGACAGAGTGGAGAGATCATTGCTGGTGTGGGGAAGGTAGTCAGGGTGAGGTGACAGAACGGGTACAAGAGAGGGCCCAGTCTAGAGTTGAGAAAATGTTTTATTACACTTGAAAAATTGTGTGAAATTTCCAATTTTGCCTTTGCTCAATATTTGCAAAAATCAAGAAACATTTTATCAAAACCTTTTTTTTCAAATAGTGCCATTTTCACCAAATTTTGCATTTTTAAAAATGCAAGTTATTAAAAATATAGTTTCATAAAACAGCACTTTTATCCAAACTGCACATTTTTAAAAAACTGTGATTTTTTTTAAATGCCAAATTACAACCAAATTTGACCATTTTAAGCACACTGTTCTAGTTCATGAAATTGCATGAAAGTATGCAAAACTGGTGCAATTTTGTGAAAAGTGCATGAAACGGATGTTTGTTGGATAGGGTGGTGCAGGTTTTATTCCTGTAGGTCATTCCAATGTTTTTTTTGAGTTGGAGGGGGTTTAATATTCATTGCATCTGTGCGACAAGAGAAACTGAGATGGCTCCCTTCCTGTGCAGAGATCGAAGAATCAGAGCTAGGTTAAGATCTTTGACTTTGCTGTTATGCTTATATAAAATATATTTGAATAGTGGTTATTCGTTTCATGCACGGTTAGGTCCAAGCAAACAAAAAAAAATTCACGATTCACAAATTTTGCTATAAAGTGTGGAAATTCATGGAGCAGTATGCCTTAGGAATTCTGCATGGCACAGGTCCACAAATCATGAAGTTCACAATTTGCGTGGTGGAAACCAAAATGAAGTGTAGAAATTTGCCACCATGCAACCTTTTTTTTATGTAATGGTGAATTTCTTTGCAAACTGTGATATAACATAAAGTGGTCAATTCCAGGGTCGAAGTAAAGTGCGTGGTACGACACTTCTCACATAGAATGTATTGGCAGAAAAGAACCTGTTGGCTTATCTAATCTGCCCTATTTTCTCTGCCTATCTATACTCCCTGGACTCTAATTGGTCTCAGGTGTCCCTCCCTCCTCCCTTTCCTCTACCTATTTAGTCCATGTGCCTATCCCACGTATGCTGGAAGCTCCCCACTATCTTCGCCACCACCACCAGCTATTCTGGCTGGCTGTTCCAGGCAACATCATCCTTTCTGTGAAGAACTATGTCTTCACATCCTCTTAAACATCCCCTCCTCAAGCTTCATAACATTCCTCCATGTTATGGTGCTCCTCCTCCTGTGAAGGACTCCTTCTGTACCTTGTTCACCCCTGTGTGATATTTATAGGTCTCAATTTTGTTCCCTCTCACTCTCCTCTAGGGAGTACATGTTGCGCCTCACAGCCTCTCCTCATGTGGATTCTTGGGCAAACCCCACACCATTTTTATTGCCCTCCTCTGGACAGCTTCCATACTCCTTGTCGATGTCCTTGTTGAGCTGTGGCCTCCAGAACAGGACACAGCACTCCAGGTGGGGTCTCACAAGTGAGCAATACAGAGGCAAGACCACCTCCTTTCTTCTGCTAGAGATCCTACTTTCACACGAAGTCTGCCAAATAATTTTGATCTTTTCACAGGCCTATATAAAATAGAGTCATGACTTTTTATAGTTTGTGCTATGGTTTCAATGATGTCCATCATTTTGACCATGACAGTGCCTTAAGTTTCTTCACAATTTCCCATGACAAAAGTACAACCCTAGCTATAAGCCACTCTGCTTTGAAGAATTAAATTAAGATCAGTTCATTTGTGCATAACCATTCTGTAAGAAAAAAGAAACAGGAAAAACTTTCGCAGAATATCTGTGTTTGACATTCCAGAAGGGCTGCTTGGCTGCCAAGAGGTTATGCACATATCTCTCAACTGTCCCTGCCAATTCTGCTTCTGGTTCTTTGTTTGCAGCTTTTGCTAAACTTAGAGGCCCTGTTTATACAAGTAACCTGGTCACTTATGCAAACATAAGTGCTGGTGTGAATAGACCTCTGTAAAGCTGGTTATCTTTATGTGGTACAGAAGCTTATTGTGATATATCCTAAACATTGTAACTAAAGCCAGCCAACTTCTGCCTCGTAGTGTGTGTGTTATATAAAATAAAATGTTCTGAATCTATTAGAATCACTGGTTTACTACATATTGTTGACTGAAATGGGAGGGGCATGTTTGTGTGGAGGGCAGCACATTGTTTGGTTTCTGTTTAGCTGGGTGGGGCAATAGTGCTGTCAACTTTGGAGTACTAGTTCAAACTTCCTGGCTGGATTCCTCAAGAAATTGAAAGCAAATGACAAAGAAGGCAGTGTGAAGGTTTCCAGCCAACATTTAACAAGAATTTGTCAATGCCGAATGTTGGCTTGCTGGCATTGGCATTGATAGTGCAGGGAGTTAGAGATGCATAATAGAAATGGCAGTAAAGTATTGAAGTGACACTAACCCCACCCCCACCCTGCACAGATTGACAGAAATTGGGGTGTGCGTTTAGGTCATCAATTTGTTAAATGCTAAATGGCTCATATGTTTGCCTGCACAGTCCCATGCTCTAACACTGTGTAACTCACTGACCTATGAAACACTCTGAGACATGGAGTATATGGAAGACACCATATAAAGATCCTGACTAGATTCTACTTGATGTAAGCCAGAGCAGAATACAGTGTCCCTTTTGTATTTGACATATTTGCACAATTGGAAAGAAGTCTCACCCTCTGAAATTTTCGGGTGCAAGGATCCCACGGTAGAGGTCTGTAAAAGGCGCAAGCAGTTTCAATACATATGTGCAAGACAGGAACAGCAGCGGACTGAGAAGACAAGCAAAGATGCCACACAATGAACTCTCTAAAAAAGTTTCTGTGGTCAAAACCCACAAATACAACTGAACAAGAACTTCAAATATAGAACCAGCACCCTGCAATTTGCAAATTAACCACAGACTGAGTTCTTGCTGGTTATAACAACACTTCCTCCCCTGCTCACACGCACAGAGCCATCAAATATAACAGGTCCCTTCATTTACTGGGAGGCAACTAGTTTCACCCTTTGTACGAGACCATTGGGTTCACCATTTCTACTAGGCCTTTGCTGATTGACTTCTGACAGTTGGGAGGGAAAAGAATTCCCAAAGTGACATCTAACAGTTAGGAAGGAAAATAATTCCCAAAGTGACTTCTAACAGTTAGGAAGGAAAAGAATTTCCAAAGTGACAACAGTTAGTCAGAGTTCACCCCTCAAGGTTTTGAGCCTATAACACTCAAGTCCATATCGTGGAACTGACAGCCTACAGTACCTATATGTTGCTGTGTTTGTGTGGGGGTGGGGGGGGGTTAGATCCCTTGAGAGTTACTAGTAAATTGAAAACTAATTCTCTCAAAAGACCAGGACTGGTTCTGAATTGTTGTTGTTGTTGAAAGAGAAGCAGTGCTATACACTTTAAAAACACTGTGCTGACTTGCACACTGATGATGACAGTAGGTGATTACGATGATATGCTGAACATTATTTGGTTTTCATACAAGAGCGTAAAAACTGTTAAAAGGTAATTCAGAGACTTTGGGGCAGTTAAGCAAACAGCAGAAGTTTAGATTTCAAGCACAGCACTACAGCCACAATATTCAGAGTTGGCCACAACACAGTCAGTACTGCTGTGCGGTAAACAGCCCACAGCTGGTCCTAAGCAACAGTCAGATAGTTAGCTTTAACACTGTATTCATGATTACTCACTGACAGTCAGACAGTGACCGGCCGAGGAGGTGAGCAAAGGGCTGTGCAAGTTGCCACCATGGTCTGTGTCTGTGGACTGGTTTCGGTGGTGGGGGTGGTGGTTGGTATGGAGTGAGCAGGTTGGCGGTGGGGATTAGTCACTGTTTGTGGGGAGGGGGACCACTAGTCACCAGGGTATATATAGGTTATGCACAGTGTGGGTGATTAAAGATATTCATGCATGGCTGCTCAAGGGGGGGACCACTAGATGCTAAGGAGACTGGAGAAACTGTACAACAGGGGTGACTGGGTTGCTGGGGGAACCTGTAGACACCAGGGATATTATAAATAATTACAGCATGGGCTTGGGGGGGATGCAGCCACTGCACACTGTTAAGGGCAGGGTTTTCACAGCATTAAATCTAGCTGAAATTAGGTGTTTTTTTTTTATTTCTTTATTAACTGAAATATTTCACCAGAAAGGGATGCTGAGCAACAAGTTGCTCGTCTCCTGGTGCGATGGGGGAGTAGGGGAACATGAGGATAGTATACAAAGATTTGGTACACAATATATACAATTTGATTACATTCAATAAAGTGAACAGACTATAAGCACACTGCCAAAATGGTTTAATATATCATTGCACCCCTTACACATGTAAGAGTCCTCATTTCTCATTTGCAGAGGTGCAATGGTATTGTCTGCACTGTCATGCTTCCAGGACAGTGCAGCACACCCAACGCCTCTGAATATGGCACCTCCCAAATGCTGGTGCTATACACGGTTAATGTGGTGCTAACTTGATAAGTGCCATGCTAATCATTTGAATATGTTGGCCTCGCATACACACACACACACACACACACACACACACACACACACACACAGAAATTGCTCCACAAAGATTTCATGATTTTGTTATAATGTTAGCTCTTTTGCTGCACATGCAAACCATTAAAAATGTAAACTAACGTTATTGAAACAGTTTTTACAACACTACAACACCAACTATGTGATGTTTGTTGTATGTACTTTTGTTTTTAACCCCTTGCCTGTACATATTGCTATTCTACCCCTTGTCCCTATTTCACTATGTATATTGCTCCTGTATGAACCTGTTCACTATGTACCTCTCATTGTAACCGTCAGTTAATGGCTTAATGTGCTCCCTGTTCTACCTGTTTACTCTGATTTGTACACTTGTAAGCTTCCTGGGTCGCACCTGAAAAGAGGCACGTGCTGTCTAGTGTGCTTACCTGGTTAATAAAATCAAATAAATAAATAAATAAACTATTCTTATTATGCATGCTGGCCATTTGCTGTGACTTTTAAAGGTCAGTGCTACACATTTTAATGTTGATAGACTGAGAGCATCTTTCCAAGTGACCTTCAGCACTGAAGGGGGTCCAAAAAATAAATTCCTCTCTGATGGACACAGCACAGTCCCTTTTGGTACCATGTAGGAGTACCAGATTTTGGGATGCCAAAAAGAGGCCACTTAGTACCTCCCCGTGAGCCCTTGTTCCAGTCCCCAAGTAAATGGGTTTAAAGTCTCCACCGCCTTCACAGATCATTTACAAGGGGGTCCTGGGTAGGAGAGTGTAAAAAAATACATAATAAAATAATAATAATAATTAAAAACAGGATGATGAAGTCACATGAAGAATATTTGGCAGCTGGAGAAGGGGACACATTCTCTAAAAGAGGACATCTGGTAACCCTAGCATGGATGACATTGCATTTTGCAGCCTGATGTAAAAAGTCAGCAACATAGAGAAGAAACTTGCTGAACAGGACAGTTGTCTATTTTTCCTTCAACAATACAAGAATAATTAACATGAGTGTTCTGTATAAAATGTCCCTGTAGCTGTGTTGTCACAATGCCTGACATAGGTGTCTATGTGGCTTCAGACGCTCGTATATTAAGTTATGTTGGTCAAATAAAAGGTATAACAACCTTTTTCAATCAGTTCTACTCATACTGGGCAGCACAATTCCTCTTTGTGCCCTTTTACAGAAAGAGATTTAAGATATATTTGTTCACAGATCCCAGACTACCACATCTACAGCAATTGCTGCATCTTCAACCAACCACAGTAGTATGCGGCTGACTAAAAGTTACCAGAGCACTTGTCAGTAAAGGATAATGAAGTTTCTAGGGGATTTAGAGGAAATGAAGTACTTTGAGGGGAAACAGGAGGAGGAAAATTACCCTTAAGAGCTGCACAAGAAACCTCTCCCAGCTGATCTGAAGAACAGGAGGACACGTCACCCTTTCCTCACTCTGCCAGACTGCAAGGCTTTATTAACAGCACAGTGCCCATAGTAACCTTTTTCTTTCATTCGTTTATGGTGCTTTGTGCATGACACATGATGGAGGTGTTTTTGGCAATATTAAAAAAACAAGATACAGATTATTACAAAGGCTAAATTAATAAAGGGTTTGCAAACTTAGAAAATGCAAAATAGCTCCTCTGTAGCTGTCTATGCCACCATATCAAAATCTACACTAACCTAACATTTGATTTTGCAACAAGATTATTCTTGAGTAACACAACTTTTTATATTATACTTTAATGCACTTATTTTCCCCTGCTCCTACACTGGTATTTCATGCAACAAGGGATACAGTCACAAAATAAACCGTCACGTCTTTACCATTCCTGACATTCCTCCCCCATCGAATGCAAGAGACTACTACCACTTTCATCTGTCATCATCAGCAGCTCTCCAAGACACAACAAACTTATTTTTTCGCTTTGCTACAGCAAGTTTTTACAATCCAACAAACCATTTCCATGGGGGGGGGATTACATTTTGATGTAAAATATACCAAATGAAACAAATGTATCACTTTCTTACATTCTGATGTGTTAATCCAAGCTCCCCAAAACTTCAAAACATTTAACAACTCCGTTTTTCTCATTATAAAAATAGAAAAAAAATTATAAAAGTTGTATGCAGTTCAACTTAACCCACCAGTTCCCAAGTGCTTTCTCCAGCTTTCAGCAGCGGGAGGACTGCTCCCTTCCCACAACCACCTGCCCGCTAGCTCGGAAGCTCAGAGCCGTGGCATCCATTTCCTATTGTTCCTTTTTCTCCTCTGCCACTCCGACCGAGACGCCCTCCAAACTGGCAACGTCCAGCACAATCATGTGTGCTCCACAGCTGTACTTTGAATTAATATAACTTCTGTGGTTTCCTTTTTTTGCCTCCATTCGGATCAGAAGAATAACTCGGGTGATAATCCTTTGCTGGCTTCTTGCGATCAGAATATGGTGGGTGGCTTGCAGGCGGGCAGGCAACAAATTCAGGGGGCTGGAAGAATGGATAATTAGCAAAGGGGTTAAGTGAGCGACTGGGGAGGTCTGTTTCACAGACTGACAGAAATGGAGAGAGTGAGGGGTAAAAACAGTTTAGAAAAGAATCAAAATTG
Source organism: Neoceratodus forsteri (assembly GCA_016271365.2). Taxonomy (NCBI): domain Eukaryota; kingdom Metazoa; phylum Chordata; order Ceratodontiformes; family Ceratodontidae; genus Neoceratodus; species Neoceratodus forsteri. The sequence goes on from JADMNL010000026.1 coordinate 239,320,017, forward strand.
AATGCACTTTGATAAACAGGTAAAAAGTAACATTTCCATGCATGTTCAAAGAGCTGTGTAGCTGAAAAGAGACAGGAGGCGGGGGAATGCGAGACAGCTAGAATGAGCGAGCTGTGGTACAGACTTTGGTACCGAGTTGAAAAGCTGTTACATTGCAGCCAGTCATTGAGTAGCAAGTTGAGGCTGGCTGATACGTGATTCCTTCTTCTCCATTCTCTCTCAGCAGTTAACAAGAGCCCCTTCTGCTGGTAAAACTGACCGCACCGCCCACCGGACTTGCTCCTGCCCACCCATTTTACATTTTTAGCACCTTCTTTATTTATCTTAGAAGTCTGAATGCCAAAGTAAACAAACAAACAACAAAGCAAAACTGTGTAGCATCTAGTTGGACCTGTGAACTAGCATTTAGGGACAACACCTTCTTTATTTGCTGCATTTTCTGGTAAATACAATTAAAGAGAAAACAGTGGTGTCCAGTCTCATTCCTTTACAGTGGTATTCTCTTTGAGAACTAAGTCTCATTTTAAATGTTAACCAGGAAATGCTCATTGGGAGGTGTGTCCTTGGTGCCGCTGCATGAGGAGCTTGTCTCTGATTGCAGCTGCACTTTCCTTAGAAGTTTTGTCCACTTTACATAATGTTGTTGTCAGCACAAGCATGCTGCCTTATTGGGGAATGCCGGATGCACCTACTGATGCAAGCCTTGCATTCGTCCACGCTGACGCGCCTCCAAAATCTGCCACTATGACAAGATGTTGACTTGCATGCAAGCGCGGCAAGCCAACATAAAAAGTATGTTAAAAAAATTTTTTCAGCCAACTTTTAAAGGAAGATCCAAAGGAGCCTGATAAATAGGGAGGAGGTTTTACTTTTTAAAACATTCTGCTTGTTGGCTTTCATTGAGTAAGCAGCATTTTGAGGAGTTTCCTGCATACCATTTCACTGGGAATTCTGTACTGTATAAACAAACTTCAGGCTGGAGCCAATTATGTCCAAGACTGAAGTTTCAGTATGTAATTACTTGCTTCTTGTTTTTGCCAGAGATTTCCGTCCATGAATCAATGTTGTAAAACTTAATAGCTTCACACATTTTGTTATCACTCTTAGTCTAAAATCAACCACACATTTAATTTTTATGTTGCTTGCAGGCATGTGCAAGAAACATAGTGCCATCTTCCGAGTTTTCGGAGGTGTGTCAGCCCGTCTTCCAATGCAGTCAGTGTGTTTGCAGGTGCGGCCCCAATTCCCCAATCACTGCTGTAGCTGTCTATGACAAGCTGAAAATGCAGTGGCATACAGTTGAAAGGGAGAGCTCCACTTGAGTGAGCAGAGCTCTCTCCCCCACACACACACACGCAGCACGCTGCGTGCTCATGCGCCTTCCCCCTCACTGTACGGCTGATGGGGGTGCCCAATCCCGCCGGCTCCACCCCAAAGAGCTCCAGGGTGCCATGCTGGGAGCCCACCCCAGCATGGTAAACGTTTTGCGGCCAATGGGGGTACCCAATCCCGCTGGCTGCACGCCCCAAAGATCCAGGTGCCACGCTGGGAGCCTACCACAGCATGGCAAAATGATGTTAGGGCCGACGGGGTGCCCAATCCCTGTTGGCTCCACTGTCTCTCCCCGAGTACAGGGTGCCACGCTGGGAGCCAACCCCAGCATGGCAACAGATGCCATGGCTGACGGGGTGCCCAATCCCCTCGGCTGCCACGCCCCCCAGCCCTTTCACACGCTGGGAGCCCACCCCAGTGTGGCAAATGTCCCGATCGTCATTAAAAAAAAAACCTGAAAAGCAAAAATGGTCCCTCGCAGTGTTTGCACCCACCCACCCACTGTGCACCCTGCCTCCCCACACCTCCCCACCCGTGCCTCCCGGAGTCCGTGCGACGATCTTCGGTGGACTGAGAACACGCCTGCACTCTTCAAAGAAGACCGCGAACTGAGGAAATGCCGGTCAGTTGTATAATGGGATAGATAGGTTTTTTTTTTTTTTAACTTTGTTGCATATCTCAGGCATTTTTTTGAATTTTCAACATGGGTTTTTGGGACCCCTCCTCATGAATTCTTGCACTGTCATGGCGTTACTCGGGCCTGAAGGGTGATTTCACAGCCACTGTGCGAAATCACCTTTCCAGAATGATTAATGAAACGACACTGCCAGTGTTCATAACGTGCCTCAAAAAGCCTATTTTGAAAATTGGTGGAAAAATTCCTAAAATGACTGTTTATTTAGCGTATGCTATAGTTCCCACGCACGCCGTGAAGTTTGTGAAATTTCAATATTTTCACTCCAGATTTTCAACATTGCCATTTTACCACACCTTCTTATGAGCAGTACAGCTGTCATTTTTCACATCTCATCCAAAATTTGTTTCCGCCCATGTAGCGCACAATGGCGCAGTCGGTGTGCGAAATCAATGTACGGGACACATTACGAAAATCACAGTGACACTTCATGAGCAGAGGTCTTAAAATGGCTATGTTAAAAATTTGGTGAAAACATTCCTAAAAATGACTGTTTTGCAAATGTGCATTGCGCAGTTCCTACGCATGCTCGTAAGTTCGCGAATTTTCAATATTTGCATTCCAATGACTTCCAAATTCCTAAACAGCACATAGAAGCAAACAACATTCGACATTGAAAAATGCTTGTTTATTTTACATTACTGTACCTTTGTGACAGTACCAAACAGAAAATATATAGACACTAGTTTCAAAGTACATCAAATTAGCTTTACATCTGCAAAGACACAAAAGAAAATAAAGGTGCTTACTTTCAACATAACATTTAGTGTAACACCAAATAAAGGTTATTTCTCTCTCTCTCTCCCCCCTCTCTCCTTTCCTCCCTCTCTCTCTCTCTCTCTCTCTCTCATTCTCTGCCTGGTTAGTCTTTTTGCTGCCTCCCTGCTATCTAACTCCTTGCTCCTCTTGTTGGACCCTTTTAATGGGGCTTAAGTGTGCTTTATTAGATCTTATAAAATGGGTCTGGAGAATCCTGCATCCTAATTGGCTGAGAGGTACCTGTGGCCGTGTCCTTATCATGGCATATTGTGCCAGCCAGCATCTCTTCAGCCATTCAGGATGCTTTGCAAAAGAAATCACTGTGCCAACCTCTGAATTTTAAAAGTATGACAAGCTGCCTGACCGAGCTGCATAACAGTAACACCCCCCCCCCCACCGAACACGCACAACCAGCTACACAACATTACCACTCATCGGAAAAAGAGACTGTTACCCTTAGCAAATGCACATCATTTCCTATATTCAAAAGTCAGTGACACACCAAGCGCTGATTGGCAGAAACGGCTTACATTTACAAGCTGACCCACGCTGCTCCACCAGCTTTTGGAAATGGCTTTCATATTGAAGCCGACATCTCCACCTTCACCAGCTCTCAAAAAAATGCTTTTATATTGAAGCCAACATGTGCACCTTCACCAGCTCTTAGAAATAGTGTTTGAAAAAAAAAAATAACGTTGTAAAATCCAGTAAGCTGACAGCTTTCAGTCCCACAAGCTTTCGGAGAAAAGCGTTACTACGGTGGCTGGTGGGACACGCCGCTACCAGAAAGAGCCGCAAAAGAAAAAACATACAAAATAAAAAAATAAATAAATAAAAAAACACCCTTTGAACTGTGCCTCAGGATTAGGGTGTCTGTATGGGGGAGCGCTTGGAGAAAAGTGCTTACTTGGGTGATGGTTAAAAGACGCTGACTGCCAAAAACAACTGAAACAAAGAGAAAAGGCATACTAAATTTAAAAAAATAAACAAAACGCCTTGAGAACTTTGCTTCTGTGTGTGGGGATGGGACGATAAAAAATATATTTGAGGATCCTAGTCTCTGTATGGGGGACTGTGAGGGGAGGCAGACTTAAATTAACACTAACAGCAAGGACTACTTTTCTACTAACATTTGTTTTACATCTTTTACAATATTTTCTACTTTTTATTTAGATTTATCAGTCTTTTAATATATTTTTTACTGGGGGACCCATTTTATAAGTGGAATAAGGCACTCCGAGGTGTGGTTTATGGGCTGATAAGAGCACTTCCCAGGTGCTAAAGACACTCGGCGCAAGCGCCTCGTGCCTCATTACGCACCTGGGGGCGTGTTTTATCAGCCCATAAACCACACTCATCATGCCTTTATTCCTTACCTATAAAATGGCAAGAAAAAATCCTGAAACCTCATTGGCAAAGAGACATCACCTGACAGTGCATTAATAAAAAGTTAGCAATGCATGTTCAGGTACCGGATCTAATTAGCAAGGCAACACGTCTTACTACTTACAAAATTAGAATCTGATTCATGTATATATTTTGTTATATAAAATATAGTTAAATGATTTTGTGTAAAAATAAAATATTAAGAATGTTTCACTTTACCATTCAATACAAGCATTTGTCAATGCCGAATGTTGTCTTGCTGGCATTGGCATTGATAGTGCAGGAGTTAGAGAGATGCATAATAGGAATGGCAGTGAAGTATGGAACTGATGTCAACCCCACTCCACCCTGCAGAGACTGACAGGCATTTGAGGTGTGCCTTTGGGTCATCGGCCATAACGCTCATGCCATTTCACCTCACCCTACCCTAACCTGCAGACTCCAACAAGTGTTGCATTATGCTTTGGGGTCATCAGGCCTTACGATCACCTCATTCCATAAGGTAATACATTGAGAAGCATGCAGTAGAGGAGAATGAGTTTTTTTGGGGCCGAAGAGTCCAAGGCACACCTTGATGCCTGTCACTGGCTGCAGGGTGGGGGCAGCGGTGGAATGGCATGAGCATTATAGCTGACAATCCAAAGTCACACCCCTGATGCCTGTCAGTCTGTACAGGGTGGGACGTTATGGTTAGAAACCCTAACGCCCTGGGTGTTTGTTGGTATTTGCACTCCAAATTTTCAGCATGAGCTTTTTGTGACCCCACCTCATGAAAGCATTTGGGACCTCCACTCATGAACAGTGTCACTGTGAATTTGTTAATCTGTCCGGAACATTGATTTCCCACAGCGACCGCTCCATTCTGCACCAGATGTGCAAAAACACATTTTGGGCAGGACATGAAAAATGACAACTGCACCGTTCATAAGGAGGTATGAAGAAATGGCAATGTTGAAAATCTGGAGTGAAAATATTAAAAATTCTCGAAGTTATGAGAGTGGGTGGAAACTGCACAACACACTCTCAGAACACAGTCATTTTGTGAAATTGTTTCACCAAATTTTCAGCATAGGTATTTTGAGATCTTTGCTCATGAACAGTGTCACTGTGATTTTCTTACTCTGCTCTCAATGTTGATTTCCCACAGTGACCATGCAATTGTGCACCAGATGTGCGAAAACACATTTCAGGTAGGATGTGAAAAATGACAGCTGTACTGTTCATAACGAGGTGTAAAAAATGGCAATGTTGAAAATCTGGAGTGAAAATATTAAAAATTCTTGAAGTCATTTTTTGGAATTTTTTCATCAAATTTCAACATAGGCTTTTTGGGAGATCACCTCATTTACAGTGGCACTGTCATTTCATTAATCGGTCCCAAAAGGTGATTCTGTGCAGTGACTGCAAAATCACCTTTTGGGACTGAATAACTAAATGACAGTGACCAAGTTCATGAGGTGGGGTCCCAAGAACCCCATGTTGAAAATTTGGAGCCAAAAGTCACAAAAATGATTGCGATATCCACCTAAGTTGAAACCCCCCCCCATTGATGTCATTATACAGCTTATTGTGATTTTCTTCAGTTTGCGGTCGGCTTTTGAAGAGTTCAGATATGCCCCGCTCTACCGAAGATCATTGCTGCAGGCTCCAGAAGTAAGTATGGGGTGAGGGGGGTACAGGGAGGTGGGGTGCACAAAGGATGGTTGCGGGTTGGGGGAGGGGGACAATACAGACTCAACGACAGACCATTTTCTTTGTTTCGGGGACAGACATCATGGGAAGCTTTTCTTTATTTACAGGTGAAATAAACCAGCTGTTGGGCACACTGGGCTGGGCTTCCAGTGTGCCCCATGGCTTTGGAGGGTTCCCAGTGTGGCACACAATGGGGATGATGTGGGGTGGGGGCAGGAACATGCCGACACAGTCGGCTTCTGAACACACAAGGCACACTGGGGTGGGCTCCAAGTGTGCCACACAGTCTTGAGCAGGGATTATAAACATGCCAATAGGAGGACTGGGCATCCCCATAGTTGACTTTCTAAGGATTGTGAGAGGTGGACGGTGACAGCTGCCGCCATGTTTATTGAAATGTATCAGCAGGCAAAGCATGCCCTGCAATGACAGGGCGCTCCCTCATTGCGGTGGCGAAATTCTTTCAAGTTGGTGGCATGCTTCTCAACTGATGTCATAGACAGCATGCTCATTCATTGGTGCCACAAAGACCAGTCCAAAAAAAAGCAGTGGCTTCATTGGCCACAGCACTGCCGCACCTCCACAACCTGCTATTCTAGCAAGATGCCACAAAATGTTGTTTTCGCTGCATGCACAAGACAACATAACAAAAGGACTGTAGCCATTTTATAAGTGCAGTAAGCCACTCCAGGATGTGCATTAAAGGATTTGAGTGCAGATCAGTGGGGTGTAAGGACAGTTGGCCTTTGCCCTAATGTCTCATTTTCCTGGGCTGTGCATTAAAATCTTTTATGAGATGACTGGCTCTGAGAAGACTTCCAGTGCAGCTTCCAAGCTAATGGCCACCTAAGCTCTGGACTCTGCTACCACGCACCCATTAACCTGATAAAATAGCCACTTAAGTCTTTCATTTCAGCATCTAACATCTTATTCAGATATGGCTACCAGTAAAACCAAAGGGGGCAATAATAAATTTAGTGTCCTCTCCTCACTCAGGAAGACAGTGCACAGATCGTGAGGTCTCAGACTCCGTGGCCTTGGTTCACTAGCAACAATCACCCCAGTTATCTACTTCTAGATCTTCAAAGTCAGGCTCAAAGAAAAACAACAAAATAAATACTAAACTCGACTGAATCTTATCGGAGCTCCAAGAAATCAAAGCTGAATTTCATACTTTTAAAGAATCCCAACATTACAAACAAAAGTCGAGTCACTAGAGCAACATTCTACTGCACAGGGGGACCACATCTCTCAATTGCAAACTACTGTAGCCCAAATTATAAAAATTTGCAAACTCACCACAGATCATCAAGAAGATACTGAGAACAAGCATAGATGCCATAACCTCTGTATATATCCAGTTCCAGAAAATAGTGAGGGAACAGATATACAGGACTTTATCAAAACCCTTCTTCATGCTTCTTTTACCTTAGACCTGAATTTCTAATTAGAGATAGAGCAGGTCCACCATAGCTTGGGACTCAAATCAACTAATCCAAATGCACATCCAAGGTCTACAAGTGTCTGTTTTCTCCACTACCAGACTAAAGAACTGATCTTGCAGAAAGTATAGGCACAGGGTACGTTTTTTATGGCATCACCAGGATCTTCATTGACAATGACTATGCACTGAACACCATGAGGCGTCGATGAGAGTACATCCCCCTATATCAAGTCCTGTGCCAGAACAAGTTAAAATTCCACACTGCGTACCCAGCCAGATTGCTGGTACAATATCCTACAGGACAACAAAACTATAACTCTGCATTGGAAGACCTAAGGAAGAAAGGCTTTCCTATTCCAGCATGTGTGGCTTTGCCACAAAGATCTGCTTAAGGCTGCCCTTCAGGAATACCTCTACACAGGCCTTGAGGGTGCACCAATTTACTTTGGACTCTATCAAGTGACTCCTACAGCAGTTTTCCACCCAGGAAGCATGAAGATCCTTTTTTAATATGACAATCTGATTGCAGTGAGTAGCCCGATGGCCCGGGGCATTTGTGGCCCTATCTCTCCTTGGCTCATGGGGGAAGGCTTGGGTCCAGCTATGCTGCCCTGCTTCTGGAGTCCTGTGGGGGGGTGCTTGTAGGCAGGTTAAGTTTGCTAGGCCCAGGCTCCTTGGTTCTTACTGATGACTAGCATACCCCTCTCATGATGACTCTGAATTTTCTTTTCCTTCCTCTTTTTTTTCTTCCTTGAAGAAAACTTGTCAGGGCCTCCTACTGATGGTGTGGTGAGGTCTGAGTAGTGCCAACCTGTCCCTGGACTTGGGATTAATGCTTTTATGACCATAGCGGGAGAATAACAGAGGCTGGCGGGGGGGAGGTCACTGGAGTAAAAAGTCCCATTAAATAGGCTGTGCTCTGGCTGGGGCTCTTCTCTCACTGAACCAGGATAATTAATTCTCAGTGGATTAGGTGGGCAGTGGTTCACTGAGACCTGGGAAGCTGGGCCTCAGTGCATCTGTACAACAAACATGATATACCTGTTAAATAGGGTAGAAACCTGAGGACAAAATATGACTCTCACTGGGCCATAATATGAGGGGATTTTTGTTTGGTGGACAAACAGCCTTGGAGCAGTGGGAGACGGTGGAACCTTGATTGATCCTGTCCTCCATGGTCTCTAGGGTGCCAGGCCCCTGCTAAATAGAGTAAGGCCTGGGGAAATAGTGTGCACTTAATGATGAAGACAAGGTCCTGGAGCAGTGGTGGACATTGAGGCCTTGATTGATCTTGCCTTCCTTAGTCTTCAGAATGCCAGACCCCATTAAATAGGGTAAGGCATGGCGAAACAGAGTACATTTAATGACAGAGAGTGGTCAGAGTGCCTGGGGTTGGGGCTGTGGCTGATGGATCTTTAGCTGCACCTGGAGGCTTGGAGGCGAGGGTCTTGAATTTGTTGAGCAAGGCCAGTAGTTGGGGGAATTTGGGGCTGCATGGCTAACCCAGGCCAAGTGGGGGCCCTTCCCACCTGTTCATTATCTAGTGCCCAGGGGTCCCTGAGGGTCAGGAGGGAGTCATCTCCCTCTTGTTGTGTTTGTGCCCCTGCCATGCTGTGGGGGGGGGTGCTGGAGTGCCCTTGGGCTATGGGCTGCTTGATTGATCGTGGATACGAGGACTTTTTTTCTTACTAAGCCACTTGGCGGGAGAGGCAGATCCCTCAATGGTTCTACCCAATTAGAACTGATCATTAAACTAAATATGGGGTCACTGTGGACTTCAAATTTGAAGAGAACAGTCGAAGGATATATTGATGCTGATTTGTGTTGTATATGTCGTATTTTATTTGTATGGGTCTTGACTGGCCATTAGATGGCAGGGCTGCATGAAGGGGTGAGGTATGGGGACATTTACCATGATTTAAGAGGGACATAAGGGAAATGTGTCCCACTTCTCAGTATGATAAATGCCCACCCTAGGATAAACATGAAGGGCTGCAAGGATGGGAGAGTCGGAAGTTCAGCATCCATATGGGGATGGAACACCTTTTCTCCCAACCTACCCTACCACAACTTTCTGTTTTCCCTTTCCCTTTCTGGTATTGGTTAATCCTGTTTTGTTTATCTGTCCTTTCCCTTCCTGTCCCCAACTTACGGAGTCATGTGTACCTCAAAGGAGTCATTCTCATTGTAGAGAATGTTAATCTCCCTAAGCAGGTTCTTTGCCTGCCCTGCATGGAGATGATTTTTCTAGCATCTCTACCTATGGAAGTCCTGTTGGTTAGGTCTCTATTTACCACGATGTGAGGAGAATCTCCACCCCTCGCACTGGGGATAATGAGTTTAGACCCAGTTGGCCTTTGAGTTTACTATTTAATGCTCTACAGAAAGGCAGTGGGATGTTGTTTGTCTTACAGGTTTGGTGTTTCTTTTGGTTTTATTTGTTACAAGTTACAAGGTATACCTGACCACTTTAGAGAGTGTATTTGGTAGCCCAGAGTCCTGCGAAGACCTCATGTGGAAATTCAAAACTACTCACCAGTGAGAGGGGGTACTTTGTCTGCTTTCCTAATTTGGGTGGAGAGGGCCTTGCAAATGTTATTTAGGCAAGGGGCAGTGGCAGCTCAGGACCTAAATCAGGTGAGGCTAGAGCATGTGATAAAAGCTACCTTGCCATTCCCCCTGCTAGTATTACAACTACATCTAGCTGATAGAAAGAGTAATCCCCCCCCTTACTGAGTATTAGAGCAAAAGGTTAGAGAAGCAGAGGAAAAGCAAGGGCAATGTGGCAAACAGGGCCTATTGTGGCTGCTACTCGGGTAGGAAGAGAGGTGCCCTCTGGTGAGTTACAGGACTTGAGGACCCTATTGAACGAGTGTAAGGATGTTGTTACCTTTGCCAAATTGATGGTGAATCAAGGATTAGTCAAGTCTCAAGTGGTGAGTGGGATGGTCCCTAGTGCAGGCCCCATGACTTATGGCACCGGGTTCCCTATGAATGTGCCCACTTCTGAGGTCGGGTTTAGGGCTCAAATGGATAAGTTGGCTCAGAGAGTAGCCGAACTGGGGGGGGGGTGCCAGGTATGGCCCAGGGCAGCAAATGGGCTGTGAAGTGGGGCCCCCTAGCTTTAAGTGCTCTGGTGGGAATGTCAGGAACCTGCCCTGTGGCACCAGATAGGCAGCAGCCTTGGGAGACCATAGTATGCCATCAGTGTAGAGGGCAAGGGCCATATATGGAAGGGGTGTAGGATGCTGTTGAATCATACCCCTGCTAAAGATAGGCAGCCCGCGAATTCGAGCTAGAACCAGGGAAACTACAGAGGGGCCCGGTAAAGAAGTGCACCAGGGCCTCTGTCAGGTCCAGCTCCATGGCTCATGTAAGAGCTTCCGCAACTAGAACCACCTCATCAGCTCCTGTCAACATATGCAAGCTAGTGGGACTGTTGACTGAGACCACCATTACCATCAATGGAATCCACACATGGGCAGTTCTCGATAGCGGTTCACAAGTCACCATTATTTTCAAGTCCTGGTATGACCAGCCCTTATCCGATGTTGAACTACAACCACTTGAGGGACTACACATATGGGGACTTAGTGAAAAGTTATATCCCTACCTCAGTTATATCAAAGTGTGGATGACTTTTCTTACTAAAGTGGCTGGTGTAGGAGATGCCATAGAGATGCTGGCTGTGATCTGTCCTGAGTCTGGAATATATGACGGAGTGCCTGTGCTAGTGGGCATGAATGTGCATATGTTCAGACATTTGGCCCAACTGTGCTGAGCCAGGGAGGCCAAAAGGGAAGATGAAGAGAGCCTAATCCACCCCTTGGTTAGAGATGCCTGCAGAACAAGGGGGAAGCCCCCTGTTGAAGAGCCTGATGACTATGTAGGAATAGTGTGGAGAAGAGATCAGGATGAAATTGTGCTGCCACCCAACACGGAATACGATATTACTAGGGTAGTGAGGCTGAAGAAGGATGTGATGAATCAGTTGTTGACGTTAGATGCCCTGGAGGAGCATGGGCTATCTGTGGGACTGTTGGCAAAGCCCAGTGTCTTGCTAGCCAGCGCACATGCCTATGTTTGAAGGGTTATTGTACAAAGCGAAAAATGTCACAGATTGGAAAGTGGTGGTGAGGAAAGGTCAGACTTTTGCAAGAGTTTACTGCACCGATATGGCAGTGCAACCTGCTGCAGTGAACGGAGGTGCCCCCCCCCCCCGGAATGGATCCTGGATTATTTGGGTTAAGTGACTCCCCATCCTGGAGAACTGGAAAAATAGAGTGTGAAAGAAACTGGCTGCATGGACGAAGGCGTTCTCTTTACATGAATGGGATGTGGGGTGTGATTGGGGAACAGCATCACATATGCCTTACTGATGAGAGGCCTTTCCATGTAAGATCCAGGTGGCTTGCCCCAGCTCACATCGAAGATGTCCAATGCAACCTTCAGGAGATGATGGCTGCTTTGATAATTCGAGAATCAAGGAGAGCATATGCATCCCCTATTGTTATAGGGAGAAAAAAGAGTGGGACCATACAAATGTGTGTTGATTATTGCACATTAAACAAATAGACTGTGACAGACCAGTACACTATACCCAGAGTACCAGATGCCCTGGATTGTTTAAACAGTAGCCAGTGGTTCTCAGTCCTGGATCTGTGAAGTAGCTATTATAAGATCCCGATGACGCCCCCAGGACCGGGAGAAGACAGCTTTTACATGTCCTCTCAAATTTTACGAGTTCCTCATGATGCCACAGGGGATCTCAGGCACCCCAGCCACCTTTTAGCACCTAATGGAGAAAGCTGTGGGTGAAATGAAGTTACTGAAGTGTTTAGTCTACCCAGATGATATTATTGCATTCGGGAATACCCTGGAAGTACATGAGGCCCGGTTGCTCAAGTTGATGAATTACCTGGAGGAGTTTGGAATGAAATTGTCAATTGATAAATGTCAATTCTTTCAGGCCTCAGTTAAAAATTGTTGGGCACATAGTTTATGTAAAGGGCATCCAGACCAACCCCAGTAAGAGCAAAGCCCTCATCACTTGACCTAAGCCCTGGACTTTGAAAGAGCTCCAGCGTCTACTCAGTTTCTGCAGATATTATCAGAGATTCATGAAGGACTACTCCAGAGTAGTTCGGCCCCTACTGAATTGGCTACATGGGTATCCCCCTACCAACAAAAGCAAGAAGGCCACCTTGCCTTGGGCCCAAGCTAATGTGATGCTGCATGTGACGTATGTGATGTTTGTGGTGCTGTTCCACAGAAACAGTGTCCTGGTTTAACAGCTATCTCTCACACAAAACACAATGTGCGAGAATATGTGGTAAACTCTCAGAACCCATTGAAGTGAACCTCAGAGTTCCTCAAGGGTCAATCCTTGGACCACTCCTTTTCAGCCTCTTCGACAACTCCTTACCCTCTGTCTGTCGAGCAGACATGGTCCTATATGCTGAAGATGCCATTAACTCAGCATCCGGAAGAAGTCAAACTGCAACCACAACTGAATTGCAAGACAATTTCCATGAGATGAAGCAATGGTTCTCAAAATACAAACTACAGTGGAACCTCAAAGATCCGAACTTCAAAGTACTGGACTGACCGGTTAACGAACCCCCCCCCCCCCAAAAAACACTAAGTAATCATTTCCACTTGTTGCTTATTTTCTCACATCTGCTTAAAAGGCATTAATGGATAGCAGTTAGGCAAATGCTAATGGGGTGTTACAGCATGGCAGGTAAGGAACCAAACAAATGAAAGAGGGTGACCTTGTGTATTGATACAAAACTTGCAATAATAAGTAAACTGGAACATGGTGTGAGTTTGAGCGCTGTAGCTGAGGAGCACGGAATCGGCAAATCTATGGTTTTTGACATCAAAAAAGGTCAGGAAAAAATTTAACAGTTTGCCAGAGAAGCTAAAGATACTGGTTTGGTGCAAAATCGCTGCATTGTGCTAAAGCTGCAAATGAGGAGTTTGACCGTGCCATGCATTTGTGGTTCATGCAGGAATGCTGCAAAGGCACCCCAATAAGTGGCATCATTCTAAGTGAAAAAGCTAAATTGTTATTGGATAAATGTACCCTGACAGTGGAGAAAATGATTTTAAGGCCAACTCTGGATGGTTAAATCGGTTCAAAAATCGCCATGGCATACGCCAGCTCAGTATGCAAGGGGAAGCACTCTCAGCTGATTCTGAAGCCTCCGAGTCTTTCAAAATCATCCTACAACACATCGTAGAACACCAACAGCTCACCAGAGATCAGGTGTTTAATTGCGATGAAACTAGTCTCTTTTGAAGATTGCTCCCTAATAAAACTTTGGCAGATGGCCGAGAGAAACAAGTTAATAATTTTAAATCCAGCAAAGACAGAGTGACATTAACGACAGCTACGAATGCCAGTCATGATTTTTGGCTTCCACTGCTGTTCATTCATAAAAGCACAAAGCCCAGATGTTTTGCAAATGTATCAATGTCAGGACTTCCAGTCCATTATTATAGCCAGCGAAGGCCTTGGATGGACCGCAACATCTTTATTGACTGTTTTTTCCAACAGTTTGTCCCCCTTCTAAAAGACTATCTGATGGCTAAATATCTGCCAGCAAGGGCAGTCTTGCTGATGGATAATACCCCTCACACCCTGCACTAGAAGATCTGGTCTCCAGCAATGGTAGCATAAAGTGTTTCTTTATGCCCCCAAACGTAACCAGCATTCTACAGCCAATGGACCAGGGTGTATTGAGAACTTGAAACCACTATAAGTGGGATCTGCTATGCCGACTTTTGTTGGGTATGAATGATTACAGCTGCTACACTGATTTCTGCAAATCACTGTCAGTAAAGGATGCTGTTTACCTTAGTGCTAAAGTGTGGGGGGAGATCAGTTCAGAATCTCTTAGCAGGTCCTGGAATAAGCTGTGGCCGTACCAGGAGGAACCAGAGATTGACATCACTGTGGCCAACAGTCAGGTTAACTTCACTGAGGAGCGTGCAGTGCTTGAGTTAACTGAGGAGGAGCAGGAGGAATGGATTTTTGCTGATACCAAAGAAACGGGGCATCAGATCCTATCAGACACTGACATTACTGATCTTGCATGAGTGCATACAGATCATGAAAGTTACAGTGATAGTGAGGGGGATGAGGCTGTTTCTAATGCCCCTCACATCAGAGCAGAAGAATGCTTCTCTGTTTGTGTTCAATGGCTGAAGTAGCAGCAAGAAGCGAGTCCCATGAACTTAATGCTGCTCAGGGAACTGCAACAACTCACTGCCAAAAAGTGCCACTGCTCACTGAAGCAAAGCACTATAGCAGACTTTTTTAAACATTCTGAAACATAAAGGGTACTGCTTACAGAACTGTATCGTGTTTTAACCAAGTTTTTTAAACATTTTTTAACTATCTGAATCTTAAAGTGTATTGCTTAGTGTTTACTGAACTGTATTTATGATTTATTTAGATTAAATTGATTGTAAAAGTTTGGTAAAGCAGTCTATTAGTTGGTTATTTCAGAGATATGAACACCATGCTTTCCCATGCTGTTTGAATCTCTGAGGTTGTACTGTACTGATCAATTATAAGAAGACAAAGAGCATGCTCTTTACTACACTGCAAAACAAGAAAAGGTTCGGCCCACCGATACAGAGCTCTAAAGGGGACACACTGGAACAAGTCTGCACTTCCAAGTATCTAGGTGTACACCTACAGTAGATGACACCCTTACCTTCTCTGTGCGCATTGACAATGTTGTCAAATCGGCAAATATAAAGCTGGTTGTCCTCTATCGCCACAGACACTTGATGTCTCCAGATGCCTTGAAACTGGTAACAAGCAGCTCTGTACTATCCACCATAGACTATGGCCTTGCCATCTATGGGGCTGCTACAGATACTGCTCTAAAACAGGTCAGAACCCTCCTCAACAAAGCTTGCCATCTGGTCCTATGAACTGACCACCTTACCCATACTTGCTTCTTTATGAGGAAACCGAATAACTCCCCCTACAGCTTAGGACCATGTACCAGACATGTCTGCTGGCAAAACAATCTTTATTAGATCTTACACCTGTCACAACTTCCTACTTATTCAAAACTGTGCTATCCACTGTCAGTACAAGAAGCTGACTGGGGCGGTTCTCATGCCTTTCAAGTCCACTGCTGTAGCACAGAGATCCATTTCCTGCTGAGGTCCCAAATGGTTCAATAACCTGCCTTCTGCCCTCATTGACTGCAGTAAGTTCTGGGAATTCAAATCTGGACTATGGTAGCACCTGGCTAATGAAAATGTCTGCTCCTGCTATTCTGAACACTGAACAGTATATCACCCGGTGTAATCTTGTCCTTTACTACCAACTCCTCCTCTCCCTCATCCCTCCCCACCCCATGACACCCCAACTTGACCACCTATCTTTCCCCCACCTCCTCCCTACTCCCATTCCATAACCTCCCTTCTTGCCTTGTCCTAAGTCCTCTGCCTCCCCCAACAAT
The DNA here is from genome assembly GCA_016271365.2 of Neoceratodus forsteri. Taxonomy (NCBI): domain Eukaryota; kingdom Metazoa; phylum Chordata; order Ceratodontiformes; family Ceratodontidae; genus Neoceratodus; species Neoceratodus forsteri. The sequence goes on from JADMNL010000026.1 coordinate 239,335,813, forward strand.
GCCAACTGAGGCTGCTATTGCCCCTCCCATCTACAATGCTCTTTGAGGTCTTGACCACTCTCCTCTCTTTCCTGTACCCTGCACTCATCAAAGCCTATGACACCCCACATATTCACTTATATTTCCCTCCTACTCCTGTTCAGTAACCTCCTTCTTGCCTTGTCCTCAGTCCTTGGCCTCCCTTTCAATGCCAACTTAGGCTGCTTTTACACCCCCCACCTAACTCTGAGGTCTCAACCCCTCTCCCTCTCTCTCTCTCTTTCCTGTACCCTGCACTTATAAACACACCTATCCGCACTCTAACAGTGTTGCAATTTTATGCCATGTTTGAATTTGTAAATAACTTACTTTAACCCGGTTTGCTATGCCTGCTTAATTTGATGTGTATCCAATGGTTTTGTTATTGTTCTGTACTGTATTTGTATGACTTGGAACCTTTGTAAAGAAGCCTGTGGCTCAAAGGTGTTAATCCTAAACTGAAATAAAGAAATAAAAAGTTAGCTACTTTCGACCATCACTGCCTTTTGACTCCCGGTGGATGAGGAGTGTAACCAGGCATTCGAAGATATCATCTACTGCTTAACACATATCCTCGTGCTTTTGTATGCAGATCCGCAGAAACCCTAGGTCCTCCATACTGACTCCAGTTTCAGTGGCCTGGAAGCAATTTTATATCAAGAGTACCCAAAGGGATTGCACCCAGTAGCTTTTGCAAGCCATAATCTGAACCTGCCAGAGTGGAAGTATCTGGTCCACAATCTAGAGTTTTTGGTGGCAAATTGGCTATTGTGGATCCATGACTACCTGTATGGGGCCAAAATCACCATGAAGACAGAAAATAATCCCCTTACCTACATGCAGACCACAGCTAATTTGGATGCAGCTGGTCATAGGTGGCTGTCAGCTTTGTCCATCTATGATTACTGCATGGAGTATCGTCGTGATCTGAATCATGTGGATGCTGATGCCCTGTCGAGACACCCCCTGGCTTACACCACTGAGTACTCTAGCTGGAAAAAGATTTCAGAACAAGCAGTGAAGGCCCTATGTAAGACACACGATGGTGAAGAAACCTTCCCAGTAGAAGATACTCCCCACCTGGTAGAATGCTTGGGGGCCTTGGGAAATTGCCTCTCAGTTGCCTATTGCTGTTTGGCCACCTTTGATATGAGATACCTCCCACAGGTGACTACCCAGGACTTGAGAAGGGAACAAAGAGCCAGTTCTGTTACACGGCAGATAATTCAAGTGCCTTTAACACAATGGGGACCAGATTCAAGTGGACACCATTTACCCTCCTTCTAAGCTTCTGTTATGAGAATGGCCTAAGCTGCAGTTAAAAAGGGGACTGCTCTATCAGGAGATGCAAGACCTGCAGGGGGCACCACATGAGCAATTGGTGTTACTGGAGCTGCATAGCAAGACTGTGTTAAAGGCATTGCATGATCATATGGGCCATCTAGGTGCTGAGCACACACCGGAACTGGTCAAGAGCAGGTTCTACTGGCCAAAGATGGGAGCAGATGTGGAGAACTATTGTAAAAGCTGCAGGAGATGTATACAGAGGAAAGCACTTCCCCAAAAGGCGGCACCATTAGTCAACATCCAAACCAGTAGCTCCATGGAACTGGTATGCATCAACTTCCTCATGCTGGAGCCAGAATAACACAACATCTCAAACATACTGGCGGTCACTGTTCACCTTGTGAGATATGCCCAAGCTTACCCCACCAAGGACCAGCGATCTTCTAGAGTGGCCATAATATTAGAGAAATTCTTTGTGCACTGTGAAGCCCCCAGAGGATCCATTCAGACCAGGGCCGTAATTTTGAGAGTTGACTTACAAAAGTACTCTTGGGATTGTGGGGAATCCAAAAGACTTGGACTACACCTTATCATCCCCAAGGTGACCCCCCAACCTGAGAGATTCAATCGGACCTTGTTAGACATGCTGGGCACCTTGGATCCCCGAGACGAGCACAGTTGGAGTCAGCTGGTGAGCACCCTGATCAATGCCAATAACTGCATCCAGAATGATGCTACAGAGTTGTCTCCATACCAGCTCATGTTTGGGAGGGAAGCCCATTTGCCTGTGGATCTTTGCTTCAGAGTATTCACCGATGTTCTTGGGGGCACGGGACTATTTGCTGTATTTGAGGAAGTTAAAACAGCAACTGGATGATGCCTATTGCCTTGATTCAGAAATGGACACCAAGAGGAATCAAACTAATGAAGACTGTTATGACAAAAAGGAGTGAGCTCAGGATCTGGAGGTCTGTGATAGAATATTGTTATGATGTCTGGGCATATCAGGAAAGTGCAAAATTGCTGACAGATGAGGAAGCACACCATATGTTATTCTGGAAAAGTTGGAAGGTCTTCCCATGTACAAGATTTGTCCTGAGGAAAAGACTACAGGGCACAAAGTTATACATCATAGAAATGTAGAAACATAGACTTTGACGGCAGATAAGAACTGCTTGGCCCACCCAGTCTGCCCATTTTCCTACCTATCGGATAAGCTGCAGATCCTAGTTTTACCAACAGCCTACTTCCTCCTACCTCCCACTAGAATTGCCTTACGTCTGTCCCATGCATTCTTAAATTGCCCCACTGTTTTTGACTCCACAACCTCCTCAGGAAGGCCATTCCATGTGTCCACTTGCCTCTCGTGAAAAAATACTTTCTCAAATTGCCCCTGAGTCGTCCCTTCTCTATCTTCAAATTGTGCCCCCTTGTTCTTGCACATCTCTTTTTCTGAAAGATGCTACCCTCTTGAACTTTGTTGATTCCCTTGAGGTACTTGAAAGTTTCTATCATGTCCCCCCTCTCCCTCCTTTTCTCGAAGGTATACATACTGTATTAAGCCATTTTAGTCTCTCTCTTCATATGGCTTCTGGTGCAAACCTGGCACCATTTTAGTTGTCCTCCTCTGGACTGCCTCCATCCTGTCTATATCCTGGGGAGATGGGGTCTCCAGAACTGCACACAGTACTCCAGATGGGGTCTCACCAACTGTCTGTACAGGGGGATGACAACTTCCTGTTTTCTACTGGTGATGCCTCTCCCTATGTATCCCAATATCCCCCCAGCCTTCCTTACTGCCTTCTTACATTGCTTGCCTACCTTTAGGTCATCTGATATAACTACCTCCAGATCCCTTTCCATTCTTGTTGTCGTTAATACCTCCTCCCATTGTGTAATCTTTCCTCTGGTTTTTGTTTTCCAGGTACATTACTTTGCACTTCTTTGCATTGAATCTAAGCTGCCATACTTTGACATCTAAATCATTTGCTACGCATTGCTGATCAAATAATGGACAATGAAAGTGCCGTGAAAGGTTCTCCTTTACCTCCCCACCACTCAAGCTGCTGCACATAGGAGACAGAGACATGGCATTAGTGCTGCCGTGGGGGCTGGGCCTGACCAGGGATACGGAGTCTTGGAAGGAGAAAGTACAGATGATGAGACTGAGGGACAATATGGTAGTACCCCTCGGTGTTTCTATGCTACCCCAGGGTTAGCCAGATTATTTCAGGGGTCACACCTGACGTTGGTGGACATGACTGCAACCAGAGGACAGGGTGGCATTGGAAGGAATGCTCCCACTGTGCCCCTCAAGGAGACCACTCCAGACTTGAACACTAGCCCAGCTGAGCTGTTTGAGTAGTATTGGAGCAGCTCTCCTGCAGAGATACCTTTTGGAAGTTCTGACTCAGACTTAAATACAAGTCTGTCTGGGTCCTCTGAATGGCCCTGGGGTAGCCCTGAGGCTCAGGAAGGAGATGGAGAAGAAGCATCTTTTGTAAAACTGACATTGGAACTGAACACTGGTCTGAATGTGTTCTCTGAAGGGCCACAGGATAGCCCCCTTGGACAAACCAGTGAGGAAGGGGAGATATTAGAGTGCCCCACCCCTGTAACTGAGGGAGGAACTGATCAAGGTGATTGTGACAGTGATGTGGAATCTGTCTCGAAACAGTAGGCAGCTGGTAGCTCTGAGGTCCAAGAAACCTCAAGAAGGTCTGACAGGAGGGTCAGACTGATAGTGACGTTAACTTATAATGCCCCAGGATTCCCGTCAGATTTGCTTTTATTCATAGTACACAAGAGAGTATATATTACCCCATGCCCCTTCAGAAGATAGTTACTATACATGCCCTGTCAATGCCAGAACCCTTAGTTCTGCAGGGAAGGTGACCAGGAGAAGGGAAGTGAAAAGGGTGCACAGGAGGTGACAGGTAGAAAAGTGTACCATGTGGGCCTATATCTACTATGGGATGCTAGCCTAAACATATGGGTGCCACTTTTCATGTGGCCAGGGGCTAATAAAGAGAAGGGTATTTCCTGGTCTCTACATAATATGTCCTGGTTATAATGTTTTCCTGTTCCTGAAATGTTTCTGACATGACAGATAGGATTCAGGTGTATAGTTAGAAATGTTATGGTGTGTTAATGTTAAACAATTATAGTACTTTATCATTAAACTTGGCATGGAAGCCAAGCATTCAAGGGGGGGAGGTGTACCCCCCTTTTGGGAGGCTTACCTTATTTACCCTCATTTGCCTCTGTCCTCTGTTGTTCCCCATTTCCCCCAATGCAGCCTACATATAGTTGTAGCCCTGTTTGAGCTTCCTTGGTCATGATCCTCCACTGTTTGTTTTGCTCCTCCTTACTGTGACATAACTACACTGTTCGTCTCTGAAGCAGTTAGTAAAACAATATCCTATTATAGTGGTTGCATTACACTGTGTGTTAGGTGCCCCAAGCCCTGTCATTTCTTCTTGTGACATAGTTAGTAACACTGTCTGTCTCTGTAGCAGTTATAGAAACCATATTTGTTTACAGCTGTATTATACTGTTTGTCATGTGCCCCCAAGACCTGTCATTTGTTACTGTGACATAACACTGTCTGTCTTGGACACAGTTAGTGAAACAATAGCCTTTTATGGCTGTATTACACTGTTTGTTATGTGCCCAGAGTCCTGTAATTTATTGCTGTGAAATAGTCAGCTACACTGCCTGTCTCTGCAATAGTTAGTGAAACAATATCCTGTTATGGGCGGCTGTATCACATTGTTAGGTGCCCTGAGCCCTGTCATTTATTATTTTATTTTTATTTAGTTGTTTAACCAGGTATAGCACACTAAGCTGAAAGCTTTTTTACAGAAGCGACCTGGGAGCACAAGGAGGTTAATTGACTTGCTCAGGGTCACACAGTATGCAAGTGGAAGCTGTGGGATTCAAACCCAGGTCTGGTCTGCTGGATGTCACCAGATTTGCAGCTCAGAGCCTTAGACCACTGCGCTATACTGCCTCATTATTACTGTGACATAGTCAGATACACTGTTTGTCTCTTACACAGTTAGTGAAACAGCATCGTTTTGCAGCTGTATTACACTGTTAGGTGCCACCGAGCCCTGTCATTTACCCCTGTGACATAGCGAGCTACACTTTCTGCCTCTGCAGCAGTTAGTGAAGCAATACAGTATCCTGTTATGGCTGTATTACACTGTTTGTTAGGTGCCCCCTAGCCCTGTCATTTATTTATGTGACATAGTCAGGCACACTGTCTGTCTCTGCAGCAGTTAGTGAAACAATATCTTGTTATGGGTGGCTATATTACACTGTTTGTTATGTGCTCCCTAGTCCTGTCATTTATTACACTGACATAGTCAGCAGCACTGTCTCAGTAGTAGTTAGTGAATCAATATCCTATTATGGGTGGCTGTATTACACTGTTTGTTAGGTGCCCCCGAACCCTGTTATTTATTACTGTGATATAGTTGGCTACATAGTCTGTCTTGGCATTAGTCAGTGAAACAATATCCTGTTACAGGTGACTGTATTACAACATTTGTTAGGTGCCCCTGAGTCCTGTCATTTATTATTGTGGCACAGTGAGCAACACTGTCTGTCATGGTAGCCATTAGTGAAATAATATCCTGTTATGGGCAGCTTTATTACACTGTTTGTTAGGTGCCCCCAAGCCCTGTCATTTATAACTGTGACACAGTCAGCAAAACTGTCTGTCGCTGCAGCAGTTAGTGAAACCATATTCGTTTACAACTGTATTATACTGTTTGTCATGTGCCCCCGAGACCTGCCATTTGTTACTGTGACATAATCAGCAACACTGTGTCTTGGATTCAGTTAGTGAAACAATTTCCTTTTACAGCTGTATATTAGTGTTTGTCAGGTGCCCCTGAGCCCTGTCATTTGTTACTGTGACATAATCTGCAACACTGTCTGTCTCTGACCCAGTTAGTGAAACAATATCCTTTTATGGCTGTATTATACTGTTTGTCAGGTGCCCTGAGTATTGCCATTTCTTCCTGTGACATGGTCAACTACACTGTCTGTCCCTGCATCAGTTACTTAAACAATATCCTCTTACTGGAGGCTGTATTAATCTGTTTAAGTGCCCTGGGCCCTGTTATTTGTTACTGTGGTGTAGTCAGCGACATTATCTGTCTCTGTAGCAGTTAAACAATATCCTTTTATGGCTGTATTACACTGTTTGTTATGTAATTTATTAGTGTGACATAGTCAGCTACACTGTCTGTGTCTGCAGCAGTTACTGAAACAATATCCTGTTATGGGCAGCTGTATCACACTGTTTGTTAGGTGTCCTGAACCCTGTCCTTTATTACTGTGACATAGTCAGATACACTGTCGGTCTCTGATGCAGTTAGTGAAACAATACAATATTCTTTTACAGCTGTATTACACTGTTTGTTATGTGTCTTGGCCCTGTCATTTGTTACTGTCACATAGTCAGCAAAATTGTGACTCTGACGCCGTTAGTGAAACTACCCTTCTACAGCTGTATTATACTGTTTAGCAGGTGCCCCCGAGCCCTGTCATTTGTCACTGTGTATAGTCAGCAACAGTCAGTCTTTGATGCAGTTATATACAATATCCTTTTACAGCTGTATTACACTGTTTGTTAGGTGCCTTGAGTCTTGTCATTTTTTCCTGTGACATGGTCAACTATACTGTCTGTCTCTGCAATATTCTGTTATGGGAGGCTGTATTACTCTGTTAAGTGCCCTAAGCCCTGTCATTTGTTACTGTGGCGTATTCAGCAACACTGTCTGTCTCTGTAGCAGTTAGTAAAACAATATCATTTTATGGCTGTATTACACTGTTTGTTATGTGCCCCGAGCCCTGTCATTTATGACTGTGACATAGTTAGCTACACTTTGTATCTCTGCAGCAGTTAGTGAAACAATATCCTGTTATGGGCAGCTGTGTTATGCTGTTTGTCAGGTGCCCTCAAGCCCTGTCATTTATAGTAAACTACACTGTCTGTCTCTGTAGTAGTTAGTGTCACAATATCCTGTTATGGGTGGCTGTAATACACTGTTTGTTAGGTGCCCCCAAGCCCTGTTATTTCTTACTGTGACATAGCTACACTGTCTGTCTCTGAAGCAGTTCGTGAAACAATATTCTGTTATGGGCAGCTGTATTACACTGTTTGTTAGGTGCCTCGAGCCCTGTCATTTTTTTCCTGTGACATGGTCAGCAACACTGTCTGTCTCTTCAGTAGTTAGTGAAACAATATCCTGTTACAGGAGGCTGTGCTACTCTGTTAGGTGTCCTGAGCCCTGTCATGTGTTACTGTGGTGTAGTCAGTAACACTGTGTGTGTCTGTAGCAGTTAGTGAAACAATATCCTTTTATGGCTATATTACACTGCTTGTTATGTGCCCCTGAGCCCTGTCATTTATTACTGTGACATAGTCAGTTACGCTGTCTGTCTCTGCAGCAGTTAGTGAAACAATATCCTGTTATGGGCTGCTGTATTACACTGTTTGTTAGATGCCCCGAGCCCTGTCATTTATTACTGTGACATTGTCAGATACACTATCTGTCTCTTAATTTATTTATTTATATTTGTTTATCTACCAAGTTATAGCCTCCCACATTAGACCATGGCATTCTACATCAGGGCCGTCTCCTCTAAGGTCATGCCCCTCCTCCCACCAGGCCATAACTATAGAACACGTGTAATTCCCAAGGATGGTGTTGGCTTTATCAGTTCTCTATGTTTTATCCCTAGCAAATAGCAATTCTGCCCTTAACACAGCCACTGCTAAACCAATGTATGCTAGAAGGAGTAACAAAAGAATGTTTAGCAGGCTAAGACACCACCTTAAAAAACTACTACTGCTTCTCCTACTCTGTTCAGGAAATGTTGAATTAAACCCAGGTCCACCTATTTCTCTGGGCACCCCTGTGGACCTCCCTCAATATTAAGGGATTAGCTTTCTCCATATCAATGTCTGTAGTTTGCTAAAGAAGATTGACTCTATACAGACCTGGGCTCTACATGCATCTCCTGATTTCTTCATGATAACTGAATCCTGGCTCACACCCTTGACCCTGGACAAATCTATCAACGTACGCAGATATATCATCTACCACTGTGATAGACCGACTAGAGGGGGAGGGGTTGCAATATATGTCAAAAACAAATTCACAGTCACAGTCTTTGACTGTACCTCAAAGGCTAAGGAATTTGAATGCCTTGCTCTAAAATTATCACTTTCCAGTGAGAAATCACTCCTTATGACAGCCTGCTACTGACCACCGTCTGGTGGCTGGGCACTTCTGCCACACCTTCAAAACCTTCTTGACTCTGCTGATACTGAGTGTATTCTAATGGGGGATTTCAATCTAAATTGGAATGATGACAGCTCTGAGAAATTGAAGGATCTATGCGATGTTAATGGTCTGTTACAAATGGTGACTGCTATAACCAGACCTAACAGAAAAAACCCTGAGCACAGCACCCTCCTGGACCTTATCCTAGTAAACAAACCTCACACTATCTTGCATACTGGAGTATTCATCAATGATATAAGCGACCATTGTGCTACTGCCTGCATCAGACATCCTTCCCAAATAAAAACAGCCTCCAAATTCAAACTGAAAAGATGCCTGAAAAAGTTCAGCCAGTACACTTTCCTGAAAGATCTAAGCAACATTCGTGGGCAGGATTTCTAACTAGCCCCCACCTTTAACGAGGCATTTAACATCTTTCACAGCCTCTTACTGGAGCTAATAGACAAACACGCCCCACTAAGACTGATCAAATCAAAAATAAAACTCCTGGCTGGTTTCTCCCATCCTGAAGAAAGCACTTAGGGATAGGAACTACTGGTGGAAAAAGCGTTGAAATCCCACCTGGAGGCTGATTGGTTAGCATTCCATTACCACTAGGGTGCATGTACCAAAGCTAATTAGGTCAGAAAAAGCTAGGTACTTCCAAAAAGAACTAGAAGACAATAAAAACAACTCTGCCAAATTTTAGAACATCCTCAAAGAAGTCGAAGGTCAGTCCACTGCAACACCCCTTCCAAACAAAATTGTGTCTGATGGTACCACCTATACGGACAAAGCTGATATACTGGAAAAGCTTAATGATCACTTTGCCAATGCAGGGCTTGCCTTTGACACCTCACCTATCAGCAAACTTAGCCCAGCAAGAGACTTCGCTGTTGGCTTCACTGATAATCACAACCATAACCAACCACATCCCACCCCCTTCAGCTTCCTCACAATTACGTTCAAGCAAGTGGAGGACCTCCTCCTTTCTCTGAATACAAAAAAAGAGTGCGGGTGCAGATAATATTGAACCTTACTTCCTAAAACTTGGCCATACCTATCTGACCGCCCCATTACACACTTATTCAACACCTCTCTGATTCAAGGTGAGCTACCTGTCTTGTGGAAAACTGCCCACATCCTGCCAATATTCAAGACTGGGGATCCAGTGATCTGAACAATTACGCCTATTTCTATACTATCCGTCCTCTAAATTACTTGAAAAAATTGTCAACATCCAACTTAGAGAACATTTAGATTCACAAAAGTTGCTAAACCGGCTCAGTCCAGCTTCAGGCCAAACACAGTACAATATCGGCTCTTGCCAAAGTTAGTACAGACTGGCAAAAGGCCTTGGACTCTAAGAAGCATGTATTTGCCCTCTTCCTTGATCTAAGTAAGGCCTTCGATACTGTGGATCATACCACCATGCTTACTGCACTGAGTAACATCGGACTTGATAGTTCTGCCATTAAATGGTTCACCAGCTACCTAACCAATAGGTTACAACAAGTCAAAGCCATAGGAGATCTGTCCCCACAAAAATCCTTGTTACGAGGAGTCCCACAAGGCTCCATCCTGGGCCCTATCCTCTTTGCAATATACATCAGTAATCTGGACTTGCAGCTGGGCACAGCAAATGTGCACTTATTCGCAGATGATACTGTAATCTATACCACAAATACATCCTTGGATCTGGCCCACGAGTACTTACAGAAAGACTTTGTCACCCTCCAATACAACCTTCTCACTCATAAGCTCCTCCTCAACGCCAAAAAGACTAAAACAATGATTCTCTCACCAAAGTCTACTTCCAGATGTCCACATATCACACAGATCTGAACACTCTTAGATGAACCCCTTGAAGTAGTTGATACCTTTAAATACCTAGGGTTGTGGCTGGATAACAAGCTCAACTTTCTGTGCCACTTAAATGAAACCTTGAAGAAACTAAGACAGTGAGTAGGTTTATTCTATCGCATTAAACACCTACTCACGTTAGAAGCCAGAATGAGATTAGTACAAACTACATTCCTACCTATACTGGACTACGCTGACTTCCTTTACAGTCATTGTCCATCAATGATGCTAAACAAACTGGACACCCTTTACCACGGGCTTTAAGATTTATCTTAAATCTACCCGTAGTACACATCACTGTCATCTATACCAGGTTTCGGGATGGACCTTACTCTCTACTAGAAGAAAAGGAATGCTTTCCTCTGGTTTTAGAGCATTATCTGATAACCTCCTGCATACATCTCGAACATCTTCAAACGGGCTAAAGGTTCCTATGACCTGAGCTTCTCTTTAATCTGCTTCCAGATTCCTAGAGTGAAACTACCCTTGGCTCAGCAGCAATCAACTTCTCACTTCCATCACTTTGGAACACTATGCAAGACTCATTAAAATTATCCTCACTTCCAAGCATTTTCACATCCAGAGCTCTATTAACAGATTATCTGAAGGAATCATGCAACTGTTTCAGATACCGATGATCCTAAGCCTTGGGTGCCACTCCATAAATCCTATGCCTAAGTATCTCATCCACCCACATTCTAACAACAGAAACCTGGGACCTATAAGCCTAGTTCCCTTAATCCAAGATGACCCTGCCTATTCACTACCTTTTACCTATTCTGGCCTCCCTTTGGCTGCCTACTCTTTCACCTCAATTTCTACCCTATTCCTTAATACCACCTTATTTTTTATCATTTAGGTATGAGCTCTTACTCAGCGGAGATTATATGGGATTGTTGTCTCTTCTCATTTCAGTAAAGCTTATCATTATGTACCTTTGCATGTTAATTATGTTGACTGGTATGTATAGGCCCATATTGACCGGCACCTTCACAATGTTTTTTCCTTTTTTTTTTGCACCGTTGTCCACCGTAATTATAATCTTATGAAGTGTACTGTATTGTATTTATGCCCAGGACCACCTTGAAAATGAGCTTGCTCAATGGCGTTTATGCCTGGTTAAATAAAGTGATTGACTGATTGATTGATTGATTGATTGATTTATTAAGATCTTGGATTACACCTGCGAACAGATGCTCTTTTGTAGGTTCCAAGTCAGTTGAACGAAAACAGTAACAAACAACATTTAATGTGTTTACAGAGTTAGTACAGAGATTACTGTAAAGTTCATACAAACTGACATTGCTGAGGCATTGTACAATGTATGCCTGCATCCAAGAATTAAATCAGCCTGGAAAAGATAGACACAAGGTAGGTAGTAGATAAAGGTTACATAGTGAAGGAATGGAGGGGTATGAGGGTTGTGCCCTGTGATGGGAAGGGTAGAGAGGAGCCCTAGGCAGTTCCAGAGTAGAGTCTGTGAAATGCTGAGTTTGGGTGCACCAGCTAGTCTTAAGGTTTGTCTACATGCAAGCAGGTGACTTTGAAAGAAGATGGGGTTTCTGCAACAGTTAGTGAAACAATATTCAGTTATAGCTATATTATGCTGTTTGTTAGGTGGCCCCGCCCCGAGCCCTGTCATTTATTACTGACATAGTCAGTTAGTTACACTGTCTGTCTCTGCAGCAGTTAGTGAAACAATATCCTGTTATGGGTAGCTGTATTACACTGTTTGTTAGGTGCCCAGAGCCATGTCATTTATTACTGTAACATATTCAGCGACACTGTCTGTCTCTACAGCAGTTAGTGAAACAATATCCTGTTACGGCTGTACTACAATGTTTGCTAGGTGCCTTTGAGCTCTGTCTTTTATTACTGTGGCCTAGTCAGCTACACTGAAACATAGCAATATAGAAATTGATGGCAGATAAGAACCATTTGATCCACCTAGTCTGCGCATTTTCCATAACTACTGTAATACATCAGACCCTACTTGATCTATGACTTTGTCCCCCCTTCCCTAACCACTAAGGTTCCCTTATGCCTATCCCATGCAATTTTGAATTCTGTTACAGTTTTTGCTCCAACCGCCTCTTCTGGGAGGCTGTTCCATGCATCCCTACCCTTTCTAGTGAAGAAGTACTTTCACCTTTCCTGAGTCTCACCCTCCAGCTTCATAGTATGACCCTTGTTCTTGAACATCTTTTCTCTGAAAAATGATTCCCTCCTGTACCTTATTTATACCCTTTAAGTATCTGAAAGTCTCTATCCCCATCCCTCCTTTCCTCAAGTGTGTACATATCAAGGTCATGTGGTCCCTCCTCATAGGGCTTTTGGTGCACACTCTGCACCTTTTTAGCTGCCCTCCTCTGGACTGCTTCTACTCTGTCTGTGTCCTTCCAGAAATGTGGCCTCCAGAACTGGACACAGTATTCTAGATAAGGTCTCACCAATGATTTGTACAGCAGTATCACCACCTTCTTCTTTCTGCTGATGATACTCCTCCTTATGCACCGCAACATCCCACTAACTCTCCCCACTGTCTTGTCACACTGGTTGGCCACTTTTAGGTAATTAGATTATATGATCACCCATAGGTTCCTTCCCTCTTTGATGATTGTCAGTACCACGCCCCACATCATGTACTCCGCCCCTGGGTTTCTTTGTCCCAAGTGCATGATATTGCACTTCATATTGACTCTTAGTTACCACACTCTTGACCACTCCTCAAGCCTACTTAGACCCCTCTTCATTTTTTCAACCCCTCAAAAGTGTCAACCCTGTTGCAAATCTTTGCATAATCCGCAGAAAGGCATACCTTCACTTCTAACCCCTCTGCAATGTAATTTATAAAGATATTAAAGAGGACTGGCTCCATTACTGATCTCTGTGGAACCCCACTGGTCACCCTCTTCTCCTCAGACTGAACTCCATTTACCACCACCTCTTTCCCCTATCCCTCAAGCAATTTCTTACCCATTTTACAAGCCTGGGTCCCACTCCCAAGCTGCCCAGCTTGTGTACGAGTCTCCTATGTGGAACAGTGTTGAAGACCTTACTGAACTCTAGGTAGGCCACATCCACCACTCCACCCTGATCTAACTCCCTGGTAATCCAGTCAAAGAAATCTATCAGATTTGTTTGACATGACCCCATCCCAGAGTATCCAAGCTGCCTCAGATCTTGTAAGCCACCTAATTCAATGTATTCCACAATCCTTTCCTTCAGGAGTGATTCCTTTAATTTCCCCACTACCAAAGTCAGGCTGACTGGCCTGTAGTTGCCTGCCTCCTTCCTGCTCCCACTTTTGTGAAGTGGGACTACATCTGCCCTCCTCAAGTCCTCTGGAAGCACTCCTGTCTCCAGCAAATGGTTGAACAGGATTGTCATTTGTGCTACCAGCACCTCTTTAAGCTCCTTCGTATCCATGGATGTATCCATTCAACCCCATTGCTTTGTCCACTCTCAGTTTTGTGAGTTCCTTCAGGACTTTCTCTTCTGTAAATAGATTGGTGTCCACTTCCATTGATGCTCCTGTCACTTATCTTTGGTCCCTCTCCTTCCCTTTCTTCTGTGAATACTGAGCAAAAAATTTGTTTAGGATGTCTGCTTTATCCTGGTCTCCCGCTACCTACTCGCCTCCTTAATCTTACAATACCTCCTTGGTCTTTCTCCTTTTGCTTATGGACTTAGAAAGTGCCTTGTCCTCTTTCTTTACTGCCTGGGTCATTTCCTCCTCCATTTGGGCCTTTGTGAACCTGACTGCTTTCCCTGTCCCTCTGCTTCCTCTGATACTTCCCTGTCCTTCTCCTTCTCAGCCTCCTCATACCTCCTGAATGCTAGCTTTTTTGTCCGTACCTACCCGTCACCTCCTTTGAAAACCGTAGAGGCCTTTTTTCCTCTTGCTTTTGTTTACTTGTCTAATGCAGAGGTTTGCTGCCTTTACTATTGCTCCTTTGAGTTTATCTCACTGTTCCTCTACTCCATCTGAATCATCCCCCCCAATCAGGACATCCCTGAGGCATTCCCCCATCTTTCTAAAGTCAGCCATACTGAAGTCCAGGACCCTTGTTTTTGTGTGGTTCGAGTCAGCCGCTGTTCTTATAGTGAACCCCATCATTTGGTGATCACTGGTCCCCAGGTTGCCACCCACTGTGACATCTGCAATACTATCCCTGTTGGTGAGTACTAGGTCTAGTATTGCTCCCTCATGAGTGGGCTCTCTTGCTATTTGCTTGAGGAATGCCACCTACAAGGAGTCCAGGATATCCCTGCTCTTAACTGAAGCTGCAGCCAGAATGCTCCTATCCAAAACTGGCAGATTGAAGTCTCCCACCAGCAGCAGCTCATTAGTTGCCATCTTATGGATGACTTCCAATAGAGCCCTATCCATCTCCTTCCCCTGTGCTTGAGGTCTGTTGATCACCCCAGTGTGAGTAGTGGCTCCATTTCATGGTTCTAAGGTGACCCATAATGTCTCTGCCTCTCTTTGTATTCCCTGTATTTCAACTACTTTTATGCCATCCCTCACATAAAGACACACTCCTCCTCCTCCTCCTTTCTTACCCACCCTGTCCTTCCTAAACAGTGCTTAGCTTGGTATGGCTATATCCCAGTCATGGTTCTCATTGCACGATGACTCAGTAATTCTGACAATGACCACATCAGCCTTTGCCATTATGGTCACTACTGTAGGTCCAAGATTTTATTTCCCAGACTAGAGCATTTATACATGTCCTTCAAATTCTGCTACCTCCCTCCTATCAGTCCCCTTTTCCCTTTTGCCTACTCTCCTAACCTCATCTGCCTTCATTCTTATCACTTTTTCTATCATTCTGCTTTTCCAATATTCCGTACCTCTGGGTTTCCCTCCCCTAGGGTTCTGCCTACTTATCACTTCCACTTGGGTGTGTGGGGAGGGGAAGTCAGTTTGATTCTCCCTGTTACCTTGCACCCCTTGTCTGGGTTGATGCTTCATCAGTAGAGCATTTTAATCATCTCTGAGGACCCCAGTCCCTCTCCCAGATAGATGAAGGCCACCTCCCTGTATAGGGCCTACATTCCTCCAGGTGGACCCCAGTCCCCAATGAAGCCAAACCCCTCCTCTCTGCACAACTCCTTCAACTATGCATTGGAGCTCCTGGTGCAGATAACTCTGTCGTCCCCCTGTCATAAACTTGCAACACCTCAAAAAAGAGTAACTGAGCATGCTATCAGCCTAAGACCCCTCCCCAACTGCCTGAACTCCTCCTGCTCTACCCTAACCTTGTCCCTAGCCAGGTAATTCATCTCTAGGTGGACAATGACATCTAGCTCTCCCTTCCATCCTGTTGCCCCAGTGATCCCAAGGATTTGCTTTCTATTCTTCTGAGCCATGGCCCAGCACCAAACTTCCCTCTCTCCTTCCTTTCCTGCCCCCCAAATCCACCACCAATGATGGAGTCCCCCACAAAGAGTTGCTTCCTCTTCCACTGGAATTCTCTGCCCCCCACTTTGGGGTCTGCATCCTCCTTGGCCACTACTGTTGGTGCCTTCATGGGACAGTCTCACCCCACCAGAACATTGATCTGTCTCTGTAGCAGTTAATGAAACAATATCCTTTTATGGTTATGACTGTATTACACTGTCTGTTAAGTGCCTTGAATCCTGTCATTTATTACTGTGACATAGTTAGTTATACTAGTTACACTATCTGTCTCTGCAGCAGTTAGTGAAACAATATCCTTTTAAAGCTGTATTACTCTGTTTGCTAGGTGCCCTTGAGCCCTGTCATTTATTACTATGACATAGACAGCTACACTATCCGTCTCTGCAGCAGTTAGTGAAACAATATCCTTTTACGACTGTATTATTCTGTTTGTTAGGTGCCCTTGAGCCCTGTTATTTACAACTATGACATAGTCAGCAAAACTGTCCGTCTCTGCAACAGTAAGTGAAACAGTATCCTGTTACCAGATGGCTGTATTACATTGTTTGTTATGTGCCTCGAGCCCTGTCATTTATTACTGTGACATAGTCAGATACACTGTCTGTCTCTGCAGAAGTTAGTGAAACAATATCCTGTCACAGGCTGCTGTATTACACTGTTTTTTAGATGCCCCGAGACCCATCATTTATTACTGTATTATTAATGTCTTCCCCTTTTTCCCATAGGGAAACCGTGGTGTAATTTCCCATTATATACCAGTGTGTATAACAGCAAACTGCACAATGCCGCGCAATGCCACGCAATCGCGCAAGGCTACACTAAGTTGTGCAAAGCTGCACAAACAGTGCAAATCACCATTAATTATAAAAAATAAAATATGGGGTGTTGTGTGTAAACTCAAAGTTTACACACACCCTTCGATAGATAATGCTTGCACAAACACCTTGAGCTTCGGCCTCGAGGTTTATGTAGTACTACCCTCGGTGTGTGTAAAATATAGATTAAAGTATGGGTTGGGTGTGTAACAAGAGGTTTACACACACACTGGAGGGTTAGATGCTACATAAATCCGAGAGCAAAGCTTGAGGATTTATCAAAAACATCTAACCCGAGGGTACGGGTAAACCGAGCTTACACACTGCCCATTTTTTTATATAATTGCTGGGTTTGCCTTTTTCACCACAGCAATTATATAAAATAAAGGTTCTGTCTTGACCTAAGCGTGGTTATATTTCAGCGTCTTGGCCCTGACTCACCGTTCGGTTTTCTTTTTTTTTTAAAAAAAAAAATTCAGTCTGTAGTACGACTACTTAACATTTCCCTTTTAGATATTCTTTTTAAATTGCCACTTACCACCGAGTCCAAATGGTGGTTCAGTCTTCGGGGAAAACATGTTGTTGGTGATCGGAAGGGACAAGGTGCAGCAGGGCATGCGCAGAGTTGGGGAAACAGTGCGCGTGTTTGCCGTTATAAACGCTCCTTTATAACGGCAAATTACGCCACAGTTTCCCTATGGGAAAAAGGCAGAGCCAGTTATTATCTTCTCATTACACACACCACCTCATACATTATTCTATCTATAATGTATGGGTAGCCCTTATTACCCACTGAAATCAAGCAGATTACAACCTTGTAATCCCAATTGCTGCGATGTCAGAGCCTTATGCCTATCTCATCTATGTCATAGCAGTGGGTTTACAAAACGGAATGCCAGTGTAATTCAATATTCTACACTCCAGAATGTGACTGTTAGCCTCAGTACAGTATTCATAACATTCCAGTTGTCTCAGTTTACTGTTACTGAGTCTAGCAATCTCTATGTCTGATAGAGATTTTACCTCTGGTGCTATTTTGGCCTGCTGTCATTCAGTCCGTGTATCCTAATAAATTGTTTTCGACACAATCATGTGGCTGTAGTGCAGATTCATTAATAAGGTAAGGCTAAATTACTTGTGTTGGGGGGTAACTTCTCATGTCGAGTCCCATGCACTATAAATGACAATGCCTGATGTACAGGTGATAACCATGGTGTTATCATCTCTTGTAGTTGCTAGGGAAATTGTAAACCTCTTGAGCTGCGATCTTGAGGTTTACTGATGCCCTAGCATCCACTCAAGGTGATTACACCATGGTTATCACCTGTACATCAGGCATTAGCCTCTATAACATAACTACACTGTCTGTCTCTGCAGCAGTTAGTGAAACAATACCCTTTTATGGCTGTGTCTGCTATGTCTCCTATTTCCCAATCTTGTAAGTCTACTAGAAGGAAGCACAGTGCTGCTGCTTGTGTAACTGTTAATGATATGGACTATGTGAATCATAGCACTAATGATTCAGAACATAGTGACAATAATAACATCACCATGACCGGGCACTAAATGTCCTGCACAAAAAAAAGCTTGTTGGCAATGAAATGATAGCAGAGTTTCAGAAAGAACTGACTGGAGTTACTCGTAGACGTTCTGAATGTTTTGCCACATGTGCCAGGATTCTTCCAGCTGCTAAAGCAGCATGCAAGGACAAGGAGGCATCCTCTCAAATATAAGCTCAGAGGTGGAGGCAGCGAATGCTGATAAAGATGGCGGTGATAGTGGAGACTGGAATTGATAGCAAGGGCATGTTCCACATAATGATGACGACGGCACTTCCAATACTTCTGAATCTTGTGAAGATGATGAGGTTGGTAGTTTCAAGGAGGGGGTAGGAGAGGATGCTGACATAACTAAGGCATGAAAGGCAAGTGCAGAAAAAAATCATATGCTGAAAGTAAGAAGATGAGTACAGTACAAATGACAAGACTTGATTTCAACAAGAAATGGCAGTGTAGGGTTTCCTCCAGGCCCCTTGACTGTACAATGAGTAGTGCCAGGCACCCTGGCACAAAGCAAAAAAGGTAAATCTTTAGTGCAGAATTTTGTTTATATTGACCCTGCAGGCAACTCTTGAGCTGTATGCAGGCTGTGCAAAAAGAGCATCAGTCATGGCAAAAGGGCACAGTTTCGAACATCAGTAATACTACAGGTAATATCCTGCCTCAGTGCACAGAACAACATTGCAGCCTTCCTGCTGCACCTCTGCTTGGAACAGCACCACATAGCGGATGCCTTCCTCCCCCCAGCCACCCCCCACCCAAAGGAGATCCGTATTTTATAAGGGACCCTGTGGAAACAATCAGCCCAGCTTTAAGCCACAACAGCACTCCCAACAGTGGTCTCATCCAATTCCTTGCACACCCCTTCCCTAAATGCAGACTCCTCCACAGCTCTAGATCACAAGCTGATAGAGTACAGTGACTGACTGCACTCCTACCATTTGAAAAAACATTGGCTGTCAACATCCAACAAAACGTCACAACAGCAATAGTTTAGATCTATGAAGTGTCTCTATAAGTCCTCCTCCTGTTTACCATGTACCTTAAGGTCTTGTTTGAGCCTTCCAAGGATAGCACTGATCCCATCATAACTGTAGTAATGCCACCTCTTAGATCAGGCACAGATAGCTGTGAGGCAGATCCCAAAAACGGTCCTAGTAATTTGTCCGGGTGCCTATGCAACAATACTACAGAATGGACCCTACTCCTCCAATCATGCCCCTCCCTATCAAGATGTCGTAGGTACAGTGTACAGCTCTGGAGACCTTACCTACATAATGACTTAGACAGGGCAGAGAAGGTTCAGAGAAGGGCAACAAAGATGGTACAGGGATTGCATCATGAGTCCTATAAGGACAGGCTGAAGGACTTGAATATGTACTCCTGGAGGAGAGGAAGGAGAGAGGGATATGATATATACATACAGTACCTTACTGAGAGGAACAGGGTGCAGGAATACACTATTTTCCAGTGAAAAGATGTTCCAGGACTAGAGGGCATGGGATGAAGTTGGAATCATGAGGAAGAATTTCTTCACAGAAAAGGTGGTGGACAAGTGGAACACCCTGCCAGAGGAAGTGCTTGAGGCTGGAAACAATCACAGGATTTAAGAATGCATCGGATAAGACATAAGAATTCTGGAGGTCAGGGGTTAGGGGTAACAGAATTCTAGAAAAACATAAAGTGACTTACAAGTTTAATTAGGCAGACTGGGTAGGCCATAGGCCCTTATCTGCCAACAGTGTCTATGTATCTATGCATTACAATCATCAATATTACATACAGATTTACATAATATTTACATCACAGATGCACTGGTAGAATCTATACAAAGCAGTAAGTGCACACATATCAGGGCAGGTTACCAGTCAGAGCAACATAGGGCAACAGTAGATTGGGCTAGATTGGATTGGCCCTGTTAAGGTCCATGACCTGAGGAAATCAGGTGGCTGTTTCAGGTGTTAGGTGGCCACCTAGCCAGGGGCATGTCCTTGGAAGCTACATCCTGATGCTAAAGGTCAGGAGGGGTGTAGAGGGAGTAGTGTGAGGAGAGGACTGGTGGTTTTGCAGGAAAACGTATGGGCTGTATATTCTCATGGGAGGGAGGAAAGATATTTGTGAATGGTGGTATTATGGATGGAAGGGGGAGCACATTCCACAGTTTAGGACAGCAGAAAGACAAGGTGGACTGACAAAGTGGTGGTAGAGCAGAGGGGGATGGTGAGGTATTTAATATCAGAGTTGTGGAGGGAGTAAGTCCATTGAGAGGACTTGCAGATGGAGGAAGAAAGCTAGGAAGGGAGGTTACCAGTCCAGAATTTGGCCATGAAAGTGGGAGTGTGGGACAGACATCTGGGCTCCAAGAATGGCAGTCATAGGGCTTTATATAGGTCAAAGTGATGAGTGTGAGGAGGCAGGATAGGACAAAGCAACAAAAGGAGTTGAAGAAGGTGTCCAGTCTGGCCAGGGTGGTTTTGGGTGTGGCACCGTAGACTATGTCAGCATAGTCAAAAGTGGGGATTATCATTTTCTGCACAATTGTACAATGTGCAGCTTGTGGAATGCAATCCTTGTTCTTGTATAAGGCGCCAAGCTTAGGGTGGAGGTTCTTTTGGATTGCAGTCATGTGCACTGAAAAGACCAGATCGTGGTCTAACTAGACCTCAAGGTATCTAAAGGTAGTGACATTTTCAATGAGTGTGCCATCCAGGGTGTGGAAGGCAGGGGGGGAATTGGAGTTTAGCTAGCCTCGGACTAGTGCCGAAGGACATGGAGACTGTCTTTTTGGCATTCAGGAACAGCTGGTTGGACTGGAACCATGGCTGGACCTTGTTGAAATCATGTAGTAGTCTAGCCTCCCCATCAGCATGAGAAGTACTAGACTGTATGGGATGGTGTCGTCCACATACATGTGCATTTGGGATGAGGAGCAAACTGTTGTGAGATCATTAAGAAAGATTGAAAATAGAATAGGGCCGAGTACTGAGCCCTGCGGGACACCAGTGTTGATGGGGAGTGGAGGAGAGTGGAAGGAGGCAGTCTTAACTGATTGAAATCTGCCTAATAGGTAGGACTGAAACCAAGCTGTGGCTGAGGGAGTTGGTCCAGCAGCTGTAAGATTTTGGAGGAGAAGAGAGTGGGATACTGTGTCTAAGACTTTTGCCAGTCGAAAAATATGGAGGAAGTAAGGTGAACCTGATCCATATTGGTGAGTATGGAGTCCGTGAGATGTATGAGGGATGTGGTGGTGGAGTGGAACTTGCAGAAACCAGATTGGGAAGGGGTGAAAGGGAAAATAGAGTCAAGGTAGGGGGTGAGCTGAGCAAGGGCTAAAGGTTCTTGGAGCTTAGCCAGGATAGGAAGTGTGGAGATTGGTTGATAGTTCCCTGGGGCTGTGTGATCACCGCCTCTGGGGAGAGGAATAACTGTAAAGTGTTTCAGCTAGTGGGCACTGAGAAAAGGGAAAAAGGTAGGTATAGTAGTGAAGCAAGGGGAGAAGCTATAGCAGAAGAGGAGAGAGAGAGAGAGCACTTTGGAGTCCAGGCCATTAGGGCTCTTACCCTTGCTAGGGTTCAAGGCATGGAAGGCCTTAAAGCTTCATTTGCTGAGATGCATGAGAATGAGAATGAGAAGGAGGGAGTGGTAGAAAGGCTTGGTGTGGAAGGTGGGGTTTAAGGAGTCAGTTGGAGTTCAAGGGGGGAGGATGGTTAGGAGTGATGAAGCACAGGATGTGAAGAAGGTGTTGAAAGTAGATGCAACAGATGGAAGGGTCAGATAGTGTAGCATTTCCATAGCTGAGGACTGAGATGAGGGACTGGAAGGGGGGAGAGATGAGAGGCTTAACTACTTTCCAGAACTTGAAAGGATGGCTTTAATTGGTGTTGAAGGAGGAGTAGAAACATTCAAATTTAGCATATCTGATGGCTCTAGTGCAAGCATTCCTAAGACAGTTGTAGCGGAGAAGGAGTGGTGGAATGTAGATGTCTTATAGGCCTTCCAGGCTTGGTCCTGGAGTTATGCATGTCAGTATTAATCCGTGGGGGTGAACCTTTGACTCTAGTTAGTTTAGGAGGAGCATGCAGGTTTCAAATTTCCAGGAGTTTTGTTTGGAAATAGTAGAGGGCAGAATCAATAGAGAATTCTGTTGTGATTGGTGACTAGTCAGTGTGGTGTAGAAACATAGAAACATAGAATTTGACGGCAGATAAAGACCGCTTGGCCCACCTAGTCTGCCCATTTTCCTGCCTAACAGATAAGCTGCAGATCCTAGTTAACCAACAGCTTACTTCCTCCTACCTCCCACTAGGACAGCCTTATATCTGTCCCATGCATTCTTGAATTCCCCCACTGTTCTTGACTCCACAACCTCCTCAGGGAGGCTGGTCCATGCATCCACAACCCTCTCTGTGAAAAAATACTTCCTCACATTACCTCTGAGCCATCCCCCCTCTATCTTCAAATTGTGCCCCCTTGTTCTTACACATCTCTTTTTCTGAAAGATGCTACCCTCTTGGACTTTGTTGATTCCCTTGGGGTACTTAAGTTTCTATCATGTCCTCTCTCCTCCTTTCCTCAAGGGTATACATATTAAGTTCCTTTAGTCTTTCTTCAGAAGTCTCCTGGTGCAGACCCTGCACCATTTTGGTTGCCCTCCTCTGGACAGCCTTCACTCTGTTTATGTCTTTGCGGAGACGGGGTCTCCAGAACTGAACACAGTACTCCAGAGGGGGTCTCACCAACTGTCTGTACAGAGGGATAACAACTTCCTATTTTCTACTATTGATGCCTCTCCCTATGCATCCCAGTATCCCCCCAGCCATCCTGACTGCCTTCTCACATTGCTTGCCCACCTTTAGGTCATTTGATATAATTACCCCAGATCCCTGTCCATTTTTACTGTTGTCAGTATCTCGCCCCCCATTGTTTACTCTTCCCCTGGGTTTTTGTTTCCCAGGTGCATTACCTTGCACTTCTTTGCATTGAATCTGAACTTCCATACATTTGACCATTCCTTCAACCTTGCCAAGTCCCTTCTCATCCTTTCTACTCCATCTGGTGTATCAACCCTGTTGCAGATCTTTGTGTCGTCTGCAAAGAGACATACATTTCCTTCCAGTTCATCTGCAGTGTCACTTATAAAAACATTAAAAAGGACCAGTTCCAGTACTGAACCCTGCAGTACCCTGCTAGTAGCCCTCCTTTCTTCACTGTGGACTCAATTTACTACTACCTTTGCTCTATTGTCTAGCCAATTTTTATCCAGGCTACCACCCTGGGACCCACTCCAAGGCTAGCTAACTTGTATTAATCTTTGTGTGGGACTGTATCAAATGCCTTGCTAAAATCTAGGTAAGTCATGTCCACAGCCCCTCCCTGGTCTACTACTTTGGTCACCAGGTCAACGAAAGCTATTAGATTCATCTGACATGACCTTCCCATCATGAATCCATGCTGCCTTGGGTCCTGTGCCCCACTGGCCTCTAGGTACTCAACAATTCTTTCCTTCAGAAGTGATTCCATCATTTTCCCTACCACTGAGGTCAAACTAACTGGTCTGTAGTTTCCTGCCTCTGTCCTGCTCCCACTTTTGTGAAGAGGAATCACATCCGCCCTCCTCCAGTCCTCAGGTACCACCCCATCCTCTCATGATTTGTTAAAGAGAGTAGTCAGCGGTGTCACTAGTTCTACCCTTAGTTCTTTTAGAATTCTTGGGTGAATCCCATCAGGCACCATGGCTTTGTCCACCTTCAATTTTTATTAGTTCTTTCAGAACCCTTTCTTCTGTAAATGGACTGGTATTGACCCCCATCTTTAGAGTGTTTCTCTTGTTTGGTTTAGGTTCCCTACCCCTCCTCTTCCTTTGTGAATACTGAGCAGAAATATTCATTCAGTATCCCTGCTTTTTCACTGTCACCCTCTACCCACATTCCCTTCCCTTTATTAAGCCTCAGTATCCCTCCTTTGGTCTTTCTTCACTCCCTAATGCACCTATAAAAGGTCTTATCCCCCTTCGTAACAGAGTTGGCTATCCTTTCCTCGGTTTGGGCCTTTGCTATTCCGACTGCCTTCCCAGCCTCTTTCTGCTTTAACTGATAAATTTCTCTGCCCTGCTTCTTCTGTGTTTCCTTATATTTCCTGAATGCTATCCTTTTCTCCTTAACCTTCTCTGCCACCTCTTTTGAGAACCATAGCGTTTTTTTCCTTTGTTATGTTTTGTTGATTTGCTTTACACAAAGGCTTGTTGCCTCTGTGATGGCTGTTGTGATTACTCCCCATTGCTCCTCCACCCCTCCTTCTTGCCTGTTTGCTAGTGCTTTTCTGAGGCACTCTCTAATTTTCCCCAAAGTCAGCCCTACTAAAGTCCAATACTCTTGTTATTGTATGGGTGTGTTTATCGTGAACCACACTGTTTGGTGGTCGCTTGTTCCCAGATCGCTACCCACTTCTAAATCTGAGATTCTTTCTCCATCTCCATTTGAGAGTACCAAGTCTAAGACTGCTCTCTCCCAAGTGGGTTCCAATACTAGCTGTCTGAGGCATGCCCTGTAGGCATCAAGAATGACCCTGCTCTTGGATGTGCCTGCAGCAAAGGTGCTCCAGTTAACATCTGGCATATTCAGGTCCCCCATCAACAATATATCCCCTTTTTCTGCCATTCTAAGGAAGCCTTCTATCATTTCCTTGTCCATTCCCTCCCTCTGAGATGGGGGTCTGTATACAACCCCCATGCGGATTGGGTGCCATTTCCTGTCTCCAGGGTGACCCAGAGTGTCTCATCTGCTCCTTGTTTACTCTTTAGTTCTGTTGCTTTGATTCCTTCCTTTACATAGAGAGCTACTCCTCCTCCTCTTTTACCCTCACTGTCCCTCCTGTAGATTGTGTATCTTGGTATGTTGACATCCCAGTCATGGTTCTCTGTGTACAATGTTTCTGTGACTGCCACAATATCCAGGCAACCCTCTTCCATCAAGGCTACTAGTTAAGGGAGCTTGTTACACAGACTATGGGCATTGGTACTCATCACACTCCACTTTTTCATGGCCTTACCCCTTTTAGCCCCATTCCTGTCCTTACTGCCTTTGCCTTTTTTTACATTTACCTCTGTCCTGCTCCCTAATGACTTCTCTACCTTGGTGTGTACCTCACTAATTACCATGTTTTGTGGGAGGAGGCTGGGATTTCCCTGCTCCTTTTCAGTGCCTCCCCCCTTAGCTAGTTTAAATGCTTGCCAATGAAGCATTTAAACCTCTCACCTAGGATCCTGGTTCCCTGGACAGATGCAGACCATCACACCAGTATAGGTCTGCATCTCTAGGTGTGTCCTCAGTCCCCAATGAAGTCAAAACCTGAGCTCCACACCAGTTTTTCAACCATTCATTGAATTCCTGGTGAGGACTACCTAGCATCACCCTTGCCATAGACAGGCAGCACCTCTGTGAAGGTTACTGTATCGCTACTTGTCTAAAGCCCATCCCCAACTCTGCAAACTCCTTTTGCACTGCTCTGATCCCATTCCTAGCCAGGTCATTTGTCCCTAGGTGGACAATGACATCCAACTCCCTCCCTCTGTGCGGCTGCTCCCATGATCCTGAGGATTTGCTTCCTGTCCCTCCAAGCCATGGCACCAGGCAGGCACCTTACGTCCCTCTCCCCTTCCTCCCCCATTTCTAACCCCTAATGATTGAGTCCCCCACCAGGAGCTGTTTCCTTCCCCTGTGGGGTCTCATGCCACCCTCCTGGGGATCTCCTTTGTGAAGGTTCCCAGCATCCTCCTTGGTCTCCACTGCAGGTGCCTCCGTAGAGGAACCACTATCCACTAGAAGAGTGAATGAATTGTAGGTACAGCTGGAGGGATGCAACTCTGTTCCACCACTCTCTCCCTCCCTGAGCCCACCCTGGTCCAGCCTCTCCTCTTTCTTGGCAACCTCTGAGGTAGTGGCATTGGCCCTGGTGGTCCCTGGGTGAGGGAGGAGTTTTCACGAATCCTAGCCAGGTCAGCCTGGAGACGGGCAACCTCCTCCCTCAGACCAGAGAGGTGCCTGCAAATAGGGCAGCATCGCAGCCTCCAGAATGTCTCCCGGAACACTGCCGCCCCACAGCCATTGCACTGCACCACTCCTATCATGTCTTATTGTGTGTCCCGTCTTCTGTTTCTCTGTATGCTTACTCTCTCCTCTCCTTACAACTCTCACCCTTTCTGTTCTGGGACAGCAACTTCCTATATTCTTCAGTAGCCTCCTTCTTCCTTGCTCAGTGTCAGACCACCAGCAGCTGGGGGCGAGAGTGAGCTACTTTTTTCCTTTAGGGTTGACAAAACCAAGTTTCTCTATGATCTGTCCCTTCCTACTGCCAAACAGGAAGTTCCTGTTGACAGTCAAATCTAGTGGCTATAAAAGTAGAACTGGCTTACGGTGGGTGGAGGGGTGGGATGGAGGGCAAATAGTAAGAAAAAAAGGTTAGCAACAGGAAGTTGTAATTTGAGTCACCTGCTTTTATAGTGTCTAAGCCACACCCCCAATTAAGCTGTCTCTCCTCCAACTGGTTTAGCAAAGTAAACTAAAACAGTACCCCTCCCAGCACAGAACACAAACTGACTTTCTTTCTTTCTTTTTTAACCCTAAATAAGACCCCTTCTACTTCTCATAAAGTATCTGTTTGCTTAATCTCAACAGGCACTGCCTCGTGCTGAAATATAAGTGTTAAATTAATAAGAAAATGTAGCTTCTTTTAGTTAATACAACATCACTTGCTTTCTGCTCTACAAGCAAGGCTAGCAACAGGAAGTTGTAATTTGAGTCACGTGCTTTTATAGTGTCTAAGCCACATCCCCAATTAAGCTCTCTCTCCTCCTACTGGTTTAGCAAAGTAAACTAAAACAGTACCCCTCCCAGCACAGAACACACACTGACTTTCTTTTTTTTCTTTAACCCTAAATAAGACCCCTTCTACTTCTAATAAAGTATCTGCTTAATCTCAACAGGCACTGACTCCTTCTGAGATATAAGTGTTAAATTAATAAGAAAATGTAGCTTCTTTTAGTTAGCTGCTTTCTGCTCTACAAGCAAGGCTAGCAACAGCTGTAAATCCATTAATAGGGGTGCTAGGTTCAGTGAACAGAAAGAGCGTAAAGGAATCAGTTTTGGAGGAGCTTTTAGTCTGGTGGAATGCAGATACAGTAGATCATATGGTGATCGCTAAGGAATCGGCAGGATACCAGAGTCAATTATGTGATGGGGATGAGAAGTATGGGCCCAGTCTATCAGGGTGTGCTTGAGTGATTAATTGTTGAGCCGAGTTGGTGAGGTTATTAATTGTGTTAAGTTTAGGGAGTTTACTTTGGAGCATATTTTAGTGTTTGCAGGTGACAGCCAATCCACATTTATGTCTCCTAATACGTATAGCTCGCCAGAGGCGGTATGTGAGGTAATAGTGGTGACGAGTTCAGATATAGAAGATGTAGGGAGACCCAGACAGCAGTAAGGGCCCACTATGTATAGAGGCAGGGTAAAGCAGGGGAAAGTTTAATGAGGAAGAGTTCATCCTGGGATGGGGAAGAGAGTGACAGAACAGGAGAGCATTGGAGGTTGGAGGATAGATACATGGCAATGCCGCTACCCTTGCGGGGTCTGTTTTGCCTGATGAAAGAGTAACTAGGGATAATGAGGTTGTTATCAGGTATCTTGTGGGATAGCCATGTTTCAGAGAGGGCCAGAACATCTGGATGGGTATAGATCCATTATAATGGGTTGGAGGTGGGTTAGTTTGGGGAGCAAGCTTTGTATATTGAGGTATGTGATTTTTAAGCCCTTTGGGAGGTGCATGGAGGGATGGGGGTAGTGCCAGGGTTGGATTCAACGTCACCTGCTGAAATGAGAAGGAGAGTGATAAGCAATTTAGATAGTGAATTGAACCATTTTGTAGCTTTGAGTGAATAGGGCAGGAGAGAGGGTTAGGGGTTGGGGTGAGGGGGAAGGTGTTTTGATAAAAGTAGGTAAGCTAAGAGGGATGTGGAAGGAAGTATGGATGCATGGGGGGCAGAGGTAGCCAGTTAGATTTGGGTGATGTGGGAGTGAGGAGTGTGTTGGAGTAAAGGATGAAGTTTATTTTATTTTTTTTTTTTGACTGGTAAGTGCACTAAACAAATTCTGCCTATTTTCAGGCACAACCTGGGGATACAGATAAATGCCAACCGACTTTGAACCAGATTAAGCTGTTGGTGGTATTTTAGAGAATGGGGATATTTGGCCAGGGTACCAGGAAATTCCTCTCCTTCAAGAAGTGCCATGGGATCTTTAACATCCACCTGAACTACCACATGGGACCTTGATTTAACATCTCATCTGAAAGATGGCACCTCAGGAGTGCAGCAACTACCCTCATGCTGCACTGCAGTGTCAGTAAAGGGATATTAACCCAAGTGCCTGGTGTGGGGATAGAACCCACAGCCTTCTGATCTCCCGACCACAGAGGTGAGTGTGCTACCTGCTGAGCCACTGATACTGCGGGTGAGGGGAGCATGGGATGAAAGGTAGATTGAAAGGGGGTAGTGAGACTAGAGAGGAGAGGAGAAGAGAGTGAGGCCAAGACAATAGGAAATAAAGATGTGCATTATAATATGGGTGAAAAGGGTGACGTGTCACAATAGCAAAGCGAAGGCAGAAGGGTGCAACTGTTCAGCCGGGCTGGATGACTACAGTGTAGTGTAATGCCACTCGTGGCCACTGGGTGCTATGGGATATCAAAGGTAGTGGAATAGTGGAAGAGGGCACACCAGCAGGCTGCATGGCCTAGAGGTTAGTATGGTTGACTATGGCTGGTCCAGACATCTAGAGTCACAGGTTGCAACTGCCACAGGGATTGAAGAGAGGATAAGGAAGAGTGCAGGGACTTAGGTGGTGGAAGGAGAATTTAAAGCTGACAAACTTGTAGAAAGTAGAAGAAGAATAACAGGCATTTGTCAATGCCGAATGTTTGCTTGCTGGCATTGGTAGTATAGGAGTTAGAGAGATGCTTTATGGGAATGGTAGTGAAGTATTGAACTGAACTTAAGCTAACCCCCACCACCACCCTCTGCAGAGACTGACAGACATTGGGGTGTGCCTTTGGGTCGCCGGGCATAACGCCCATTCCATTTCACCACAGCCTAACCTGTGGACATTGACAAGTGTCGCGTTGTGGTCTTTGGGCCTTATGCTTACCCCATTCCATAAGAAAATGCAGTGAGATGAGATGGGAACAGTATAGGAGAATGGGTGAACTTAGGGCCAAAGAGTCCAAGGCACACCTCGATGCCTGTCAGCCTCTACAGGGTGGGGGGTTGGGCATTATAGTTGGAAACCCTAATGCCCTGGGCGTTCATTGGTATTTTCACTCCAAATTTTCAACTTGGGTTTTTTGTGACACCCCCCCCCACCTCATGAACAGTGGTAATATCAGTTTGTTTGCTGAAAGCTGATTTTGCACAGCAACTACGCCATTTGGCACCACAGGTGAGAAAATACATTTCAAAAAGGATGCGAGAAATGACGGCTGTACTGTTCATGGGGAGGTGTAAAAAATGGCAATGTTGAAAATCTGGAGTGAAAATACAAAAAAAAACTGAAGTCATAAGTGTGCATAGAAACTGCGCAACGCACACCCATAATGTAATTAGTTTGGGGAATTTTTACAGCAGATTGTCAACACAGGCATTTTGGGACCTCTGTTCATGAACAGTGTCACTGTCATTTTCTTAATCTGTCCCAAACATAGATTTCCCACAGCGATCACACATTTCTGTGCTGGAAGTACGAAAACACATTTTGACCAGAGTGTGGAAAATGACAGCTGTACTGTTCATAAGGAGGTGTGGAAAAATGCCAGTGTTGAAAATCTAGACTGAAAATATTACAAATTTGTGAACTTACTAGGGTATGTGTAAACTGCACATTGCACGATCGTAACACAGTCATTTTATGGACTTTTGTCACCAAATTTTCAACATAGCCATTTTAGGATCTCTGCTCATGAACAGTGTCACTGTTATTTTCTTAATCTGTCCCAAACATTGATTTCGCAAACTGACTGCACCATTGTTCTGCTACATGCCAAAACACATTTTAAGCGGTATATGAAAAATGGCAGCTGTACTGCTCATAAGGAGGTGTAGTAAAATGGCAATGTTGAAAATCTGGAGTGAAAATAGTAATGAGCGTGCAAAGGAATTGCTCCCTCCGTGCTACTTAGGTGTTTGGGGGCAGAAATGAACTGTCTATGACAGTTCAGATGCAGTAGTGACATGTAGGCAATCTGCATACTGCCTATGGCAGTATGCAAATTGCCTACATTACCACCGCTGATTGTAGCAGTGGTTTTCTCAGAACTGTATGCCACTGAATCTGAATGGCTGTCATAGACAGCTCGAATATTCATTGGTGCAGTGCAGCCGCGCCTGCAAAAAGGAGCTGGGCATTGGAAGTGGGGGAGGCACACCTACGAAAACTTGTATGGTGGCACTATGTTTCTTGCACATGCATGCAAGCAAACATAAAAATGTTACATCACATTGAGAGATACGATAGTGGCCTCTGGTGGCCAAGCAATATAATCAGTTAATGGAGTCTTGGGGAGATAGTGGCAGGAGTCACGTGATGTGGGCCAGCAATATAGCAAATGTTCACCTAGGGAGGGAGGGGCAGCCACTGCGATACTGGCAATGGGGCTAGCACAGATCCACAGAGCTAAGAAGGCTGCGGGTAGTACCTGCTGTTGAAGTGCAGGCCAGGAGCTGAAGAGGATGCAACTTGATGGAGGGTGAGGCAGAAGAGCATTTTGACCATGCTCTCTAGCTGGTCTGCTTGCCTGAGGAGGGAAAGGAGACACAACACAGTAAGTACCGGGGGATAAAGAGGTCAAGGCTTGAAAACAAAGGACTGAATAAGGTCAAGGCGGGAAACTCAATACAGAGTGAAGAGGGAGGGGGACTAGAGGGAACAGAGAGATCAAGTTAAATTAACTGCAACACAGACCATAGACTGGATAAAGGCACTCAGTATTACCTAAATATTCATCCTTAAGAAACCAGCACACCCGCTGAAAATGTTCAAAAACTACCAACTATCTTAAGGAGCCCAGCACAATCACTATAAAACATAACAGTCTGCATACACATTTGCCCTATAATAAACAATCAGTAATGCCTACCAATTCGTATTTCTTTTGCAATTCATGGATCCACAGAGTTGAGGTGGCTGTGGATAGAACCTTCTTGTGAAGTGCAGGCCAGGGCTCCAGAGGATGTGGCTTGCTGGGGGTGGGGGGGTGTTCGACCACACACTCTACGGATCTGCTTGCCTGCTGTTGAATTGCAGGCCAGGGGCTCCAGAGGATGTAACTTGCTGAGGGGGAGCATTCTGGCCTTGCTGTCTAGCTGGTCTGCTTGCCTACTGGTGAAGTGCAGGCCAGGGGCTCCAGAGGATGCGGCTTGCTGTGGGGTGGGGGGGGGAGTGTGTTCTGACCATGCTCGCTTGCTGGTCTGCTTGTCCACTGTTGAAGTGCAGGCCAGGGGCTCCAAAGGATCGCGGCTTGCTGGGGTGAAGGGGAGAGTGTTCCGACCACGCTTTCTAGCCAATCTGCTTGTCTGCTGTTGAAGTGTGAGCCAGGGGCTCCAGAGGATGCGACTTGCTGGGGGGGGGGGGCATTCCAACTGTGCTAACTGGTCTGCTTGCCTGCTGTTGAAGTGCAAGCCAGGGGCTCCAGAGGATGCGGCTTGCTGGGGGGTGGTGGGAGAGCATTCTCACCATGCTCTCTAGCTGGACTGCTTTCCTGTTGTTGAAGTGCAGGCCAGGGTCTCCATCTAAATAACAGAAAGTAACAGAAAGGTGACCAGGTGCAAACACACCTCAAATCTTATCATCCTAAAAAAGTTTCTACTGCGATCCATTCTGCTGCTATTCTACTCTCAGGCAACATCCACCCAAATCCTGGACCACTTCAGCAGTAAGAGCATGGTAAACAACACTGGATCACTAAAGCTGGCATCATTAAAAATCTGTAGTCTGCTGCTCAAGATGGACTAACTCCATGTATGGGTGACTCAGCATAACCCAGACGTGCTCTCCAATGTGAAATCTAGCTCTCTCCAAAGATCCCTGACTATAACTCTAAATGGGTATACCTATTCAGGCAGGATAGGCTTGGAGAAAGGCCTGAAGGATGTATGAGTTTATCTTAGGGACAATCTCCGGGTCTCACCCTCCCCAAATGGACACTGGGAAAAATGCTCGGTCCTAGCAATTAAATTACTACTTGGTGCCCGCTGAAATCCCTTATCATACTAACAGTCTATTCTCCCCAAGGAGCAGTCTCATGTTTTCACCAAGGTAGTCGACTATATAAAGAGGATGTGCAAAACTGTGAAATTGTTGTCCTGGGTGACTTTAATATTTGACGGCTGGCACAAGAGGCAGCCTTTACAAGGACACCCTCACCAGTACTACTTCTCCCAAATGGTAGTTTCTCTCTGCTAGAATCAGCTGTTTAATCAGATGAGAAACTCTACTAGACTAGATCCTCACAAATCACCCGGAGAGGATTTCTGACACCACAGTCCTCACTGACTCGCTTAGCAGCCACTCTCCAATTACAAGCCACTAGTCCAATAAAACAACACCCCTCCCGCCCCCAAAATCACCACAAATTGGGTCCTAAAGGCCAGGCAACTAAATTCCTCCAAATCCTACCTCAAGCAAATTAACTGGTCCTCCCTTGACTCCCTGTTAGATGTTGAAAAGACCCTTGATCTCTTCATCCCCACATTTAATGCAGCTGGTGACATTTTTGCCCCAATAAAAAGGTGCATACTAAAGCGGACTAGTAACTCATGGATCACCCTGGCCCTGCTGGACCTCATGGGAACTAGTGACCACACCTCTGGCATAAAGCCAAGGCCACTGGCAAGCAGGCTGACATCCTGCAGTACAGAACTGCAAGAAATGCCCTTACATGTGAAGTTAGACAAGCCAAAGTATGGCACTTCAAAGACTGCCTCACAACAACCTGAGGAGATGGTAAAATGTTTTGGGACAACTTAAAGGACCTCACAGGGAAAGCTAGCAAATCCTCTCCCTCCATGCTCCTAGTAAATGGGGAAGTTACCCAAGACCACAAAATGATAGCTGATATTTTCAATGTTGCATTCTCCAGCCTCAGTTGTACAGTCCCACCAGACTTCATTGAGACAACCAAGTGCAACTCAGGAGTAAGTAGGAATACCAGGAATGAGCCCTCCACTGCCCCCCACTTCTAATTTAAGGAAATATCATTTGCTGAGGCCAAAAAATACCTTACACAGTCACTTGGCAAATCAAGACATAGTAATAACACACTAGACCTCTGACTGATTGCCCTAACCCTGGACAAAGTACTAACCCTGTCTGACTGTCCTGTAGCTGGTTGAAGGGTGTTAATTGTCTGGCCTCTGACCTCAGCTACGTGATAACTGGAGGTGGGGCTTTGTCACAGTTAAAGCAGCAAACAGAGGTTCATCTTCTCAGAAGAAGCCAGAAGGTGAAGGAAGGAAACATATTCAATTCAGTGCTTTAGAGTAACTGGTAATTGGTATTTTTCTTTTAAACTTAGATTGTAGGCTTGTAGTGACACTATACTTTCTTTCTGTGTTGTCTTTACTTATAATTGTTTTTGGGCTGTTGAAAATTTAAAACATAGTGGTGGTGTAATTCTGTGCTGTCTTTAATTGCTGCAAATTTTCCCCCTCCCACCCCTTCCCCCAGCTCTTAATTATATGCCCTGATAAATATGATTGACAGGAACTAAACACAGGGTATAGTAAGAGGTGTGAAGTAGGAGGGCATATGGGAAGAAGACCACCCTCAGTACGGCATTAGTGTTTTGACTCATTTATTTATTTATCGGTTTCTTTTTCCTTAAAAAAAATATATATATCTGACGATCAGTTACAGGATTTTTAGTACTGTAAATAAATAAAGAGAACTAAGAGAGCTCATAGCAGAGAAGTAGTGGAATTGCAGTATAATGTGGGGGTGGTGCAATGCAGTGGCTGTGGGGCAGCCATATTCAGGCAGACCTTCTGGACACTGAGGTGCTGCCCTATCTGCTCATCTCTCTGGACTGCGGGATGAGGTAGCCAGACTCAGAGCGGAAGTAAACTGGGTCAGGAGTACCATCACCCCTATCCAGGGACCACCAGTCCAATGCAGCTGCCTCAAAGGATGCCGAGAACGAGCACTTGGATGACAGTGGGCTCAGGGAGGTTAGAGCAGTCAGGCAGAGGCACATCCCAGATCCTATTCTCTCAAGAACTCATATGCCACACTGGCAAATGAGGACAACCAAATAGAGGTACCCAGGGAAGTGGAAGGAAAGGATGGAGGTTAGGCAAGGAGGTGACCTCAGTGGGAAAGCAGGGACCCCAGAGGAGGAGGAAGCATCCTGGTGGGGACTCCATTGTAAGAAGGATCCAGCTAGGAACACAGGAGGGGAGGACAGGGAGGTGAGGTGTCACCAGGTGCCACGGCATGGAGGGATGGAAGGAAGATACTGGGGATCACTGGGAAGGCAAGACGGAGGGTGAGCTGGATGTCATTATCCACCTAGGTACTAATGACTTGGCAAATGGGAGCCAAAGGAAGTTCAGGAAGAGTTTAGGAAACTGGGAGGGTCTCAACAAGTAGCTACTTCTGTCACTTTCTCAGAAGTACTACCTGTGAGAGGCAAGGGAGAGCATAGCGAGGACAGGCTTTAACTCATGGTTGAAGAACTAGTGCTGTGAGGAAGGGTTTGGATTCATTGGTGACTGGGGACCCACCTGGAGGGATGGAGGTTTGTTCAAGCCTGACGGCCTACATCCATCCTGGAGGGGAATCCAAGCACTCAATGATAAGTTTAAATGCTACATTGACAAGCATTTAAACTAGCAAAGGGGGGTGGCAGGCCAGCAAGAATGGTACCTACTTGCTCACCCCCCACAGCTAGTAGTGGAACCAGTGAACCAGAGGAGTGGCTATCTCTGCAAAGCAGTGTGCAAAAGATGGAGATTAGTGTCCAAAGGTGGATAAGCAGAAAGGGGCAAAATTCAGCAGAAGGGCAAACAGCAAGGAGAACCAGGAAGGGGCTGGAGTAGAACAGTGAAGCAGTCTAGGAGGTCAAATCATGGAAAGCCATGTGTGCAAATGCCAGGAGCCTTAGCAACAAGATGGAAGATCTAGAAACTGTCATGGTACAGTCAGACCTGGACATTGTGGCCATCACTGAAACCTGGTGTAATGATAACCATGACTGGGAGATGGCCATACCTGGCTACAACATATTCAGAAGAGACAGAGCAGGCAGGAAGGGAGGAGGAGTGGCACTGTATGTGAAAAATGACATATGGTCACACAGATCCAAGAGGAACAAATGGGGAGAGATACTGTGGGTTAAGCTGGAAAGGAAAATGGGGCCAGCCATCCGCACAGGTGTGGTCTATAGACCACCAGCCCAGGAGGAAGAAACAGATAGGAGTTGATGCTAGCCATCCAAAGGATGGCAGACAAGGGTGAGGTAGTACTGGTTGGAGACTTCAATATACCAGACGTGGACTGGAGCATCCCAGCAGCAGCATCAACTAGAGCAGATTTATCCTGGACTCCTTCAGGGTGCCTTCCTCAAGCAACTGGTCATGGAACCAACTGCAGAAGGCAATAATGGACCTTGTGCTCACAAACAGGGACAGTGTGATGGGGTAACAGTGGGGGAGCACCTGGGTAACAGTGACCACCAGTCATTGTGGTTTGAAATCACAGAAAGAGCAGAACCAAACCACACAAAAACACGTATCCTGGATTTTAGGGTGGCAGACTTTGGGAAAATGGGGAGATACTTGAAAGAGGCATTAAGGGGAATGGGACAGGAATCAGGGGTTGAGGAACAGTGGGCAGTATTTAAAATGGGGATTATAAGAACAACGGAATTATGCATTAAGCAGGTTAGCAAGAGGAGACCATTATGGTTTTCCAAAGAGGTAGCAAAGAAAGTGAAAGCCAAAAAGATTGCATTCAGGCAATACAAAAAGACACAGGCAGAAGGGGATAGGGAGAAGTACCAGGAGAAACAAAGGGAGGCAGGGAAGTCAGTAAGGGAAGCCAAAGCTCAGACAGAAGAACACATTGCAAAATCAGTGGGTAAAGGGACAAAACCTTTACAGGTACATAGTGAAAAAGAAAGACAAAGGGAGGGATAGTGAGACTGAAGGGGAGGATGGGAGCTGCTGGAGGATGACAACAATAAAGCTGACATATTGAACAGGTATTTCTGCTCAGTCTTTACCTAAGGAAGAGGGGGTAATGGGTCTGAAGGGTACAAGGGGTGAGAATGGTGCAGAAATGGACTAAGTCCCTTTACACGAGAAAGGGTCCTGAAGGAACTGGAAGTAATAAGAGCTGATAAAGCAATGGGGCCAGATGGGTGCACCCAGGGTCCTAAAGAACTAAGAGAGGTGGTGGCTGAACCTCTGGCTATCCTGTTCAGCCAATCACTGGAAACAGGGGAGGCACCCAAAGACTGGAGGACAGCAGATGTAGTCCCCTTATACAAAAGAGTGGGAACAAAGAGGAAGCAGGAACTACAGACCAGTCAGCCTCACCTCGGTAGTGGGGAAGATCATGGAAGCACTACTGAAGGAGAGATTGGTGGAACATCTGGTTGTCAATGGACTACAGGACCCAAGGCAGCATGGTTTCACCAGGGGAGGTCATGTCAGACCAACCTCATTTAATTTTTGACTGGTGACTAGGAGGTGGATCAGGAGGGCAGTGGACATGGCCTATCTGGACT
Organism: Neoceratodus forsteri; assembly: GCA_016271365.2. NCBI lineage: Eukaryota > Metazoa > Chordata > Ceratodontiformes > Ceratodontidae > Neoceratodus > Neoceratodus forsteri. Next base: position 239,372,918 of record JADMNL010000026.1, read on the forward strand.
TCAGCAAGGCCTTTGACACTGTGCCACATAGAAGACTATTACACAAACTGGGGAATATGGGTGTGGCAGGACAGTAGTGTGGTGGTAGGTAACTGGCTGGGTGGCAGGACACAGAGGTGGTGGTAAATGGCTGTCACCCACAGAGGGAAGAGTAACCAGTGGGGTACCACAGGGATCAGTGCTGGGACCGGTCCTATTCAACATCTTCATCAGTGACATTGCACAGGATCTAGAAGGCAGAAATTCACTGTTCAAGATGACACAAAGCTCTGTAACAGAGTAGACACACCAGAGGGTGTAGACAGAATGAGAAGGGACCTGCAGAAACTTGAAGAATGGTCAAGGGTTTGGCAGTTGAAATTCAATGCAAAGAAGTGCAAGATAATGCATATGGGGCACAAAAACCCTGGCACAATATATCAGTTGAGGGGTGAGGATATAGCATGCACCAAGCAGGAAAGGGATCTTGGGGTTGTCATCACTGATGACCTCAAGGTGGGGAAACAGTGTGACAAGGCATCAGGTAAAGCAAATAGGATGCTGGGATGTATAGGCAGGGGCATCACCAGCAGGAAAAGGGAGGTCATAATTCCGCTATACAAGACACTAGTGAGGCCCCACCTGAGTACAGTGTACAGTTCTGGAGACCATACCTCACGAAGGACATAGACAGGGTAGAGAAGGTTCAGAGGAGGGCAACAAAGATGGTGCATGGGTTGCATCACAAGTCCTATGAAGACAGGTTGAAGGAACTGAACATGTACTCCTGGAGGAGAGGAGGGAGAGAGGATATGATAGAGACATACAAGTATCTTACAGGGAGGAATAGGGTGCAGGAAAACACTATTTTAAGCGAAAATATGTTTCAGGACTAGAGGCATGGGATGAAGTTGGAGGAGGACGATTCAGAGGAAACATGAGAAAGAATTTCTTCACAGAACGGGTGGTGGACAAGTGGAACACCCTGCCAGAGGAAGTGGTGGGGCTGAAACAATCATGGGATGTAAGAATGCATGGGATAGCATAAAATTCTAGAGGGCAGGGGTAAGGGAAACAGACTTCTAGGAAAACAAACTGAACTTACAAGCTCAAAGGGTAGACTAGGTGGGCTATAGGCCCTTATCTGTCGACACTGTCTATGTATCTCATATCTATGTAACCCCACTAACTAAAATTCTCAATCTTTCCATCATGCTAGTACAATTCCCCAGAGATGGAAAGACACGGTGGTTACCCCAGTTCTCAAAAGGTCATCGGGCCCACCATGCTATACCGCCCATCTCAATTCTACCCATACTTCCAAGGCACTGAAACCGATTGTCTCTGACCAATTGGTAGACTACATTGATAAGTAATAATTTACAATGTCCCATCAACATGGATTCCACAAGGGACATAGTACCTCAACAGCATTACTTGAATAACTGGCTCTCTTCATAAGACCCTAGATTGAAGCCAGCTTGTGGGGGGCGATATATATTGACAACATTAAAGCTTTTAACACGGTCAGTCATAACTTACTGCTCAGCAAACTCCACACCACTGACCTCTTCTCAGATACTGTGCAGTAGTTCAAAAGCTACCTCACCAACAGAACACAACAGGTCAAAATAAATGTTACCCTCTCCGACAGTAGACCAGTAATCACGGGTGTGCCAGAAGGGTCAATCCTAGATCCTCTTTTGTTCAGTTTGTTCCTCAATCAACTCCCTTTAGCCTGCACTGAAAAAATACTCCTATGTGCAGATGATGCAGTCATCTTTACCAGTAGCCCCGACTCACTAGAAACCCATCTCTAAAAAAACTTTGCCACAGTTGAGGCATGGTTCTCTGAAAACAAACTATTCAAACTATGAAAAGACCAAGATAATGCTGTTCACAAACCCACAGAATAAACATAAATCCTGTCAATTGACTATAAATAACAAGCAAACACCATTAGAAAAGGTGCATACCTTTAATGCCTAGGAGTCACTCTTGACAGCTCCATTTCCTACACCCACCATGTCGACCATTGTTAAGGCTGTCAATACTAGAACAGGCCTGCTGTACAGGCAATGGCATAGTATGACCACAGATGCACTGTTGCTCGTGGTAAAAAGCTCTTTCCTCTCTATTATTGATTGTGGATGATGCGGCAGCAAACACAATCTTCAAAAGAGTCAGGACGGCTTTAAATAAATCCTGTAGGCTAGTCTTAGGTGTGCACAGACTAACCACACTTGCCACCTATATGCCCAAACCAAATGGCTAAACCTGCAGGGTAGAATCAAATACAAGATCTGTCTCATAGGCCAAAAATACTGCCTTGGTTTAACCCCAGCAGCCATACAAACCCTACTTAATCCAACATTTAACCTGCACCCGAACAAAAGGTATGGCTAGAAACTCTCTCCAAGTCCCTTTCTGTCACATGTCACAAGCACAACCATCATTTGCCTACAGAGCCTCACTGATCAGTGACCTCCTTCGACATAACCAATGAACAAAAAGCTAGGTCCATTTAAGAAAAAGTCCTACAACACCTCACCTCTCTTAATAGTTGTGACTGCCTATCTTAATGTTTATCTTAATCACCTCACCCATCCCAATTCTAACCTCCGCCCTTTCTTACCCTCATTACATAAACACCTGTTCTCCCACTATTCCTTCCACTGCTCTCAACTACCCCATCTCTCTCACACTACTTATCTTACCTAGCCCTACCTCCTTTCCCCCATCGCACACTACCCATCTGACTCACCCCTACCTCCACTTCTCCCTTCCCCCATTTTCTTAATCCAAGCTAACTCAAACCTTGACTGCTTCCTCTTCCCATCTTCCTGCTCACTCTTCTGCCTAACAAAGTCATTTACTTGACTGCTACCTAATATGTTCCTAAATATGTATTTATTTTGATATATTGCCCTCAATTGTATATAGAGATGCAGCAAATTTAAATTTTGCCGGTGAAATGAATGCGAAGTGGGCACTTCACATTGTCATTCCGCTACTCAGAGTGGCCAGTGTGAAAGGCTCACTTTGCGTTGTAATTATGACTTTGTGTTGTCATTCCACCTTAACGCGAAGTAAGGCGAAGTGACAGCAATATCGGCAGCCCCCCCTGCACATCACATGGCTTACAGTACTGTAAGTCACATGCTTTAGCCAGGCAGGAAGGAAGGACGTGACTCATGCAAGCAGATACTTCTACTTCCTCCTTTGCAGAGGTAGAGAGAGGAGACAGTTTGTGTAGTAGTTAAGAGGAGCAGAGAATCCAGAGATCATATAAAATCCACTCAACAGCTTTTTTCAAAGCTGTATTGTTGCACAGTGTTTTTTTGTACTCTTTTTGTAGTTCATTTTTTCTTTCTCTGATTGTGATTTCTTTGTTTTTTACTTTTATAAGTTTTTCTTTGCCTGTGTGTATGCCTTTGTGTGTGAGTGTTTCGTGTTGTCGTTGTTGACTGTTGACTTGTCATTGCTCGGACAGAGGGAAGAAAAGAGGGAGGGCAGTCAAGTTTGAGTACTTAAGTTGCTGAAATGGACCAGGGACAGGGTGAAAGTCAGTGAATGTCTGGGACAGTGGACTGCATGGCAGCATGGTTAGCAGGGGAGAAGTGGGCACCCATGGGGGGCATGGCCGGGTGCTGTTGGACCGGTCAAAAATCTTGGGTTCTCCCCCGCAGAAGCAGCAGCAGTACCACCACCAGCAGCAGTAGCAGCTCCAGCAGCACTGCCTCCACAGCAGGATGTGCCAGAGGTTGAGCACCACCGTGACCAGGTTGCTGCCAGTCCATCTGGCCCTCCGTACCTGGTCCACCCTGCAGCTCCCCAGTTTGGGAGTTCTTCAACTATGTCCAGGGGATGGTAGCCTGGTACAGTGCTGCATTTGTGGATGCTCAAGCAATATGAACTTCGGGGACACTTGTGGGACTGGGGCCAGTGCACCCACATGGTTAATCACCACACAGTGGAGGGCAGGCTGCCACAGAATGGGCCAGGCCTCCACCTGCTGGCCCTTCTGTGGCAGTGGCAGAGGATGCTGCTGTGCATCATTGCAGCAAGAGGAGAGCTATAACAGCAGCTGCTCCACCACAAGCAACACCCCACCACACCACGGCCACCAGCTGTACCACCACCAGAGGACCCCACACTCCTGTAACTCAGGCTGACCTTGCTGTGTTGTGTCCAGCAGCAGTTGGAGCACATGGAGTGACACCAATTACAGATTGTGTCGAGGTTCCATCTGCTGCTGGACCAGCAGTGGATCCCACATTAGCTTTTATTTTCAGCACACCTTCTCCCCCCCACCACTGTGTTATAATCCAAGTTAAGAATGTGTACCCTGACATATTTACAGTGCCTCAGTAATGTTTACTTTCTGTTGTGGATTGGTTGTGGAAAAGTAGGACTGAGCAGTGCAAGTCTAATGTGCTACATTGCATGTGTGCAGTTCCTTTCCTGTGTGGACTGCAGACATTATCTAGCTTCTTGCAAAATATATATATGACAAGATGCAGTGTTTATGGTATAAAGAAAGAAAATAAGAATATATAATGTATATTTTATTGGTACCATCATCAACAGCGACTAAGTGATATGATATTTTCAGAGATCTCTGCCAGAGTGCACCTTAGTCACACAGTGCACACATCACTTTTAGGGAGATCATATAGCAACAAAATCCTGCTTTTCAACAAACTGTACCCAGCAGACATGAAGTATTGGTGATGGTGAGGCACCAAAATGTTTGACAGATGGTGTACAGGCGCTTATAAAGTCAGAACATATATAAAGTCCAGTTCACTCACTGCCAAATGCCAACACACTGTGCTACCACTGTTTTTTTCATATTTTGTTCTGGAATAAGTGATGTCTTTCTAGTTTAGACTGGCAATGTCAGTTTTTTAGCAAGTTGATGTACACCATAACACGACATGGCACCACTTTTTGCACAGTGTGGTGGCAGTGGACTGCAGCACTTGTAATATATTCCGACTTTAAACTGTCTGTACACCATAACATATTTTGGGTGTCTCAGCAATATTTAATGTCTGTTGGGTATGATTTGTTGAAAAGCATGATTTTTTTGTGCTATTATCTCCATAAAGTCATGTGTGCACTGTGAGTGACTGAGAAGCAGAGTGTCCTGAGACCCTGAAAAATATGATATCACTTACTCCACTGCTGCTGATGGCACAAATAAAATATAGGTTATATATTCTTATCTTAATTCTTTACATACTGTAACAAGTCACACCATATATATGCATGCACAAAGTTGGACAGTGTCTGCACACACAAGAAAGAACACAGACTGCACACATGCAGTTTAGCATAGTATACTTGCACTGTTCAGTCCTGCTTTAGGACAAACACCTTACAAAGGAAGTAAACATTACTGAGGTGCCAAAAATATTTAATTTTTTGAAATAGACAATTTATAATTTATGACATTATGTGCTCACAACACACAGTCACCAGAATTTTGTGCATCCCCAAAATGCAACTGTCTTGTGTCCAGAAAATTCCTCAGTGCTGACAAAGTGAAATGAGAGCATAACATGAGATGCAAAGTGTCCCAGAATTAATGGCATACTCAGTCATGCATGCAGTGCTGACACACAGTCATCAGAAATTTTGTACATCCCAAAATGTAACTGACTTGTGTCCAGAAAATTCCAGTGCTGACAAAGTGAAATGGGAGCATTACAAGAAATGCTGCTGCTGTTGCAATTACATCTGATGCTGCTGTGTACTGACCTTACTGTGATGAAGATGTGATGAAGTGTCTTGCCAAACCATATGTAACCCCTAGATGGCGCTATCCCAGGGGCTACTACCCTGCCTGATTTGCCACTAACAGGTTGAGGGGCCTGGATCCAATGGCGGTGCCTCCACCCAGAGGTCAGGGTTTGCAATAGTTAAACTAACTTGGTCACAGCCCTCTGGGACACTGCAACCCCTTTCTTCCCACTAGTGGCCCACACAATATATCAGAATTACCTTCAGAGTATACACTTACCCCAGGACTGGTTCCGCACTGGGACCTCCTGTGAAATGAGATACAGTGCAACAATCCCAGTACAGTACTTTAACATAGACAAATCACTCAGGCAGTATAACTTTGCTGAAACAAGCAGCTCTGATTTATTTAGGGGATATAACAAGGACAGGGGAAATCAGGTTAATTAGCTTATCACTTAATAATCTACCTACGGCTCTGTGCACAGGCCTATCCCTATCAGTTACTGTCCCTGAGTACCCAAGCCCTAGTGGCTAGTCCAAACCGTGGCAGCTGGTAGGGCCCTTTCACACAGAGAAAGGAAAATTAAACAGTCAGCAGTACAGTAATTCCATTTGGATTTAATGTGGCAATTCAACAGGAGCGACCCTGAATTAGTACTCACGACCTCCAAATAAGATAAGGTCCTTCAGTATCAGCAGGGCTACTCTTGAGCTCAAGGGACTCTTCACACATTTATATGGTAAAAAGAGAGAGTACTATACCAGGCAGGCTGCTTCTCTATCCCGATCGCAATTACTGCACAATACCCGGGAGAACACACAGCAGATTCAGTTCCTGACAGACCGAGTGCAATTCAACAGTTTCTCCAGTCTTCTACAGGGTGAGCCTGGTTTCTACTCTTCAGAGATCCTTTGATTCTTTTCACAGGATGGATTCAGTCCTAACAAGCAGTTACACAAGCTGCAGACCGGAACTCTGGGCCTTACACACGTTTGTTGACTAAAACTGCACACTGAAAAAGCACAGGGCTCCTTCCTTCTTCACTGCCAAAGCTCAACTGAAACTCCAACCGACAAAACCGGGCACTTCCTTTGAGTTCCTCCCAGTTCTTGACTGGATTGGCTGTCACTCACAATAGACTGCTGCTGTTGGTCCAAAAGGCTGAAGTCTAAACTACATCTCCCAGAGTCACTGCCCATACAATCCTCTTGTGGCTGGCTCAGATTATGAGTCCAAGTTCTGATTCGTCCAAGGCACCATTTTAGAGCTAGCTTACCCACACTGATTGGGTCCAGTTCAGCAGTTCAAAACCAGAATGGGGAACTAGGCAGACGCTGTTCTGACTGCAAAGAAAGCAGGTTAGACAAACTGTAATTTCATCATCACTCTAAATGGTTTCTGGCAAACAGTTACATCTTTCAGATAGGTTCCTTTGCACTCCTAGTGACTGCAAAATGGAGTGAATTGGCAGCAGCTTGAGTGGTACTCAATCAAAGAAACACACAGTCCCCCATACAAACTAATTATATCTGCAAGCAGACAGCTCTTAAAGAGACAGTACCAGAGGTTCTAAAACACTCACTGATAAATGGCACGCCAAACACCATTCAGGCTTGGAGCATTCAAGCAAGCTCCTGGAAGTCTTTTAGAACCCCATTTGCAGGGGTTACACCCTTCCTGACCTGGGAAAGCTTGGCGTCCAGCGTCAAGCAAGTACCCATAAGTTTCAACTGCAACCATATACATTTGCATTAGGCTCGCACATGTAATCATCAGTCAATATATCATTTTACCAAGACCACATTTCTGAAACATTGCAGTCATCACTTACACAGTATTACATACACATTGTACCATAACTCAGTTATTACCTCTTGTACATGAAACCTGAAAAGAGGGGCCCTTTCCTATTCAGTTACCTTGGGGCTGGATGGGGCAAGGGCACCATATAGAGGGCAACACAAGTAACTTGGAGTTAGCACTGACGCTCAGTTTGGGCAATGAGCCTGGGGACACATACACTCCTTTATGGACAACACTGAGAGGGGCAAGTCCACAGGCCTCCCAAGAAAATCATAACTGAGGTGCACCACAGGCTTTACAGCTCGACCAGTCTTTCTAGGGGAACTGTTACAGTCTCTGCACTCTGAGCCTCATTTTCAGCATTGTCCTCACTTGTCAGGGAGTCTCCATGGGGTAGAGAGGCTAGAACTTGGGGCACTTTCAGCTCCAGGAGTTACAGTTTCTGAGTCCACAACATTTGGCTCGCATGGAGAGCTTTCGACACTGGCAGTGGACTGTCAGGGCACTCAAAATACTCTTCTTGTTCTGGTGTATCACCAGTCTGGACCTAATCCATCATTTTCTCCCTGAAAGCTCAAACAGTTCAACCATGCACAATGATTCCATTTCATCTGATCTGATGCTTTGCACTTCACTTTCTGGGAGCATTGGCTCCAGGGACGAGGCTGGGGCTTGGGCAGTCCAGAAGGCCCAGCTTCATCTCCAGTATTGACTAGGATTGCCCCGAAACAATTGACTCAGTTCGTAAGAAGGATAGTATTCAAAGTCACTCTCACTTTCTTCCGATATGGACTGACAGTCATGCTCAACTGGGACTTGTGGAGGGAACACTTAACTTTGCTTCTGTAGGTGCAGACTTTCTTGATCTTTTCTTAGCAGCAGCTCTAGTCACTGGTCCAGAGGGGCATCTTCTAGGGGCTCAGACTCAATTAAGATTTGTCCAATGGGCAGTAAATGATTTCTATGCATTGTTTTACATCTTTTGAATTATTCTCAGGCCTTACTTTGTACACTGGCAGATCATCTAGTTTGCCCACTACAATGTGAGGAGATGGTGCCATCTGTCAGCAATCTTGTGTTTGCCATGCAGTCCCAGATTTCTTAGCAATACCCAGTCTCCCTCCTGGAGTTCCTGTGCTTTTCACCTTTTATCCTTACCTTTCTTTGTTAGCCAGATTTCTTTTGGCAGCCATGGTTTGAGCCAGTTGGTACGCATGAGTTAGCTGGGCCTTTAACTTTGCACATACTGTAAATAGTTGTCAGCTTGAACTCCATCAGAGAGACCCCAAAACACACATCTACTGGTAGTCGAGCTTCCTTCCAAACATCAGGGCGGTAGGGGAGAATCCAGTGGCATCACTTTTGGTGCAGTTATAAGCATGTACCACTGTGCTAATTTGTTGGCTCCATCTAGGCTTGTCCTTTGGGTGCAGGGTGCCTAGCATATCTAGCAAAGTGCTTGGTTGAAACTTTCAGGCTGTGGGTCCCCTGGAAGGTGGTAAGGAGTGTTTCTGGACTTTGCACTCCCACAGAGAAAGCATCTCTTTGATCAGACGACTCTCAAAGTCTCTCCCTTGATCAGAATGGATTCTTTGTGGAGCCCCATAGTGAACAAAAAGTTTTCTAAGTACTTTGGCCACAGTGGATGCTTTCTGGTCTTTGGTGGGAAAGCTTGGGCATATCTCGTGAAATGGTCAGTGACCACCAGCACATTACTTATATTTCTTTGATCTGATTCCAAACTCAGAAAATCAATACAGACCAGCTCCATGGGTGCACTGGTGGTGATGTTAACAAGGGGCAGCCCTCTGGGGCAAAGCTTTCCTCTGTAGCAGCGACTACAAGTTTGAATGTGTTGCTCCACATCAGCCCCATCTTAGGCCAATAGAATCTGGATCTCACCAAGTCAAGCTGCTCTGTCTATACCAAGGTGCCCCATGTGGTTGTGCAAGGACCCTCAGTACTGAGTCTCAAAGGCAGTGGGCAGCACTAGTTGTTGTTTGTCTACTTGTCCCCTCTGTCTACTGTTTCTCTGTATAACAGTTTATTGATCAGTTTCAACTTAGGACCTTCTTTGTATAACAGTGCAGTTCTCAAATCAGTGGAGCGTAATTTGGACACATCTTTTCTGCATAGAGGGCTTCTAAAGCTGCTTTGATCATGGGATCGTGGATTGAGCCCCTTGAATACTGTCATTGTCCAGCTGAGGCAGTGCACCAATGTCTATTGCAGAAAAGTGGCAATAAGCAGCAGGTATGCAATTCTCAGAGGTCCCAAGCAATCCACCATGCAGTCCACTGCGTCCGTGGACATTTGTTCCTCCTGTCAAACTTCTGGCAGAGTGCCCGAATGTCAGGTTCTGCCAATCGGACCCAATCATTCTGGGAAACAGGCCTCCGGGAGAGCATCAGCATCTATGTGGTTCAGACCTGCTCGGTATTTGAGAGCATAGTCATATGTAGATAATGCAGAAAGCTACCTATGGCCAGTGGCATCCAACTTAGCTGAGGTCTGCACATAGGTCAAAGGATTATTGCTGTTTTACTAGTATTTTAGCCCCATACAAGTACTCATGGAATTGGTCAACAATAGCCCACTTCAAAGCTAGGAACTCTAACTTATGTACAGGATAGTTCTTTTTCGGATGGGGTCAGGCTTCTACTGGCAAAGGCCACTGGTCTCAGGCCATTCTCGTGCTTTGGTACAACACAGCCCCAACCCTTGCAAGCTAGCATCAGTGTGCAGACATAAGGTTTTCTTGGATCGGCATAGGCCAGCACTGGAGCATGGGGTAAGTCGATATATGATCTCATGAAAAGTAGTCTCACAATCAGGAGTCCAGCGGGCCCCAAATACTTCACCGGATGAAAATACACTCTTTCAGTCTTGAGGAAGCTGACTTTGGTATTTTTGTGGGTTGGGGTATACCTTGAGTAAGGTTAAGTAAAGGGCAGATCACGCTTGAATAGTCCTTGATGAAACGCTTGATAATAACCACAGAATCCCAGGAATCTTTGCAGTTTTTTAGATTTTGGCTGTGGCCAGGTGGTCAAGGCCTCAACTTTACTTGGGTCGGCTCTCATTCCCTCGGTGGATACTATGTGTCCCACATACTTTACTGATGTTTGAAAGAATTGACACTTATCAATGGACAGTTTAAGGCCAAAGTCCTCCAGTCAGTCCAATACCTTAAATAATCTGCTCTCATGTTCCTCCAGTGAGCTGCCAAACACAATAACATCATCTAGGTATACTAGGCACTCTAGTAAGTTCATGTCCCCACTGCCGCTCCATCAATCGTTGAAAAGTGGCTGGGGCACCTGAAATCCCTTGAGGCATCCTCATGAATTCATAGAAGCCAAGCGGACAGATAAAGGCTGTCTTCGTTGGTCCTCTGGGGCCATCGGGATCTGGTAGTACCCACTGTGGAGATCCAACACAGAGAACCACTTGCTCCCATTTAGGCAGTCCAAGCATCCTGAATGCGGGGCATTGTGTACTGATCAGGATAGTCCGCCGTTTAAGGTGCGATAATCCACACACATCCTTACTGTTCCATTCTTTTCCTCACTACCACAATGGGGAAGCATAAGGCTTCTGGATTCTTGTATTATACCAGCAGCTAACATCTCTTGCAGATACCGTCCTCACATCATCTATGTCAGCAGGTGCCAGGCGTCGAGACCTCTCCGTAAATGGTCTTTCGTCATGCAGCCGGATATTGTGCTCAGCCCTTGCACGCATCTTACATCCCATTCCTTTAAAGAAACACCTGGTCTCTCTGGGCAAGCTTCTCACTGATCCTCACTTTCCATTCAGCTGGCAGCGGAGTCGCCAAATCAAACAAGTCAGGCGTTACTCTGTCATTCTTCCTGAACTCTTGCTGCTGGGTAGCACTGCAGTGTCTGCACAATGCACATTAGCCAGGATGCAACCTCTGTTTACTCGAATGTCTCTTTCAGACACATTATGAACTTGGACCATTACCCTTCTGGCATAAGCATGGGCTCTAGCGGGCAAAATACTAGGCTTGACCAGCAGTCCCTCTGGCAATTTTCCATCGCCTGGTGCATCCAACATTAATATTTTATTTCAACATCCTTTCTGATACGGACCTCTCCCTGTAAGGTACACTGGGCATTTGGTGCCAGGATCAGAGACTCAGGATCCTTCTTCCATACACCCGACCGGTTCCTCTGGTTCTGTTTTTCAGCATCTCTCTGTAGCCTCATAGGCCTTCTTAATTAAAGCGGAACTCTAAAAGCTCTACTAGTCTTTGACCCCTGTTTTCATAACACAACTGTGCCAGCCTTCCGAACATATGAGCATTTGTTCCAATCAACAAAGGGACACCATCATACAGTCCAGTGGGGGACACACTAAGGCTAGGGGTCTCTACTTGTTCGATGCACTCCAGCCACGGAGGTGGGAAAAGACAACCAAATTCGGATATACCCGGAATAGGGGTAGGCCTTCTCTTAACCCCATACATGCAGTCCTTCTAATGGTTGTAAGAGGTACGTCTGACAAATGCTTCAGATTACCAATCCTGGAACGATAATTGTCCTTGGAGCCACTGTCTAATACAGCTCTTGTAGACACTCCATTCACCTTTAGCAGTGGTCTCCATGGAGGGACCCACTATTCTGGACCAGTCTGAGAGGTGGTGGGGGCCTAGGCAACTGACCTTACCACCAAGGACGTGAACCAGCATTTTGGGGTGCCCTCACTGGGATCATTTCTTGCACCCTTAACCACTGATTTGTTCTCGAAGCTCTCCTTGTAGCCTATATGCAACTTTGTCAGTGTCTTTTGCGGACAGCATTCCCTTTTCATGTGCCCATCTTTTCCCACAATTATAGCAAAACATACTTTCTGGAGTTTGAGCTGGCTGAGGCACCACACTGGGAGCCAGGGCGGGGTATTACTAACTGGAAACCTGTTGCCATCTCTGTCTGCAGCGTGATAAGCATTTGAGACATCTCGCAGTTTCTCCACTTCCATGGTCAAGGAATCGAGTTCGGAGCTGTTATCAGCAGGAGATACATGGTGGTACCCCACCCCATAGCAGATGCAGTCGGATACAGGTCAGGGCTGCATTGCAGGCGTCCTTCATAAAGGGACTGTTTTGAATTCCTCGGATCTCTCTCAACAGTTCGCCCCATTGTACATATCTTTTTCCTTGTCAGAGCACTCATTGACTGTCAACCCTGCCCCTGAACTTCACTTGATGGGTCACCTCAGTCACTGGTCGTAGCCACAGCTGTTGGTGCAGGTCCCTCCCGGGAGGTCGCTTTTTCTCAGCTCCTCGATTTCTCTCATTAACTCATCATAGGAGGGTGGGATTCCAGTCGATTTTCCAGGCGAACTGAAGCAACAGCAGTTCTGAGAAGGGGCAGACTTAAGGATTCTGTCCAGTCTGGTTCGGCCCAGTTCAATCGCTGGCAAACTACCTTTCTGAGGCATTCTTGCAACAATTTTTCCAGCCGAGAGACATACACAGACAACAACTCCTTGGTACTGTTGTGCATTTCTTACTCTCCACATAGGTCCTCATCAGAATCTGGGCTCCTATACACATTCTCCAAGGCCTCAAGATAGGCCTGTGCAGTCGCTCAGGTTACTGGCCTGTTTAGCATGGATGGTAGCTAGGGCGGGACCTCGGAGGCTCTCACTAACCCTCTTTTGGCTTTTCGCCTCGAGCATTGCCATTCTAGCACTTGGGGGCAACATAGTCTATCCAGGTCTCCCAGTCATCCTCCCCTTGGGGGATGGGGAGGGTGCCAGAGAAGATCCTCAACCTTCGGTAAGAGTCGTGACTAATGGCAGGTGCAGAAATAGGAGTCTGCATTGGTTCAGCCACCATTACGGGCACTGGAGCGGGAGAGGGTGTTGGGGGAGGAACACCCCCAGGTGGCAAGAATAGTTTCTTCAAGTCCTCCACAGTTTTCCCTTCTCAGCAACCATTTAGCAAATTTCTCCTCAAAAGTTTCAGATAGTGGTGGGGCTGATTCCCCGGATCTTTACTGTCCTTAGTTATCACTCTCCAAGCAGTGAGGGTCCCTCTGGGGTAATGGTCTGTGGCACTTTGGAGCTATCTATGGATCCTTAAACTCTACTAGGGCCAGGAAAGTGTGGGTGAGCAGATTAGCATGCCGACCCACCACCACAGGGTTTTGTAAACCTTCCACCTTGGAAAGTACTCCTGCACAGTGTCCCGTATTGATACCCAGGGGATGTCCAGGATAAGATAGCATTTTGGGGTCGATCTCCTCCCCAGTACACCACTCCACCAGCGGTGCACAGCCACTTCTGTCGGGTACCCATTTTTCTTACAGTGGTTCGTAAATATGGCCACTAGAGGACACACAATCCCAGCGGTGGCCTCCAAGATGTAACCCCTAGATGGCGCTACCCCAGGGCTACTACCCCTGCCTGATTTGCCACCACAGGGTTGAGGGCCTGGATCCAATGGGGTGCCTCACCCAGAGGTCAGGGTTAGTGGTTGTTAACTAACTTGGTCACAGCCCTCTGGGACACTGCAACCCACTTTCTTCCCACTAGTGGCCCACACAATATATCAGAATTACCTTCACAGTATACACTTACCCCAGGACTGGTTCCGCACTGGGACCTCCTGTGAAATGAGATACAGTGCAACAATCCCAGTACAGTACTTTAACATAGACAAATACCTCAGGCAGTATAACTTGCTGAAACAAGCAGCTCTGATTTATTTAGGGGGGATATAACAAGGACAGGGAAATCAGGTTAATTAGCTTATCACTCTAATAATCTACCTATGGCTCTGTGCACAGGCCTATCCCTTATCAGTTACTGTCCCTGGGTACCCAGCTCCAGTGGCTAGTCCAAACCGTGGCAGCTGTAGGGCCCTTTCACAGAGAAAAGGAAAATTAAACAGTCAGCAGTACAGTAATTCCATTTGGATTTAATGTGGCAATTCAACAGGGGCGACCCTGAATTAGTACTCACGACCTCCAAATAAGATAGGTCCTTCAATATCAGCAGGGCTACTCTTGAGCTTCAGGGACTCCTTCACACATTTATATGGTAAAAAGAGAGTACTATACCAGGCAGGCTGCTTCTCTATCCGATCGCAATTACTGCACAATACCGGAGAACACACAGCAGATTCAGTTCCTGACAGACGAGTGCAATTCAACTGTTTTTCCAGTCTTCTACAGGTGAGCCTGGTTTCTACTCTCAGAGATCCTTTGATTCTTTTCACAGAGACAGATTCAGTCCTAACAAGCAGTTACACAACGCTGCAGACCGAACTCTGGGCCCATACACGTTTTTGGACTAAAACTGCACACTGAAAAAGCACAGGGCTCCTCCTTCTTCACTGCCAAAGCTCAACTGAAACTCCAACCGACAAAACCGAGCACTTCCTTTGAGTTCCTCCCAGTTCTTGACTGGATTGGCTGTCACTCACATAGACTGCTGCTGTTGGTCCAAAAAGCGCTGAAGTCTAAAACTACATCTACCAGAGTCACTGCCCATACAATCCTCTTGTGGCTGGCTCAGATTATGAGTCCAAGTTCTGATTCGTCCAAGGCACCATTTTAGAGCTAGCTTACTTAACACTGATTGGTCCAGTTCTAGCAGTTCAAAACCAGAATGGGGAACTAGGGCAGACACTGTTCTGACTGCAAAAGAAAGCAGGTTAGACAAACTGTAATTTCATTATCACTCTAAATGGTTTCTGGCAAACAGTTACATCTTTCAGATAGGTTCCTTTGCACTCCTAGTGACTGCAAAATGGAGTGACTAGGCAGCAGCTTGAGTGGTACTCAATCAAAGAAACACACAGTCCCCATACAAATTCAATTATATCTGCAAGCAGACAGCTCTAAAGAGACAGTACCAGAAGTTCTAAAAACACTCACTGATAAATGGCTTAAACGCCAAACACCATTCAGGCTTGGAGCATTCAAGCAAGCTCCTGGAAGTCTTTTGGGAACCCCCATTTGCAGGGGGGTTACACATATGAAGGAGGGATAACATGAATGACCATTCAGTGTACCATCACAAATGACACTGAGAGAACTGTTGGTTGCCCAAAGTGTGCTGTGATCACCTCAGCAGGAAGGTTGCCCTTTGTCTGTACGCTATGAGTAGCCTTGGTGAGCTGACATATACATATATGTATTTTCTTGAGGGGGAGGATCGACATGCATATACATGTACTCATTGTATTGTTTTCTGTCACAGGTCACATACTGTTGGTGTGCGCATTCCCGTGCTTGAGAAATTGTGGTGTTGGAATTGGAAATGGAATACTCTCAAGCCAATGAGGGTAAGTACTTTTATGGGGTGGGGGGGGTTATCATATTTGCAAGTAGGTCTCTCAATGGTTTATTGTCTGGTTACTTCTTCACAGATTATATCTGCATCCTTCTCCTGCCCAGCAATGATGGTCATGGTCATCATCGATTACACGACTTCTACTTGTTGCATGTCTGCCCCAGCCCAGGGTGGGGGGGTATGATGTTTAAGTTCTTTGGATAAGACAGCTATGACACAACAAAGCATCTGGAAGTTTCCTAAAAAAAAGAAATGAAGGACTTATTACAACTTGATTGCAGCAGTAACACATTATGTTTAAGCCATGGCTGTTCCACCACGAGTATATGGATTAACACAGATAGCAATCTGTGAATCCACAAGAACACCAAATCATCAATCACAACTAAATTTAGTACCAGGCTGTAAGAAATACAGTGTCAGTGTCCTGCATCTTAACTCAAGTTACATTTTAAAACCTTATCTTGTCAAGTCACACGACCAGAGTCAAACTTTTTCAACACTGGCATGGCTTCAGCTGCAAATTTGGAATACAGTGCATGATGTGTTGGGCAAATATTTTGTGACGTACATGTCACCTACTTTAAGATTCATCAGCTGGGTTTTTTGCACTCTTATGAAAAAAAAGGAACAGATTAAATAAAATTGATGTACTTACCAGTATGGAAATGGATATCCCATAGGTTGCTGTACACAGTAATGCTGTACCATTGATACAGACCTTCAGCGAAGGAGAGTCCTTTGTTAACCTGTAAAAAAACAAAATAAGTTGACCGTATTTGTTTGACCATTGCAGCTCGGAAAAGCAACAGGAAACAAAACACACAGCTAAAGGAAGTTGAATAGCATGAAAAACATTAGGACACATACTCACTTTATGGTATTCATAGTAAGAAGCCTTATGCCTGTGGCTGATGGATGTGGTCTCCTGTTTGACTCCCTCTGCCTTGGCATAGTCAAGACATGTAATGGAAAACATCATCAGAATGGTGGTGGTAGGTGGTGGTGGTGGTCATAGCTGAGGCACATGATGACATTCTCTCTCTCACATCATCCTGCATCTGGTGGTGGTTGCAGTGGCTAACAGCAGTCTTATGGTGGTGGCCAAGTGGGGCACACAAAGTAATTCCCCCTGGTGGCAGTGGCTAACAGCAGTTTCATGGAGGTGGTCCAGGGGGGCACACGGTGACATTCCCTATGGTGGCAGTGGCTAACAGCATTCTTATGGTGGTGGTCCTGGGAGGGCACACAAAGTCATTCCCCCAGTGGCAGTGGCTAACAGTGGTTTCATGGTGGTGGTCCAGGGGGGAACACAAAGTCATTCCCTCTGGTGGCAGTGGCTAACAGTGGTTTCATGGTGGTGGTCCCTGGGGGCACATGGTGACATTCCCTATAGTGGCAGTGGCTAACAGCAGTTTTATGGTGGTGGTACAGGGGCCAGGATATATTGTGCTCTGTATTACAAATGTGACCTGACATATGGAATTTGAGTCACTCTGAGTGGGACACTCATTTAACTTTATGAAAAAGAAAACATGTGGCATACAACAAACATAACAGCCTTTTAACCACTTAAGTTAAAACCTGCCAGCATTAACCTCATCATCATCCTCATAAAGAAAGCTGCCCTCACAGTCATCTATGGCTGAATTCTGACCATTGGGAAATTCTTTCTCTATTGTGTCATCATCTACATCAGAGGTAGGCCGTTTCATGCTGTCACTGCCGGTGCCACCAGGATGGTCCATCTCTACATCAGCAAAACCATGACTTGGCCGGAGTAAGAATACTGAGGTTGCAGTCTGAGCTGGTATGTGCCTCTCATTCATTTTTATGTTGATTGCGCACAGTGCAAGAAACATATTGGGACAGCTTGCTCAGAAGCAGGCTGTGGAGGCGTGGCACTGTTGTGGCCAATGCCCCCACAGCCTGCAAAGGCTTGTTCCGCTTCCCCAATGCCATTGCACGCTGCTAGTGACACAAGTTTGGAACGCTGGCACCAATCTCAGATATTCTCACTCACTGCAATGAGGGTTACCCTCATCATTGCAGCTAGCCAGTCATCCGCTGCAATGAGGGAGCGTACCGTTATTGCAGGGTGGAACTTCAGTCCATGATATTGTTTGTTAACATGGCAGCGGCTGTCGCTGTGTTCACAAACAATATAACCCCCACCGTGTTTATTTGCTGATGGGGCCCCAATCCTGTTGGCTTTAGTGCCATAATGTTGATTTTGCTGACAGGGGAACGACTTCGCCGGCGTGCTCTGTAACCAACCCCCACTTTATTGTTCACAACGGGTGCCAATCCCTCGCATATTCTAAGTCCCCTTTTCTTAGTGTCATGGGGGTACCTAATCCCCCATTGGCTACTGCTGCCCCCCCAAAGAAAGAGTCCTCTGGCATGCTGGGAGCCCACCCCAGCGTGCCACATGCCCCTGTAACGTTAAAAACGGTCCTGTGACGTCCTTTTTTTACCCTGAAAATAAGGAAACTGTCCCTTGGTGCTCACCCTTGCTCCTACCCGCAACCCGTGCCCACCCACTGAGCACCCTGCCTCCCCACACCCCCCCCTTGCCCCATACTTACCTCCGGAGCTCGGCGCGACGCTCTTCAGTGAACTGGGAACATGTCTGCACTCTTCAAAGCCGACCGTGAACTGAGGAAATGTCGGTAAGCGGTATAATGGAATAAATAGGTTTTTTTTTCAACTTTAATGCATATCTCAGTCATTTTTTGGAATTTTTGCACCAGATTTTCAACATGGGGTGTTTGAGACCCCTCCTCATGAATTCTTGAACTGTCATGCTATTAATCTGTGCCGAAAGGTGATTTTGCGGTCACTGTGCGGAATCACCTTCCAGGGCTGATTAACGAAACGACAGAGCCAGTGTTCATGAGGTGGGCTCTCAAAAAGCCTATGTTGCAAATTTTGTGGAAAAAATCCAAAAAATGACTGTTTTACGAGCGTGCACTGTGCAGTTGCTATGCACACTCATAACTTTATGAATCTGCAATATTTTCATGCCAGATTTTCAACATTGGCATTTTGTCACAGCTCCTTGTGAACAGTACAGCTGTCATTGTCCACATCCTGGCAGAAATGTGTTTACATACTTCCGGCGCAGAATAGTACGGTCGCTGTAGGAAATCAGTGTTCGAGACAGATTAAGAAAATGACAGTGACACTGTTAATGAGTATGTTGAAAATTTATAATTGATACTCCATAAATGATTGTAATAGGAGTATGCATTACAAAGTAGTTTGCATGCACTACAATCTCACAAAATTATATTATTTTCACTCCAGATTTCCAACATTATCATTTTCCCACACCTACTTATGAACAGTACAGCTGTCATTTTTCCCATCCTGGCCAAAATGTCTTTTTGCACTTCCGGCGCAGAATAGAGCGGTCGCTTGGGAAATCACTGTCCGGGACAGATTAAGAAAATGACAGTGATACTGTTCATGAGCAGAGGTCCTAAAATTCCTATGTTGAAAATTCGGTGATGATAGCCCATCAAATGACTGTGTTACAAGTGTGCATTGCAGACTTTCCACACACCCTTGTAACTTCGCAAATGTGTAATATTATCACGCCAGATTTTCAACAGTGGCATTTTTTCACACCTCCTTATGAGCAGTACAGCTTTCATTTTTTACATCCTGACCGAAATGTCTTTTCACAGTTCTGGTGCAGAATAACGCGGTCACTGTGGTAAATCACTGTTCGGAACAGATTAAGAAAATGACAGTGGCACTGTTCATGAGCAGAGCTCCTAAAATGCCTATGTTGAAAATTTGGTGATGAAACTCCATAACATGACTGTGGTGCAAGCATGCGTTGAACTGTTTCCACGCAGCCTTGTAACTTCACAATTTTCACGCCACATTTTCAACACTGCCATTTTTCCATACCTTGTTATGAACAGTACAGCTGCCATTTTTCACATCCTGGCTAAAATATGTTTTTGCACTCCTGCCGGAGAATAGCACGATCGCTGTGGGAAATCACTGTTAGGGACAGATTAAGATTGAACGAGTGAGAGGAGGGAGGACCAGTTCAACTGAGCTCTGTTGGACTGCTGCGGATTTGTTTGTGGGCAGAAAAAGGCCACAACGCAAGAGCCCAGTACAAAAGAGCAGCCTGCAGCACTGGGAGAAACAGAACGAGAGAGCGAGTGATGGAGGGGGAGTGAGCAAACTCACCAGAGCACTGTCAGGACTGCCGCGGATTTCTTTGTGGGCAGAAAAAGGCATCAATGCAGGCAGGGGCCCAGTACAAAAGGCCAGCCTGCAGTGGGAGGAGAAACAGAACGAGCGAGTGAGACAGGGGGACTGAGGAGGTCAACGAGCCTCTATTCGGACTGTTGTGGATTTCTTTTGTGGGCAGAAAGGCTGGTACGCAGGCAGAAGCCACATACAAAAAGGGTTGCTTGCAGCACCAGGACAAACAGGAATGAGCACATGAGAGAGGGAGACTGAACTATCTCAACGGGATCTCTGGTTGGACAGCTGGGGATTTTTGTGGACAGACAAGGTGCCAATGCAGCTAGGAGCTCGGTACACAAGTGCAGCCTGCAGCACCAAGAGAAATAGAACACACAAGTGACAGAGCGGTAGTGAGCAAGCTCAATGGAGCTCTATTGTGACTGCTGTGGATTTTGTTGCAGGCAGAAAATGCAGCAATGCAGGCAGGAGCCCAGTACAAAAGCCAACTTGCAACGCGGCCGAAATGGAATGAATGAATGAGAGAGCTCAATGGAGCTGTGTCGGGACTGCTTCAGATTTCTTTCTGGCCAGAACAAGCCGCCAATGCAGGCAGGAGCCCAGTACAAAAGGGCATCCTACAGCAGCAGGACACACAGAACAAGTGAGTGAGGGAGGGGGAGTGAGTGAGCTCAATGGAGCTCTGTTGGGACTGCTGCAGATTTGTTTGTGGGCAGAAAAAGGCAGCAATGCACACAGGGGCCCAGTACAAAAGGGCAGCCTGCAGTGGTGGGGAAACCAGAATGAGCGAGTGAGAGAGGGGAAGTGAGCGAACTCAGCAGAGCTCTATTGTAACTGCTGCAAATTTCTCTGTGGGCAGAAGAAGGCGGCAACACAGGCAAGAGCCCCAAGAAAAGGGCAGCCTGCAGCACCAGGAGAAACAGAATGAGTAAGTGACACAGGAGGAGTGAGCGACCTCATGGAGCTCTGTCGGGACAGCTGTGGATTTCTTTGTGGACAGAAAACGGTGCCAACGCAGGCAGGAGCCCAGTACAAAAGTGCAGCCTGCAGCACTGGGAGAAACACAATGAGTGAGTGAGAGAGGGGGAGTGAGCGAGCGCAACAGAGCTCTATCGTGAATGCTGCGGATTTCTTTGTTAGCTGAAAAAGGCGGCAACGCAGGCAGGAGCCCAGTACAAAATGCCAGCCTGCAGCGCTGGCAGAAACGGAATGAGTGAGGGAGAGAGGGGGACTCAGCAGGCTCAACAGACCTGTGTCAGGACTACTGCAGATTTCTTTGTGGGCAGAAAAAGCCACCAACAGAGGCAGGAGCCCAGTACAAAAGAGCAGCCTGCAGAGCCAGGAGAAACAGAATGAGCGAGTGAGAGAGGAGGAGGAGTGAGCCACCTCAACAGAGCTCTGTCGGGACAGCTGCAGATTTCTTAGTGGAGAACAAGGTGCCAATGCAGGCAGGAGCCCAGTACAAAAGAGCAGCATGCAGCACCAGGAGAAACAGGCTGAGCGAGTGACAGAGGGGCAGTGAGCGAGCTCAACACACCAACGCAATCAACATTCGGCATTAACAAATGCTTGTTATGAATGTCAGCAAACTGACATTTGCAGGAGAGAGGTTTGTACAACGATCCTGAATTATTGCACCTGCAGAGCTGAATATCCTCTCGACACACCGGAGGGTGGGCATGTCAGGTACTTCAGTGCCACTGCAGTCAGCTTTGGCCATTCACTGACCTTTCCACTCCAGTATAAAAGAGGATCATCAGTTATTGACAGATGCCTCTTTTCAGACAAATATGACTCAACCATTCTCTGTGCTGCACTAAGTCCAGTGGTTGATGCATCATCCTGTTCTCCGGAATTATTTATGCCACAAATCCACGCTTGGGACAAAGCCCCCCAAAGTGGGTTAACACCAACCAGTTTTGATGACAGACCACCTGGAGCTGCAGTCCCCTTCCCCTTACAGGACATGCTTGATACTACTCCAGGTTTACCTTCAGCCTGATTATGCTGCTGAGGTTTGCTGACCTTGGCATGTGACTTTTGTGCCCCATGTACCAAGTGCACCAGTTACCCACTGACATTTTTTACCTGTTCAGGCCCTCCCTCCAGTACTAAGGCAATTCCACATTTGTATCGAGGGGCCAGCATTGTTGCTATTGCAAATTTGTCACTATGTTGAATGCTCAAGATGTGATGATTCTGGTCAAATACTATCAGCATGTGTTTCAGCAACACACTGCTAGCACCGTCTCCGGCAATATCAAGGCTATGCTGTACATTCACCAATGTCTGTCTCAGCACCCGCAGCAGTGAATTGATTGGCTAATGGAGGCAGACTCACCACTCAGTGCCTGTGTGGCATGTTCAAAAGGCCTCAAAATTGTTATTACAAAGTCCTTGAGGCGCCACTGTTCAGTCGTCATAGACATGGAGGCCCCGGAACTGTCACGGCTAGTGTGCATGACAAGATATTCTGAGATGGCTTTGTAT
Organism: Neoceratodus forsteri; assembly: GCA_016271365.2. Lineage (NCBI taxonomy): Eukaryota > Metazoa > Chordata > Ceratodontiformes > Ceratodontidae > Neoceratodus > Neoceratodus forsteri. The sequence continues at coordinate 239,395,503 of JADMNL010000026.1, forward strand.
TGTTCATACAACCTCTCTGTTATGTATAAAGTGGAGTTCCACTGGGTAACAAGTTCCAGCTTCAAGCAGTGCTGCGGGTGGTAGTTTAGATCTGCAACTGCCGTTGGTCACAGGCCGCTGCAGAGCGTGGAAAAGTGAGAACAGATATGGCTGACATCTGTCAGCATTTCTTTATATCAGGTTTCTACAGAAACTCCTGCATCACAAGATTTAAACAGTGGGACATGCATGGAACCCGAACAAAACCATCATTCATGATGCATTTAATCATATTTGACCCATTGTCACTTGCCATGAACCCAGCTCTCAGGGACAGGGGTTCCGCCACTTGTCAGTTTCAGTCAGTACCAAGTCCAGCATAGCCACCAGTGTGTGTGAACAGGTCACACTGCACATAGCAATCGTTGCATGCTGTTGAATTCCTGGAAGATTGCTACAATGACATTCCACCTTACTACACTGATTATTCATACTACCAATCGCACAAACATCTGGCACCTGCACCCAATGTGCAGTTATCCACAAATATGAACTCCCCACTGTTCTGCCACTTGCCCACATATTGATACTGAAATGGATGAATGGAGAGGAGGAATGTTGAGGGGCATGTCTTACAGAGACAGACACAGTATGGTACAACTCAGGGACAGCACGGGTGGAAAAGTATGTCCTGGATGGGACTTTTCATTTTGGACAGGCACTTACTGCAAACCACCGGAACCCAGAATTTTCCACAAAGGAGAAGGGCAAAAGATCAATTGCCAGCATTTCAGCTACAGCAGCATTAAGTTCATGTGACACTGTATGATTGGGTGGGTACTTCAGCTTATGCACAAAAACACTCTAACGTGGGCCGACTTAAACATTTTGCACAAGGTGTGATGACAAATGGTTCTGCTCTGCAAATGGCAGGGGGTGGAGTGTGATGAAGACAGTTGCACAGGTGTTGAAAAATCCACAAATGAAGTTATTTTCCCAGAGTTATGAAGAGGGGTTGATGTGCCACTTGCACTAGACATACTGCATTCACCGCCACCACCACCAAAACTGCTACTCACCACCGCTAGATAAGATTTCAAAATCATCATGCTCTTCCACCTCACTGCCTGTAGAAATCCTTTGCTGTTATTTCATTGCTACTGCACACATTTAATTTCCTACATGATCTTACAGTCATGGAAGGGGATAACATGCTCATTATGGTTGATGATGAAGGTGAACGCCCCACTGTGGTATTGGCTGCCATCTTGTGCTGGGTCCACAGTGCCATGTGCCTGTTCTTAAGATGCGTATGCTGTCCCCCTGTGCCCAGATGGCTCCCCTTTTTACCTCGGCTCACACGTGCATGGCAAACCTGGCAGATTGCAACTGACTCATCATTTGCATCTTGCACAAAAAATCCCAAACAAGGAATTGTGATCCCTACTTTTAACATGATGCTGCTTACTGGACTCTGTTTTTAAGCCCTGAAGTGGGGTGTGCTACATGATTTTTCAGGCCGGACACATTGGACTGCAACTGACCACCACAACTACCTATCATTATTACTGGGTCATCATCAACTGAAACTGGTAAATCACAACTTTTTACGGGGGTATTAATGCAAACAGACCCAAACACAGCCAACTTGAATTTATTTTTCTCTGGTTCCCAACAGGGGTCACTGACATCATCATCATCATATTTATCAACATCATCCACATCCACATCTTCTGCTTGGATGCTAGCATGAGGACTGCATGTTGCAACCACAGCAATATCAGCATCATCAGATTCATCATCAACACCACCATCACTCGATATTTTTTCACCATACTGTGAATCATTGCATGGAAAATGTGTGATCTGAACCACAGTGAAATAAATGTGACATTGTGTGTTATCGTTGCCATGATGATCAGAATCCTCATGTTCAGTTACCAATGGGATGTTACTGGGAGTATGACATTATCAACACTGTCTCTAACTGCTTTACACTCAATGATATTTTTGGACATGGTCAACTGGTCAGAAGTAGAACTTGAGGCAGCAATACTCATACCACCAGCAACTGCACTAACAGCTAGTTGGGACATCATCTCCTCAACTGTGAGTGAAGCTACCGATTGCACTGTAAAAATATTGAAGGAGAAATACCTTTCCTCACATCAGCAATGCACTTCTGCAACCGCGTACTACCACACCCACAGAGAATCTACAGTGGCAGCAGTGCCATGGTGAGAAACAGCTTTGCTTGCATGTCCTTTGTGGGCATTTTGGGGTATCAATAAGAATATTCTAAACAAATTTAGATTTTGGAACGTTCACTCTGGGCATTGGATGTGAAGCCAAAAACAACTGTGGCTTCAACAAGAAATACAGACGCTAAGTCACAACAAGTTCAACGACACCATAACTAACCAGTGGTGCTCAAGTCACACTACAATCTGGAAAAGAATACCTTTTACCGGTTGGGGGGCACTGTGACTGCAGATTACAGTAATAGTGCAAAACCAAGATGCCACAATGGCAGTACAAAATCACGCAGGTGCAGTTGGATAGCAGGTTTACACTCCTGCAATTATACTGTGGCACAATAAAAGGTGTATTATTTGATGTCACACACCGCACACACACTCACACATACACACTTTGTGTAAGCAAATTGAAAACTTCAGCAATATACCATGGCCCCGATATTCAAAAGGGTCGCGCATGGTGCAACAGTGTTGCGCTGTGTACAACCCACTGATGCGCCCCGGTGAGATATTCAAACTGGGATTGTGCCTGGCACAAATCCCGATGCGCCGGAGTACATCAGTAATGTATGCTGCGCAGGTAGGGGGGCGTGCCCATGCATACTCCACACATCCTGATATTCAGCCTGAGATGTGTTGAGTCTATGCATGTGCAACCCCTATTGTGCTGCACACAGGTGAGCCAAAAAAAAAAAGGAACAATGGTTGGCCACCCACAGGTGAGCTGCCATATTGCAGGGGGCAACACGGCAGCTGCCACCTGTGGGTGGCCACCCGAGCTTCAGCTGCACCTCCGTGGTGGCGCCCCCATGCCTGATCACGGGCATCTGTTTAAATTAATAACGCTCCTATCTCCCTGGTGGTCCAGTGTACCACTTGCAGCCTGATCAGGCTTGAGTATAACAAAAGCACGCCCATTATCCCTGGTGGTCCAGTGGACCGCTCGCAGCCCAATCACTGGCATATGTTTAAAAAAATAATATCCAATATCCTTGGTGGTCCAGCGGTATCTCCCCACCCACCCATTGAGCCCCACCGCCCCGCTCCCCCCGGTCAACGGTGGGTGGCAGCACCCCACCCACCTGCCACCCCACCGCCTGCTGACAGACACCATAGATAGGGCTGTACACCCATTGGTCCACAGCATGAGCCAGGCAGGTGCAGTTTGTATCAGATTACAAGTCCAGATATGTGAATGGAGCCATTCACATATCTGGAATGTGTAGTATGCGCACGGGCTCCGTATGGGTATGGATATTGGATGTGCTTTATTATACTTCAGCCCGTGATCGGCTATGAGTGGTCCACTGGACCACCAGGGATATTGGACGTGCTTTTTGTTATACTTAAAGGGAAAAATATATCTTCTTGGGCCCCAAAAGACTCAAGTCGAGAACCCAATAAGGAAAGGTAGTGACAATATTTAGTAAAACACCAGAAAAAATAATAATAATATCTACCCCACCCAAGAGTGAGGGTGCAAGGTACACCCCCTGAGGTCCAACACTGTACCTGCCAGCCCACTTCCTAAAACCGGGTTCTGAGAGGGGAGGCGGGAGAGTCTGAATACAGCAAGACTCCATTAGAAGAAACATTACTATGGTGAGTAATTTTTCTTCAAACAACATGAAGTCTTGCTGTATTCAGACATACGCAGACTACCAAGCAGTTCCCTATGGAGGAGGGAATGCAGAACCTACTTTGGGAAGAGGCTCTGCAGTACTGCTGTACCAAACCTAGCATCACTCCTAGCCTGGATGTCCAGGGAGTAATGCTTGGTGAAAGTATGTACTGTTTTCCAGGTGGCTGCTTTACAGATCTCTAACAAAGGTATATCTCTGGCTGCAGCTAGAGAAGCAGCTGTACCCCTGGTCGAGTGAGCCCTCAGGTCTGAAGGGGACATCCTACCCAACTTGTCATAACAAAATTGTTTACAAGAAACAATCCACCTGACAATAGTTCTCTTAGTGGCAGGCTTACCCTTTCCCACTTCACCATAAGTGAGAAACAATTGAAGACAGTCATTTCTATGTGCCTTAGTATGCTTAATGTAGTAGCTAAGGGCCATCTTAACATCCAGACTGTGTAACCTTCTTTCACCTGAAGAAGAATGGTCAGTGAAAAACACGGGGATAGATATAGACTGGTTCAGATGAAAATCTGAAACCACTTTGGGCAAGAACCTCCTATTGGTTCTGAGGACTACTTTGTCCCTATGGAAGGAGATGAAGTCAGGTTCCACTGACAGAGCCTGTATTTCACTAATCCACCTGGCAGAAGTAATAGCTACCAGGAGCACAGTTTTCCAGGTCAAGTACTTCAATTCAGCCAAAGCCAGAGGTTCAAAGTGTGGCTGCATTAGCTGAGCTATGCAGACATTAAGATCCCAAAGTAGAGTGGGCTCCCTAAAAGGAGGGTTAATATGAACTAGACCTTTGAAAAACTTTCTGAAAACAGGATGAGATGCCAGAGATGAGCCCTTTCCTGCTAAGAGTAATGCAGAGACAGCTGCTAGATGAACCTTCAGAGTGGTAGGCCTAAGGACTAAACCATTGAGATGAACTATATAGTTTAAGGTTATGTATGCAGAATCAGATAGGATGCCTTTCTGAGCGCACTCAAATACTGAACCTTTTCCATTTGGAGTTATAAGTTTTTCTAGTGGAAGGTTTCCTAGAGACCTTCAGAATATACAGAATTCCCTGATATAGATGTAGAGCTGCATATTCTAACTCTTCAAGAGCCAGGCCTTGAGATGGGGAGACTGAAGATTGGGGTACCAGATCTGCCCCTGGGAGGAGGACAGGAGACTCTATGTCCTGGGCAGAGACAGGGGACGTGACACTGACAAGGACAGCAGTAGAGGATACCAAGGCTGTCTGGCCCAATCTGGAGCCACCAGTTTCACTGTGCATGGTTGAGTCCTGATCTTGATCAGAACTCTGATCTGCAGAGGGAAGGGAGGGAAGGCATAGAGAAACCTGCCCTTCCAGTCCAAAAAGAGAGCATCCTGGGGAACCGTCCCCAGGACTGGGGGTCTGCAACAAAACAGAGGAAGTTGATGACTGTCCAGTGCTGCAAAGAGATCTATCTGTGGAGTGCTCCACCTGGAGAAGATGACCTTCAGTATGTGAGAATCCAGGGACCATTCGTGGTGTGCCTGTGAAATTCTGCTCAGAGCATCTGCTAGTATGTTGTCCTTCCCTGGAAGGTGAACTGCTACCAGAGAAGTCTGAAGAGAATAGGCCAGAGACCATAGCTTCATGGCTTCTGTGCACAAGGCCGAGGACCGAGTGCCTCACTGCTTGTAGATGTACCACATTGTGGTGGTGTTGTCCATTCTGACTTGGACCACCTTGCCCTTGACTGAATCCAAGAAGCTCTGCAGGGCTAGGAAAACTGCCCTGAGTTCCAGGAGATTGATATGAAGGAGAGACTCCTGTGGAGACCAGATCCATTGTGTTGTCAGGGCTCCCAGGTGGGCTTCCCACCCTGGAGAGAAACATCTGTAGTTAAAACTACTGATGGGACTTGAGGGAGAAATGGAACCCTTGTCTGAGGTTGTCCTGGTCCAGCCACCACTGGAGAGCTTGGACCAGAGTCTGAGTCACTGGAATCAGTTTGGAAGTGAATCCTTCTTTGAGACCAAAAGACCTCAGATGAAACTGAATGTCCCTCATCTGGAACCTTGCTCCCTGCACCACTGACGTGGAAGCTGCCATGTGGCCCAGGAGCTGGAGGAACTGTCTTGCTGGGTGGGAGACCTGAGGTCAAAAGGAGGAAACAAGATCCACTAGGACCTTTACCCTTGCCAGGGGAAGGAAGGCTTCTGCTTGTACAGTGTCGAACTCTATGCCTATAAAGGTGAGAAGTTGAACTGGTTCGAGTACAGACTTTGGAAGACTGAGAAGAAAACCCAAGGAGCTGAGTAGGTCCTGGGTAGTTTGAAGAGCTGACTTGACCTGTAAATGAGACTGATCCACTAACAGCCAGTCGTCCAGATATGGAAAGATGGTGATACCCTGTCTTCTGAGGTAAGCCACCACTATTGCAAGGTACTTTATGAATACCCTTGGAGCTGATGTTAGACCGAATGGCATGGCTCTGAATTGGTAATTGCCTGAAGGCAACTCGAACCTGAGGTATTTCCTGTGGGAGCACCTGATAGGAATATGGAAGTAGGCATCCTTGAAGTCCAGAGATGCTAGCCAATTCCCTGGCCTTAGAGAGGGAAGGATTATTCCCAGAGTTACCATTTTGAATTTGGGCTTTGAAATGTGTTTGTTCGGATACCTTAGGGTCTAGGATGGGTCACACCCCTGTTTTCTTTGGGGTAAGGAAATACCTGGAATGCAGTCCTTTTCCTTGTGCTGAGTAGGAAACTTCTAAATCTCTGAGAGTTAGAGAGAGGAAACCTCTGCCTCTAGGGCAAGGGTTTCTGAGACTGGTGCAGGTGGAAAAGACTTGGCCCTTCTTTTGAAATTTTTGAGTTGAGGGTTAGTCCTCGGCTTACTACTTCCAGGACCCACTTGTCTGAGGTCACAGACTTCAGACCTGGAAGTAGTAGCCAGCCTGCCTCCTACTGGAAATGGGGAGTCGACCTGGGCTGACACATCAGGGTGTCTGCTTGGCAGGAGCCTTAGACTGAGAGGAGGAGGGAGCAGCCCTACTCATCCCCCTCCTACCCCTCCCTCTGAAGAACCTCCTCTGTGGGAAGGGAGAGGAGGCCTGCCTTGGTAAAAAGGCCTTTGAAAGGGCCTGCCCCTGCCCCTAGATTGCTGCTTGTGCGGAGTGGCCTGCCTTTCCTTGGCCTGTGCACTCCTGTACGTGGTCCTATATTCATCCATTTTCTTCATGTAAGCCTCTGTCTGCTCCCCAAACAGAGAGTTACCTACTATAGGAAAGTCCATGGCCTTAGTCTGGGTATCCTGTGAAAAGCTAGTACATCTAAGCCTAGCATGTCTTCTGAGAGACATAGATGTAGCCATGACTCTAGATGCCACATCATTGGAGTTCACAGCAGCATGAAATTGCATTTTGGATGCCTCAGTTCCATCAGCAGCTACCACCTCCAGCTCCTTGGCTAGCTGGGGAGAGGCTTGTTTAGCCAGTTCCAGAACAGTGTCCCATCTGTATTTCTGGTACCTGACTGTGTAGGCCATATAAGTAGCCTGCCTGAGTCCCAAAGAGGATGCCAAATACTGTTTTTTGGCCATGGCATCCGCTTTTCTGGAGTCCTTATCCGAGGGTGTGTGAAGCCAAAGGAATGTTAGTCCTGTCACAGGCTGCAGCCTGCACTACCCCAACATGGCTGCAATGACTATAAAGGAACTCCACAGCTGAGCCTGATAACGAATACCTCCTATCCATTCTCTTATCCACAGAAGGTACTGAATTAGGAGTTTATAAAATTTTGTGTGTCTGTTTCCCCAAAGATTTATGAAGAGGGATACACAGCTTTTTGGACTCTGGGATGTCCATCATTTCCACAAAATCAGGCTCTTCATCCTCCTCTGCTGTTTCAACCAAGGGAAGCTGCAGGGTTTGTGCCACCTTTTTGTAGAACAAAAGTGTGATGGGGACTCAGACAGCCTGGGAGGAGAGACACCTGAGGGCCTGTCTGGGGAGATGTCCGGTTCAATGGGCACTTCCAGCCCCGCTTCATCGTCATCACGATAGTCTTTGTCTCCTCCCTCCTCATAATAAGCATCTGGGTCATAATCCGGAGGAGAGTGGATCCGACTGAACCGGCGCTGAACCAGGCGGTATCGGTTCAGATGGAACCGGTCTAAGCGATTGGACAATACTAATCGCTTTGGCTATTTCGTTCGAGGTTGGAGAGTGGGATACAGGATCCGAACCGGCAGACTTGCACTTTTTCTTTGACGGAACTGACCCCTTGGGGTCGGCTCTCCTTTTGCCTGAGGAAGTATCGCCTTGGTCAGTAGGCACCTCCACAGGTTCAGCCGCAACCGAACCGGGTTGGCCACCTGGATCTACGGACTTCTTGGCCTTCCTTTCCTTCAGCCTACTCAGTCTTTTATCTAGAGTGGTTTTAGGAAAGTTCTTACAGATTTGGCAGTCTGACTTGAGGTGGTCAAACCCCAGACAATAAACACAGATGAGGTGGGGGTCGGCCTTAGCAAAGGCCTCCCCACACTCAGTACAGTGTTGAAACCCAGTGGGACCGGTTTTCTTCTTGAGTTTCTCAGACGTGGCCAACCTAACAAATTACCCTATAGAAGCTTTCAAGCCAGGTAATAAAGCAACCGATCGGTTACAAACTGTGTCACGGGCTTTTTAAAAGAACCAGCAAAGTCCGGTTCTTTTGAAACCGATCGGTACCAGAACACCACACTAATCCCAGAAAGAGAGAAAATTTTACAAAGTTGGTTTCAAACGAGACCGACTGAAAGAAACCAAGAAAGACAATTTCCAATCTTTTTAGCAAAATAAAACACAGTCACTACATATCTACATACTACCTGTACCATAGACAGAGGCTGGAAATCCGAAAATAACAAAAAATATGCGGTTTAAACTGTACTCTTTATTTTTCTTTTACCGAACCGAGCAGAGGAAATCTCCGGAGTGACTTCACTGTTAGGCGGAGTAAAGAATCTCACGATTACACTGGGAAGTACCACAGACAGAGATTTGAAAACCAAGCTCGAGCTCAACATTCTCTGCTTCTGTATAGGGTTAACTCTTTCCTCTCCAGGGCAGTTCACGTGCTGGGGCTAACTGCATTATTTCTGAATATGACAAGACTTCATGTTGTTTGAACCAAGCAGATTAGATGTACCAACAACAGGACCGCACATCACTGCCATGACCATGTGGCTTTTGACAGTGCGTATATGCGCTCGCAGTCTTGACCAGACATCTTTTCTGACACCATCAAGTATTGGAAATCCCAAAGTGGTAATCCACATGAAAAGGCATGAAAAACACATTCTCCCAAAAATTGAAAATATCTAATCAACTAACATTAAAATAAAGTGTCACGAGGACATCAACATTTTTTTTTTCAATTTTCTTTATGCTCTGTGAAGCTGTGGGGAAACACTTGACCCCATCAGCCTGATTCTCTGACCCCTCAAGCTCCCTCTGACCTGGCCTCCACCTCGCCGATAGGATGGGCAGAACTGTGACTTACCCCTCATGGAAAGGCTCCCCCAGAGGGGACAGGGGGACAGACCATATCACCCTTGATCCCCCGCCCACCACTGCGCTATGTCCTGGCCAAGAAAGCGTGGGTCAATTGGGGCCTCACACTGCACACTCCGGTGGGGATTTTCCATGTGGTTCCCCAGAAGGAGGACATGCAATGATGCCAGGACATCAAGTCACATGCTCCCTTGTGGCCTATGTAGGTCTCTGTTTCCTCCGTGTCCCTCCGAAGTGGTCCCAGCTGCAGAGGCACTTAGTCACCACTGGGTGCCACTATGGTGCTATGGCTATGGCGCCAAGAACCACAAGATCCCTCCCTGGAAGAATAGAGCTTGCCAAGTGGCTGCTCAATCCTGCTCCCTCCCACCACCACCCCAGCTAACCCCCAGCGACCCAAGCTCACTCCCGAACCTGGGTCGCTGACGTGGTGCAAGGTGTGGCATCCAACGCCTCAAACTTCAGCACCACCAAGCTGGTTAGGACATCAAAATTTACCCTCAAGCATTCAACATGCCAGCTGTTAAAAATATAGTAATTGCAGAGCTGTTGGCTGATTGTCAACTCCCTTTTTCTTTTGTTGCCCAAAAAGGTTGCCTCAAGTTCATGCACTGGATTGAGCCATGGTACACTATTCCTAGTTGAATACACTTTAAAAAGGCTGTTCCACAGCTGCATGACTTGTGTGTACGAAGTCATTCAGCAATTGAAACTCTCTGAGGTGAAGCAGGTTCATATAACAACAGATATATGGATTGGCAACCAAATAATTGACTACATTACTGTAACAGCTCATTGGGCAAGTTTTCAGTCAGAAAGTAATAATAATCACCCGCTCTACTGTAATCAGTAGGAAGCAGGCTGTATTATGTGTCACCACTTTTGAGAAAAACACACTGCTGTGAATATTTTGCAGGAGCTGGGAAAACAATTCCAGAAATGGCTTACTCTGTATTCCTTATCTCCAGGGTTTGTAGTGTCAGATAATGGTGCCAGCATAGTCAAAGCTGTTAGAGACAGAGGGGCTTTTGGCCCCACCAGTGTTGTGGGGTAGTGAGCATGGGACATGACGTGGCTGGAGGGGCTTGGACACAACTATTGGACATTTACCACTCCTTTATAAGTGCCAAGGACTGAAATATATGTTTGAAATGTTGACTAATGTATATTTAGGTTGTGATATCACTGTAAGGAAGACAAACTGTCGGTGCTCCTATCTGAAATATATGATGGAAGACATAATGTATGCTTTCTTCTGTGTGCTTCAAAAAAGCTAAAGTTAAAAAAGCTGTTAGAGATAACTGCCAACACATATCTTGATTTGCACATTATTTAAATCTTCTCATCCATAATTTCTTAAATGGAAACAGTAATGCTTGAAAACCTGTAAGGTCTTGCTAGGAAAATATGTGGGCATTTCCAGTCAGTGAAGCAAAAATCCTGAATGGGCTGCAGAGGTCAATCAATTTACCAGTGCATAAATTAAAGCAGGAAGTTCCAACCTGCTGGAATTCAACAGTTTACATGTTGAAAAGGTTTCTTGAATAGAGAAAAGCTGTACATGACTACACCATGCAGAATCAAATAGGTAAAGTAGACATCATGCTCAGGTCCAGCAGCCGGACTCTACTGGAATCTTTGGTCACCTTATTGGAGCCATTTGAGGCTGCCACACGTGATGTCAGTGCAGACAGTGCAACTCTGAATCAAATTCTTCCTCAAATCAGATTTCTTCACATTTTCTTTGATGACTTACGGAAAGACTTTCAGTCAAAAAGAAGACACCACTGTTGTTATGCTCACAGATGATCTGAGTCTCAGACTGTCAACTGATCATAGAATAAATGCCATGTTAAAGAAGGACACCTATGTGCTGGCTACATCGCTAGATCCCTGCTTTAAGGGGGACATTGAAGCCATCCTTCCTGCAGGGGAAGACATTGAGTATTGGAGAGATCTGCTAACCAAATTTGACATTTCCCCACCAACACCATTAACTGATGCACAGCAGCCAAACTCTGCCAAACCATCAGAGTGTGACTCTGGTGCAGACAACAGCACATCTGTAAGTTCTCCACAATGACCAGTTTCATCAGCGAGGGAAAGAATATCCACAGCTATTTCTTGGGCATCCTAGGTTAAGGGACAGAAAGGCAAATCAATTCTGAATCACCAGCAACAACATGGGCAAGTATACTGTAAAGAAAGTGCAGTTGGTTCATCTGTCAGACTGTTAACCATATCATGCAGCACAATGATCCAGGAGTATTTTGCACACCATACTGTGATTGGTCTCGAGGAAGATCCATTACTGTATTGAAAACAAAAGAGAACAATATGGCCAGAGCTAGCAAATTTTGCAATAAGGTACCTCAGTTGTCCACCTTGAAGCGTATATTCAGAATGAATATTTAGTGCAGCTGGAGGAATAGTCACTGACCAAAGAACATTGCTGAGTCCTGCAAATGTGGAACAGCTTACATTTCTCAAAAGGAATGCTGGCAATTTTCCCAATTGTCCCAAACACTGAATTATGTGATTCTGACCCTAAACAGGAACACCAGCCTCCAAACAGCGATACTGAATATGATGACCAAGTTGTGTATGAATAGAAAATCCTGTGTGGAGTGGTGTACTGCCAGATTTGTTACTTAATATTGCTAACACATCTCTCTATCTTTCTATCTCTCTCTCTCATATCTCTATATATCTATATCTCTCTCTCAGCATTTGCAATTGTCCCTCTGTAATAAATCCTGCCATGGCCACAGACAGTTCATGGACAAACAGGCATGTGTGTCACTTTTCTAACAATGCTGGCATCATTTCTTTGGAATTCACTTACTTTTTTTAATTTTTACATTTTCTTGTCAAATGTGTTCTTTGATATGTCGTTTACTGTTCCAGTCCTACTCTATATGAGCACTACATAAATTCTGGAAGGACTGTTGCTAATACCTTACAGGCCTTATATCATATTTGCCACAGTTTCCTCCATTGGTATCACTTTCCTGAGTTTTACTGTCATTCATTTTGTACACATACTACAGACAAAATAATAATAAACTTTATTTCTCTTGTGCCGCTTCTTAAATCAAGGCACATTACAGAATAACAGTCATAAAACATCATAAATACATTAAAATCGGACTAAAATATACAGCGCTTAATTAAAATCTATATCCTCACCAAATGCCTTATTCCATAAAAATGATTTTAGGCCTTTTTAAAACCCTCCACCGTCATGCACTCTCTAATCCAACGTGGTAGAGAATTCCAGAAGGTCGGCACCACAAAACTAAAAGCAGGTGCCAGAAGATTTTAAAACTACCCTCGGAATCTCTAGCAACCCCTCGTTGGCTGAGCGGAGAGGTCGCATCGGAAGGTAAGGCACCAAAAGATTTTTCAAGTAATCAGGGCCCAAACCATGTAGGGCTTTATATGTCAGTAATCCAACTTTAAAGATGATCCGCCACTGAACCGGCAGCCAGTGCAGATCCCGCAGCACCGGTGTAAGATGGGAAGAACGTGGGGTCCCCATTAACTGCTGAATTCTGCTAGCTGCAAGTGGTGTATATCAACCCCAGGAAGCCCAAAGTAAAGGAAGTTGCAGTAGTCCAGAAGAGAGATCATGAAGGCGTGGATCAGTGTAGGCAGGTCGCCAGATGGAACAAGGTGCTTGATCCTAGCGATGTTCCTAAGATGGTAAAAGAATACCTTAACAACCGCCGACACTTGGACACGTAATGTCAGCTGATCGTCAAGGATCACCCCCAGGTCTCGCACCCGTTCAGAGATAAGGAGCTCCACATCCCCCAGAAATAAACCCGAGGTTTGATTTGCCCCTGACCCCTCAATCCGCAGCCAGGATCCACAACCATCACCTCCGCTTCCCAGAGTTCAACTTCAACATCAAGGGTGCATAGTCTGAAAAGGAGCAGACTTCCCAGTAGATCAGCCAAGAGCTGATCCCAAAATGAATCTCACATGGTCCAGGCTAGGAGCTCCTTTTAACCCAAGATAACGGCATGTGACCATATCAGACTCCACCCACAACACTTTTAAACTTAAACTTTCATTATTTAACATAAAGGTCTTTTATGAACCTTTTAAAAATTATCTGGGTCTGTCTGTAGTCAGTGTATGCTAATATACACAAAAGAAATCAGTCCTTAACAAAAAGAAAATGTTATGCACTCTATGGCTTCTCCATGAATGACCCAAGGTATAAGTATGGAGAAGAGAGGGCGGCTAACTCCTAAGGATCCATTCATAATGATCCCTGCAAGGAAACACCCTTCTAGAAGATTCCTCCTTCTTATACCGGTAAGACCTTGCATTCTTAAGCAACAAATAAACTAACATTGGCAATTTATACATTCTTTTAACCAAAAGCTGAACATTATCTAGAATTCTACACATTTAAGTACAGACGTTTCTGTTTTTATATTTACAAACATGCTGCAGCACAGGGAAACACAGAGCTCTTAAAAGCATTGTGTTGCTTTTGTATGGCCATTATCATTCTTACTTTATGTTTATTCAACTGTAATACTTATGGAGAGTCTGCAGAAAACATAAACATTAAAACCATGTTTTCTAGAATTCATTTCACAGGGTTACTAACAGAGAGAACTTCATATCATTCAGTGTTATGCTTGGATGGCTAGGCCTGAAGAAAACAAACAGAAAACTGTTTGTTTTCGGTTTAGGTTTAAAATACAGCTTCTACTGAGGCAAACTCAACAGTTTAACAATTACCTCCACATGGAGGTCTCTTTGGACAGCTCGCAAGGGAAAAAGGAAAAGGGGTCTCACCTCGCAAGTGCGAGGGGTGGCGGGTGTTCAATTTTGAAGTAGCAACACAGCATAAACATTCCTACTAAAGAAATGCTGTCTCCATGTATGCAAATAACCCCTGTCTGAACAGGGTTCCTGGGTTACCTTCAACCTATTGGACGTCTTGGGACAAACACGACATTGTTCTCCCTCGATGGCTTCCATGATTTGGTTTATAGTCTTGCCGCTGCTAACCAAATCATGGAACCCATAGTAGTGGAACAATTTATTTGCATTTTGCCCCAAGATGTCCAATTATAGGTGGAAGGTAAAACCCAGGAACCCTGTTCAGACAGGGGTTATTTGTACATGGATACAGTATTTTTAGTAGGAATGTTTATGCTGTGTTGCTATTTCAGAAGTGAAACCTCCTCGACTTAAGTAGGTGAAATATGCCATCACCACTGCCACCACGCCAGCCACATGTGCCACACCACTCTTAGTCTTGCTAGTTATCAGTTTATTACATTTTGATGCCCGCCATTGGTATAATTTTGAAGCAACAGCAGGCTCACGCCAGAGCAGCTGTGCCTCTTATACTTACCTCATCAATGCCTGCCATGGGAATAATTTTGGAAACAGCAGCAGGTTCACTCAGAGCAGTGACATCTCTACCTACCTCATCAATGCCTGCTACGGGTATAATTTTGGAGACAGCAGTAGCCTCACTTACAGCAGCTGTACCTCCCATACCTACCTCATCAATGCCTGCTATGGGTATAATTTTTTATTTATTTTATTTTATTTAGCTTTTGTTGACCGGGTAAGTGCACTAGACAAATCCTGCCTATTTTCAGGCACGACCCGGGGGAAGGGGATACAGATGAATGCCAACTGACCTTGAGCCAGATTAAGCTGTTTTTGGAGACAGCAGTAGCCTCACTTACAGCAGCTGTACCTCTCGTACCTACCTCATCAATGCCTGCTACAGGTATACTTTTTGGAGACAGCAGTAGCCTCACTTACAGCAGCTGTACCTCTCATACCTACCTCATCAATGCCTGTTGTGGGTATAATTTTTGGAGGCAGCAGCAAACTCACTCAGAGCAGCTGCACCTCTTGCATCTGCCTCAGCAGTGCCTATCATGGGTGCAATTTTTGGAAACAGCAGCAGGCTCACTCAGAGCAGCTGTGCCTCTTGTACCTAGCTCATCAATGCCCACCGTGGGTATAATTTTGGAGGCAGCAGCAAACTCACCAGAGCAACTGCACCTCTTGCATCTGCCTCAGCAACACCCACCATGGGTATGATTTTTATGGTTGTATGTAGAACCTACTGCCGCTTTTATGATCTATATCCTGAAAACGGCAGATTGTGGCACGCTTCTGTTAGACTTTTGGAAGTATCCTTCTGAAAGTTCAACAGTGCTGGGAGCACTCTGACATGGTCGGCTGCTATGGAGTAACAGCCACACTATTTTGTCTGTTACTTCTGCATTCTAGTATGAGAACTGAACATGCGTGCCTCATACGTATGTGCAGTTCCGCTGGTGATGCCTTCTTCGGAATGGCAGAATGCCATTCACCACAACTATGAATGCGAGAATACTGTGCATGCACAGTTGCTTCTCCACCGCCATCTTGCAGATGGCACTCCTCCTGCTCTCTCTCCCACTGCTGCTGTCCTCTCCACTCCCTCCATTCTGTCCCAGCCCCAGCAGCAAATAAAACCCTCCTGTGGAGCAGCTCCCTCCCACTGCTGCTGTCCTCCCCGCTCCCTTCATTCCCCATCCCTGCATCAACATCAGGGTGCCCAATCCCCGTGTCGGCATCATGTACCCCAACTCGTGGCACACTGGAAGCCCACCCCACTGTGCTGAAATTTATGGGTATTTTTCCCCGTCCCACTGCTGCTCTCCTCCCTGCTCCCTCCATTCTCTGTCCCTGTGCCAACATTAGGGTCCCCAATCCCCGTGTCGACATCATGTACCCCCCAACTCATGTGACACATTGGGAGCCCACCCCAGTGTGCCCAAATTTATGGTTTTTGTTTTCCTGTAAATAAAGAAAACCATCTCCCAATGTCTTTTTTTACCTTCAAAAAACAAAACGGTCCCTCGTCATCACCCCAGTCCCCCTCCCCCATCCCCACCCTCCCACTGAGCACCCACCTCCCTGCATCCTCCTTACCCACACTTACCTCCAGAGATTGGCACTGTCATCTCTCTAGACCAGGACGATCTGCACTCTTTCAAAGCCGAACCACAAACTGAAGAATCATAGGTAAGTGCGGTATGATGGCAGTCAACTTATGTTGATATAGCAGCAATCTTTAGGAATTTTGACCTCAAATTTTCAACATGGGGTTCTTGGGATCCCACCTCATGAACACTGTCACCATCATTTCATTATTCAGTCCTGAAAGGGATTTTACGGCCTCTGTGGGAATCACCTTTTGGACCAATTAATGAAACAACAGTGCCACTGTTCATGAGGTGAGGTCCCATAATGCCTATGTTGCAAATTTTGTGAAAATATTTCCAAACAAATGACCGTGATATGAGTTGCAGCAAGCAGTTAAGTTTCTACACACGCCCTAACTTCGGCCAATCCTTAATATTTTCACCCAGATTTTCAACACTGCCATTTTGCACAGCTCTTTATTAACAGTACAGCTGTCATTTTCATATCCTGCCCAAAACGTGTTTCGCGACCTGTAGCAATGGTAGAATGGCGAAATACTCTGGCGTAAATCACCTTCGACATGTAAATGAAATTATAGTGACGATCTTCATGAGGTGGGGTCCCAAAAAGAGCATGTTGAAAATTTGGTGAAACAACTCCAAAAAATGGCAGAGTTACGCCAGGTTGTTCAAACTTTTCTATGCACGTGTGTAACTAGTTATTTGGCAGCTCGCCACAGCCATATCGGCTCCCACTAAAGCTTGTTGGAAACAGCAGCAGGCTCACTCGGAGCAGCTGCACCTCTCATATCTGCCTTTGTGATGCTCATCATGGGTATAATTTTTGGAAACAACAGCAGGCTCAGTCAAAGCAGATGTGTCTCTCGTACCTGCCTCAGCAGTGCCTGCCATGGGTATAACATTTTGGAAACAGCAGCAGGCTCACTCAGAGCACTTGCACCTCTTGTTCCTTCCTCAGCAATTCCCACTGTGGGTATAAATTTTGGAAACAGTAGCAGGCTCAATCAGAGCAGCTGCGCTTCTCGTACCTGCCTCAGCAATGCCTGTAGTTGGTATAATTTTTGGAAACCTAACAAACAGTGCAATACATCCGTAACAGGATATTGTTTCACTAGCTGCTGCAGAGACAGACAGTACATCTGACTATGTCCCCGTATTAATTGACAGGGCTCAGGGCATCTAACAGTGTAATACAGCCTACAGTCAAAAACAGTCTTTCACATTTTGTTATGGTCAGTAATAGCAAGTAAAAGGATTAGGGTAGTAACTACCTGACCCTAACCAACTACCTATTTTTCATTAGAGTATTTTAAGGGTAATTAAAGGTAGTTTAGAGGTACCTGCAGGTAGTATTTATGGAAGAGTATTTCACTACCCGCCCATGTCTAATAATCATTGATGCAGGGACGTGAGCACAAAAGTCAAGTTTCCTGGCAGGAAAAGTGAAGTACAAGCACGCCAGATGGTCTACTAGCTGGATAAGACATCATGCCTGGTTAATCTGGTGTTTTATCATACTGATAATTAGTGTGATAAAGGTGGTCACCAGTTATTATATATAGAATAATGGGTAGGAAACTATACGCCAACACAATTATGTTTCCATCAGGAAGAGCTGATGACATCATGAGCCTCCGGAGCAAAACTCAAGAGGCCTGTGATGTCACCTGACAAGATGGAAACACAACCCTTGTCTATGCATGGTTTTCCATCCATTTTGTAGTTTTATAGTACATAGTACATAGATCAACACAATCCCACGCACACCCCACCAATTGCTTTCTGTTCCTTTTTTTGCACATGTTGAAATGATTAAGAGATGAAACCAGTAACAACAAAGAATCAGTGCCTGGTGGAGGGCTTTCTAACTAGAAAACAACATTACAAATAAAATTATTTTGCCAAGTTTGGGTTGCGATACAAAGAGTGAGTGGCTCCCTTACTTTTCAAGGGGGAAGGGCAGCTCCATGCTTGCTGAATTTGAAATGGCACAAGACTGAAAAGCTGTTGCACCACACTAGCGATATCACCACTGTGGTTTAACAACTTCTGTGACCTTTGAAGTGTGGTCCAACAACTATTGTTAACTGTGATCTGTGCTGCAACAAGTTTTGTGACTTTTTTGAATTTTGCTATGCGACAGCAGTTCCTGGTGTGGAATTTAAGACTAGCAGTGAAGGGTGGTTACGACAATCTGCTTTGGCTCTAGTGTTCCACTATAACGGTTAGCCATTGACTTTAATGGTTTCCCTAGCAAGGCACCTTCACCGCATTCTCCCTATGACTGCCTCTGGTTCACCTGGTTTGATTTAGGGCGGGTTGGCCAGGTGAGTGCCTCAGCAGTTGTTGTTCTCCTCTTGCGCCTTGGATGCACGTATTGTTGCAGAGTTTTCTCACAACCTTCCACGGTGTTCCCGTTAGAGGGTTTGAGTGAGAGCCTTCCTCCAAATTGGAATATTTTCCTCCTCCCTTTACTTGGGTTTTCCAAATTGCAGCTGCAGAGCCGTCACTAAATAAACTATCCCAAGCCTGGAGGGAAGGCGACCTAGGCCTTGGATCCCCAGAGATTTCCTTCTCATAGGATTTTTTTTCTCTCCTCTATTGCCTCAGGTCATAACACTGAGTTAGCATAGTTGTTATTCCTAGTTTCTATAGGTAGGTTCTGCTATTGGATGGAATTGGAGGATGTCCTGCCTTTCCCTCTCTCCTTAGGGGATCCCCTAATCGCAACACAAACCATCAGTATCATGCTACGTAAGCCTGGGCATTCATTACGTTATCCAACTGAGCATCTCATTACATTGTCAGACTGCCTATGCATCTACTACTACATTACAGTTACTGCTCCTATGTCACAGTTACTGCTTGCTCATATGCTTCGTGTTGCCTCCTTCTTTGGGAATGATTATACTACATTTCTTTGGGGATTCCTAAGGTACCTTTTGTCACAGGAATCGTCCCATGGCACCTCTAGGTTGGAACCCTCACCTTTCGTACTTCACAGGGTGGTAATTCCTCTGGAATAGAGTGTGAATGGCCAAACCAAACTAACACTGTTGCACAAGCATAGCACTATACTGACTACGTAGGTCAGTGAATATCTTTATAAGTGACATTGCAGAGGGACTGGAAGGAAAAGTATGTCTCTTTGCAGACGACACAAAGATCTGCAACAGGGTTGATACGCAAGGTGGGGTGGAAAGAATGAAAAGGGACTTGGCAAGGTTGGAGGACTGGTCAAATGTATTGCAGCTTAGTTTCAATGCAAGGAAGTGCAAAGTAGTGCACCTGAGAAACAAAAAACCAGGGTAAGAGTAAACAGTGTGGGTGAGATACTGACAACAAAAAATGGAAAGGGACCTGGGGTAGTCGTGATTAGAGACTTAAAGGTGGGCCAGCAATGGAGAAGGCAGTAAGGAGGGCTGGGGGATACTGGGATACGTAGGGAGA
Source organism: Neoceratodus forsteri (assembly GCA_016271365.2). Lineage (NCBI taxonomy): Eukaryota > Metazoa > Chordata > Ceratodontiformes > Ceratodontidae > Neoceratodus > Neoceratodus forsteri. The sequence goes on from JADMNL010000026.1 coordinate 239,415,343, forward strand.
GGCATAACCAGTGAAAACAAGAAGTTGTTGGCCCTCTGTACAGACAGCTGGTAAGACCACATCTGGAGTACTGTGTAAAGTTCTGGAGACCCCATCTCCGCAAAGACATAGACAGGGCGGAGACTGTCCAGAGGAGGGCAACCAAAATGCTGCAGGGTCTGCATCAGAAGACATATGATGAAAGACTAAAGAAGCTTAAGATGTATAGCCTCAAGGAAAGGAGGGAGAGGGGGGACATGATAGAAACTTTCAAATACCTCAAGGGAATCAACAAAGTCCAAGAGGGAAGCATCTTTCAGAAAAAGAGATGTGCAAGAACAAGGGGGCACAATTTGAAGATAGAGGGGGATGACTCAGAGGTAATGTGAGGAAGTTTTTCTTAAAAGAGAGGGTTGTAGATGGATGGAACAGCCTTCCTGAGGAGGTCGTAGAGTCAAAAACAGTGGGGGAATTCAAGAATGCATGGGACAGACATAAGGCAATTCTAGTGGGGTAGGAGGAAGTAGGCTGTTGGTTAACTAGGATCTGCAGCTTATCTGTTAGGTAGGGAAAGGGGCAGACTAAGCGGCCAAGCTGTCCTTATCTGTCATCAAATGCTATGATTCTATGTTTCTATGTTATGTTTCAGGGGGAGGCAGCTCCATGCTTGCTGAATTTGAAACAGCATAAGACTGAAAAGCTGTCGCACCACACTAGCGATATCATCACTGTGGTTTAGCAACTTCTGTGACCCTTGAAGTGTGATCCAACAACTATTGCTAACTATGATCTGTGTTGCAACAAGTTTTGTGACTTTTTTGAATTTTGCAGCAACTGTTTTGAGTGCACGGCCTTCCATACACAACATTCACCCAGCTACTACAAAGCTATGGCCTACCTTTACTGAGATTGCTTTGTGCATTTCACTCAGAGCTGTTAATGATCTGTCCGTGACTCAAGAGTTAGCACTCTGGACTCTGTGACCAGAAGACAGGAAAGTCATGGATTCTGGCTTCACACCAGGCACTTGATATAATATGAATAAGTGACATTGTAGTGCTGTACGAGGGGGGTGCTGCGCTGTTGATGTACTGTCCTTCATAGGAGACGTTAAACCAATGTAACTTCTGCCCATCTCTGATCACTGTGCAGGTGGATGTTAAAGGCTTTGTGGCACTTACAGAAGAACAACAAGGAGTTTCTTCCAGGATAACATTCCCCCACCATAAAATAGGTTCATGTAGGACACCCTCCAGAAAGCACCTGAAAACGAGTTCAGCTATGTGTGCCTTTTCTGGTCAAACATTACAAACAAATAACTAAAACAGGTCCAGTTTACCCACCTCCCACCCCCATACACATGGAAACAAGTTGTCAAAGCTCAATGTGACTTTTCTGGTCAAACACTACAAATAAATAACAGCATTTGTCAATGCCGAATGTTGTCACGCTGGCATTGGCAGTGGCAGAGGTGGAGAGGCATAGCGCTGTGAGTTTGTTAATGTGTCCCAAAGGTGATTTTGCACAGCTTAGTATGCCACTTCACGGCAGAGCTATGGAAATGTGTCTTGACAGGCTGTGGAAAATGTCAACTGGACTGTTGATAATCAGGTGCGTACAAGTGCCAGTGGTGAAAATGTGGCATGAAAATATTGCAGATTGACAAAGTTACAAGGGTGCGTGGAAACTACGCAATGCACGCTTGCAACACAGTCATTGTCTGGACTTTCGCCACCACATTTTTAACATAGGCATTTTAGGACCTCTGCTGATGAATAGTGTCACCGTCATTTCCTGAAAGTATCCAGAAAAGTGATTTTGCACAATGACCGTGCAATTCTGCACCGGACGTGTGAAAACATTTCAGCCAGCTGCACTGTTCATAAGGAGGTATGGGAAATGGCAATGATGAACAGCTGGAGTGAAAGTATTACAAATGCACAAAGTCACTAACGGCGTAAACTGTGCAAAGCGCTACTATAAACGCTATTTTATTGACTTCGTCCCTAAATGTTCAACATAGGCATTTTAGGACATCTGCTAATGAACAGTATCACTGCCATTTTCATAATGGTTCTCGAACACAGGCTTTCCACAGTGGCGGCGCTATTGTGCCCAGAACTGTGAAACAGATTTTTGGTCAGATGTGAAAATGACAGCTATACTGTTCATTAGGAGGTGTAGAACAATGGCACTGTTGAAAATGAGTGAAAATATAAGTTTGTGAACTTACAAGCTACGCGCAACCGCACAACGCACCGAACACAGTCATTTTATGGAGTATTGTCACCAAATTTTCAACACATGCATTTTAGGACCTCTGCTCATGAACAGTGTCACTGTCATTTTTGTAATGTCCCGAACACTGATTTGCACAGCTTCTGCGCTATTCTGCGCGGTGCGAAAACACATTCGGGCAGGATATGAAAATGACAGCTGTACGGTTCACAAGAAGGTGTGGAAAAATGTCAATGTTGGAGAATCTGGCATGAAAATAGTGTGAATGCGCCAACTCACGAAGCGCAGGTTGTGCAGTTGCTGACGCGACGTCAGAAACAGTCATTTTTTGATTTTCCCACCAAACTTGTAACATAGGCTTTTTGAGAATCCCTCCTATGAACAGTGGCACTGTCATTCCATTACGTGAGTCCTAAAAGGTGATTCCATGCAGTGACTGTGAAATCACCTTTAGGGACCGACTAACACCATGACAGTGCAATAATTCATGAGAAGGAGTCCCCAAAACCCCATGTTGGAAATTTGGGGCCAAAATTCACAAAATGCGTGAGATATGCATTAAAGTTGAAAAACCCTTCCATTATACAGCTTACCGGCATTTCTTCAGTTCACGGTCGACTTTGAAGAGTGCAGACGTGTTCCCGGTCCACAGAAGATCGTCGCGCCGGACTCTGCAGGTAAGTATGGGGTGACGGGGTGAAGGGAGGCAGGTGCACAGTAGGTGGGTGTGGGTGGGGGAAGGGGGCATCGAGTCTACGAGGGACCGCTTACTTTACAGGACAAAAAAAGGAAAAAAAAAACATTGCGGACAGTTTTTGTTTTGCAGGGATTTGGCACGCTGGGGTGGGCTCCCAGCATGTCACCTAACTGCTTGGGGGTGTCAGTAGTTGATGGTGGATTGTGCACCTTAGTCGGCACACAACACGGGTGGAGAGGAGGAAGTAATGCCGACGGGATTGGGCACTTCCATCAGCACACAAAGAAAGTGGGGCACGAGCCAAGGGGATTGGGCACCCCTCAGCATTCAACAATTGTGGGGGTTTATACAATGGGGAGTGGGCCTCACAGCACACAAAGAAAGGGGGTTAACCGACAGGGGGATTGGGCACCCCCGAAGTCGGCAGAAGTTAGGCGGCTGCCCGCTCGCAACCATGCACATAATGGCAGCGAGCATGGCAAGAAAAGGACCGCTGCATATGGCAAGCTTTGCTCGGATTGTAGCTGACCTTTTCTTAGATGTGCTCACCACATTATGTATGCATGGTGTGGCGCCGGCATGCAGGCTGATTGGGGAATGTGGGACACACCTACTGGTGCGTCCCCTGCATTCGCCCAACAGCGACCGCTCTCCCAAAGCTGCACTGTCCCACGATGTTGGCTGCGCAAGCATGCCAACATAAAAAGAACAGGCCCCCTGTAGTCCATACCACAACCACCAGGACACATCTGAAAATGAGCTGTCTCAGTTCAGCATGCCTTTCCTGATCAAACATTACAACTAAATAAATAAGTAAACAAAACAGGTCCCATGTAACCCCCTGCCCACTGGGGCATACCTGGCACCATGCTGTCACAGTTCAGTGTGCCTTGCCTGGTCAAACACTACAAACAAATACAATTCGTTTCAGCTACTGCAATAATAAAATATTTACACAGGGGGAAGTATTTCTGCATTTGGTTTAGACTCAGTGAAGTAACCCCGATGGAGTAATCTGAGCTCTCCTTCTACAACATTTGCAAGAGTGCTGGTCATATGTTTCCATTCTAAGACACACTTGGCCAAACATACAGTATATGTCCCTCCTTCTGTGAAGTTACAACAGCGGGCGGTACTCTTGTCTCTTACACCTTCCTGAGTGCTGTTCTGTGTGCATGTTCTCAGGGGCTTTGAACCATGGATTATGTTGTGTCTTTGACCTGCCTTGCACTTGGTAAGTTAAAGTTATTTTGCTTGTTCGTTGTCCGTGCACCTTGGAAGTTTCACTACAGTACCAGTTTCCAGCAAAGGGCAGCCTCGGTTAAAGAGGACAGGAAATTATTTTTTAATTAGCAGCTTTATAGTGTTCTAATTTCCAGATGTGATATTAATACCGCTAAATGATCCATGTGTAACAGTACCTGAACAAAAAGCAATGTGAAAAATTGTGTTCTGCATGCTGATCTTTTTATAGCCAGGATTCGGTTACAGTTCTTTTAATGGAACTGGTAATCTGAGTTATAACTTTGTTATGGTTTGTGTAAAGAACTCCTAAGTATGATTCGGATAGGTCAGCAACTCATGCTTACATAGAAACAGACTTTGATGGCAGATAAGGACTACTTGGCCCACCTAGTCTGCCCATTTTCCTACCTGCAGGATAAACCGCAGATCCTAGTTAACCAACAGCCTATTTCTTCCTACCCCCCACAAGAATTGCCTTATGTCTGTCCCATGCATTCTTGAATTCTTCCACAGTTTTAGACCCCACAACCTCCTCAGGAAGGATATTCCATGCATTCACTACCATCTCTGTGAAAAATACTTCCTCACATTGCCCCGAACTGCCCCCTCTATCTTTAAATTGTGTCCCTTGTTCTGCACATCTCTTTTCTGAAAGATGCTACCTCTTGAATTTTGTTGATTCCACTGAGGTACTTAAAAGTTTCTATCATGTCCCCTCCCTCCTTTCCTCAAGGGTATACATGTCAAGCTCCTTTAGTCTTTCCTCATATGGCTTCTCTTGCAGACCCTGCACCATTTCAGTTGCCCTGCTCTGGACTTCCGTATCCTGCCTATGTCCTTGCGGAGATGGGGTCTCCAGAACTGGACGCAGTGCTCAGATGGGGTCTCACCAACTGTCTGTACAGAGGGATAACAACTTCCTGTTTTCTGCTGGTGATGCCTCTCCCTATGCATCCCAGTATACCCCCAGCCCCTCCCTACTGCCTTCTTACATTGCTTGCTAACCTTAAGGTCATCCTTAGTATTCTGTACACAAACTGTGACATACAGTAGTAAAACTCCACATTACGGGGTTCCTGGAGAAACTGTTAACAGAATGCTGCCCATAATAAACAACTGAAAACAGTCTTTTTACATCAGTGTTTGTTCAGTTACACGTAAAGAGCTAGTGTACTGCTGAAAATGAATATTACATTTTAAAAGCAGTCAGCTATTGCCCTTTATATCTGAGGTACTTTTAATTTAATTAGAAAATTGTTTACGTGATGTTAGTTGGTGTGATGTGTGGAATAGCACTCTGCCTGGCAGCTGACATATCAAGCTCTGTTGCCTCACTACATCATCAGCACTGTGACCTAAGTGACTGTGACATCACTGCTGCTTAGAACAGCCACCAGTGACTGTCAGGTCAGCCACCTGTGATGTCACTGTCAACGAGATCACAATGCTGATGATGTGGTGGGGTTAGAGATAGAGATGTCAGCTGATAGCCTAAGAGCCATTTCACATATCCAGCACAATATTATTACATAGAAGACTTTCTAGTAAGCAAAAAAAAAAAAAGAAAAACACTTCAGAAATAATAAAAAAAAGTTACAACTGACTATGTTTGAAATTTGTATTATTTTTCTGTATGCCTGTTTTGGCTCCACTAGCTCTTTAAATATGGACCATTTGGGGGTATGGATTTCGTTTCTGCAAACAGAAACATTGCAACTGTCAATGTGCACAAGTTTCCTGTCCCCTTTAAAAAGTATTGCCAGTTTATTTTTTTTTTTGTCAGCTTTACAATGTTTTGAAAGTAGTGTTCTGTATGCTAAAACTGCTATGTTCTTTACTTTCTCTGATTTCAATTCTTTTTCTCCATTATTTAACAAAGAACTGCCCCTGCTGGAATCCTTTAAACTGCTGCTGACGGCTGAAAGAACATTTTGGAATACATATTTTGGTACAATTCAGCTTGCATTCTATCTCTCCTTTCTCTCTCTCTTTCGATATATATATATATATATATATGTATATATATATATATATATATATATATATGCAGTATACTATAGATTTTTCCTTCCCCTTATTTATTACTGAGGAAATTTGCATGAACACATGATCTTTATACCTCACAGTTCATCTGCCTCTACAGCTTACTCCCTACTTCAAGTCATACTCCTCTGCTGTGACTTCGCAATCTGTGGTCATGGGAGTAACTGGGAGTAACTGTGGCGTTACTCTTGTCATGGGAGTAACTGTGATGTCACAAGCAGTGCATTATGTCCTCCAGTAGGGAGAAAGCAACAGGAATAGATGAACTCTTCAGAAGCAAGGATCCTGTTTTCATGCGGATGTTCTCATTAATAAATAATGGGGAGGAGAAATTCAGAGCTGATGTGAAATACAAGCTGAACTGTGTCTAAATATTATGCTTTGTGAAAGTTCTCCTAAAGGCATCAGCTGCTCTTTAAACCATATGTCCTAGTGCTGCACTATACTGCAGGGTACGAGATGCAGGAAGCTTTAGCATCCTTGACTGTTGCCCTGCAGTCAGTACACACGACATGCTTACTGAGAGCTAAGGTGTCTCTCTCAAATGAGCCGAGACTACTGCAGCAGGCATGGCCAAATAACCAGAATAAGAATGTTTTAACCCTTAGGCTGCCAACACAAGTATAATGTATAGAGACTCTGAACTGATATATCAGTCCATGGCACAGCAAGGGTTAAACAAAGACAGCCTTCCTGTCGGTATCTCAGGAGACAGCTTGACTGTGACCTCTTGTATTAGATACTACATTGTAATATATGGATTGTTAAAATAATACTATCAAAAGTCATACAAAAAAATCCCTATAATACACTACTCCCTTTCTGATAATTCTACCCTTCCTCAAGTGATAATACTATTGGTTGTTGTTGATAATACTATCGTTCACTGCTGATAATACTATCGTTTCAGCTCTGAGCGATAGTATCTAAAATCCACAGCGCATGCGCCAGTTTGCCTGCCACACAAAGCGCGGTTGCCATGGTGCCACGTTCAGTCTGTGCACCCAATGTAAACGCAGTAATGCCATTGGCACACTTTCTGAGTAGGCGGCAAACCAAACGCGAAACATGGTGGACGCTTACTCGCTCTAGCGAGAGCAACAGAGTTATACCCAGTTTGTTTTTTTATTTATTTCTCAGAAAAGTGGATTACCTGCCGGATGAACAAAGAAAATAAACGTAGGATTACCAAATTAAAGTAAAAGCTTTCTCACAAACCGGCACAACTTCAATACTGTCTGTGGGTGGGTCAGCCGAGAGCGAGCACTTCTTCAGTGCAACAGGCAGCCAGCCCAGTTCACAGAATTTTAAAAGCAGCACATTTTCGGAATTGATCCATATATTACAAAATAATAGGAAAGTTACAGTAATTACTGACTGTACTTATCTCGAGTTCTGGACATAGAAACCTCTCGAGCTTCGCTCTCGAGGTTATCTATGTCCCCAGAACCTCTCGATGGAATTACAGCCTTGTAATTCACTGTAACCTATCTATTATTCTATTTATTTTATATACAGTACATGCCATGATGTCAGCAGAATGGTAGGGGCAGTGGGTTGAAATCAGGAATGAGACTATAACACTTGGCAGTTAAGCAGCAGCAGTTTAGTCTGATTTGGAGACATTTTTCTATCTCTATCATTAAGTAAACAGCGCATGTAAGCACTCAAATAGAAACTGACTGGATGGAATTCTCACAAATGTATAAATGCTCACATTATTCACGTGCCTTCCAAAGGAACAGTAGTTTTATGTTTGCTTGCATGCATGTGCAAGAAACATAGTGCCATCATCCGAGTTTTCGGAGGTGGCAGCCCTCTTCAATTCAGTCAGTGTGTTGGCAGGTGTGGCCGCAGTTCTCCAATGCCTGCTGGAGCTGTCTGACAGTTCCAAATGCAGTGGTGCAGTTGAGGGGAGCTACGCTTCAGTGAGCAGCGATAAGATATCACCTGCTCATGCTGGCGCTCCCTACACACACAGGCACGCATACTCGTCTTTCGCCCCCACGCACCCACTGTGTAGCCGACAGAGTGCCCATTCCCCGTCCGGCCTGTGCTGTGCCCTCCCAAGCACAGTTACATATGCCACGCTGGGTGCCCACCCCAGCGCTGTCAAGACAATGTATAGCCGACGGGGGTGCCCAATCCCCAGTCGGCTCCACTGTTCGCCCCCAGTACAGGGTGCCACGTTGGGAGCCCACCCCAGCGTGACAACAAATGCTATTGCCGAGGGGTTCCCAATCCCCGTTGGCTCCACGCCTCTGCCCCACCAGCCATCCTTGTGCCACTGAGCCCACCCCAGCGTGGCAAACTTCAATGGTCATGTAAACAAAAAAAAAAAACCTGTAACTTAACAGCGGTCTCTCGCAGTCTCTGCCCCCACCGCACCCACCCACTCGCACCCTGCCTCCCCACACTCCCCACCCCATACTTACCTCTGGACTCAGCGCCGACGATCTTCAGTGGATCGGAACACGTCTGCACTCTTCAAAGCCGACCACTAACTGAGGAAACGCTTGTAAGCTGTATAATGTAATGAATAGGGTTTCTCAATTTTGCTGCATATCTCAGCCATTTTTGGAATTTTGCACCAAACTTTCAACATGGGGTTTTGGGACCCTTCTCATGAATGCTCTCACTGTCATGGCGTTCATCGGGCCCAAAGGGTGATTTCGCAGTCACTGCATGAAATCACCTTTCGGGACTGAGTAACAAAACAACACTACCACTGTTCATAAGGTGGGCTCTCAAAAAGCCTATGTTGAAAATTTGGTGGAAAAATTCCTAAAAATGACTGTTTTACGACTGTGCATTGCATAGTTCCTCGCCACGCTCGTAGTTCGTGAATTTTCTATATTTCACTCCAGATTTTCAACATTGCCATTTTATTACACTTCCTATGAACAGTACAACTGCCATTTTTCACATATCGCCCCAAATGTGTTTCCGCATGTAGCGCACAATGGTGCAGTCGGTGTGCGAAAGCAATATTTGGGACAGATTAAGGAAATCACAGTTATGCTGTTCATAAGCAGAGGTCTTAAAATGGCAATGTTGAAAATTTGTGACAAAAGTCCATAAAATGACTGTATTTAGTGAGCATTGTGCAGTTTCCACGCACCTCATAAGTTCATGACTTTGTAATATTTTCAGTCCAGAGTTTCACCAGTGGCATTTTTCCACACTTCCTATGAACAGTACAGCTGTCATTTTTCACAACATGGCCGAAATGTGTTTTACACTTTCAGCGCAGAGATGGTGGTTGCTGTGGGAAGTCATTGTTCGGACAGATAAAGAAAATCAGTGTCACTGTTCATGATCGGAGGTCCCAAAATGGTTGTATTGACAATCTGCTGTAAAAAATCCCCAACCAAATTACATTACGGGTGTGCATTGCACAGTTTCTATGCACGCTCGTGACTTCACCAGTTTTTTTATATTTTGACTACAGATTTACAACATTGCCGTTTACACCTCCCCATAAACAGTACAGCTGTCATTTTTCACATCCTGTTCGGACTGTGTTTTTGCACCTGTGGTGCTAAATGCCGTAGTCACTGTGCATAAGCAGCTTTCGGCTAGCAAACTGATATTGCCACTGTTCATGAGGTGGGGGTCACAAAAAAAACATGTTGAAAATTTGGAGTGAAAATACCAATGAATGCCTGAGGTGTTAGGATTTCCAACCATAACGCCCAACCCTGTAGAGAATGACAGGCATCAGGGGTGTGGCTTGGGATTCTTGCCTGTAATGTTCATACCATTCCACATCCTGCAGCCAGTGAGAGGCATTGAGGTATGCCTTGGACTCTTTGGCCCCAAAGTTCACCCCATTCTCCTATATCGCACCCATCTAACCGTATTTCCTGATGGAATGGGGTGCGCATAAGGGCCAAAGACCCTGGTTATACGCACCGTGACACTTGTCAGTGTCTGCAGGGTGGGGTGATGATGAATGCGTGGCGGTTATGCCTGATGACCCAAAAGCAAACCCCAATGCCTGTCACTCTCTGCAGGGTGGTGGTGGGTTGGCTTCAGTTCAATACTTCACTACCATTTCTATTATGCAGCTCTATAACTTCTACCTACCACTGCCAATGTCAGCAAGCAAACATTCGGCATTGACAAATGCTTGTTTAAACTGCTTATACATCACGTTCAAAATAACTAAATGAATATATAAAAGTATGTGTGTGTATATATATATATATTTATATATAATATGCACACAAGCACATATGGATCTGTACGATGTAGATATGGACGAGTGGGAAGTACAATGGGCCCTATGCAAGAATGAAATAGTTGCCTGTGTGCAGCATAACCGAGGAACGTAGGCAAACTTACATGTAAATGCCAAGTGGCAGAGGTTCTGTGGACCCACGGCGGCATTCACCAAGGGCGCACAATACAGATGTGAACCCGCAGTCCCAGCCCCTTAGGATCACTGCACTGTGGGAGTGTCAGGGCATGCCTGCAGTATGCAGCATTCACTAAGCCACATAGTGCCAGGCTCAGGGGTGCCGGATACACCAGCCAAAACCAGGCTTAACCCGGTACTCACCCCCATGTACAGTATCCATCAGGTGTGGCAGCACCAGCCAATGGACATCCGTGCTGCCACAGCCCAGCAGGCTGCAAAGGAGGGCTGGGGCAGCCACTTGGGCGAATGCCCAACAGGTGTTCCTCCATCGTTGAGTAATGCAGCTGCCCCCTACTCTATATGCCCGTCGCAGGGGTGCAAGGAATCCACTGAGTGACCCGGTACTGGCATCCAATTGGATGCCCGCCCAGGTCCATGGCTCCACCGCTACCGACCGCATGACCCTGTGCACCAAGTGGGCATGGCCACAGACAGGTGTCCCACAGGTGCATGCAGTAGTGCATGCCATGCACCCTGTGCCTGTCCAGGGCTGCAAAGGTTAGTGGGTGGGGTACACACCTCAGGCACGATAACCTGCCCATTAGTGCATAGAGCCCAATATGAATATTGGGAAGTAGGCTGTGGATATAGGTATATCCAAGCGCAAAGTATTTTCATGTTTTGTTTCCTTGAAATTTTACAGTGGCAGCTTAATATCTCAGCCTGCTGTTTACACTGTAGCACCTGTTTCAGCTACTAGCATAGCTTTTACTAGGTTATTTTACTGAATTTGCTTATGGAACTGCTTGAGTATTGAACTTATGCCTCCTGTAAGTCCGAATGTGCTGGTCCTGGCCACTACAACAGCTGAGCCATCTGTTCCCGGTAACCAGTGTGGGTCGCTGATACCGGAGGGTGGAAACATAGCCAGTGATGCCTTTGGGGGCAGGGCTTCTTACTTTAAAAGTGCAGCCACTCCAGTGGCTGCTTGTGTGAGTGGCTCCTGTCAGAGGTGTGTGTGTGTTTGGGGGGGGCTCCAGCGGGAGGCTCATGAGGAGGATACTAACAAAGTGTTAGGGGTTTAAATTAAGTTTGGTTTATGCCATGTTGTAACCTGTGCTAACGGTGAAACTTAGGTATACAAATTTAAAACTGGGCCCATCTCTGGCTCTGAATTTGTTTATAATAGGGGTTCAAATGACGCTATTTACAAGTGAGTTTTCTGATTAATTAGTTTTAGTTACTTGTTTTGTTTTTTTAGTTAAGTTGCTGTAACAATTTGGACACAGGATAATTTACAAATGGTGAATTTAGGTGTTTTAATAAGTTTGCTGTGTATTTGTACATTAGGTAGTACAGGGTACTGACATATTGTTTTAAAAGATCTCCTTATTAGAAAGGAAGGGAAACTACCAAGATGAAGTGTAGCCATTACATACATACGTATGTACATGCAGACATGCTAGCACATAAAGGCCTTACAATCTATCTAGTCTGTTTGATTGTACAGCTCCCTATGTATTTACAAAGGGAACTGCCCCTTCCCATTTCCCTTTTGACCTCCCTATACTTCCACCTTCCCCCCTTCCCCTTTTCTGCCCACAATTTTCCCCCTCAAACTGTCCCAACCCCTCTTGAAGCTGTCCACTGTTTTCAGGGCTACAACCTCCTCTGGCATCTTATTCCACTTTGCCACCACCTTTTCAGTGAGAAAGTGCCTCCTCATTTCCCTCCTGAAATTTTTCCCCACCAGCTTTAGACTGCGCTCCCTAGTGGTTCTGTTACTGCGAAGGCTGAAGCAGCCCTCAATGCTCACCCTGTTAATACCTTTAAGGTTTTTGAAGGTCTCAATGATGTCTCTCCTCTCCCTTCTTTCCCCAAGAGAGTACAAGTTGAGTTCCCTGAGCCTCTCATCATAGGTGTTGTCATGTTGGCCCTGAATCATCTTGTTTGCCCTTCTCTGGATTTTCTCCAGCAAGCTGATATCCTTCTTAATATATGTGCACAATAACTACACACTGTAGTCCAGATGTGGTCCTCCCAGTGGCCTGTATAGTAGCAGAATAATCTCCACATTCCTGGTGGTAATTTTCCTGGCTATGTAGCCCATAATCCAATTTGCTTTGGCTGCTGCTCTTTTGCAGTGTGCAGAGTGTTTCAGGTCACTTGTGAGTATAACTCCCAGATCTTTTTTTTTTTTGGGTCCGGTTGACCCGATCCTCCATTCAGAGGTCAGCCCTGCTTGCCTGCCGTCTCCCCATGCCCAGGCTTACCCCCTTGGTGGAGCCGCTGGGCAGGCTTCCCAACCCCAATGGATACAGCTGGCAAGCCCTGGCTTACTCCCCAGGGACGAGGCCACTTGAGTGGGACCCTCTCCCTCAGTGGACGTTGGTGGCAGTGGAGGCAGTGGCAGAGCAGGGCGTCAAGCCGCAAGGGCCTGCTTTCTCTTGAATTCTAGATCCCATGAGGTGGGGACATACAATGGCATACAGCATCTGCCCTGCCCTACTAAGTAATGGCACTGGCCGCAGCAGTACCCCCATCCTCCACCAGGGGTCCATAAAGTACAGCGCACTCTTTCCCTCCCTGGAGAAGGAGAGCAAAGGAGAGCAGTCCTAGGACACTCGATCCTTCTCCCTCCAGCTGGTCCTCCAATTCCTGAGTATGTCTCCGAACCCGGGATGTCGGCACTACAAGCGGATACCTTGCCACTGCACTGGGGGGCCGGCCAACTCCCAGATCTTTTTCTTCTTCTTACCTGGTTACCTGTACTCCACCCAACCAGTATTAGGTCCCCAGATTCTTCACCCCCAAGTGCATAACTTTGTACTTTTTAACATTGAACCACAGCTACCAAGTACCAGACCTTCTTTCTAACCTAATCAGTTCCTCCCTGAGTTCCTGTCTCCCCTACTCCATGTCCACCTTCCCACAGAGCTTGGTGTCATCTATGAGCAGGCAGAGTTACCCTTGATCCCATCTGTGATGTCCCTTATGAAGATGTTAATACCAGGCCAAGCACCAAGCCCTGTGGAACTCCAGTGGTCACTGGCCATGTTTCAGAGAACTCTCCCCTACTACCACACTTTGGCTTCTATTCTGCAACCAGTTTCTCACCCATCCCAGAGCTTGGCCCCCATCCCCAAGTTCTCCAACTTCCTGATCAGTCTCCAATGAGGCACCAAGTTAAGGCCTCTGATGAAGTCCAGATACAGGTCATCAAGTGCCATAGCCCCTGTCCACTGACCTAGTGACCCAATCAAGAAGCTAAATTAAGCTAGTCTGCAGGACCTTCCTGATGCAAACCCACATGGTGCCATTCATCCAGGAGTCAATTTTCCTCCAGAAGGATGCCCAGTCTCTTTTTAGGATGGTCTTCATCAGGTTACCCACTACTGAGGGCATGTTGACTGGTCTGCATACCAGTTCATCCCTCGTCCCACTCTTATGGAGAGGCACCACATGCACTGTTCTCCAGTCCTAGGGCATGTCTCCAAACTCTAGAGAGCTGTTAAACAGGTCTGCCAGGGACCTGCCAAAACTTCCACCAGTTCCCTAAGGATGTTCAGGTACACAAGCATACCTTCTGGCCCTGATGATTCATCCATCTTTAGGGCCATTAGACCCTTGAATATCCTGTATGTTTGAATTTTGCTGTCTGTGATTCCTCCTCCCAGTCCTTACTCCCTTATGGTACTGGTGCATCCTCTCCTGTGTGAAGAATGAACAAAAGTACCTCATGAGCACCTCTGCCTTTTCCTCCTCCCTCTGCCAAACCTTACTTTCTTAGCCTTACAGTCCCATCCTTTATGTTTCTTTTCTCCGTTATGTACCTTTCACCAGCTTTTTCATTTCCCCGCCCCCTGTCCCTTCTTTATTATGTCCCATTTCTGTTCCTCATCTGTCCCCAGTCTGATCACAGCAAGATGTCTTTGCAGACACTTGCTGCTAGTGGCACACCACCTTCACATCCTGAACATGTGCACAGTTGGACAGGATAAGCTCCAGGATAGCCCTCTCCCTAGTGGGCTCCATGACACTTTAGGTCAGGAAGGCACTCTGGAAAGCATCCAGCAATACCTGCTCCTTAGTGCAGAAGGCAGCAAGGGTTTTCCAATCTACTCCATGAAGATTGAAGTCCCCTTATTAGTACTACGTCCCCCCTGCTGGACATATCTATGATCTGGGATTCCAATACCTTACCCAATTCCTCATCTTGGGAAGGTGGCCTGGAGATCACCCCCATCGTTGGCTTCCTCCTACTCATGGATTGGATCTGCACACACAAAGCTTCAAGGTTTCCCCCTATGTCTTCCAGTCTGGTGCAAACTATCCCATCCTTCACATAAATTAGCTAAAAAACCTGGATGTTTTATATAGAAATAAATTGCTTTATTTAGGATTGCTGAGTAAAAGGACAAAATTGACCTGGTCTCTCACATTTGGCAAATCAAATAACCAGATGCAGTTGACAACTACTCACTGAGTAAAATTCTTTGTCAGGGGACAGTTAAAGAACCCTGGTCCTAGGAATACACCTTGGGGAACAATTTGACTTCCCAAATTGGCTTCCTCTGAGGGACTTAAGGATAGCTTATGTAAATACATGTAGTCTTCTTCAAAAGAAACATGTGGCTTGGCACCATACTTATGCCCTGGATATTTTAGCAGTCAGCAAGTTATGGCTAACTGCAAGGATAGAGGATACCTCATCTAGCATACAGAGTTATCATTCTTTTAGGACGGATCATACAAGTAAAAGAAGGTGATGAATAAAGAGTCATTGGGGGGTGAAAGTGTTAGATTCCACATCTGTTAATTCAGGATGTGGGACTTACATACATAGAAACATAGAATGTGTCAGCAGACAAGGACCCCTCAGTCTGCCAGTTCTTCTACCTACAGTATCACCGAGACTCTGCTTGATCTCCAGTTCATTCTCTCTCCCCTCATTCCTTTCCACTAAGATTCCCTTATACCTATACAGCTACAAATCTCTGTATCAGGCAGGTCTGCAAGTTCAGGGGGAAATGAAGACCATTATGGTTTTCTATAGAGCTTGCAGAAATAGTAGGAGCAAAAAAACTAGCATTTAAAAGATACAAAAAGACACAGAAAGAGGAGGATAGGTTGATTTACCAGGAGAAACAAAGGGAGGCAAGGATGGCTGTGAGGAGAGAAAAGGCACAAGCAGAGGAGAATATTGCTCATTCTATAAAAAAAGGGGATAAAGCCTTCTTTAGATATATTAGTGAAAAGAGAAAGATCAAAGGGGGATAACAAGGATAATGGGTGAAGGGGGGTCTGTGAGGAAGGGGACCAAGGAAAGGTGGACATATTGAAGAGATACTTTTGTTCAGTATTTACAATAGAAGGGGTAGGTGATGGTTCAAAGATGCTGAACAGGGGCAGAATTAGTAGGGAGGTGGACACTAGTCATTTAACAGAGGAGGAAGTCTTCAGAGTTCTAGCAAAATCAAAAGCTGGCAAGAAAATGGGACCAGATGGAGTTCACACTAAGATACTGAAGGAGCTCAGAGAGGTGCTGACAGCACCACTGGCAGTTTTGTTCAATTTATCACTGGATACAGAGGTGGTTCCAAGGGACTGGAGAAGGGCTGATGTGGTCCCACTTCACCAAAAGTGGGAATAGGGAGGAGGCAGGAAAATACAGACCTGTCAGCCTTATTTCGGCAGTGGGCAAGATTATGGAATCTGTATTGAAGGAAAGGATAGTGAAATACCTTGAAACAAGTGGATTGCAGGATCAAAGGCAACATGGTTTCAAATTGGGGTGGCCTTGCCAGACAAACCTGATCGAGTTCTTCGACTGAGTGCCCAGGGAAGTGGATCAGGGTAGAGTAGTAGATGTTGCATTCCTGGATTTTAAGATTGCATCCTGGTCTGGGATAATGTCTGATTCAGTCCATGATAATATGCCGGTCGTTTGTACTTGGAGTAATAAGAGGTCAAAAGGTCATGGTAGGATTACTACTGCCAGGAAATGAATGCTGAGATCTTGCATAGGATTAATATAGAGTTTAGTTTCTTCGACTAGAGTATTTTGAATATGTTTAGAGATATACATGAGGCTCTGAAATGTTTTTAGAAATTTATAATAAAGTGATAAACATACACCTCTAAAAAAGGAAAGGGAACAAACTGCTAAGAACAATTCAGATAAGTAACAGGGTTGTTTCAACCACAAAAAGTTAGAAATGTTGTTTTGCAACAGAATAAGCATTTAAATAAAATTGCTAATTGGAATAACTACTGGAAATTGCAAAGTAAATGTAGAAGGTAGATAATAAAGGCCAACACTGACTATTAAAAGAAAGACCAGACCACTAATTTTGCAGATAAAAAAAATCTTTCTAGTAGGATATAGATAATCTATTAAATCCCAGAAAACAATAGATTTTAAGTCTAACAAAAAAGATGATTTTGATTATATGGCAAGTTTAACCATTGTTAATATGTTAAGTAAATACTTTTGCTGATTTATCTAATTATGTAACTGATTTCCCTACACAAACCACTGTGGATACTGAAGCAAATTTGAATAGGCCAAAATGTGATTTTCAACAGATGTTACCCAAAGAGGAAGTATAACCTGATTACTGATAAACCAAAGGGGCCTGAGTATGATAATGTAGAGGCAAGGTTCTTGAAAGCTGCTGTGAAAGAGTTATCCTCACCACTTGCACAAATCTTCGACTTGTCATTATGTGAGCAGCAAGTTCTTGATATATGGCAAATAGGCTTAGCATACATAATTACAGTGCATAATGGCGGCCCAACAGATCTGTTAGGGAATTACAGACCTATATCTCTTTGTCAATAATAAGTTAAAATCTAGTGGTTCTCAGATAGGGCTTGTGTGGATTTGACTATCTTCCATCAGATAGTGCTGATATCCACCTCTGAATCCAACCATGATCTGTCCAAAGTTCGATTTCAGATCCATAGTCAGATAGCTGCGAATCTGTGGTCAAACCCAGGTCTCTGAGGTCGGATCCATGGAATAGTTGGATCTGATGGTTGGATACCTGGATCTAGTGATCAGATTCACAGATACTTTGGATGCTTATTGTGGAATCTAGGAAGTAGGATCCTTGATCAGATGTTTATGCCATCTGAGGTGATTTGAAATCCGGCAAAGTGATGGTATTCAATTGTATCTGAACTGGTGGTTTACTATCCCAGCAACACTAAAATCCAATGGAAACTTACATTTACAGTTAATGGCCAATCGGGAAAACTATAATATTTTATCTGGGACACAGCATGGCTTCAGGAGGAACTATAGCATGGTGACTGCCTTAGGTTCAGAAACACATAGTGTTCAGTATGGGGTCCCTCAGGGTCCACACTTGGACCCCTATAATTTTCACTTAAGAAATAATGAAGCTGGTCATTTCCTAGGGATTAATGACCGATAGTGGGGATGGGTAGCATGAGGCACAGCCAAGGGCCATCTGCCTCCAGCCAGTCAATCCATGTAAATGATAGGCTTCAAGATTTTTTTTTTTTGCAATTATAAATCTAATCCCAATAACAATTTTTTTTTTGCTTACATGTAGGTTTGAGCTGTGTGGTATGTGCTGTACATGCCACACAGCATCAAATTGGCAGCTGGATTGGTCCTTTCTAAGGCATTAATGACAAATTCAAGCTGGCCCACTGACACAGCGATAGTGCTACTGCTTGCGATGCTGATGAGGGCTGGCTAGGTGAAGAGAATCAAGCATACACAAGACTAATCTCCTCCTTTGGGTGGAAGGGTGGGCAAGAGCTCAGAGCTCGACCGAGCCATGGTCGAGGCCAGGGGAAGATGCAGCCTGGGCTCAGAGGTAGGGAGATGTGGCAGACTTTGATGCATGTGCCTTGATGGCAGGGCACGCCACATCTCCCGGGATGAAAACTGGGAAAATCCTGGTCATGCTGGATAACTGCTGGCCTCCACAGTCCCGCACTTGGTGACTCAGACCTCTCCTGGAATCTGGATCCAGTCTGGCAGGTCAAGGGTCTCCCCACCACCTGTTATGCAGAGCGAGACATGGTGGATACTGGAAAAAGGTAACTCCTAGGGGATGCTGGGTTGATAAGGCTGGGAGGACTGGCAGAAATGAGGGCTGACCAGGTGAAGGAGAACAAAAAAAATTACCAATCCAGTGGTCAATCAGGAGCCTTGCTAGGCTCATGAATAATTAATTAAACATAATATTTATTAGTATGAACACACGAAAAGCCAGCAGAAGAAGGCGATTTGGTCTATCAAGTCTGCTCTAGACTGTAGGGTCCACAGCTTCAGCTACTGTCCCTGCCCATGATCCTTACTTTCCTCCTATGCCTGTTCCATCCTCTCTTAAAGCTGTGCACTGTCTTCAATGAAATGACCTCTTCCCGCAGTGCTTTCCAAGTGTTCACCACCCCTCTGTAAAGAGGTGCTTCCTGGCCTCCCTCCTAAACCTCCCACCCTCCAGCTTAAGACTGTGCCCTCTAGTGTTATGGTTGCCACTCAACTTAAAGAGACTCTCCTTATCAACCTTATTTATCCCTTTCAAGTACTTGAAGGTCCCAATCATGCCCCCTCTCTCTCCCCTGTCTTCCAGGGAGTACATGTTCAGTGCCCTCAACCTCTCCTCGTATGCCTTAGCCTGCTGACCCACAATCATTTTTGAAGCCCCCCTCTGGACCTTCTCCAGCAGGTTAATGTCCTTTTTGAGGTTGGGCACCAGTACTGAACTCCATACTCTAGATGCAGCCTTACCAGTGACCTGTGCAAGGGCAGTATAACCTCCTCTCTCCTACTACTGATCCCCCCTAGATTTGCATCTCAGCATCTTGTTTGCCTTTGCTGCTGATTTCTTGTACTGCATGGAGGGCTTCAGGTCACTAGTGATCATCACTCCCAGGTCCTTCGCCCCCTCTGATGCAGATACTCGCACTCCACCCAGGTAATACTCTGTCCTGTGATTGTTGGCTTCCAATATGCATAACTTTGCATTTCTTGGCATTGAAGTCAAGCTGCCAGATCCTGTACCACCTCACAAGCTTTTCCAGATCTTCCTGTAGGTCCTGCATCCCTTCAGCTGTGTCCACTCTCCTGCACAGCTTGGTGTCATCTGCAGATAGGCACATTTTGCCCTTAATGCCATCCCCAATGTCATTGATCAAGACATTGAACAACCCCAGCCCCAGCACAGAGCGCTGTGGGACCCCACTGGTTACCTCTCTGGTACCAGATAACTCTTCTCCCTCCAACCACCCCCTGGGTTTTGTCCTCAGCCAGTTTTCCACCCATTTGGCCATCTTTTCCCCAACCCCAAGATCCACCAACTATTTGATCATTCTTTGTGGGGCACAGAGTCAGGCCTTGTTGAAAGGTATACCCTAATGTGGGCATGTCGAGGTGGGCACCTACTGAAACAGTGATCCACTTGCAGCACTGCCCCAACAGTGAGGGCATAGGGAGGTGACCAGATGGGGTGGGTTCATGAAAGGTGATGAGATGTCACTACGTGTATACATGCATGGGGGAGCGAGCGTGCCAAGTGAGGGGCGGGAGGGTTTGTGAGGGGTGGTGCTGTGGTCTGCTGCCGATCTAGCTCCATGGCGTGGTGGGGTAGGTGCTTGCCTGGGGTGGTGGGGATGCAGAGTTTGGGCCCAGGCGTAGGCATATTTTGTTGCACCCAGCATGAGTCAGGAATTTTATTCTTTTTTCACTGATGCAGCCCCCCCGACATGCACCCCCCTCCGGAGTTGAGAATCTAAAAGTAGGGGGTTGAGGGGTGGTGCAGGAGGTGCAATCCCCCCACATAAAAGTAAATTTCTGAGTCCTTGCACTGTTGTTCCTGTCACTGGATGTGCACATCACTGAAATTCAATTTTGGCGATGTACACGTGCCATAAGGACAATCGCCTTTCACCAAGCACCCTTATGACATAGAACCTTGCTGAAATCAATGTAGAGGATGTGTACTGCTTGGCCCCTATCTACTCTTTTACTGACATGGTCAAAGAAGTCAATCAGATTAATTTGACACAATCTCTCCTCCATGAACCCTACATCGTGTCTGTGTCATTTTATACGCAAATGATTCTGTATTTTATTCTCAGCAAATAGGGACATAGGGGCTTTAAATGATAATATAGATACTTAATTACAGTGCATAATGGGGCCCAACAGATCTGTTAGGGAATTACAGACCTATATCTCTTTGTCAATAATAAGTAAAATCTAGTGGTGCTCAGATAGGGCTTGTGTGGATTTGACTATCTTCCATCAGATAGTGCTGATATCCACCTCTGAATCCAATCAAAACAAGCATTTGTCAATGCCGAATGTTGCTTGCTTCTATGTGCTGTTTAGGTATTTGGAAGTCATTGGAGTGCAAATATTGAAAATTTGCGAAATTACGAGCGTGCGTAGGAAGTGCGCAACGCACGCTCGTAAAACAGTCATTGTTAGGAAATTTTTCACCAAATTTTCAACATAGCCATTTTAAGACCTCTGCTCATGAACAGTGTCACTGTGATTTTGTTAATGTGTCCCATACATTGAGTTTGCACAACGACTGCGCCATTGTGCGCTACATGGGCGGAAACACATTTTGGGCAGGATGTGAAAAATGACAGCTGTACTGCTCATAAGGAGGTGTGGTAAAATGGCAATGTTGAAAATCTGGAGTGGAAATATTAAAAATTCGCAAACCTATGAGTGTGCACGGTAACTGTGCAACGCACACTCGTAAAACAGTCATTTTCAGGAATTCTTTCACCAAATTTTCAACATTGCCATTTTAAGATCTCTGCTCATGAACAGTGACACTGTGATTTTCTTAATGTGTCCCATACACTGAGTTCAAGACACCGACTGTGCCATTGTGCGCCACATGGGCGAAACATGTTTTGGGCAGGATGGAAAAATGACAGCTGTACTGCTCATGAGGAGGTGTGGTAAATGACAATGTTGAAAATCTGGAATGGAAAATATTGAAATTTAGAACTTACGAGCTCATGAGGAACCGCGAACGCACGCTCGTAAAACAGTCATTTTTAGGAATTTTTTCACCAAATTTTCAACATAGCCATTTTAAGAGCTCTGCTCATGAACAGTGTCACTGTGATTTTCTTAATTTTGTCCTGTACATTGATTTTGCACACTGACTGCGCCATTCTGTGCTACAAGGGCGGAAACACATTTTGGGTGAGATGTCAAAAATGACAGCTGTACTACTCACAAGAAGGTGTGGTAAAATGGCAATGTTGAAAATCTGGAGTGAAAATATTGAAATTTCGTGAACTTATGAGCCTGCGTAGGAACTGCGCAATGCACGCTCGTAAAACAGTCATTTTTTGGAATTTTTGGACCAAATTTTCAACATGGGGTTTTGGGGACTTCTCATGAATCGATTTCACCGTCATGGTGCTATTCAGGCCTGAAGGGTGATTTCCAGTCACCGCGAAATCACCGCTCGGCCCAAATAACGCCATGACAGTGACATCATTCATGAGAAGGGGTCCAAAACCCCATGTTGAAAATTTGGTGTAAAATTCCAAAAATGCCTGAGATATGCAAGTTGAACCCTCTATTTAGCCCATTATACAGCTTGCCGGGCATTTCTTCAGTTCACAGTCGGCTTTGAAGAGTGCAGACGTGTTCCCGGTCCACCGAAGATCTATCGCGGAATCAGAGGTAAGTATGGGGTGAGGGGTGTGGGAGGCTAGGTGCTCAGTGGGTGGAGTGCGGGTTGTGGGAGGTGGGGTCGAGGCAGCTACGCGCGACTGTTTTTGTTTTATAGGTTTTAAAAAAAAAAAGACATCGGATCGCTTGCCACGCTGGGGTGGGCTCAGCGTGGCACAAGGGATGGTGGGGGCCGCTCAGCTGATGGGGATTGGGCACCCCGTCGGCCAAAGGACTGCTTGCCAAGCTGGGTGGGCTCCCCAGTGGCACCAACTACTAGAGGGACGGCAGCTCAGCTGACGGGATTGGGCACCCGTGGGCTATACAGTGCATGCGGGCGCGACGCCTGCAAGTGGGGAGAGCTACGCTTATCGCTGCTCACTGAAGCGTGAGGCTCCCTCTCAACTGGCCACTGCATTTTGGAGCTGCAGTCATAGACAGCTCCAAAATGCATTGGCTTACAGGGGCCGCGCCTGCCAGCTCACTGACTGATTTGGAGGAGGAGGTGACACCTCCGAAAGCTCTGATGATGGCACTATGTTTCTTGCACATGCATGCAAGCAACATAAAAAATGGTTGCATGGTTTAGGGATGATAGTTGAGTCATTATAATAAAAAAAACAATGATTCTCAGTACTGCATAAAAGAAGTAAAATGTTTCGGATGGTTTTCATATTAGAGTTAATCTAAGTGATGAGCTTGAAGTCATGAATGAGTTCTGGTACTTAAATGCCCTTCTGACTCATACCTGACTTATGAATGTCACTTAAGGTATGTCTCCATACAGCTAAATTAAACAAGCATTTGGCAATGCTGGATGCTTGCCACTGGTATTAATGTTGTACTGGGTCAAGGTGCAGATCCCAGGCTGTGCTGGAAGAGTAGGGTTGGACCCGGGTGGGGCAGATGGCAATTATGGTAGGGCAACAACTGACAAAGTGAAGGAATTTAAAAGAATAAAAATACTGTTTCACTTTCTTTCTTTGCTTGGAGTGGGGGCTGGGCCTCTCAGTGTAGAGGTTTCTGTGCAGCAGTGCTGGTGTAGTCTAGTGTTACTTGGGTGACTCCAGAAAGGAAGGTGGCTTCTATTCCCACCAGTCTCGGGTGAGAACTTCATAAAACTGAACTGCAGGCTATGGTAGAACTGTGCTCTGCATTAGGAATAATTGGGGCTCCCAGGACATATTTTTCTAACCTCTCCCTTTTCTGTTTTAGCAGTCTGCTGCAGTAGTTCCATTTTCCTATATTATTTATTCCCCATTTTATGCCTTGGTAGATTGGCCACCTGCAGTACCTAGGTGGTCTCCCCTCTCACTTTCTCTTACATTTTTTTATTTTCTGTCCACATATTGTGCTAAAGTGCCTGCCATGCTGAATAAAATGCTTGATATGCAATGAATAAGAAAAAACAGGTTAAGAAAGTGCTTATAGTGCTTTAGCAATCATAAAGTCCCAAGCATGTTTGCTGGCTGTTGATAGAAATAAAGTGCAGAGGGTACTTTATATCTTTAAAATCCTGATTCTAAAAAGCCTGCAGTGCTTAAATTCAGGACAGAAGCAGTCTACTATAGCTAGAAGGCAGCTGGAACTTAATGAAAAGAATGTGCACGGTAAAAGATAAGCCATTGTATGACTCAGACATTAATCTTGCCCTTCTTTGAGAGAGAGAAACATAAGACCAGCTGTGCTTGCTAGAGCTGATTTATGAATGTGTCTGTCGGCACAATGTTTTGCAGTCCACGCACTTCATGCCTGAACAGTGTCATTGTCTGTCTTGCAGATTATTGGTCAAGCCCCTTGTAAACTCTCTTGCATTGAATCACTGTGACACACCTCTCAAAGTGCTCTACTATAGCAAAATTATTTGCCTGTGGCAAGCATAACAAACTCTGGCCAGAGCCGATAGGGCTGGGATGAACTTCCAAGTGAGCAAAGTTACACGTGTGTGTAGAAATTACTGAATGCCCGGGTGTAACTTGGCCATTTTTTGGAGGTGATGTGCCAAATTTTCAACATGGCATTTTTGGGACCCCTCCTCATGAAGAGTGCCAATGTCATTTTGTTCACTTGTCCTGAAAGGTGATTTTACAGACTGATCGTGCATTTTGTGCCACAGGTGTGGAAACATGTTTTGGGCAGAGATGATAAATGACAACTGTACTGTCTGAAAGGAGGTGTGCAAAATGGCAATGTTGAAAATGTGGAGGAATATATTAAAATTGTCAAAGTTAGGTGCATGTGGAGAAACTATGCACGCGCTACTATAATGCAAGTCATTGTTTGAATTTTTCACCAAATTTGCACTTGTTTTATGACCCCACCTCATGAATATGCCACTGTCATTTTGTGAATCCGAACTCAAAGGTGATTCTGCACAGTGACCGCAAAATCACCTTTTGGGACTGAGTAACGAAATGACAATGAATGTTTTCATGAAGTGGGGTCCCAAGAACCCCATGTTGAAAATGTGGGGTCAAAATTCAAAAAAATGGCTGATTTATCACAATAAGTTGAAAACCCAATTGAATGGCATTATAGCTCATTTACCTTTGATTCTTCAGTTCACAGTCCGACTTTGAAGATTACAGATGTGTCCTGGTCCAGAGAAGATGACAGCAACGACCTCTGGAGGTAAGTATGGGGTAAGGAGGGTGCATGTGGGAAGGGGCCTGGGGTGATGACAAGGGACCATTTTCTTTTTTACAGAAAAAAAACAGAAAGACACGTCAAGGGACTGTTTTCTTAATTTACAGGTAAACCAAAAAAAAAAAAAAAAACAGACATTTGTGTACACTGGGGTGGGCTCCCAGTGTGCCACATTAAAAAAATGGAAAAACATGTTAGTGGACTGTTTTCTTTATTTACAGGTAAGAAAGAAAAGCAGACATTTGGGCACATTAGGGTGGGCTCCCGTGTGTCACATGAGTGGGGGTGACATACTGTCGACATGGGGATTGGGGACCCCGATGTTGGCAGCAGATAAAACATTTGGGCACAATGGGATGGGCTCCCAGTTTGCCACATGAGTGGGGTGCATGATTTCTGCAGCATCAGTGGCAATCGTGCCTGGAGTTGGGGATAGTTTTTGGCCACATTAGTGGCACAAGGCAAGGAGCCTAGCCAGTTCTGTGGGAGGGCAGCACGACAAACTGGCCGCATTCAGTGACAATCACAAGAGAGGGACTGTTCTTTACTGCATCAGCGGTTGAAGGCAGTGAATGGCATTAGCCATTCAAATGATGAAGCAAGCAGAACTGCGCATGTGTGAGTCGCTCATGTGCAGTTCATGGAATGCAGAAGTAACAACCAAAATAGTGCGGCTGTTATTCCATAGCGGCTAATCATGGCGGTGGGGTTCAGGCTCCGTTGGGCTTCCAGAAGGATACTTCCAAATGTCCAATGGAAGGTTCCATGATCAGCCATTTTCAAAGCTACAGAGCAATCCCAACAGGGCTATAGGCTTCACCCACAGTCATGAATACTCTATATATAGCCAAAGAGAAACTCTGAACTTCTGCATGTACATTCATACGTAAGATGTTTCAGCTATTACAATTTACTAAAGACTATATGTTTTGGTCACATTTTATTTCAAGTATCAGTTTCAGTGTGACTGCAGAGTAGGTAATCATTAATTGCATGCAACAGGGCTAATGTTTGTTGCATGTGGCTACATCACATTTATAATACAGTTATAGTGTAATCACACAGTAACTACAGTGCAGTTAAGAGAACTTAAAGTAGTGTTACCTATCTTTTAATTGTGCATTTTCCTTCCAAGGTTTACAGCACATCTTTGTAGTCTGTCTAAAAGTCTGCATAAAAGCATTTGCCTCTCCCCTGTTAATCTCATAGTGCCTTTGTTTATGACATCATAGTCCTTACCATGACAACAGACTGTGACGTCACAAAGAGTAACAGCTTTTGTATTACCTGTTGTCTGTATCTGAGTCATGCTTGTAAAAGGGCAATGTGACCCAGTGCATCTTAACCTGGTTAACAAAATGTTAAATTAAAAAAGTGATCTAGGAAGTGGTCTTGGGACTGGCAGCTGCATTTCAGAATCTAGAAGTGCAAGGTTATGCACCTAGAATAGAGAAAACCAGGGACGTGTAGAAGATGGGGGGGTTACTTACAGCTACCATGCAAGAGAGAGACCTTTGGGGATGATCATATCTGATGATCTGAATGAGGCAGAGCAGCGTGACAGAGCAGTAGGCAAGTCAAGGTGGATGCTGGGTTACACAGGAAGGGAGATTTCTAGCAGGAGAAGAGGTGGTATTTCTCTGTATGGCTCGATGTGAGACCCCCTCCTTGAGTACTGTGTCCAGATCTGAATGCTGCACCTCTGCAAGGACACAGACAGGGGTGGAAGTGGTCAGAGGAGGCCAACTAAAATGGTGCTGGGGTTGCATGAGAACCCATAGTGGAGTAGCTGTGGGAGCTCAACATGTACTCCTTGGAGAAGAGGAGAGTAAGAGGGGACATGATTGAGACCTATAAGTACCTCATGGGGATGAACAAGGTGGAGGAGTGGAGTCTCTTTCACAGGAGGAGGCACACTAGAACATGGGGGCATGCTATACAGCAGGGGTTTAAGAAGAACAGGAGGAAATACATCTTCACAGAAAGGGCTGCTGATGCCTGGAACAGCCTGCCAGAAGTGGTGGTGGGGTGAAGACCGTGGGAGCTTTAAACATGCATGGGATAACCATATGGGTATAATAAATAGAGAGACGGGAGGAGGAAGGATATCTGTAATCAAGTAGAGTCCAAGGTGTAAAAATAGGCAGGGGAAAATAGATGGGCCTTCTGGTTCTTTCTGCCAACGCTTTCTATGTTTCTGTGTAAAATTGGTCTCCTCTTGAGCACTCAGATTAAAGCATTCCTTCTTCACATTTGTTTTTGAATGGTAGGGTTTATTCATTTTCTGACCTCATGCAAAGATGTTGGTGTTTTATAAATGTGGCAGACAGTTACTTTAATTTTCTGTGAAGATGACAGTTCTGCTTTTAAAGTGTTGATGTCTGCTGATTGCTATGTATGCAAGTAATTTGTCTAAAAAAAAATACAGACAGGGTAGTAGGTACTGAGTTTTTATTGAGCTGTGATTACATAAAGAAAATATAAGAGCAAGATACAGGGGAGCAGAGATGAAAGGGCAGAGGAGGATTGAGAAAGGGAGAGAGAGAGGGAAATAGGATAGGGGTAGGTAGAAGGACAAAGAAAGAGAGGAAGGCAGCAGGAGAGAGGAATAGCAAAAGGGAGAGAGTAAGGAGAGGCAGTGCAGGGTAGGGAAAGGATGGAGAGGCAGAGAGAGGGAGCAGAGGAAGAGAGAATGATAAGAAAAGGGAGATTGAATGATACATTGAGAGTAAGATGAAGAGAGATAGAGGACAGGAAGGAGAAACACAGAGACAAGAGAGAGAATGATAGGAAAAGGGAGAAAGAGAAAAGATGGTGAGAGGCAGAGAGGGATAGGGGAACAGATGGACAGACACAGATGGGAGGGAAGAGAGAAGGATAGGAAAAGTGAGATTTAAAAAGAAGAAGGTAGAGGTACAGAAGGATAGGAAAAGGGAGGGAGAGATAGAGAATGATAGGAAAAGGGAGACTGAGAGAAAAAGATGGTGAGAGGCAGAGAGGGATTGGGGAATGGAAGGACAGACAGAGATGAGAGGGAGAGAGAAGAATAGGAAACATGAGATTGAAAAAAGAGAAGGTGAGAGGTACAGAAGGACAGGGAAAAGGGAGGGAAAGATAGAGGACAGGAAAAGGGAGATTGGCAGAAAAAGAGGGTGAGAGGATTGGGGAAAGGAGGGAAAGACACAAAGATGGTAGGGAGAAACAGGATGATAGGAAAATGGGCATTAAGAAAAGAAAGGTGAGAGGGATAGGGAAAGATGGGAGAGGGAGAGATGGGAGAGGGAGAGAGAAGAATGGCAAAAGAGAGACTGAGATAAAGAGGATGAGAGGGACAGAGGAATAGGAAAAGGAAGAGGGAGACACTGAGAAGTGAGCGAGCGAGAAGGATAGAAAAAGGGAGAGTGAAAGAAAAAAAGTGTGAGAGGCAGAGAGGGATAGAGTAGGGAGGAAGAGACACAGAGATAGGAGGGGCAGTGAGAGAAGGATTGGAAAAGGGAGTTAGAGAAAGATGGGGGAGAGGGAGAGAGAGAAGGATTGGAATCTGGATCAGGAAAAGAACACCAAGGAAGAAGGAATGGGAGAGACAGTGTTAAAGAGAGAGAGAGGAGGAGTGGGGAGAGAGGGAGGAGGGAGGGAGGGAGAGATAGGGAAAAGAAGAGTGAAAGTACAGGACAGAGAGGGGCAGGGAAAGGCGGAGAGAAAGGGCAAGATGGAATGAAAGAGATTACATGAGACAGAGAGAGAATCAATCTATGGTTACAGCACTATTGACAACAAAGACATTACCATAATTAAACCTAAACATGATTGTATCCCATCCAGAGCACTTGAGACAGGCCTGAAAAACAAATACATTTGGTACTGGGAACAGAAAATCAAAACTCAAACAAAAGTAGATTGCTACAGATCCTTCCACAGAAACTTCTCCTTAGCGACTTATCTGCATGAGTTAAAAATCCCAGACACAGACAAACTGTTACCAAATGCAGAATCAGCTATCACAGTTTAGGAATAGAAACAACCAGGCACAAACTAACTTGGAAACCTTAATTAAGCCTACTTAATGAAAAATATGAAATTGAATAAGACATACATTAAGGGTGGCAGTACAGCCTAGAGGTTAAAACATTGAGCTGAGAATGAGCTTGGCATATTTAACAGACCTGGGTTTGATTCCCACCGCCTCCACATGCATACTGTGTGACCCTGAGCAAGTCACTTAACCTCCCCAGTGTAAAATTGTAAAATAAACAGTGTTGGGTAAGTTACTTTTTCTACTACTTTCTATTATGTTTGGAAACTTGTTCCAGGAAGCTCTGTGTCTCCAGCAAGGATGGATAAGTACTAGCAAAAGTAATACACCTTACAATACACCTTACAATTATAGTTACTTATTTATTTTTATACAAAAACAATACAAAATAATAAATAACTATAAAATATTACATTTTTTGAAAGTAATAGGTTAGTTACTCGATACTTTCAAATAATGTAATCAGTTACAGTTACATATTTCTTTTTATATAAAAGACAAAAGTAATTGTAACTGTTAGGTTTATTACATTTTCCAGTACTTCTCCATCCTTGCTAGTGACTGCACAGAGCTTTCTGGAACAAGTTTCAAAGTAATAGAAAAAGTAACTTACCCAACACTGAAAATAAACAATACATAAAATGTCATTTGCAGCCGACTGTACAAAATATAACTGTATACTAGAACACTGTCTTCTAGAGTCATCACAAATGACAGCAGATTTCAAGCTGATGAATGATGAAGCTAAACTCTGTTTACTGCTGTGGGAAAGAAACAATGTAACAGAAATAGCTACAAACTATTGCATCCTGTCACCAGCTTCAAAATACCATATAGATGTACTAAATATAGCGTAGTAGATGGGTGACCATCCACAACAAAGGTTGTGTTTCCATCGAGGGAGTTGATGATATCATAGGGACCTCAAGAGTGAAACTCGAGAGGTTTCCCTGATGTCATCAACTACTGAGATGAAAAAACAGCCTTAGTTGTGGATGGTCACCTGTCTACTATTTTATATAGTATATGGTTATGGCTTATTTACATTTTACTTGTTTGCATCTCTTTTTATGTTGGCTCGCGCAAGCACAGTCAACATATTGCAGTAGTAGCAGATTTGCAGGCGTGATCACTGTTGGGGAATGCAGGCACGCACAGAAGGTGCATCCCTCATTCCTCAATCAGCCAGAAGCAGGAGGTAACCTCACGCATCCCTAATGTGGCCACCAGAACAAAGAAAGGTCCGCTGCAATGAGGCGAAGCTCTCATGCAGTGTGACCCTAACTTATGCCTCGGCGTGCAGGCAACATGGCGGCAGTGACTGCCGCCGCTGCCTGTCACGATGCAGATGGGGAGCCCACTCCCCATTGGCATAATGTGCTCCCCCATTTAGAATGTATGCCAAGGGTGCCTAATCCCCTCAGCATTATGGCTCCCAACAGTTTTTTCTGCCGACGGGGACCCAATCCTCATCGTATGCTTATCCCCTACCCCCTGTATTTGGCTGACGGGGAGCCCACTCTCTGTTGTCATAATGCATCCCTGCCCCCCTGTTGTTGCTTGCTGAGGGGGTGCCCAGTCCCCCTCGGCTCGTGTCCTTCCCCCAGTATATGCTGATGGGGGTGCCCAATCTCCCATCGGCGACAGAATCCTCCCCAAAAAAAGACTTAAGTGGCATGCTGGGAGCCCACCCCAGTGTGCCAAATGCCCTGCAAAGCAAAAACTGTCCAGCAATGTTGTTTTTTTTTTTAAAGCTGTGAAAAGAAACGGTCCCTCGCCATCTCCCTGCCCCTCTCGCAAACCCGTAGCCACCCTCTGCACACCCTGCCTCCCCACACCCTCACCCCATACTTACCTCCCGAGTCTGACGCGACAATCTTGGTGGACCGGGAACACGTCTGCACTCGTCAACGCCGACCGTGAACTGAAGAAATGCTGGTAAGCTGTATAATGGTATAAATAAGGGATTTTCAACTTTGGTGCATATCTTGGGCATTGTTTTTGAATTTTTGCACCAAAGTTTCAACATGGGGTTATTGGGACACCTCCTCATGAATTCAGTCACTGTCATGGCGTTATTCAGTCCTGAAAGGTGATTTCGCGGTCACTGTGCGGAATCACCTTTTGGGACCGAGTAATGAAACGACAGTGTCACTGTTCATGCGGGGTGCTCTCAAAAGGCCTATGTTGCAAATTTGGTGAAAAAACTCCCCAAAATGGCTGTTTTATGAGCGTGTGTTGTGCTGTTTCCACGCACACTCGTAAACGTCAGAATTTGTAATATTTTCACTCCAGATTTTCAACATTGGCATTTTGCACACCTCCTGATGAACCATACAGCTTCGCTTTACATATCCTGCCCAAATGTGTTTTCGCATGTCCGGCGCGAATAGAATAGTCGCTGTCGAGAACTCACTTTTCGGAAAGTTTGAGGAAATGATGGTGACTCTGTACATGAGCAGGGTCCTAAATGCCTATGTTGAAAATTTGGTGCTGAAAGTCCATAAATGACTGTGTTACAAGCGCGCTATGCAGCTTCCACGCACCCTTGTAACTCTCAACATTTGCAATATTTCCATGCCAAATTTTCAACACTGGCATTTTTTCACACCTCCTTATGAACAGTACAGCTGTCATTTTTCACATCCTGCCAAAAATGTGTTTCTGCACCTGTGGCACTCAATGGCATGGTCGCTGTGGGAAATCAACTTTTGGGACAGATTAACAAAATCACAGCGCCACTGATCATGAGGGGAGGTCCCCAAATGCCTATGTTAAAAATGTGGCTAACAAACTCCCAAAAATGACACCCTATTCAAATTCAACATACGTTGTGGTGCCCCCCCCCTTACAAACACATACACACGCGACACACACCCATGACTAATTGCAATGTTGATCGTGAAAAACTAAGCCCGTAATTATTTAAACAGTTTGCGATGGGAAAAAAGTGTTATTTATTCCCTTTATGGTGCTGTATTGCTCCTAGCATATCCTGTCAGCTTTTATGTAACCCTGCCGCAGCTTGCCACCCCCTCTCTTCCCTATAAAGCTCCTCCATACCTTACCCTTCAAACGATGTGGGGCACAGCAGCACCCGAAGCCACAGAAGTGCCGAAATCCTTTCTGTTGCGGCTGGTGGGGGGAGATCTACCTGCGCTCAGTAGTGCCCAGAGCAAGTTTGCTGTCCTGCTTTGTTGTGTTTCCAGTCCCCCCTGGGCTATCGGTGGGGGGCAATCTTGAATTCCTGCAGATCCTTGGGCATTGATGCTCTGAAAGAGCTGGTGGTGTGCTGCATGCTCTCTGCCCTCACGGCTGAAATGTCTGTGGGAGTAGGGTGGCAGAGAATGGGCCTTGAGCTACTCACTTGCCATAGCCAACATTTAGCACATTCTTCCCGTACTTCCTGCACCAGCTACAGTTCACAAGAGGGCCAGAATAGCAGAGACACTATCCACTTCCAACCGCAGTAGAAAGGATTTTGGTGCTTCTGCTGCTTCGGGTGCTGCTGTGCCACACATCGCTTGAAGGGTAAGGTATGGAAGAGCTTCATAGGGAAGAGAGAGGACGGCAAGCAACAGCAGGGTTACATAAAAGCAAGCTGTTTAATAATTACGGG
The DNA here is from genome assembly GCA_016271365.2 of Neoceratodus forsteri. NCBI lineage: Eukaryota > Metazoa > Chordata > Ceratodontiformes > Ceratodontidae > Neoceratodus > Neoceratodus forsteri. The sequence goes on from JADMNL010000026.1 coordinate 239,447,895, forward strand.
CTTCATTTTTCACGATCAACATTGCGATTTTAGGCGTGCAATGGGGCATTAGCCTTTACAGTTGAAGCAGCTGATGAGTTTGGTATGAACGCTGCAGTTAACTGAATGTTGTATGGGAGTCTGTGACGTGGCATTTCAAAGCTTGCCACGCGCTGACTCCCAATACTAAAACTCGCAGTGTCAAGCCGATGGTCGTTTCAACACAAGGAATGAATACATAAATGTGCATTCTACACATGTACAATACAAAAAAATACACAACAGTCACTGCTTTTATGTAGAATTTATTTAATAGTTTTTCTCAGCAGAAAATCATTTCCTATCACTGTTAAACGGGAAGTATATGAGGGACCCTGCTTCCCCCCGAAGCTTTGAGACTGCAGTTGCAGAGAGTTGTAGCTGGACTACATGCACATTGACTTCCTGTAATGGACTAAAGTTGCGTTGTAGGATGATGATATTTATGTATATTTGTGTGTTTATTTTTATAGGTTGTGTCTCATTGTGGCGGGGGTGTCTGTTAGAGAATCGGGCGTGTGTGTGTGTGGGGGGGGGAGCGTGCATGAGCATGCGATCTTATCGCTGCTCACTGAAGCGTAGCTCTCCCTTTCAACTGTTTGCCACTCATTTTCAACTGCTGTCATAGCTGGAGCAGTGATTGGCGAATTGCGACCATGCCTGCAAATACACTGACTGAATTGGAAGAGGGCTGCCACACCTCCGAAAACTCGGATGATGGCACTATGTTTCTTGCACATGCGTGCAAGCAACATAAAAAGGTAGCATTTAAAGGGTGATGGACGTCCTTAAAGGTATAAAAACTTGTAGTAGCATATTCCCTGTTCGAGAAGTTCCTTAAACATTGTTGCTCCAAAATGCCTTGACCCATTTTTATTTTAATCTACCCAGAATAGCCCAGCTCAGATGCAACATCTCATTTTTAGTGCGGACCTGCATTTAGCCATTTAAAGCCATGTAAACTGAATAGGGTAACTTGGAGGGTAAGACACGACGCGTCAGGATCAGTGTTACCTGGTTGAAGTATGACCTGAACACGGTTACCAAGCCTGCTATTCTAGCCAGTAAACCAGCATTTTTTTATCATCATGGACTACAAAACTCGATTAGCAGACTAACAAAATGCAGAACAATAAAACAAATTTGTGAGTGAACTTTTTTATGGGGGTGGGGGGCATGCCGCAAACAAATGTTAATAGCACAAAAACCGTAAGTGCTAGACACAAAGTATGAGGGGCAAACTTGTTCAGCATAAAATTACCTTTCCAACGTTGGTATGCAAGTAACAATAGGTAATTTCATTTTTTCTATGCTGGTTGAAACAACAACAACAAAAAAATTCCACTAAAAAATGCACTATAAACCTTTTTTTGTTGGGAAATATGTAACATATCAACACCAAATTAAGCATCCAGACATTATATTGTTTGTAAAAAAGCAAAAAAAAAAAAAGCTATTTCTGTAGTATTAAACATAATTTTCCCCCATTTTAGTCAAGGTGCGTTGGTGAGGTTTGAGGGACGAATCTGAACCATACACACCATACTATAAACAAATGCATATACTGTAACTCCTAAAGTATACATGATACACACAATGTATCAGTGGCAGAGTTCTCCTTCCTTCCCATTTCTGGCACAGTAAGTAAGAAGTAAGTTTATTTGTTTGGTGCCCAATCCCAGAGGCTCTGGGCACCTTAAAATAAAAATTTGACAGAGTGATACAAACATTTAAATTATAAACAATAAACAGGTTTAAAATATGTATTTTTTTTGTAAGGGTTAAATATACCAGCAGAAAAGGCTAAGTTAAAAAGGTGAGTCTTCAGTATCCTCTTGAAAGCCTCCACTGTCGGGGCCTCCCTCAAGGATCTTGGTAGTGAGTTCCAAAGGACTGGGCTGGCCACCCCAAATGAGTAATCACCCGAGGTTGTCAGCCTGGTCCCTGGAACCGCCAGGAGACCCTCGGTGGGGAAACGGAAGGAGGGAGCGAGCTGGGATGGCATGAGTAAAGAGGTCTAACAGATAGTCAGGGCCCCTGATCTGTACAGAGCTTTATAGGTTAGCAAGCCCACCTTCAAGAGGATCCTCCACCTGACTGGCAACCAGTGCAGACCCCACAGGACCGAGGTCACATGACATAAGATTAATGTTTATTCTGAATATATAATGTTAATATTTTTGTTTCTGAATATATAAGGTTATTTTTATGTTGATTGCGCACAGCGCAAGAAACATATTGGGACAGCTTGCTGAGAAGCAGGCTGTGGAGGTGTGGCACTGTTGTGGCCAATGCTCCCACAGCCTGCAAAGGCTTGTCCCGCTTCCCCCAATGCCATGGCAGGCTGCTGGTGACACAAGTTTGGAACGTTGGCACCAACTTGTGACAATTTAGCTGCTGCAATCAGGGGCCACCTCGTCATTGCAGCATAAGCCATCCACTGCAATGAGGGAGCGATCCGTCATTGCAGGGCGGGATCTTTACAGAGTGATATTGTTTGTGAGCATGGCGGCAGTTTGCTGCTGTGTTCACAAACAATATTAACCCCCCCCCCGTGTTTACTTGCCGATGGGGGCCCCAATCCCCGTCTGCTTCACTGCTGCGTGTTTCTGCTGCCAGGGTGCCCACTCCCGTCGGCATTATGTAACCCCCTCCCGTCATATGCTTGCCAGTGAGGGCCCCAATCCCCATCAGCTTCACTGCTGCGTTTCTGCTGCCGACAGGGGAGCCCACTCCCCGTCGGCATTATGTAACCCCTTCCCCCACATATATTCTCTGCTAATGGGGTGCCCAGTCCCTGTTGGCATAATCTAAGCCCCCCCTTTTGTTGTGTGCCGAGGGGGTGCCCAATCCCCCATCAGCTACAGCTGCCCCCCCAATAAAAAACAGTCGGGTGGCATGCTGGAAGCCCACCCAGTGTGCCCAATGCCCCAGTAAAGACAAAACCATCCCGATGTTTTTTTTTTTAAACCTGTAAGACGAACGGTCCCTCGCTGCTTCCTCCCCACAACCCGCACCTACCCCACTCGCACCTTGCCTCCCCACCCCCTCACCCATACTTACCTCAGGCTCGGCGAGATGATCTTGGTGGTCGGGGAACCGTCTGCACTCTTCAAAGCCGACCGCAAACTGAGGAAATGCCGGTAAGCTGTATAATGGAATAAATTGTTTTTTCTAACTTTAATGCATGTCTCAGTCATTTTTGGAATTTTGGCACAAATTTTTCAACATGGGGTTTGTGAGCCCTCCTCATGAATTCTTGAACTGTCACGGCGTTAATTGGCACTGAAAGGTGATTTTGCGGTCACTGCATGGAATCACCTTTTGGGGCCAATTACGAAATGACAGTGCCAGTGTTCATGAGGTGGGCTCTCAAAAAGCCCATGTTGCAAATTTGATGGAAAAAATCCAAAAAATGACTGTTTTACGAGCGTGTGCTGCACAGTTGCTATGCAGGCTTGTAACTTCGTGAATTTGCAATAATTTCAAGCCAGATTTTCAACACTGGCATTTTTTCACACCTCCTTGTGAACAGTACAGCTGTCATTGTTCTCATCCTGGCAGAAATGTGGTTTTGCACTTCCGGCACAGAATAGCGCGGTCGCTGAGGGAACTCAGTGTTCGGGACAGATTAAGAAAATGACAGTCATGCTGTTCCTGAGTAGAGGTCCTAAAATGCTTATTTTGAAAATTTGGTAGCGATACTCCATAAAATGACTGTGTTCAGGCGTGTGTTCCACAGTTTGCACACCGTCAAGAACTTCGCAAATTATAATATTTTCATTCCAGATTTTCAACATTGCCATTTTCCACACCTACTTATGAACAGTGCAGCTGTCATTTTCCCATCCTGGCTGAAATGTATTTTCGCAGTTCCGGTGCAGAATAGAGCGGTCGCTGTGGGAAATCACTGTTCAGGACAGATTAATAAAATGACAGTGATACTGTTCATGAGCAGGGGTCCCAAAATGCCTATGTTGAAAATTTGGTGATGATAGCCCTTCAAATGACTGTTACAAGTGTGCGTTGCACACTTTCCACACACCCTTGTAACTTGCAGATTTGTAATATTGTCATGCCACATTTTCAACAGTGGCATTTTTTCACACCTCTTTATGAACAGTACAGCTGTCATTTTTTACATCCTGACTGAAATGGGGTTTCACCGTTGCAGCACAGAATAACGTGGTCACTGTGGGAAATCAGTGTTTGGCACAGATTAAGAAAATGACAGTGGCACAGTTCATGAGCAGAGGTCCTAAAATCCCTATGTTGAAAATTTGGTGACAAAACTCCATAACATGACTGTGTTACAAGTGTGCATTCAACTCTTTCCATGCACCCTTGTAACTTCACAAATTTGTAATATTTTCATGCCACATTTTCAACAGTGGCATTCTTTCACACCTCCTTATGAACAGTACAGCTGTCATTTTTCACATCCTGGCTAAAATATTTTTTTGCACTCCTGACGGAGAATAGCACGGTTGCTGTGGGCTATCAGTGTTTGAGACAGATTAAGATCGGATGAGTGAGAAGGGGGGAGTGACAGAGCTCAACTGAGCTCTGTCAGGACTGCTCTGGATTTGTTTGTGGGCAGAAAAAGGCCCCAACGCAAGAGGCCAGTACAAAAGGGCAGCCTGCAGCACTGGGAGAAACAGAACGAGAGAGCGAGTGAGGGAGGGGGAGTGAGAAAACTCACCAGAGTGCTGTCAGGACTGCTGCGGATTTCTTTGTGGGCAGAAAAAGGCGTCAATGCAGGCAGGGCCCCAGTAGAAAAGGCCAGCCTGCAGCGGTGGGAGAAAAAGTATGAGTGAGTGAGACAGGAGGACTGAGTGAGCTCAACGAAGCTCTATCAGGACTGCTGCGGATTTCTTTGTGGGCAGAAAAAGGTACCAATGCAGGCAGGAGCCCTGTACAAAAGGGCCGCTTGCAGCGCCAGGACAAACAGAATGAGCGTGTGACAGAGGGAGACTGAGCGACCTCAACGGAGCTTTGCTGGTACAGCTGCAGATTTTCTTGTGGACAAGCAAAGGTGCCAACACAGCCAGGAGCCCCATACACAAGAGCAGCCTGCAGCATGAAGAGAAACAGAACGAGTGAGTGTCAGAGCGGTTGTGAGCAAGCTCAATGGAGCCCTTTTGTGACTGCTGTGGATTTCTTTGTGGGCAGAAAATGTGGCAATGCAGGCAGGAGCCCAGTACAAAAGGGCAGCCTGCAGCGGCAGGAGACACAGAATGAGCGAGTGAGGGAGGGGGAGTGAGTGAGCTCAACAGAGCTCTGTTGGGACTGCTGCAGATTTGTCTGTGGGCAGAAAAAGGCAGCAATGCATCCAAGGGTCCAGTACAAAATGGCAGCCTGCAGTGGCAGGAAAACCAGAATGAGCGAGTGAGAGAGGGGGAGTGAGCGAGCTCAATGGAGCTGTATTGTAACTGCTGCAGATTTCTTTGTGGGCAGAAGAAGGTGACAAAGCAGGCAGGAGTCCAATAGAAAAGGGCAGCCTGCAACGCTGGCAGAAACAGAATGAGCGACTGAGAGAAGGGGAGTGATCGAGCTCAACGGAGCTTTGTCGGGATGCTGCAGGTTTCTTTGTGGGCAGAAAAAGATGCCAACAGAGGCAGGAGCCCAGTACAAAAGGGCAGGCTGCAGTGCCAGGAGACACAGAATGAGTGAGTAACACAGGGGGAGTGAGCGACCTCAACAGAGCTCTGTAGGGACAGCTGTGGATTTCTCTGGTCGGCAGAAAAAGGTGCCAACGCAGGCAGGAGCCCATTAGAAGAGGGCAGCCTGCAGTGCCGGGAGAAACACAACAAGCGAGTGAGAGGCGGGACTGAGCAAGCTCAATGGAGCTCTATCATGACTGCTGCGGATTTCTTTGTTGGCAGAAAAGGCAACCCAGGCAGGAGCCCAATACAAAAGGCCAGCCTGCAACGCCAGCAGAAACGGAATGAGTGAGCTGGAGAGGGGGAGTCAGCAAGTTCAACAGACCTGTGTTGGGACTGCTGCAGATTTCTTTGTGGGTAGAAAAAGCCACCAACAGAGGCAGGAGCCCAGTACAAAAGGGCAGCCTGCAGCTCCAGGACAAACAGAATGAGCAAGTGAGAGGGGAGGAGCCACCTCAACGCAGCTCTGTCGGGACAGCTGTGATTTCTTAGTGGGCAGAACAAGGTTCCAATGCAGGCAGGAGCCCAGCACAAAAGAGCAGCCTGCAGCACCTGTAGAAACAGACTGAGTGAGTGACAGAGGGGCAGTGAGCGAGCTCAACACACCAACGCAATCAACATTCGGCATTGACAAATGCTTGTTTTAACATGTAGAGGTTAATGTTTATTTTGCATATATAAGGTTCATGGTTTTTGCTGAATTTATAAGGTCATTATTTTTGAATACATAAGGTAATGTTTGTCCTGAATTTATGTGGTTAATGCGCATTGTTTTCCACCTGGGAGTAGATCAGTACTCATGGCTGGCTGGTTTGTTGGAGAAGTAATTGACACAGGATGAGGTGGCAGTTGCATTTGTCCATTGCCCTGCATGTCCATACAAGGTTAATATTTATACTGGATATGTAAAGTTAATGTCTACTGTAGTTTTCTGTTTGGGTGTTCAGGTAGATCACCAGACATGGCTGGCGACCTAGTTTGGGGTTCTTTATTGGACAAAATGAAAGGAGAAGTGGAGACGCTTCAGCCTGCTGGTGCATGGATGCAATTCCATCACCAGTGCAGATTCCAGAGGCTGTGTGGCTCATGGGGACCCAAGGACAATGGCATTGTTTCAATGCTTTGTTGCCTCTTTAACCTGGCAAAAGTCTGCAGTGAGCTTCTCAGCCTTTACCAAATTTTGCAGCCTGGAAGTCAGCTGCTTCAAACCATAGGACATTCAAAGTAGGGTGCAAGACTACATACACTAATCCAGAAGGGTAGGTCCCCGGCAGCATTTAGGGCCCAGTTATGAGGAAGGCCTTTTTCTCTAAAGCCCAAGAGGTGCCAGACCAAACACACACCTTTATCACCAGGCAAAGTTTGGAGGGTGAGCCAGATCCCAGGCCCGTGTCAAGGATGCCCGAAATGTACAAGTTACTGGACCTTAAAGATTAACTAGAGTTAATGTGTCTGGCATGCAGTTCTGCATAGTGGGCAACACTTTTTAGAGCTCTTTTCTCTTGTGTATTTTTGGAGCTTTTAGAGTATTGAAACAGTTGTCTAATATGACGGGATGCCAGGGGCACAACACATCATTGTTACAGGGCAGGATAAGTTGCAAACAACACAGATTAAAAAGCAATCAGTCAGGGACACCCAAAACCATGAATTTATTTGGGAAAGAGGTGGTGATCACCTGCCCTTGGTGCAGCTGACAGCGTACATGGAGTTCAGGCCAGAGGGTGTGGAGCACTTGCTTGTACGTGGGGATGAATCTGGTGAAGAGAGTGCAGTAAGCACTTCTCAGAAAGGGTATGGGGGTGTCAGGCAGGGACCCAAAATGCTTTGATGCAAACACCTTTGGGATTGGTGGTGCAACAGAGGCAGGCAGTCTTGGCTTATCAGGGAATCAAATAAAGGAAGTGAGCAGATAGGCGTCTGATGCTTACAAAGGCTACGTTAGGCCCCAGAGAGTTAGTAATGGATCTATGAGTTACAATCAGGATCATCAACACCGAAAAACTGCATTCATGCTGGAAGGCTCACATCTATTTCTTGTGGATATGCACGTGGTCAACCAACTCTATGGATCATTGGTCATTCCTATGTTTGCAGGACACATGACAGGGAAAAGACCCAAACATTTGGGAGTCAGCTGGGAGGAGTGATGAAAACAGCAAGGTGTGAGAAAGGACTTTAAAGTGGGAATACTTGGGAGGGATGGTGTGTCAATCACTTGCACACCCCCCCACCTTCACACTCACCCATGGCATCAGGAGCATTTGGTATTTTCACATCACCGAGCATGTGAGAGACTGTATCACAGGGATGGAGTTCATTTGTCTGACACTGGCCATGATACAGTTAATCCGGAGTTACAAGATGCCTATGAGCTGATATTGTCTTTGTGACAGGGGCCCCTAGGGGCATTGGTGCAGATGTGTAATAAGTTACACATCTGGTGGTGTAAATTCAGGTTATAGAGACATTCCCAGCAGGTGGAATAGCAGTAGTCAGGTGTAAGGAAAAGCTGGGTTGGGTACATTACTTTGCGCATGTACACAGTTTGGCATGGGGGACGGTCTCAGAGAGAAGGCACCTAATGAAGCACAATTTCCTCATGATTGGAGGATGAAGATTGTGGCCCTGGTGAGTACACTCCTCTAGGGAAGGTCATGGAATCCCCAGATCCAGGGTGGAAACTGTTGTGAGGAAAGATATGGCTCTGAGAAGGTTTGTTGGACCTTGTGGCCAGAGTTCTCCAGACTGGCATGAATGACGGCTAGTCAGGTAGGAATATGAATTTGCTGCCCCAGGGGCTCGGAGTCTATAACAGATGCATGTTTATGTATTTTCAATATGTAAATACTGTAAATGCTGAGTAAAGCTGTGGCCTTGTTATCCCAAGGATGAAATATGTAAAAGGCAAAAGATTTACACATACTGTAGAGAAACCAGAGTATCCAAGGATGGAGTGTGGTGTCTTATTTAAATTGGGCACTGGTTACATCTGTTGGGACAATGGGCCTCTGCCACCAAAACGTGTCACCTACTTATACAGTTAAAGAGCTACTGACGCCTTCAGAACTTTAAACATAATATTTAGCCACAGTTCAGCTTGAATTTCACATTAGTTCTGTATTCCTCCTCTTCATTATTTATTACTCAAGGCCCCGTTCGTACTAGGGCATTTAAAACGGTTCAGAGCGCTTGAACCGCTTTAAAGGCGTGCTAGCTTCAGTTCACGTTACTTTATAACTCATTTAAACTCAAATTTTAGAGCGTGCTCAAACCCTGATAAGACCTGGGCTTGAGCACGGTTCCAAAATCCATTCAAAAGTAAGCGATTCACCTACAGTCTTGACATCGCGCTCCTATCCTTTTAATGCACTTCAAGCAAACACGCAAAGCATCATGGTAAGCAGCTTTTCAGTACTGCTGAATTTGATTCACAGTGGGCACGGATCTCTGCCGCAGTGTGAACCCTGTAAATACATTGCCTGATCGCGGATCGCAGGAAGGGGTTGCAGTATGAACGCTACAACACGGTAAGTGCTAATCCACTTTTAAAAGCGTTTTGCACAACCGTGCTGTAGTGCGAAACGGGCCTAAGTCATCTGCATGAATACAGGATATTTGCTCTGAACAATTCATCCATTCTTTCTGCTTTCTCCTACCTGAGGTCATAATACATTGCTTGTGACATCACAGTGTCTCCACGGCAACAGAGTGATGTCACAACAGAGAATTATGATTTGAAGTGGGGAGTAAGCTATAGAATCAGACGAACTCTAAGGGATCTCTGAAGAACAAAGATAATGTATTCATGCAAATTTCCTTAGCAATAAATAAAGGGAGGAAAATATACAGAATATATATGGAATGCAAGCAGAATTGTACCCAATTATTAAGGTTTTCAAAGCTTTCTCTGAGGCACCAGTAGCTCTTTAAGTTGGACTGAAAAATGCAGCACTCAGAGGGAGATGCAGGTGCTGGTCCATGCAGGAGCACACATTGAGATCACTAAGGTCAGCGTTACGTTAACATCAAATGATCCACTGTCCTGCTCCTTGTTCATAGTCTGGTTGAATATCTAGAGCCGGGAGATTCTGAAAATGTCAGTGTCAAAGAAAAATCATTCCGTTTTGAACTCAACATGATCTTTAAGGACACATTCAGACCCAGCCTCTGTCTTCCTCTCTCTCTTCCTCTCTCTCCCTCCCGCCATCTCACTCTCTCACCCGCTCTATCCCTCTCTTCCTCTCTCTCCCTCCCTCCATCTCTCTTTCTCTCTCTCCCTCTCTTTCACCCGCTCTATCCCTCTCTTCCTCTCTCTCTCTCTTTCCCTCTCTCCCGCCCTCTCTCTCGTCCACCTTTCCCCCTCCCTCTCTCCTTTTCTGATCCCTCTCTCCCCCTCCCTTTCTCTCTGTCTCCCTCTCTGTTCCCTTCTCTCTCTCTCTCTTTCAAATTCAAATAAATTTAAATAACTGTACTGTCATGACAAAATATACAGGTATTACCAGTGTTGATGCATCAAACTATTTATATAACATAAACAGGCTACAATTCACTATAGTATATGGTTAGGGCTTAGTGTGTATGGAAAATAATGGTTTTCCAAATCTTGTTGTAGGACAGTTCAAAGGTCAAAGTTGTTGTACTATTGATGTGACATCAGAAGGATAGTACAATAACTTTTAGCCTGAACTGTCACCTTATTACTAACCCAGCTGGCTCAAACAGGGGAAAAATGAAAACATGGTTGGGTGATTTAGCAACTGCCAATCAGTGGACCCTCCAAGGTTTGACATGAAGAGCCTCACATGGCTCCTTTGTCACAGAAGGTTTTTATATCATTTAAAATGGCACAAAGCCAAAACCAGAAAAAAGGAAACATGAGAGAGAACGGAGTATGGAGAAGCTGTGAAGCGCACGGACTAAGAAGCAGGCAAGAGTGGAGCTGCATCAGCTAACACATAGGTAACAACTAACCAGGGTAAAACAAGCATTTGTCAATGCCAAATGTTTGTTGAAGTACAAAACACATTTCGCCAGAATGTGAAAAATGACAGCTGTACTGTTCATAAGGAGGTGCAGAAAAATGGCAGTGTTGAAAATCTGGAGTGAAAATATTACAAATGTGCAAAGTTATGAGTGTGCATGGAAACTACGCAACGTACGCCATAACACAGTCATTTTTGAGTTTCATCACCAAGTTTTCAACACAGGCATTTAGGACCTCTGCTAATGAACAGTGTCATTATGATTTTCTTAATGTGTCCCAAACACTGATTTCCCACAGTGACCGACTATTCTGCGCAGGAAGTGCAAAACACATTTTGGCCAGGATGTGAAAAACAACAGCTGTATTGTTGATAAGAAGGTGTGGAGAAATGGCAATGTTGAAAATCTGGAGTCAAAATATTGCAAATTCACGAAGTTATGAGCGTGCGTAGCAACTGCGCAACACACGCTGGTAAAACAGTCATTTCTTGGAATTTTTCCACCAAATTTGCAACATAGACTTTTTGAGAGACCACCTCATGAACACTGGCATTGTCGTTTTATTAATTGGTCCCGAAAGGCGATTCCACGCAGTGACCACAAAATCACCTTTTGGGACAGAATAACACCATGACAGTGGCTGAATTCATGAGGAGGGGTCCCAAAAACTCCATTTTGAAAATTTAGTGCCAAAATTCCCCAAAATGCCCGAGATATGCACCAAAGTTGAAAAACCCCTATTTATGCCATTATACAGCTTACCGGCATTTCTTCAGTTCACGGTCAGCTTTGAAGAGTGTAGACGTGTTCCCGGTCCACCGAAGATCATCGCACGGGGCTTCGGAGGTAAGTCTGGGGTGAGGGGTGGGGAGGTGGGGTGTACAGAGGGGTGGGCGCGGGTTGGGGTTTGGGCCACCGGACTCAACAAGGGACCATTTTCTGATTTACAGGAAAAGAGAAAAAAAAAAAGAAAACATTGCGGACTTTTTTTAAACCAGGTAAATTTGGCACACTGGGATGGGCTCCAGAGTACCACCCAAGCGTTTTTTTTGGGGGGGGGGCTGTAGCTGACGGGGGAATGGGCACCCCCTTGGCACAAAATCAATGAGGGGGGACATTATGCTGATGGGGAGTGGGCTCCCCCATTGGCAAATTACACTGGCAAGGGGGGAGAATTATCCCAACGGGGAGTTGGCTCCCCCATCGGCAAATTCACTGGGAAGGAGGGGGAATGAAGCTGACGGGGATTGGGCCCCCTGTTGGCAGACAAAAACTGTTTTGGGGTGGCACATCATGCCAAGGGGGACTGGGCACCTCTCGGCACTGGGGGGCTATCTAATATTGTTTGTGAACATGGAGGCGGCTTGCTGCCACATTCATAAACATATTACACTGATACAACGTTCTGCCTCAGAATGATGGGCCTCATTGCAGCGAATGGCTGATGCTGCAATGACGGGGCGGCCCCTGATTGCTCGCGGTGCAAATGTTACAGGTTGGTGGCACTTTGGAAGCCAGTGTCATCAGCACACTGTGCCTCCATTGGTCCACCATGGCAAGCCCCAAATGCAATGCCTCCATTGGCTGCTATCACTGCCGCCTCCTCCACAACCTGCTCTTCCTAAGCTGCATAATATTTCTTGTGCATGCACGCAAGCAAACATAAAAATGATTCAGGGCTAGCAGGGCAGATCCTAGGAGGAGCACCTCAAGTCACTAAATATGTACTCATTGGAAAGCAGAAGGGAGAGGCGAGATATGATAGAGACTGTCAAGTACCTTAAAGGAACTAACAAAGTGAACTGCAGAGAATTTTTTTAGCCAGGATACCAACTCGAGGTCATGTGGACATGAATGGAAATGAACTGGAGGGAGATTCAGGAGGGATGTGAGGAAGTACTTTACAGAAAGGGTGGTGGAACCTTAGAACAGTCTGTTGGTGGAGGTGGTTGGTGTGAACAGTCAAGGGACTCAAGTATGTCTGAGATAGAATGAAGGGAATAGTGGCTGCCTGGGGCAACAAGATCATGGAGGAGAATGAGGAGTGTTAGTACCTAGAAGAACAACAGGTTCCATGGATGGTTCTAGGGATTGTAGGGAACTTGGGCAGACTGAATAGACTCTCTGTTTTTTCTGCCATCATTGTCTGTTTCTATGTTTCTAGCCCACTGTTAAAACTACCCACAAGAGCCCACCTAGGGACTAATCTTCCTAGCCAACTACAAAGGAATGATGCATACAACCAATATTGGCTATATGGCAAACTCTGGCAACAAGGAAGAATGCTGCTTACCTCCAGAATACAAGCAGGCACTAAGCTGATCCAAAGCTGAAACTGGTCCAGGATCCATACATAGGTGAATGAGGTCACCACCTCTTTGTCTCAACATGAAATAGAGGCTGAAGCCCCACCCACAGGAGTGTCCTCAGCTTGACCCCTCAGCCCTTGCTGGTACCTGATTGGGTTGGCTGGGGATCACTGCTGACATGTTAAGGTCAGTTGTTCTGAATGGTCATGTAACTATAGGCATTGTTACTGCCCCTCAATAACCAGAAGGGTCATTTTAAACATTAGGGTCTGATGGTCTGAATTTTTGCAAGCATCCTCAGAACTAATGATTTTGCTGATTAAGCCCCATTTATGACCACTCTATGGGTCCTATCATGAAGTTGATTTCCACCCATCAGTTCAGCCCATCACTAGCCCATATTGCCAATGTTCTTTGCCAGTCTGTTATGAGGTACTGAGTCAAAAGCCTTACTGAAATCCAAATATAGGACATCCGGGCCCTGCCCATGTCCAGATCTAGCGAAACCTTGTTGAATAATTCAGTGAGGTTTCTCAGACAAGATCATCCCCATGACAAAGCCATGCTGTTTGCTGTTCTGAAGCCTCTGGGCCTCCAAAAAGTATATACAGCCTTGCCTTTATTATGGACTCCAAGAACTAACACTGTATGGATGTCTGACTTACCAAAATAAGTTATACTATGCTCATCGGGAATAGGGGAGAGGTGCAAATCCAGAGCTCAGCAAGCTCTCAAACACAACAGAACTGAAGAGAAAATGCACTCCAAAGTGAGAAGACCAGCAGGACCAGATAGAAATAATGTTCCAAGTCGTGGTTCAGGTATTTTAGCAATTTATTTCTAGCAGAGTTGCTAGCAACTCATGGTCTTCCAAGAAAGACAATTACAAACCAGGTGTGTCCTACCCACCAGCCTCGTGCTCTGCTCATTTATTTATTTTATTTTTTCTATTTTTTATTTATTTATTTAGTAGAAATTCGGAAAATACCTTTGAGCCAGAGGCTCTTTTACGGAGGTTACTCGTCATAATATTAGTACAAAATGGAAATACAGGGAACAAAAAACAGTGCATAAAAGACAAAACAAAAGTGATTGAAAGCTATTTACACAAATGTGAAAGGTATTCAAAGATTGAGGTTACAGGGTCATCTATATACCGTACACTAAGACATAGCATAAAATGTTGAAAGTTACATTCACAAAAATTAGAGGCATAACATGAAATTCCCAGTTATTTGTCAATAAGTGGTGTTTGTAACAAATAATTGTTAGGCAATGTTGACCTTAGAACAGGTGCACTCCTTAGCAGTAGTAGAGATACTAGAGGTGGTATATGCAGATGCAGTCAGAGTAGAGGGTTAAGGGATGAGGAAAATGTAGGCTGTGTGGAAGAGTGTGTAGAAAGAATAAGGTTATGAGTGCATGGGTAGGGGAGCATGGGGGAGATAAAGATTAAAATAACCGGAGAGGGTGAAAGGAAACTAGGGACGAGAATACAAAGTTTAAGCAGGGTAGGTGACTGAGGGGCTAATGGAGAAGACATGTCATGGAGGCGGCAGGAGTGGAGTACTAGAGGGAAAGTAAGAGTGCAGAGCAGGAGAAATACAGCAAGCATATGTCTGGTTAACCTGTCTTAGCAGAAAGATAATAGGAGGGAAGCACTACAGGAAGGGGCAAGGGGGAAGACAAGAAGGGGGGAGGAGGAGGAGGAGGAGAAGAGGTGAGGGAGGCGAATAATGTAGTTATATGGTTGAGATAGACTGTTTGGCTAGAGATGAGATTACAAAGGAGGAGGAGGAGCTGAGAGAGATAGAGAGGGTAGGAATTAGAAAGTTTAAAATAGGCTGAAAGTAGAATGTTAATCTAGGAATGATAGAAAGAGGAGTTAGAACTGAGGGAGCTGAGAAGGTTAGAGAGGAGATTTCAGGTATATGATGGGGAGGGAAAGTAGAGAAGAGATTGGCACAGGAGGTGGGGGGCTCAAATGAGTTTTATCAGGAGGTCTGGTTTGTAATTGTCTTATTTGATGACATTGAGGTGCTAGAAATAAATTGCTAAAATACCTAAACCACAACTTGGAACATTACTTCTATCTGGTCCTGCTGGTCTTCTCACTCTGGAGTGTATTTTCTCTTTTGGTCTGTTATGTCTGGGTTACCAGCCTGTAGTTCCTCAGATTCCACAATCCCCACTCTTTTGCAGAGTAATCATGTCTACTACCCTCCAGTCACCTAGAAAAACTCCTGTGTCCAAGGAGCAGTTGAATAGGTTTGCCTGTGGTGCTGCCAGCTCCCTAGCCTTTGAAGGTGCAGTTCATCTGGTCCAGAATATGTATTGTCCTTTAACCCTAAGAGTCCCTTGAGCACCCTTTCATCTGAAATAGACCCCTTGGTCCATGTTAGTTCCTCTTTTGCCTGGATGCTGCAGTCGGAAAGCAGGCCACTGTTGTCCCCCAGAAAGATGGACTAGAAGTATTCACTGAGGATCTTGATCATTTCTTCATCGCCCTCTACCCAGGTTTCACCCCTTTTCAGTCTCTCTATCCCCTTTTTGCCATTCATTCTTTCTTGTGTATTGTTAAAATGCCCTGTCACTTTCCTTCACTGCCTCTACTATCCTAAGCTCTGCATTTGTCTTCACCTTCCTCGCTGACTTTCTCTTCTCCCTGGTGCAATTGACATGATTCTCCCTTCTGGCCTCTGACTGGGAAGCTTTATATTCCCTAATTTCAACCTTCCATGCTGCTACCACTTCCCTGGCCTCCTCTGAGAACCAAGTCAGCTCTTTCCACTTCCTGTTTTTCTCTATCTGCTGAAGGTACCCATTCACTACATCCATGATATTACTCACAATAAAGTCCCATTTCTCTTCCACTCCCTCTATCTGGTGGTATCCAGCCCTGAGTTCCTCCTCTAGCTCCCTGATTAGCCTCTGACATTCTATTACATTTTCCATTTCTGACTGTTTTCAGTATTTATATTATTTTCATCCCCATTGTGCTGTATTATTTTGGTTCCTGCATCATATAATTTTGGAGATTTTTTTTTTTTTTTAAGTTGTTTAACCAGGAGGAGCACACTAAGCTGAAAGCTTTTTTACAGGTGCGACCTGGGAGCACAGGGAAGTTAAGTGACTTGCTCAGGGTCACACAGTATGCAAGTGGAAGCTGTGGGATTCAAACCCAGGTCTGGTCTGCTGGATGTCATCAGATTTGCAGCTCAGAGCCTTAAACCACTGCGCTATACTGCCTCCTGCTTGGACTAATTGTTTATATAAAGTGAATGATTAAGTGTGCAGTATCGTAAAGTGCATTGCACCCTGCATTAGTGTGACCCAGAAGACGTTTGCCCAGGTTAACTCCTAAAGTGGGGTGGGGGCTACATTTGATTTTAGGATAGGCCTCGTGAGCCTATTCAGAGTCCATTTATATTGGTCATGCTACAGAGCAATAGTGATCATTGAGCAAATGGCCAACAGTTTGTACTGGATAGGGCATTGTGCACACAGCATCTTAGAAACAGAGGCAGAGAAATACTTTTGAGAAATTTAGGGACTCAGTTCTGGGAGTGAAATTAAAAGCCTGACTCAGTTCCAGGAGCAAAGAGGGAAGGACTGCTCCTATGGAAAATGCAATCCCTCCAAAGGCATATAATGACTAAATAACTTGTACAAATGCAGCTTAAATTGAGTTCCCAGCCCACTGTTAGGTATCTGATTCTAAATCAAAGGTGATGGGTTCCCCCAGTGAAATTTTCCATTTCCAACACTAGAGTAATACTAAAGATCAGCATGCTATAAATATAATGACAATGTTATCTGTGTTACAGATACAAAGATAATGACAACAGAAAAAGGCCTGTCTGTCCATCCAGTCTGCCGAGCCTACCTAATTACTCTGCACTGGCCTAGTGCCCATTTCACCTCTGTTTCTGTCCTCCCATCCCCTTTTCTAATTAATCCCATATGCCTGTCCCATCCCTGTTTGAAGCTGCTCACAGATTTGGCCTATACCACTTCCTCTGGCAGATTCTTCTACTTCAGCACTCTTTCTGTGAAAAAGTGCTCGCAGACATCCCTTCTGAATCTCCCTCTGCAAGTTTCAGTGAATTATCACTTGTCCTTGTGTTTGAGATAAAGCAGAAAAGTGCCTTCGCGTCCACCCTATATTTCGATCGTGTTACTTCTTTCCCTTCTTTTTTCGAGGGTTTACATATTCAGGTCCTGCAGGCTATCCTCATAAGCTTGCCTCCTAGTCCGTGGACCATTTAGATTGCCCTGCACTGCCTCCACTTTGTCTTCCACCTTGGTACTGCGAATAGTAATACTGCCTACACTGTTATATTTCTCACACTGATGCAGATATGAATACTGATATTGATCATACTATGCTATACTGCCCATACTGATATTGATACTGATACCAATACTGCCCATACTGTGTTATACTGCCCATACAGATACTGATACTGGTACTGCCGTACTGTGTTATACTGCCAATACTGATACTGACCACACTGTGTTATACTGCCCATACTAATACTACCCACACTGTGCTATACTTTCCATGCTAATACTGATACTGCCCACACTGTGTTATGCTGCTCATACCAGTACTGATACTATTACTGCCCATATTGTGTTTTACTGCCCATACTAATACTTTTAGTTTTATTTAAATATTTGGTGACTGGAAAGACGTTGAGCCAAGACTCATCTTCAGGTATGACCTGGGGAAGGGAACATAGGATCAAAGTATACAATAACAATGGTACACAATAGGAAGAACAATAATACATTATGTGATAACTTGTACAGCATAACACAGTGTACAATACAATAGTGTACATCAAGAAGCATACTAACACATTTCATGATAACTAATACAGCAAAACAGGCTATGCAAATATTTAAGGTTCATGGTAAGGTATAGGGAAAGGGAGGAATAATAAAGAGCAGTGTAAATGCAACTAGAAACAAAACATTTTAAGTACTGTGTAATATTATGGGAACAAGTGGGGAGGGGTAGGAGGTGGAGCAGAGAATTTTTTCCTCCCTTGGGCCAAATATCCAGCTTGAGTCTCTTTATCAATCATTGGTAAAACTTCTGACAGAGCCTCAGCTTTCTCATATCATTCTTACTGAGAAGGGGGATCCAGGAGCCAACCCACTTGTCTCCATGGCAGAGCATCCAACCACAACCAGATTTGCTGGATAACTAAGTAATCACAATTTTATTTATTGCCATTAGAAATGGTGTCCACATTTTCCCAAATTCTGTCATTTTTCCATTTTTTCTATAACATATTTGCTCGAGTTTTGATATATCTGTTATTAAGTTCAACCAAGTTTTAAATACTGGTGGATCCGGATCTTTCCACTTCATTAAAATAGTTTTTTTTGCTACTACCGAAAACAAAGCCAATAATCTACTCATAAACTCATCAAGTATATTTCGATCTGGGAGCAGAGATTTGACATAGAAGTGAGAGGGAGAATTGCACAGGAGAGGAGTTTGAGAGTTCCACAGAGAGGGGAGGCAACAGTTAAAGGCAGATTTGCCCATGTTGGGAGATTGGGTGAGGAGAGCGAAGCAGCATGAATCCCTAGTGCATAGGGACTATGTCAAGATTGGGGCAGGAGAGAGGATGGAAGAGATGAAGAGGGGAGCAGGCTGAAACAGATGGACAAGGAGTGGATGAGACACCTGTGCATAAGCAGTGGGAGTTTCAGGTGGGAGAGAAGGGAACAGTGTTGAGTCCTGTATGGAGAATTGGAGGTAAAACGGCAGAAGGCATAGTAGAGGGAGTCAAGTCAAGACAGTGAGGTGGAGGGTGCAGTGCAGTATACAATGCCTGCATAGTCGAAGATTGGCATAATCATCTTTGTCAGATGCTCTCAATGTACAGGGAGGGGAGACAGTCTCTGTTTTGTTAGAGGATTCTGAGCTTTGGGTGAAGCTTCTTGGTTATGTAGCCAATATGAAAAGAGAAATTGAATTGTGGGTCCAGCCAGATGCCTAGGTATTTGTAAGAGGGGACAACCTTTAACAAGGTGCCATTGAGAGAGGTGATGGGTGGGTCATTGTTAGTTTTAGCTAACCATTGAGAGGTTTCAAAGATTATAGAAACTGTTTTAGTTGTGTTCAGGTTGAGTTGATTTAATTGGAACCAAGATTGAACTGAATGGAAGTATTGTTGCAGTGCAGCATGAATGGTGCCTGGGTCTGGGCCAGATGAGAACAGTATGGTATCATCCACATACATATGGATGATGGAGGAGGAGCAGGCAGATGGGAGGTTATTTATGAAAACAGAAAATAGTATAGGCTGAGTATGGATCCTTGGGAGACATCTGCTAGGATAGGGAGGGGAGGAGAGGAGTTGGCGATTTTAACTGACTGATGTCTGTTATTGAGATAGGAGTCGAACCACTATATGGGTGGAGGGACAGCCTGTGTCCTCAAATGTGTTCAGAAGAAGAGGGTGGATACCGAGTCAAAGGGCTTTAGCCAGATCGATGAAGAATGTGGCAGTGAGATGTCCTTTATTGGCCGCTGATTGAATGTGGCCAGTGACACGAAAAAGGGAGGATATGGTGGAGTGTTTCTTTCTAAAACCAGATTGGTGTGGGGATAGGAAGTTGGTAGTGGTAAGGAGCTCAGTCAATTTGGATTGTATGAGGCATTCCTGTAGTTTTGCTAAGGAGAGGAGAAGGGAAATAGGGTGGTAGTTTCTAGGTGTGGTGGTCTCACCTCCTTGTGGAGAGGGATGACACATGCCGATTTCCAGGTTTTCAGAACTATGCCTGAGGAATAGAAATTATTTATGATGAAGGTGAGGAGGAGAGCAATGGCAGGGGCAGAAAGACCCAAGAGACTAGGATGTAAGCCATCAAGGCTAGATTTGGATGTGTTGAGGGATAGAAGGGCAAGCAGTACTTTGTTCATGGAAGTAGGGGCTAGAAGGAATTTTTTATTTGACATGTTTTGGAGAGGGATTGGAGGCAGGTGGCAGGGGTGTGGTTGGGTCTGGGGAAGCACAAGTTGTGAAGAAGGTGCTGAGGGTGTCAGGGTGTTCAGCCCTGTATAGATTCTTGGTGGATATAAATCAGCAAAAGAAACAACAGACAAGTGGCACATTTGGTAATAAACTTGTTTATTACACAAAAAGGTAATCAGATGCCTAAAACAGGTCTTACCAATAGACACTGGGAGCCAAAGTTTCCCAATACCCCTAGGAATGAAGATGGTCTCAGAGGGGATACGTAATACAGTAACTTATTTATGGTGATAATCACCATGGAAAACATTTGTTCAAAAAAGGACTAGATACATAAAACAAACCTTATTAGCTAAAAGTTCTGTGGCTTCACAGTGTTTTCTATAGCTTTACAAAAAATGCGAAGTCAGCTAAAGGCATGAATAAAGTAGCTCATATAAAACAGAATATAAGTGCAGTGTTACATAAATCCACATGATGGCAGTGCAGGCTATCAACAGAGAGCACATAAGTGTAGTCGCAGCACATTACTTGCCATATGTTTCTTAGCAATAATAATAATTATAATGCGTCCCTGGTACTTACTCTTATATGGTAAGTACCAATGTCCTAATGTGTTAGTCATAATTAGGTATAACATAGCATATCATAATATATATTGTCAGCCTGTGCTCAGTGGGTTGCCAATAAGAGTATGGGGACCATGTGTAACAAGGGTTGGATGAGGTTCGTTATTTCAGTGCCATTGAGCTTGAGAGTAGAGTGCTGGATTGTGGAAGAGGGTCGATGATGGAGTGTGCTATGTTCCAGAGTGAGGAGGTGTGTGCTGTGTTGAGTCAGTGTTTAAAGTAGTTCACCTTTGCACGACGAATGGCCTTGGTGCAAGCATTTCTCATAGTGTTTTATGCTTGTCTTGAGTTTAGGGTTAAGGAGGCTTTGAAGGTGGCCCAGGCTTTGTCGCAGGCTTTGCAGAGAGTGACTATAAGGGGAGTAATCAAGGGATGGTGGCATTTCCTCACCCTGGCTTTTCTGGGGGGGCATGGTGATCCCAGACACTATTAAAAATACTAGTGAACTGAGCTAGGGCAGTATCAACAGTAGCTGCAGAGTAAACTGGTGCCCAATTGGCATAATGTAAGTCAGAGAGGAGGGAGTTAGTGTCAAGTGAGCTTAGAGGCATGTTTCAATGTTCTTGGCACGGATTTAGGTAGGTGAGTTTTCTTATGCAGTAGGTGATGCAGTGGTCACTTAGGGCAGGGTCAAAGACTCCAGCAATGGATATACGGTGAGGAAGGGATGAAAGAACCCAATTTATGAGTGACTGATTAGATGAGCGGCTCTCCCATTTAGCATAGGGCAGACAACCCCCACCACAGCTGACACAAACTGGGTTGGCATCTCTAAACTTTGGTTCTCTTTCTCTCTTTCTCTCTCTCTCTCTCTCTCTCATGCTTCTCAGTCACAGAACCTGGGCCCTGGCAAGTGTATTTACATTCCAACTTCGAGGGCATATGGCCCCACAGAACCACCTGAGCTGCCACAATTGGGTTGGCATCTCTGCTCTGGGGCTGTCGCTCTCCCTCTTTTATTTGGGCTCACATCTCCCCTCGGATCTGTCTCTCTTAACGCAGGCTGCACTTTGTCCCAGGGCTCAAACACTTTGCTTCTGAGACCTCCTCTTCTCCAGCCATGGATCTCTTTTGCACTGGCAAATGTGACCTTATGAAGGAACACGACATGGGTCAACTTTCAGAAAGGAGGGCGGCCTCTGCCACCTCACTCGCCACACTGCTTAACCACCCCAACCCCACAGTAAATCACTGGACACACTGAGAGCAGGCAGTTGGCCCGACTCTCCTCCGAGACCTCTTCTATCTGCATGGTCTTTCCTGGACTCTTCCCTATTGGTGCCAAACAACAATTTATACCCCCACACATCAACGGTGACCACTGACCTGCAGTCCTCACGCTGGTGTGACAGAGGAAAATTAAACAGTTAATCAAGGGACCAAAAAAGGATCTAAAGTGCACAAACCTGAACACAACCCATGGGGTGGGGGGGTATAACTATTTATGTATTTATTTATTTGTTATTTTGGAGAATACCTTTGAGTACAGGGTGCTCATTTATAAAGGTTCCATGTCAGTAACAGAGTTCCAAAGGAACAATTACAGAAGCATTCAAGCAATTCCAGAAGAATGTAGTCAAAGCAAATACAACAAAATACATAAATAGTACAACAAGCAGATTTCAGAGGAATTCAGTCAAAGAACATTTCCAAATAACAAGGCCGAATCTGCATCACACAAGGTAGAGTAAAATCATTAGCAGTTACAGTTGCAGTGAACTGATAGAGCTGCCCATAGAGGTCTCTTGAATTGGTTAAAATCAGGGAGATTTAGAAGGAATTTGGCAATTTGTTTAACCAACCCATAGCCCTGCCTTCAATGGATTGCTTGCCCAGTGGAGTTCTCCGGAAGGTAGTTCTAAGGCATGCCTGGTCATGCTCCTAGTGTTGTACTGATTGGCAGTGAAGTGGAGCCAGTTATTTTGGGTAGGAGGATTAAACCGTCAGTGCCTTTTGGCTAGTAGACAAGTTTGATACTTTAGTCTGCAAGGCAGGCATAGCCAATCAGTTAGAGTGTGCAGGGTGCCCTTGTCAGTCCCTAACACAAAATGACATGCCATATTGCAGAGAACCTTAAACCCTGTTTGACAGAGAGTCAGTAACGGTTGCATAGAAGAGCAGGGATTTATTTAACTCAGAAATTGATTAGCGT
Organism: Neoceratodus forsteri; assembly: GCA_016271365.2. Lineage (NCBI taxonomy): Eukaryota > Metazoa > Chordata > Ceratodontiformes > Ceratodontidae > Neoceratodus > Neoceratodus forsteri. The sequence goes on from JADMNL010000026.1 coordinate 239,470,650, forward strand.
TTTGCTCATAAAAGTGCTAAAACATTGTGAAACTGCATACCACTTGCCTCACTGTGTTTAACAAACATAACACTTCTAGAAAACCTAGACAAATACTTTCTGTACAGTTAGCATTGTCCCAAAGAAAAACTGCTAATCAATTATTTAAAACCCTGAAGAGAAAGACATAGTTGATGAGTGGCAGGACAGAGCTGGACATTATAAGATGTCTGGCATCAACAGTAAGGTTGATTTGGCAATAGCCAGAAATTGGTCAGCCCTACCCCTCTGCCTGCCTGCCTTCTCCACCCTGGATGGTTCCCTGGTTCCCCTCTTGAAGTGGCTCCCTCCTTCAAGTGCGGTATCTCAGTGTGTGGTTTGATAGCAGGCTTAACTTCTCTGCCCATGTTGATGCCATCCATGCCAAGCTCCACCCCAAACTTGGTGTCTTGTACTGAAGTGAAGACTGCATGTCTCTACAGGTCCACCAAGATCTGGTTGCCAAAATGGTGCTCCCAGCCTTCAGAAACTAGGAAAGCTGCACCGAGAATGGGCTGGTGCTATAGCATAAAGCATACAGGATGATCAAAAAGGCCATCATCCAGTCAGGACTCCATTTAAAAAGCAATGATATTAGAAAACAAAGTGCAACAGTGCAAAAAACATACTGGCTGTTAGACCTCTATACTCACAAGTGTTGCTACAAAAACTCTTATGCTTTGCCTACCCTCTGCCAGGCTTCATCTCTGAAAGTCTTGCTAGGAAATCAACATTCACCTGCATACATCCAGTATTCAAGCAGTTAAATAGAGCCATTTGTAACATGGCATAAATAAGTAGACACAAAGAAGAGAAGTGATTGGGGAAACGAACCACATGACTGCTTTTGAACCGCGCCTTAAGTCCTTAGATATGCACGGTGGAGTAGTACTAGACCAGCCACTAAATCTCTCACTGCACTGCAATAGTAGAGTGGTCCACCCAGAAGTGCATTTGAACTCGCATCCACTGAGTCGATAGTGTTGAGCTCCTAGTGAGTTGTGTTTACTAGCTAGCACACACATACACACGTCTTACAGTGATGTGAGCACAGCAGGGTGATTGAGAGCAACAAAGAAGAGAAAGAGACAGTATAATAATCACTGCATATGTGTGTGTTTCTCCATGGCAGTATCAGAGGTCAAATGTACAAAAGCACACACCTTTGAAAAGTCCTGACCCACACAGTGAATGGACGTGGGAAAAAAAATGGTTATTCTCGCGCCACAAGTATTTTCCTGTGCACTGAAGTCGTAATCAATCTGAGGTCGTAGCACGATGTGGTGGTAATGATCTGTGTACTGTTTCTGGACAGCGGAGCCATTACCAGACACGGGGGAATGTGAAACTTGGTGGCCGTGTGTATGGTAACTGCAATCATCCAACACAGTTGTCTGCATCGCAATGGTAAAGAAAACATAGATGTGTATTTTTTATTGTGCTATGCAAAGGACACCACAGCAGCCACAATGCACCACATTCATGAAGGAAATCTAAAACAGAAATGTGAGACACCTACGGAGTGGAAAGCACTGAAACTTTGCACTACAAGTAGCTATATTTTGATGCTTATCTCTATTGTCTTACTAAATGTAACATATAAAGCTGTATCACATATTGAGGTGCTTGTGAGGCACAACATAAATGTATGTCAACTACTGAATGAGCACATGCATGCTGAGAGATAGAGACAGCATGTTCCAACTATACATGTGAGCAATGTTTTGTAAGACAGACTTATTTGTTAAACTTATCTTTAATGTCTGTTACAGTACAGAATATATAAGTCATACCTAGCTTGCACTTGCCATGTTACAAGTGCATTAATCCCCTCGACAGGAGGCATTTTCCAGGAATTAATGCATGGTTGGGTGGTGGGAAGCACTTGGCCTTCAGCCTCATGCACCCCCCCAAAATCATTCATTAATTCATGGGAAATGCCTCCTGTCTCAGTGATTAATGCTTACTTCAGAGCAGTTGGCCAATTGTCAGTTCCCTTTTGCTTTTGATGCCCAGAAAGGTTTCCTCAAGTTCATGCACTGCCTTGATCCATGGTATGACATTCCCTGTCAAATATACTTTTCGAAAAAGGCTGTCCCATAGTTGTATGACTTGGTGTGTACTGAAGTCACTAAGCAGTTAAAATCTCTGAGGTAGGGTTACCACCTATCCTGAGTTTCGCGAGGACAGTCCTGATTTGGGCAGCTGTGTCCTGCAAAACACATGAAAAAATACTACGTCCTGACTTTTCAGTAGAAAAGTATTTTCTAACTTGCCACTAAATCTTGTAGAAAATAGTAGTACCTTAACTAAAATTCATTAAAATGATATGAAACCATAGAAGCAACCAAGAAACTACAATTCTTGGCCTTAAATCTGGTATATAGAGAAAACAAGTCTGTTGCACGGGTCAAGGTTACGTGACTGTACTGTGAAAATCATGTTTCAGTAAGAAATGTCCCACTTTGGGCTTCTTAAAAGGTGGTAACCCTACTTTGAGGTGAAGCAGGTTCACATAACAACAGATACATGGATCAGCAACCAAACAATTGATTACGTGACTCTAACAGCTCATTGGGCAAGTTTTCAGTCAGAAAGTAATAATAATCCCCCTCCCTCTACTGTAATCAATAGGGAGCAGGCTGTATTATGTGTCACCACTTTACAGGAAACTCACACTTTTGTGAATATTTTGCAGGAGCTGCAAAAACTGCAGAAATGGCTTACTCTGCATTCCTCATCTCCAGGGTTCATAGGGTCAGATAATGGTACTAACGTAATCAAAGCTGTTAGAGATGGCAACTACTTTTACACACCTTATTTGCACATTGTTTAAATCTTCTCATCCATAATTTCTTAAATGGAAACAGAAATGTTGAAAACCTGTTAGGTCTTGCTAGGAAAATATGTGGTCATTTTAGCCACTCTGTGAAAGCACAAAAATCCTAAAGGAGCCAAGAGGGTCAAACAACTTACCATTGCATAAATTAAAGCAGGAAGTTCCAACTATTGAATTTAACATTTTATATGTTGGAAAGGTTTCTTGAACAGAAAATAAGCTGTAAATAACTATACCATGCCGAATCAAATAGATAAAGTAGACATCATGCTCAGTTCCAGCAGTTGGTGTCTAGTTGAATCATTGGTCACCTTATTGGAGCTATTTGAGGCTACCACACGTGATGTCAGTGTGACAGTGCAACTTAGGGTCACCACCTTTGGATGAGGTAAAACCAGATGCTAAACCACACCCCAAACTCTGCCTCTGGCTCCATCCCTTTTTATGACTGGAGAGTACATCGCTCCTCCACAAGTCATTTGTAATGTTGGAATAGACATTACTAGTGATAGCAAATCATTTTATACTGTTATTTATTTGATTTATTTATTCAGTTATTTGTTTTTATTCTTTAACAACCAGGTTAACTCCCCAAGGCTCCATAGCCCATTTTACAGGAGTGACCCAGGAGCACAGGAAGGTTAAGTGACTTGCTCAGGGTCACACAGTATGCAAGTGGAGGCTGCAGGAATCAAACTCAGGTCTGCTGGATGTGCCAAGCTCATTCACAGCTTATTGCTCAACCCTCTGTTAAACACACTCCCATTTTCCTTTCCATGTGAGTAATGTATTCTGATATGCGTTGACCTTAATTGTTTGTGCTTGTGGTACCCTTACTGCTGCCCTGTGTTTCCTTAACCTCAGCAGCTACTGCTGTTTTTTCATATTTCTAAGATATTCCACAATTTCAGACACACCATTCCATGCTGCTTATCTGAATGACCTGTAAAAGTATAGCTAATATCATGGGATGTTCAGGTAATACAAAAATGGGAGCAGATGTGGTAATAAAAGCAATAAATATTATTAATTTAACAAAATGGGTCTAAAACATATCAGAATATAGGACAAACAAAAAGAAACACATGAGAGCACATACAAGTGTAAAAGCTGTTTCCTGTCTGTAAGAGGGTGGCCCCTGGGTAGGAGGCTGAATTCTTCTGTTCTGTCCCCCCCAAGAGAGAAGTTCTGGTTAATGTTTGTTGCTTGCATAAATTGGCAGCTATGAACTTCATGGGTCAGATATTCAAACTGCGCTATTTTGTGGAGCAAGCCTCTGCGCTGCACTAAATAGTTACAGGTGTGGCTAGAGTAATATTCAAAGGAGCGGCGCCCTGAGCAACTCCTTTGAATATCACCCCCCGGCCACAGCCACTGTGCATGGGGCAGTGGAACTTGCGCCACTGCAAGTGGACAGAGTGGAGCATTCAACTTGCGGTGGCGCAAGTACCATTGCACCATGCGCAAAATCCCGATATTCAAAAGGTGATATGCAAATAGGGCCATAATTCATGCAAGGCGGCCATTTGCATCTGATTATGGCTCCATTTGCATGCCATTAGCATGCAGGTGCGCCGATCCCCGAGGACTTGCGCCTGGCACCCTGCCAGGCAGCAGCCATCGGGGACCGACACCCTCTGCAGCCCGATCACGGGCAGAAGACTGTAAAATCCCCACCACCACCCCCCACTGGCCCGATCGCGGGCATAGCTCAATCCCGCCCACCAGCCAGATGTGGGCAGCAATATGTCTCCCCAACATAGCCTGGTGGTCAAGTGGACCTACAATCCCGATCACGGGATGTAATAATGAAACAAACCCCGAACACAGCCCTGGTGCCTAGTGTCCCCTCACCCCACCCACGAGCCCCATCACCCGCTTCCCCGGCCCAGCAGGCGGCAGCATCCCACCGCCTGCCACCCCGCCGCCCACTGACTGACTGCTGCCTGCTGCATGCGCATTGGTGCAGAGCAAGAGCCAGGGTTTCCATACGGTATAAGACAAAGTTCAGATTTTGAATGAATACATTCATTCACAAAACTGGACTGTCTTGTAGGGCTGCACGCCCATTGGCTCTTGCTCTGCACCAATGGACGCGGCAGTCTACCGGCAGCCAGTCAGGCGGGCGGGTGCAGGTGGTGGGATGCTGCCGCCCGCCGGGCTGCTGGGGGGCAGGATGGTGGGCTTCGTGGGTGGGGGGACACTAGGCATGAGGGCTATGTTCGAGGGGGTGTTTATGTATTACATCCCCGATTGGGATTGTAGGTCCACTGACCACCAGGGCTATGTTCTGGGGTGTGTGTTAATGTATTACATCCCGCAATCGGATTGCAGGTCCACTGACCACCAGGGCTATGTTCGGGAGGGTGTTTATGTATTACATCCCGCGATCGGGATTGTAGGTCCACTGGACCACCAGGCTATGTTCGGGGAAGATATTGCTGCCCGCGATCGGGCTGGTGTGGGGTGTGGTGGGGATTTACACTTTTGCCCGCGATCGGGCTGCGGGGGTACAGGAGTGGGTTAGGCCAGCCACAGGTGGCAGCTGCTGTGTTGTGCCCTGCAATGCAGCAGCTCACCTGTGGGTGGCCCTTGACTTGAGCCTTTTTTTTTGGCTCAAAGTTGTGCAGGAGCAGGTTGGGGGTTGCGCCTGCACAACTCTGCACAGCCCGGCTGAATATCGGGCTGTGCAGTTTATGCATGGTTCCTCCCCCTCCAGTTCAGCATGCATTCATTTGCATTGCGCTGTTGCTCAGCATGTTATCTGTGGCGCAACTGCCTCCTGCTGAATATCGCAGAATGGAGCAAGTTCGGACTTGAGCAGGCATAATCCTGTTGGCAAGATGGCGCAACTCTTCTGAATATCTGGCCCCATGAGTGCAGAGGAATTAAAGTGTTTAAAGTGCCTAAATTAAGTGAAACACTTAGAAATGCAGAGGCTAAGCACAGAGCCCTTACAGGGGAAATATAGAATGGAACTGTGTGTTACAAAACCTCTCAAAAGGAGTTAGTAGATTTCTGCTGGTTAAAGTAAGCCTGCTTCTTGAGTTGGACCTTCTCACTCTTTAAAAACTACTGTTGCAACAGTTCTGTCCTGTCTTTATACTGTCCTTTGTGCTATTAGTTCAGATGGTTGGCCACCACTGAGCCCCCCCCCCACCCCCACATCTAAAAGCTTTTCTGTCTCCACTGTTTTCAGTTTTCCTGTGGTCCAAAAATTAAGGCTACGTGCAGTCAAAACATGGTGATAGAAAAGGGCCTGGCATTGCATAATTGCCTGCCAGTTAAATATATGAATGTTAGAAGCCACCTCACTGTATTAACAAGTGTGGTAATTTAAAAATCAGACTGGTATTTAACCCGTAGCTAAAAGTTTTGAAGTAGTTACATTTAGTGCTATATTATCAGAAACGGGTCTTGAGAAAGAATCCCTTTAAGTGTATTGAGCTTTTTGACATTTTGGGCTTTACACCAAACAAACCTCAAATAGGTATTTATCATGCGCATAGGTAAAAGCACATAGCAACCAGCAAATATGTGCTCCTGCTGACTTAGCAGTGGGTTGTTTAAATAAAATAATGCTATTCCCCTGCTGAAATGAAATGGGAGAGGCTATCCTGAGTTACAGCCCCCTTAGAGTGTAAGAGTAACACTCAGGTTGTTAGCTGAAACACAAGCCATCAGGAAGGGGCTAAATAAATGTGTTTCTCTCAAAGAATACTGGTTAAAATGCAACAGGAACCACTCTATTATTTTAAAACATAAGTACTTTAAAAGGGAAATGTACAGGCTGCATTTTGAAGGGAAAAAAAAACTCCTTCAGGAGTTTTTTTTAGCTACTTCCCTGTTCCTCAGCTGTTCTGACTGGAGTTACATAATTAAGCTGTTTCTCACTAGGAAGTGCAAATTTTGGCACTGTGAATCCCCAAAGTTTTAAAACAAACTTCAGCAAGTCTCCTTTGCTTGGTAACAAGGCATTATTGTATTAAAGTAACAAATAACCAGACAGAGTCGAGAAAGAAAGCAAACTACATTAAAACTTACTCCCAAAAGAAGAAAAGCTCTGCAGACTCCTGCAAGCAGGGTGTGTGCTCTGTTTGCCTAGTTGCTGTGTGTGCATATTTAGAGGGCGGCAGTGGCCTCTTGTGTCTACCTTTATACTGCAACACCTTACCTTAGACCTGAACAAAATGTTTCCTGTTTGAAATTAAAGTTCTCTGTAACTAAAAATATGTTCTGTTTGCTCAGACCTGATATAGTGAATATTAATAAGAGCTCCCTGTATTATATAAATTAAATGGAGCTCTAAAAACAAATTCATATGAACATGATGATGCTGTAGACACATGACTGTGTGGGCAGGTATAAAAGGGCTAACCTAACAGAAACATGGAATTTGATGGCAGATAAGGACTGCTTGGCCCACCCAGTCTGCACATTTCCCTACGTAATGGATAAGCTGCAGATCCTAGTTAACCAGCAGCCTACTTCTTTCTAACCCCAACCCCTAGAATTGCCTTATGACTGTCCCATGCATGCTTGAATTCAACCACTGTTTTTGACTCCACAACCTGTTCAACATTTGGCCAGATAGGGTTAGTGTTTTCTGCCCAGGGAGTGAGAAGGGTTGATAAGACCTTATCACACAAGTGGAAACTGAATGCTTAAGTTTGCCACAATGGTACAGAATGTTATTTAATTTATATAGCCTTTATTTTGCTCACAGTTTGAGCCTTTTACTTTATTTCCTTTTTGTTTGGTTTTGGAACAAATAAACATTGCACCTTGCCAATGGTGCATTGAATGTTATACCAGACTGTTGTGTCCATCTGTTATCCCACACCCTATTACACTGTCATAGCAGTAAAAGACCATATTTAAAATTCAGATTGGAAAAGATTAGGTTAATTTACTACTAATGATCTCAATGGCCATCCTTTACACCTCCCACACAGACTGGTTTTACAAACAAAGGCAGGTCTGAATGACATCAGAAATTCTTTGTAACCTGGACATGCAATGCAGCCAAAACAGTGATTGATTTGATACAGCAGTTTTAAGAGTATATGTGCACTCAAAATGGCCCAAAAAACGGACTACATTTAATCAAAACCGGATGACCGGATAAGGACCCTAAAACATGTATTATCCGGTCAAAAACTGGATAGATGGCAACCCTAGTGCAACTCTGAGTCAAATTCTTCCTCAAATAATATTTCTTCACATTTTCCCTGATGACAAAGACTTTCAGTCAAAAGAAGACACCACTGCTGTTATGCTGGCAGATGACTTGAGTCTCAGATTGTCGACTGATCAGAGAATGAATGGCGTGTTTCAGAATGAAACCTATGTACTGGCTATATTACTAGATCCCTGCTTTAAGGGGAACATTGATTGAATCCACCCCTATTGCAGGGGAAGACATTGAGTATTGGAGAGATCTTCTGCTAACCAAATTTGACATTGCCTTACAGTACCAGCACCATTAATTTATGTGCAGCTTAAAACCTGCTTGAACCATCACAGTGTGCCTCTAGTGCAGACAATAGCACATCTGTAAACTCTCCAATCACCAATGTCATCACATGAGTAAAGGACATCAACAGGTGCTTCTCAGGCATCCTAAATTCATAGTCAGAAAGGCAAATTAATTCTGAGTCACCTGCAACAACATAGACTAGTAACCTGTAAAGTAAGTGTAGCTGGTTCATCTGCCAGACTATTAAATTTACCCATTAGCCTTATATGGCGTCAGAACCATCCATTGCTTAACCTGACCCAAAATGGCAGTATCAGATAGAATGAGTTAAGTGTCTCAAAGAGCACAATGATCCAGGACTATTTTGCAGCCCATACTGTGACTGGTCTCAGGATTATCCATTACTCTTTGGAAACAAAACAGAACAATATGGCCAGATCAAACAAATCTTTGCAACCATGTATCTCAGTTGTCCACCTTCAAGTGCATATTCAGAATGCTTATTTAGTGCAGTTGGAGGAATATTCACTGACCAAAGAACACTGCTAGGTCCTGCAAATGTGGAACTGCCTTTCTCTCAGAATGAATGCTGACAATTTTGTAATTGTCTCAAACACTGAATTATACGATTCTGACCCTGAACATGAACAACAGCCTGAAAACAGTGATACTGAACATGATGACTAGGTTGTGTTTGAATAGAAAATACTGTGTGGAGTGCTGTACTGCCAAGAGGAGTTAAAACAAGGGGTCATAGTTCAAGATTGGAGGGAGGAAGATTTTAAAGTAATGTAAGGGGGTGTTATTTTACTGAGAGGGTAGATGAACCCTGGGACAAATTATCGGAAGACGTAGTAGGTGTTCAAATGGTGGAGGTATTCAAGAGTGAGTGGGATAGACATATGGGGCATTGGTTAGAGCATATGCTGATGGGACAGCGACACCTCAACAGTGAAACCCACACAGCGAAACCCTGATGGCGATGGACATTGCAGCGATGGGGATTCCACAGTGACAGACTGTGCAGCAATGGGGGTAGGCACCTAACACCATTGTCTGGGTGACGGAGCTGGTTATCTAAGTATGGTGGGTGTGGGGGTGTAGCCTCACATTATGTTGTCACCGTGTTGCCGGGTCCATTTCGAAAGCATTGGTGTTGGGGATGTCCGCATGCTTGTGGTGCTGTGGGATGTCGCTGTTGGTGATATTGTTGAGCATAGTAAAACCGTTAGAGTATGAAGGAAAGATCCTTATACACAGTTGACAAGCAGTGGGGGTAATGGTCAGACTAGATGGGCCAGGATGGTCCTTTTCAGCTGACACATTATTATGATACTATGATATTGTACTGTCATCTAGGAGCAGCAGCAAGTGAAACAACATCACCAATTGATTGTGAATCATATAAAATCAGACCCCCTCCCTACATTTTGCCAGTCCCAGTCTGTTCAAACTTCAGAGGCCCTTAGTGCAGAGGCCATGCTGCAAAGACAGGCATTGTTGATATATCACAGTAATAAATGACAGGGTTTAGGGGCACCTAACAAACAGTGTGATACAGCTGCCTCTAAGAGGATATTGTTTCACTAACTGCTGCAGAGACAGACAGTGTTGCTGACTATGTCACAGTAATAAATGGCAGGTCTTATGGGCACCTAAGAAACAGTGTGATACAGCTGTAACAGGATATTGTATTGTTTCACTAAGTGTTGCAGAGACAGACAGGGTATCTCTACTACAATATGTCACACTAACAAATGACAGGGCCCAGAGGCACCTAACAAACAGTGTAATACAGTCACCTGTAACAGGATATTTTCATGTTACTCATAATGATCATGTTGCTCTGGAGCTGTTGATTTTTCTATTATATCTTTGGCATGGGTCATAATGTCACAAAACATTTTGCTGCAGCAATATATCAGGCTGCCAGTACAGCATGATATATTGCAAGTGGCATATGCCTTTCTTTTGTGGGGGCTCTGCATACACCCCCTATTATAGGGGTCTGTGCCCCGACCCCCAACTAAAAAAACAACTGGGGTTAACACTTAACTTCCCACAAAGTGCGAAAATTTAAAATTCCTTGTGTCTGGGACCTAGAATCAAAACCTGGTCCCAAACACACAGCCTCCTCCCATGCTGCCTGTGGCTCATCCGTCAAGCCACGGCAGCTGCTCGCCAGACCCACCTCCCTGCACAAGTCTCATCCCCTACCTGGGATGAGTGAGAGGGTGCACTACCACGTATATACCCTTTTGCAGTTTTGCACTATCTTGCTCTACCCTACCGTGCTGTTCCTATTGTGCAGTTTTAAGGTATGCTATTAAGCATACAATACACTAACCTGGTTGGTATATCTCTTCACCTTGTCCTTGTCCTAGACATGGGACCTTTGTAAATGTGGAAACAGAAACATAGAAATTGTCAGCAGATAAGGGTTTCAGCCCACCTAGTCAGCCTTATTACCACTAACAATTACGCTCTATCATGCACTGCTGGCATTAGGTTGTACCCCCCTACTACCAGCAATCCTCTATGTCTATCCTAAGCATGTTTAAAACCTGTAATCATTTCTGCCCCCACCACCTCTGCTGGCAGGCTGTTCCACTTGTCCACCACCTTCTCTGTGAAAAAGTACTTTCTCACATTCCCGCTGAACCTCCCTCCCTCCTTCCAGTTTCATCTTGTCCCCCCTCATCCTTCAGCATCTTTTTCTTTGGAATAAAATATTCCCCTTTACTTTATTCTTCCCCATGAGGTACTTAAAGAGCTGTTGACACCTTCAGGAGAACTTTAACAAAACACAATATTTAGACGCGGTTCAGCTTGTATTCCATATTACTTCAACATTCCTCCTCCCCATTATTTTTTACTGAGGTGATTTGCATGGAAACATGATGTCTGCCCCTGAAGAGTTAATCTATTCCTGTTGCTTTCTCCCCACCTGGGGTCAATAATGCACTTCTTGTGACATCACAGTTACTCTCATGGCAACAAATTGTGATGTCACAACAGAGGATTATGACTTAAAGTAGGGAGTCAGCAATAGAGGCAGATGAACTCTAAAGGAACTCTAAGGAATAAAGATCATATATTCATGCAAATTTCCTTAGTAATAAATAAAGGGAAGAGAAATATACAGAATATAAATGGATAGCAGGTAAAATTGTACCTAATTATGATGTTTTAAAGTTTTCTTTGTGGCGCTAGTAGCTCTTAAATGTCTCAGTCATACTCCCCTCTCTCCCCTCCTCCAGGGAGTACATATTTAATTCCCTCAGCCTATCCTCATAGGGCTTGTGATGTAGTCCCTACACCATTTTGTTTGCCTTGTTCTGAACCGCCTCCACCCTCTCTCTGTCCTTACATAGATGGGACTCCAGAACTGGACACAGTATTTGAGGTGTGACCTCACTAATGTCCTATATAGTGGGATTATTACTCCATGTTTCTGCTGGTGATCCCCTCCTATGCATCCCAGCATCCTGTTTGCCTTTCCTACCGCTTTGTCACACTACCTATAGTACCTACCTTGAAGTCATCGGAGATGATCACCCTCTGGTCTATTTCTTGCTTGGAACATGCTGCCCCCCCCCAATTGATATGTAGCTCCTGGGTTTTTATGCCCTAAGTGCATTATCTTGTACTTTTTTGTGTTGAAACATAGCTGCCAATCCCTTGAACAATCCTCCAGCTTCCATGGATCTCCCCTCATTCTAGCTGCTCACCCTGTTGTGTCCACCCTGTTGCAGAGCTTAGTGTCATCAGCGAACCAGCAAATATTCCCTTCCAGACCCTCTGCAATATCACCGATAAAGACATTAATGAGGGCTGGACCCAGCACTGATTCCTGTGGTACCCCACTGGTCACTTTACCCTTTGCAGGGTGAATGCCATTTACCACCACCCTCTGGGTCCTCCTATCCAGTCAATTCTCCACCCACTTCACTATCTTCTTTTCCACCCTCTATGCTCCCCAGTTTGTTTAACAGCCTTCTATGCAGCACAGTGTCAAAGGCCTTGCTGAAATCCAGGTAGGCCATATCCACTACCCTTCCCCTGATCAACCTCCTTGGTTATCCAGTCGAAGAACTTAATGAGGTTAGTGTGGCACGACCTCTCTCCTGTAATTCCACACTGCCTGGGTCCTGTAGATAGTTGACAAGCAGGTGTTCCACTGTTCTTTCTTTTAATAGTGTTTCCATGACCTTTCCCACCACTGAGGTCAGGCTGACTAGTCTGCAGTTCCCTGCTTCCTCCCTGTTTCCACTTTTGTAGACGGGGACCACATCAGCTCTCCTACAGTCGGGTATCTCCCCTGTTTCCAATTACAGGTTAAACAGGGTAGTCAGAAAGTTCTGTCAACTTTTCTCCTAGCTCTTTCAGTATCCTGAGGTGTACCCCATCGTGTCCCATAGCCTTATCAACTCTTATTGCCTCCAGCTCCCCGATAACCCTTTCCTTTGGAAAGGGACTTGTGTCCATTTATGTGCCCTTCCTGCCCTTATCACTTATTGCTGGCCCAGTTCCTGCCCCCTCCTTTGTAAAAATTGAACAGAAGTATTTGCTCAGTATATCCAGTTTCTGGTGGACATCCTCTACACTAACCCCATCCTCCCCTTTCAGTCTCATAATCCCTCCACTTGCCTTCCTTTTTTCACTGATGTACCTGTAAAAGATTCCTCCCCTTACCACTGAGTTTGCTATGTGTTCTTCTTTTTGTGCCTTGGCCTCCCTAACTGCCTTTCCTGTCTCCCTTTGTTTTTCCTTATACCTCTCCCTATCCCCCTCCTCCTGTGTCTTTTTGTACTGCTTAAATGCTATTTTTTTGCATTAACCTTTTCTGTTACCTCCTTAGAAAACTATAGTGGCCTCCTCTTCCTCTTTCCTTTGCTGACCTGTTTGACACAGAGTTGTGTCGTCAATGCAATCCCTGTTTTGATCATTGTCCATTGTTTCTCTACCCCCTTCTGCCTCCCTACTCTGACAAGTTTTGCTTCTAGGCATTTTCCTATCTTTTTGAAATCCACCCACCTAAAGCCTAGGAATCTTGTCTTTATGTAGCTTGGTTCTTCCCCCTACATTATTTCAAACCATACCATTCAAAGATCACTGCTCCCCAGGTGTTCCCCTACTGTAACCCCTGTCACACTGTCCCCATTTGTAATTACCAGGTCCAGTAGTGCATCTCCCATGTGGGTTCTATGACCAGCTGTTTAAGGAATGTCCCCTGCAAAGAGTCCAAGATGTTCCTGCTCCTAGCTGTTGCTGCCACAGGGAGACTCCACTCCACATCTGGTAGATTGAAATCACAGACCAGCAGCACCTCTCCCTTGTGTGCCATCCTTTGGATTGCTAACATCATCTCCTTATCTACCTCCTCCCCCTGAGCTGGTATATTGCCCTGTGCATATAACTTTTCCCTTACTCTGTTCTAGTGTAACCCACAGAATTTCCCCTCCTCCCAGTTCCCCTTAGATTTCTGTGGCCTTTATGTTTTCCCTCACAAAAACAGCTACTCCTCCCCCCTTTTTGCCTACTCTGTCCCTCCTGAATAGATTGCAACCTGGTATGGCCACGTCCCAGCTCTGGTTTTATTGCACCAGGTCCCCGTGATGGCCACAATGTCCAGGCCAGATTCTGCCGTGGTAGCCTCAAGGTCATCTATCTTGTTACTCAGACTTTGGGTTTTTGAACACATGGCTCTCCATGATGCAGAGCACCTCCCTGCTTTGCTGTCTTATGCCTCACCCTTATCGGATCCCAGTCCTGTCAGAACCTTCCAGGCTCCTGTCTTTGTGCTGACCTGAGGCATCTGTTGTGCTAGTCTTTCTTGAGTTCCCAGTAGTTCCTGTGTTCTCGTGGGGCATATTATGTCTCCTAGTCTTTCCACCCTTCTTGGCTAGTTTGAATGCTTGCTAGTAAATCACTTAAACTTTACTATGACCATGGTCCCCCAGGATGGATGCAGGCTGTCACCATTGTACAGGCCCACATCCCTCCAGGTGGGGCTTCAGTCCCCGATGAAGCCAAACCCCTCCTCTCCACACCATTCCTTTAACTATGAGTTGAACTTCTGGATATGGAGTGTCCTAGCCTCACCCTTACCATGAACAGGCAATACCTCTGAGAAGGACAAAGAGCTTAAATACCTGCTTTAGGCCTCTTCCTAACTCCTTGAACTCCCTTGTATCCTACCTAACTCTACGCTATTTCCTGCCAGGTCATTTGTCCCCATGTGGACAATGATATCCAACTCCTCCCTCTTTACTATCACCCATGCGATCCTCTGGATTCGCTCCCCATCTCTCTGAGCTGTACCTCCTGGAAGGCACTTGACCTCCTTCTCTTCCCCTCCACTACTTGTCCCCAGTTCCACTCCCCAGACTATTGGGTTCCTCACCAGGAGTAGCTTCCTCTTCCTTTGGGGTCCTCCACCCCGAACCCCAGGGGCTCCATTTCAGAGAACCCTCTCATCCTCCTTGGTCTCAACCCCAGGTGTTCTTGTGGGCCTCTCCTGCTCCTACAAAACAGCGTAGGCATTTCTAAGTTGGACCAGATGGGGGAGGTTCTTCAGACCCACCTCACGCACCTTCCCCAAGCCCAGTGTGGTCCATTCACTCCTCCACCTGGGCAACCTTTGAGTTAGTGGTTGTGGACACTGTAGCCTCTATGGGATGGAGGTCTCCTGCATCCTGGCCAACTCTGCTCGAAACAGGCAACCTCTCACCTCAACTCAGAGAGGTGCCTGCAGATGGGGCAGCACCACATAATCCAGAATGTCCTCCTGAACACAGCAGCTCCTCATCCACTGCACTGCAGCATTCCTTGCATCTTCCCTGCTTGTACTGATTATGCCTTCACCCTTGTCCTATATAACCCTATATCCTAGCTAAGCCTTCCTGCTGCACAACTATATCTCATGGCCCTGGTGCTTGTCTCCTGTACCCTGGATTAATTTGTTGCTCCTACCCTCTGGATATTGACCCTCTAAATCAAGGTTAGTCGTCCCTAGACTAGTGCCTTCTGCTGCCTTGCTTAGTCCTTTATTTGAGTTCTATCCCTAGGTGTGTGTATTTTTTGGTAAGCAACTAGATCAGATAGGCTGTGTTTTAAATTTGTGCTAACCTATTCCTGTTTCCAGGCAGGAAGTTATAAGATACTGGAAGCCTATAAAGGCGGATGAGCCTGGAGTGTGTGGGCAGGATTATTTAACAGTAGCTGTGTGCCAGAAACAATCAGCTAGCTGTAGGTAATAAAAAAAGAACAAAACAGGGTTAAATGCCTCCTCTCCTCTCAGCAGACACACACAGCAATTTAAAGAGGGACTACAGTCACACTTTCTGGCATCACTAAACTTCAGAATTTGAATCAGCATAGCCTCCAATAAGCCTCATGCCAACAATGAGATTCCAGTTACTTTGTTTAAAGATACAAGTCATTTTACAACCCTAAATTCACTGCATGTTCAAAAAGTCAGTTTCAGTGAAGAGCTGCTGCTGATGTCATCTCCAGAACTCAGAGTCTAATCTTCCCTATCAGCAAGCTTATAGAACCTATTTCTTCAAAGGTTGGAGTTCATGTGCAATCGTTTTCACAAGTAAAACAGGCAGCAACATTCAAAAAACATTGCTATAAAAACTGATGTTTCAGGTTTTGTAAAAATAATGTTGACAGATTTGTATTTTTTTTATTATTTTGTGCCTTTATGTTGTGTCCTTTTCTCCAGGGCTGCTGAATGCTGAATCATAGCACACTGCAGTAAGGTTTAGTTTCAGTTTCAGTTTATTTTTACACTGGAAAGGCATGTGAGCAAAGTTTCTGTTTTCACTGGGTGAGGTTTGCAGACTGAATAATTTTCTGATGTGGTGGAAGGCTGTGATCATTCACACCTGTCATTTTATTGAGGTGATTTCTCAGGATGACACTTTAAAATATATTCTACCCCTGTAAATGGGGTGGGAGAGGTAATGCTGTTTTGAAATCTTACTGTGAGTTTTATGCAGTAGCCAACCCAGGCAACCTAGGGCCAGACATTTCAAAATTTAGCCCCAGGGCAAAATTAGCAGTGCACGGTGGGCAAAATTAGCCTGGAACCATTTGCACATCATATTCAAAGGAATAGCCCCAGGACTAAATGAGTTGAATACAGTGTGCAAGTGAAGGCGTGCAAACAGGGCTGAGAGTGCCGTGCAACAATAGCCCAGCAAATAAGACAGCACTGAATATTGCAACCGAGAGCAGTGCAAACTGCAGCCCAGTGCATACAGAGGTGGTGTGAGGTAAGGCTGAACAATGTGGGCAACATGTGTACTAGCAAAGCAGTGGAGCACAACAACAGCAAACAGTGCAGGCCAAATGTTGAAGAACCGTGCAATGGAACATTACAGGATTGCGCGGCAATAACATGTTTGCGAGGCACTGACATGGTTGCCTGGTGCAATCCCATTTGCCCGGTGCTAAAGTTTGCTATATTCAAAACTGCAATGCAAATGAGCCTGCTCAGGCAATCCATGGGCAAGCAGCCACATTAGCATCTCATTACAGCCTGCTTTGCATATGAATTGCCCAGCGCCATAACATGGTGCACACAACTCCACCTGTAGGTCCAACTGAAATTACAGGTTGGCAGACACATTTCTTTCTGTGCTCATAGCTCCACCTGTAGGTCCGACTAGTATTACAGGTTGGTTGTCACATTCATTGTGTGCTCACAGCTCACAGAACGTTAGCTGCAGTCTTGGTTTGGACACAGATGCAATGACTAATGTGGTCCAGGGGAGTAGTACTATAGAAACGGGTGGTCATGCTGCATGCCAGAGTAGTAGTAGTAAAAACTTTATTTTTATACAGGAAAAACAAATCTTTAGGTTGGTTGGCCTAGTTTACAAGATTGTCCTGTTTTCTACAAGTTGCCTATACTTTAAAACATTAAGTACAAAATACAAAGTAGATTCAGACATTCAAAATAAATATACTGTATATGAATCACTCATCAAAGTTCAGTAACATTCTCCAGACTTCCTATAGTCCATGGCCCAGATATTCAAACTGTGCCAGGCTGTGGCGCAAGTCTGGGCACAGCGCAACTTGGCTGCGCAGGGGCGTTGACTGGGCGATATTCAACAGAGCTGCGCCATGGCTCAGCATCATTGAATATTGCATCTTGGCCACCCACAGTGCGCATGGCGCAGTGGCACTGCGCCAGCGCAAGTGGCCAGAGTGGAGCAGGAGAATGCGCTAGCACAAGTTCCATTGCACTAGGCACAACAACCGCGATATTCAGCAGCATTATGAAAATGGGGCCATAACGATGCAAGGCGCAATGGGGCCATTTGCATGGCCATATGGCCCCCATTTGCATGCAGGTGTGCCGATCCCTTGACGATTTGGCGCCATGGCGCCTACCAGCAGCAGCCGCTGGGACCAACGCTTCTGCAGCGCTGGGCAATGTTCTTAGCCAGCCCCATCACAAGCATTAGTAAATGACTTATATTTCAGGTCCAGTGGACCATCGTTCATCACGCCGGCTTGGTGAATAAATGAATTTGTTATCTCAGGTCCAGTGATCATCAATTGCCCGATCGCGGCTTAAGCAAAGAATGACCTTATATCTCAGTGTTCAGTGGACGTCTGCCCGATCGCGGGCTTGCAAAACAAAGAATCTTATATCCCGTGATCCAGCCAACAGACCCTCCCACCGCCACTGATCCCCACTGCCCCGCTTCCGGGTCACGGCAGTGGCACCCCACCCGCCTGCTGCCCAACTCGCCGTCGTCGACCGATAGGGCTGTGGTTGCCCATTGGTCCACAGCGTGAGCCAATGGGCATGCAGCCTGCATCAGATTGAGAGCATTCCAGATATGTGAATGGATCCATTCACATATCTGGAATGTGGTATGGTATGGGCTGCACGCCCATTGGCTCATGCTGTGGACTAATGGGTGTACAGCCCTACCTACAGTGTCAGTCGGTGGGCGGCGGGGCGTCAGGCGGGTGGGGTGCCTCCGCCCGCCACTGACCGGGGGGAGCTGGGCAGTGGGGATCAGTGGGCAGGTGGGGAGGGGGGTCCACTGGACCACCAGGGATATAGGATTCTTTTTTTATTTACTTAATCCTGTGATCGGCCAGACAGCAGTCCACTGGACCAGCAGGGATATAGGATTCATTCTTTTTTTTACTTAATCCTGTGATCGGGCAGACAACAGTCCACTGGACCACCAGGGATATAGGATTCATTCTTTTTTGTACTTAAGTCCACGATCGGGCAAACAGCGGTCCACTGGACCACCAGGGATATAGGATTCATTCTTTTTTTTACTTAAGTCCACGATCGGGCAGACAATAGTCCACTGGACCACCAGGGATATAGGATTCTATTTTTTCATAACAATGCCCGCGATCGGCATGGGGGGGCACCACCACGGAGATGCAGCTAGAGCTCGGGTGGCCACCCACAGGTGGCAGCTGCCGTGTTGTGCCCTGCAATACAGCAGCTCACCTGTGGGTGGCCGGGATCAACTTTGTGTGGCGAGGTAAGGGTTGCGATGCATGGCTCAGCACATCCTGGGCTGAATATCGGATGTGCAGAGTGTGCATGGGCACTCCCCCACCTGCTCTTTGTGCCAGGCGATCCATTTAATACTTCGCGCACAGGGCGCATCAGTGAGTTGTGCATGCGCGCACTGTTGCGCCTACGCGCAACCCTTTGAATATCTGGACCCATTCTTATATTATCATCCAAAACATTGACATGTGACAGAACTTGGTGTAATTAATTCCTGCATAAACTGGCTGTACAATGGAAATGTATGCACTAGGTTGGATAAGTTTTCCCTATGTTTCGCTGCCTGATGGCATAATGTCTTTTCCCCATATTTGTTTTTAATGACAACTATAGGAATTTTATTTAGATAACTTGTCCTCTTTAGTCTTAAATCAATTTGATAACACCCTCCAAATAAGTTTTTATTTATATAATGCTCAGGACTGTCTGTGATATTTGTAAATTAATTTTTTCCATTTCATGGCACATTTTATTTCAAGAGGTAACCATTTCAAGGAGGTCAGCAAACTGCAATGATGTGCTCTTGGGCTACACCGCAAAACATACCTTGCAAACCTGTAATACACTCTATCTAAATTATTTAAAGATGTCTTGTTTGTAGTACGATACAAAAGATCCCCATAGGTCAGTACCGGAAGAATTAATTGTTCAGCAACCCTTTTTCTACTATTTTCTGTTAAACACTTTGTTGTTCTTCTAAAGGCTCCCACCCTTTTGTTTACCCTTTCAATTAACACCCCTATGTGCTTCACAAAAATCATGTTCTGATCAAAGATCATTGTTCCTGCCACAGTGTTTATCAGACAGTACAGTACCATAGTAGGCGATACTGTGAGGTACACAGCAATGCCTACGGTGTGTCAGGCAACAGAGAATGGTGCTATCCACACAGTGACAAGCACAGTTGGAAGGTGTGGTCTGACAGTGGACACCACACTCATACTGTCCGGTGACCCTCATGTGCTGCACCAGTGGTATGGGATCCCACACTACCATACACATGGCTGTCCGTGAGTGCGGGGATCCCAGACAGGTGTAGGGTATGTGCCCAGGGGGGCACACATACCATCATACTGACACACTGCTAATCAGGAGCAGTCTCATCAGTGGAACATGTACACTGTGTGGATGGCCCCAGCCATGTGGCAGTACCTACTATGTAGTGCAGCCTGGCCACCTGTACACCCTCCCCTCAACACCCTCCATTCTCCCAGTGTGGCATGTGTCTACTGGACTGTGTTGGTGTACCCAAATGGGGGAACTAGAGGTGTGTGCTGCATGGACACACTGCTATGGTGTCCACTAGAAAATGAGGCACCCACTAATGCCTGGCAGGGTTAGAACATGGTGCCAGATGACGGCGACATGGGCGGTGCTGTCTGTGTGCAGCATGTCTCTGCCATGTATGTGTTCTGTTCATTGTTCTTCATCACCTTGTTCACCAGGTAAGCACACTGCACCAAGGCCCAATGTCAGGAATGACCCAGAGACAGTAACTGTGGAGCAGAGATGCAGTGATATACAATAAAGACATACAACGCACAACAACACACAATACACAAATATCACATTAGGTACACATTGCAATACATTATAATACCACACAAATAGTTTGTTGCTGCAAGTAGTGTTCTAGCTCAGTTGTAACATTTATATGAGGGTTCACTTCACAGCATTGTTGGGGCACTGCATTCCACAGTTTGTGTGCCTGTGCAAATGGAGTGGCCCAGGGTGGCCGTCCACCCACACTGCCTCCTCACTGGATGCATACAGCCTTGTCCCCTGTTGCTGCTGTGTCCATGCCCCCCATCCTGGGTTTACCTGGCATTAAGACCACCTTTTCATGGGCGGTAATTTGCGCCATGTTACATGTTGTGCTAACGACGTTATGTTGCGCTATACTTTGAATATAACATTGTGCCTGTATGCATGTTCTCAACTCTCATTTTGCACCTCACATACATTATCTCATAGTGCTGATGCGATCACATTGCACTGGCACTATTTGGCCTTTGAATATAGCACTTGGTGCAAATGCAGTGCAATCATGATGCAATCGATTTGAGCCAGGCACAAAGTTTTGAATATCTGACCCTAGTGTTTTCTCCCTGACAAGCTGTTTCTTAACCTACATTCAGACTCATCTACATTGTATTTTACATTAAAATGATAATTTTACTCAGGGCTAACACTTCCACTACTAGCAGGAAAGACTTTTTGTGGCATCAGGCATATAGTGAATAATTAATTGTTTAATGTCATTCTATGATGTGTGATTTTATGATTGTTTTATCCAGATCTGTTTTTAATTTTATTTGTACGGTGCCTTGACACTTAAAAGGCGTCTAAAAAATAAAGATATTATTATTATGCCCCTGATAAAGAGCACCTTTCATGATGGCCCAAAAAGTTACATCTTGTAGTCATTGTATGCAGTACTAGACCTGAAAGGGTGTGTGTATTTGTTATTTTTGGCCAAGGTTTACTCTGCCTTCCATAATTTGGATTTGTTTTTGAGCCCTGCTGCACTTATCTTTGCTGTTCAGCTGCTGGGCTGCTGGCTTCCAATGGCATCACTGTGGGGCAGAAGAGTGACGACACTGTGTAGTACAGTGCAATCACTGCAATTTTGCAAGGGAAAACTACCAGCACTCAATGTACATACTATGTTCCCCCATACCCAATACACCCTGTTAGCAATGTATTATGCCAAAATCCAAATGCCTTGCCAGTATATTTTTTTGTAAAATTGACTGTCTTCTGCCTTGGTAACAAAGCATGAGATCTGAGAGAAGATAGAGTTGCTGTCAGCATCATTCACAGTCCTTTTGACTTTCATGCAAAAATTACCCCATTTTGTGAAAGACAGGACATGTAACTTACAAGAACAGGATGCTGAGTTTCAACTGCTAGGAAAAGACATCTTATAAAACAGAACAATTTTTTGTTGAGAGATAAAGATAGAGATTGACATTTAGATATCAGTCCTTTTGACTTTCATTATATATTACCTTCTTGCACTGATTCGGGAATTGCATTTCATTCATTTTGCAGAATACAAAGCTAACTGCAGAGGACATTAATGACATACAATTCCAGAATCAATGCAAGAAGGGGTAATTTATCCATGGAAGTCAAAAGGACTGGGAAAGGTACTCTTTAAAATGTATTATAAAGCAGACACTGGCAAACAGCAGTGAAGTTACCAACATCATGCAATGCTAGTAGCAATACAAGTTCCTAACAGACACAGTAGAGTAGCACCTCAAATGTTATCAGCAGCCTGGAGGCATGCTGACTCAGTATTCAGCAACCCTGGAGAAATGAACCACATTAAAAAAGCATTAAAATATGAATTTGTCAACTTTGTTCCAAAACCTGAAACACACATAGGTTTTTATGGAAATGTTTTTTAAATTTGCTTGCCTTTTACTTGTAAAACCATTGCACATGATTTTTAAACTTTGGAGAAACAGGCCCTGTAAGCGTGCTGACAGGGAAGGCTAGACTGTGAGTTCTGAGATGACATCATCAGCAGTTCTTCACTGAAGCAGACTTTATTGAACAGGTAGTGAAATCAGGGTTACAAAATAGCTCGTAACATTAAAATGAAGTAACACAGAAACTTAATTATGTTTACTTGTGCACATGCTCAAGAAACATTTTGTGGCAGCTTGCTGGAGCAGCAGGTTGTGGAGGTGTGGCAGTGTTGTGGCCAGTGCCCCACTGCTTTTGTGGCTTGTCTCTGTGGCACCAATGAATGAACATGCTGTCTATGACAGCAGTTGAGAAGCGTGCCATCAATCTCTGAAGAAACTGGCTGCAATGAGAGACAGGTTCATCATTGCAGAGGCAGATTTTGGACATGCCTCCATTACGTGCTGTTCCTACTTAAACATTTCAGTAAACATGGTGGTGGCTCCTGCCATCCACCTCTCAGAGTCCCTAGAAAGTCGACATCGGGGGTACCCAATTCCCCTGTCGGACTGCCCCTCCCCAGTTTGTTTGCAGGCGGGGGTGCCAAGTCCCCATCGGCATAATGTCCCCCTTGTTTTATTTGTCTGCTGAGGGGGTGCCTAATCACCCTCGGCATCATGCCTCCCCAAACACAGACAAGCTTTCTTTGCTGATGGGGTGCCCAATCTCCGTTGGCTTCAGTCCCCCCCACCAAAAAAACAGAGGAGGCACACTGGGAGCCCACCTCAGTGTACCCAAATGTATTTGGCAAATCTGTAAAAAACAAACAAAAAAAAATCTTCCTGTGACATTCTGTTTTTTTTTTCCCTGTAAAAGAGAAAATGGCCCCTCGTGGTCACGACGCCCTCCCAACCTCCACCCACCTCTACACACCCCACCTCCCGCACCCTCTAACCCTATACATACCTCTGAGCCCAGCATGATGATCTACAGTGGAGCAAGAGATGTCTGAACTCTTTAAAAGACAACCACGAATTGAAGAAAATCATGGTAAGCTGTATAATGGCATTAATGGGGGTTTCAACTTAGGTGGATATCTCAGTCATTTTTGTGACTTTTGACTCCAAATTTTCAACATGGGGTTCTTGGGACCCCACCTCACAAACTCACTCACTATCATTTTGTTATTCAATCCCAAAAGTTGACTTCATTGTCACTGTGCAGAATCATTGTTTGGGACAGATTAACAATACGACAGTGTCACTGTTCATAAGGTGGACTCCCAAAATGCCTATGTTGCAAATTTGGTGAAATAATTCCAAACAAGCATTTGTCAATGCCAAATGTTGTCTCACTGGCATTGGCATTGGTAGTGCCAGAGTTAGAGACGCATAATAGGAATGGTAGTGAAGTATTAAAATGATGCCAACCCCACCCCCACCCTGTAGAGACCGACAGGCATTGGGGTGTGCCTTTGGGTTGTCAGCTATAACGCACATGTCATTGTATCTCACCTTACCCTGTAGACACTGACAAGTGTTGTGGTGTGCTTTGGGGTCTTTGTGCATTATACTTACCCCATTCCATAAGGAAATACACTGAGGTGGGTGCAGTATAAGATAATGGGGTGAACTTTGTCGCCGAACAGTGCAAGGCACACCACAATGCCTATCACTGGCTGTGGGGTGGGGGTGGGGTGGAATGGCGTTAGCATTACAGCCGATGATCCCAAGTCACACCCCTGATGCCTGTCAGTCTCTACAGGGTGCGGTGTTACAGTTGGAAACCCTAACACCGTAGGCATGTGTTGGTATTTTCACTCCAAATTTTCAACATGGGCTGTTTGTGAGCCCACCATGAAAAAGCAGCACTTTCAGTTTGTTAGCTAAAGGTGGTTTTGCACAGCCGACTATGCCATTTTGGAGACACACAGGATGAATACATATTTTGGGCAGGATGTGGAAAATGTTGTCTGTATTGTTCATGAGAAGGCGTAAAAAAATGGCAACGTTGAAAATCTGGAGTGAAAATATGAAAAATTGGTGAAGTCACGAGCATGTATAGAAACTGCGCAACACACGTCCGTAACCCAATTATTTTGGGAGTTTTTTAGCCACATTTTCAACATAGGCATTTTGGGACCTGCCTTCATGAACAGTGGTGCTGTGATTTTGTTAGTCAGTCCCAAAAGTTGATTTCTCACAGCAGGCACGCCATTGTGCACCACAGATGCAGAAACACATTTTGGGCAGGCTGTGAAAAATGACAGCTGTACTGCTCATAAGGAGGCATGAAAAAATGCCAATGTTAAAAATCTGGCTTGAAAATATTGCAAATTTGTGAAGTTACAAGAGTGCATGGAAACTGTGCAATACACGCTTGTAACATAGTCATTTTATGGACTTTCGCACCAAATTTTCAATATAGGCATTTTAGGACTCTTGCTCATGAACAGTGTCACTGTCATTTTTCAAACTGTCCCAAAACTGATTTCGCACGGCAGTCGCATTATTCTGCGCCTGACATGCGAAAACACATTTCAGCCAGGATATGTAAAATGACAGCTGTACTGTCCATAAGGAGGTATGGAAAAATGGCAATTTTTAAATTCTGAAGTGAAAATATTATAAATTCACTAAGTTACAAGCATGTGTGGAAACAGCGCAACACATGCCTGTAAAACAGCCATTATTTGGAATTTTTTCACCAAATTTGCAACATAGGGTTTTTGAGAGACCCCCTCATGAACAGTGGCACTGTTGTTTCATTACTCAGTCCCAAAAGGTGATTCCGCGCAGTGACCGCGAAATCACCTTTCGGGACCAAATAACGCCATGACAGTGACTGAATTCATGAAGAGGGGTCCCAATAACCCTAAGTTGAAAATCTGGTGCCCATAATTCCCCAAAAATAGCCGAGATATGCACCAAAGTTGAAAAAAAACTATTTATGCCATTATACAGCTTACCGGCATTTCTTCAGTTTGCGGTCGGCTTTGAAGGGTGCAGACATGTTCCCGGTCCACCGAAGATCATCGCACCAGACTCTGGAGGTAAGTATGGGGTGACGGGGGTTATGGGGAGGCAGGGTGTGCAGAGGGTGGGTGTGGGTTGAGGGAGGGTGCAGGGAGACCGCTAGGGACCATTTTCTTCTTTCACAGGGGTAAAAAAAAAACAACATTGTGGGACGTTTTTTCTTTTTCAGGGGATTGCGCTGGGTGGGGCCCCAGCATGCCATGTAAGTGTTTTTTGGGGGGGATGCTGTAGCCGATGGGGGATTGGGCACCCCTCTTGGCACACAACGAAAGTGGGCGGGGCAAGAGCCGAGGGAGATTGGGCACCCCTCTCTGCACATAACAAATGGTGGGGTGCATGATGCCGATGGGGAGTGGGCTTCCCCGTCAGCACATACATTGGGTCAGGGCATGCCAACAGGGGGATTGGGCACCCCTGAAGTCAGTATTATGGCAGGCAGTGTGCCTCCATGCTTAATTTACTTTTTCACCAGGGCAAGCACATTGGGAGGTGCCACTGCGTATGATGAGCTTTGCTCGCATTGCAGCGGACCTTAAGTTAGAAGTGCTCACCACATTAGTATGCATGGTGTGGTGCCGGCATGCAGGCTTATTGCGGAATGAGGGACGCACCTACTGATGTGTGCCCAGCATTCGCCCAACAGTGACCGCACTTAAATCTAAGGACACTGTAGTATGTTATATGCACAAGCCAACATAAAAATGACTGTTATGAGTGAGTGTTATGTTCCCAAGCACGCTTGTAACTTCGAGAATTTTAATATTTTTATTCCAGATTTTCAACACTGTCATTTTTCCACACCTCCTTATCAACAGTAAAGCTGTCATTTTTTTCCGTCCTGCTCAAAATGTGTTTTCACACATCTGGCGCACAATGGAAGGGTTGCTGTGGGAAATCATTGTTCAGGACAGATTAAGAAAATCACAATGACAGTGTTCATAAGGAGAGGTCCCAAAAAGCCCATGTTGCAAACTTGGTGAAAAAATTCAAAAATATGAGTGCATTATCAGCGTGCGTTGCGCAGTTTCTACGCACGCTCGCAACTTCACCAATTTTTTATATTTTCACTCCAGATTTTCGACATTGCCATTTTTGCACACTGCCTTATGAACAGTACAGCTGTCATTTTTTACATCCTGTCTGAAATATGTTTTCACACCTGTGTGCACAATGGGTGCGATCGATGTGCAAAATCAACGTTTGGACAGATTAACAAAATCACAGTCCCACTGTTCATGAGTGAAGGTCGCAAAATTCCAATTTTGAAAATGTGGTGTAAAAAAGCCCCAAAATAATTGCATTATGGGTGTGCGTTGTGCAGTTTCTATGCATGCTCGTGATGTCACCAATTGTTTTATATTTCCACTCCACATTTTCAACATTGCCATTTTGTTACACCTCCTCATGAACAATACAGCTGTCCTTTTTCACATCCTGTTCAAAATGTGTTTTGGCACCTGTGGCACCAAATAGCGAAGTCACTGTGCAAAATCACCTTTCAGCTAATGAACTTGATAGTTTCACTGTTCATAAGGTGGGGTCACAAAAAGCCCATGTTGAAAACTTGGAGTGAAAATAACAAGAAACACCCGGGGTGTTAGAGTTTCCGACCATAACGCCCTACCCTGTAGGGACCAACAGGCATCAGGGGTGTGACTTGGGACTGTCAACAGTATTGCTCATGTCTCCCACCCCACCCCACCCTGCAGCCAGTGACAGGCATCGAGGTGTGCCTTGGACTCTTCAGACCCAAAGTTCTTCCCATTCTCCTGTACTACACCCATTTCAGCATATTTCCTTATGGAATGGGGTGAGTGTAAAACTTGAACACCCCATGGCACACCTCAACACTTGTCGGTGTCTGTAGGGTGGTGTGAACAGTAAGCGTAAGCGGTATAAGCGATGACCCAAGCACACCCCAATGTCTGTCCATCTCTGTAGGGTGGGGTGGGTTTGGCATAAGTTCAATACTTCACTGCCATTCCTATTCTGCATCTGTCTAACTCCTGCACTTCCAATGCTAATGCCAGCAAGCAAACATTCGGATTGACAAATGCTTGTTTTGGTATGTGATTTATTGGGGATATGCTTATTCTAATTCTGCAAAGTAGCACTTTTCACCAGAGTCCCTCTTTAAAGCAATCATCTGAAATCTGATGCATGCTGTTACTGCTGCTGATGGTACAAACATACCCAGTTAGAAACTGCCAGAAAATTCCAGAAATTTATCAGCAAACAGAAGCCCCTACTTCTGCTCAAACAAAATGTCTGAGGTAACTAAATCTGTGCTTCAGTACCTGTGCTCAAATATGTTATCCTATGATAGATAGATAGATAGACAGACAGACAGACCACAGACAACATTTGGTTACTTAACATTGCTAACACATATCTTCTCAGCAGTTGCCATTTTCCTCTGACATAAATCCTGCCATGGTCACAGATAGTACATGGACAAACAGAAATGTTTGTCACTTTCTGACAATGCTGGCCCCATAATTTTGAATTCACTTACTTTTCCTATTTTTTCACTTTCTTGTCAAATGTGTTCTTTGACTTGTCACATACTGTTCCAGTCCTGCTCTATATGAGCACTACATAAAGTCTGGAAGGACTGTTGCTAATAACAACAGGCCTTATATCATAATTGTTACTGCAGTTCCTTCCATTGGCATCACTTTCCTCAGTTTTATTGTCATTGTCCTTAGGCACATACTACTGACAAAATATGCCATTATCACTGCCCCACACACAGCCACATTTGCCACACTACTCTTTAATCATCATTTCTTATGTTTTATTTCCATCATGGGTATACTTCTTCATGCTCCTCTCGTATCCTGACTCAGCAATGCCCACCATGGGTATAATTTTGGAAACCTAACAAACATTGTAAAACTGTTGTAACAAGATTTTGTTTCAATAACTACTGCAGAAACAGACAGTGTAACTGACCATGTCACAGTAACAAATGAAAGGGCTTGGGCACCAAACAAACAGTGTAATACAACTGTAACAGGATTTTGCTTCAATAAGTTCTGCAGAGACAGGCATAGTATTGATTATGTCACAGTAACAAGTGACAAGACTCGGGCACCAAACAAATGGTATAATACAGCTGTAACAGGACATTGTTTCAATAACTACTGCAGAGACGGACAGTGTCACTGACTATATCACAGTAATAAATGACAGGGCCGAGCACTAAACAGTATAATACAGTCACCTGTAACAGGATATTGTTTCACTAACTGCTTAGAGACATACAGTGTTACTATGTCACAGTAAAAATGTCAAGGCTTGGAGGCACCTAACAAACAGTGTATTAAAGCAGCCTGTAAGAGGGTATTGTTTCACTAACTGCTACAGTGACAGTGTAGTAGCTGACTGTGTCACAGTAATAAATGACAGGGCATGGGGTACCTAACAGTATAACAGCTGCCTGTAAGAGGGTATTATTTCACTAGCTGCTACAGAGACAGACAGTGTAGCTGACTTATGTCACACTAATAAATGACAGTGTAATGCAGTTGCTCGTGAACATATTGTGTCATTAACTGCTGCAGACAGACAGTGTAGCTGACTATGTGACAGAAATAAATGAAAAGGCTCTGGGGGCATCTAACAAACAGCATAATACCACCATAACCATAAAAGGATGTTGTTTCACTAACTGCTGAAGGGACAGTGTAGCTGACTATAAATGACAGGGCTTAGGGCACCTAACAAACAGTGCAATATACTGCCATAAAAAGCATTCACTAATTGCTGCAGAGACAGACAAGTGTATCTGACTACATCAGAAAAATAAATGATAGGGCTCACGGGCACCTAAGAAACAGTGTGATACAGCCACCCTTAACAGGATATTGTTTCACTAACTGCTGTAGAGACAGACAGTGTAACTGATTATGTCACAGTAATAAATGACAGGGCTTTGGGACACCTAAGAAACAGTGTGATACAGCTGCCCATAACAGGATATTGTTTTATTAACTGCAGTAGAGACAGACAGTGTAGCTGACTATGTCACAGTAATAAATGACAGGGCTCGGGGCACCTAACAAACAGTGTAATACAGCCATAAATGACTATTTGTTTCACTATTTGCTGAAGAGTCTATTCTCTTTCCTTGCCTCTAAATGCAGATTTAAAAACAAACAAACAAAAAATGTTTCTAGTTTCTGCACAGGGTCACACAGCACAGCTTCATTTGACTGCAACAAGGGTCTCTGAAGTCTGAACATACAGGGACTGGAAAATATAGGGTCTGGGGTTCCAGTTTGATATGATTCACAGTCAATCAGTGATGTTGCTTCACTTGATGCAGCTGCCTAGATGATAGTACAACAAACACAATAATATACAACCACTACATTCAGGAGACTGGGTAATAATTAAATTGCCAGGGAGCTTTATTTTTATTTAATGTAACAGAGTGACTTTAACTAATGTTCATGTGATTTATTTAAATTTCCTTTTCCTGCACTCCAGTCCACCCCAGTTGTTTTTTCTGCAGGATTTTTTTTTTCACATGAGCATTTGGCTGTACAGAAAAATAAAATGCCCCTGTCAGAATAGCTCACTCTGCTCTGAGTAATGCTTTACAAAAGGAAAAAGAGTTTTTCTTTAAACATATGGAACCCCAGGCCTTCTAGGATGGCATCTGCCCAAGCACTCTGGAGTTGGCTGCCCTCCCTCCTACTTTCACTTTTAGACTAGTTGGAAAAAAATCTTTCTCCTTGATGTTTCTTTTTTTTTAATTCATAGAGTCACTTGTTGCTCATCAAACACTCTGACTGACTACTCAGTCCCCCTTGCTCTTTCTTGACTGAGTCACTCATGCTTGCTAAAAAGTGGTGGGGTGGGCACTAGGTTAAACACACTACAGAGCACAGTCTTGAGATCTGCTCTCCACGATTCCTCTGGCTCTAACTACATCAGTCTCCAGCCATATAGCCCCTAAACATGGTGGATGTGCATGCTGATTGGGGCATGAGGATTATATGCTGCCTTGTTATACAGAAGAATGGGTCACATGACAGTTACGCTGCAGGTGGAAGTAGACTTGTACAGGGCACATACTCAAACTGCCCACGAATTACCTGGTCAAACTACCTGACCTGATAATTACAATGCCAAACCAGGTAGGGTAGTACTTTACCCAAACCACCATAATTGGCAAAAAATAAGCACTACCCATACTACCCGATATAGCTACCCATTGGGTAGCCCATGCCTACTTTTTAACATCAGATTTCAGTTGCCACACATTTGACCATTTCTCCACTCTATGGAAATCATTTTGTAAATCCCTGACTCTCTCTACACTGTCCATCTTTCTGCAGAGTTTAGTGCCATCTGCAAAGAGGTCAGCCTTACCATGAAGTCCTATAGTAATGTCACTAATGAACATATTAAAAGAACAGGGCCAAGAGTGACCTCTGCAGTACCCCACTCATGACTTCCTCTCAGCTGCTTTTACCCCTATAGAAAACAACCTTCTGCTGCTGCCAATCCCTTAAGCCAGTTTCCCACCTATCTGACTAAGTCACTACTACCCCCAGATCTTCCGCTTTTCCTCTGTAAATGCCTTTCAGACACTGAGTTGAAAGCCTTGCTGAAGTAGAAGTATGAAGACCAGACAAAGCTGCCCCACTGGCTGGATGTGCAGCAAAATAATACAAATAAGTAAAGTTGAATTGCTGCACCAATCACCAGCCTCACAAATAGCAGTCAAACACTAACGTGTGGGTATAAAATCTTTTATATACAAGTAAGCCAAAAACAGGTACAAAACGTCTTATCAAGGATGCCAGCAGGAGCCCATTACACCAAACCTCCAACTGGATTTGCTTAATGCATCAGCAGGGCCCCTATCTAACTTTCTTGTTACCCAGTCAAAGAAGACAATTAAATTGACCTACATGCCACAAACTGTGCTGCTTACTATCCTGTTGACCATTTTTTTTCCAGGTAGTCAATGAGATCCTGCTTGATCAGAGCTTCCATCAACTTTCCTACAATAGATGTGAGACTAACTATCTTATACTTCCCTGACTGTTCCTCATCTCCTCCTCCTCCTTCATGTTTTGGAATCACATTGGCTATTCTCCAATTAGTAGGACTCACCCCCATCTTCAGTGAGCTGTTGAATAGTTTTGTCAGAGTGTTCCTCTGTCAATTCCATTAGTACTCTTGGATGTAACCCATCTGGTCCAGGGACCTTGTCTATCTTGGTGACAGACAACTATTTCTTGACCCTATCTCTGGTGAAAACTGGTGTTTCCATCTGTAGAATCTCTCTAGTGGATACTTGGATGCCACTTTTGAGTAGGGGACTAGTACTCCTCTGGTGAAAATAGAGCAAAAGTAGATATTTAGGATGACTGCCTTGTGCCCATCCTCTTCTATTACCATATCACTATCTGACAAACTAATTATTCATCCTTCCCTTTTTCTTTATTCCCTAATGTACTGGAAGAAATGTTTCCTGCAGATTTGGTCCTCGGCAATCTGCAGTGCTGTGTCTGCTTTAACTTCCTAACTGCCTCTTTGCCTTTCTATTTTTTCTGAATGTATTCTGTTCATACTAATACTGATACTTCCCACATTATGTTATATTACTCATGCGATACTGATATTGCCCATACTGCATTATACTGCTCATACCGATACTGATATTGCCCATACTGCATTATACTGCTCATACCGATACTGATATTGCCCATACTGCATTATACTGCCCATACCGATACTGATATTGCCCATACTGCATTATACTTCCCATACTGATACTAATACTGCCCACACTGTGTTATACTGACCATACTGATACTGATACTGCCGACACCATGCTATACTTCCCATACTGATACTGATACTGCCCACAGTGTGTTATACTGACCATACTGATAATGATACTGCTGACACCATGCTATACTTCCCATACTGATAATGATACTGCCCACACTGTGTTATACTGACCATACTGATAATGATACTACCGACACCATGCTATACTTCCCATACTGATACTGATACTGCCCACAGTGTGTTATACTGACCATACTGATACTGATACTGCCGACACCATGCTATACTTCCCATACTGATACTGATACTGCTCACAGTGTGTTATACTGACCATACTGATAATGATACTGCTCACAGTGTGTTATACTGCTCATACCAATACTGATACTGCCCACACTGTGTTATACTGCCCATACACATACTGATACTGCCCATACTGTGTTATACTGTCCATACTGATACTGACACTGCCCACACTGTGCTATACTGTCCATACTAATACTGATACCGCCCACACTGTATTATGCTGCCCATACTGATACTTATACTGCCCACACTGTGTAATACTGTCCGTACTAATACCGATACTGCCCATACTGATACTGACACTGCCCACACTGTGCTATACTGCCCATACTTATTGGTACTGCCCATAACGATATTGATTCTACCTATACTGTTACTGATATTGCCCATACTGATACTGACACTGCCCACACTGTGCAATACTGCCCATACTGATACTGCTGACACTGTGTTATACTGCCTGTACTGATACTGCCCACACTGTGCTATACTTCCCATACTGATACTGCTGACACTGTGTTATACTGCCTGTACTGATACTACCCATACTGTGTTATACTGCTCATACTGATACTGCCCACTGTGCTATACTGAACATATTGATACTGCTCACACTGTGTTATACTGTCTGTACCGATACTTGACACTTATTACACTGTGCTATACTTCCCATACTGATACTGACACTGTCTACACTGTGTTATACATTCCATAATGATACAGATACTGATACTGATACCAATACTGATGCTGCCCAACCTGTGTTATGCTGGCCATACTAATCCTGATAATGCCCTTACTGATACTGATACTGTCCACACTATGTTATACTGCCTATACTGATACTGATGCTGATACTTTCCTCATTATTATACTCTCACACACCAGTACTGATACCGCCCACACTGTATTATACCATCTAAACTGTGTTATACTGCCCATACTGACACTACCCAGACTGTGCTATACTGCCCATACTGATACTGATACTGCCTATACTGTGTTATACTTTATACTGACAGTGCTACTGATACTGCTTGTACTGTGTTATACTGACCATACTGATACTCTATATTGATATGTTATACTCATAGTGCCCACACTGTCCATACTGATACTGCCCATAGTGATAGTGAATCTACCCTCACTGTGTTACATTTTCCATACTGATACTGATATGAACACACTCTACTGACACTGCACACACTCTGTTATTCTGTTAGAAGTGATCATTCCTGCAGGTGAAGAAGGGTTTAAAAGGGTGGAACTAAACAATAGAGCAGGTTATAAATGGTAAACGAGAATAAGAATATCAGAACACACAACAAAGACAGTAGCTGTATGAACTGAAATATTAATTACTGTATTTTAGTGTTTTTTTTTTTTGTAGGAGATGCTGGAAGGTTTTATACCTTTTATTGGACCAACAAGTGTTTTGTACAAAGATGGTATAGTACACCAAGCTCGCAGGTCCCTTATTTTGGGTGAATAACAAAACTAAGCAAAATAAGCAACATTTAAATATACTGTAGAGCAATGTAAAAAATAACAGGAAGGTAGAATGGCAGGAAGTGTGAAGTTTGAAAGTGATGAAAGGAACATGGGGGGTGGCAATAGAAGAGGGAATCAGTCGGGAACAAAGATAAGAAAGACCTGAGATAAAAGATGTTTAAAGTATGCAGGAAGGGTAAATAGTGCAAAGAAATGCAAGGGAAGCTATGAAGGAGTACAAAAACAAAGGCCTAGATCAGTATG
Organism: Neoceratodus forsteri; assembly: GCA_016271365.2. NCBI lineage: Eukaryota > Metazoa > Chordata > Ceratodontiformes > Ceratodontidae > Neoceratodus > Neoceratodus forsteri. The sequence goes on from JADMNL010000026.1 coordinate 239,504,885, forward strand.
TACATTGAGGTGTTAGAACTAATCAAGGGGTGGGCAGGACTGAAGCTGTAAAGATATTTGTAAGAGAGGCAGTAAGGATGCTAGAAACAGGTGATTAGAAACAGAGCAGACAGGAACACAAAACAACTTGGTTAACAAGTAACATTAGATTTATAGTTAACCATAGAGTGTTATACATCCAATGTCCTGATTCAGTCCACAAATGGCAGATTTAAATTGTTTGATATATTTCAGTTCCATGTTCTTCTGTCTTGTGTTGTTTTGAAGTTGTCTCTTAGTATCAGAACAGATAAACCCGAGAGAATGATCTGTTTAGAAAAATGCTGCCCACCTGGTGTGCTGCTAACTTGGTTTACTATTGTGTGCAGTGGTGGTTCGTCCTGGTTTTCAGTGGTTGCCTGGTGTCCCAGTATAGTCCATCTGTACACTTTTTTGCACCGAATTAGGTAAACTACATTGCTGGATTGACATGCATAGGATCCATTGATTTTTACTGGGCTTTTCTGGCTTGTCTTGCTAGTGGTCTGTGAGCATGCATGGGTACAGGTCTTGCATCTTATCATGTTGCATGGTGCTGTCCCTCCTGTTTTGTGGATATTTTGATCTGCTGGGAGTGTGTTATGAATTATTATGTTCGAGAGGTCGGAGGCTGCTTATAGACAATGACAGGTGGTTCATGGAAGATGTTCTTCAGTATTCCATCTTCTCTCAGCATGGGTTATAGTTCTTTAGTAATTTGCTGAAGTGGTTGTACAGCAGCATGGGGTTATAAGTGATAAACTTAGCAGTGTCAGTGGCTCAGTAGGTAGCACACTCGCCTCTGAGGCCGGGAGATCAGAGGGCTGTGGGTTCAGTTCCCACATCTGGCACTTGGGTTAATATCCCAGTACTGACACTGTAATGCAGCATGAGAGGGGTGCTGCATTTCTGAGGTGCCATCTTTCGGATGAGACGTTAAACCGAGGTCCCATCTGCCTGGATTGGTGGTAGTTCAGGTGGATGTTAAAGATCCCATGGCACTTATCGAAAAGAGTAGGGGAATTTCCCCGGTGTCCTGGCCAAATTTCCCTCATTCACTAAAAATACCACCATCAGCTTAATCTGGTTCAAGGTCAGTTGGCATTCATCTGTATCCCCTTCCCCCGGGTCGTGCCTGAAAATAGGCAGGATTTGTCTAGTGCACTTACCCGGTCAACAAAAGATAAATAAATAAATAAATAATAAAAATAAATGGAGGTGTGCGATCAGTTTGATCTGTGTGCCCGTATTCCAGCAGTGTTTTTTTCTTTACTGTTTTATGATTCTACCTCATCTTGAAGCAAGGTCACACTGTCAGATGGCTAAAATAGAAAAAACATTAAAACAGATATCGATGCAGTCAGTAATTAAAGCAGTGTGCAACAAAATTGGGCAAAAAATGTCTCCCAACCTTTTTCCCCCCTATAAGATTCCCCACATCTTCCAGATTTATTTGGTAGTAATTTGTTTTTGTTCCACCAATATCTGAGTATTTTATAAATGTTTTAATTTAGTTTTTTTGCAAGAAAAAATGATGGCCACCACATTTGGCATACATAGATACATAGATACATAGATACATAGACAGTGTCGGCAGATAAGGGCCTATGGCCCACCTAGTCTGCCCATTTGAGCTTGTAAGTTCAGTTTGTTTTCCTAGAAGTCTATTTCCCCTTACCCCTGACCTCTAGAATTCCTTTATGTCTATCCCATGCATTCTTAAATCCCGTGATTGTTTCAGCCCCCACCACTTCCTCTGGCAGGGTGTTCCACTGTCCACCACCGTTCTGTGAAGAAATTCTTTCTCATGTTTCCTCTGAATCGTCCTCCTCCAACTTCATCCCATGCCTCTAGTCCTGAAACATCTTTTTCGCTTAAAAATAGTGTTTTCCTGCACCTTGTTCCTCCCTGTAAGATACTTGTATGTCTCTATCATATCCCCTCTCTCCCTCTCTCCTCCAGGGAGTACATATGTTCAGTTCCTTCAACCTGTCTTCATAGGACTTGTGATGCAACCTATGCACCATCTTTGTTGCCCTCCTCTGAACCTTCTCTACCCTGTCTATGTCCTTACGTAGGTATGGTCTCCAGAACTGTACACTGCACTCCAGGTGGGGCCTCACTAGTGTCTTGTATAGCGGAATTATGACCTCCTTTTCCTGCTGGTGATCCCCTGCCTATGCTATCCCAGCATCCTATTTGCTTTACCTGATGCCTTGTCACACTGTTTCCCTACCTTGAGGTCATCAGAGATGACAACCCCAAGATCCCTTTCCTGCTTGGTGCATGCTATATCCTCACCCCCAACTGATATATTGTGCCAGGGTTTTGTGCCCCATATGCATTATCTTGCACTTCTTTGCATTGAATTTCAACTGCAAACCCTTGACCATTCTTCAAGTTTCTGCAGGTCCCTCTCATTCTGTCTACACCCTCTGGTGTGTCTACTCTGTACAGAGCTTTGTGTCATCTGCGAACAGTGAAATTCTGCCTTCTAGATCCTGTGCAATGTCACTGATGAAGATGTTGAATAGGACGGTCCCAGCACTGATCCCTGTGGTACCCCACTGGTCACTCTTCCCTCTGTGGAGTGACAGCCATTTACCACCACCCTCTGTGTCCTGCCACCCAGCCAGTTACCTACCCACCACACTACTGTCCTGCCCACACATATTCCCCAGTTTGTAATAGTCTTCTATGTGGCACAGTGTCAAAGGCCTTGCTGAAGTCCAGATAAGCCATGTCCACTGCCTCCCTGATCCACCTCCCTAGTCACCCAGTCAAAAAATTCAATGAGGTTGGTCTGACATGACCTCCCCCTGGTGAAACCATGCTGCCTTGGGTCCTGTAGTCCATTGACAACCAGATGTTCCACCAATCTCTCCTTTAGTAGTGCTTCCATGATCTTTCCCACTACCGAGGTGAGGCTGACTGGTCTGTAGTTCCCTGCTTCCTCTTTGTTCCCACTTTTGTATAAGGGGACTACATCTGCTGTCCTCCAGTCTTTGGGTACCTCCCCTGTTTCCAGTGATTGGCTGAACAGGATAGCCAGAGGTTCAGCCACCACCTCTCTTAGTTCTTTAAGGACCCTGGGGTGCACCCCATCTGGCCCATTGCTTTATCAGCTCTTATTATTTCCAGTTCCTTCAGGACCCTTTCTCGTGTAAAGGACTTGTGTCCATTCTGCTACATTCTCACCTTGTACTCCTTCAGACCCATTACCCCCCTCTTCCTTAGTAAAGACTGGCAAATACCTGTTCAATATGTCAGCTTTCTGTTGTCATCCTCACCTTGGCTCCCATCCTCCCCTTCAGTCTCACTATCCCTCCCTTTGTCTTTTCTTTTCTTTTTTATGTACCTGTAAAGGTTTGTCCCTTACCCACTGATTTTGCAATGTGTTCTTCTGTCTGAGCTTTGGCTTCCTTACTGACTTCCTGCCTCCTTTGTTTCTCCTGGTACTTCTCCTATCCCCTTCTGCCTGTGTCTTTTTGTATTGCCTGAATGCAATCTTTTTGGCTTTCACTTTCTTTGCTACCTCTTTGGAAAACCATAATGGTCTCCTCTTCCTTTTCCTCTTGCTAACCTGCTTAATGCATAATTCTGTTGTTCTTATAATCCCCATTTTAAATACTGCCCACTGTTCCTCAACCCTGATTCCTGTCCTGTTCCCTTAATGCCTCTTTCAAGTATCTCCCCATTTTTCCCAAAGTCTGCCCTCAAATCCAGGATACATGTTTTTGTGTGGTTTGGTTCTGCTCTTTCTGTGATTTCAAACCACAATGACTGGTGGTCACTGTGCCCAGGTGCTCCCCCACTGTTACCCCCATCACACTGTTCCTGTTTGTGAGCACAAGGTCCAGTATTGCCTTCTGCCGAGTTGGTTCCATGACCAGTTGCTTGAGGAAGGCACCCTGAAGGAGTCAGGATAAATCTGCTCCTAGTTGATGCTGCTGCTGGGATGCTCCAGTCCACATCTGGTATATTGAAGTCTCCAACCAGTACTACCTCACCTTGTCTGCCATCCTTTGGATGGCTAGCATCAACTCCTATCTGTTTCTTCCTCCTGGGCTGGTGGTCTGTAGACACACCTGCTGGATGGCTGGCCCATTTTCCTTTCCAGCTTAACCCCACAGTATCTCTCCCCATTTTGTTCCTCCTGGATCTGTGTGGCCCTTATGTCATTTTCACATACAGTGCCCTCCTCCTCCCTTCCTGCCTGCTCTGTCTCTTCTGAATATGTTGTAGCCAGGTATGGCCATCTCCCAGTCATGGTTATCATTACACCAGGTTTCAGTGTGGCCACAATGTCCCAGGTCTGACTGTACCATGACAGCCTCCAGATCTTCCATCTTGTTGCTAAAGGCTCCTGGCATTTGCACACATGGCTTTCCATGATTGACCTCCCTAGACAGCTTCACTGTTCTACTCCAGCCCCTTCCTTGGTTGTCATTTATCCCTAGTTCTCCTTGCTGTCTGCCCTTCTGCTGAATTTGCCTTTTCTGCTTATCCACCTTTTGGACACTAATCTCCATCTTTTGCACACTGCTTTGCAGAGATAGCCCACTCCTCTGGTTCACTGGTTCCACTACTAGCTGTGGGGGGTGAGCAAGTAGGTATCGTCCTTGCTGGCCTGCCACCCCCTTTCTAGTTTAAATGTGCTCAATGTAGCATTTAAACTTATCATTGGTCTTAGATTCCCTCAGGATGGATGCAGGCCGTCAGGCTTGAACAAACCTCTATCCCTCCAGGTGGGTCCCAGTCACCAATGAATCAAACCCTTCCTCACAGCACCAGTTCTTCAACCATGAGTTAAAGTTCCTGGTGCATGCACTCCTGTCTCCCTTGCCTCTCACAGGTAGTACTTAGAGAAGTGACAGAGTAGCTACTTGCTTGAGACCTCTCCAGTTTCCTAAACTCTTCCTGAACTTCCTTTGGCTCCCATTTGCCAAGTCATTAGTACCTAGGTGGATAATGACATCCAGCTCACCCTCCTGTCTTGCCTTCCCAGTGATCCCCAGTATCTTCCTTCCATCCCTCCATGCCGTGGCACCTGGTGACACCTCACCTCCCTGTCCTCCCTCCTGTGTTCCTAGCTGGATCCCTCTTACGATGGAGTCCCCACCAGGATTCTTCCTCCTCCTCTGGGGTCCACTGCTTTCCCCACCGAGGTCACCTCCTTGCCTAACCTCCACATCCTTTCCTTCCACTTCCTGGGTACCTCTATTTGGTTGTCCTCATTTGCCAGTGTTGCATATGAGTTCTTGAGAGGAATAGGATCTGGGATGTGCCTCTGCCTGACTGCTCTAACCCTCCCTAGAGCCACTGTCATCCAAGTGCTCCTCGTTCTCGGCATCCTTTGAGGCAGCTGCACTGGACTGAGTGGTTCCTGGATAGGGGTGATGGTACTCTGACCCAGTTTACTTCGCTCTGGTCTGGCTACCTCATCCCCAGTCCAGAGATGCATGCAGATGGGGTAGCACCTCCAGTGTCCAGAAGGTCTGCCTGAATATGGCTGCCCCACAGCCACTGCATTGCACCACTCCCCATATTATACTGCAATTCCACTATCTCTGCTACTGAAGCTCTCTTAGTTCTCTTTTTATTTATTTACAGTACTAAAAATCCTGTAACTGATCCTTAGATATATATTTTTTTTTTTAAGGAAAAAGAAACCAATAAATGAGTCAAAACACTTGTCGTGCTGAGGGTGGTCTTCTTCCCCCTTATGCCCCTCCTACTTCACACCTCTTACTATACCCTGTGTTTAGCTCCTGTCAATCAGATTTATCAGGACATATAATTAAGAGTTGGGGGAAGGGGTGGGAGGGCACAAAGTCACTACCACTATGTTTTAAATTTTCAACAGCTCAAAAACAATTATAAGTAAAGACAACACAGAAAGAAAGTATAGTGTCACTACAAGCCTACAATCTAAGTTTAAAAGAAAAATACCATTACCAGTTACTCTGAAGCACTGAATTAAATATGTTTCCTTCCTTCACCTTCTGGCTTCTTCTGAGAAGATGAACCTCTGTTTGCTGCTTTAACTGTGACTAAGCCCCACTCCAGTTATCACGTAGCTGAGGTCAGAGGCCAGACAATTAACACCCTTCACCCAGCTACAGGACAGTCAGACAAACCAAGACAAAATTTGCAGAAATTAAAGACAGCACAGAATTACACCACCACTATGTTTTAAATTTTCAACAGCCCCAAAACAATTATAAGTAAAGACAACACAGAAAGAAAGTATAGTGTCACTACAAGCCTACAATCTAAGTTTAAAAGAAAAATACCAATTACCAGTTACTCTGAAGCACTGAATTAAATATGTTTCCTTCCTTCACCTTCTGGCTTCTTCTGAAATAAAATTATAGACCTGAGAGGAGTTAAGATTAAAAAAAAACCCTTATGGAGCGAAGTACCTAGAAGTACCTAGAAAATCAGAGCTGACAGGTATGCTAATATTTAATTGTAGCTGAAATGAGCTTTTGGAAAAATATTTTTTGTTGCACTCCTGCTTTGAAGTGAAATGTTAGTAGTGTGGGTTGACTCTGTATCAAATTTAGATTTACTATATATGAAAAGTAAAACAGGAACTGAGTTCTAAAATATAACTATTGAGTGTTGCCTAATTTGGAAATAAGATTGCATTTACTGTAAAGAAAATGACAGCTTGTCTGTCTCTGGAGACTGATACTTGTTAGAGTTTTGCCAGCCCTTTGCAGATAAGGGTATGGAAACTTTGCCTCAAGTCGGCAGTCTGTAAATCAGAACCAATAAGCCAAGACTGCAGTTGCAAAAGTTGTTTTACTGCTGCATGGATGGAGCCATGCTGACATATTGCTATGATGTAGGAGAGTAAAGGGGCTCTGGAAGCATGTGAGTAGATACCTAGACTGTGTCCTTTCACTGACTGATTTGAGTGAACGAATCAAATTCTCTCCTCCTCTCCTTTTATCACAGTGGTGTTCCTTTGTCTGCTCCCCCACCACCACTGACTGCACTACATCACACCATTTCTTGGTGCTGGAAGGATGCAGACTGACTTGTCAGGGCAGTAATCCAGGTTTCATCAGCATCATCTTGCTATCTGGCTGAAATTTGGAAGTATTCACCATGCATCGTTTATAAAATTTCTCTTACTTTTGTGCACTTTATCAACACAGAACCTTGTTCATTCTTTGCAGTTTGAATGAACAAGGTTATCTGTTGATAAAGCTTACAAATGTAAGAGAAAGTTTATAAACAATGCACAGAGAGTGTTGTCAAATTGACTCATGGATCAAAGACAGAGACAGTTGCTGAAAATAATAGTTTAATATAGGGCATGGTGGGGGAATTAAAGACACGCTTCCTAGCATCATTCTCTCAGTGAACAGTGCGTGGTATGAAGGCTGTTAGGCAACATCAGCAGCTGTTATTACACAATATTTTTCTTCTTCTAGTTTGAAATTAGTGCCAACTTTTAAGGAATATGGCTCTCAAATGAAGGTGAGCTCCTGATTTTGACCAGTAAAATCTGGGAGAGTTTCATGGTGCCCTAATTTATGTGCCCGACTGAGTTTAAGAATATTGAATTCCAGTGCTAGAACCATTAACTTACATGTTCTTTGATTTTGTTGATTTTTGTGGGAATTTAAATTGCATAATAAAAGCTGTGAATATGAGTGGATAAAATCAAATAGGCACTGGGAAACTGGGAGCCTTAAAAGGTATTGTTGGTTGTCTCTAAAGGATTCTATGCTGACTACAAAAGTGCAAAAAATGTTTTGTTTTTGTAGTCATGTCAACTCTTCCTTTGACTGAAAGTCTTTCATGCTTTGTGGCTGGTTTCTCTGTAAAGCAGCATAGCAGCTGTGTTGGCTCTGACAATAACTCATTTTTTTTTATTTGTCACATAATACAATACGTGTACAAACTTCAAAAAGTATTTTGTGATTAGTTATACATCCATTGCAAACAGTAACAGATATGAATAAAATTTTGTGTACATTAACAGATCGTAGGCTAGGACATCTGCATAAGATTATATACAGTATAATTTACATATGAACAACTGGCTGGGATTTTATATGAATATAAATAAACCTAGTCAAATACAATTCTCCATTTTGAGGCTAAGGGTTACAACTCTCTTGGCTATTAAGGGAATATAATTACGGGCTAACACCTTCTTTAAGTTGATTTATAACTGGGGTCCCAAGTTGATGATATTTCCTCGTTTGATTAATCAATGTATAATGCACCCTTTCAATATGGTGTATCATAATCATAGCATTTAACCAGGCATTAAAATCTGGGGGATTTATCCTTCCATTTAATCAGTATTTGTTTAAATGCTGTTATGGTTGCCATATTGATCAGTGTCTGAGCAGTAAAGTGCAATTTGTGCATTGGTCCACCAAACCTTAGTAACATCCAAAGGGGATTTTTATTAAGTGGCCGACCTATGGTTCCTGACAAAGGTAAGAATCTGGTGCCACCATGGATCTAACCTGGGGCATAAGATTAACATATGCTCTAAGGAAGCATCCATAGCATTATTTCTGGGGATTGAGAAGATATAGTGGGGTTAATTTTATTCAGTTGATGGGGATATAGTAGATGCAGTGTAAAATGTTAAATTTAATCTGGTTCATTTTAGAGGATTTGAGACCCCATTCTTTACTATCCCACATTTTGTTCCATAATTTATATTAAAAAGACTGGTTGACATTTTCTTCCCACTTCAGTTTAAGAATGGAATTAATTCCTATTTCTTTGGTCAATGTTAATAAATATAATTTTGAGATCATATTTTTCTGCTTGGGAGTACTTACGATTTGTTCTATTTGAGAGATCCTTGTATTTACCATTTTTGGTAAATTTTTGGTCATATAGTACCTAATATGTAAATAACCATAACATTGATTATTAAGGAGGTCAAATTGTGGTCTAATGGTTTCAAAGTCCACTATTATGCCTGAAGTGAGAAGGTGGCCCACTTCACTTAACTGTTTAAAATACCAGTTCATGAATGTCATGTCAGTCATAGAGGGTTTAAAAAAAGGGGTTTAAAAATATGGGTGAGTGTATAGAGAAGACATCTGGAAGAATTTATTTTTTGAAGGCTTTATGCCATACATTTATAGTAGTTTTGGTACAGTAAGTCAAATTGTGTAACTCTGTTTACAGCGTTCCAATATATAGGCAGTGTTTCACATTCCTATATTGAGATCTGTATGTCTCTATTGCAACTGAGGGGTCCTGTTTTTCCTCTGCAAACCATTTAGCTGTAGCCGTAATATTTGCTGCATAAAAATATTGTCATAAGCATGGTAGGCCAAGACCACCTGTCGATCTGGGGACAATTAATTTCTTCATTTTGAGTCTTGGTCTCTTCCCTTTCCAGATAAATTTTGTAATTATTTGGTTTAGCCCCTGAAAGAATTGTTCAGTTAAAATAATTGGGACATTTTGAGAATTATAAAGGAACTTTGGTATATTATCATTTTAATAGTGTTTGCCCTGCCCATTAAAGTAAGTGAGAGTTTTTCCCACCTTTCTAGGGTTTGTTGGACTAATGGATCAAGGTTTAGGGTTTGGAGTGTCTTGATTTTGTTATCCACTTTGATGCCCAGGTAAGTAATACTTGTGACTAACTGCATAGCTATAGTACGTGGTGGGGTAAAAGGATCTGTATGTCCTTTGGTCTTCAACACTTCAGAAACCACCCCATAGCTGGTAATTGTATCCAGTAGATATGGGAAGCTGTTGTTTAAGTTTTCTACATAAATAGGAGTGTCATCAGCATAAAGGCTGATTCTATGTTCCACACTGTTAATTACCAGTCCTTTAACTAATAAAAATGTCCTTATAGCTATGGCCAGAAGCTCAATAGCCAAAGGAAAAATAAGTGGAGAGAGTAGACACCCTTGCCTAATGCCCCTCTGTAAACAGATTGGCTGAGAGATATCCTGACTGGTCTTGACTGTGGTCACCAGGTTGGAGAATAATATCCTCACCCATTTGCAGAATTTAGGACCAAATTCAAATTTCTTTATTATAGCATTAATGAATGTCAATTTGAGGTGCTCAAATGCCCTTTCAACATCCAATGAAAGAATGGACAAATTTGTTTTGGCGCAGTAGTCCATTATACTAAGTAGCAGCCTGGTGTTGGATGTAATAGAACAGACCTTGATAAAATCATTTTGGTATGAATGTATAATAGAGGGTAGGATTTTTCCAGCTTGGAGGCCAAGATCTTTGTTAGTATTTTTGCATCGGTATGAATAATGGAGATAGGTGTGTAGGAAGACATGAGTAGTGGGTTTTATCTTTTTAGAAATAATAAAATGTTAGCTTCTCAAATGATGGGAGCAACTTTTCATTTTGAAAATGTAATCAAATACCTTCTTCAAATGTAAGGCCAACTGTTCAGCATTTGCTTTGTAGAAATTGATACATAAACCATCTGGGCCAGCGGTTTTGCCAAGTGGAAGTGATTTTATGGCTATAATAATTTTATGTAGGGAGAATGCCCATTCCATGACAGTAAAACCCTCTTGTGAAATAGTGGGTATATTAATTGCTTTAAAAAAAGGATTTAGAGCCTCCTGAGAGTTACTATTTTCAGATTTATATAATAGAAACCAAGAAACATAGAATTTGACGGCAGATAAGGACCGCTTGGCCCACCTAGTCTGCCCATTGCCCTACCTAGCTGATAAGTTGCAGATCAAAGTTAACAAACAGCCTACTTCCTCCTACCCCCCCACTAGAATTGTCTTATGTCTGTCCCATGCATTCTTGAATTCCCCCACTGTTTTTGACTCTATGACCTCTTCAGGAAGGCTGTTCCATGCATCTACAACTCTCTCTGTGAAAAAATACTTCCTTACATTACCTCTGAGCCGTCCCCCCTCTATTTTCAAATTGTGCCCCCTTGTTCTTGCACATTTCCTTTTCTGAAAGATGCTACCCTCTTGGACTTTGTTGATTCCCTTGAGGTATTTGAAAGTTTCTGTCATGTCCCCCCTCTCCCTCCTTTCCTCAAGAGTATACATCTTAAGCTCCTTTAGTCTTTCTTCATATGTCTTCTGGTGCAGACCCTGCCCTCCTCTGGACAGCCTCCACCCTGTCTATGTCTTTGCAGAGATGGGGTCTCCAGAACTGTACACAGTACTCCAGATGTGGTCTTACCAACTGTCTGTACAGAGGACCAACAACTTCCTGTTTTCTACTGGTGATGCCTCTCCCTATGCATCACAGTATCCCCCCAACCCTCCTTAATGCCTTCTCACATTGCTGGACCACCTTTAGGTTATCTGATACGACTATCCCCAGGTCCCTTTCCAGGTCCCTTTCCATTTTTGTTGTTGTCAGTATCTCACCCCCGATTGTGTACTCTTCCCCTGGGTTTTTGTTTCCCAGGTGCATTACTTTGCACTTCTTTGCATTGAATCTAACCTGCCATACATTTAACCATTCCTCCAACCTTGTCAAGTCCCTTTTCATCCTTTCCACCCTACCTTGCGTATCAACCCTGTTGCAGATCTTTATGTCATCTGCAAAGAGACATACTTTCCCTTCCTGTCCCTCTGCAATGTCACTTATAAAGACATTAAAAAGGACCGGCCCCAGTATTGCACCCTGCAGTACCCCCCTAGTAACCCTCGTTTCTTCACTGTGGACTCCATTTACTATTACCCACTGTGTCCTGTTGTCTAGCCAGTGTTTGACCCAGGCTACCACCCTGGGACCCACTGCCAGGATGGCTAATTTGTTTATTAATCTTTTGTGTGGGACTGTGTCAAATGCCTTGCTAAAGTCTAGGTAGACCATGTCCACAGCCCCTCCCTGGTCTACTACTTTGGTCACCCAGTCAAAGAAATCAATTAGATTTGTCTGACATGACCTTCCTGTTGTGAATCCATGCTGCCTTGGGTCCTGTGCCCCACTGGCCTCTAGGTACTCAACAATTCTTTCCTTCAGAAGTGATTCCATCATTTTCCCTACCACTGAGGTCAAACTGACAGGTCTGTAGTTTTCTGCCTCTGTCTTGCTCCCACCTTTGTGAAAGGGGATCACATCCACCCTCCTCAAGTCCTCAGGTAACACACTATCCTCTCATGATTTATTAAAAGGGTAGTCAGTGGTGTTACTAGTTATTCCCTTAGTTCATTTAGAATTCTGGGTTGAATCCCATCAGATCCCATTGCTTTATCCACCTTCAGTTTTAAGAGTTCTTTCAGAACCCTTTCTTCTGTGAAAGGACTAATATCAACAGCCTTATCCAGAGTGCTTCTATTGACTGAATTAGGTATCTCCCCCTGCTTTTCCATTGTGAATACTGAGCAGAAGTATTCATTCAGTATCTCTGCTTTTTCACTGTCGCTCTCTGCCCAGCCACCTTCCTCTTTATTCAGCCTCAGTATCCCTGCCTTAGTCTTTCTTTGCTCCCTAATGTACCTATAAAAGGTTTTGTCCCCCTTCTTAACCGAATTGGCTATCTTTTCCTCAGTTTGGGCCTTTGCTATTCTGACTGCCTTCCCCGCTTCCTTCTGCTTTAACTGGTACAGTTCTCTGTCCTGCTTCTTCTGTGTTTTCTTACCGTCCTGGAATGCTATCTTTTCTCCTAACCTTCCCCACCACTTCTTTTGAGAACACAGTGTTTTTTTTTCTTCATTTTGATTTGTTTATTTGCTTCACACAAGGCTTGTTGCCTCTGTGATGGCGTTTTGATGTTTCCCCATTGTTGTTCCACCCCACCTTCTTGCCTGTTTGCTAGTGCTTTTCTGAGGCACTCTCCCATTTTGAAAAAATCAGCCCTCCTGAAGTCCAGTACCTTCACTTTTGTGTGGCTTGACTCTACAGCTAGTTTATCGTGAACCACAGTTTGGTGGTCGCTTGTTCCCAGATGGCTACCCACTTCAATGTCAGAGATCCTCTCTCCGTCCCCATTTGAGAGTACCAGGTTTAAGATTGCTCTCTCCCAAGTGGGTTCTAAAATTAGCTGTCTGAGGCATGCCCCCTGTAGGGCATCGAGAATGGCCTTGCTCATGGATGTGGCTGCAGCAAAGGTGCTCCAGTTAACATCTGGCATATTCAGGTCCCCATCAGCGATATCTCCCTTTCTCTGCCATCCCAAGGATGCTTTCTATCATTTCCTTGTCTATTTCTCCCTGAGACAGGGGCTGTATAGAACTCCAGTGTGGATTGTGGAGCCATTTCCAGTCTCCAGGGTGACCCTCAGTGCCTCCTCTCCTCCATGTTTAGCCTTTAGTTCTGTTGCTTTGATCTCTTCCCTTACATAGAGAGCTACTCCTCCTCCTCTTCCTCCCTCCCTCCCTGTCCCTCCTGTAGATTGTGTACCCTGATATGTTGACATCCCAGTCATGGTTCTCTGTGTACCATGTTTCTGTGACTGCCACGATATCCAGGCAGCCCTCTTCCATCAAGGCCACCATTTTGGGGAGCTTTTTACTTAGATTACAGGCATTAGTACTCATTACCCTCCATTTTTTTATGGCTTTATTTCTTTTTGCCCCATCACTGTCCTTACTGCTTTTGTCTTTTTCTCCATTTACCCCTGCCCTTCTATCTATCGACTGCTCTATCATGGTGTGTACCTCACTAACTACCCTGATTTTTTGGGGGGGCTAAGATTTCCCTTTCCTTTTCAGTGCCTCCCCCCTTGGCTAGTTTAAATGCTTGCCAAGGAAGCATTTAAAGCTATCACGTAGGATCCTGATTCCCCTCCTGGACTGGTGCAGACCATTGCACCTGTATAGGCCTGCATCCCTCCAAGTGGAGCCCCAGTCCCCAATGAAGCCAAATCCCTGAGCTCTGCACCAGTTTTTCAACCAGTCATTGAATCCCATGGTGCAGAGTACCCTAGCTTCATCAATGCCATAGACAGGTAGCACCTCCAAGAAAGTTACCGTGTGTGCTACTTGTCTAAGGCCCCTTCCCAACTCCACAAACTCCTGTTGCACTGCTCTGATCCCATGCTCAGCCAGGTCATTTGTCCCTAGGTGGATAATGACATCCAGCTCCCTCCCCCTTGCAGCTACTCCCATGATCCTGAGGATTCATTTAATATCCCTCCAAGCCATGGTGCCGGGTAGGCACCTTACCTCCCTTTCTCCTCCCTCCCCCAGTTCTACCCCCTAACAATTGAGTCCCCCACCAGGAGTTGTTTCCTTCCCCTGTGGGGTCATGTGCCACCCTCCTGTGGGTCTCCATTGTGGAGGTTCCCAGCATCCTTCTTGGTCTCCACTGTGGGTGCCTCCATAGAGGAACCATGCTCCTCCAAAGTGGTGAATGAATTGTTGAGAGGCACAACTGGAGGGATGCACCTCTGTTCCACTACCCTTACCCTTCCTGAGCCCACCATGGTCCAACCACTCCTCTTTCTTGACAACCTCTGAGGTTGTGGCAGTGGCCTCGGTGGTCCCTGGGTGGGGGAGCAGGTTTCCCAAATCCTTGCCAGGTCAGCATGGAGACAAACAACCTCCTCCCTCAGACCAGAGAGGTGCCTGCAAATAGGGCAGCAACGCAATCTCCAGAATGTCTCCCAGAAGACTGCTGCTCCACAGCCAGTGCATTGCACCACTCCCCATATGTCTGTGTCCCTTCCTGTTACAGATGATTTTCTTTTGTTGATTTTTGTTCTTGTTTTAGTGTGTGCAAGCTTGTGAGTGTCTTCCCCTTATTCAGTGTGCTGTGCCTTTAAGGATATGAACAGGTGTATGTTGTTAGCAGTTTGGGGGAAGTGATGTCAGAACCCCTGCTATAAAGGAAATTATGCGCTTGGGGTGAATGGGGTGAGGGGAAGGGTGGAAGGGAGTAAACCTATGCCATCCAGAAACAATCAACTACAACTCTGACCCTCCACAATGGTGAGTTCCTTCCTTCCTTTCAGACACCTGTTTCACAGAGATTAATTAACAGGACTAGTCACAAATGACTGCAAATATCTCCCAGCTACAGTTCCTCCCTGGCAAATTAAAGTTAAAACTAAGAAAAGTCAACCCCAAAACCAGAATCAATAGTAGTTACTTACACAGGTCCAAAAAGTAATAATTCAGTTCAGTATAGTCTTGAAAATAACCTCCTAGATTCAAGGAAGCTGTGGCTGCCTTCTCACTCTCTTTATAATATTAGAAAAAAACATTGGGCCCAATTCTATAAGCACCCCTACGCATGTCACAAGTTGTGACATGCGAGGAGTGCAGTTGCACCAAGGACCCTGAGCCTAATTCTGTAAGGGGCAGGGTGCCCGTGGCTACGTCCTGTGACTTGTGACATGCGCAAAGGTATGCCAAACATAGGGCATACCTGAGGTACATGTCACAAGCTGTAAGCAATGTTTTGTAGGGCACAAGTGGCCCCCCACCCCAGTCCCCAAGCATGAGAAGACCCGCAGGGCTATCAGACCACCCTGCCCCCAGTCCCCCAGGGTGTAAACAGTAAAGCCCCTCTGGGCTATCAGGCCCCCCATCCTAATCCCTATAATGTAGCATTACTAGCCCTGCAGGCCAGATCACGTCCTCGGCCCAAGCCCCGATGCCAGCTGCCCGCACATGGCTGTGTCCTGTAATTACTATAACAAGATCCACACCCTAATTCATAATCCCTGGTAGTCTAGTGGCCCCCACCCGGCATTGCCAGACCACCATGCACCCCCTGACCCATCCCCAGCTGGTGACTGGCACAGCCCACTTCTTGCCACCATGGCCAGCCGCTGACTGAGCTCCATATGAGCATGTATGTATATATGATCAATGAATGAATGACAGTTCATTCATTCATTGATCACATATATAAAGTACATGCTCAAGCTGGGGACAGGTTGGGGTGTGGGATGGTCTGGCAATGCCAGGTTGGGGGGTGGGACCACTAGACTACCAGGGATTTTGAATTAGGGTGTGGATCTTGTTATAGTAATTACAGGGCACAGACATGTGCAGGCGGCTGGCATCGGGGCTTAGAAGGTGCGATCTGCCCTGCAGTGCTAGTGGTACTACATTATAGGGATTAGGACTGGGGTCCTATAGCCCAGAGGTGCACCTGCAGTAGGTGTGGGGGAGTCCTCTAGCCCTGCAGGGCTGTCTAGTAGAGAAGGGATGGGGCTGGGGGGTGGCACATATCAGTGGATTGGTGTCATCGGCACACAACCCCGCTGGATGCAAGTTACACCAGCTATTTGCTGTTGTAACTTTTCATTGATGGGTGTCTACTGGGGTGTCTTCTAAAATAGCATCATTGGGGACTTTGTTGCTGCCTTTTGAGAATAGGGCACAACTGCTGCTGTAAACCCCCTAGTGCCATGTTGCAGGGGGTTTAGGGTGTAACTGGTGGCGTAAGTCCACTTTGGTGCAAGCAGCCTGTGACATGTCACAGGCTGCTTTGCAGAATACCAACTGTCGCAACTCCTGGCATAACTTGCTACTTGCACCATTTTTTTGTGCTAGTCATGTTACACCAGGTGTATCCTTTGAGAATCGGGCCCATTGTTTATATTTTGTGAGATCGTTATTTGGCCATTTTGGTCTTAAATTTCAATTATCAAATTATTTTGTTGCCATGATTTTAACTGCCACGTTAATTTGTCAGTCTAATCTCCCATAACATAATAGTTTGTTTTGGTGTACAAAAGCTGTCTTTCAGTCTCTTCTGTTATGAGGCTGATATATTTTTCTTTCAAAATCAGTAATTTCTGTAGGCTACTTGGATCACCATTCTGCATATGTTCTTTCATTTTGAGTAATCAACTGCTGTACTTCAGACATTTATTTTGTCTCTTCCTGTTTCTGCTTATGGTACGGGTTTTTTATAATCTCTCTCAAATATGCTTTAAAAGCCTCCCATATGGACCCAAAATTGATTTTCTCTTCTTTATTATGAACAAAAAATTCTATAATAGCATTTAAAAAAAATTTTTTTATTTAGTATGCTTTTTCCCCTTATCGCTCAACTTTCATCCCCCAATCCGTACTCCTGCCTTACTCTCCAATGACCGCCTACCACCCCACCAATACTCCCTGGCTTACCCCCCAGGGCAGGGCCACGGCACCACTTACCTGCCCATCTGTGATTGGGAAAGGTATCAGTGGAACTGACATTGCTTCACTGGCTTCCCCCCAGGGCGGGGTTCAGGGCCTGCAGTGGCAGTCCTGGAGCCATGACGAAGTCGGTAGGTGGTGTGGCAGAGAGCTATGGAGGCAAGGAGTCAAGGCGGCATCATCTGAGCAACTGGTGTGATTTTTCTGTTTTTTGGAGGCTGGGACATGCAATGACATCCAGCATCCACCCCGCCTCCCGGCACACTAAGACACTGGTTGCTGCAGTACCCCTGGCCTCCACCAGGTGTCCATCTGGACATGCTCCCAGCCCTCCCCCCAGAGAAGGAGAACAGTCTATGGGATGCTCAATCCTTCGCCCCCCGGCTGGCCCTCCGATGATCCAGGTCAGTTTCTGAACCTGGGTTGCCGGCATCGCAAGTGGAAATCCAACCGCTATGCTGTCGGGCCAGCTTATAATAGCATTTTTATTGCCTCACAAATTACTTGATCTTTTACTATCAAACAGTCCATTCTAAAACTCAATGCACCTGGTTTATTTCTATATTGTACAAATACTTGAATAGGAGCGTGATCTAAAATTATGATATTATAGTATCTAACACTGTTGACCTGATAAAGAGAGGACCTAGATAAAAGAAAGAAATCGATTCTAGAATAGGTTTGGCAGGCCATTGAAAAAAAAGGAAACTGTTGGGCATCAGGATTTTGTGTTCGCCAAACTTTCACAAGATTTAGGTTGTTCATAAAGTTTTTAATATGTAAGGCTGCAGACATTATTCGGCCAGGGTGAATTCCAGATTTGCCTTTTTCTGTCTACTCTTTCTACTCAGCTGCTTTTCAACTGATTGACTATGCTTTCTTCCAGTCTTAAGGCCTTCCTACGGTTTCAATATTGATGTGGATACACCAGGCATTTTCCAGGAATCAGAAAACACATTTGGCCATCGAGTGGCTCAACTTCAAATTGGAACACAGAAAAAGTGAGTACTTTGTATTTCCAGCTCTTGTCATTTACTAGCTAGGTAGGCTACTATTTTACATTTATGTTTGGAAAGGAGGGGTTTTGTCAGCTGGAATACTTAGATGGGGATGATGCGGTAGTCTGTGCTGCATAAATGGTCTCAGGTAAAAACAAATCTACACAATCACTTTTTGTCCTTTGTTTAAGGGGTTCATGGAGTGTCTAATCAAGTTTTTTGTACAGTAATTTGTGGTGCCATAAAGTTAATGTAGACATTCTTGTTGGCAGTCAGTGTAATTCAAAATCACTATGCTACCGCCTTTATTTGTCGTTTATGAAAATGTCCTGGTAATTTTCCAACAAATTAAAGGCTTGCAGTTTTATTTGGTGAGATTAAAGGCCTCTTTTCTTCTCTAATACCTGCAATGTTGTAGGATATCATTGTTCTGTATAATGTGTTAAACTGGGTCCTGTATCACCATCTGGTACCAAAACTGTTTTTTTGCAGTTGATGAGAAGCGTTTCACTTACAGTGAAACGGGGCAGCAGAATAGTTTTATTTATTTATTTCAAAAGGTGTCACCAGGAAAGACATCCTGAGGTGCTAACAACTCATTCAAGATGTGTCCTGGGGGTAGGTACGTGGAAATACATCACATGCTCAGTATGATGACGTCATGACACTCCAGGGTTAGTCCACTTCCTGTTGTTCATACACACTAATCCCCTTAAAAAAGGATGTACTCAGAAGGATAATGTCTTCTGATAATGGTGACAGATACCGTGAAGCAAGCAAGCAAAGCTATACAAAAACGCTGCTTATACAATATGTGTGGACTCAAATCCAATGTCATAAAAACAATGTAGGGCTGGATTATTAGCCGATCCAAAATCGGCACAGCTGTGGAGAAAAACTGCTGCAAGAGGGGCTTCACTTTTGGAGCCACAATTTTTCAAACAGGTGCCATATTTTCAAAGTGGGAGCTGGTTTATGACTGGTTCCCTAATTTACAGTAGCTTGAAGCCAGTTTGTCCCCACAGCTGCACCAAAATGGTATGCCTAGGGGAATCATGTGTACCATCTCCCACAGTATCGTGGACTGAAAACATGGATGACCACAGGTGCGGAGATTTCAGTCCACACCGGCCACTGCTGAGTGGGACTTAGTCCTGGTTTGGCTGAAAATGCAGCTCATAATCTCCACCCTACTTGCATTCTGCATGATCTGTCTTAATAAAAATTTAAATTAAAAAAAAAAAATTATTTTAGAACCTGGCATTTATCACACGTGTTAGATAAAAACTATCTGTCAGTCACCGCCCCTTAAAAAAAACACAGCCTGTTGTATAAACAGGACATGGAAGGGAGACCTGTGTGATATGTTATTTATCTACACTCAAGCAGTTTGACCTCAGGCACACCACTTGTGGCTTTTGTCACTTGTGAGGTTACCCAAGGTCAAACTGCTGTTATGTAGATAAATAATATATTACACAGAAAAATCATAAAATAAAGCAATCTGGTTAAAGGGAAGATTGTCCAAGATGTTTTGTTTCTTTCTTGTACTGGAATAACTCATTTATCTCCACTAGTAAGTGTTAAGATCCATAACTCATGAGTGACGAAGCCAAAAATTACTTATGCAGGTCTTAGCACTCTTGTGGCGATAAATGTGTTATTCTACTGCAACCTATTATGTATTATATATACTGTATATATATATATATATATATATATATATATATATATATATAGGTTATTTCAGAGCATTTAAAGATGTGAGTCCCTTTACCTCACCGGTATCAGTTACCCATATCCTTTGATGTTATGTTTTGTACAAAAGGCATCTAACTTTTTTTTTAAATTGCACATATTGTTACTGCCCATCATTTCCTCAAGAAGTAAATTCCACAGTGTCACCACCCTCTGTTATACCAGTTTGATATTTTGTTTTGTACAGCATATCTTTCCTCTCAGTTGTGAGGTGTGGGATCCCATGCTGTATGTAAGATCTCTCATTCAAGGGCCATGCAGTCCCATAGATTGTGACTGGTCAAGACCCTGTACAACATGCACATGTCTCCGTTAACCTTCTGTACTCAAACTGAGTACATACCAAGTTTTCCAGTCTACTCTTGTAATCACAACCTCTTAGAGCCTCAAGTACCCTAGCTGCCCTTTTTTTGTACTCTCTCTCTCTCTCTCTATCTATGGAGCTGATCTCCGATTTCGTACTAGGCGCCCATACCTGAGCACAGTACTCCAGTGGGGGCGCACCAAGGAAACATACATTATTTGTAAGGCTTTTTTAATGTTTTACCTAAACTGTTTTAACTCGAAATTGCCTCTTTCAATTGTAAATGCTTTATCTTGCCTATTGTTCTCTGCATTCTGTTCCCAGATTCTAAGGAAAAATAACATGGCCTGAGTGAAATTGCATTACTGCTGTGCAAAGTTTTAAATTCCTCTCCTGCTGGAATTCCATGGAATTTCAGAAATTTCAACTGATTCCATGGAATTACATCTGAAATAAAATTATGAAATTCCAAAAGGGGACTGTTATTTTTTTTTAAACTGAAATTGTAAACCATAACATGGGTAAGAAATATCCAATGATTTGATTGATCAATAGCAGTCCAGACCTGTGAGGTAACTGACCAATAAGCTACATGGGTCTGGAAAATACTTTTAAGT
The DNA here is from genome assembly GCA_016271365.2 of Neoceratodus forsteri. Taxonomy (NCBI): domain Eukaryota; kingdom Metazoa; phylum Chordata; order Ceratodontiformes; family Ceratodontidae; genus Neoceratodus; species Neoceratodus forsteri. Next base: position 239,525,634 of record JADMNL010000026.1, read on the forward strand.
TTTGGAACTCACTAATTCAGAATTCTTAGTAACTGTGATAGATGGTAATAAACAGAAAAGAAAAGGTTCAACTAGCAATATGAGTGACTTACCTCCCTGTCAGTTTCACTTCTTTGATGGGGCAGCTGTTTGGTGACAGCACTGATTTACCAATGATGAAGATTTATTTATTCTTAATTTAAAGATTTATTTAGTCCCCAGGATCTATGGACCCCTGCTCACCAGCATTACAGAGGACTACGTGAGATGGCAGGATCTTCCACTTATGCTTTTGGGTTGGATTATGTGATAAAAATGACCCTACTCCTCAAGTGTTGATACTTGCTTCAATCCCTACTCATATATGCGCCTGACAGAGGTGCCACACTGCACAAGTTCTTATGGAAGGGGAAGAATGTCCATATTCAAAGGGCCATCCTCCAGCTGCCCTTGTTCAGAGGGGCTCCTAAACTTTTAGTTGTACTATTGCATTGCACAAATGTCCATCCTTCCCATGGAGAGCTCCTAAACTTCAGTCTTGGATGACCCAGAAAGAAGAATGAGCAATGGGGGGATATGAGGAAAGACCTTTGTCCCCTGTTGTGGCCTTCACCAAGTACAGAGGTGTAGAAACCCACATGCCGAACAATGATTAGCATTTGGGTGGCAGTGCAGAAATATCTGAAAGTCCCCAGATAGTTTCCATATAGGGGTATATGCACTGCCCTTGTGCTTAGCCCCAAATACTCTGTGTTACTCCATACATGCCTGCTGAGATGGCACAGAAAGGGCCTATGGTGCATCACACAAATGTACAAGGGTGAGCAACTTCTGTCCATTGATGAGCTTAAAAGGGCCTGGTCCATGCATCCAGAGGACCTCTTTGTGTATCTACATGTGAGGCAGAGACTGGCAGGGTTGAACATTGGTGGCCCTGACTCACCACTACTCAAAGAAGCGCTAGCTAGGCCTTAGCCCTGTTCAGATCCACTCTCTGTGTACTATAAAATGTTCCTTGGAAGGATTGTACCCCCACAGCAGAGAATCCTCTCCAAGTGGGAGGAAGACTTAAGAACTGAGATTACCCCTTCAATCTAGGGCAAGGCTATTAAATGCCTAAGTGATTGCTCCAAAAAGTAATAAACTGCACCACATCTGATTAAAATATATGTACAGAACTTACATCCTGCCATTAAAGTTTTAGGGAATGCTCCAGGTGCAAGGCAGAAGATGGCACCTTTATCCACATGTCTTTGATGTGCCCCAAACTTCTAGTCTTTTGCTTTGAGGTACATAAGATGATGGCAGAAGTGCTGGGTAATAGACCACATAAATCACCCCTGAATTTTGTTCTGGGGCAGAGCCCACTAAATACATAATCAAACAAGAGTGCTGCAAATATCTGCACACCTCAGCTGGGTTGAAAATAGAGCTTTATTCAGAAAAACATTTAAAATATACCACCACCTGATATCAGACATGCAGGCTGTAGCTGAAAGGAAACCCTGACTGGTTTTGTACATCAGTACATCTTCAGAGGGTTGGTTTCCAAGTACAAATAGCAGGTATAAAAAGTAACATTTAAAGTGACAGTGCACATCAATGTCATAACATGAAAAGTCTCAGTGTAAACATACAATAGAAAATTAATAAAACTGATATAAATACCATAACTTTTACATATATTTTGTAACCTAAAAACAAGTGCCAGCAATTTCATTCTGCTGCAAGATGTAACCAATCTATAGATTTATTTCTATCACTGACTCCTTGGTTCTTGTTCAAAACTTCCCATGCTAGAGGCAGCCGAGGCAATTCCTTCTAGTCCTGCAAAAAAGAGCAATACTACAGTAAATACAATTTATAGCAGTATTCTCAAGAACCTGGCAAGTGCTAGTCAGAGCTGATATGGCTGTGGCTCCAAGGGACAAGTGCCACAGATGGAACTGTGCATGTGCGGCACTTGCACATGCACAGTTGCATTGGATGTCATACTGCCATTCGCAAGATGGTGGCACTGGTGGTACTGTGCATGCACCTGCAGCATGCATGTGCAGTTCTGGTCTGGAATGCAGAAGTAGTGGTTGAAATAGTGCCACTGTAGCACTGAAGTGAATGACCATGGTGGACTGTTTTAAACTCTTTTAGACTGTCGGAAGGATACTTCTGAAAGTCTAATGGAAATGTGCCACGGTTGCTCATTTTCAAAGTGATCCCAAAATGGCTGCAGGCTCCACCCACAGTGGTGAAAGGGGGCAAAAGAGGGGCAAACTGTCAACACTGAGTAAAAGATCATAGTATATTCACTTTTTCAGACATGAAATCAATGCTATTCTTTCATTTAATCCCGGGGTGGTCTAAGCACCTAACGTAAAAATTCATTTACAGAGTGTGTATCCAAGACTTCCCCTTTGCCTTCATCAGTCTCTGCTTCTTCTTATCTTTTATTTTTCTTTACTCACCATAACTACTAGTATCAGGACTGAATGGGCCAGCTCTGAAACTGAACAGTGCCTCCCTTGGAAAACTGGTCGATAGATTGAGATGCCCTGGTCTACACTTTGACTTCATGTATAGTCTATGAATAGTACAAATTCTGTTAATGTAGTGAGTGTACCCATATAACTCTGAATGCATGGCAATTTGTGCCCTACAGGTTTTTAGTGAGTGCACCATTTGAGAAGTCCTCAGCCAGACAGACAGATGGGAAGCTTTACCAGTGCCATTACAGCCCTGAGCCTGCAGGTTGTCAGTCCTTAAGAATGCCAGGTATGTTCTTTGGTTAAAGTCTTTGATGACCACAGTGATACAGAATGCCAGGTAAGCAGAACCTGTCAGAACTGCTTACCCACTGATTTGACATTATATTGTCTTACACATCTCCAGCTCTGGTGATTCCAGGTCCCTACAGAACTTTCATACTAGGACCCAATTATAGGACCAGATATCTCCAATAAAATATTCTTTGCCCCCCCCCCATGGAATTGTCTTATTTCTTTATTCAGTTTTGAAAATGTTTCTTGATGAGCCTTGCTGTAGCCCTGAATTACAGTAATTTGAATTTTTGGAGGTGGGGCTAGTAGCAATAAATCTGTGTAAAAACTGGAAAAAGAGCTCTTTATAAAGATAAAGGGTAAGGTAGCTATGAAAACATAAAATATTAAATGACATTTATACAAAGATTATGCTATTTTAAAGATTGTCTCAAGACAAGTTCAGATTATTTTGCAACAATGGTCTAACCTTAATTTCCAGTAGTACTTTTTGCATTAACAAACAAACATAATTAATAGAAGGGAGTTTTCACATTCACGAACATTGGTACAGCATGTTCTGTGTGACAGGCTCAGCTATACAAGCATCTGATGCAACACTATGCCACACGATCTCGATCAAGATGGTGCCAACCGATAGTGTTTCCAAAAGGATCAAATAAAATACAGGCCACACATGGCAGAAAACTACAGCTAGAAACAGAAATTAGATTAATCCAACCATTTATTGCAGAGAACCATACAAGCCCCTGAGGCCTGTGGGTAGCATATAGGGAGGGAGCCTGGGCTGTGGGCTACAAATGGAATTGAGGTGTAGCTTGCTGTAGCAAAGCAGCAAGAGAGCAGCAAAAAGGAGAAGAGGATAAGGGGATGCATTCTTCTAGAAGTAGCAAGGAACAACTGAAGTGGGTTGTGCCAGTGGGATGTTGAGATGCACAGGCAGAGGTATCTCCTGCAGGGAAGGGAGGAGGTGTTGCCACTGTATGCTCACTAGTGAGACCCACCTGGAGCATTGTGTCAGTTTTGGGCGCATCTCAGAAAAGACAGAGAGGGTGAAGGCAGTTCAGAGGAGGGCAAGTAAAATGGTGCATGGGTTGCATGAGAAGCCCTACGAGGAGAAGCTGAAGCATAGCAATATGTTGACCCTGGAAGAGAAGAGAGCGAGATGTGGTGCAGGAATTAAGTCTTTCTCAAATCAGAAGGAGCACCACAATTGGGGAGCATAAGATGAAACTGGAAGGGAGTTTAAGCAAGATGCGAGGAAGCACTACTCAAGAGTGTTGGATGCATGGAATAGACTTGCCAGCAGAAGTGGCTGAGGTGAAAACAGTAGGCAGGGGCCATCTGGGTAGACTGGGTGGGCCAAGCAGTCCTTTTTGCTGGCAAATTCTGAGTTTCCAACATGGGGTCAGTTTAGTAAGACCCCCTTAATTGAATTTGTGGAAAGTAAAAGCAGACAAATAGATAATAAATTAGGTGCTGTTGTGCCAAATGGTATGTTGTTTATTGCAGTATGATCATGCAGCAGTGCGTCCATTGGGTGCCGCATTCCAGACTGTGTTTATTTATTTTTCTGTTGGTGTATTTAGGTGTAATTTCTGCGCACTACCACAGTGTTTTGTTTTCGACTGTCACATATACACCGGCTTTGCAGTGATCCACCAGCTTCCCCCTAGAGTGTACAGTACTATTAACTTAAGTATACTGTACTGAGTTATTAAGTAAGCCAAACTGCTAAAGTTAGGAGTCATTTGATAGTCCAAGGGAAAGCTGGTTCTCAGAGGGAGACTGTACAATGTTTGTAAATTGAAAGCTGTCTCTGCAAACTGCCAAGCTGCACATTGCTTTATCAACGCCATACAGATACTCCCCTTGAAAACCACTTTTCAATGTGTTTTGAAACCTGAGTTAAGCTACGCTGTAAGCGACACCTTGGGAAATAGGCACAAATTTCATGTTTATACTCATATAAAAGTTATGCTTTCTTCTATACAGTATCAATGAAGTGAAAGCAGGCCCTGCCATAACGAGTTTCCTTTGTTTTGAAAGCTGGGGTTCGAATGCACTGTAGGGAGCACCTTGGGGGAATAGGCACACCGAATTTCATGTTTATACCACAAGAAATTCAGAAGTTGTAATTGCTTCTGTCTATTGCTTGTGAAGCAAATGCATTGGCTTGCAGGAGACATCTAAGCTGCACTCTGCTTCACAGGCAGCACACAGATTTTCCCTCTTATAAACAACTTTAGCCTTTTTTAACAACTTTGGCATTTGGGGGACTTCAGGGTACACCTTTATCCTTAACATTGCAAGCAATAAATTAATACACAAGACAATGAAAACACATACAAGCGTTTTACTGTTCTATATTTCTTTTATTGCTTTCATCTATTGTTTTCACTTTGTTTCTGTGCTGTTTTTTATGTACAAGTTCTGTACTTTTTTTACTTATTTATTTTTTTACGACAGCAGGGCACACTGTTACCTGTTTCATTTGGTTCGAGGCCCAGTCTGTTGTTTTCCAGTACTTTGCTTTGTATATGTACAGTACCATGTTTTTGTTTGCTTAAAGGGGAGCAGTCAGCACAAAGAGCCTACACATTCAAATGTGGGGTGGGTCCTAATGTGTACTCTGTGAAAAAATATTTTGGTTTCCTTACTGTTTATTGTAGTGCAATAGATTGTATCAGACTAACTGTGCTTGGTTCTAGACTGACATCTTCTGTTATTACAAATCCAGAATCCTGCAGCTGACATCAGAGCAGGGCTGCAGCAGTGGGAGACTTCATTTACCTGCAGTGCACGATGATTTTATATAGCTCTGATTTTATAAAACTCTAGCATGCACTGCAGGCTATGAATCTCCCAGTGATTCCAACTGCTTGGACATCAGCTGCAAGACATATTGTGATTAATAGAAACATAGAAACATAGAAGCTGTCAGCAAGAAAAGACCTTTCTGGCCAACCCAGTCTGCCCGATGGTCCCTACCTACTGTACTACCATAGACCCTAATTGATCTCTGGCCTTGCCCCCACCCCAGCCAAGTTACCAAGGTCCCCTTCTGTCTATCCAATGCATCTTTGAAACCTGTTACTGTGTCAGTACCCACCACCTCTGCTGGGAGGCTGTTCCAGGCATCCACCACCCTTTCTGTAAATACGTATTACCTCACATTGTTATATTTTAGGATTTGGGGTTCATGGTTATGCCTTCAAGGGTACTAGGACCATACTAAAATGACACACAGATATTACTTGTATAATCTTTCTTGGTCTTTATTACATAATGTATCACAAACCATAAACTGCCTTAGCTTAGTAAGGAAGAAACAGAGTGTAATACCTTTAACAATTATATGTACTGATAAAAAAGAGATACTTACGAATGCAGAGCCTCAAACGGACCTTTCTTCACTGATGGCTTACAAGGGGTTTTCTGATGTTTAGGTCACATTGGCCTGGCTACATCTCTGTTAGAACAGGGATTCTGGCCACTGGAAGGACAGCACTGTGCTGCCTGATCTCCTGACTCTTATGCAGTGTAAGGCGCTCAGAGATCTCCATGATGTCATAACTTCACCAACTGTCTTTTGAGAAAAACAAGCTTGCTTGTCTGAGGAAAGAAAGGTCACAAAGATTCCTATTCTAGCTAAGTAGGTCAGAAAACATACCTTTTTAATCAAAACATTCTATGTATATTTCGACCTCCCAGTTTACCGTAAATATTTTTCATAGTTATGATAGGTAGGTGTAAAACTAGTTAAAACCAGTCTTGGCTGCTTTTCTGGGCATTGAGTGTATTCTCTGTGACCTTTAGTCATCTTTAAGGACTGCTTAGAATAGTCCAGCTGATGTTGGCCTTGACACACATGCACCTCATAATCCAGTTAATTTTATTTATTTTATTTATTTGGCTTTTGTTGACCGGTAAGTGCACTAGACAATTTCTGACTATTTTCAGGGCACGACACTGGGAGGGGGATACAGATGAATGCCAACTGACCTTGAACCAGATTAAGCTGTTGGTGGTATTTTTTTAGTGAATGAGGGAAATTTGGCTAGGACACCGGGAAATTCCTCTACTCTTTTGAGAAGTGCCATGGGATCTTTAACATCCACCTGAACTACCACCAATCCAGGCAGATGGGACCTCGGTTTAATGTCTCATCCGAAAGACGGCACCTCAACAGTGCAGCACCCCTCTCATGCTGCACTGCAGTGTCAGTACTGGGATATTAACCCAAGTGCCAGATGTGGGAACTGAACCCACAGCCCTCTGATCTCCCGGCCTCAGAGGCGAGTGTGCTACCTACTGAGCCACTGACACTGATTATTGGCCCTTGCTGTGCCCAAGTACACATAGCACAGATATGCACATACAAGCACTGTGTACCATTACAACATCCCCGCTAAGTCTCCCCCTTCCAGCTTCATATCATGCCTCCTTGTCCTTGAGCATCTATTTCTGTACAAAATGCCCCCGCCTGTACTTTATTGATACCTTTGAGGTATTTGAAAATTTCAATCATGTCTCCCCTTTTCCTCCTTTCCTCTATAGAATACATATTTAACTCTTCGAGTTCTTCCTCGTAGGGCTTCTGGTGCAGGCCATGCACCATTTTGATTGCCCTTCTCTCTACTGCCTTCACCCGATCTATGTCTTTCCTGAGATGGGACCTCCAAAACTGGACACAGCATTCCAGGTGAAGCCTCACCATTGATTTGTACAGGGGGTATCATTACCTCCCTCTTCCTGCTGGTGATACCCCTCCCTACTCCCCCCCCCCCAGCATTCTACTAGCCTTTCCTACTTCTTTATCACACTGCTTTGTTATCTTCAGGTCATCAGATATGATGACCCCAGATCCTTTCCTGTTTTTGGTTGCCCCAAATTATATGTTGCTCTTGGGTTTCTGTGCCCTATGTGCACAATTTTGAACTTTTGAATTTTGAACATTTTGGTGTTGAAGCCCAGTTGCCAAACTCTTGACCAGTCTTCTGGCTTTTCAGATCTTTCCTCATTTTTTCAACCCTTCCCGGTCTGTCTACTCTGTTGCAAATTTTTGTGTCAGGTATGCCTTCTCTTCCAGCACCTCCATCCCCTCTGTGATGTTGCTAATAAAGATGCTGAAGAGGACTGGTCCCAATATTGACCCTTGAGGCACCCTGCTGGTTACCTTACCTTCTTCTAAGTGAACGCCATTTGCCACCACCCTATGAGTTCTGTTACTTAGCCATTTTACTATCTTTGGACCCACTCCCAAGCTGCCCCTCTTGCTTACCAGTCATCTGTGTGGAACGGTGTCGAACCACAGGGTTCACTGGTGCCTAAAACTGGCTATGAACAGGAGGCCCTGTAACACCTGACAGGGAGCCCAGTCCACTGTTTTCCAATACTTAGATTTGTACACGTGCTATTTTTTGGTTTGCTTAAAATAGTACTTTATATGCAGTACAAGAGGTGTACCATTCCACATTTAGTGTTGTACTTTACAAACAGGTACAGGTACATATTTTTTTCTTTTTATCAGTATGTTTCTGTTACACTCAACAGGAGGCACAGTACATTGCTTATAAGTATGTACTCTGTTTTGTACCATAGTTTGATTTTTACACACAGTACTAATAGTTCTAATAGTACTTTACTGCAGTACAGTGCTTCATTTTTTAAATTTAAGTCCGTAACATAAGTCCGTTACACTCCAGAGTATTCCAGTCTTAGTGCTAGTTGGCAGTCATGATGCTCTCTGGTGGTGTACAAGCCACTCCAGCTACTCCTATGTCCCTGCCATGCTTGCCCTAGGGGGTCTTGGTTGCCGGGTTATCTGGAGCCCTGCTGGTTGCAAGCCCATGAAGGGCATCTGCTTCCCTCCCCTCCACTAGCTGCAGGGCCACGGTTCTGGTCTCCTCCTGCATGAGACAAGAATGAAAAAATAGTGCAGCTGTGTATGCAACATAGGGGTATACCCTCCCCAACAGCAACACCAGTACAGCTAACTATGTCAATGCCAATGAAATGCCAACAACAATGACAGTTCACTGTATTGGTTCATCAGAGACCCGGGCACACTATCTCCTGGTCCTGCACCCCCTCCCTGAATCAACTCTGATTTGGAGTTGATTATATTTAGAACGGCGGGTACAGGGGGTGTGGGGGCAAAGCCCCCTGCATGGGGGATTGTGGGGCAAGCCACCTGATAGAACCAAAGATCGGGAGTCCATCGGGATTTATGTTGACCGCAACATGCGGTCAACATAAATTCTGTCGCTCTGATGCCAGTTGACAAAATTGTTGTCGAACCGGCATTGTAGAGCCCAACATATGTACAATACCTATAGGATAATGCATGTTAGAGATCATTTTAACCCTTAGGCTGCCGACAGAATTAGAATGTATAGGAATTTTGGACTGATATATCAGTCCGCGGCTCAGCAAGGGTTAACCAAAGTGCAGAGAAATAGTAATTACTGCATGAGTTGAAATTACTTTATCTATGTGTAACCCCAGGTGGTATGCCATTTGTATCTGACAGCAATACCAGGTGGGCTGGGTTCGGGGAGGAATAGGTCACTCGGCACAAGGGCTAGGTTTGGCCACTCTGCACAGGGGCACCCAAGTAATTCCGAACACAGAAAGCAATAAATGTAATGTCCAATACCAGAAGTGGGATTCTAAAGTGTGGCTTTTATTCACATCCAAACAGAATAAACAAAGCATAGATGGACCCCCACAGGATTACACTCCTGGTAATGCAGATTAAAGACACAAGAACACTTCCTCAACACTTTAGCCCTCAGGCTCTGAACCTACTGGGTACACAGCCCGGACTTGCACACTGCTTTGGCTTACACAGCCGAACTTGTACACTGTTCTGGGTTTTCCCTGGCTCAGCTCCCTTGCTGGCCACTAGGACACCTTCCATACTTCATCGAAACATTTTCTGGTGGGTCCCTAAGCCACCTGAGAGCACCTCGGCTCCATCAGGGAAACTTCCTTTCAATCCCATGTCTGGGTACTTTCCTCGGGCACTGGCCAAGTACCTGAGAGAAAGCAAAAGGTTTCTCAAAGCAAATCCGTAGAGGTGAATTTGGTTACTACTGATGGGCGGTCTTCCACCTCTTGCTCCCACAATTCATATCCAGCCATTTCTCTGGACTGTAAACACCTCATCCTATAAAGCTTTGCAATGTAGATTCTTGCTAAATGTATTTCACATTCCATCTACTTGTCTTGCTTCCCATTTGTGCTGGACTTGAACATACTTTTAAGTGGCATTGTCCATTTCTCTAGACCCCCACTGAGTTAAGCAGTCCAATCCCCACTTTCCAACTGTTCAGGTGAAAAAACACTTGGCCCTTTTTCAGAGCGAACTCACCCTTTGGTTGCAGGTGCCCCACAGGTGATTCCTCCACAAGGAATTTCTCTCTCAGAGCTTCTGGTGCCTCAGCACTCTTGAATAGGCAGCTTCTTTCCCTTAGCCGGACCCAAGAGGGTTGCCCCTGGAAAACAGGCAAAAACCTTCCTCCCATCCCCTCAGGGATGGGGTTCTTGAACCACTGAAAATAGTCTTCACCACTTCAATTACCAGTTCCTGTGTTCCTCTTATGGTGGAAACACACACCTTCCAAAAAGTAGCTCTAAAACAGAGCTTAAAGCTCTGAGAGCCTGCACACACTCAGCTTTACTACTGTCTCTCACTCAGACTGCACACAGGCTGAATTCAAAATCCCCAACGTTCTACACTAACCTCCAACTGCAACATTCCAGTGTGGCTTATGCAGCTGCGAGCGTTCTATGGTGATGTCATCCCTCAGTCTCAGCTGAGACTGAGAACAGAGTGAGACAGTGTGAAATACATTTAACTGGAGTTTCACAAGCTGCCTTCCCTGCCTACCACTAGGTCTTACTGGGATTCTAGTAACCCTGGGTAACAGAGGGGTTACATATGTAAAGGCAAGACAGACCATTTAATAGTAAAAAATGACTGCCTGAACTGCTAGTGCTGGATACGTGTGGGAAGAATAATTAAAGTATAGTATGCCATAGTAAAATGTGACTGCTTGAATCTCCAGTGGTGAACACATGCAGGAACAGTAATTATAGCATAGAGTGGCCATAGTTTATCCAAAACAGTTTCTGTGCATTTCAAATACAAATTCATAATATTTCAACAACTCCAATCCAGTAATGATTACAAATTTAAAATAAACCTGACAATATAAAGAAATAATGTACTTCACTTACTCCATGCATGTGAGTCTCCACCCAGAGAGCCCAGGATGCCCAGTCCTTCTAGAGGTCTGGACTGACCAGGATAAGTACTGTGGGGATGGGGTAGTGCCAGTCCGGCGCTATCATCTGAAGAGATACACTGTTATATCCTGCTGTCTAATGAAATAGAACAAGAAAAAGAAAAAGCAGCTCCACTGCTAAAGTAGGGTGCACGAGAAAAATAACATAACTGCAACAACAAAAATCAGCACTCCTCCGCTCGGTGCCACACAGGGCATATATTTTATTAAATAAAAATGCAGACGCTACAATAAGCCAGCATCAGGAAACGCAATGCTGAACCCCAATGAATGGCTGTTCATCTCCTTCCCAGTTTGGCCCTGCTTGGATATGAAATTAAATCAGTAACTGTACTGATATGAAAAAGACTGACTAATTGACATTATTACCTAATAAAACATTTACAATAATTAATGATAACTGACATTAAAGTACTTTACAATTTTTATTGCATGATAAAGCAAATAAAAGTAGATACTGGTAATGGTGTATACAGTACATTACCAATTTTTGCATGCACACTTCACTAACTGTGACGCTGTTCGACCGAAATTACATACAGTAATGAAATTATACATTATTTATACTACATTAAATACTGTGCAGTTCAGAACTTATCAGAGTGGGCTGCTTGACGTCCAGCACCAGACTCTGCAGGTTGTGGCAACTCAGGCACTCCCAGTTTAGTGCCATATGGATTGGGTGAAGTCAGCACTGGGCCCTGTGCCATGGACATGGTGGCGATGTCTTTTTGTCTTCCCAGTTCTTCTGGCTACCCTGCAAGACTATATGTACCCCAGGACGGAGGGATGCAGGTTCCACGCTGTGGAACATTTAAAGGCAATGCACACTAAACAGAAGTATGCATAAGGCTCATACAATAAGCTTAAAGTGTTTTTGTTTGCTATACTGGACTGTATCTGTATGGTGTCTTTAAATGGGCTGGCAGTATAGCCTAGAGGTTAGAGGAAACGTACTCAGAACGAGCTTAATACATCCAGCAGACCAGACCTGAGTTTGATTCTCACAACCTCCACTTGCATACTGTGTGACTCTGAGCAAGTCACTTAACCGCCCAGTGCTCCCAGGTCACACCTGAAAACAGGCACTTGTGCCTAGTGGGCCTTACCTGGTTAACAAAGACTAAAATAAAATAAATAAATTAAAACCTCATACAGAAATCACACAGAGACAGCACTCATAAAGTGTGCAAACGGTGATGTTTTAACAGCCACTTGTGATTACTGTAATACAAAGGGTCCACTAATGGCCACAAGAAGCACAGTCATTTACCGAGGCCTCAGGATTAGCCAAACTGAAGTCCCACCTCTGTGTTCTCGCCAGGAAAAGTGTTACAGTGTAATATTGAAGGATATTATAATATAATATACTGCAGTTACATTATCAATAAAATCATTATCCCAAAAGCATAAAGCCCTGAAAAAATAAAACTTTAGGTTAAAATTTTAATTCACAAAACAAAAATTAACATTCTACAAAACCATAATTAACCTTAGACTGTACTGTTCTTAAGTATTAGTAAGACTTCCAGTCTTTCTGCGACTCTTTTTTTTTTAAAGAAGGTTTTTTTCTCTCCAGGGCTGACGGGGAAGCTGTCCAGCCTTGTCCTCAGATTCCATTGGCCGTCTTTCTACCTTTCTCCTTTGGGGGTGGGGAGTTCCCATGTGAGTTGCCCCCCATGGCAGGGCTGGAGGGAGGGCTGTCCACCCCCTGGACTTTTATCCAGAAGTCCTCCTTCCCATCAGCGTGGTAGGGTGGCCATGGCACCTTTGTCAGGGCTTCCTATCACCCAGTCCCCTTATTCATCCTTCTGAGCCTGGAGAGATGGTGCCATACAGAAGTGCATACATATGGAGAAGCACAGGCATGGTGGAACTGTGGCCTCCTTCCACCCACCCAGACATCTGTCTCAGCCCCCCCCGAGCACTGGAAGCACCACCAGGCTTCCACCTGAGGCAGCCAAAAGCAGAAAGGTGAACCACCCCTGCCTGAGAGAGGAGAGTGCTTATCAGATGCTCATTCCTTCTCTCAGCCCTCCCCTCCCAAGCATCCTGCAGCTTCAGCTCATTCCCAAACTCGGGTCACCGGCATGGTGTGAGAGGTAAGGTAATTTGCAGCACCTCAGCCCTTTGTGCCATCAGGCCAGCCCCTTCTGGAGTTCCTTAATTGTTCATTTATTCTGTCCCTTATTAATTTCACGTGGCCCTGCTGACCTCTGAGTGCCTCCTGACAATCCTTAAAACCTCATGGCATATTTCAGTTGGTATTGGTTTCTTCCTGCTCCCATCTCAATTTTTTGTTATTCCCCCAGGACAGACATTGTATTTGAAGCACCAGTGTCCTAAAAACCAATGCCGCCAGATGCTCAGGCCTGCCATTGGACATTGGACATTGTCACTAGTTTAAGTTCTCTTGCCTTGCTCATCAGAACCAACTGCATTTCAGGTGGAGAGGATGTAACGTTATTGCAGTCAATAACAGGCTTAACTGGCACATGTGAGGAGCTGTCTGAGCTTATTACAGCAGTGCCATCACTGCTCCCACTGCGCAGAATCTGCAAATCAGATTCAAGAAGCTGGATGAATAACACAGGTGATGACTCATGCAGATGTACCATCATTGGACTGTGTGTGACACTGTTTGCCTATAGCCAAGAAAAAGATTATTTTTGGGGGTGATTTCATGTGATGGCTGACAAACAGCATTCAGGGCTCATAGAAACAATGCATTTTAAACCATCCCAGAAAATGGCTCCTAACTTTAGCATTTCTTCATACTTTCATCTGAAATTTCAGAATCAAGTTCCCAAGGTGTCCCCTAAATACCACTGGACACACAAGTTGGTCCACTCAGGAAATTTTTTTTTTTTTTTGGGGGAGTGTTATGTGAAATAGTGTTTAATAGTGACACACCCATTGGAAGAACAGAATGAACTGCTAGGGCCACTTATGGGATGCAAAAGAGATGGAATATGAGTATCGGCATCTCCACAGCATAGAACGGGTGCCGCACCACTGGACGCCACAAAATACTGGAAAACCTGTGCTACGTGATATGGCAGAAAACAATATGGCACTGGGAACAACTATAGGTACTCTTGCATGATGATGACTGCAAAAAGGAAAATCAGGCATACAGCAGTGGAAGAGGAAGAGGTAAATGTTGCTTTAAAGTATTTTAGGGACAGATAAACTGTTGTTGTTGGATAATGGTAGCAGAGCAGCTCTGAGGTGAAGAAGGAGGAGGGGGACAGGTGGGTTGGGTTAATAGCATGAAAGAGATAAAAATATGACAGACACTGGTGGAGAAGGAGAGGATGAGATAGAAGTAGGCTGTAGTAGTCAGTCACTGTACCAAAGAATGCCACTCAGCAAAACCAAACCAGTGACATTGGTGGTTGTGGAATTTCTTTAGAGAGGACAAGAATCACAGACACATGTAGTATACATCATATGCAAGGGCAAGCTTAGTAATGTCAAGGAGACGCACGTGACTGGGGGCATCTACAATAAAAAGGTATTTGCTTAAAGCAGCAATCCATGATAGCAGTGAAAATTGTGACCTATATTTTTCCATTTTAGACTGACCCTTCCTCTGGTCTTGTATGGTCTCCTTCTTTTCAAATTTTCTATCAGTACTTCAGCTGTTTTCAACATCTGTTGTCCCATAAAGTCAGGGAGCAGTGTCTGCTGCAAGCCATCTTATTATAGTCACATGACAAGTTATCTTAAACAATAGGTGTTCAAAAACAACAGAGAATGCTGATGAAAACCTGGTCCAAGCAATATTAAAAGGAGCACTCCTTTTATTTTTTTCAACTGTACAAAAAAAAAAAGTGGTAAAGTAGACTCAAATTGGGGAAAGAATGGCATCACAAAAGTCAGGAGATAAGGGGCAATCTAGAACAGAATAAACAAGCATTTGTCAATGCTGAATGTTGTCTCGCTGGCATTGGCATTGGTAGTGCAGGAGTTAGAGACACACAATAGGAATGGAGTGAGGTATTGAAGTGACACCAACCCAATCCCCACTCTGCAGAGACTGACAGGCATTGAGGTGTGCATTTGAGTCGTCAGCTATAACACTCATGCCATTTTACCTCACCCTACCCTGTAGACACTGACAAGTGTCGTGGTGTGCTTTGGGGTCTTTGGGCGTTATACTTACCCCATTCCATAAGGAAATATGCTGAGGTGGGTGCAGTATAGGAGAATGGGGTGAACTTTGTGACCGAACACTCTAAGGCACACCACGATGCCTGTCATTGGCTGCAGGGTGGGGGTGGAATGGTGTGAATATTACAGCCGATGATCCCAAGTCACACCCCTGACGCCTGTCAGTCTCTACAGGGTGGGGTGCTACAGTTAGAAACCCTAACACCGTAGGTGTGTGTTGGTATTTTCAGTCCAAATTTTCAGTGTGGGCTTTTTGTGAGCCCACCTCATGAAGAGCAGCACTACCAGTTTGTTAGCTGAAAGGTAGTTTTGCACAGAGGCTATGCAGTTTGGCGACACAGGGACGAAAACACATTTTGGGCAGTATGTAGAAAATGACAGCTGTATTGTTCATGAGGAGGTGTGAAAAAAGGCCAGTGTTGAAAATCTGGCATGAAAATATTGCAAATTTGCGAAGTTACAAGGGTGTGTGGAAATTGCACAACGCACACTTGTAACAGTCATTTTATGGAATTTCATCACCAAATTTTCAACATAGGCATTTTAGGACCTCTACTTATGAACAGAGTCACCGTCATTTCCTCAAACTGTCCCAAAAACTGATTTTGTACAGTGACCGCGCTATTCTGTGCTGGACGTGCAAAACCACATTTTGGGCAGGATATGTAAAATGACAGCTGCACTGTTCATAAGGAGGTGTGGAAAAATGCCAATTTTGAAAATCTGGAGTGAAAATATTACAAAGTCATGAAGTTATGAGCGTGCGTGGAAACTGTGCAACGCACGCTCGTAAAACAGCCATTATTTGGGTTTTTTCCACCAAATTTGCAATATAGGCTTTTTGAGAGCCCCCCTCATGAACAGTGGCACTGTCATTTCATTAATCAGTCCTGAAAGGTGATTCCATGAAGTGACTGCGAAATCACCTTTTGGGACCGAATAACGCCATGACAGTGCCTGAATTCATGAGGAGGGGTCTCAATAACCCCATGTTGAAAATCTGGTGTCAAAATTTCCAAAAATGTCTGAGATATGCACCAAAGTTGAAAAACCCCAGTTTATGCCATTATACAGCTTACCGGCATTTCTTCAGTTCACGGTTGGCTTTGAAAAGTGCAGACATGTTTCTGGTCCACTGAAGATCGTCCGTGCGGGGTCCGGAGGTAAGTATGGGGTGAGGGGATGTGGGGTGGCAGGGTGCACAGAGGGTGGGCTCGGGTTGGGGTAGGGAGCAGGAGACCACGAGGAACCATTTTCTGTTTTACAGGTAAAAGTAAATAAAAAGAAAACATTGCCAGACTTTTTCTTTTTACAGGGTAATTGGCATGCTGGGTGGGCTCCCAGTGTGCCACCTGAAGTTGTTTTGGGGTTCTGTAGCCAGCGAGGGATTGGGCATCCCGTGAGGCAAATACCAGTGGGGAGGGAGAGTCGAGGGGATTGGGCACCCCCTCAGCACACAACAAATGGGGAAGGAACATTATGCCAATGGGAGTGGGCTCCCCGTCAGCAGATGAACTGGGAAGGGGGACTGAAGCGGGATGGGGATTGGGCCCTAGTTGGCAAAGAAAGACTTTTGGGGGTGCATGATGTCAAGGGGATTGGGCACCCTCGCACACAGCAGAAATGGGAGAGGGGACATTATGCCAATGGGAGTGGGCCCCTGTCAGCATGTGACAGGTGGTGGCAGTCACTGCTGCCATGTAGCTTGCAAGTCGGGAGGCATGTTGTGGTCCTGCTGCATGAGAGCTCGGCTCTCATTGCAGTGGACCTTTCTTTGATCTGGTGGCCACATTAGCTATGCATGATGTCAGTGTCTGCTGCTGGCTAACAGGTTGTGGAGTCAAAAACAGTGGTTGAATTCAAGCATGCATGGGACAGTCATAAGGCAATTCTAGGGGTTGGGTTAGAAAGAAGTAGGCTGCTGGTTAACTAGGATCTGCAGCTTATCCATTACGTAGGGAAATGTGCAGACTGGGTGGGCCAAGCAGTCCTTATCTGCCATCAAATTCCATGTTTCTGTTAGGTTAGCCCTTTTATACCTGCCCACACAGTCATGTGTCTACAGCATCATCATGTTCATATGAATTTGTTTTTAGAGCTCCATTTAATTTATATAATACAGGGAGCTCTTATTAATATTCACTATATCAGGTCTGAGCAAACAGAACATATTTTTAGTTACAGAGAACTTTAATTTCAAACAGGAAACATTTTGTTCAGGTCTAAGGTAAGGTGTTGCAGTATAAAGGTAGACACAAGAGGCCACTGCCGCCCTATAATGCAAGCACACAGCAACTAGGCAAACAGAGCACACACCCTGCTTGCAGGAGTCTGCAGAGCTTTTCTTCTTTTGGGAGTAAGTTTTAATGTAGTTTGCTTTCTTTCTCGACTCTGTCTGGTTATTTGTTACTTTAATACAATAATGCCTTGTTACCAAGCAAAGGAGACTTGCTGAAGTTTGTTTTTAAAACTTTGGGGGGGGGATTCACCAGTGCCAAAATTTGCACTTCCTAGTGAGAAACGCTTAATTATGTAACTCCAGTCAGAACAGCTGAGGAACAGGGAAGTAGCTAAAAAAAACTCCTGAAGGAGTTTTTTTTTCCCTTCAAAATGCAGCCTGTACATTTCCCTTTTAAAGTACTTATGTTTTAAAAAATAATAGAGTGGTTCCTGTTGCATTTTAACCAGTATTCTTTGAGAGAAACACATTTATTTAGCCCTTCCTGATGGCTTGTGTTTCAGCTAACAACCTGAGTGTTACTCTTACACTCTAAGGGGCTGTAACTCAGGATAGCCTCTCCCATTTCATTTCAGCAGGGGAATAGCATTATTTTATTTAAACAACCCACTGCTAAGTCAGCAGGAGCACATATTTGCTGGTTGCTATGTGCTTTTACCTATGCGCATGATAAATACCTATTTGAGGTTTGTTTGGTGTAAAGCCCAAAATGTCAAAAAGCTCAATACACTTAAAGGGATTCTTTCTCAAGACCCGTTTCTGATAATATAGCACTAAATGTAACTACTTCAAAACTTTTAGCTACGGGTTAAATACCAGTCTGATTTTTAAATTACCACACTTGTTAATACAGTGAGGTGGCTTCTAACATTCATATATTTAACTGGCAGGCAATTATGCAATGCCAGGCCCTTTTCTATCACCATGTTTTGACTGCACGTAGCCTTAATTTTGGACCACAGGAAAACTGAAAAACAGTGGAGACAGAAAAGCTTTTAGATGTGGGGTGGGGGGCTCAGTGGTGGCCAACCATCTGAACTAATAGCACAAAGGACAGTATAAAGACAGGACAGAACTGTTGCAACAGTAGTTTTAAAGAGTGAGAAGGTCCAACTCAAGAAGCAGGCTTACTTTAACCAGCAGAAATCTACTAACTCCTTTTGAGAGGTTTTGTAACACACAGTTCCATTCTATATTTCCCTGTAAGAGGCTCTGTGCTTAGCCTCTGCATTTCTAAGTATTTCACTTAATTTAGGCACTTTAAACACTTTAATTCCTCTGCACTCATGGGGCCAGATATTCAGAAGAGGTTCGCCATCGCAACAGGATTGTGCCTGCTCAAGTCCGAACTTGCTCCATTCTGCGATATTCAGCAGGAGGCAGTTGCGCCACAGATAACATGCTGAGCAACAGCGCAATGCAAATGAATGCATGCTGAACTGGAGGGGACCAGACCATGCATAAACTGCACAGCCCGATATTCAGCGGGCTGTGCAGAGTGTCTAGGCGCAACCCCCAACCTGCTCCTGCACAACTTTGAGCCAAAAAAAGGCTCAAGTCAAGGGCCACCCACAGGTGAGCTGCTGCATTGCAGGGCACAACACAGCAGCTGCCACCTGTGGCTGGCTCCAACCCACTCCTGTACCCCCCCACGCAGCCGATCGCGGGCAAAAGTGTAAATCCCCACCACCACCCACACCAGCCCGATCGCGGGCAGCAATATCTTCCCCGAACATAGCCCTGGTGGTCCAGTGGACCTACAATCCCGATCGCGGGATGTAATACATAAACACCCTCCCGAACATAGCCCTGGTGGTCCAGTGGACCTGCAATCCCGATTGCGGGATGTAATACATTAACACACACCCCAGAACATAGCCCTGGTGGTCAGTGGACCTACAATCCCAATCGAGGATGTAATACATAAACATTTCTCCCAACATAGCCCTCATGCTCAGTGTCCCCCCACCCACGAAGCCTCACCATCCTGCCCCCCAGCAGCCGGGCGGGCGGCAGCATCCCATTTCACCTGCCGCCGACGACTGACTGCTCGGTGGAGCTGACGAGTTGGTAGAGCAAGAGCTACTGGCGCAGGTTTACAGCTCGCATAAGATAGTGTCCAGTTTTGTGAATGGAATGTGGCCCATTCCACAAATCTGGACCGTCTTAGCACGGGTAGGGCTGCATGCCCATTGGCTCTTGCTCTGCACCACACGGGCATGCAGCTCTACAGGGCAGTCAGTCAGTGGGCGCGGGTGGCAGGCGGTGGGATGCTGCCGCCTGCTGGCTGCCGGGGAAGCGGGTGATGGGGCCGTGGGTGGGGTGGAGGGGACACCAGGCACCAGGGCTGTGTTCGGGGTTTGTTTCATTATTACATCCCGTGATCGGGATTGTAGGTCCACTTGACCACCAGGCTATGTTGGGGAGACATATTGCTGCCTTCATCTGGCTGGTGGGCGGGATTGGGCTATGCCCGCGATCGGGCCAGTGGGGGTGGTGGTGGGGATTACAGTCTTCTGCCCGTGATCGGGCTGCAGATGTCGGTCCCGATGGCTGCTGCCTGGCAGGGTGCCAGGCGCAAGTCCCTCGGATCGGCGCCTAGCATGCTAATGGCATGCAAATGGAGCCATAATCAGATGCAAATGGCGCCTTGCATGAATTATGGCCCTATTTGCATATCACCTTTTGAATATCGGATTTTGCGCGCATGGTGCAATGGTACTTGCGCCACACACAAGTTGAATGCTCCCTCTGTCCACTTGCGAGTGGCGCAGTTCCACTGCCCATGCACAGTGGCTGTGGCGGGTGATATTCAAAGGAGTTGCCCGTATAGCAAGCTCCTTTGAATATTGCTCTTGGCCAATAATCTCTAACTATTTAGTGCAGCTAAGGGCTTGCTCCACAAAATAGCGCAGTTTGAATATCTGACCCATGAAGTTCATAGCTGCCAATTTATGCAAGCAACAAACATTAACCAGAACTTCTCTCTTGGGGGGACAGAACAGAAGAATTCAGCCTCCTACCAGGGCCACCCTCTTACAGACAGGAAACAGCTTTTACACTTGTATGTGCTCTCATGTGTTTCTTTTTGTTTGTCCTATATTCTGATATGTTTTAGACCCATTTTTGTTAAATTAATAATATTTTATTGCTTTTATTACCACATCTGCTCCCATTTTTTGTATTACCTGAACATCCCATGATATTAGCTATACTTTTACAGGTCATTCAGATAAGCAGCATGGAATGGTGTGTCTGAAATTGTGGAATATCTTAGAAATATGAAAAGAAACAGCAGTAGCTGCTGAGGTTAAGGGAAACACAGGGCAGCAGTAAGGGTACCACAAGCACAAACAATTAAGGTCAACGCATATCAGAATACATTACTCACATGGAAAGGAAAATGGGAGTGTGTTTAACAGAGGGTTGAGCAATAAGCTGTGAATGAGCTTGGCACATCCAGCAGACCTGAGTTTGATTCCTGCAGCCTCCACTTGCATACTGTGTGACCCTGAGCAAGTCACTTAACCTTCCTGTGCTCCTGGGTCACTCCTGTAAAATGGGCTATGGAGCCTTGGGGAGTTAACCTGGTTGTTAAAGAATAAAAACAAATAACTGAATAAATAAATCAAATAAATAACAGTATAAAAATGATTTGCTATCACTAGTAATGTCTATTCCAACATTACAAATGACTTTGGTGGAGGAGCGATGTACTCTCCAGTCATAAAAAAGGGATGGAGCCAGAGGCAGAGTTTGGGGTGTGGTTTAGCATCTGGTTTTTTACCTCATCCAAAGGTGGTGACCCTAAGTTGCACTGTCCACACTGACATCACGTGTGGTAGCCTCAAATGGCTCCAATAAGGTGACCAATGATTCAACTAGACACCAACTGCTGGAACTGAGCATGATGTCTACTTTATCTATTTGATTCGGCATGGTATAGTTATTTACAGCTTATTTTCTGTTCAAGAAACCTTTCCAACATATAAAATGTTAAATTCCAATAGGTTGGAACTTCCTGCTTTAATTTATGCAATGGTAAGTTGTTTGACCTCTGCGGCTCCTTTAGGATTTTTTGTGCTTTCACAGAGTGGCTAAAATGACCACATATTTTCCTAGCAAGACCTAACAGGTTTTCAACATTTCTGTTTCCATTTAAGAAATTATGGATGAGAAGATTTAAACAATGTGCAAAATAAGGTGTGTAAAAGTAGTTGCCATCTCTAACAGCTTTGATTACGTTAGTACCATTATCTGACCCTATGAACCCTGGAGATGAGGAATGCAGAGTAAGCCATTTCTGCAGTTTTGCAGCTCCTGCAAAATATTCACAAAAGTGTGAGTTTCCTGTAAAGTGGTGACATAATACAGCCTGCTCCTATTGATTACAGTAGAGGGAGGGGGATTATTATTACTTTCTGACTGAAAACTTGCCCAATGAGCTGTTAGAGTCACGTAATCAATTGTTTGGTTGCTGATCCATGTATCTGTTGTTATGTGAACCTGCTTCACCTCAAAGTAGGGTTACCACCTTTTAAGAAGCCCAAAGTGGGACATTTCTTACTGAAACATGATTTTTCACAGTACAGTACGTAACCTTGACCCGTGCAACAGACTTGTTTTCTCTATATAACCAGATTTAAGGCCAAGAATTGTAGTTTCTTGGTTGCTTCTATGGTTTCATATCATTTTAATGAATTTTAGTTAAGGTACTACTATTTTCTACAAGATTTAGTGGCAAGTTAGAAAATACTTTTTCTACTGAAAAGTCAGGACGTAGTATTTTTTCATGTGTTTTTGCAGGACACAGCTGCCCAAATCAGGACTGTCCTGCGAAACTCAGGATAGGTGGTAACCCTACCTCAGAGATTTTTAACTGCTTAGTGACTTCAGTACACACCAAGTCATACAACTATGGGACAGCCTTTTTCGAAAAGTATATTTGACAGGGAATGTCATACCATGGATCAAGGCAGTGCATGAACTTGAGGAAACCTTTCTGGGCATCAAAAGCAAAAGGGAACTGACAATTGGCCAACTGCTCTGAAGTAAGCATTAATCACTGGGGACAGGGGCATTTCCATGAATTAATGAATGATTTGGGGGTGCATGAGGCTGAAGGCCAAGTGCTTCCCACCACCCAACCATGCATTAATTCCTGGAAAATGCCTCCTGTCGAGGGGATTAATGCACTTGTAACATGGCAAGTGCAAGCTAGGTATGACTTATATATTCTGTACTGTAACAGACATTAAAGATAAGTTTAACAAATAAGTCTGTCTTACAAAACATTGCTCACATGTATAGTTGGAACATGCTGTCTCTATCTCTCAGCATGCATGTGCTCATTCAGTAGTTGACATACATTTATGTTGTGCCTCACAAGCACCTCAATATGTGATACAGCTTTATATGTTACATTTAGTAAGACAATAGAGATAAGCATCAAAATATCGCTACTTGTAGTGCAAAGTTTCAGTGCTTTCCACTCCGTAGGTGTCTCACATTTCTGTTTTTAGATTTCCTTCATGAATGTGGTGCATTGTGGCTGCTGTGGTGTCCTTTGCATAGCACAATAAAAAAATACACATCTATGTTTTCTTTACCATTGCGATGCAGACAACTGTGTTGGATGATTGCAGTTACCATACACACGGCCACCAAGTTTCACATTCCCCCGTGTCTGGTAATGGCTCCGCTGTCCAGAAACAGTACACAGATCATTACCACCACATCGTGCTACGACCTCAGATTGATTACGACTTCAGTGCACAGGAAAATACTTGTATGAATAACCATTTTTTTCCCACGTCCATTCACTGTGTGGGTCAGGACTTTTCAAAGGTGTGTGCTTTTGTACATTTGACCTCTGATACTGCCATGGAGAAACACACACATATGCAGTGATTATTATACTGTCTCTTTCTCTTCTTTGTTGCTCTCAATCACCCTGCTGTGCTCACATCACTGTAAGACGTGTGTATGTGTGTGCGCGCTAGTAAACACAACTCACTAGGAGCTCAACACTGTCGACTCAGTGGATGCGGATTTCAAATGCACTTCTGGGTGGACCACTCTACTATTGCAGTGCAGTGAGAGATTTAGTGGCTGGTCTGGGTACTACTCCACCGTGCATATCTAAGGACTTAAGGCACGGTTCAAAAGCAGTCATGTGGTTCGTTTCCCCCAATCACTTCTCTTCTTTTGTGTCTACTTATTTATGCCATGTTACAAATGGCTCTATTTAACTGCTTGAATACTGGATGTATGCAGGTGAATGTTGATTTCCTAGCAAGACTTTCAGAGATGAAGCCTGGCAGAGGGTAGGCAAAGCATAAGAGTTTTTGTAGCAACACTTGTGAGTATAGAGGTCTAACAGCCAGTATGTTTTTTGCACTGTTGCACTTTGTTTTCTAATATCATTGCTTTTTAAATGGAGTCCTGACTGGATGATGGCCTTTTTGATCATCCTGTATGCTTTATGCTATAGCACCAGCCCATTCTCGGTGCAGCTTTCCTAGTTTCTGAAGGCTGGGAGCACCATTTTGGCAACCAGATCTTGGTGGACCTGTAGAGACATGCAGTCTTCACTTCAGTACAAGACACCAAGTTTGGGGTGGAGCTTGGCATGGATGGCATCAACATGGGCAGAGTAAGCCTGCTATCAAACCACACACTGAGATACCGCACTTGAAGGAGGGAGCCACTTCAAGAGGGGAACCAGGGAACCATCCAGGGTGGAGAAGGCAGGCAGGCAGAGGGGTAGGGCTGACCAATTTCTGGCTATTGCCAAATCAACCTTACTGTTGATGCCAGACATCTTATAATGTCCAGCTCTGTCCTGCCACTCATCAACTATGTCTTTCTCTTCAGGGTTTTAAATAATTGATTAGCAGTTTTTTTCTTGGGACAATGCTAACTGTACAGAAAGTATTTGTCTAGGTTTTCTAGAAGTGTTATGTTTGTTAAACACAGTGAGGCAAGTGGTATGCAGTTTCACAATGTTTTAGCACTTTTATGAGCAAAACGCTAATCAATTTCTGGAGTTAAATAAATCCCTGCTCTTCTATGCAACCGTTACTGACTCTCTGTCAAACAGGGTTTAAGGTTCTCTGCAATATGGCATGTCATTTTGTGTTAGGGACTGACAAGGGCACCCTGCACACTCTAACTGATTGGCTATGCCTGCCTTGCAGACTAAAGTATCAAACTTGTCTACTAGCCAAAAAGGCACTGACGGGTTTAATCCTCCTACCCAAAATAACTGGCTCCACTTCACTGCCAATCAGTACAACACTAGGAGCATGACCAGGCATGCCTTAGAACTACCTTCCGGAGAACTCCACTGGGCAAGCAATCCATTGAAGGCAGGGCTATGGGTTGGTTAAACAAATTGCCAAATTCCTTCTAAATCTCCCTGATTTTAACCAATTCAAGAGACCTCTATGGGCAGCTCTATCAGTTCACTGCAACTGTAACTGCTAATGATTTTACTCTACCTTGTGTGATGCAGATTCGGCCTTGTTATTTGGAAATGTTCTTTGACTGAATTCCTCTGAAATCTGCTTGTTGTACTATTTATGTATTTTGTTGTATTTGCTTTGACTACATTCTTCTGGAATTGCTTGAATGCTTCTGTAATTGTTCCTTTTGGAACTCTGTTACTGACATGGAACCTTTATAAATGAGCACCCTGTACTCAAAGGTATTCTCCAAAATAACAAATAAATAAATACATAAATAGTTATACCCCCCCACCCCATGGGTTGTGTTCAGGTTTGTGCACTTTAGATCCTTTTTTGGTCCCTTGATTAACTGTTTAATTTTCCTCTGTCACACCAGCGTGAGGACTGCAGGTCAGTGGTCACCGTTGATGTGTGGGGGTATAAATTTGTTGTTTGGCACCAATAGGGAAGAGTCCAGGAAAGACCATGCAGATAGAAGAGGTCTCGGAGGAGAGTCGGGCCAACTGCCTGCTCTCAGTGTGTCCAGTGATTTACTGTGGGGTTGGGGTGGTTAAGCAGTGTGGCGAGTGAGGTGGCAGAGGCCGCCCTCCTTTCTGAAAGTTGACCCATGTCGTGTTCCTTCATAAGGTCACATTTGCCAGTGCAAAGAGATCCATGGCTGAGAGGAGGTCTCAGAAGCAAAGTGTTTGAGCCCTGGGACAAAGTGCAGCCTGCGTTAAGAGAGACAGATCCGAGGGAGATGTGAGCCCAAATAAAAGAGGGAGAGCGACAGCCCCAGAGCAGAGATGCCAACCCAATTGTGGCAGCTCAGGTGGTTCTGTGGGCCATATGCCCTCGAAGTTGGAATGTAAATACACTTGCCAGGGCCCAGGTTCTGTGACTGAGAAGCATGAGAGAGAGAGAGAGAGAGAGAAAGAGAGAAAGAGAACCAAAGTTTAGAGATGCCAACCCAGTTTGTGTCAGCTGTGGTGGGGGTTGTCTGCCCTATGCTAAATGGGAGAGCCGCTCATCTAATCAGTCACTCATAAATTGGGTTCTTTCATCCCTTCCTCACCGTATATCCATTGCTGGAGTCTTTGACCCTGCCCTAAGTGACCACTGCATCACCTACTGCATAAGAAAAACTCACCTACCTAAATCCGTACCAAAGAACATTGAAACATGCCCTCTAAGCTCACTTGACACTAACTCCCTCCTCTCTGACTTACATTATGCCAATTGGGCACCAGTTTACTCTGCAGCTACTGTTGATACTGCCCTAGCTCAGTTCACTAGTATTTTTAATAGTGTCTGGGATCACCATGCCCCCCCAGAAAAGCCAGGGTGAGGAAATGCCACCATCCCTTGATTACTCCCCTTATAGTCACTCTCCAAAGCCTCACGACAAAGCCTGGGCCACCTTCAAAGCCTCCTTAACCCTAAACTCAAGACAAGCATAAAACACTATGAGAAATGCTTGCAAGGCATTCGTCGTGGCAAGGTGAACTACTTTAAACACTGACTCAACACAGCACACACCTCCTCACTCTGGAACATAGCACACTCCATCATCGACCCTCTTCCACAATCCAGCACTCTACTCTCAAGCTCAATGGCACTGAAATAACGAACCTCATCCAACCCTTGTTACACATGGTCCCCATACTCTTATTGGCAACCCACTGAGCACAGGCTGACAATATATATTATGATATGCTATGTTATACCTAATTATGACTAACACATTAGGACATTGGTACTTACCATATAAGAGTAAGTACCAGGGACTGATATAATTATTATTATTGCTAAGAAACATATGGCAAGTAATGTGCTGCGACTACACTTATGTGCTCTCTGTTGATAGCCTGCACTGCCATCATGTGGATTTATGTAACACTGCACTTATATTCTGTTTTATATGAGCTACTTTATTCATGCCTTTAGCTGACTTCGCATTTTTTGTAAAGCTATAGAAAACACTGTGAAGCCACAGAACTTTTAGCTAATAAGGTTTGTTTTATGTATCTAGTCCTTTTTTGAACAAATGTTTTCCATGGTGATTATCACCATAAATAAGTTACTGTATTCGTATCCCTCTGAGACCATCTTCATTCCTAGGGTATGAGAGACTTTGGCTCCCAGTGTCTATTGGTAAGACCTGTTTTAGGCATCTGATTACCTTTTGTGTAATAAACAAGTTTATTACCAAATGTGCCACTTGTCTGTTGTTTCTTTTGCTGGTTTATATCCACCAAGAATCTATACAGGGCTGAACACCTGACACCCTCAGCACCTTCTTCACAACTAGCTTCCCCAGACCCAACCACACCCCTGCCACCTGCCTCAATCCCTCTCAAAACATGTCAAATAAAAATTCCTTCTAGCCCTACTTCCATGAACAAAGTACTGCTTGCCCTTCTATCCCTCAACACATCCAAATCTAGCCTTGATGGCTTACATCCTAGTCTCTTGGGTCTTTCTGCCCCTGCCATTGCTCTCCTCCTCACCTTCATCATAAATAATTTCTATTCCTCAGGCATAGTTCTGAAAACCTGGAAATCGGCATGTGTCATCCCTCTCCACAAGGAGGTGAGACCACCACACCTAGAAACTACCACCCTATTTCCCTTCTCCTCTCCTTAGCAAAACTACAGGAATGCCTCATACAATCCAAATTGACTGAGCTCCTTACCACTACCAACTTCCTATCCCCACACCAATCTGGTTTTAGAAAGAAACACTCCACCATATCCTCCCTTTTTCGTGTCACTGGCCACATTCAATCAGCGGCCAATAAAGGACATCTCACTGCCACATTCTTCATCGATCTGGCTAAAGCCCTTTGACTCGGTATCCCACCCTCTTCTTCTGAACACATTTGAGGACACAGGGCTCGCTCCTCCACCCATATAGTGGTTCGACTCCTATCTCAATAACAGACATCAGTCAGTTAAAATCGCCAACTCCTCTCCTCCCCTCCCTATCCTAGCAGATGTCTCCCAAGGATCCATACTCAGCCTATACTATTTTCTGTTTTCATAAATAACCTCCCATCTGCCTGCTCCTCCTCCATCATCCATATGTATGTGGATGATACCATACTGTTCTCATCTGGCCCAGACCCAGGCACCATTCATGCTGCACTGCAACAATACTTCCATTCAGTTCAATCTTGGTTCCAATTAAATCAACTCAACCTGAACACAACTAAAACAGTTTCTATAATCTTTGAAACCTCTCAATGGTTAGCTAAAACTAACAATGACCCACCCATCACCTCTCTCAATGGCACCTTGTTAAAGGTTGTCCCTCTTACAAATACCTAGGCATCTGGCTGGACCCACAATTCAATTTCTCTTTTCATATTGGCTACATAACCAAGCTTCACCCAAAGCTCAGAATCCTCTAACAAAACAGAGACTGTCTCCCCTCCTGTACATTGAGGCATCTGACAAAGATGATTATGCAATCTTGACTATGCAGGCATTGTATACTGCACTGCACCTCCACCTCACTGTCTTGACTTGACTCCCTCTACTATGCCTTCTGCCGTTTTACCTCCAATTCTCCATACAGGACTCAACACTGTTCCCTTCTCTCCACCTGAAACTCCACTGCTTATGCACAGGTGTCTCATCCACTCCTTGTCCATCTGTTTCAGCCTGCTCCCTCTTCATCTCTTCCATCTCTCTCCTGCCCAATCTTGACATAGTCCCTATGCACTAGGGATTCATGCTGCTTCGCTCTCCTCACCCAATCTCCCAACATGGGCAAATCTGCCTTTAACTGTTGCCTCCCTCTCTGTGGAACTCTCAAACTCCTCTCCTGTGCAATTCTCCCTCTCACTTCTATGTCAAATCTCTGCTCCCAGATCGAAATATACTTGATGAGTTTATGAGTAGATTATTGGCTTTGTTTTCGGTAGTAGCAAAAAACTATTTTAATGAAGTGGAAAGATCCGGATCCACCAGTATTTAAAACTTGGTTGAACTTAATAACAGATATATCAAAACTCGAGCAAATATGTTATAGAAAAAATGGAAAAATGACAGAATTTGGGAAAATGTGGACACCATTTCTAATGGCAATAAATAAAATTGTGATTACTTAGTTATCCAGCAAATCTGGTTGTGGTTGGATGCTCTGCCATGGAGACAAGTGGGTTGGCTCCTGGATCCCCCTTCTCAGTAAGAATGATATGAGAAAGCTGAGGCTCTGTCAGAAGTTTTACCAATGATTGATAAAGAGACTCAAGCTGGATATTTGGCCCAAGGGGAGGAAAAAAATTCTCTGCTCCACCTCCTACCCCTCCCCACTTGTTCCCATAATATTACACAGTACTTAAAATGTTTTGTTTCTAGTTGCATTTACACTGCTCTTTATTATTCCTCCCTTTCCCTATACCTTACCATGAACCTTAAATATTTGCATAGCCTGTTTTGCTGTATTAGTTATCATGAAATGTGTTAGTATGCTTCTTGATGTACACTATTGTATTGTACACTGTGTTATGCTGTACAAGTTATCACATAATGTATTATTGTTCTTCCTATTGTGTACCATTGTTATTGTATACTTTGATCCTATGTTCCCCTTCCCCAGGTCATACCTGAAGATGAGTCTTGGCTCAACGTGTCTTTCCAGTCACCAAATATTTAAATAAAACTAAAAGTATTAGTATGGGCAGTAAAACACAATATGGGCAGTAATAGTATCAGTACTGGTATGAGCAGCATAACACAGTGTGGGCAGTATCAGTATTAGCATGGAAAGTATAGCACAGTGTGGGTAGTATTAGTATGGGCAGTATAACACAGTGTGGTCAGTATCAGTATTGGCAGTATAACACAGTACGGCAGTACCAGTATCAGTATCTGTATGGGCAGTATAACACAGTATGGGCAGTATTGTATCAGTATCAATATCAGTATGGGCAGTATAGCATAGTATGATCAATATCAGTATTCATATCTGCATCAGTGTGAGAAATATAACAGTGTAGGCAGTATTACATTCGCATTCAAGGTGGAAGACAAAGTGGAGGCAGTGCAGGACAATCTAAATGGTCCACGGACTAGGAGGCAAGCTTATGAGGATAGCCTGCAGGACCTGAATATGTAAACCTCGAAAAAGAAGGGAAAGAAAGTAACCGATCGAAATATAGGGTGGACAGCGAAGGCACTTTTCTGCTTTATCTCAAACACAAGGACAAGTGATAATTCACTGAAACTTGCAGAGGGAGATTCAGAAGGGATGTCTGCGAGCACTTTTTCACAGAAAGAGTGCTGAAGTAGAAGAATCTGCCAGAGGAAGTGGTATAGGCCAAATCTGTGAGCAGCTTCAAACAGGGATGGGACAGGCATATGGGATTAATTAGAAAAGGGGGATGGGAGGACAGAAACAGAGGTGGAAATGGGCACTAGGCCAGTGCAGAGTAATTAGGTAGGCTCGGCAGACTGGATGGACAGACAGGCCTTTTTCTGTTGTCATTATCTTTGTATCTGTAACACAGATAACATTGTCATTATATTTATAGCATGCTGATCTTTAGTATTACTCTAGTGTTGGAAATGGAAAATTTCACTGGGGGGAACCCATCACCTTTGATTTAGAATCGAACGTACCTAACAGTGGGCTGGGAACTCAATTTAAGCTGCATTTGTACAAGTTATTTAGTCATTATATGCCTTTGGAGGGGGATTGCATTTTCCATAGGAGCAGTCCTTCCCCTCTTTGCTCCTGGAACTGAGTCAGGCTTTTAATTTCACTCCCAGAACTGAGTCCCCTAAATTTCTCAAAAGTATTTCTCTGCCTCTGTTTCTAAGATGCTGTGTGCACAATGCCCTATCCAGTACAAACTGTTGGCCATTTGCTCAATGATCACTATTGCTCTGTAGCATGACCAATATAAATGGACTCTGAATAGGCTCACGAGGCCTATCCTAAAATCAAATGTAGCCCCCACCCCACTTTAGGAGTTAACCTGGGCAAACGTCTTCTGGGTCACACTAATGCAGGGTGCAATGCACTTTACGATACTGCACACTTAATCATTCACTTTATATAAACAATTAGTCCAAGCAGGAGGCAGTATAGCGCAGTGGTTTAAGGCTCTGAGCTGCAAATCTGATGACATCCAGCAGACCAGACCTGGGTTTGAATCCCACAGCTTCCACTTGCATACTGTGTGACCCTGAGCAAGTCACTTAACTTCCCTGTGCTCCCAGGTCGCACCTGTAAAAAAGCTTTCAGCTTAGTGTGCTCCTCCTGGTTAAACAACTTAAAAAAAAAAAAAAATCTCCAAAATTATATGATGCAGGAACCAAAATAATACAGCACAATGGGGATGAAAATAATATAAATACTGAAAACAGTCAGAAATGGAAAATGTAATAGAATGTCAGAGGCTAATCAGGGAGCTAGAGGAGGAACTCAGGGCTGGATACCACCAGATAGAGAGTGGAAGAGAAATGGGACTTTATTGTGAGTAATATCATGGATGTAGTGAATGGGTACCTTCAGCAGATGAGAAAAACAGGAAGTGGAAAGAGCTGACTTGGTTCTCAGAGGAGGCCAGGAAGTGGTAGCAGCATGGAAGGTTGAAATTAGGGAATATAAAGCTTCCCAGTCAGAGGCCAGAAGGGAGAATCATGTCAATTGCACCAGGGAGAAGAGAAAGTCAGCGAGAAGGTGAAGACAAATGCAGAGCTTAGGATAGTAGAGGCAGTGAAGGAAAGTGACAGGGCATTTTAACAATACACAAGAAAGAATGAATGGCAAAAGGGATAGAGAGACTGAAAAGGGTGGAAACCTGGGTAGAGGCGATGAAGAAATGATCAAGATCCTCAGTGAATACTTCTAGTCCATCTTTCTGAGGGACAACAGTGGCCTGCTTTCCGACTGCAGCATCCAGGCAAAGAGGAACTAACATGGACCAAGGGTCTATTTCAGATGAAAGGGTGCTCAAGGGACTCTTAGGTTAAAGGACAATACATATTCTGGACCAGATGAACTGCACCTTCAAAGGCTAGGGAGCTGGCAGCACCACAGGCAAACCTATTCAACTGCTCCTTGGACACAGGAGTTTTTCTAGGTGACTGGAGGGTAGTAGACATGATTACTCTGCAAAGAGTGGGATTGTGGAATCTGAGGAACTACAGGCTGGTAACCCAGACATAACAGACCAAGAGAAAATACACTCCAGAGTGAGAAGACCAGCAGGACCAGATAGAAGTAATGTTCCAAGTTGTGGTTTAGGTATTTTAGCAATTTATTTCTAGCACCTCAATGTCATCAAATAAGACAATTACAAACCAGACCTCCTGATAAAACTCATTTGAGCCCCCACCTCCTGTGCCAATCTCTCTCTACTTTCCCTCCCCATCATATACCTGAAATCTCCTCCTTAACCTTCTCAGCTCCCTCAGTTCTAACTCCTCTTTCTATCATTCCTAGATTAACATTCTACTTTCAGCCTATTTTAAACTTTCTAATTCCTACCCTCTCTATCTCTCTCAGCTCCTCCTCCTCCTTTGTAATCTCATCTCTAGCCAAACAGTCTATCTCAACCATATAACTACATTATTCACCTCCCTCACCTCTTCTCCTCCTCCTCCTCCTCCCCCCTTCTTGTCTTCTCCCCCCTTTGCCCCCTTCCTGTAGTGCTTCCCTCCTATTATCTTTCTGCTAAGACAGGTTAACCAGACATATGCTTGCTGTATTTCTCCTGCTCTGCACTCTTACTTTCCCTCTAGTACTCCACCTCCTGCCGCCTCCATGACATGTCTTCTCCATTAGCCCCCTCCAGTCACCTTACCCCTGCTTAAACTTTGTATTCTCGTCCCTAGTTTCCTTTCACCCTCTCCGGTTATTTTAATCTTTATCTCCCCCATGCTCCCCTACCCATGCACTCATAACCTTATTCTTTCTACACACTCTTCCACACAGCCTACATTTTCCTCATCCCTTAACCCTCTACTCTGACTGCATCTGCATATACCACCTCTAGTATCTCTACTACTGCTAAGGAGTGCACCTGTTCTAAGGTCAACATTGCCTAACAATTATTTGTTACAAACACCACTTATTGACAAATAACTGGGAATTTCATGTTATGCCTCTAATTTTTGTGAATGTAACTTTCAACATTTTATGCTATGTCTTAGTGTACGGTATATAGATGACCCTGTAACCTCAATCTTTGAATACCTTTCACATTTGTGTAAATAGCTTTCAATCACTTTTGTTTTGTCTTTTATGCACTGTTTTTTGTTCCCTGTATTTCCATTTTGTACTAATATTATGACGAGTAACCTCCGTAAAAGAGCCTCTGGCTCAAAGGTATTTTCAATTTCTACTAAATAAATAAATAAAAATAGAAAAATAAAATAAATAAATGAGCAGACACGAGGCTGGTGGGTAGGACACACCTGGTTTGTAATGTCTTTCTTGGAAGACCATGAGTTGCTAGCAACTCTGCTAAAATAAATTGCTAAAATACCTGAACCACGACTTGGAACATTATTTCTATCTGGTCCTGCTGGTCTTCTCACTTTGAGTGCATTTTCTCTTCAGTTCTGTTGTGTTTGAGAGCTTGCTGAGCTCTGGATTTGCACCTCTCCCCTATTCCCGATGAGCATAGTATAACTTATTTTGGTAAGTCAGACATCCATACAGTGTTAGTTCTTGGAGTCCATAATAAAGGCAAGGCTGTATATACTTTTTGGAGGCCCAGAGGCTTCAGAACAGCAAACAGCATGGCTTTGTCATGGGGATGATCTTGTCTGAGAAACCTCACTGAATTATTCAACAAGGTTTCGCTAGATCTGGACATGGGCAGGGCTCCGGATGTCCTATATTTGGATTTCAGTAAGGCTTTTGACTCAGTACCTCATAACAGACTGGCAAAGAACATTGGCAATATGGGGCTAGTGATGGGCTGAACTGATGGGTGGGAAATCAACTTCATGATAGGACCCATAGAGTGGTCATAAATGGGGCTTAATCAGCAAAATCATTAGTTCTGAGGATGCTTGCAAAAATTCAGACCATCAGACCCTAATGTTTAAAATGACCCTTCTGGTTATTGGGGGCAGTAACAATGCCTATGGTTACATGACCATTCAGAACAGCTGACCTTAACATGTCAGCAGTGATCCCCAGCCAGCCCAATCAGGTACCAACAAGGGCTGAGGGGGGTCAAGCTGAGGACACTCCTGTGGGGTGGGGCTTCAGCCTCTATTTCATGTTGAGACAAAGAGGTGGGTGACCTCATTCACCTATGTATGGATCCTGGACCAGTTTCAGCTTTGGATCAGCTTAGTGCCTGCTTGTATTCTGGAGGTAAGCAGGCATTCTTCCCTTGTTGCCAGAGTTTGCCATATAGCCAATATTGGTTGTATGCATCATTCCTTTTGTAGTTGGCTAGGAAGATTAGTCCCCTAGGTGGGCTCTTGTGGGTAGTTTTAACAGTGGGCTAGAAACATAGAAACAGACAATGATGGCAGAAAAAAACAGAGGTCTATTCAGTCTGCCCAAGTTCCCTACAATCCCTAGAACCATCCATGGAACCTGTTGTTCTTCTAGGGTACTAACACTCCTCATTCTCCTCCATGATCTTGTTGCCCCAGGCAGCCACTATTCCCTTCATTCTATCTCAGACATACTTGAGTCCCTTGACTGTTCACACCAACCACCTCCACCAACAGACTGTTCTAAGGTTCCACCACCCTTTCTGTAAAGTACTTCCTCACATCCCTCCTGAATCTCCCTCCAGTTCATTTCCATTCATGTCCACATGACCTCGAGTTGGTATCCTGGCTAAAAAAATTCTCTGCAGTTCACTTTGTTAGTTCCTTTAAGGTACTTGACAGTCTCTATCATATCTCGCCTCTCCCTTCTGCTTTCCAATGAGTACATATTTAGTGACTTGAGGTGCTCCTCCTAGGATCTGCCCTGCTAGCCCTGAATCATTTTTATGTTTGCTTGCGTGCATGCACAAGAAATATTATGTGGCAGCTTAGGAGAGAAGCAGGTTGTGGAGGAGCGGCAGTGTAGCAGCCAATGGAGGCATTGCATTTGGGGGCTTGCCACTGGTGGACCAATGGAGGCACAGTGTGCTGATGACACTGGCTTCCAAAAGTGCCACCAACCTGTAACATTTGCACCGCAGCAATCAGGGGCCGCCCCGTCATTGCAGCATCAGCCATTCCGCTGCAATGAGGGAGCGGCCCATCATTGCAGGGCAGAACGTTGTATAGTGTAATATTGTTTATGAATGTGGCAGCAAGCCGCCGCCATGTTCACAAACAATATTAGATAGCCCCCCAGTGCCGAGAGGTGCCCAGTCCCCCTTGGCATGATGTGCCACCCCAAAACAGTTTTTGTCTGCCAACAGGGGGCCCAATCCCCGTCAGCTTCATTCCCCCTCCTTCCCAGTGAATTTGCGATGGGAGCCAACTCCCGTTGGGATAATTCCCCCCTTGCCAGTGTAATTTGCCAATGGGGGCCCACTCCCCATCAGCATAATGTCCCCCTCATTGATTTTGTGCCAGGGTGCCCATTCCCCGTCAGCTTCTGCCCCCAAAAACGCTTGGTGGTACTCTGGAGCCCATCCCAGTGTGCCAAATTTACCTGGTTTAAAAAAGTCCCGCAATGTTTTTTTTTTTTTTTTTCTCTTTTCCTGTAAATCAGAAAATGGTCCCTTGTTGAGTCCGGTGGCCCAAACCCCAACCCGCGCCCACCCTCTGTACACCCCACCTCCCCACCCCTCACCCCAGACTTACCTCGAAGCCCGTGCGATGATCTTGGTGGACCGGGAACACGCTACACTCTTCAAAGCTGACCGTGAACTGAAGAAATGCCGGTAGCTGTATAATGGCATAAATAGGGGTTTTCAACTTTGGTGCATATCTCGGCATTTTGGGGAATTTTGGCACTAAATTTTCAAAATGGAGTTTTGGGACCCCTCCTCATGAATTCAGCCACTGTCATGGTGTTATTCTGTCCCAAAAGGTGATTTTGTGGTCACTCACATTAGAATAGCCTTCGGGACCAATTAATAAAACGACAATGCCAGTGTTCATGAGGTGGTCTCTCAAAAAGTCTATGTTGCAAATTTGGTGGAAAAAATTCAAGAAATGACTGTTTTACCAGCGTGTGTTGCGCAGTTGCTACGCACGCTCATAACTTCGATAATTTGCAATATTTTGACTCCAGATTTTCAACATTGCCATTTCTCCACACCTTCTTATCAACAATACAGCTGTTGTTTTTCACATCCTGGCCAAAATGTGTTTTTGCACTTCCTGCGCAGAATAGTGCGGTCACTGTGGGAAATCAGTGTTTGGGACACATTAAGAAAATCATAATGACACTGTTCATTAGCAGAGGTCCTAAAATGCCTGTGTTGAAAACTTGGTGATGAAACTCCAAAAATGACTGTGTTATGAGCGTACGTTGCGTAGTTTCCATGCACACTCATAACTTTGCACATTTGTAATATTTTCACTCCAGATTTTCAACACTGCCATTTTTCTGCACCTCCTTATGAACAGTACAGCTGTCATTTTTCACATTCTGGCCGAAATGTGTTTTTGTACTTCCAACAAACATTTGGCATTGACAAATGCTTGTTTTACCCTGGTTAGTTGTTACCTATGTGTTAGCTGATGCAGCTCCCACTCTTGCCTGCTTCTTAGTCCGGTACTTGCCACAGCTTCTCCATACTCCCGTTCTCTCTCATGTTTCCTTTTTTCTGGTTTTGGCTTTGTGCCATTTTAAAATGATATAAAAAAACCTTCTGTGACAAGGAGCCATGTGAGGCTCTTCATGTCAAACCTTGGAGGGTCCACTGATTGGCAGTTGCTAAATCACCCAACCATGTTTTCATTTTTTCCCCTGTTTGAGCCAGCTGGGTTAGCCAATAAGGTGACAGTTCAAGGCTAAAAAGTTGTTGTACTATCCTTCTGATGTCACATCAATAGTACAACAACTTTGACCTTTGAACTGTCCTACAACAAGATTTGGAAAACCATTATTTTCCATACACACTAAGCCCTAACCATATACTATAGTGAATTGTAGCCTGTTTATGTTATATAAATAGTTTGATGCATCAACACTGGTAATACCTGTATATTTTGTCATGACAGTACAGTTATTTAAATTTATTTGAATTTGAAAGAGAGAGAAGAGGAACAGAGAGGAGACAGAGAGAAGGGAGGGGAGAGAGGGATCAGAAAAGGAGAGAGGGGGAAAGGTGGACGAGAGAGAGGGCGGGAGAGAGGAAAAGAGAGAGAGAGGAAGAGAGGATAGAGCAGGTGAAAGAGAGGGAGAGAGAAAGAGAGGAGGGAGGGAGAGAGAGGAAGAGAGGGATAGAGCGGGTGAGAGAGTGAGATGGCGGGAGGGAGAGAGAGGAAGAGAGAGGAAGACAGAGGCTGGGTCTGAATGTGTCCTTAAAGATCATGTTGAGTTCAAAACGAATGATTTTCTTTGACACTGACATTTTCAGAATCTCCGGCTCTAGATATTCAACCAGACTATGAACAAGGAGCAGGACAGTGGATCATTTGATGTTAACGTAGCGCTGACCTTAGTGATCTCAATGTGTGCTCCTGCATGGACCAGCACCTGCATCTCCCTCTGAGTGCTGCATTTTTCAGTCCAACTTAAAGAGCTACTGGTGCCTCAGAGAAAGCTTTGAAAACCTTAATAATTGGGTACAATTCTGCTTGCATTCCATATATATTCTGTATATTTTTCCTCCCCTTTATTTATTGCTAAGGAAATTTGCATGAATACATTATCTTTGTTCTTCAGAGATCCCTTAGAGTTCGTCTGATTCTATAGCTTACTCCCCACTTCAAATCATAATTCTCTGTTGTGACATCACACTCTGTTGCCGTGGGAGACACTGTGATGTCACAAGCAATGTATTATGACCTCAGGTAGGGAGAAAGCAGAAAGAATGGATGAATTGTTCAGGAGCAAATATCCTGTATTCATGCAGATGACTTAGGCCCCGTTCGCACTACAGCACGGTTGTGCAAAACGTTTTTAAAAGTGGATTAGCACTTACCGTGTTGTAGCGTTCATACTGCAACCCCCTTCCTGCGATCCGCATCAGGCAATGCATTTTACAGGGTTCACACTGCGGCAGAGATCCGTGCCCACTGTGAACCAAATTCAGCAGCATTGAAAAGCTGCTTACCATGATGCTTTGCGTGCTTGCTTGAAGTGCATTAAAAGGATAGGAGCTGGCGCGTTCGCACTGTAGGTGAATCGCTTACTTTTGAATGGATTTCTGAACCGTTCTCAAGCCCAGGTCTTATCAGGGTTTGAGCACGCTCTAAAATTTGAGTTTAAATGAGTTATAAAAGTAACGAACTGAAGCTAGCACGCTTTAAAGCGTTCAAGCGCTCTGAACTGCTTTAAATGCCCTAGTACGAACGGGCCTTGAGTAATAAATAATGAAGAGGAGGAATACAGAACTAATGTGAAATTCAAGCTGAACTGTGGCTAAATATTATGTTTAAAGTTCTGAAGGCGTCAGTAGCTCTTTAACTGTATAAGTAGGTGACACGTTTGGTGGCAGAGGCCCATTGTCCCAACAGATGTAACTAGTGCCCAATTTAAATAAGACACCACACTCCATCCTTGGATACTCTGGTTTCTCTACAGTATGTGTAAATCTTTTGCCTTTTACATATTTCATCCTTGGGATAACAAGGCCACAGCTTTACTCAGCATTTACAGTATTTACATATTGAAAATACATAAACATGCATCTGTTATAGACTCCGAGCCCCTGGGGCAGCAAATTCATATTCCTACCTGACTAGCCGTCATTCATGCCAGTCTGGAGAACTCTGGCCACAAGGTCCAACAAACCTTCTCAGAGCCATATCTTTCCTCACAACAGTTTCCACCCTGGATCTGGGGATTCCATGACCTTCCCTAGAGGAGTGTACTCACCAGGGCCACAATCTTCATCCTCCAATCATGAGGAAATTGTGCTTCATTAGGTGCCTTCTCTCTGAGACCGTCCCCCATGCCAAACTGTGTACATGCGCAAAGTAATGTACCCAACCCAGCTTTTCCTTACACCTGACTACTGCTATTCCACCTGCTGGGAATGTCTCTATAACCTGAATTTACCACCACCAGATGTGTAACTTATTACACATCTGCACCAATGCCCCAGGGGCCCCCTGTCACAAAGACAATATCAGCTCATAGGCATCTTGTAACTCCGGATTAACTGTATCATGGCCAGTGTCAGACAAATGAACTCCATCCCTGTGATACAGTCTCTCACATGCTCCGGTGATGTGAAAATACCAAATGCTCCTGATGCCATGGGTGAGTGTGAAGGTGGGGGGGGGTGTGTAAGCCCAATTGACACACCATCCCTCCCAAGTATTCCCACTTTAAAGTCCTTTCTCACACCTTGCTGTTTTCATCACTCCTCCCAGCTGACTCCCAAAATGTTTGGGTCTTTTCCTGTCATGTGTCCTGCAAACATAGGAATGACCAATGATCCATAGAGTTGGTTGACCACTGCATATCCACAAGAAATAGATGTGAGCCTTCCAGCATGAATGCAGTTTTTCGGTGTTGATGATCCTGATTGTAACTCATAGATCCATTACTAACTCTCTGGGGCCTAACGTAGCCTTTGTAAGCATCAGACGCCTATCTGCTCACTTCCTTTATTTGATTCCCTGATAAGCCAAGACTGCCTGCCTCTGTTGCACCACCAATCCCAAAGGTGTTTGCATCAAAGCATTTTGGGTCCCTGCCTGACACCCCCATACCCTTTCTGAGAAGTGCTTACTGCACTCTCTTCACCAGATTCACATCCCCACGTACAAGCAAGTGCTCCACACCCTCTGGCCTGAACTCCATGTACGCTGTCAGCTGCACCAAGGGCAGGTGATCACCACCTCTTTCCCAAATAAATTCATGGTTTTGGGTGTCCCTGACTGATTGCTTTTTAATCTGTGTTGTTTGCAACTTATCCTGCCCTGTAACAATGATGTGTTGTGCCCCTGGCATCCCGTCATATTAGACAACTGTTTCAATACTCTAAAAGCTCCAAAAATACACAAGAGAAAAGAGCTCTAAAAAGTGTTGCCCACTATGCAGAACTGCATGCCAGACACATTAACTCTAGTTAATCTTTAAGGTCCAGTAACTTGTACATTTCCGGGCATCCTTGACACGGGCCTGGGATCTGGCTCACCCTCCAAACTTTGCCTGGTGATAAAGGTGTGTGTTTGGTCTGGCACCTCTTGGGCTTTAGAGAAAAAGGCCTTCCTCATAACTGGGCCCTAAATGCTGCCGGGGACCTACCCTTCTGGATTAGTGTATGTAGTCTTGCACCCTACTTTG
The DNA here is from genome assembly GCA_016271365.2 of Neoceratodus forsteri. Lineage (NCBI taxonomy): Eukaryota > Metazoa > Chordata > Ceratodontiformes > Ceratodontidae > Neoceratodus > Neoceratodus forsteri. The sequence continues at coordinate 239,565,961 of JADMNL010000026.1, forward strand.
AATGTCCTATGGTTTGAAGCAGCTGACTTCCAGGCTGCAAAATTTGGTAAAGGCTGAAGCTCACTGCAAGACTTTGCCAGGTTAAAGAGGCAACAAAGCATTGAAACAATGCCATTGTCCTTGGGTCCCCATGAGCCACACAGCCTCTGGAATCTGCACTGGTGATGGAATTGCATCCATGCACCAGCAGGCTGAAGCGTCTCCACTTCTCCTTTCATTTTGTCCAATAAAGAACCCCAAACTAGGTCGCCAGCCATGTCTGGTGATCTACCTGAACACCCAAACAGAAAACTACAGTAGACATTAACTTTACATATCCAGTATAAATATTAACCTTGTATGGACATGCAGGGCAATGGACAAATGCAAACTGCCACCTCATCCTGTGTCAATTACTTCTCCAACAAACCAGCCAGCCATGAGTACTGATCTACTCCCAGGTGGAAAACAATACGCATTAACCACATAAATTCAGGACAAACATTACCCTTATGTATTCAAAAAATAATGACCTTATAAATTCAGCAAAAAACCATGAACCTTATATATGCAAAATAAACATTAACCTCTACATGTTAAAACAAGCATTTGTCAATGCCGAATGTTGATTGCGTTGGTGTGTTGAGCTCGCTCACTGCCCCTCTGTCACTCACTCAGTCTGTTTCTACAGGTGCTGCAGGCTGCTCTTTTGTGCTGGGCTCCTGCCTGCATTGGAACCTTGTTCTGCCCACTAAGAAATCCACAGCTGTCCCGACAGAGCTGCGTTGAGGTGGCTCACTCCCCCCTCTCACTTGCTCATTCTGTTTGTCCTGGAGCTGCAGGCTGCCCTTTTGTACTGGGCTCCTGCCTCTGTTGGTGGCTTTTTCTACCCACAAAGAAATCTGCAGCAGTCCCAACACAGGTCTGTTGAACTTGCTGACTCCCCCTCTCCAGCTCACTCATTCCGTTTCTGCTGGCGTTGCAGGCTGGCCTTTTGTATTGGGCTCCTGCCTGCGTTGCCGCCTTTTTCTGCCAACAAAGAAATCCGCAGCAGTCATGATAGAGCTCCATTGAGCTTGCTCAGTCCCCGTCTCTCACTCGCTTGTTGTGTTTCTCCCGGCACTGCAGGCTGCCCTCTTCTAATGGGCTCCTGCCTGCGTTGGCACCTTTTTCTGCCGACCAGAGAAATCCACAGCTGTCCCTACAGAGCTCTGTTGAGGTCGCTCCACTCCCCTGTGTTACTCACTCATTCTGTGTCTCCTGGCACTGCAGCCTGCCCTTTGTACTGGGCTCCTGCCTCTGTTGGCATCTTTCTGCCCACAAAGAAACCTGCAGCATCCCGACAAAGCTCCGTTGAGCTCGATCACTCCCTTCTCTCAGTCGCTCATTCTGTTTCTGCCAGCGTTGCAGGCTGCCCTTTTCTATTGACTCCTGCCTGCTTTGTCACCTTCTGCCCACAAAGAAATCTGCAGCAGTTACAACACAGCTCCATTGAGCTCGCCCCCCCTCTCTCACTCGCTCATTCTGGTTTTCCTGCCACTGCAGGCTGCCATTTTGTACTGGGCCCCTGGATGCATTGCTGCCTTTTTCTGCCCACAAACAAATCTGCAGCAGTCCCAACAGAGCTCCGTTGAGCTCACTCACTCCCCCTCCCTCACTCGCTCATTCTGTGTCTCCTGCCGCTGCAGGCTGCCCTTTTGTACTGGGCTCCTGCCTGCATTGCCACATTTTCTGCCCACAAAGAAATCCACAGCAGTCACAAAAGGGCTCCATTGAGCTTGCTCACAACCGCTCTGACACTCACTCGTTCTGTTTCTCTTCATGCTGCAGGCTGCGTTTGTGTATGGGGCTCCTGGCTGTGTTGGCACCTTTGCTTGTCCACAAGAAAATCTGCAGCTGTACCAGCAAAGCTCCGTTGAGGTCGCTCAGTCTCCTCTGTCACCGCTCATTCTGTTTGTCCTGGCGCTGCAAGCGGCCCTTTTGTACAGGGCTCCTGCCTGCATTGGTACCTTTTTCTGCCCACAAAGAAATCCGCAGCAGTCCTGATAGAGCTTGGTTGAGCTCACTCAGTCCTCCTGTCTCACTCACTCATACTTTTTCTCCCACCGCTGCAGGCTGGCCTTTTCTACTGGGGCCCTGCCTGCATTGACGCCTTTTTCTGCCCACAAAGAAATCCGCAGCAGTCCTGACAGCACTCTGGTGAGTTTTCTCACTTCCCCTCCCTCACTCGCTCTCTCGTTCTGTTTCTCCCAGTGCTGCAGGCTGCCCTTTTGTACTGGCCTCTTGCGTTGGGGCCTTTTTCTGCCCACAAACAAATCCAGAGCAGTCCTGACAGAGCTCAGTTGAGCTCTGTCACTCCCCCCTCTCACTCATTCGATCTTAATCTGTCCCAAACACTGATTTCCCACAGCAACCGTGCTATTCTCCGTCAGGAGTGCAAAAACATATTTTAGCCAGGATGTGAAAAATGACAGCTGTACTGTTCATAAGGAGGTGTGAAAGAATGCCACTGTTGAAAATGTGGCATGAAAATATTACAAATTTGTGAAGTTACAAGGGTGCATGGAAAGAGTTGAATGCACGCTTGTAACACAGTCATGTTATGGAGTTTTGTCACCAAATTTTCAACATAGGGATTTTAGGACCTCTGCTCATGAACTGTGCCACTGTCATTTTCTTAATCTGTGCAAACACTGATTTCCCACAGTGACCACGTTATTCTGTGCTGCAACGGTGAAACCCCATTTCAGTCAGGATGTAAAAATGACAGCTGTACTGTTCATAAAGAGGTGTGAAAAAATGCCACTGTTGAAAATGTGGCATGACAATATTACAAATCTGCAAGTTACAAGGGTGTGTGGAAAGTGTGCAACGCACACTTGTAACAGTCATTTGAAGGGCTATCATCACCAAATTTTCAACATAGGCATTTTGGGACCCCTGCTCATGAACAGTATCACTGTCATTTTATTAATCTGTCCTGAACAGTGATTTCCCACAGCGACCGCTCTATTCTGCACCGGAACTGCGAAAATACATTTCAGCCAGGATGGGAAAAATGACAGCTGCACTGTTCATAAGTAGGTGTGGGAAAATGGCAATGTTGAAAATCTGGAATGAAAATATTATAAATTTGCGAAGTTACGAGCGTGTGTGCAAACTGTGGAACACACGCTCGTAACACAGTCATTTTATGGAGTATCGTTACCAAATTTTCAAAATAAGCATTTTAGGACCTCTACTCAGGAACAGCATGACTGTCATTTTCTTAATCTGTCCCGAACACTGAGTTCCCTCAGCGACCGCGCTATTCTGTGCCGGAAGTGCAAAACCACATTTCTGCCAGGATGAGAACAATGACAGCTGTACTGTTCACAAGGAGTGTGAAAAAATGCCAGTGTTGAAAATCTGGCTTGAAATTATTGCAAATTCACGAAGTTACAAGCCTGCATAGCAACTGTGCAGCTGCGGCTCGTCAAAACAGTCATTTTGGATTTTCCATCAAATTTGCAACATGGGCTTTGAGAGCCCACCTCATGAACACTGGCATGTCATTTCGTAATTGGCCCCAAAAGGTGATTCCATGCAGTGACCGCAAAATCACCTTTCAGTGCCAATTAACGCCGTGACAGTTCAAGAATTCATGAGGAGGGCTCGCAAAACCCCCATGTTGAAAATTTGGTGCCAAAATTCCAAAAAATGACTGAGACATGCATTAAAGTTAGAAAAAAACAATTTATTCCATTATACAGCTTACCGGCATTTCCTCAGTTTGCGGTCGGCTTTGAAGAGTGCAGGCGATGCTCCCCGGACCACGAAGATCATCTCGCGAGCCCGTAGAGAGCATATGAGGGGGGTGGGGAGGCAAGGTGCGCAGTGGGGTAGGTGCGGGTTGTGGGGAGGAAGCTCAGCTGGGACCGTTCGTCTTACAGGTTTAAAAAAAAAAAAACATCGGGATGGTTTTGTCTTTACTGGGGCATTGGGCACACTGGGTGGGCTTCCAGCATGCCACCGACTGTTTTTATTGGGGGCAGCTGTAGCTGATGGGGATTGGGCACCTCGGCACACAACAAAAGGGGGCTTAGATTATGCCAACAGGGACTGGGCACCCATTAGCAGAGATATATGTGGGAAGGGTTACATAATGCCGACGGGGAGTGGGCTCTCCCCTGTCGGCAGCTAAACTAGAAGCAGTGAAGCTGATGGGATTGGGGCCTCACTGGCAAGCATATACGGGAGGGGGTTACATAATGCCGACGGGAGTGGGCACCCTGGCAGCAGAAACACGAGCAGTGAAGCAGACGGGGATTGGGGCCCCCATCGGCAAGTAAACACGGGGGGGGGGTTAATATTGTTTGTGAACACAGCAGCAAACTGCCGCCATGCTCACAAACAATATCACTCTGTAAAGATCCCGCCCTGCAATGACGGATCGCTCCCTCATTGCAGTGGATGGCTTATGCTGCAATGACGAGGTGGCCCCTGATTGCAGCAGCTAAATTGTCACAAGTTGGTGCCAACGTTCCAAACTTGTGTCACCAGCAGCCTGCCATGGCATTGGGGGAAGCGGGACAAGCCTTTGCAGGCTGTGGGAGCATTGGCCACAACAGTGCCACACCTCCACAGCCTGCTTCTCAGCAAGCTGTCCCAATATGTTTCTTGCGCTGTGCGCAATCAACATAAAAATAACCTTATATATTCAGAAACAAAAATATTAACATTATATATTCAGAATAAACATTAATCTTATGTCATGTGACCTCGGTCCTGTGGGGTCTGCACTGGTTGCCAGTCAGGTGGAGGATCCTCTTGAAGGTGGGCTTGCTAACCTATAAAGCTCTGTACAGATCAGGGGCCCTGACTATCTGTTAGACCTCTTTACTCATGCCATCCCAGCTCGCTCCCTCCTTCCGTTTCCCCACCGAGGGTCTCCTGGCGGTTCCAGGGACCAGGCTGACAACCTCGGGTGATTACTCATTTGGGGTGGCCAGCCCAGTCCTTTGGAACTCACTACCAAGATCCTTGAGGGAGGCCCCGACAGTGGAGGCTTTCAAGAGGATACTGAAGACTCACCTTTTTAACTTAGCCTTTTCTGCTGGTATATTTAACCCTTACAAAAAAAATACATATTTTAAACCTGTTTATTGTTTATAATTTAAATGTTTGTATCACTCTGTCAAATTTTTATTTTAAGGTGCCCAGAGCCTCTGGGATTGGGCACCAAACAAATAAACTTACTTCTTACTTACTGTGCCAGAAATGGGAAGGAAGGAGAACTCTGCCACTGATACATATTATTGTGTATCATGTATACTTTAGGAGTTACAGTATATGCATTTGTTTATAGTATGGTGTGTATGGTTCAGATTCGTCCCTCAAACCTCACCAACGCACCTTGACTAAAATGGGGAAAATTATGTTTAATACTACAGAAATAGCTTTTTTTTTTTTGCTTTTACAAACAATATAATGTCTGGATGCTTAATTTGGTGTTGATATGTTACATATTTCCCAACAAAAAGGTTTATAGTGCATTTTTAGTGGAATTTTTGTTGTTGTTGTTTCAACCAGCATAGAAAAATGAAATTACCTATTGTTACTTGCATACCAACGTTGAAAGGTAATTTTATGCTGAACAAGTTTGCCCTCATACTTTGTGTCTAGCACTTACGGTTTTTGTGCTATTAACATTTGTTTGCGGCATGCCCCCCAACCCCATAAAAAAGTTCACTCACAAATTTGTTTTATTGTTCTGCATTTTGTTAGTCTGCTAATCGAGTTTTGTAGTCCATGATGATAAAAAAAATGCTGGTTTACTGGCTAGAATAGCAGGCTTGGTAACCGTGTTCAGGTCATACTTCAACCAGGTAACACTGATCCTGAGCACGTACGTGTCTTACCCTCCAAGTTACCCTATTCAGTTTACATGGCTTTAAATGGCTAAATGCAGGTCCGCACTAAAAATGAGATGTTGCATCTGAGCTGGGCTATTCTGGGTAGATTAAAATAAAAATGGGTCAAGGCATTTTGGAGCAACAATGTTTAAGGAACTTCTCGAACAGGGAATATGCTACTACAAGTTTTTATACCTTTAGGACGTCCATCACCCTTTAAATGCTACCTTTTATGTTGCTTGCGCATGTGCAAGAAACATAGTGCCATCATCCGAGTTTTGGAGGTGTGGCAGCCCTCTTCAATTCAGTCAGTGTATTTGCAGGCATGGTCGCACTGGCCAATCACTGCTCCAGCTATGACAGCAGTTGAAAATGAGTGGCAAACAGTTGAAAGGGAGAGCTAACGCTTCAGTGAGCAGCGATAAGATCGCATGCTCATGCACGCCCCCCACACACACACACGCCCGATTCTCTAACAGACACCCCCGCCACAATGAGACACAACCTATAAAATAAACACACAAATATACATAAATATCATCATCCTACAACGCAACTTTAGTCCATTACAGGAAGTCAATGTGCATGTAGTCCAGCTACAACTCTCTGCAACTGCAGTCTCAAAGCTTGAGGAAGCAGGGTCCCTCATATACTTCCCGTTTAACAGTGATAGGAAATGATTTTCTGCTGAAAAACTATTAAATAAATTCTACATAAAGCAGTGACTGTTGTGTATTTTTTTGTATTGTACATGTGTAGAATGCACATTTATGTATTCATTCCTTGTGTTGAAGCGACCATCGGCTTGACACTGCGAGTTTTAGTATTGGGAGTCAGGCGTGGCAAGCTTTGAAATGCCACGTCTAAGACTCCCATACAACATTCAGTTAACTGCAGCGCTCATACCAAACTCATCAGCTGCTTCAACTGTAAAGGCTAATGCCCCATTGCACGCCTAAAATCGCAATGTTGATCGTGAAAAATGAAGCCCGTAATTATTAAACAGCTTGCTTTTATGTAACCCTGCTGTTGCTTGCCGTCCTCTCTCTTCCCTATGAAGCTCTTCCATACCTTACCCTTCAAGCGATGTGTGGCACAGCAGCACCCGGAGCCGCAGAAGCACCAAAATCCTTTCTACTGCGGTTGGAAGTGGATAGTGTCTCTGCTATTCTGGCCCTCTTGTGAACTGTAGCTGGTGCAGGAAGTACGGGAAGAATGTGCTAAATGTTGGCTATGGCAAGTGAGTAGCTCAAGGAGCCCATTCTCTGCCACCCCTACTCCCACAGACATTTCAGCCGTAGGGCAGAGAGCATGCAGCACACCACCAGCTCTTTCAGAGCATCAATGCCCAAGGATCTGCAGGAATTCAAGATTGCCCCCCACCGATAGCCCAGGGGGGACTGGAAACACAACAAAGCAGGACAGCAAACTTGCTCTGGGCACTACTGAGCACAGGTAGATCTCCCCCACCAGCCGCAACAGAAAAGGATTTCGGCACTTCTGTGGCTTCGGGTGCTGCTGTGCCCCACATCGTTTGAAGGGTAAGGTATGGAGGAGCTTTATAGGGAAGAAAGAGGGTGGCAAGCTGCGGCAGGGTTACATAAAAGCTGACAGAATATGCTAGGAGCAATACAGCACCATAAAGGGAATAAATAACACTTTTTTTCCCATCGCAAACTGTTTAAATAATTACGGGCTTAGTTTTTCACGATCAACATTGCAATTGGCCATGGGTGTGTGTACGCGTGTGTATGTGTTTGTAAGGGGGGGGGCACCACAACGTATGTTGAATTTGAATAGGGTGTCATTTTTGGGAGTTTGTTAGCCACATTTTTAACATAGGCATTTGGGGACCTCCCCTCATGATCAGTGGCGCTGTGATTTTGTTAATCTGTCCCAAAAGTTGATTTCCCACAGCGACCATGCCATTGAGTGCCACAGGTGCAGAAACACATTTTTGGCAGGATGTGAAAAATGACAGCTGTACTGTTCATAAGGAGGTGTGAAAAAATGCCAGTGTTGAAAATTTGGCATGGAAATATTGCAAATGTGCGAAGTTACAAGGGTGCGTGGAAGCTGCGCAACGCACGCTTGTAACACAGTCATTTTATGGACTTTCAGCACCAAATTTTCAACATAGGCATTTTAGGACCTCTGCTCATGTACAGAGTCACCATCATTTCCTCAAACTTTCCCGAAAAGTGAGTTCGCACGGCGACTATTCTATTCTGCGCCGGACATGCGAAAACACATTTTGGGCAGGATATGTAAAACGAAAGCTGTATGGTTCATCAGGAGGTGTGCAAAAATGCCAATGTTGAAAATCTGGAGTGAAAATATTACAAATTTACGACGTTACGAGTGTGCGTGGAAACAGCACAACACACGCTCATAAAACAGCCATTTTGGGGAGTTTTTTCACCAAATTTGCAACATAGGCCTTTTGAGAGCACCCCGCATGAACAGTGACACTGTCGTTTCATTACTCGGTCCCAAAAGGTGATTCCGCTGATGACGCGAAATCACCTTTCAGGACTGAATAACGCCATGACAGTGACTGAATTCATGAGAAGGTGTCCCAATAACCCTATGTTGAAACTTTGGTGCAAAATTCAAAACAATGCCCAAGATATGCACCAAAGTTGAAAATCCCTTATTTATACCATTATACAGCTTACCAGCATTTCTTCAGTTCACGGTCGGCGTTGACGAGTGCAGACGTGTTCCCGGTCCACCAAAGATTGTCGCGTCAGACTCGGGAGGTAAGTATGGGGTGGGGGGGTGTGGGGAGGCAGGGTGTGCAGAGGGTGGCTACGGGTTGCGAGAGGGGGGCAGGGAGATGGCGAGGGACCGTTTTCTTTTTTCACAGCTTTAAAAAAAAAAACAACATTGCTGGACAGTTTTGCTTTGCAGGGCATTTGGCACACTGGGGTGGGCTCCCAGCATGCCACTTAAGTCTTTTGGGAGGATTCTGTCGCCCGATGGGAGATTGGGCACCCCATCCCAGCATATACTGGGGGAAGGACACGAGCCGAGGGGACTGGGCACCCCTCAGCAAGCAACAACAGGGGCAGGGATGCATTATGACAACAGAGTGGGCTCCCCGTCAGCAAAATACAAGGGTGAGGGGATAAGCTACGATGGGGATTGGGTCCCCGTCGAAAGAAAAAACTGTTGGGCGCATAATGCTGAGGGGATTAGGCACCCTGGCATACATTCTAAATGGGGGGGAGCACATTATGCCAATGGGGAGTGGGCTCCCCCATCTGCATCGTGACAGGCAGCGGCGGCAGTCACTGCCGCCATGTTGCCTGCACGTCGGGAGGCATGTTGTGGTCACACTGCATGAGAGCTTCGCTCTCATTGCAGCGGACCTTTTCTTTGTTCTGGTGGCCACATTAGGGATGCGTGAGGTTACCTCCTGCTTCTGGCTGATTGAGGAATGAGGGATGCACCTTCTGATGCGTGCCCTGCATTCACCCAACAGTGATCACGCCTGCAAATCTGCTACTACTGCAATATGTTGACTGTGCTTGCGCGATCCAACATAAAAAGAGATGCAAACAAGTAAAATGTAAATAAGCCATAACCATATACTATATAAAATAGTAGACAGGTGACCATCCACAACTAAGGCTGTTTTTTCATCTCAGTAGTTGATGACATCAGGAAACCTCTCGAGTTTCACTCTTGAGGTCCCTATGATATCATCAACTCCTCGATGGAAACACAACCTTTGTTGTGGATGGTCACCCTCTACGCTATATTTAGTACATCTATATGGTATTTTGAAGCTGGTGACAGGATGCAATAGTTTGTAGCTATTTCTGTTACATTGTTTCTTTCCCACAGCAGTAAACAGAGTTTAGCTTCATCATTCATCAGCTTGAAATCTGCTGTCATTTGTGATGACTCTAGAAGACAGTGTTCTAGTATACAGTTATATTTTGTACAGTCGGCTGCAAATGACATTTTATGTATTGTTTATTTTCAGTGTTGGGTAAGTTACTTTTTCTATTACTTTCGGAAACTTGTTCCAGAAAGCTCTGTGCAGTCACTAGCAAGGATGGAGAAGTACTGGAAAATGTAATAAACCTAACAGTTACAATTACTTTTGTCTTTTTATATAAAAGAAATATGTAACTGTAACTGATTACATTTATTTGAAAGTATCGAGTAACTAACCTATTACTTTCAAAAATGTAATATTTATAGTTATTTATTATTTTGTATTGTTTTGTATAAAATAAATAAGTAACTATAATTGTAAGGTGTATTGTAAGGTGTATTACTTTGCTAGTACTTATCCATCCTTGCTGGAGACACAGAGCTTCCTGGAACAAGTTTCCAAACATAATAGAAAGTAGTAGAAAAGTAATTACCCAACACTGTTTATTTACAATTTTACACTGGGAGGTTAAGTGACTTGCTCAGGGTCACACAGTATGCATGTGGAGGTGGGAATCAAACCCAGGTCTGTTAAATATGCCAAGCTCATTCTCAGCTCAATGTTTTAACCTCTAGGCTGTACTGCCACCTTAATGTATGTCTTATTCAATTTCATATTTTCATGTAAGCTAATTAAGGTTTCCAAGTTAGTTTGTGCCTGGTTGTTTCTATTCTAAACTGTGATAGCTGATTCTGCATTTGGTAACAGTTTGTCTGTGTCTGGGATTTTTAACTCATGCAGATAAGTCGCTAAGGAGAAGTTTCTGTGGAAGGATCTGTAGCAATCTACTTTTGTTTGAGTTTTGATTTTCTGTTCCCAGTACCAAATGTATTTGTTTTTCAGGCCTGTCTCAAGTGCTCTGGATGGGATACAATCATGTTTAGGTTTAATTATGGTAATGTCTTTGTTGTCAATAGTGCTGTAACCATAGATTGATTCTCTCTCTGTCTCATGTAATCTCTTTCATTCCATCTTGCCCTTTCTCTCCGCCTTTCCCTGCCCCTCTCTGTCCTGTACTTTCACTCTTCTTTTCCCTATCTCTCCCTCCCTCCCTCCTCCCTCTCTCCCCACTCCTCCTCTCTCTCTCTTTAACACTGTCTCTCCCATTCCTTCTTCCTTGGTGTTCTTTCCTGATCAGATTCCAATCCTTCTCTCTCTCCCTCCCATCTTTCTCTAACTCCCTTTTCCAATCCTTCTCTCACTGCCCCTCCTATCTCTGTGTCTCTTCCTCCCTACTCTATCCCTCTCTGCCTCTCACACTTTTTTTCTTTCACTCTCCCTTTTTCTATCCTTCTCGCTCGCTCACTTCTCAGTGTCTCCCTCTTCCTTTTCCTATTCCTCTGTCCCTCTCATCCTCTTTATCTCAGTCTCTCTTTTGCCATTCTTCTCTCTCTCCCTCTCCCATCTCTCCCTCTCCCATCTTTCCCCCTATCCCTCTCACCCTTTCTTTTCTTAATGCCCATTTTCCTATCATCCTGTTTCTCCCTACCATCTTTGTGTCTTTCCCTCCTTTCCCCAATCCTCTCACCCTCTTTTTCTGCCAATCTCCCTTTTCCTGTCCTCTATCTTTCCCTCCCTTTTCCCTGTCCTTCTGTACCTCTCACCTTCTCTTTTTTCAATCTCATGTTTCCTATTCTTCTCTCTCCCTCTCATCTCTGTCTGTCCTTCCATTCCCCAATCCCTCTCTGCCTCTCACCATCTTTTTCTCTCAGTCTCCCTTTTCCTATCATTCTCTATCTCTCCCTCCCTTTTCCCTATCCTTCTGTACCTCTCACCTTCTTTTTTAAATCTCACTTTTCCTATCCTTCTCTCTTTCCCTCCCATCTGTGTCTGTCCATCTGTTCCCCTATCCCTCTCTGCCTCTCACCATCTTTTTTCTCTTTCTCCCTTTTCCTATCATTCTCTCTCTTGTCTCTGTGTTTCTCCTTCCTGTCCTCTATCTCTCTTCATCTTACTCTCAATGTATCATTCAATCTCCCTTTTCTTATCATTCTCTCTTCCTCTGCTCCCCTCTCTCTGCCTCTCCATCCCTTTCCCTACCCTGCACTGCCTCTCCTTCACTCTCTCCCTTTTGCTATTCCTCTCTCCTGCTGCCTTCCTCTCTTTCTTTGTCCTTCTACCTACCCCTATCCTATTTCCCTCTCTCTCTCTCCCTTTCTCAATCCTCCTCTGCCCTTTCATCTCTGCTCCCCTGTATCTTGCTCTTATATTTTCTTTATGTAATCACAGCTCAATAAAAACTCAGTACCTACTACCCTGTCTGTATTTTTTTTTAGACAAATTACTTGCATACATAGCAATCAGCAGACATCAACACTTTAAAAGCAGAACTGTCATCTTCACAGAAAATTAAAGTAACTGTCTGCCACATTTATAAAACACCAACATCTTTGCATGAGGTCAGAAAATGAATAAACCCTACCATTCAAAAACAAATGTGAAGAAAGGGAATGCTTTAATCTGAGTGCTCAAGAGGAGACCAATTTTTACACAGAAACATAGAAAGCGTTGGCAGAAAAGAACCAGAAGGCCCATCTATTTTCCCCTGCCTATTTTTACACCTTGGACTCTACTTGATTACAGATATCCCTTCCTCCTCCCGTCTCTCTATTTATTATACCCATATGGTTATCCCATGCATGTTTAAAGCTCCCCACGGTCTTCACCCCACCACCACTTCTGGCAGGCTGTTCCAGGCATCAGCAGCCCTTTCTGTGAAGATGTATTTCCTCCTGTTCTTCTTAAACCCCTGCTGTATAGCATGCCCCCATGTTCTAGTGTGCCTCCTCCTGTGAAAGAGACTCCACTCCTCCACCTTGTTCATCCCCATGAGGTACTTATAGGTCTCAATCATGTCCCCTCTTACTCTCCTCTTCTCCAAGGAGTACATGTTGAGCTCCCACAGCTGCTCCACATATGGGTTCTCATGCAACCCCAGCACCATTTTAGTTGGCCTCCTCTGGACCACTTCCACCCTGTCTGTGTCCTTGCAGAGGTGCAGCATTCAGATCTGGACACAGTACTCAAGGAGGGGTCTCACATCGAGCCATACAGAGGAAATACCACCTCCCTTCTCCTGCTAGAAATCTCCCTTCCTGTGTAACCCAGCATCCACCTTGACTTGCCTACTGCTCTGTCACGCTGCTCTGCCTCATTCAGATCATCAGATATGATCATCCCCAAAGGTCTCTCTCTTGCATGGTAGCTGTAAGTAACCCCCCCATCTTCTACACGTCCCTGTTTTCTCTATTCTAGGTGCATAACCTTGCACTTCTAGATTCTGAAATGCAGCTGCCAGTCCCAAGACCACTCCCTAGATCACTTTTTTTAATTTAACATTTTGTTAACCAGGTTAAGATGCACTGGGTCACATTGCCCTTTTACAAGCATGACTCAGATACAGACAACAGGTAATACAAAAGCTGTTACTCTTTGTGACGTCACAGTCTGTTGTCATGGTAAGGACTATGATGTCATAAACAAAGGCACTATGAGATTAACAGGGGAGAGGCAAATGCTTTTATGCAGACTTTTTAGACAGACTACAAAGATGTGCTGTAAACCTTGGAAAGGAAAATGCACAATTAAAAAGATAGGTAACACTACTTTAAGTTCTCTTAACTGCACTGTAGTTACTGTGTGATTACACTATAACTGTATTATAAATGTGATGTAGCCACATGCAACAAACATTAGCCCTGTTGCATGCAATTAATGATTACCTACTCTGCAGTCACACTGAAACTGATACTTGAAATAAAATGTGACCAAAACATATAGTCTTTAGTAAATTGTAATAGCTGAAACATCTTACGTGTAGAATGTACATGCAGAAGTTCAGAGTTTCTCTTTGGCTATATATAGAGTATTCATGACTGTGGGTGAAGCCTATAGCCCTGTTGGGATTGCTCTGTAGCTTTGAAAATGGCTGATCATGGAACCTTCCATTGGACATTTGGAAGTATCCTTCTGGAAGCCCAACGGAGCCTGAACCCCACCGCCATGATTAGCCGCTATGGAATAACAGCCGCACTATTTTGGTTGTTACTTCTGCATTCCATGAACTGCACATGAGCGACTCACACACATGCGCAGTTCTGCTGGCACCATCATTTGAATGGCTAAATGCCATTCACTGCCTTCAGCCGCTGATGCAGTAAAGAACAGTCCCTCTCTTTGTGATTGTCACTGAATGCGGCCAGTTTGTCGTGCTGCCCTCCCACAGAACTGGCTAGGCTCCTTGCCTTGTGCCACTAATGTGGCCAAAAACTATCCCCCAACTCCAGGCACGATTGCCACTGATGCTGCAGAAATCAGTGCACCCCCCACTCATGTGGCAAACTGGGAGCCCATCCCATTGTGCCCAAATGTTTTTTATCTGCTGCCAACATCGGGGTCCCCAATCCCCATGTCGACAGTATGTCACCCCCCACTCATGTGACACACTGGGAGCCCACCCTAATGTGCCCAAATGTCTGCTTTTCTTTCTTACCTGTAAATAAAGAAAACAGTCCACTAACATGTTTTTCCATTTTTTTAATGTGGCACACTGGGAGCCCACCCCAGTGTACACAAATGTCTGTTTTTTTTTTTTTTTTTTGGTTTACCTGTAAATTAAGAAAACAGTCCCTTGACGTGTCTTTCTGTTTTTTTTCTGTAAAAAAGAAAATGGTCCCTTGTCATCACCCCAGGCCCCCTCCCACATGCACCCTCCTTACCCCATACTTACCTCCAGAGGTCGTTGCTGTCATCTTCTCTGGACCAGGACACATCTGTAATCTTCAAAGTCGGACTGTGAACTGAAGAATCAAAGGTAAATGAGCTATAATGCCATTCAATTGGGTTTTCAACTTATTGTGATAAATCAGCCATTTTTTTGAATTTTGACCCCACATTTTCAACATGGGGTTCTTGGGACCCCACTTCATGAAAACATTCATTGTCATTTCGTTACTCAGTCCCAAAAGGTGATTTTGCGGTCACTGTGCAGAATCACCTTTTGAGACCAGTTCACAAAATGACAGTGGCACTGTTCATGAGGTGGGGTCCTTAAAAACGCAAGTTGCAAATTTGGTGAAAAAATTCCAAACAATGACTGCATTATGAGCGCGCAGTGCATAGTTTCTCCACATGCACCTAACTTTGACAATTTTTAATATATTCCCTCCACATTTTCAACATTGCCATTTTTGCACACCTCCTTTCAGACAGTACAGTTGTCATTTATCACATCCTGCCCAAAACATGTTTCCACACCTGTGGCACAAAATGACGCAGTCAGTCTGTAAAATCACCTTTCAGGACAAGTGAACAAAATGACATTGGCACTCTTCATGAGGAGGGGCCCCAAAAATGCCATGTTGAAAATTTGGCACATCACCTCCAAAAAATGGCCAAGTTACACCCGGGCATTCAGTAATTTCTACACACACGTGTAACTTTGCTCACTTGGAAGTTCATCCCAGCCCTATCGGCTCTGGCCAGAGTTTGTTATGCTTGCCACAGGCAAATAATTTTGCTATAGTAGAGCACTTTGAGAGGTGTGTCACAGTGATTCAATGCAAGAGAGTTTACAAGGGGCTTGACCAATAATCTGCAAGACAGACAATGACACTGTTCAGGCATGAAGTGCGTGGACTGCAAAACATTGTGCCGACAGACACATTCATAAATCAGCTCTAGCAAGCACAGCTGGTCTTATGTTTCTCTCTCTCAAGAAGGGCAAGATTAATGTCTGAGTCATACAATGGCTTATCTTTTACCGTGCACATTCTTTTCATTAAGTTCCAGCTGCCTTCTAGCTATAGTAGACTGCTTCTGTCCTGAATTTAAGCACTGCAGGCTTTTTAGAATCAGGATTTTAAAGATATAAAGTACCCTCTGCACTTTATTTCTATCAACAGCCAGCAAACATGCTTGGGACTTTATGATTGCTAAAGCACTATAAGCACTTTCTTAACCTGTTTTTTTCTTATTCATATGCATATCAAGCATTTTATTCAGCATGGCAGGCACTTTAGCACAATATGTGGACAGAAAATAAAAAAAATGTAAGAGAAAGTGAGAGGGGAGACCACCTAGGTACTGCAGGTGGCCAATCTACCAAGGCATAAAATGGGGAATAAATAATATAGGAAAATGGAACTACTGCAGCAGACTGCTAAAACAGAAAAGGGGAGAGGTTAGAAAAATATGTCCCTGGGAGCCCCAATTATTCCTAATGCAGAGCACAGTTCTACCATAGCCTGCAGTTCAGTTTTATGAAGTTCTCACACGAGACTGGTGGGAATAGAAGCCACCTTCCTTTCTGAAGTCACCCAAGTAACACTAGACTACACCAGCACTGCTGCACAGAAACCTCTACACTGAGAGCCCAGCCCCCACTCCAAGCAAAGAAAAGTGAAAACAGTATTTTTTATTCTTTTAAATTCCCTTCACTTTGTCAGTTGTTGCCCTACCATAATTGCCATCTGCCCCACCCCGGGTCCAACCCCTACTCTTCCAGCACAGCCTGGGATCTGCACCTTGACCCAGTACAACATTAATACCAGTGGCAAGCATCCAGCATTGCCAAATGCTTGTTTAATTTAGCTGTATGGAGACATACCTTAAGTGACATTCATAAGTCAGGTATGAGTCAGAAGGGCATTTAAGTACCAGAACTCATTCATGACTTCAAGCTCATCACTTAGATTAACTCTAATATGAAAACCATCCGAAACATTTTACTTCTTTTATGCAGTACTGAGAATCATTGTTTTTTTTATTATAATGACTCAACTATCATCCCTAAACCATGCAACCATTTTTTATGTTGCTTGCATGCATGTGCAAGAAACATAGTGCCATCATCAGAGCTTTCGGAGGTGTCACCTCCTCCTCCAAATCAGTCAGTGAGCTGGCAGGCGCGGCCCCTGTAAGCCAATGCATTTTGGAGCTGTCTATGACACGCTCCAAAATGCAGTGGCATACAGTTGAAAGGGGGAGCTACGCTTCAGTGAGCAGCGATAAGAAGCGTAGCTCTCCCCCACTTGCAGGCGTCACGCCCGCATGCACTGTATAGCCCACGGGTGCCCAATCCCGTCAGCTGAGCTGTCGTCCCCAGTAGTTGGTGCCACACTGGGGAGCCCACCCCAGCTTGGCAAGCAGTCCTTTGGCCGACGGGGTGCCCAATCCCCATCAGCTGAGCGGCCCCCACCATCCCTTGTGCCACGCTGGGGCCCACCCCAGCGTGGCAAACGCCCCCGATGTCTTTTTTTTTTTAAAACCTATAAAACAAAAACAGTCCTGCGGTGCCTGCCGACCCACCTCCCACAACCCGCAACTCCACCCACTTGAGCACCCAGCCTCCCACACCCCTCACCCCATACTTACCTCTGATTCCGCGCATGATCTTCGGTGGACCGGGAACACGTCTGCACTCTTCAAAGCCGACTGTGAACTGAAGAAATGCCGGCAAGCTGTATAATGAGGCTAGATAGAGGGTTCAACTGTGCATATCTCAGGCATTTTGGGAATTTTTACACCAAATTTTCAACATGGGGTTTTTGGACCCCTTCTCATGAATGATGTCACTGTCATGGCGTTATTTGGGCCCGAACGGTGATTTCGCGCAGTGACTGTGAAATCACCCTTCAGGCCTGAATAGCACCATGACAGTGAAATCATTCATGAGAAGGTCCCCAAAACCCCATGTTGAAAATTTGGTCCAAAAATTCCAAAAAATGACTGTTTTACGAGCGTGCATTGCGCAGTTCCTACCCAGGCTCATAAGTTCACGAAATTTCAATATTTTCACTCCAGATTTTCAACATTGCCATTTTACCACACCTTCTTATGAGTAGTACAGCTGTCATTTTTGACATCTCACCCAAAATGTGTTTCCGCCCTTGTAGCACAGAATGGCGCAGTCAGTGTGCAAAATCAATGTACAGGACAAATTAAGAAAATCACAGTGACACTGTTCATGAGCAGAGGTCTTAAAATGGCTATGTTGAAAATTTGGTGAAAAAATTCCTAAAAATGACTGTTTTCTGATGCGTTCGCGGTTCCTCATGAGCTCGTAAGTTCTAAATTTCAATATTTTCCATTCCAGATTTTCAACATTGTCATTTACCACACCTCCTCATGAGCAGTACAGCTGTCATTTTTCACATCCTGCCCAAAACATGTTTCCGCCCATGTAGCGCACAATGGCACAGTCGGTGTGCGAACTCAGTGTATGGGACACATTAAGAAAATCACAGTGTCACTGTTCATGAGCAGAGATCTTAAAATGGCAATGTTGAAAATTTGGTGAAAGAATTCCTGAAAATGACTGTTTTACGAGTGTGCGTTGCACAGTTACCGTGCACACTCATAGGTTTGCGAATTTTTAATATTTCCACTCCAGATTTTCAACATTGCCATTTTACCACACCTCCTTATGAGCAGTACAGCTGTCATTTTTCACATCCTGCCCAAAATGTGTTTCCGCCCATGTAGCGCACAATGGCGCAGTCGGTGTGCAAACTCAATGTATGGGACATTAACAAAATCACAGTGACACTGTTCATGAGCAGAGGTCTTAAAATGGCTATGTTGAAAATTTGGTGAAAATTTCCTAACAATGACTGTTTTATTAGGCCTTGCTATGCACTCTCACGCAGCGTCGTAATTTCGTAAATTTTCAATATTTGCACTCCAATGACTTCCAAATACCTAAACAGCACATAGAAGCAAGCAACATTCGGCATTGACAAATGCTTGTTTTGATTGGATTCAGAGGTGGATATCAGCACTATCTGATGGAAGATAGTCAAATCCACACAAGCCCTATCTGAGCACCACTAGATTTTACTTATTATTGACAAAAGAGATATAGGTCTGTAATTCCCTAACAGATCTGTTGGGCCCCCATTATGCACTGTAATTAAGTATCTATATTATCATTTAAAGCCCCTATGTCCCTATTTGCTGAGAATAAAATACAGAATCATTTGCGTATAAAATGACACAGACACGATGTAGGGTTCATGGAGGAGAGATTGTGTCAAATTAATCTGATTGACTTCTTTGACCATGTCAGTAAAAGAGTAGATAGGGGCCAAGCAGTACACATCCTCTACATTGATTTCAGCAAGGTTCTATGTCATAAGGGTGCTTGAGTGGCGATTGTCCTTACACGTGTACATACGCCAAAGGTGAATTTCAGTGATGTGCACATCCAGTGACAGGAACAACAGTGCAAGGACTCAGAAATTTACTTTTATGTGGGGATTGCACCTCCTGCACACCCCCATAACCCCTACTTTTAGATTCTCAACTCCGGAGGGGTGCATGTCGGGGCTGCATCAGTGAAAATAAAATTCCTGACTCATGCTGGGTGCAACAAAATATGCCTACGCCTGGGCCCAAACTCTGCATCCCCACCACCCCAGGCAAGCACCTACCCCACCACGCCATGGAGCTAGATCGGCAGCAGACCACAGCACCACCCCTCACAAACCCTCCCGCCCCTCACTTGGCACGCTCGCTCCCCCATGCATGTATACACGTAGTGACATCTCATCACCTTTCATGAACCCACCCCATCTGGTCACCTCCCTATGCCCTCACTGTTGGGGCAGTCGCTGCAAGTGGATCACTGTTTCAGTAGGTGCCCACCTGCGACATGCCCACATTAGGGTATACCTTTCAGCAAGGCCTTTGACTCTGTGCCCCACAAAAGAATGATCAAATAGTTGGTGGATCTTGGGGTTGGGGAAAAGATGGCCAAATGGGTGGAAAACTGGCTGAGGGACAAAACCCAGGGGGTGGTTGTGGGGAGAAGAGTTATCTGGTACCAGAGAGGTAACCAGTGGGGTCCCACAGCGCTCTGTGCTGGGGCTGGGGTTGTTCAATGTCTTGATCAATGACATTGGGGATGGCATTAAGGGCAAAATGTGCCTATCTGCAGATGACACCAAGCTGTGCAGGAGAGTGGACACAGCTGAAGGGATGCAGGACCTACAGGAAGATCTGGAAAAGCTTGTGAGGTGGTACAGGATCTGGCAGCTTGACTTCAATGCCAAGAAATGCAAAGTTATGCATATTGGAAGCCAACAATCACAGGACAGAGTATTACCTGGGTGGAGTGCGAGTATCTGCATCAGAGGGGGCGAAGGACCTGGGAGTGATGATCACTAGTGACCTGAAGCCCTCCATGCAGTACAAGAAATCAGCAGCAAAGGCAAACAAGATGCTGAGATGCAAATCTAGGGGATCAGTAGTAGGAGAGAGGAGGTTATACTGCCCTTGCACAGGTCACTGGTAAGGCTGCATCTAGAGTATGGAGTTCAGTACTGGTGCCCAACCTCAAAAAAGACATTAACCTGCTGGAGAAGGTCCAGAGGGGGGCTTCAAAAATGATTGTGGGTCAGCAGGCTAAGGCATACGAGGAGAGGTTGAGGGCACTGAACATGTACTCCCTGGAAGACAGGGGAGAGAGAGGGGGCATGATTGGGACCTTCAAGTACTTGAAAGGGATAAATAAGGTTGATAAGGAGAGTCTCTTTAAGTTGAGTGGCAACCATAACACTAGAGGGCACAGTCTTAAGCTGGAGGGTGGGAGGTTTAGGAGGGAGGCCAGGAAGCACCTCTTTACAGAGAGGGTGGTGAACACTTGGAAAGCACTGCGGGAAGAGGTCATTTCATTGAAGACAGTGCACAGCTTTAAGAGAGGATGGAACAGGCATAGGAGGAAAGTAAGGATCATGGGCAGGGACAGTAGCTGAAGCTGTGGACCCTACAGTACGAGCAGACTTGATAGACCAAATCGCCTTCTTCTGCTGGCTTTTTCGTGTGTTCATACTAATAAATATTATGTTTAATTAATTATTCATGAGCCTAGCAAGGCTCCTGATTGACCACTGGATTGGTAATTTTTTTTGTTCTCCTTCACCTGGTCAGCCCTCATTTCTGCCAGTCCTCCCAGCCTTATCAACCCAGCATCCCCTAGGAGTTACCTTTTTCCAGTATCCACCATGTCTCGCTCTGCATAACAGGTGGTGGGGAGACCCTTGACCTGCCAGACTGGATCCAGATTCCAGGAGAGGTCTGAGTCACCAAGTGCGGGGACTGTGGAGGCCAGCAGTTATCCAGCATGACCAGGGATTTTTCCCAGTTTTCATCCCCGGGAGATGTGGCGTGCCCTGCCATCAAGGCACATGCATCAAAGTCTGCCACATCTCCCTACCTCTGTAGCCCAGGCTGCATCTTCCCCTGGCCTCGACCATGGCTCGGTCGAGCTCTGAGCTCTTGCCCACCCTTCCACCCAAAGGAGGAGATTAGTCTTGTGTATGCTTGATTCTCTTCACCTAGCCAGCCCTCATCAGCATCAAGCAGTAGCACTATCGCTGGTCAGTGGGCCAGCTTGAATTTGTCAATGCCTTAGAAAGGACCAATCCAGCTGCTATTTGATGCTGTGTGGCATGTACAGCACATACCACAGCTCAAACCTACATGTAAGCAAAAAAAAATTGTTATTGGGATTAGATTTATAATTGCAAAAAAAAATCTTGAAGCCTATCATTTACATGGATTGACTGGCTGGAGGCAGATGGCCCTTGGCTGTGCCTCATGCTACCCATCTCACTATCGGTCATTAATCCCTAGGAAATGACCAGCTTCATTATTTCTAAGTGAAAATTATAGGTCCAAGTGTGGACCCTGAGGGACCATACTGAACACTATGTGTTTCTGAACCTAAGGCAGTCACCATGCTATAGTTCCTCCTGAAGCCATGCTGTGTCCCAGATAAATATTATAGTTTTCCGATTGGCCATTAACTGTAAAATGTAAGTTTCCATTGATTTTAGTGTTGCTGGGATAGTAAACCACCAGTTCAGATACAATTGAATACCATCACTTTGCGGATTTCAAATCACCTCAGATGGCATAAACATCTGATCAAGGATCCTACTTCCTAGATTCCACAATAAGCATCCAAAGTATCTGTGAATCTGATCACTAGATCCAGGTATCCAACCATCAGATCCAACTATTCCATGGATCCGACCTCAGAGACCTGGGTTTGACCACAGATTCGCAGCTATCTGACTATGGATCTGAAATCGAACTTTGGACAGATCATGGTTGGATTCAGAGGTGGATATCAGCACTATCTGATGGAAGATAGTCAAATCCACACAAGCCCTATCTGAGAACCACTAGATTTTAACTTATTATTGACAAAAGAGATATAGGTCTGTAATTCCCTAACAGATCTGTTGGGCCGCCATTATGCACTGTAATTATGTATGCTAAGCCTATTTGCCATATATCAAGAACTTGCTGCTCACATAATGACAAGTCGAAGATTTGTGCAAGTGGTGAGGATAACTCTTTCACAGCAGCTTTCAAGAACCTTGCCTCTACATTATCATACTCAGGCCCCTTTGGTTTATCAGTAATCAGGTTATACTTCCTCTTTGGGTAACATCTGTTGAAAATCACATTTGGCCTATTCAAATTTGCTTCAGTATCCACAGTGGTTTGTGTAGAAATCAGTTACATAATTAGATAAATCAGCAAAAGTATTTACTTAACATATTAACAATGGTTAAACTTGCCATATAATCAAAATCATCTTTTTTGTTAGACTTAAAATCTATTGTTTTCTGGGATTTAATAGATTATCTATATCCTACTAGAAAGATTTTTTTTATCTGCAAAATTAGTGGTCTGGTCTTTCTTTTAATAGTCAGTGTTGGCCTTTATTATCTACCTTCTACATTTACTTTGCAATTTCCAGTAGTTATTCCAATTAGCAATTTTATTTAAATGCTTATTCTGTTGCAAAACAACATTTCTAACTTTTTGTGGTTGAAACAACCCTGTTACTTATCTGAATTGTTCTTAGCAGTTTGTTCCTTTCCTTTTTAGAGGTGTATGTTTATCACTTATTATAAATTTCTAAAACATTTCAGAGCCTCATGTATATCTCTAAACATATTCAAAATACTCTAGTCGAAGAAACTAAACTCTATATTAATCCTATGCAAGATCTCAGCATTCATTTCCTGGCAGTAGTAATCCTACCATGACCTTTTGACCTCTTATTACTCCAAGTACAAACGACCGGCATATTATCATGGACTGAATCAGACATTATCCCAGACCAGGATGCAATCTTAAAATCCAGGAATGCAACATCTACTACTCTACCCTGATCCACTTCCCTGGGCACTCAGTCGAAGAACTCGATCAGGTTTGTCTGGCAAGGCCACCCCAATTTGAAACCATGTTGCCTTTGATCCTGCAATCCACTTGTTTCAAGGTATTTCACTATCCTTTCCTTCAATACAGATTCCATAATCTTGCCCACTGCCGAAATAAGGCTGACAGGTCTGTATTTTCCTGCCTCCTCCCTATTCCCACTTTTGGTGAAGTGGGACCACATCAACCTTCTCCAGTCCCTTGGAACCACCTCTGTATCCAGTGATAAATTGAACAAAACTGCCAGTGGTGCTGTCAGCACCCTCTGAGCTCCTTCAGTATCTTAGGTGAACTCCATCTGGTCCCATTTTCTTGCCAGCTTTTGATTTTGCTAGAACTCTGAAGACTTCCTCCTCTGTTAAATGACTAGTGTCCACCTCCCTACTAATTCTGCCCCTGTTCAGCATCTTTGAACCATCACCTACCCCTTCTATTGTAAATACTGAACAAAAGTATCTCTTCAATATGTCCACCTTTCCTTGGTCCCCTTCCTCACAGACCCCTTCACCCATTATCCTTGTTATCCCCTTTGATCTTTCTTTTCACTAATATATCTAAAGAAGGCTTTATCCCTTTTTTATAGAATGAGCAATATTCTCCTCTGCTTGTGCCTTTCTCTCCTCACAGCCATCCTTGCCTCCCTTTGTTTCTCCTGGTAAATCAACCTATCCTCCTCTTTCTGTGTCTTTTTGTATCTTTTAAATGCTAGTTTTTTTGCTCCTACTATTTCTGCAAGCTCTATAGAAAACCATAATGGTCTTCATTTCCCCCTGAACTTGCAGACCTGCCTGATACAGAGATTTGTAGCTGTATAGGTATAAGGGAATCTTAGTGGAAAGGAATGAGGGGGGAGAGAGAATGAACTGGAGATCAAGCAGGGTCTACGGTGATACTGTAGGTAGAGAGAAACTGGCAGACTGAGGGGGTCCTTGTCTGCTGACACATTCTATGTTTCTATGTATGTAAGTCCCACATCCTGAATTAACAGATGTGGAATCTAACACTTTCACCCCCCAATGACTCTTTATTCATCACCTTCTTTTACTTGTATGATCCGTCCTAAAAGAATGATAACTCTGTATGCTAGATGAGGTATCCTCTATCCTTGCAGTTAGCCATAACTTGCTGACTGCTAAAATATCCAGGGCATAAGTATGGTGCCAAGCCACATGTTTCTTTTGAAGAAGACTACATGTATTTACATAAGCTATCCTTAAGTCCCTCAGAGGAAGCCAATTTGGGAAGTCAAATTGTTCCCCCCAAGGTGTATTCCTAGGACCAGGGTTCTTTTAACTGTCCCCTGACAAAAGAATTTTACTCAGTGAGTAGTTGTCAACTGCATCTGGTTATTTGATTTGCCAAATGTGAGAGACCAGGTCAATTTTGTCCTTTTTACTCAGCAATCCTAAATAAAGCAATTTATTTCTATATAAAACATCCAGGTTTTTTTTAGCTAATTTATGTGAAGGATGGGATAGTTTGCACCAGACTGGAAGACATAGGGGGAAACCTTGAAGCTTTGTGTGTGCAGATCCAATCCATGAGTAGGAGGAAGCCAACGATGGGGGTGATCTCCAGGCCACCTTCCCAAGATGAGGAATTGGGTAAGGTATTGGAATCCCAGATCATAGATATGTCCAGCAGGGGGGACGTAGTACTAATAAGGGGACTTCAATCTTCATGGAGTAGATTGGAAAACCCTTGCTGCCTTCTGCACTAAGGAGCAGGTATTGCTGGATGCTTTCCAGAGTGCCTTCCTGACCTAAAGTGTCATGGAGCCCACTAGGGAGAGGGCTATCCTGGAGCTTATCCTGTCCAACTGTGCACATGTTCAGGATGTGAAGGTGGTGTGCCACTAGCAGCAAGTGTCTGCAAAGACATCTTGCTGTGATCAGACTGGGGACAGATGAGGAACAGAAATGGGACATAATAAAGAAGGGACAGGGCGGGGGGCCGGGAAATGAAAAAGCTGGTGAAAAGGTACATAACGGAGAAAAGAAACATAAAGGATGGGACTGTAAGGCTAAGAAAGTAAGGAGTTTGGGCAGAGGGGAGGGAGGAAAAGGCAGAGGTGCTCATGAGGTACTTTTGTTCATTCTTCACACAGGAGAAGGATGCACCAGTACCATAAGGGAGTAAGGACTGGGAGGGAGGAATCACAGACAGCAAAATTCAAACATACAGGATATTCAAGGGTCTAATGGCCCTAAAGATGGATGAATCATCAGGGCCAGAAGGTATGCTTGTGTACCTGAACATCCTTAGGGAACTGGTGGAAGTTTTGGCAGGTCCCTGGCAGACCTGTTTAACAGCTCTCTAGAGTTTGGAGACATGCCCTAGGACTGGAGAACAGTGCATGTGGTGCCTCTCCATAAGAGTGGGACGAGGGATGAACTGGTATGCAGACCAGTCAACATGCCCTCAGTAGTGGGTAACCTGATGAAGACCATCCTAAAAGAGAGACTGGGCATCCTTCTGGAGGAAAATTGACTCCTGGATGAATGGCACCATGTGGGTTTGCATCAGGAAGGTCCTGCCAGACTAGCTTAATTTAGCTTCTTCGATTGGGTCACTAGGTCAGTGGACAGGGGCTATGGCACTTGATGACCTGTATCTGGACTTCATCAGAGGCCTTAACTTGGTGCCTCATTGGAGACTGATCAGGAAGTTGGAGAACTTGGGGGATGGGGGCCAAGCTCGCAGGATGGGTGAGAAACTGGTTGCAGAATAGAAGCCAAAGTGTGGTAGTAGGGGGAGAGTTCTCTGAAACATGGCCAGTGACCACTGGAGTTCCACAGGGCTTGGTGCTTGGCCTGGTATTAACATCTTCATAAGGGACATCACAGATGGGATCAAGGGTAACTCTGCCTGCTCATAGATGACACCAAGCTCTGTGGGAAGGTGGACATGGAGTAGGGGAGACAGGAACTCAGGGAGGAACTGATTAGGTTAGAAAGAAGGTCTGGTACTTGGTAGCTGTGGTTCAATGTTAAAAAGTACAAAGTTATGCACTTGGGGTGAAGATCTGGGGACCTAATACTGGTTGGGTGGAGTACAGGTAACCAGGTAAGAAGAAGAAAAAGATCTGGGAGTTGGCCGGCCCCCCAGTGCAGTGGCAAGGTATCCGCTTGTAGTGCCGACATCCCGGGTTCGGAGACATACTCAGGAATTGGAGGACCAGCTGGAGGGAGAAGGATCGAGTGTCCTAGGACTGCTCTCCTTTGCTCTCCTTCTCCAGGGGAGGGGGAAAGAGTGCGCTGTACTTTATGGACCCCTGGTGGAGGATGGGGGTACTGCTGCGGCCAGTGCCATTACTTAGTAGGGCAGGGCAGATGCTGTATGCCATTGTATGTCCCCACCTCATGGGATCTAGAATTCAAGAGAAAGCAGGCCCTTGCGGCTTGACGCCCTGCTCTGCCACTGCCTCCACTGCCACCAACGTCCACTGAGGGAGAGGGTCCCACTCAAGTGGCCTCGTCCCTGGGGAGTAAGCCAGGGCCTGCCAGCTGTATCCATTGGGGGTTGGAAGCCTGCCCAGCGGCTCCACCCAAGGGGTAAGCCTGGGCATGGGGAGACGGCAGGCAAGCAGGGCTGACCTCTGAATGGAGGATCGGGTCAACCGGACCCAAAAAAAAAAAAGATCTGGGAGTTATACTCACAAGTGACCTGAAACACTCTGCACACTGCAAAAGAGCAGCAGCCAAAGCAAATTGGATTATGGGCTACATAGCCAGGAAAATTACCACCAGGAATGTGGAGATTATTCTGCTACTATACAGGCCACTGGGAGGACCACATCTGGACTACAGTGTGTAGTTATTGTGCACATATATTAAGAAGGATATCAGCTTGCTGAGAAAATCCAGAGAAGGGCAAACAAGATGATTCAGGGCCAACATGACAACACCTATGATGAGAGGCTCAGGGAACTCAACTTGTACTCTTGGGGAAAGAAGGAGAGGAGAGACATCATTGAGACCTTCAAAACCTTAAAGGTATTAACAGGGTGAGCATTGAGGGCTGCTTCAGCCTTCGCAGTAAAAGAACCACTAGGGAGCGAGTCTAAAGCTGGTGGGGAAAAATTTCAGGAGGGAAATGAGGAGGCACTTTCTCACTGAAAAGGTGGTGGCAAAGTGGAATAAGATGCCAGAGGAGGTTGTAGCCCTGAAAACAGTGGACAGCTTCAAGAGGGGTTGGGACAGTTTGAGGGGGAAAATTGTGAGGCAGAAAGGAAGGGGAAGGTGGAAGTATAGGGAGGTCAAAAGGGAAATGGGAGGGCAGTTCCCTTTGTAAATACATAAGGGAGCTGTACAATCAAACAGACTAGATAGATTGTAAGGCCTTTATGTGCTAGCATGTCTCGCTATGTACATACGTATGTATGTAATGGCTACACTTCATCTTGGTAGTTTCTTCCTTTCTAATAAGGAGATCTTTTAAAACAATATGTCAGTACCCTGTACTACCTAATGTACAAATACACAGCAAACTTATTAAAACACCTAAATTCACCATTTGTAAATTATCCTGTGTCCAAATTGTTACAGCAACTTAACTAAAAAAACAAAACAAGTAACTAAAACTAATTAATCAGAAAACTCACTTGTAAATAGCGTCATTTGAACCCCTATTATAAACAAATTCAGAGCCAGAGATGGGCCCAGTTTTAAATTCTGTATACCTAAGTTTCACCGTTAGCACAGGTTACAACATGGCATAAACCAAACTTAATTTAAACCCCTAACACTTTGTTAGTATCCTCCCTCATGAGCCTCCCGCTGGAGCCCCCCCCAAACACACACACACCTCTGACAGGAGCCACTCACACAAGCAGCCACTGGAGTGGCTGCACTTTTAAAGTAAGAAGCCCTGCCCCCAAAGGCATCACTGGCTATGTTTCCACCTCCGCATTCATGCACCCACACTGGTTACCGGGAACAGATGGCTCAGCTGTTGTAGTGGCCAGGACCAGCACATTCGGACTTACAGGAGGCATAAGTTCAATACTCAAGCAGTTCCATAAGCAAATTCAGTAAAATAACCTAGTAAAAGCTATGCTAGTAGCTGAAACAGGTGCTACAGTGTAAACAGCAGGCTGAGATATTAACAGCTGCCACTGTAAAAGATTTCAAGGAAACAAAACATGAAAATACTTTGCGCTTGGATATACCTATATCCACAGCCTACTTCCCAATATTCATATTGGGCCCTATGCACTAATGGGCAGGTTATACGTGCCTGAGGTGTGTACCCCACCCACTAACCTTTGCAGCCCTGGACAGGCACAGGGTGCATGGCATGCACTACTGCATGCACCTGTGGGACACCTGTCTGTGGCCATGCCCACTTGGTGCACAGGGTCATGCGGTCGGTAGCGGTGGAGCCATGGACCTGGGCATCCAATTGATGCCAGTACCGGGTCACTCAGTGGATTCCTTGCACCCCTGCGACGGGCATATAGAGTAGGGGGCAGCTGCATTACTCAACGATGGAGGAACACCTGTTGGGCATTCGCCCAAGTGGCTGCCCCAGCCCTCCTTTGCAGCCTGGTGGGCTGTGGCAGCACGGATGTCCATTGGCTGGTGCTGCCACACCTGATGGATACTGTACATGGGGGTGAGTACCGGGTTAAGCCTGGTTTTGGCTGGTGTATCCGGCACCCCTGAGCCTGGCACTATGTGGCTTAGTGAATGCTGCATACTGCAGGCATGCCCTGACACTCCCACAGTGCAGTGATCCTAAGGGCTGGGACTGCGGTTCACATCTGTATTGTCGCCCTTGGTGAATGCCGCAGTGGGTCCCACAGAACCTCTGCCACTTGGCATTTACATGTAAGTTTGCCTACGTTCTCGGTTATGCTGCACACAGGCAACTATTTCATTCTTGCATAGGCCCATTGTACTTCCCACTGTCCATATCTACATCGTACAGATCCATATGTGCTTGTGTGCATATTATATATAAATATATATATATATACACACACACATACTTTTATATATTCATTTAGTTATTTTGAACGTGATGTATAAAGGCAGTTTAAACAAGCATTTGTCAATGCCGAATGTTTGCTTGCTGACATTGGCAGTGGTAGTGTAGAAGTTATAGAGCTGCATAATAGAAATGGTAGTGAAGTATTGAACTGAAGCCAACCCCACCACCACCCTGCAGAGAGTGACAGGCATTGGGGTTTGCTTTTGGGTCATCAGGCATAACGGCCACGCCATTTCATCACACCCCACCCTGCAGACACTGACAAGTGTCACGGTGTGCCTTGGGGTCTTTGGCCCTTATGCGCACCCCATTCCATCAGGAAATACGGTTAGATGGGTGCGATATAGGAGAATGGGGTGAACTTTAAATAAAGAGTCCAAGGCATACCTCAATGCCTCTCACTGGCTGCAGGATGTGGAATGGTATGAACATTACAGGCAAGAATCCCAAGCCACACCCCCTGATGCCTGTCATTCTCTACAGGGTTGGGCGTTATGGTTGGAAATCCTAACACCTCAGGCATTCATTGGTATTTTCACTCCAAATTTTCAACATGTTTTTTGTGACCCCCACCTCATGAACAGTGGCAATATCAGTTTGCTAGCCAAAAGCTGCTTATGCACAGTGACTACGGCATTTAGCACCACAGGTGCAAAAACACAGTCCGAACAGGATGTGAAAAATGACAGCTGTACTGTTTATGGGGAGGTGTAAAAAACGGCAATGTTGTAAATCTGCAGTCAAAATATAAAAAAAACTGGTGAAGTCACGAGCGTGCATAGAAACTGTGCAATGCACACCCGTAATGTAATTTGGTTGGGGATTTTTTACAGCAGATTGTCAATACAACCATTTTGGGACCTCCGATCATGAACAGTGACACTGATTTTCTTTATCTGTCCCGAACAATGACTTCCCACAGCAACCACGCATCTCTGCGCTGAAAGTGTAAAAACACATTTCGGCCATGTTGTGAAAAATGACAGCTGTACTGTTCATAAGGAAGTGTGGAAAAATGCCACTGGTGAAACTCTGGACTGAAAATATTACAAAGTCATGAACTTATGAGGGTGCGTGGAAACTGCACAATGCTCACTCGTAACGCAGTCATTTTATGGACTTTTGTCACCAAATTTTCAACATAGCCATTTTAAGACCTCTGCTTATGAACAGCATAACTGTGATTTCCTTAATCTGTCCCAAATATTGCTTTCGCACACCGACTGCACCATTGTGCGCTACATGTGCGGAAACACATTTGGGGCGATATGTGAAAAATGGCAGTTGTACTGTTCATAAGGAAGTGTAATAAAATGGCAATGTTGAAAATCTGGAGTGAAAATATAGAAAATTCACGAACTTACGAGCGTGCGTAGGAACTGCGCAATGCACAGTCGTCAAACAGTCATTTTTAGAATTTTTCCACCAAATTTTCAACATAGGCTTTTTGAGAGCCCACCTATGAACAGTGGTAGTGTTGTTTTGTTACTCAGTCCCGAAAGGTGATTTCATGCAGTGATCTGAAATCACCCTTTGGGGCCGATGAACCATGACAGTGAGAGCATTCATGAGAAGGGTCCCAAAACCCCATGTTGAAAGTTTGGTAAAAATTCAAAAATGGCTGAGATATGCAGCAAATTGAGAAACCCTATTCATTACATTATACAGCTTACCAGCGTTTCCTCAGTCTATTGGTCGGCTTTGAAGAGTGCAGACGTGTTCCCGTCCACTGAAGATCGGCGCTAGGTCCAGAGGTAAGTATGGGGTGGGGAGTGTGGGGAGGCAGGGTGCGCAGTGGGTGGGTGCGGTGGGGCAGAGACTGCAGAGACCGCTTTTAAGTTACAGGTTTTTTGTTTACATGACCACGTGAAGTTTGCCACGCTGGGGTGGGCTCAGTGGCACAAGGATGGCTGGTGGGGCAGAGGGGCGTGGAGCCAACGGGGGATTGGGAACCCCCCTCGGCAATAGCATTTGTTGTCACGCTGGGGTGGGCTCCCAACGTGGCACCCTGTACTGGGGGGCGAACAGTGGAGCCGACTGGGGATTGGGCACCCCCGTCGGCTATACATTGTGCGGCAACGCTGGGGTGGGCACCCAGCGTGGCATATGTAACTGTGCTTGGGAGGGGCACAGCACAGCCGACGGGGGAATGGGCACCCCCGTCGGCTACACAGTGGGTGCGTGGGGGGGCGAGCACGCAGTATGCGTGCCTGTGTGTGTGTGTAGGGGGAGCGCGCATGAGCAGGTGATATCTTATCGCTGCTCACTGAAGCGTAGCTCCCCCTTTCAACTGTACTCCACTGCATTTTGGAACTGTCATAGACAGCTCCAGCAGGCATTGGAGAACTGCGGCCACACCTGCCAACACACTGACTGAATTGGAAGAGGGCTGCCACACCTCCGAAAACTCGGATGATGGCACTATGTTTCTTGCACATGCATGCAAGCAAACATAAAAACTACTGTTCCTTTGGAAGGCACGTGAATAATGTGAGCATTTATACATTTGTGAGAATTCCATCCAGTCAGTTTCTATTTGAGTGCTTACATGCGCTGTTTACTTAATGATAGAGATAGAAAAATGTCTCCAAATCAGACTAAACTGCTGCTGCTTAACTGCCAAGTGTTATAGTCTCATTCCTGATTTCAACCCACTGCCCCTACCATTCTGCTGACATCATGGCATGTACTGTATATAAAATAAATAGAATAATAGATAGGTTACAGTGAATTACAAGGCTGTAATTCCATCGAGAGGTTCTGGGACATAGATAACCTCGGGAAAGCGAAGCTCGAGGTTTCTGTGTCCCAGGCTGAATGGTGCAGCCGAGTAATTTACTGTAACCTATTTTTATTTTTGTAATATATGGATCCAATTCCGAAAAAATGTGCTGCTTTTAAAATTCTGTGAACTGGGCTGGCTGCCTGTTGCACTGAAGAAGTGCTCGCTCGGCTGACCCACCCACAGACAGTATTGAAGTTGTGCCGGATTGTGAGAAAGCTTTTACTTTAATTTGGTAATCCTACCGTTTATTTTCTTTGTTCATCCGCAGGTAATCCACTTTTCTGAGAAATAAATATAAAAACAAACTGGGTATAACTCGAGTTGCTCTCGCTAAGCTAGCGATAAGCGTCCACCATGTTTCGCGTTTGGTTTGCCGCCTACTCAGAAGAGTGTGCCAATGGCATTGCACGTTTACATTGGGTGCACAGACTGGAGCGTGGCACCATGGCAACGCGGCTTGTGTGGCAGGCAAACTGGCGATGCGCTTGTGGATTTCAGTGATAATACTATCGTTCAGAGCTGAAACGATAGTATTATCAGCAGTGAACGATAGTATTATCAACAACAACCAATAGTATTATCACTTGAGGAAGGGTAGAATTATCAGAAAGGGAGTAGTGTATTATAGGGATTTTTTTGTATGACTTTTGATAGTATTATTTTAACAATCCATATATTACAATGTAGTATCTAATACAAGAGGTCACAGTCAAGCTGTCTCCTGAGATACCGACAGGAAGGCTGTCTTTGTTTAACCCTTGCTGTGCCATGGACTGATATATCAGTTCAGAGTCTCTATACATTATACTTGTGTTGGCAGCCCTAAGGGTTAAAACATTCTTATTCTGGTTATTTGGCCATGCCTGCTGCAGTAGTCTCGGCTCATTTGAGAGAGACACCTTAGCTCTCAGTAAGCATGTCGTGGTACTGACTGCAGGGCAACAGTCAAGGATGCTAAAGCCCTCTGCATCTCGTACCCTGCAGTATAGTGCAGCACTAGGACATATGGTTTAAAGAGCAGCTGATGCCTTTAGGAGAACTTTCACAAAGCATAATATTTAGACACAGTTCAGCTTGTATTTCACATCAGCTCTGAATTTCTCCTCCCCATTATTTATTAATGAGAACATCCGCATGAAAACAGGATCCTTGCTTCTGAAGAGTTCATCTATTCCTGTTGCTTTCTCCCTACTGGAGGACATAATGCACTGCTTGTGACATCACAGTTACTCCCATGACAAGAGTAACGCCACAGTTACTCCCAGTTACTCCCATGACCACAGATTGCGAGTCACAGCAGAGGAGTATGACTGAAGTAGGAGTAAGCTGTAGAGGCAGATGAACTGTGAGGTATAAAGATCATGTGTTCATGCAAATTTCTCAGTAATAAATAAGGGAAGGAAAAATCTATAGTATACTGCATATATATATATATATATATATATATATATACATACATATATATATATATATATATATCGAAAGAGAGAGAGAAAGGAGAGATAGAATGCAAGCTGAATTGTACCAAAATATGTATTCCAAAATGTTCTTTCAGCCGTCAGCAGCAGTTTAAAGGATTCCAGCAGGGGGCAGTTCTTTGTTAAATAATGGAGAAAAAAGAATTGAAATCAGAGAAAGTAAAAGAACATAGCAGTTTTAGCATACAGGCAACACTACTTTCAAAACATTGTAAAGCTGACAAAAAAAAAAATAAACTGGCAATACTTTTTAAAGGGGACAGGAAACTTGTGCACATTGACAGTTGCAATGTTTCTGTTTGCAGAAACGAAATCCATACCCCCAAATGGTCCATATTTAAAGAGCTAGTGGAGCTAACAGGCATACAGAAAAATAATACAAATTTCAAACATAGTCAGTTGTAACTTTTTTATTATTTCTGAAGTGTTTTTCTTTTTTTTTTTTTGCTTACTAGAAAGTCTTCTATGTAATAATATTGTGCTGGATATGTGAAATGGCTCTTAGGCTATCAGCTGACATCTCTATCTCTAACCCCCACCACATCATCAGCATTGTGATCTCGTTGACAGTGACATCACAGGTGGCTGACCTGACAGTCACTGAGTGGCTGTTCCTAAGCAGCAGTGATGTCACAGTCACTTAGGTCACAGTGCTGATGATGTAGTGGGAGGCAACAGAGCTTGATATGTCAGCTGCCAGGCAGAGTGCTATTCCACACATCACACCAACTAACATCACGTAAACAATTTTCTAATTAAATTAAAAGTACCTCAGATATAAAGGGCAATAGCTGACTGCTTTTAAAATGTAATATTCATTTTCAGCAGTACACTAGCTCTTTACGTGTAACTGAACAAACACTGATGTAAAAAGACTGTTTTCAGTTGTTTATTATGGGCAGCATTCTGTTAACGGATTTCTCCAGGGAACCCCGTAATGTGGAGTTTTTACTACTGTATGTCACAGTTTGTGTACAGAATACTAAGGATGACCTTAAGGTTAGCAAGCAATGTAAGAAGGCAGTAGGGAGGGCTGGGGGTATACTGGGATGCATAGGGAGAGGCATCACCAGCAGAAAACAGGAAGTTGTTATCCCTCTGTACAGACAGTTGGTGAGACCCCATCTGGAGCACTGCGTCCAGTTCTGGAGACCCCATCTCCGCAAGGACATAGGCAGGATACGGGAAGTCCAGAGCAGGGCAACTGAAATGGTGCAGGGTCTGCAAGAGAAGCCATATGAGGAAAGACTAAAGGAGCTTGACATGTATACCCTTGAGGAAAGGAGGGAGGGGGGGGACATGATAGAAACTTTTAAGTACCTCAGTGGAATCAACAAAATTCAAGAGGGTAGCATCTTTCAGAAAAAGAGATGTGCAAGAACAAGGGGACACAATTTAAAGATAGAGGGGGCAGTTCAGGGGCAATGTGAGGAAGTATTTTTTCACAGAGATGGTAGTGAATGCATGGAATATCCTTCCTGAGGAGGTTGTGGGGTCTAAAACTGTGGAAGAATTCAAGAATGCATGGGACAGACATAAGGCAATTCTTGTGGGGGGTAGGAAGAAATAGGCTGTTGGTTAACTAGGATCTGCGGTTTATCCTGCAGGTAGGAAAATGGGCAGAC
This sequence comes from Neoceratodus forsteri, assembly GCA_016271365.2. Classification (NCBI taxonomy): domain Eukaryota; kingdom Metazoa; phylum Chordata; order Ceratodontiformes; family Ceratodontidae; genus Neoceratodus; species Neoceratodus forsteri. Next base: position 239,600,901 of record JADMNL010000026.1, read on the forward strand.
TAGGTGGGCCAAGTAGTCCTTATCTGCCATCAAAGTCTGTTTCTATGTAAGCATGAGTTGCTGACCTATCCGAATCATACTTAGGAGTTCTTTACACAAACCATAACAAAGTTATAACTCCAGATTACCAGTTCCATTAAAAGAACTGTAACCGAATCCTGGCTATAAAAAGATCAGCATGCAGAACACAATTTTTCACATTGCTTTTTGTTCAGGTACTGTTACACATGGATCATTTAGCGGTATTAATATCACATCTGGAAATTAGAACACTATAAACAGCTGCTAATTAAAAAAATAATTTCCTGTCCTCTTTAACCGAGGCTGCCCTTTGCTGGAAACTGGTACTGTAAGTGAAACTTCCAAGGTGCACGGACAACGAACAAGCAAAATAACTTTAACTTACCAAGTGCAAGGCAGGTCAAAGACACAACATAATCCATGGTTCAAAGCCCCTGAGAACATGCACACAAGAACAGCACTCAGGAAGGTGTAAGAGACAAGAGTACCGCCCGCTGTTGTAACTTCACAGAAGGAGGGACATATACTGTATGTTTGGCCAAGTGTGTCTTAGAATGGAAACATATGACCAGCACTCTTGCAAATGTTGTAGAAGGAGAGCTCAGATTACTCCATCGGGGTTACTTCACTGAGTCTAAACCAAATGCAGAAATACTTCCCCCTGTGTAAATATTTTATTATTGCAGTAGCTGAAACGAATTGTATTTGTTTGTAGTGTTTGACCAGGCAAGGCACACTGAACTGTGACAGCATGGTGCCAGGTATGCCCCAGTGGGCAGGGGGTTACATGGGACCTGTTTTGTTTACTTATTTATTTAGTTGTAATGTTTGATCAGGAAAGGCATGCTGAACTGAGACAGCTCATTTTCAGATGTGTCCCGGTGGTTGTGGTATGGACTACAGGGGCCTGTTCTTTTATGTTGGCATGCTTGCGCAGCCAGCATCGTGGGACATGCAGCTTTGGGTCACGGTCGCTGTTGGCGAATGCAGGACGCACCAGTAGGTGTGTGTCCCATTCCCCCAATCAGCCTGCATGCAGCGCCACACCATGCATACATAATGTGGTGAGCACATCTAAGAAAAGGTCAGCTACAATCGAGCAAAGCTTGCCATGCAGCGGTCCTTTTCTTGCCATGCTGGCGTATGTGCATGGTTCTTGTCGAGCAACCGCCTAACTTCTGCCGACTTTGAGGTGCCCAATCCCCTGTCGGTTAACCCCCTTTCTTTGTGTGCTGTGAGGCCCACTCCCCATTGTATAAACCCCCACAATTGTTGAATGCTGAGGGGTGCCCAATCCCCTTGGCTCGTGCCCCACTTTCTTTGTGTGCTGATGGAAGTGCCCAATCCCGTCGGCATTACTTCCTCCTCTCCACCCCCGTGTTGTGTGCCGACTAGGGTGCACAATCCACCATCAGCTACTGACACCCCCAAGCAGTTAGGTGACATGCTGGGAGCCCACCCAGCGTGCAAATCCCCTGCAAAAACAAAAACTGTCCGCAATGTTTTTTTCCTTTTTTTTGTCCTGTAAATGTAAGCGGTCCCTCGTAGACTCGATGCCCCCTCCCCCACCCACACCCACCTACTGTGCACCCTGCCTCCCTTCACCTCGTCACCCCATACTTACCTGCAGAGTCCGCGCGACGATCTTCTGTGGACGGGAACACGTCTGCACTCTTCAAAGTCGACCGTGAACTGAAGAAATGCGGTAAGCTGTATAATGGAAGGGTTTTTCAACTTTAATGCATATCTCACGATTTTTGTGAATTTTGCTCTAAATTTCCAACATGGGGTTTTGGGACTCCTTCTCATGAATTATTGCACTGTCATGGTGTTAGTCGGTCCCTAAAGGTGATTTCACAGTCACTGCATGGAATCACCTTTTAGGACCACGTAATGGAATGACAGTGCCACTGTTCATGAGAGGGATTCTCAAAAAGCCTATGTTGCAAGTTTGGTGGGAAAAATCCAAAAAATGACTGTTTTACGAGCGTGCGTAGCAACTGCACAACACACGCTCGTAGGTTAGCGCATTCACACTATTTTCATGCCAGATTCTCAACATTGACATTTTTCCACACCTTCTTGTGAACCGTACAGCTGTCATTTTTCATATCCTGCCCGAAATGTGTTTTCGCACTTCCGGCGCAGAATAGCGCAGTTGCTGTGCGAAATCAGTGTTCGGGACACATTACAAAAATGACAGTGACACTGTTCATGAGCAGAGGTCCTAAAATGCATGTGTTGAAAATTTGGTGACAATACTCCATAAAATGACTGTGTTACGAGCGTGCGTTGTGCAGTTTGCACGCATGCTTGTAAGTTCACAAACTTATATTTTCACTCCACATTTTCAACAGTGCCATTGTTCTACACCTCCTAATGAACAGTATAGCTGTCATTTTTCACATCCTGACCAAAATCTGTTTTCACAGTTCTGGCGCACAATAGCGCCGTCACTGTGGAAAGCCTGTGTTCGAGAACCATTATGAAAATGGCAGTGATACTGTTCATTAGCAGATGTCCTAAAATGCCTATGTTGAACATTTAGGGACGAAAGTCAATAAAATGAGCGTTTTATGAGCGCGCTTTGCACAGTTTGCACGCACGTTAGTGACTTTGTGCATTTGTAATACTTTCACTCCAGCTGTTCATCATTGCCATTTTCCCATACCTCCTTATGAACAGTGCAGCTGGCTGAAATGTTTTCACACGTCCGGTGCAGAATTGCACGGTCATTGTGCAAAATCACTTTTCTGGATACTTTCAGGAAATGACGGTGACACTATTCATCAGCAGAGGTCCTAAAATGCCTATGTTAAAAATGTGGTGGCGAAAGTCCAGACAATGACTGTGTTGCAAGCGTGCATTGCGTAGTTTCCACGCACCCTTGTAACTTTGTCAATCTGCAATATTTTCATGCCACATTTTCACCACTGGCACTTGTGCGCACCTGATTATCAACAGTCCAGTTGACATTTTCCACAGCCTGTCCAAGACACATTTCCTCAGCTCTGCCGCAGAGTGGCATACTCGCTATGCAAAATCACCTTTTGGGACACATTAACAAACTCACAGCGCTATGCCTCTCCACCTCTGCCACTGCCAATGCCAGCGTGACAACATTCGGCATTGACAAATGCTTGTTATTTATTTGTAGTGTTTGACCAGAAAAGTCACATTGAGCTTTGACAACTTGTTTCCATGTGTATGGGGGGTGGGAGGTGGGTAAACTGGACCTGTTTTAGTTATTTGTTTGTAATGTTTGACCAGAAAAGGCACACATAGCTGAACTCGTTTTCAGGTGCTTTCTGGAGGGTGTCCGCTACATGAACCTATTTTATGGTGGGGGAATGTTATCCTGGAAGAAACTCCTTGTTGTTCTTCTGTAAGTGCCACAAAGCCTTTAACATCCACCTGCACAGTGATCAGAGATGGGCAGAAGTTACATTGGTTTAACGTCTCCTATGAAGGACAGTACATCAACAGCGCAGCACCCCCCTCGTACAGCACTACAATGTCACTTATTCATATTATATCAAGTGCCTGGTGTGAAGCCAGAATCCATGACTTTCCTGTCTTCTGGTCACAGAGTCCAGAGTGCTAACTCTTGAGTCACGGACAGATCATTAACAGCTCTGAGTGAAATGCACAAAGCAATCTCAGTAAAGGTAGGCCATAGCTTTGTAGTAGCTGGGTGAATGTTGTGTATGGAAGGCCGTGCACTCAAAACAGTTGCTGCAAAATTCAAAAAAGTCACAAAACTTGTTGCAACACAGATCATAGTTAGCAATAGTTGTTGGATCACACTTCAAGGGTCACAGAAGTTGCTAAACCACAGTGATGATATCGCTAGTGTGGTGCGACAGCTTTTCAGTCTTATGCTGTTTCAAATTCAGCAAGCATGGAGCTGCCCCTCCCCCCTGAAACATAACATAGAAACATAGAATCATAGCATTTGATGACAGATAAGGACCGCTTGGCCCGCTTAGTCTGCCCCTTTCCCTACCTAACAGATAAGCTGCAGATCCTAGTTAACCAACAGCCTACTTCCTCCTACCCCCACTAGAATTGCCTTATGTCTGTCCCATGCATTCTTGAATTCCCCCACTGTTTTTGACTCTACGACCTCCTCAGGAAGGCTGTTCCATCCATCTACAACCCTCTCTTTTAAGAAAAACTTCCTCACATTACCTCTGAGTCATCCCCCTCTATCTTCAAATTGTGCCCCCTTGTTCTTGCACATCTCTTTTTCTGAAAGATGCTTCCCTCTTGGACTTTGTTGATTCCCTTGAGGTATTTGAAAGTTTCTATCATGTCCCCCCTCTCCCTCCTTTCCTTGAGGCTATACATCTTAAGCTTCTTTAGTCTTTCATCATATGTCTTCTGATGCAGACCCTGCAGCATTTTGGTTGCCCTCCTCTGGACAGTCTCCGCCCTGTCTATGTCTTTGCGGAGATGGGGTCTCCAGAACTTTACACAGTACTCCAGATGTGGTCTTACCAGCTGTCTGTACAGAGGGCCAACAACTTCTTGTTTTTCACTGGTTATGCCTCTCCCTACGTATCCCAGTATCCCCCCAGCCCTCCTTACTGCCTTCTCACATTGCTGGCCCACCTTTACGTCGTCTGATACGACTACCCCCAGGTCCCTTTCCATTTTTTTTGTTGTCAGTATCTCACCCCACACTGTTTACTCTTACCCTGGTTTTTTGTTTCTCAGGTGCACTACTTTGCACTTCCTTGCATTGAAACTAAGCTGCAATACATTTGACCAGTCCTCCAACCTTGCCAAGTCCCTTTTCATTCTTTCCACCCCACCTTGCGTATCAACCCTGTTGCAGATCTTTGTGTCGTCTGCAAAGAGACATACTTTTCCTTCCAGTCCCTCTGCAATGTCACTTATAAAGATATTCACTGACCTACGTAGTCAGTATAGTGCTATGCTTGTGCAACAGTGTTAGTTTGGTTTGGCCATTCACACTCTATTCCAGAGGAATTACCACCCTGTAGAGGTACGAAAGGTGAGGGTTCCAACCCTAGAGGTGCCATGGGACGATTCCTGTGACAAAAGGTACCTTAGGAATCCCCAAAGAAATGTAGTATAATCATTCCCAAAGAAGGAGGCAACACGAGCATATGAGCAAGCAGTAACTGTGACATAGGAGCAGTAACTGTAATGTAGTAGTAGATGCATAGGCAGTCTGACAATGTAATGAGATGCTCAGTTGGATAACGTAATGAATGCCCAGGCTTTTAGCATGATACTGATGGTTTGTGTTGCGATTAGGGATCCCTAAGGAGAGAGGAAAGGCAGGACATCCTCCAATTCCATCCAATAGCAGAACCTACCTATAGAAACTAGGAATAACAACTATGCTAACTCAGTGTTATGACCTGAGGCAATAGAGGAGAGAAAAAAAATCCTATGAGAAGGAAATCTCTGGGGATCCAAGGCCTAGGTCGCCTTCCCTCCAGGCTTGGGATAGTTTATTTAGTGACGGCTCTGCAGCTGCAATTTGGAAAACCCAAGTAAAGGGAGGAGGAAAATATTCCAATTTGGAGGAAGGCTCTCACTCAAACCCTCTAACGGGAACACCGTGGAAGGTTGTGAGAAAACTCTGCAACAATACGTGCATCCAAGGCGCAAGAGGAGAACAACAACTGCTGAGGCACTCACCTGGCCAACCCGCCCTAAATCAAACCAGGTGAACCAGAGGCAGTCATAGGGAGAATGCGGTGAAGGTGCCTTGCTAGGGAAACCATTAAAGTCAATGGCTAACGTTATAGTGGAACACTAGAGCCAAAGCAGATTGTCGTAATCACCCTTCACTGCTAGTCTTAAATTCCACACCAGGAACTGCTGTCGCATAGCAAAATTCAAAAAGTCACAAAACTTGTTGCAGCACAGATCACAGTTAACAATAGTTGTTGGACCACACTTCAAAGGTCACAGAAGTTGTTAAACCACAGTGGTGATATCGCTAGTGTGGTGCAACAGCTTTTCAGTCTTGTGCCATTTCAAATTCAGCAAGCATGGAGCTGCCCCTCCCCCTTGAAAAGTAAGGGAGCCACTCACTCTTTGTATCGCAACCCAAACTTGGCAAAATAATTTTATTTGTAATGTTGTTTTCTAGTTAGAAAGCCCTCCACCAGGCACTGATTCTTTGTTGTTACTGGTTTCATCTCTTAATCATTTCAACATGTGCAAAAAAAGGAACAGAAAGCAATTGGTGGGGTGTGCGTGGGATTGTGTTGATCTATGTACTATGTACTATAAAACTACAAAATGGATGGAAAACCATGCATAGACAAGGGTTGTGTTTCCATCTTGTCAGGTGACATCACAGGCCTCTTGAGTTTTGCTCCGGAGGCTCATGATGTCATCAGCTCTTCCTGATGGAAACATAATTGTGTTGGCGTATAGTTTCCTACCCATTATTCTATATATAATAACTGGTGACCACCTTTATCACACTAATTATCAGTATGATAAAACACCAGATTAACCAGGCATGATGTCTTATCCAGCTAGTAGACCATCTGGGTGCTTGTACTTCACTTTTCCTGCCAGGAAACTTGACTTTTGTGCTCACGTCCCTGCATCAATGATTATTAGACATGGGCGGGTAGTGAAATACTCTTCCATAAATACTACCTGCAGGTACCTCTAAACTACCTTTAATTACCCTTAAAATACTCTAATGAAAAATAGGTAGTTGGTTAGGGTCAGGTAGTTACTACCCTAATCCTTTTACTTGCTATTACTGACCATAACAAAATGTGAAAGACTGTTTTTGACTGTAGGCTGTATTACACTGTTAGATGCCCTGAGCCCTGTCAATTAATACGGGGACATAGTCAGATGTACTGTCTGTCTCTGCAGCAGCTAGTGAAACAATATCCTGTTACGGATGTATTGCACTGTTTGTTAGGTTTCCAAAATTATACCAACTACAGGCATTGCTGAGGCAGGTATAGAGAAGCGTAGCTGCTCTGATTGAGCCTGCTACTGTTTCCAAAATTTATACCCACAGTGGGAATTGCTGAGGAAGGAACAAGAGGTGCAAGTGCTCTGAGTGAGCCTGCTGCTGTTTCCAAAATGTTATACCCATGGCAGGCACTGCTGAGGCAGGTACGAGAGACACATCTGCTTTGACTGAGCCTGCTGTTGTTTCCAAAAATTATACCCATGATGAGCATCACAAAGGCAGATATGAGAGGTGCAGCTGCTCCGAGTGAGCCTGCTGCTGTTTCCAACAAGCTTTAGTGGGAGCCGATATGGCTGTGGCGAGCTGCCAAATAACTAGTTACACACGTGCATAGAAAAGTTTGAACAACCTGGCGTAACTCTGCCATTTTTTGGAGTTGTTTCAGCAAATTTTCAACATGCTCTTTTTGGGACCCCACCTCATGAAGATCGTCACTATAATTTCATTTACATGTCCCGAAAGGTGATTTCGCAAAGTGACTGCGCCATTCTGTGCTACAGGTGCGAAAACACGTTTTGGGCAGGATGTGAAAATGACAGCTGTACTGTTAATAAAGAGCTGTGCAAAAATGGCAGTGTTGAAAATCTGGAGTGAAAATATTAAGGATTGGCGAAGTTAGGAGCGTGTGTAGAAACTGTGCAACGCACGCTCATAATGCGGTCATTTGTTTGGAAATATTTTCACAAAATTTGCAACATAGGCATTATGGGACCTCACCTCATGAACAGTGGCACTGTTGTTTCATTAATTGGTCCCAAAAGGTGATTCCGCACAGAGGCCGCAAAATCCCTTTTCAGGACTGAATAATGAAATGATGGTGACAGTGTTCATGAGGTGGGATCCCAAGAACCCCATGTTGAAAATTTGAGGTCAAAAATTCCTAAAGATTGCTGCTATATCAACATAAGTTGACTGCCATCATACCGCACTTACCTATGATTCTTCAGTTTGTGGTTCGGCTTTGAAGAGTGCAGATGCGTCCTGGTCTAGAGAAGATGACAGTGCCAATCTCTGGAGGTAAGTGTGGGTAAGGGGGATGCAGGGAGGTGGGTGCTCAGTGGGAGGGTGGGGATGGGGGGAGGGACTGGGGTGATGAGAGGGACCGCTTTGTTTTTGAAGGTAAAAGACATTGGGAGATGGTTTCTTTATTTACAGGAAAACAAAACCATAAATTTGGGCACACTGGGGTGGGCTCCCAATGTGTCATATGAGTTGGGGGGCATGATGTCGACATCGGGATTGGGGACCCTAATGTTGGCACAGGGACAGAGAATGGAGGGAGCAGGAGGAGAGCAGCAGTGGACGGGAAAAATACCCATAAATTTCAGCACAGTGGGGTGGGCTTCCAGTGTGCCACGAGTTGGGGTACATGATGCCGACACGGGGATTGGGCACCCTGATGTTGATGCAGGGATGGGGAATGAAGGGAGCGGGGAGGACAGCAGCAGTGGGAGGGAGCTGCTCCACAGGAGGGTTTTATTTGCTGCTGGGGCTGGGACAGAATGGAGGGAGTGGAGAGGACAGCAGCAGTGGGAGAGAGAGCAGGAGGAGTGCCATCTGCAAGATGGCGGTGGAGAAGCAACTGTGCATGCACAGTATTCTCTGGTTTAGTTGTGGTGAATGGCATTCTGCCATTCCGAAGAAGGCATCACCAGCGGAACTGCACATACGTATGAGGCACGCATGTTCAGTTCTCATACTAGAATGCAGAAGTAACAGACAAAATAGTGTGGCTGTTACTCCATAGCAGCCGACCATGTCAGAGTGCTCCCAGCACTGTTGAACTTTCAGAAGGATACTTCCAAAAGTCTAACAGAAGCGTGCCACAATCTGCCGTTTTCAGGATATAGATCATAAAACGGCAGTAGGTTCCGCCCACAACCATAAAAATCATACCCATGGTGGGTGTTGCTGAGGCAGATGCAAGAGGTGCAGTTGCTCTGAGTGAGTTTGCTGCTGCCTCCAAAAATTATACCCACGGTGGGCATTGATGAGCTAGGTACAAGAGGCACAGCTGCTCTGAGTGAGCCTTCTGCTGTTTCCAAAAATTGCACCCATGATAGGCACTGCTGAGGCAGATGCAAGAGGTGCAGCTGCTCTGAGTGAGTTTGCTGCTGCCTCCAAAAATTATACCCACAACAGGCATTGATGAGGTAGGTATGGGAGGTACAGCTGCTGTAAGTGAGGCTACTGCTGTCTCCAAAAGTATACCTGTAGCAGGCATTGATGAGGTAGGTAATGAGGTACAGCTGCTGTAAGTGAGGCTACTGCTGTCTCCAAAACAGCTTAATCTGGCTCAAGGTCAGTTGGCATTCATCTGTATCCCCCTTCCCCGGGTCGTGCCTGAAAATAGGCAGGATTTGTCTAGTGCACTTACCCGGTCAACAAAAGCTAAATAAAATAAAATAAATAAAAAAATTATACCCATAGCAGGCATTGATGAGGTAGGTATGAGAGGTACAGCTGCTGTAAGTGAGGCTACTGCTGTCTCCAAAAATTATACCCGTAGCAGGCATTGATGAGGTAGGTACGAGAGATGTCACTGCTCTGAGTGAACCTGCTGCTGTTTCCAAAAATTATTCCCATGGCAGGCATTGATGAGGTAAGTATAAGAGGCACAGCTGCTCTGCGTGAGCCTGCTGTTGCTTCCAAAAATTATACCAATGGCGGGCATCAAAATGTAATAAACTGATAACTAGCAAGACTAAGAGTGGTGTGGCACATGTGGCTGGCGTGGTGGCAGTGGTGATGGCATATTTCACCTCGCAAGTGCGAGGAGGGGTTTCACTTCTGAAATAGCAACACAGCATAAACATTCCTACTAAAGAAATACTGTATCCATGTATACAAATAACCCCTGTCTGAACAGGGTTCCTGGGTTTTTACCTTCCACCTATAATTGGACATCTTGGGGCAAAATGCAAATAAATTGTTCCACTACTATGGGTTCCATGATTTGGTTACAGCCCGGGGCAAAGACTATAAACCAAATCATGGAAGCCATCGTAGTGGAACAATATATTCGTGTTTTGTCCCAAGACGTCCAATAGGTTGAAGGTAAACCCAGGAACCCTGTTCAGACAGGGGTTATTTGCATACATGGAGACAGCATTTCTTTAGTAGGAATGTTTATGCTGTGTTGCTACTTCAAAATTGAACACTCGCCACCCCGCACTTCATGTAGGTGAGACCCCTTTTCCTTTTTCTCATGTAGCTGTTCAAAGAGACTCCATGTGGAGGTAATTGTTAAACTGTTGAGTTTGCCTCAGTAGAAGCTGTATTTTAAACCTAAACCGAAAACAAACAGTTTTCTGTTTGTTTTCTTCAGGCCTAGCCATCCAAGCATAACACTGAATGATATGAAGTTCTCTCTGTTAGTAACCCTGTGAAATGAATTCTAGAAAACATGGTTTTAATGTTTATGTTTTCTGCAGACTCTCATAAGTATTACAGTTGAATAAACATAAAGTAAGAATGATAATGGCTCATACAAAAGCAACACAATGCTTTTAAGAGCTCTGTGTTTCCCTGTGCTGCAGCATGTTTGTAAATATAAAAACAGAAACGTCTGTACTTAAATGTGTAGAATTCTAGATAATGTTCAGCTTTTGGTTAAAAGAATGTATAAATTGCCAATGTTAGTTTATTTGTTGCTTAAGAATGCAAGGTCTTACCGAGGTATAAGAAGGAGGAATCTTCTAGAAGGGGGTGTTTCCTTGCAGGGATCATTATGAATGGATCCTTAGGAGTTAGCCGGCCCTCTCTTCTCCATACTTATACCTTGGGTCATTCATGGGAGGAGCCATAGAGTGCATAACATTTTCTTTTTGTTAAGGACTGATTTCTTTTTGTGTATATTAGCATACACTGACTACAGACAGACCCAGATAATTTTTAAAAGGTTCATAAAAGACCTTTATGTTAAATAATGAAAGTTTAAGTTTAAAAGTGTTGTGGGTGGAGTCTGATATGGTCACATGCCGTTATCTTGGGTTAAAAGGAGCTCCTAGCCTGGACCATGTGAGATTCATTTTGGGATCAGCTCTTGGCTGATCTACTGGGGAGTCTGCTCCCTTTTTCAGACTATGCACCCTTGATGTTGAAGTTGAACTCTGGGAAGACGGAGGTGATGGTTGTGGATCCTGGCTGCCTGATTGAGGGGTCAGGGGCAAATCAAACCTCGGGTTTATTTCTGGGGGATGTGGAGCTCCTTATCTCTGAACGGGTGCGAGACCTGGGGGTGATCCTTGACGATCAGCTGACATTACGTGTCCAAGTGTCGGCGGTTGTTAAGGTATTCTTTACCATCTTAGGAACATCGCTAGGATCAAGCACCTTGTTCCATCTGGCGACCTGCCTACACTGATCCACGCCTTCATGATCTCTCTCTGGACTACTGCAACTTCCTTTACTTTGGGCTTCCTGGGGTTGATATACACCACTTGCAGCTAGCAGAATTCAGCAGTTAATGGGGACCCACGTTCTTCCCATCTTACACCGGTGCTGCGGGATCTGCACTGGCTGCCGGTTCAGTGGCGGATCATCTTTAAAGTTGGATTACTGACATATAAAGCCCTACATGGTTTGGGCCCTGATTACTTGAAAAATCTTTTGGTGCCTTACCTTCCGATGCGACCTCTCCGCTCAGCCAACGAGGGGAGGGGTTGCTAGAGATTCCGAGGGTAGTTTTAAAATCTTCTGGCACCTGCGCTTTTAGTTTTGTGGTGCCGACCTTCTGGAATTCTCTACCACGTTGGATTAGAGAGTGCATGACGGTGGAGGGTTTTAAAAAAGGCCTAAAATCATTTTTATGGAATAAGGCATTTGGTGAGGATATAGATTTTAATTAAACGCTGTATATTTTAGTCCGGGATTTTAATGTATTTATGATGTTTTATGACTGTTATTCTGTAATGTGCCTTGATTTAAGAACGGCACAAGAGAAATAAAGTTTATTATTATTTTGTCTGTAGTATGTGTACAAAATGAATGACAGTAAAACTCAGGGAAAGTGATACCAATGGAGGAAACTGTGGCAAATATGATATAAGGCCTGTAAGGTATTAGCAACAGTCCTTCCAGAATTTATGTAGTGCTCATATAGAGTAGGACTGGAACAGTAAAACGACATATCAAAGAACACATTTGACAAGAAAATGTAAAAAATAAAAAAAGTAAGTGAATTCCAAAGAAATGATGCCAGCATTGTTAGAAAAGTGACACACATGCCTGTTTGTCCATGAACTGTCTGTGGCCATGGCAGGATTTATTACAGAGGGACAATTGCAAATGCTGAGAGAGAGAGATATAGATATATAGAGATATAGAGAGAGAGAGAGAGAGATAGAGAGAGATAGAGAGAGATGTGTTAGCAATATTAAGTAACCAAATCTGGCAGTACACCACTTCCACACAGGATTTTCTATTCATACACAACTTGGTCATCATATTCAGTATCGCTGTTTGGAGGCTGGTGTTCCTGTTTAGGGTCAGAATCACATAATTCAGTGTTTGGGACAATTGGGAAAATTGCCAGCATTCCTTTTGAGAAATGTAAGCTGTTCCACATTTGCAGGACTCAGCAATGTTCTTTGGTCAGTGACTATTCTCCAGCTGCACTAAATATTCATTCTGAATATGCTTCAAGGTGGACAACTGAGGTACCTTATTGCAAAATTTGCTAGCTCTGGCCATATTGTTCTCTTTGTTTCAATACAGTAATGGATCTTCCTCGAGACCAATCACAGTATGGTGTGCAAAATACTCCTGGATCATTGTGCTGCATGATATGGTTAACAGTCTGACAGATGAACCAACTGCACTTTCTTTACAGTATACTTGCCCATGTTGTTGCTGGTGATTCAGAATTGATTTGCCTTTCTGTCCCTTAACCTAGGATGCCCAAGAAATAGCTGTGGATATTCTTTCCTCGCTGATGAAACTGGTCATTGTGGAGAACTTACAGATGTGCTGTTGTCTGCACCAGAGTCACACTCTGATGGTTTGGCAGAGTTTGGCTGCTGTGCATCAGTTAATGGTGTTGGTGGGAAATGTCAAATTTGGTTAGCAGATCTCAATACTCAATGTCTTCCCCTGCAGGAAGGATGGCTTCAATGTCCCCCTTAAAGCAGGGATCTAGCGATGTAGCCAGCACATAGGTGTCCTTCTTTAACATGGCATTTATTCTATGATCAGTTGACAGTCTGAGACTCAGATCATCTGTGAGCATAACAACAGTGGTGTCTTCTTTTTGACTGAAAGTCTTTCCGTAAGTCATCAAAGAAAATGTGAAGAAATCTGATTTGAGGAAGAATTTGATTCAGAGTTGCACTGTCTGCACTGACATCACGTGTGGCAGCCTCAAATGGCTCCAATAAGGTGACCAAAGATTCCAGTAGAGTCCGGCTGCTGGACCTGAGCATGATGTCTACTTTACCTATTTGATTCTGCATGGTGTAGTCATGTACAGCTTTTCTCTATTCAAGAAACCTTTTCAACATGTAAACTGTTGAATTCCAGCAGGTTGGAACTTCCTGCTTTAATTTATGCACTGGTAAATTGATTGACCTCTGCAGCCCATTCAGGATTTTTTGTGCTTTCACAGAGCGGGCTGGAAATGCCCACATATTTTCCTAGCAAGACCTTACAGGTTTTCAGCATTACTGTTTCCATTTAAGAAATTATGGATGAGAAGATTTAAATAATGTGCAAATCAAGATATGTGTTGGCAGTTATCTCTAACAGCTTTTTTTAACTTTAGCTTTTTTTGAAGCACACAGAAGAAAGCATACATTATGTCTTCCATCATATATTTCAGATAGGAGCACCGACAGTTTGTCTTCCTTACAGTGATATCACAACCTAAATATACATTAGTCAACATTTCAAACATATATTTCAGTCCTTGGCACTTATAAAGGAGTGGTAAATGTCCCTAATAGTTGTGTCCAAGCCCCCTCCAGCCACGTCATGTCCCATGCTCACTACCCCACAACACTGGTGGGGGCCAAAAGCCCCCCTCTGTCTCTAACAGCTTTGACTATGCTGGCACCATTATCTGACACTACAAACCCTGGAGATAAGGAATACAGAGTAAGCCATTTCTGGAATTGTTTTCCCAGCTCCTGCAAAATATTCACAGCAGTGTGTTTTTCTCAAAAGTGGTGACACATAATACAGCCTGCTTCCTACTGATTACAGTAGAGCGGGTGATTATTATTACTTTCTGACTGAAAACTTGCCCAATGAGCTGTTACAGTAATGTAGTCAATTATTTGGTTGCCAATCCATATATCTGTTGTTATGTGAACCTGCTTCACCTCAGAGAGTTTCAATTGCTGAATGACTTCAGTACACACCAAGTCATGCAGCTGTGGAACAGCCTTTTTTTAAAGTGTATTCAACTAGGAATAGTGTACCATGGCTCAATCCAGTGCATGAACTTGAGGCAACCTTTTTGGGCAACAAAAGAAAAAGGGAGTTGACAATCAGCCAACAGCTCTGCAATTACTATATTTTTAACAGCTGGCATGTTGAATGCTTGAGGGTAAATTTTGATGTCCTAACCAGCTTGGTGGTGCTGAAGTTTGAGGCGTTGGATGCCACACCTTGCACCCACTAGCTGACAGGTTCGGGGAGTGAGCTTGGGTGGCTGGGAGTTGCTGAGGTGGTGGTGGGAGGGAGCAGGATTGAGCAGCCACTTGGCAAGCTCTATTCTTCCAGGAGGGATCTTGTGGTTCTTGGCGCCATAGCCATAGCACCATAGTGGCACCCAGTGGTGACTAAGTGCCTCTGCAGCTGGGACCACTTGGAGGGACACGGAGGAAACAGAGACCTACATAGGCCACAAGGGAGCATGTGACTTGATGTCCTGGCATCATTGCATGTCCTCCTTCTGGGAACCACATGGAAAATCCCCACGGAGTGTGCAGTGTGAGGCCCCAATTGACCCACGCTTTCTTGGCCAGGACATAGCGCAGTGGTGGGCGGGGATCAAGGGTGATATGGTCTGTCCCCTGTCCCTCTGGGGAGCCTTTCCATGAGGGTAAGTCACAGTTCTGCCCATCCCATCGGGCGAGGTGGAGGCCAGGTCAGAGGGAGCTTGAGGGTCAGAGAATCAGGCTGATGGGGTCAAGTGTTTCCCCACAGCTTCACAGAGCATAAAGAAAATTGAAAAAAAAAATGTTGATGTCCTCGTGACACTTTATTTTAATGTTAGTTGATTAGATATTTTCAATTTTTGGGAGAATGTGTTTTTCATGCCTTTTCATGTGGATTACCACTTTGGGATTTTCCAATACTTGATGGTGTCAGAAAAGATGTCTGGTCAAGACTGCGAGCGCATATACGCACTGTCAAAAGCCACATGGTCATGGCAGTGATGTGCGGTCCTGTTGTTGGTACATCTAATCTGCTTGGTTCAAACAACATGAAGTCTTGTCATATTCAGAAATAATGCAGTTAGCCCCAGCACGTGAACTGCCCTGGAGAGGAAAGAGTTAACCTATACAGAAGCAGAGAATGTTGAGCTCGAGCTTGATTTCAAATCTCTGTCTGTGGTACTTCCCAGTGTAATCGTGAGATTCTTTACTCCGCCTAACAGTGAAGTCACTCCGGAGATTTCCTCTGCTCGGTTCGGTAAAAGAAAAATAAAGAGTACAGTTTAAACCGCATATTTTTTGTTATTTTCGGATTTCCAGCCTCTGTCTATGGTACAGGTAGTATGTAGATATGTAGTGACTGTGTTTTATTTTGCTAAAAAGATTGGAAATTGTCTTTCTTCGGTTTCTTTCCAGTCGGTCTCGTTTGAAACCAACTTTGTAAAATTTTTCTCTCTTTCTGGGATTAGTGTGGTGTTCTGGTACCGATCGGTTTCAAAAGAACCGGACTTTTGCTGGTTCTTTTAAAAAGCCCGTGACACAGTTTGTAACCGATCGGTTGCTTTATTACCTGGCTTGAAAGCTTCTATAGGGTAATTTGTTAGGTTGCACGTCTGAGAAACTCAAGAAGAAACGGTCCCATTGTTTCAACACTGTACTGAGTGTGGGGAGGCCTTTGCTAAGGCCGACCCACCTCATCTGTGTTTATTGTCTGAGGTTTGACCACCTCAAGTCAGACTGCCAAATCTGTAAGAACTTTCCTAAAACCACTCTAGATAAAAAGACTGAGTAGGCTGAAGGAAAGGAAGGCCAAGAAGTCCGTGATCCAGGTGGCCAACCGGTTCGGTTGCGGCTGAACCTGTGGAGGTGCCTACTGACCAAGGCGATACTTCCTCAGGCAAAAGGAGAGCCGACCCCAAGGGGTCAGTTCCGTCAAAGAAAAAGTGCAAGTCTGCCGGTTCGGATCCTGTATCCCACTCTCCAACCTCGAGCAGAAATAGCCAGGCGATTAGTATTGTCCAATCGCTTGGGCAGTTCCATCTGAACCCGTCGCTGGTTGCGCTGATTCAGTCGGATCCATCTCCTCCGGATTATGACCCAGATGCTTATTATGAGGAGTGGGAGGGAGACAAAGACTATCCCGGTGATGACGATGAAGCGGGGCTGGAAGTGCCCATTGAACCGGACATCTCCCCAGACAGGCCCTCAGGTGTCTCTCCTCCCAGGCTGTCTGAGTCCCCATCACACTTTTGTTCTACAAAAAGGTGGCACAAACCCTGCAGCTTCCCTTGGTTGAAACAGCAGAGGAGGATGAAGAGCCTGATTTTGTGGAAATGATGGACATCCCAGAGTCCAAAAGCTGTGTATCCTCTTCATAAATCTTTGGGAAACAGACACACAAAATTTTATAAACTCCTAATTCAGTACCTTCTGTGGATAAGAGAATGGATAGGAGGTATTCGTTATCAGGCTCAGCTGTGGAGTTCCTTTATAGTCATTGCAGCCATGTTGGGTAGTGCAGGCTGCAGCCTGTGACAGGACTAACATTCCTTTGGCTTCACACACCCTCGGATAAGGACTCCAGAAAAGCGGATGCCATGGCCAAAAACAGTATTTGGCATCCTCTTTGGGACTCAGGCAGGCTACTTATATGGCCTACACAGTCAGGTACCAGAAATACAGATGGGACACTGTTCTGGAACTGGCTAAACAAGCCTCTCCCAGCTAGCCAAGGAGCTGGAGGTGGTAACTGCTGATGGAACTGAGGCATCCAAAATGCAATTTCATGCTGCTGTGAACTCCAATGATGTGGCATCTAGAGTCATGGCTACATCTATGTCTCTCAGAAGACATGCTAGGCTTAGATGTACTAGCTTTTCACAGGATACCCAGACTAAGGCCATGGACTTTCCTATAGTAGGTAACTCTCTGTTTGGGGAGCAGACAGAGGCTTACATGAAGAAAATGGATGAATATAGGACCACGTACAGGAGTGCACAGGCCAAGGAAAGGCAGGCCACTCCGCACAAGCAACAATCTAGGGGCAGGGGCAGGCCCTTTCAAAGGCCTTTTTACAAGCGCAGGCCTCCTCTCCCTTCCCACAGAGGAGGTTCTTCAGAGGGAGGGGTAGGAGGGGGATGAGTAGGGCTGCTCCCTCCTCTCAGTCTAAGGCTCCTGCCAAGCAGACACCCTGATGTGTCAGCCCAGGTCGACTCCCCATTTCCAGTAGGAGGCAGGCTGGCTTACTACTTCCAGGTCTGGAAGTCTGTGACCTCAGACAAGTGGGTCCTGGAAGTAGTAAGCCAGGGACTGGCCCTCAACTTCAAAAAATTTCCAAAAAGAAGGGCCAAGTCTTTTCCACCTGCACCAGTCTCAGAAACCCTTGCCCTAGAGGCAGAGGTTTCCTCTCTCCTAACTCTCAGAGATTTAGAGAAGTTTCCTACTCAGCACAAGGGAAAAGGACTGCATTCCAGGTATTTCCTTACCCCAAAGAAAACAGGGGAGTGACGACCCCATCCTAGACCTAAGGTATCCGAACAAACACATTTCAAAGCCCAAATTCAAAATGGTAACTCTGGGAATAATCCTTCCCTCTCTAAGGCCAGGGAATTGGCTAGCATCTCTGGACTTCAAGGATGCCTACTTCCATATTCCTATCAGGTGCTCCCACAGGAAATACCTCAGGTTCGAGTTGCCTTCAGGCAATTACCAATTCAGAGCCATGCCATTCGGTCTAACATCAGCTCCAAGGGGTATTCATAAAGTACCTTGCAATAGTGGTGGCTTACCTCAGAAGACAGGGTATCACCATCTTTCCATATCTGGACGACTGGCTGTTAGTGGATCAGTCTCATTTACAGGTCAAGTCAGCTCTTCAAACTACCCAGGACCTACTCAGCTCCTTGGGTTTTCTTCTCAGTCTTCCAAAGTCTGTACTCGAACCAGTTCAACTTCTCACCTTTATAGGCATAGAGTTCGACACTGTACAAGCAGAAGCCTTCCTTCCCCTGGCAAGGGTAAAGGTCCTAGTGGATCTTGTTTCTCCTTTTGACCTCAGGTCTCCCACCCAGCAAGACAGTTCCTCCAGCTCCTGGGCCACATGGCAGCTTCCACGTCAGTGGTGCAGGGAGCAAGGTTCCAGATGAGGGACATTCAGTTTCATCTGAGGTCTTTTTGGTCTCAAAAGAAGGATTCACTTACCAAACTGATTCCAGTGACTCAGACTCTGGTCCAAGCTCTCCAGTGGTGGCTGGACCAGGACAACCTCAGACAAGGGGTTCCATTTCTCCCTCAAGTCCCATCAGTAGTTTTAACTACAGATGTTTCTCTCCTAGGGTGGGAAGCCCACCTGGGAGCCCTGACAACACAATGGATCTGGTCTCCACAGGAGTCTCTCCTTCATATCAATCTCCTGGAACTCAGGGCAGTTTTCCTAGCCCTGCAGAGCTTCTTGGATTCAGTCAAGGGCAAGGTGGTCCAAGTCAGAATGGACAACACCACCACAATGTGGTACATCTACAAGCAGTGAGGCACTCGGTCCTCGGCCTTGTGCACAGAAGCCATGAAGCTATGGTCTCTGGCCTATTCTCTTCAGACTTCTCTGGTAGCAGTTCACCTTCCAGGGAAGGACAACATACTAGCAGATGCTCTGAGCAGAATTTCACAGGCACACCACGAATGGTCCCTGGATTCTCACATACTGAAGGTCATCTTCTCCAGGTGGAGCACTCCACAGATAGATCTCTTTGCAGCACTGGACAGTCATCAACTTCCTCTGTTTTGTTGCAGACCCCCAGTCCTGGGGACGGTTCCCCAGGATGCTCTCTTTTGGACTGGGAGCAGGTTTCTCTATGCTTCCCTCCCTTCCCTCTGCAGATCAGAGTTCTGATCAAGATCAGGACTCAACCATGCACAGTGAAACTGGTGGCTCCAGATTGGGCCAGACAGCCTTGGTATCCTCTACTGCTGTCCTTGTCAGTGTCACGTCCCCTGTCTCTGCCCAGGACATAGAGTCTCCTGTCCTCCTCCAGGGGCAGATCTGGTACCCCAATCTTCAGTCTCCCCATCTCAAGGCCTGGCTCTTGAAGAGTTAGAATATGCAGCTCTACATCTATATCAGGGAATTCTGTATATTCTGAAGGTCTCTAGGAAACCTTCCACTAGAAAAACTTATAACTCCAAATGGAAAAGGTTCAGTATTTGGTGCGCTCAGAAAGGCATCCTATCTGATTCTGCATACATAACCTTAAACTATATAGTTCATCTCAATGGTTTAGTCCTTAGGCCTACCACTCTGAAGGTTCATCTAGCAGCTGTCTCTGCATTACTCTTAGCAGGAAAGGGCTCATCTCTGGCATCTCATCCTGTTTTCAGAAAGTTTTTCAAAGGTCTAGTTCATATTAACCCTCCTTTTAGGAGCCCACTCTACTTTGGGATCTTAATGTCTGCATAGCTCAGCTAATGCAGCCACACTTTGAACCTCTGGCTTTGGCTGAATTGAAGTACTTGACCTGGAAAACTGTGCTCCTGGTAGCTATTACTTCTGCCAGGTGGATTAGTGAAATACAGGCTCTGTCAGTGGAACCTGACTTCATCTCCTTCCATAGGGACAAAGTAGTCCTCAGAACCAATAGGAGGTTCTTGCCCAAAGTGGTTTCAGATTTTCATCTGAACCAGTCTATATCTATCCCGTGTTTTCACTGACCATTCTTCTTCAGGTGAAAGAAGGTTACACAGTCTGGATGTTAAGATGGCCCTAGCTACTACATTAAGCATACTAAGGCACATAGAAATGACTGTCTTCAATTGTTTCTCACTTATGGTGAAGTGGGAAAGGTAAGCCTGCCACTAAGAGAACTATTGTCAGGTGGATTGTTTCTTGTAAACAATTTTGTTATGACAAGTTGGGTAGGATGTCCCCTTCAGACCTGAGGGCTCACTCGACCAGGGGTACAGCTGCTTCTCTAGCTGCAGCCAGAGATATACCTTTGTTAGAGATCTGTAAAGCAGCCACCTGGAAAACAGTACATACTTTCACCAAGCATTACTCCCTGGACATCCAGGCTAGGAGTGATGCTAGGTTTGATACAGCAGTACTGCAGAGCCTCTTCCCAAAGTAGGTTCTGCATTCCCTCCTCCATAGGGAACTGCTTGGTAGTCTGCATTATGTCTGAATACAGCAAGACTTCATGTTGTTTGAAGAAAAAATTACTCACCATAGTAATGTTTCTTCTAATGGAGTCTTGCTGTATTCAGACCTCCCCCTCCCCGCCTCCCCTCTCAGAACCCGGTTTTAGGAAGTGGGCTGGCAGGTACAGTGTTGGACCTCAGGGGGTGTACCTTGCACCCTCACTCTTGGGTGGGGTAGATATTATTATTATTTTTTCTGGTGTTTTACTAAATATTGTCACTACCTTTCCTTATTGGGTTCTCGACTTGAGTCTTTTGGGGCCCAAGAAGATATATTTTTCCCTTTAAGTATAACAAAAGCACGTCCAATATCCCTGGTGGTCCAGTGGACCACTCATAGCCCGATCACGGGCTGAAGTATAATAAGAAGCACATCCAATATCCATACCCATACGAGCCCGTACCATACTACACATTCCAGATATGTGAATGGCTCCATTCACATATCTGGACTGTGTAGTACGGTACAGGCTGCACACCTTTTGGCTCATGCTGTGGACCAATGGGTGTACAGCCCTATCTATGGTGTCTGTCAGCAGGCGGTGGGGTGGCAGGTGGGTGGGGTGCTGCCACCCACCGTTGACCGGGGGGAGCGGGGCGGTGGCCTCAATGGGTGGGTGGGGAGATACCGCTGGACCACCAAGGATATTGGATATTATTTTTTTAAACATATGCCAGTGATTGGGCTGCGAGCGGTCCACTGGACCACCAGGGATATTGGACGTGCTTTTTGTTATACTTAAGCCCACGATCGGGCTGCAAGTGGTACACTGGACCACCAGGGAGATAGGACGTTATTAATTTAAACAGATGCCCGTGATCAGGCATGGGGGCGCCACCACGGAGGTGCAGCTGAAGCTGGTGGCCACCACAGGTGGCAGCTGCCGTGTTGCCCCTGCAATATGGCAGCTCACCTGTGGGTACAACCATTGTTCTTTTTTTTTGGCTCACCTGGTGTGTAGCACAATAGGGTTGACATGCACAGACTCAACACATCTCAGGCTGAATATCAGGATGTGTGGAGTATGCATGGGCACGCCTCTACCTCGCGCAGCATACATTACTGATGTACTCCGCATCGGGATTTGTGCCAGGCACAATCCCAGTTTGAATATCTCACCGCGCATCAGTGGGTTGTACACAGCGCAATACTGTTGCACCATGCGCGACCTTTGGAATATCGGGCCATGGTATATTGCTGAAGTTTTCAATTTGCTACACAAAGTGTGTATGTGTGAGTGTGTGTGTGGTGTGACATCAAATAATACACCTTTTATTGTGCCACAGTATAATTGCAGGAGTGTAAACCTGCTATCCAACTGCACCGTGATTTTGTACTGCCATTGTGGCATCTTGGTTTTGCACTATTACTGTAATCTGCAGTCACAGTGCCCCCAACCGTAAAAGGTATTCTTTTCCAGATTGTAGTGTGACTTGAGCACCACTGGTTAGTTATGGTGTCGTTGAACTTGTTGTGACTTTGCGTCTGTATTTCTTGTTGAAGCCACAGTTGTTTTTTTTGGCTTCACATCCAGCGGCCCAGAGTGAACGTTCCAAAATCTAAATTTGTTTAGAATATTCTTATTGATACCCCAAAATGCCCACAAAGGGACATGCAAGCAAAGCTGTTTCTCACCATGGCACTGCTGCCACTGGTAAGATTCTCTGTGGGTGTGGTAGTACGCGGTTGCAGAAGTGCATTGCTGATGTGAGGAAAGGTATTTCTCCTTCAATATTTTTACAGTGCAATCGGTAGCTTCACTCACAGTTGGAGGAGATGATGTCCCAACTAGCGGTGTTAGTGCAGTTGCTGGTGGTATGAGTATTGCTGCCTCAAGTTCTACTTCTGACCAGTTGACCATGTCCAAAAATATCATTGAGTGTAAAGCAGTTAGAGACAGTGTTGATAATGTCATACTCCCAGTAACATCCCATTGGTAACTGAACATGAGGATTCTGATCATCATGGCAACGATAACACACAATGTCACATTTATTTCACTGTGGTTCAGATCACACATTTTCCATGCAATGATTCACAGTATGGTGAAAAAATATCGAGTGATGGTGGTGTTGATGATGAATCTGATGATGCTGATATTGCTGTGGTTGCAACATGCAGTCCTCATGCTAGCATCCAAGCAGAAGATGTGGATGTGGATGATGTTGATAAATATGATGATGATGATGTCAGTGACCCCTGTTGGGAACCAGAGAAAAATAAATTCAAGTTGGCTGTGTTTGGGTCTGTTTGCATTAATACCCCCGTAAAAAGTTGTGATTTACCAGTTTCAGTTGATGATGACCCAGTAATAATGATAGGTAGTTGTGGTGGTCAGTTGCAGTCCAAGTGTGTCCGGCCTGAAAAATCATGTAGCACACCCCCCACTTCAGGGCTTAAAAAACAGAGTCCAGTAAGCAGCATCATGTTAAAAGTAGGGGATCACAATTCCTTGTTTGGGATTTTTTTGTGCAAGATGCAAATGATGAGTCAGTTGCAATCTGCCAGGTTTGCCATGCACGTGTGAGCCGAGGTAAAAAGGGGAGCCATCTGGGCACAGGGGGACAGCATACGCATCTTAAGAACAGGCACATGGCACTGTGGACCCAGCACAAGATGGCAGCCAATACCACAGTGGGGCGTTCACCTTCATCATCAACCATAATGAGCATGTTATCCCCTTCCATGACTGTAAGATCATGTAGGAAATTAAATGTGTGCAGTAGCAATGAAATAACAGCAAAGGATTTCTACAGGCATGATGAGGTGGAAGAGCATGATGATTTTGAAATCTTATCTAGCGGTGGTGAGAGTAGCAGTTTTGGTGGTGGTGGCGGTGAATGCAGTATGTCTAGTGCAAGTGGCACATCAACCCCTCTTCATAACTCTGGGAAAATAACTTCATTTGTGGATTTTTCAACACCTGTGCAACTGTCTTCATCACACTCCACCCCCTGCCATTTGCAGAGCAGAACCATTTGTCATCACACCTTGTGCAAAATGTTTAAGTCGGCCTACGTTAGAGTGTTTTGTGCATAAGCTGAAGTACCCACCAATCATACAGTGTCACATGAACTTAATGCTGTAGCTGAAATGCTGGCAATTGATCTTTTGCCCTTCTCCTTTGTGGAAAATTCTGGGTTCGGTGGTTTGCAGTAAGTGCCTGTCAAAATGAAAAGTCCCATCAGGACATACTTTTCCACCCGTGCTGTCCCTGAGTTGTACCATACTGTGTCTGTCTCTGTAAGACATGCCCCTCAACATTCTCCTCTCCATTCATCCATTTCAGTATCAATATGTGGGCAAGTGGCAGAACAGTGGGGAGTTCATATTTGTGGATAACTGCACATTGGGTGCAGGTGCCAGATGTTTGTGCGATTGGTAGTATGAATAATCAGTGTAGTAAGGTGGAATGTCATTGTAGCAATCTTCCAGGAATTCAACAGCATGCAACGATTGCTATGTGCAGTGTGACCTGTTCACACACACTGGTGAAAACATGCTGGACTTGGTACTGACTGAAACTGACAAGTGGCGGAACCCCCCGTCCCTGAGAGCTGGGTTCATGGCAAGTGACAATGGGTCAAATATGATTAAATGCATCATGAATGATGGTTTTGTTCGGGTTCCATGCATGTCCCACTGTTTAAATCTTGTGATGCAGGAGTTTCTGTAGAAACCTGATATAAAGGAAATGCTGACAGATGTACGCCATATCTGTTCTCACTTTTCACGCTCTGCAACGGCCTGTGACCAACTTCGGCAGTTGCAGATCTGAAACTGCCACCCGCAGCACTGCTTGAAGCTGGAACTTGTTACCCAGTGGAACTCCACTTTATACATAACAGAGAGGTTGTATGAACAATACAAAGCCATCTCAGAATATCTTGTCATGCACACTAGCCGTGACAGTTCCGGGGCCTCCATGTCTATGACGACTGAACAGTGGCGCCTCAAGGACTTTGTAATAACAATTTTGAGGCCTTTTGAACATGCCACACAGGCACTGAGTGGTGAGTCTGCCTCCATTAGCCAATCAATTCCACTGCTGCGGGTGCTGAGACAGACATTGGTGAATGTACAGCATAGCCTTGATATTGCCGGAGACGGTGCTAGCAGTGTGTTGCTGAAACACATGCTGATAGTATTTGACCAGAATCATCACATCTTGAGCATTCAACATAGTGACAAATTTGCAATAGCAACAATGCTGGCCCCTCGATACAAATGTGGAATTGCCTTAGTACTGGAGGGAGGGCCTGAACAGGTAAAAATGTCAGTGGGTAACTGGTGCACTTGGTACATGGGGCACAAAGTCACATGCAAGGTCAGCAAACCTCAGCAGCATAATCAGGCTGAAGGTAAACCTGGAGTAGTATCAAGCATGTCCTGTAAGGGAAGGGACTGCAGCTCCAGGTGGTCTGTCATCAAAACTGGTTGGTGTTAACCCACTTTGGGGGGCTTTGTCCCAAGCGTGGATTTGTGGCATAAATAATTCCGGAGAACAGGATGATGCATCAACCACTGGACTTAGTGCAGCACAGAGAATGGTTGAGTCATATTTGTCTGAAAAGAGGCATCTGTCAATAACTGATGATCCTCTTTTATACTGGAGTGGAAAGGTCAGTGAATGGCCAAAGCTGACTGCAGTGGCACTGAAGTACCTGACATGCCCACCCTCCGGTGTGTCGAGAGGATATTCAGCTCTGCAGGTGCAATAATTCAGGATCGTTGTACAAACCTCTCTCCTGCAAATGTCAGTTTGCTGACATTCATAACAAGCATTTGTTAATGCCGAATGTTGATTGCGTTGGTGTGTTGAGCTCGCTCACTGCCCCTCTGTCACTCGCTCAGCCTGTTTCTCCTGGTGCTGCATGCTGCTCTTTTGTACTGGGCTCCTGCCTGCATTGGCACCTTGTTCTGTCCACTAAGAAATCTGCAGCTGTCCCGACAGAGCTCTGTTGAGGTGGCTCACTCCTCCTCCTCTCTCACTCGCTCATTCTGTTTCTCCTGGCTCTGCAGGCTGCTCTTTTGTACTGGGCTCCTGCCTCTGTTGGTGGCTTTTTCTGCCCACAAAGAAATCTGCAGTAGTCCTGACACAGGTCTGTTGAGCCTGCTGACTCCCCCTCTCTCCCTCACTCATTCCGTTTCTGCCAGCGCTGCAGGCTGCGCATTTATACTGGGCTCCTGCCTGCGTTGCCGCCTTTTTCAGCTAACAAGAAATCCGCAGCATTCACGATAGAGCTCTGTTCGCTCGCTCACTCCCCTCTCTCACTCACTCATTTGTGTTTCTCCCAGTGCTGCAGGCTGCACTTTTGTACTGGGCTCCTGCCTGCGTTGGCACCGTTTTCTGTCCACAAAGAAATCCACAGCTGTCCCGACAGAGCTCCATTGAGGTCGCTCACTCCTCCTGTGTCACTTACTCATTCTGTTTCTCCTGGTGCTGCAGGCTGCCCTTTTCTTAGGGCTCTTGCCTGTGTTGCCGCCTTCTTCTGCCCACAGAGAAATTTGCAGCAGTTACAATAGAGCTCTGCTGAGTTCGCTCACTTCCCCTCTCTCACTCGCTCATTCTGGTTTCCCCACCACTGCAGGCTGCCCTTTTGTACTGGGCCCCTGTGTGCATTGCTGTCTTTTTCTGCCCACAAACAAATCTGCAGCAGTCCCAACAGAGCTCCATTGAGCTCACTCACTCCCCCTCCCTCACTCACTTGTTCTGTGTGTCCTGCTGCTGTAGGATGCCCTTTTGTACTGGGCTCCTGCCTGCATTAAGCGGCTTGTTCTGGCCGAAGAAATCTGAGCAGTCGACACAGCTCCATTGAGCTCTCTCATTCATTCATTCCATTTCGGCGCGTTGCAAGTTGGCTTTTGTACTGGGCTCCTGCCTGCATTGCTGCATTTTCTGCCTGCAACAAAATCCACAGCAGTCACAATAGAGCTCCATTGAGCTTGCTCACTACCGCTCTGTCACTTGTGTGTTCTATTTCTCTTGGTGCTGCAGGCTGCACTTGTGTAGCGGGCTCCTAGCTGCATTGGCACCTTTGTCTGTCCACAAAGAAATCCCCAGCTGTCCTGACAGAGGTCCGTTGAGGTCGTTCAGTCTCCCTCTCTCATGTGCTCATTCTGTTTGTCCTGGTGCTGCAAGCAGCCCTTTTGTACGCGGCTTCTGCCTGCGTACCAGCCTTTCTGCCCACAAAAGAAATCCACAACAGTCCGAATAGAGGCTCGTTGACCTCCTCAGTCCCCCTGTCTCTCCTTTCCTTCCGTTCTGTTTCTCCTCCACTGCAGGCTGGCCTTTTACTGGGCCCCTGCCTGCCATGCCTTTTCTGCCCACAAAGAAATCGCGGCAGTCCTGACAGTGCTCTGGTGAGTTTGCTCACTCCCCTCCATCACTCGCTCTCTCGTTCTGTTTCTCCCAGTGCTGCAGGCTGCTCTTTTGTACTGGGCTCTTGCGTTGTGGCCTTTTTCTGCCCACAAACAAATCCGCAGCAGTCCCAACAGAGCTCAGTTGAACTTGGTCACTCCCTCCTCTCACTCGTTCAATCTTAATCTGTCCCTAACAGTGATTTCCCACAGCGATCGTGCTATTCTCCGGCAGGAGTGCAAAAACATATTTTAGCCAGGATGTGAAAAATGGCAGCTGTACTGTTCATAACAAGGTATGGAAAAATGGCAGTGTTGAAAATGTGGCGTGAAAATTGTGAAGTTACAAGGCTGCGTGGAAACAGTTCAGCGACATGCTTGCACCACAGTCATGTTATGGGTTTCATCACCAAATTTTCAACATAGGCATTTTGGAGCTCTGCTCATGAACAGTCCACTGTCATTTTCTTAATCTATTCCGAACAGTGATTTACCACAGTGACCGCGTTATTCTGCACCAGAACTGTGAAAAGACATTTCGGTCAGGATGTAAAAATGAAAGCTGTACTGCTCATAAGGAGGTGTGAAAAAATGCCACTGTTGAAAATCTGGCGTGTAATAATATTACACATTTGCGAGAAGTTACAAGGGGTGTGTGGAAAGTCTGCAATGCACACTTGTAACACAGATCATTTGATGAGCTATCATCACCGAATTTTCAACACAGAATTTTAGGACCTCTGCTCATGAACAGTATCACTGTCATTTTCTTAATCTGTCCCGGACAGTGATTTCCCAGCGACCGCTCTATTCTGCGCGGAAGTGCAAAAAGACATTTTAGCCAGGATGGGAAAAATGACAGCTGTACTGTTCATAAGTAGGTGTGGGAAATGATAATGTTGGAAATCTGGAGTGAAAATAATATAATTTTGTGAGATTATGGAGTGCATACAAACTACTTTGTAATGCATACTCCTCTTACAATCATTTATGGAGTATCAATTACAAATTTTCAACATACTCATTAACAGTGTCACTGTCATTTCCTTAATCTGTCTCGAACACTGATTTCCTACAGCGACCGTACTATTCTGCGCGAAGTATGTAAACACATTTCTGCCAGGATGTGGACAATGACAGCTGTACTGTTACAAGGAGCTGTGACAAAATGCCAATGTTGAAAATCTGGCATGAAAATATTGCAGATTCATAAAGTTATGGTGTGCATAGCAACAGCAAGTGCGCTTCGTAAAACAGTCATTTTTGGATTTTTCCACAAAATTTGCAACATAGGCTTTTTGAGGCCACCTCATGAAACTGGCTCTGTAGTTTGCGTTAATCAGCCCTGGAAGGTGATTCCGCACAGTGACCATAAGAAAATCACCTTCGGCACTGATTAATAGCATGACAGTTCAAGAATTCATGAGGAGGGGTCTAAACACCCCATGTTGAAAATCTGGTGCAAAAATTCCAAAAATGACTGAATAACTCATTAAAGTTGAAAAAAAAAACCTATTTATTCCATTATACCGCTTCGACATTTCCTCAGTTCACGGTCGGCTTTGAAGAGTGCAGACATGTTCCCAGTCCACTGAAGGCGTCGCGCCTGAGCTCCGGAGGTAAGTATGGGGCAAGGGTGTGGGGGAGGCAAGGGTGCTCAGTGGGTGGCACGGGTTGCGGGTAGGAGCAAGGGTGAGCACCAAGGGACAGTTTCCTTATTTTCAGGGTAAAAAGAGCGTCCAGGACCGTTTTTAACGTTACAGGGGCATGTGGCCACGCTGGGGTGGGCTCCCAGCATGCCAGAGGACTCTTTCTTTGGAGGCAGCAGTAGCCAATGGGGGATTAGGTACCCCCATGACACCTAAGAAAAGAGACTTAGAATATGCCGGGGGATTGAGGCCCCGTTGTGAACAATAAAAGTGGAGGGTTGGTTACAGAGCAGCGACGAAGTCGGTTCCCTGTCAACCAAAAATCAACATTATGGCACTGAAACCAACGGGATTGGGGCCCCCATCAGCAAATAAACACGGTGGGGGTTATATTGTTTGTGAACACAGCGGCAAGCCGCTGCCATGTTAACAAACAATATCATCGGACTGAAGTTCCACCCTGCAATAACGAATTACGCTCCTCATTTGTGATTATTGCAATGATGAGGTAACCCCTCATTGCAATCAGTAAAGTATCTGAGTTGGTGCCCAGCGTTCAAACTTGTGTCACTGTAGCGATGCAATGGCATTGGAAGCGGAACAAGCCTTTGCAGGCTGTGGGGGCGTGTACAACAGTACCCGCCTCCAGCCTGCTTCTGAACTAAGCTGTCCCAATATGTTTCTTGCACTGTCTTAATCAACATAAAAATGAATGAGAGAGGCACATACCAGCTCAGACTGCAACCTCAGTATTATGGCCAAGTCATGGTTTGCTGATGTAGAGATGGACCATCCTGGTGGCACCGGCAGTGACAGCGTAAACGACCTACCTCTGATGTAGATGATGACACAATAGAAAAGAATTTCCCAATGGTCAGAATTCAGCCATAGATGACTGTGAGGCAGCTTTCTTTATGAGGATGATGATGAGGTTAATGCTGGCAGGTTTTAACTTAAGTGGTTAAAGGCTGTTATGTTTTTGTATGCCACATGTTTTCTTTTTCATAAGTTAAATAGGTGTCCCTCAGGTGACTCAAATTCCATATGTCAGGTCACATTTGTAATACAGAGCACAATATATCCTGGCCCTATACCACCACCATAAAACTGCTGTTAGCCACTGCCACTATAGGAATGTCACCATGTGCCCCCAGGGACCACCACCATGAAACCACTGTTAGCCACTGCCACCAGAGGGAATGACTTTGTGTTCCCCCCTGGACCACCACCATGAAACCACTGTTAGCCACTGCCACTGGGGGAATGACTTTGTGTGCCCTCCCAGGACCACCACCATAAGAATGCTGTTAGCCACTGCCACCATAGGGAATGTCACCGTGTGCCCCCCTGGACCACCTCCATGAAACTGCTGTTAGCCACTGCCACCAGGGGGAATTACTTTGTGTGCCCCACTTGGCCACCACCATAAGACTGCTGTTAGCCACTGCAACCACCACCAGATGCAGGATGATGTGAGAGAGAGAATGTCATCATGTGCCTCAGCTCTGACCACCACCACCACCTACCACCACCATTCTGATGATGTTTTCCATACATGTCTTGACTATGCCAAGGCAGAGAGTCAAACAGGAGACCACATCCATCAGCCACAGGCATAAGGCTTCTTACTATGAATACCATAAAGTGAGTATGTGTCCTAATGTTTTCATGCTATTCAACTTCCTTTAGCTGTGTGTTTTGTTTCCTGTTGCTTTTCCGAGCTGCAATGGTCAAACAAATACGGTCAACTTATTTTGTTTTTACAGGTTAACAAGGACTCTCCTTAGCTCAGAGGTCTGTATCAATGGTACAGCATTACTGTGTACAGCAACCTATGGGATATCCATTTCCATACTGTGAGTACATCAATTTTATTTAATCTGTTCCTTTTTTCATAAATGCAAAAACCCAGCTGATGAATCTTAAAGTAGGTGACATGTACGTCACAAAATATTTGCCCAACACATCATGCACTGTATTCCAAATTTGCAGCTGAAGCCATGCCAGTGTTGAAAAAGTTTGACTCTGGTCGTGTGACTTGACAAGATAAGGTTTTAAAATGTAACTTGAGTTAAGATGCAGGGACACTGACACACTGTATTTCTTACAGCCTGGTACTAAATTTAGTTGTGATTGATGATTTGGTGTTCTTGTGGATTCACAGATTGCTATCTGTGTTAATCCATATACTAAGTAGTGGAACAACCATGGCTTAAACATAATGTTTACTGCTGCAATCAAGTTGTAATAAGTCCTTCATTTCTTTTTTTTAGGAAACTTCCAGATGCTTTGTTGTGTCATAGCTGTCTTATCCAAAGAACTTAAACATCATACCCCCCCACCCTGGGCTGGGGCAGACATGCAACAAGTAGAAGTCGTGTAATCGATGATGACCATGACCATCATTGCTGGACGGGAGAAGGATGCAGATATAATCTGTGAAGAAGTAACCAGACAATAAACCATTAATGAGACCTACTTGCAAATATGATAACCCCCCCCACCCCATAAAAGTACTTACCCTCATTGGCTTGAGAGTATTCCATTTCCAATTCCAACACCACAATTTCTCAAGCACGGGAATGCGCACACCAACAGTATGTGACCTGTGACAGAAAACAATACAATGAGTACATGTATATGCATGTCGATCCTCCCCCTCAAGAAAATACATATATGTATATGTCAGCTCATCAAGGCTACTCATAGCGTACAGACAAGGCAACCTTCCTGCTGAGGTGATCACAGCACACTTGGGCAACCAACAGTTCTCTCAGTGTCATTTGTGATGGTACACTGAATGGTCATTCATGTTATCCCTCCTTCATATGTGTAACCCCCCTGCAAATGGGGGTTCCCAAAAGACTTCCAGGAGCTTGCTTGAATGCTCCAAGCCTGAATGGTGTTTGGCGTTTAAGCCATTTATCAGTGAGTGTTTTTAGAACTTCTGGTACTGTCTCTTTAAGAGCTGTCTGCTTGCAGATATAATTAGTTTGTATGGGGGACTGTGTGTTTTTGATTAGTACCATCAAGCTGCTGCCAATTCACTCCATTTTGCAGTCACTAGAGTGCAAAGGAACCTATCTGAAAGATGTAACTGTTTGCCAGAAACCATTTAGAGTGATAATGAAATTACAGTTTGTCTAACCTGCTTTCTTTTGCAGTCAGAACAGTGTCTGCCTAGTTCCCCATTCTGGTTTTGAACTGCTGAACTGGACCAATCAGTGTGAGAGGGTAAGCTAGCTCTAAAATGGTGCCTTGACGAATCAGAACTTGGACTCATAATCTGAGCCAGCCACAAGAGGATTGTATGGGCAGTGACTCTGGTAGATGTAGTTTAGACTTCAGCGCCTTTTTGGACCAACAGCAGCAGTCTATTGTGGTGACAGCCAATCCAGTCAGAACTGGGAGGAACTCAAAGGAAGTGCTCGGTTTTGTCGGTTGGAGTTTCAGTTGAGCTTTGGCAGTGAAGAAGGAAGAGCCCTGTGCTTTCAGTGTGCAGTTTAGTCAAAAACATGTTGTAAGGCCCAGAGTTCCGGTCTGCAGCTTGTGTAACTGCTTGTTAGGACTGAATCCGTCTATGAAAGAATCAAGGATCTCTGAAGTAGAAACCAGGCTCACCCGTAGAAGACTGGAAAAACTGTTGAATTGCACTCGGTCTGTCAGGAACTGAATCTGCTGTGTGTTCTCGGTATTGTGCAGTAATTGCGATCGGGATAGAGAAGCAGCCTGCCTGGTATAATCTACTCTCTTTTTTACCATATAAATGTGTGAAGAGTCCCTTAAGCTCAAGAGTAGCCCTGCTGATATTGAAGGACCCTATCTTATTTGGAGGTCGTGAGTACTAATTCAGGTCGCTCCTGTTGGATGCCACATTAAATCCAAATGGAATTACTGTACTGCTGACTGTTTAATTTTCCTTTTCTCTGTGAAAGGCCCTACAGCTGCCACGGTTTGGACTAGCCACTGGGGCTAGGTACCCAGGACAGTAACTGATAAGGATAGGCCTGTGCACAAAGCCATAGATAGAATTATTAGAGTGATAAGCTAATTAACCTGATTTCCCTGTCCTTGTTATATCCCTAAATAAATCAAACTGCTTGTTTCCAGCAAAGTTATACTGCCTGAGGTATTTGTCTATGTTAAAGTACTGTACTGAGGTTGTTGCACTGTATCTCATTTCACAGGAGGTCCCAGTGCGGAACCAGTCCTGGGGTAAGTGTATACTGTGAAGGTAATTCTGATATATTGTGTGGGCCACTAGTGGGAAGAAAGTGAGGTTGCAGTGTCCCAGAGGGCTGTGACAAGTTAGTTTAACTATTGCTAACCCTGACCTCTGGGTGGGAGGCACCATCATTGGATCCAGGCCCTCAACCTGTTGGTGGCAAATCAGGCAGGTGGAGCCCTGGGGTGACGCCATCTGAGGGTTACATCTTGGAGGCTCACCGCTGGGATTGTGTGTCCTCTAGTGGCCATATTCACGAACCACTGTTGAAAAAAATGGGTACCCGACAGAAGTGGCTGTGCGGCTGGTGGGTGGTGTACTGGGAGGAGATCGACCCCAAAATGCTATGCTTATCCTGGACATCCCCTGGGTATCAATACGGACACTGTGCAGGAGTACTTTCTCAAGGTGGAAGGTTTACAAAACCCTGGTGGTGGAGTGCGGCATGCTAATCTGCTCACCACACTTTCCTGGCCCTAGTAGAGTTTAAGGATCCATAGATAGCTCCAAAGTGCCACAGACCATTACCCCAGAGGCCCTCACTGCTTGGAAGTGATAACTAAGGACAGTAAAGATCCGGGGAATCAGCCCCACCACTATCTGAAACTTTTGAGGAGAAATTTGCTAAATGGTTGCTGGGAGAAGGGAAAACTGTGGAGGACTTGAAGAAATTATTCTTGCCACCTGGGGGTGTTCCTCCCCCAACACCCTCTCCCGCTCCAGTGCCCGTAATGGTGGCTGAACCAATGCAGACTCCTGTTTCTGCACCTGCCATTAGTCACGACTCTTACCGAAGGTTGAGGATCTTCTCTGGCACCCTCCCCATCCCCCAAGGGGAGGATGACTGGGAGACCTGGATAGACTATGTTGCCCCCAAGTGCTAGAATGGCAATGCTCGGGCAGGCGAAAAGAGGGTTAGTGAGAGCCTCGAGGTCCTCCCTAGCTACCATCCGTTAAACAGGCCAGTAACCTGAGCGACTGCACAGGCCTATCTTGAGGCCTTGGAGAATGTGTATGGGAGCCCAGATTCTGATGAGGACCTATGGTGGAGAGTAAGAAATGCACAACAGTACCAAGGAGTTGTTGTCTGTGTATGTCTCGGCTGGAAAAATTAGTTGCAAGAATGCCTCAGAAAGGAGTAGTTTGCCAGCGATTGAACTGGGCCGAACCAGACTGGACAGAATCCTTAAGTCTGCCCCCTTCTCGAACTGCTGTTGCTTCAGTTCGCCTGGAAAATCGACTGGAATCCCACCTCCTATGATGAGTTAATGAGAAAATTGAGGAGTTGAGAAAGAGCTCCGGGAGGACCTGCACCAACAGCTGTGGCTCGACCAGTGACTGAGGTGACCCATCAAGTGAAGTTCAGGGGCAGAGGTTGACAGTCAATGAGTGCTCTGACAAGGAAAAAGATATGTCACAATGGGGCGAACTGTTGAGAGATCCGGGAATTCAAAACAGTCCCTTTATGAAGGCCACGCCTGCAATGCAGCCCTGACCTATATCCGACTGCATCTGCTATGGGGTGGGGTACCACCATGTATCTCCTGCTGATAACAGCTCCGAACTCGATTCCTTGACCATGGAAGTGGAGAAACTGACGAGATGTCTCCAAATGCTTATCACGCCATGAGACAGAGATGACACAGGTTTCCAGTTAGTAATACCCCGCCCTGGCTCCCAGTGTGGTGCCTCAGCCAGCTCAAACTCCAGAAAGTATGTTTTGCTATAATTGTGGGGAAAGATGGGCACATGAAAAGGGAATGCAGTCCGCAAAGACACTGACAAAGTTGCATATAGGCTACAAGGAGAGCTTCGAGAACAAATCAGTGGTTAAGAGGTGCACGAAATGATCCCAGTGAGAGGCACCAAAATGCTAACTCCGTCCTTTGTGGCAAGGTCAGTTGCCCAGGCCCCCACCATCTCAGACTGGTCCAGAATAGTGGGTCCCTCCATGGAGACCACTGTAAAGGTGAATGGAGTGTCTACAAGAGCTGTATTAGACAGTGGCTCCAAGTGACAATTATGTTCAGGATTGGTATCAGAAGCATTTGTCAGGCGTGCCCTTACAACCATTAGAAGGACTGCATGTATGGGGTTAAGTGAAGGCCTACCCCTATTCCGGGTATATCCGAATTTGGCTGTCTTTCCCCACCTCCGTGGCTGGAGTGCCGAACAAGTAGAGACCCTAGCCTTAGTGTGTCCCCCACTGGACTGTATGATGGTGTCCTTTGTTGATTGGAACAAATGCTCATATGTTCGGAAGGCTGGCACAGTTGTGTTATGAAAACAGGGTCAAAGACTAGTAGAGCTTTAAGAGTTCCGCTTTAATTAAGAAGGCCTAGAGGCACAGAGAGATGCTGAAAAAACAGAACCAGAGGAACCGGTCGGGATTGTATGGAAGAAGGATCCTGAGTCTCTGATCCTGGCACCAAATGCCCAGTGTACCTTACAGGGAGAGGTCCGTATCAGAAAGGATGTAAGAATAAAATATTAATGTTGGATGCACCAGGCGATGGAAAATTGCCAGAGGGACTGCTGGTCAAGCCTAGTATTTTGCCCGCTAGAGCCCATGCTTATGCCAGAAGGGTAATGGTCCAAGTTCATAATGTGTCTGAAAGAGACATTCGAGTAAACAGAGGTTGCATCTG
This sequence comes from Neoceratodus forsteri, assembly GCA_016271365.2. NCBI lineage: Eukaryota > Metazoa > Chordata > Ceratodontiformes > Ceratodontidae > Neoceratodus > Neoceratodus forsteri. Next base: position 239,636,361 of record JADMNL010000026.1, read on the forward strand.
GCTAATGTGCATTGTGCAGACACTGCAGTGCTACCCAGCAGCAAGAGTTCAAGGAAGAATGACAGAGTAACGCCTGACTTGTTTGATTTCGCGACCTCCCGCCAGCTGAATGGAAAGTGAGGATCAGTGAGAAGCTTGCCCAGAGAGACCAGGTGTTTCTTTAAAGAAATGGGATGTAAGATGCGTGCAAGGGCTGAGCACAATATCCGCTGCATGACGAGAAAGACCATTTGGAGAGGTCTCGACGCCTGGCACCTGCTGACATAGATGATGTGAGGACGGTATCTGCAAGAGATGTTAGCTGCTGGTATAATACAAGAATCCAGAAGCCCTTATGCTTCCCCATTGTGGTAGTGAGGAAAAAGAATGGAACAGTAAGGATGTGTGTGGATTATCGCACCTTAAACGCGGACTATCCTGATCAGTACACAATGCCCCGCATTCAGGATGCTTGGACTGCCTAAATGGGAGCAAGTGGTTCTCTGTGTTGGATCTCCACAGTGGTACTACCAGATCCCGATGGCCCCAGAGGACCAGAGAAGACAGCCTTTATCTGTCCGCTTGGCTTCTATGAATTCATGAGGATGCCTCAAGGGATTTTCAGGTGCCCCAGCCACTTTTCAACGATTGATGGAGCGTGCAGTGGGGACATGAACTTACTAGAGTGCCTAGTATACCTAGATGATGTTATTGTGTTTGGCAGCTCACTGGAGGAACATGAGAGCAGATTATTTAAGGTATTGGACTGACTGGAGGACTTTGGCCTTAAACTGTCCATTGATAAGTGTCAATTCTTTCAAACATCAGTAAAGTATGTGGGACACATAGTATCCACCGAGGAATAGAGACCGACCCAAGTAAAGTTGAGGCCTTGACCACCTGGCCACAGCCCAAAATCTAAAAGAACTGCAAAGATTCCTGGGATTCTGTGGTTATTAACGGCGTTTCATCAAGGACTATTCAAGCGTGATCTGCCCTTTACTTAACCTTACTCAAGGTATACCCAACCCACAAAAATACCAAAAGTCAAGTCCTCAAGACTGAAAGAGTGTATTTTCATCCGAGTGAAGTATTTGGGGCCCGCTGGACTCCTGATTGTGAGACTGCTTTTCATGAGATCATATATCGACTTACCCATGCTCCAGTGCTGCCTATGCCGATCCAAGAAAACCTTATGTCCTGCACACTGATGCTAGCTTGCAAGGGTTGGGGCTGTGTTGTACCAAACACAGAATGGCCTGAGACCAGTGGCCTTTGCCAGTAGAAGCCTGACCCCATCCGAAAAGAACTATCCTGTACATAAGTTAGAGTTCCTAGCTTTGAAGTGGGCTATTGTTGACCAATTCCATGAGTACTTGTATGGGGCTAAAATACTAGTAAAACAGACAATAATCCTTTGACCTATGTGCAGACCTCAGCTAAGTTGGATGCCACTGGCCATAGGTAGCTTTCTGCATTATCTACATATGACTATGCTCTCAAATACCGAGCAGGTCTGAACCACATAGATGCTGATGCTCTCCCGGAGGCCTGTTTCCAGAATGATTGGGTCCGATTGGCAGAACCTGACATTCGGGCACTCTACCAGGAAGTTTGACAGGGAGGAACAAATGTCCACAGACGCAGTGGACTGCATGGTGGATTGCTTGGGACCTCTGAGAATTGCATACCTGCTGCTTATTGCCACTTTTCTGCAATAGACATTGGTGCACTGCCTCAGCTGGACAATGACAGTATTCAAGTGGCCTCAATCCATGATCCCATGATCAAAGCAGCTTTAGAAGCCCTCTATGCAGGAAAAGATGTGTCCAAATTACGCTCCACTGATTTGAGAACTGCACTGTTATACAAAGAAGGTCCTAAGTTGAAACTGATCAATAAACTGTTATACAGAGAAACAGTAGACAGAGGGGACAAGTAGACAAACAACAACTAGTGCTGCCCACTGCCTTCGAGACTCAGTACTGAGGTCCTTGCACAACCACATGGGGCACCTTGGTATAGACAGAGCAGCTTGACTTGGTGAGATCCAGATTCTATTGGCCTAAGATGGGGCTGATGTGGAGCAACACATTCAAACTTGTAGTCGCTGCTTACAGGAAAGCTTTGCCCCAGAGGGCTGCCCCTTGTTAACATCACCACCAGTGCACCCATGGAGCTGGTCTGTATTGATTTTCTGAGTTTGGAGTCAGATCAAAGAAATATAAGTAATGTGCTGGTGGTCACTGACCATTTCACGAGATATGCCCAAGCTTTCCCACCAAAGACCAGAAAGCATCCACTGTGGCCAAAGTACTTGTAGAAAACTTTTTTGTTCACTATGGGGCTCCACAAAGAATCCATTCTGATCAAGGGAGACTTTGAGAGTCGACTGATCAAAGAGATGCTTTCTGTGGGAGGCGAAAGTCCAGAAACACTCCTACCACCCCAGGGGACCCACAGCCTGAAAGTTTCAACCGCACTTTGCTAGATATGCTAGGCACCCTGCACCCAAAGGACAAGCCTAGATGGAGCCAACAAATTAGCACCGTGGTACATGCTTATAACTGCACCAAAAGTGATGCCACTGGATTCTCCCCTACCGCCCTGATGTTTGGAAGAAGCTCGACTACCAGTAGATGTGTGTTTTGGGGTCTCTCTGATGGAGTTCAAGCTGACAACTATTTACAGTATGTGCAAAGTTAAAGGCCCAGCTAACTCATGCGTACCAACTGGCTCAAACCATGGCTGCCAAAAGAATCTGGCCAACAAAGAAAGGTATGATAAAAAGGTGAAAGCACAGGAACTCCAGGAGGGAGATCGGGTATTGCTAAGAAATCTGGGACTGCATGGCAAACACAAGATTGCTGACAGATGGCACCATCTCCTCACATTGTAGTGGGCAAACTAGATGATCTGCCAGTGTACAAAGTAAGGCCTGAGAATAATTCAAAAGATGTAAAAACAATGCATAGAAATCATTTACTGCCCATTGGACAAATCTTAATTGAGTCTGAGCCCCTAGAAGATGCCCCTCTGGACCAGTGACTAGAGCTGCTGCTAAGAAAAGATCAAGAAAGTCTGCACCTACAGAAGCAAAGTTAAGTGTTCCCTCCACAAGTCCCAGTTGAGCATGACTGTCAGTCCATATCGGAAGAAAGTGAGAGTGACTTTGAATACTATCCTTCTACGAACTGAGTCAATTGTTTGGGGCAATCCCTAGTCAATACTGGAGATGAAGCTGGGCCTTCTGGACTGCCCAAGCCCCAACCTTCCCCTGGAGCCAATGCTCCCAGAAAGTGAAGTGCAAGCATCAGATCAGATGAAATGGAATCATTGTGCATGGTTGAACTGTTTGAGCTTTCAGGGAGAAAATGATGGATTAGGTCAGACTGGTGATACACCAGAACAAGAAGAGTATTTTGAGTGCCCTGACAGTCCACTGCCAGTGTCCAAAGCTCTCCATGCAGGCCAAATGTTGTGGACTCAGAAACTGTAACTCCTGGAGCTGAAAGTGCCCCAAGTTCTAGCCTCTCTACCCCCATGGAGACTCTCCTGACAAGTGAGGACAATGCTGAAAATGAGGCTCAGAGTGCAGAGACTGTAACAGTTCCCCCTAGAAAGACTGGTCGAGCTGTAAAGCCTGTGGTGCACCTCAGTTATGATTTTCTTGGGAGGCCTGTGGACTTGCCTCTCAGTGTTGTCCATAAAGGAGTGTATGTGTCCCGGCTCATTGCCCAAACTGAGCGTCAGTGCTAACTCCAAGTTACTTGTGTTGCCCTCTAAGTATGGTGCCCTTGCCCCATCCAGCCCCAAGGTAACTGATAGGAAAGGGCCCCTCTTTTCAGGTTTCATGTACAAGAGGTAATAACTGAGTTATGGTACAATGTGTATGTAATACTGTGTAAAAGTGGCGTACTGCAATGTTTCAGAAATGTGGTCTTGGTAAAATGATATATTGACTGATGATTACATGTGCGAGCCTAATGCAAATGTATATGGTTGCAGTTGAAACTTAAAGGGTGCTTGTGCGCCGGACGCCAAGCTTTCCCAGGTCAGGAAGGGTGTAACCCCTGCAAATGGGGTTCCTAAAAGACTTCCAGGAGCTTGCTTGAATGCTCCAAGCCTGAATGGTGTTTGGCGTTTAAGCCATTTATCAGTGAGTGTTTTAGAACCTCTGGTACTGTCTCTTTAAGAGCTGTCTGCTTGCAGATATAATTAGTTTGTATGGGGGACTGTGTGTTTCTTTGATTGAGTACCACTCAAGCTGCTGCCAATTCACTCCATTTTTGCAGTCACTAGGAGTGCAAAGGGAACCTATCTGAAAGATGTAACTGTTTGCCAGAAACCATTTAGAGTGATGATGAAATTACAGTTTGTCTAACCTGCTTTCTTTTGCAGTCAGAACAGCGTCTGCCTAGTTCCCCATTCTGGTTTTGAACTGCTGAACTGGACCCAATCAGTGTGGGGTAAGCTAGCTCTAAAATGGTGCCTTGGACGAATCAGAACTTGGACTCATAATCTGAGCCAGCCACAAGAGGATTGTATGGGCAGTGACTCTGGGAGATGTAGTTTAGACTTCAGCGCCTTTTTGGACCAACAGCAGCAGTCTATTGTGAGTGACAGCCAATCCAGTCAAGAACTGGGAGGAACTCAAAGGAAGTGCCCGGTTTTGTCGGTTGGAGTTTCAGTTGAGCTTTGGCAGTGAAGAAGGAAGGAGCCCTGTGCTTTTTCAGTGTGCAGTTTTAGTCAAAAAACGTGTGTAAGGCCCAGAGTTCCGGTCTGCAGCTTGTGTAACTGCTTGTTAGGACTGAATCCATCCTGTGAAAAGAATCAAAGGATCTCTGAAGAGTAGAAACCAGGCTCACCCTGTAGAAGACTGGAGAAACTGTTGAATTGCACTCGGTCTGTCAGGGAACTGAATCTGCTGTGTGTTCTCCGGTATTGTGCAGTAATTGCGATCGGGATAGAGAAGCAGCCTGCCTGGTATAGTACTCTCTCTTTTTTACCATATAAATGTGTGAAGAGTCCTTGGAGCTCAAGAGTAGCCCTGCTGATACTGAAGGACCTTATCTTATTTGGAGGTCGTGAGTACTAATTCAGGGTCGCCCTGTTGAATTGCCACATTAAATCCAAATGGAATTACTGTACTGCTGACTGTTTAATTTTCCTTTTCTCTGTGTGAAGGGGCCCTACCAGCTGCACGTTTGGACTAGCCACTAGGGCTTGGGTACTCAGGGACAGTAACTGATAGGGATAGGCCTGTGCACAGAGCCATAGGTAGATTATTAGAGTGATAAGCTAATTAACCTGATTTCCCCTGTCCTTGTTATATCCCCTAAATAAATCAGAGCTGCTTGTTTCAGCAAAGTTATACTGCCTGAGGTATTTGTCTATGTTAAAGTACTGTACTGGGATTGTTGCACTGTATCTCATTTCACAGGAGGTCCCAGTGCCGGAACCAGTCCTGGGGGTAAGTGTATACTGTGAAGGTAATTCTGATATATTGTGTGGGCCACTAGTGGGAAGAAAGGGGGGTTGCAGTGTCCCAGAGGGCTGTGACCAAGTTAGTTTAACTATTGCAAACCCTGACCTCTGGGTGGAGGCACCCGCCATTGGATCCAGGCCCCTCAACCTGTTAGTGGCAAATCAGGCAGGGGTAGTAGCCCCTGGGATAGCGCCATCTAGGGGTTACATATGGTTTGGCAAGACACTTCATCACATCTTCATCACAGTAAGGTCAGTACACAGCAGCATCAGATGTAATTGCAACAGCAGCAGCATTTCTTGTAATGCTCCCATTTCACTTTGTCAGCACTGGGGAATTTTCTGGACACAAGTCAGTTACATTTTGGGGATGCACAAAATTTCTGATGACTGTGTGTCAGCACTGCATGCATGACTGAGTATGCCATTAATTCTGGGACACTTTGCATCTCATGTTATGCTCTCATTTCACTTTGTCAGCACTGGGGAATTTTCTGGACACAAGACAGTTGCATTTTGGGGATGCACAAAATTCTGGTGACTGTGTGTTGTGAGCACATAATGTCATAAATTATAAATTGTCTATTTCAAAAAATTAAATATTTTTGGCACCTCAGTAATGTTTACTTCCTTTGTAAGGTGTTTGTCCTAAAGCAGGACTGAACAGTGCAAGTATACTATGCTAAACTGCATGTGTGCAGTCTGTGTTCTTTCTTGTGTGTGCAGACACTGTCCAACTTTGTGCATGCATATATATGGTGTGACTTGTTACAGTATGTAAAGAATTAAGATAAGAATATATAACCTATATTTTATTTGTGCCATCAGCAGCAGTGGAGTAAGTGATATCATATTTTTTTCAGAGGTCTCGGGCCACTGTGCTTCTCAGTCACTCACAGTGCACACATGACTTTGCGGAGATAATAGCACAAAAAAAATCATGCTTTTCAACAAATCATACCCAACAGACATTAAATATTGCTGAGACACCCAAAATATGTTATGGTGTACAGACAGTTTAAAGTCGGAATATATTACAAGTGCTGCAGTCCACTGCCACCACACTGTGCAAAAAGTGGTGCCATGTCGTGTTATGGTGTACATCAACTTGCTAAAAAACTGACATTGCCAGTCTAAACTAGAAAGACATCACTTATTCCAGAACAAAATATGAAAAAAACAGTGGTAGCACAGTGTGTTGGCATTTGGCAGTGAGTGAACTGGACTTTTATATATGTTCTGACTTTATAGCGCCTGTACACCATCTGTCAAACATTTTGGGTGCCTCACCATCACCAATACTTCATGTCTGCTGGGTACAGTTTGTTGAAAAGCAGGATTTTTGGTTGCTATATGATCTCCTAAAAGTGATGTGTGCACTGTGTGACTAAGGTGCACTCTGGCCAGAGATCTCTGAAAAATATCATATCACTTAGTCCGCTGTTGATGATGGTACCAATAAAATATACATTATATATTCTTATTTTCTTTCTTTATACCATAAACACTGCATCTTGTCAGTATATATATTTTTGCAAGAAGCTAGATAATGTCTGCAGTCCACACACAGGAAAGGAAACTGCACACATGCAATGTAGCACATTAGACTTGCACTGCTCAGTCCTACTTTTCCACAACCAATCCACAACAGAAAGTAAACATTACTGAGGCACTGTAAATATGTCAGGGTACACATTCTTAACTTGGATTATAACACAGTGGTGGGGGGGGGAGAAGGTGTGCTGAAAATAAAAGCTAATGTGGGATCCACTGCTGGTCCAGCAGCAGATGGAACCTCGACACAATCTGTAATTGGTGTCACTCCATGTGCTCCAACTGCTGCTGGACACAACACAGCAAGGTCAGCCTGAGTTACAGGGAGTGTGGGGTCCTCTGGTGGTGGTACAGCTGGTGGCCGTGGTGTGGTGGGGGTGTTGCTTGTGGTGGAGCAGCTGCTGTTATAGCTCTCCTCTTGCTGCAATGATGCACAGCAGCATCCTCTGCCACTGCCACAGAAGGGCCAGCAGGTGGAGGCCTGGCCCATTCTGTGGCAGCCTGCCACTCCACCTTGTGGTGATTAACCATGTGGGTGCACTGGCCCCAGTCCCCACAAGTGTCCCCCCGGGGGCCATGGCCCACTTCGACATCACAAATGCAGCACTGTACCAGGCTACCATCCCCCTGGACATAGTTGAAGAACTCCCAAACTGGGGAGCTGCAGGGTGGACCAGGTACGGGAGGGCCAGATGGACTGGCAGCAACCTGGTCACGGTGGTGCTCAACCTCTGGCACATCCTGCTGTGGAGGCAGTGCTGCTGGAGCTGCTACTGCTGCTGGTGGTGGTACTGCTGCTGCTTCTGCGGGGGAGAACCCAAGATTTTTGACCGGTCCAACAGCACCCGGCCATGCCCCCCATGGGTGCCCACTTCTCCCCTGCTAACCATGCTGCCATGCAGTCCACTGTCCCAGACATTCACTGACTTTCACCCTGTCCCTGGTCCATTTCAGCAACTTAAGTACTCAAACTTGACTGCCCTCCCTCTTTTCTTCCCTCTGTCCGAGCAATGACAAGTCAACAGTCAACAACGACAACACGAAACACTCACACACAAGGCATACACACAGGCAAAGAAAAACTTATAAAAGTAAAAACAAAGAAATCACAATCAGAGAAAGAAAAAATGAACTACAAAAAGAGTACAAAAAACACTGTATAAACAATACAGCTTTGAAAAAGCTGTTGAGTGGATTTTATATGATCTCTGGATTCTCTGCTCCTCTTAACTACTACCAAACTGTCTCCTCTCTACCTCTGCAAAGGAGGAGTAGAAGTATCTGCTTGCATGAGTCACGTCCTTCCTTCCTGCCTGGCTAAAGCATGTGACTTACAGTACTGTAAGCCATGTGATGTGCCAGGGGGCTACCCGATATTGCTGTCACTTCGCCTTACTTCGCGTTAGGTGGAATGACAACAAAAAGTCATAATTACAACGACGAAGTGAGCCTTTCACACTGGCCACTCTGAGTAGCGGAATGACAATGTGAAGTGCCCTTCCAGCATTCATTTCACCGGCAAAATTTAAATTTGCTGCATCTCTATATACAATTGAGGGCAATATATCAAAATAAATACATATTTAGGAACATATTAGGTAGCAGTCAAGTAAATGACTTTGTTAGGCAGAAGAGTGAGCAGGAAGATGGGAAGAGGAAGCAGTCAAGGTTTGAGTTAGCTTGGATTAAGAAAATGGGGAAGGAGAAGTGGAGGTGAGGGTGAGTCAGATGGGTAGTGTGCGATGGGGAAAGGAGGTAGGGCTAGGTAAGATAAGTAGTGTGAGAGAGATGGGGTAGTTGAGAGCAGTGGAAGGAATAGTGGGAGAACAGGTGTTTATGTAATGAGGGTAAGAAAGGGCGGAGGTTAGAATTGGGATGGGTGAGGTGATTAAGATAAACATTAAGATAGGCAGTCACAACTATTAAGAGAGGTGAGGTGTTGTAGGACTTTTTTCTTAAATGGACCTAGCTTTTGTTCATTGGTTATGTCAGAAGGGAGGTCACTGATCCAGTAGGGCGCTCTGTAGGCAAATGATGGTTGTGCTTGTGACATGTGACAGAAAGGGACTTGGAGAGAGTTTCTAGCCATACCTTTTGTTCGGTGCAGGTTAAATGTTGGATTAAGTAGGGTTTGTATGGCTGCTGGGGTTAAACCAAGGCAGTATTTTTGGCCTATGAGACAGATCTTGTATTTGATTCTACCCTGCAGGTTTAGCCATTTGGTTTGGGCATATAGGTGGCAAGTGTGGTTAGTCTGTGCACACCTAAGACTAGCCTACAGGATTTATTTAAAGCCGTCCTGACTCTTTTGAAGATTGTGTTTGCTGCCGCATCATCCACAATCAATAATAGAGAGGAAAGAGCTTTTTACCACGAGCAACAGTGCATCTGTGGTCATACTATGCCATTGCCTGTACAGCAGGCCTGTTCTAGTATTGACAGCCTTAACAACATGGTCGACATGGTGGGTGTAGGAAATGGAGCTGTCAAGAGTGACTCCTAGGCACTTAAAGGTATGCACCTTTTCTAATGGTGTTTGCTTGTTATTTATAGTCAATTGACAGGATTTATGTTTATTCTGTGGGTTTGTGAACAGCATTATCTTGGTCTTTTCATAGTTTGAATAGTTTGTTTTCAGAGAACCATGCCTCAACTGTGGCAAAGTTTTTTTAGAGATGGGTTTCTAGTGAGTCGGGGCTACTGGTAAAGATGACTGCATCATCTGCACATAGGAGTATTTTTTCAGTGCAGGCTAAAGGGAGTTGATTGAGGAACAAACTGAACAAAAGAGGATCTAGGATTGACCTTCTGGCACACCGGATTACTGGTCTACTGTCGGAGAGGGTAACATTTATTTTGACCTGTTGTGTTCTGTTGGTGAGGTAGCTTTTGAACTACTGCACAGTATCTGAGAAGAGGTCAGTGGTGTGGAGTTTGCTGAGCAGTAAGTTATGACTGACCGTGTTAAAAGCTTTAATGTTGTCAATATATATCGCCCCCCACAAGCTGGCTTCAATCTAGGGTCTTATGAAGAGAGCCAGTGTATTCAAGTAATGCTGTTGAGGTACTATGTCCCTTGTGGAATCCATGTTGATGGGGACATTGTAAATTATTACTTATCAATGTAGTCTACCAATTGGTCAGAGACAATCGGTTTCAGTGCCTTGGAGAGTATGGGTAGAATTGAGATGGGCCGGTATTAGCATGGTGGGCCCGATGACCGCTTTTGAGAACTGGGGTAACCACCGTGTCTTTCCATCTCTGGGGGAATTGTACTAGCATGATGGAAAGATTGAGAATTTTAGTTAGTGGGGTTACATAGATACGTAGATACATAGACAGTGTCGACAGATAAGGGCCTATGGCCCACCTAGTCTGCCCATTTGAGCTTGTAAGTTCAGTTTGTTTTCCTAGAAGTCTGTTTCCCCTTACCCCTGCCCTCTAGAATTCCTTTATGCTATCCCATGCATTCTTACATCCCATGATTGTTTCAGCCCCCACCACTTCCTCTGGCAGGGTGTTCCACTTGTCCACCACCCGTTCTGTGAAGAAATTCTTTCTCATGTTTCCTCTGAATCGTCCTCCTCCAACTTCATCCCATGCCTTCTAGTCCTGAAACATATTTTCGCTTAAAATAGTGTTTTCCTGCACCCTATTCCTCCCTGTAAGATACTTGTATGTCTCTATCATATCCCTCTCCCTCCTCTCCTCCAGGAGTACATGTTCAGTTCCTTCAACCTGTCTTCATAGACTTGTGATGCAACCCATGCACCATCTTTGTTGCCCTCCTCTGAACCTTCTCTACCCTGTCTATGTCCTTACGTGGTATGGTCTCCAGAACTGTACACTGTACTCCAGGTGGGGCCTCACTAGTGTCTTGTATAGCGGAATTATGACCTCCCTTTTCCTGCTGGTGATGCCCTGCCTGCACATCCCAGCATCCTATTTGCTTTACTGATGCCTTGTCACACTGTTTCCCCACCTTGAGGTCATCAGTGATGACAACCCCAAGATCCCTTTCCTGCTTGGTGCATGCTATATCCTCACCCCTCAACTGATATATTGTGCCAGGGTTTTTGTGCCCATATGCATTATCTTGCACTTCTTTGCATTGAATTTCAACTGCCAAACCCTTGACCATTCTTCAAGTTTTGCAAGCTCCTTCTCATTCTGTCTACACCCTCTGGTGTGTCTACTCTGTTACAGAGCTTTGTGTCATCTAGAACAGTGAATTTCTGCCTTCTAGATCCTGTGCAATGTCACTGATGAAGATGTTGAATAGGACCGGTCCCAGCACTGATCCCTTGGTACCCACTGGTTACTCTTCCCTCTGTGGTGACAGCCATTTACCACCACCCTCTGTGTCCTGCCACCCAGCCAGTTACCTACCACCACACTACTGTCCTGCCCACACCCATATTCCCCAGTTTGTGTAATAGTCTTCTATGTGGCACAGTGTCAAAGGCCTTGCTGAAGTCCAGATAGGCCATGTCCACTGCCCTCCCTGATCCACCTCCTAGTCACCAGTCAAAAATTAAATGAGGTTGGTCTGACATGACCTCCCCTGGTGAAACCATGCTGCCTTGGGTCCTGTAGTCCATTGACAACCAGATGTTCCACCAATCTCTCCTTCAGTAGTGCTTCCATGATCTTTCCCACTACCGAGGTGAGGCTGACTGGTCTGTAGTTCCTGCTTCCTCTTTGTTCCCACTTTTGTATAAGGGGACTACATCTGCTGTCCTCCAGTCTTTGGGTGCCTCCCTGTTTCCAGTGATTGGCTGAACAGGATAGCCAGAGGTTCAGCCACCACCTCTCTTAGTTCTTTAAGGACCCTGGGTGCACCCATCTGGCCCCATTGCTTTATCAGCTCTTATTACTTCCAGTTCCTTCAGGACCCTTTCTCGTGTAAAGGGACTTAGTCCATTTCTGCACCATTCTCACCCCTTGTACCCTTCAGACCCATTACCCCCTCTTCCTTAGGTAAAGACTGAGCAGAAATACCTGTTCAATATGTCAGCTTTATTGTTGTCATCCTCCAGCAGCTCCCATCCTCCCCTTCAGTCTCCTATCCCTCCCTTTGTCTTTCTTTTTCATATGTACCTGTAAAGGTTTTGTCCCTTTACCCACTGATTTTGCAATGTGTTCTTCTGTCTGAGCTTTGGCTTCCCTTACTGACTTCCCTGCCTCCCTTTGTTTCTCCTGGTACTTCTCCCTATCCCTTCTGCCTGTGTTTTTGTATTGCCTGAATGCAATCTTTTTGGCTTTCACTTTCTTTGCTACCTCTTTGGAAAACCATAATGGTCTCCTCTTGCTAACCTGCTTAATGCATAATTCCGTTGTTCTTATAATCCCCATTTTAAATACTGCCCACTGTTCCTCAACCCCTGATTCCTGTCCCATTCCCCTTAATGCCTCTTTCAAGTATCTCCCCATTTTCCCAAAGTCTGCCACCCTAAAATCCAGGATACGTGTTTTTGTGTGGTTTGGTTCTGCTCTTTCTGTGATTTCAAACCACAATGACTGGTGGTCACTGTTCCCCAGGTGCTCCCCCACTGTTACCCCATCACACTGTCCCTGTTTGTGAGCACAAGGTCCATTATTGCCTTCTGCCAAGTTGGTTCCATGACCAGTTGCTTGAGGAAGGCACCCTGAAGGGAGTCCAGGATAAATCTGCTCCTAGTTGATGCTGCTGCTGGGATGCTCCAGTCCACGTCTGGAATATTGAAGTCTCCAACCAGCACTACCTCACCCTTGTCTGCCATCCTTTGGATGGCTAGCATCAACTCTATCTGTTTCTTCCTCCTGGGCTGGTGGTCTATAGACCACACCTGTGCGGATGGCTGGCCCATTTTCCTTTCCAGCTTAACCCACAGTATCTCTCCCCATTTGTTCCTCTTGGATCTGTGACCATATGTCATTTTTCACATACAGTGCCACTCCTCCTCCCTTCCTGCCTGCTCTGTCTCTTCTGAATATGTTGTGGCAGGTATGGCCATCTCCCAGTCATGGTTATCATTACACCAGGTTTCAGTGATGGCCACAATGTCCAGGTCTGACTGTACCATGACAGCCTCTAGATCTTCCATCTTGTTGCTAAGGCTCCTGGCATTTGCACACATGGCTTTCCATGATTTGACCTCCCTAGACTGCTTCACTGTTCTACTCCAGCCCCTTCCCTGGTTCTCCTTGCTGTTTGCCCTTCTGCTGAATTTTGCCTTTTCTGCTTATCCACCTTTTGGACACTAATCTCCATCTTTTGCACACTGCTTTGCAGAGATAGCCTCCTCTGGTTCACTGGTTCCACTACTAGCTGTGGGGTGAGCAAGTAGGTACCATCCTTGCTGGCCTGCCACCCCTTTGCTAGTTTAAATGCTTGTCAATGTAGCATTTAAACTTATCGTTGGTGCTTGGATTCCCCTCCAGGATGGATGTAGGCGTCAGGCTTGACAAACCTCCATCCCTCCAGGTGGGTCCCCAGTCACCAATGAATCCAAACCCTTCCTCACAGCACTAGTTCTTCAACCATGAGTTAAAGTTCCTGGCATGCACTCCTATGTCTCTCCTTGCCTCTCACAGGTAGTACTTCTGAGAAAGTGACAGAAGTAGCTACTTGCTTGAGACCCCTCCCAGTTTCCTAAACTCTTCCTGAACTTCCTTTGGCTCCCCATTTGCCAAGTCATTAGTACCTAGGTGGATAATGACATCCAGCTCACCCTCCGTCTTGCCTTCCCAGTGATCCCCAGTATCTTCCTTCCATCCCTCCATGCCGTGGCACCTGGTGAGCACCTCACCTCCCTGTCCTCCCCTCCTGTGTTCCTAGCTGGATCCTTCTTACAATGGAGTCCCCACCAGGATTCGCTTCTCCTCCTCTGGGGTCCACTGCTTTCCCACTGAGGTCACCTCCTTGCCTAACTCCCACATCCTTTCCTTCCACTTCCCTGGGTACCTCTATTTGGTTGTCCTCATTTGCCAGTGTGGCATATGAGTTCTTGAGAGGAATAGGATCTGGGATGTGCCTCTGCCTGACTGCTCTAACCTCCCTGAGCCCACTGTCATCCAAGTGCTCTCTTCTCGGCATCCTTTGAGGCAGCTGCATTGGACTGGTGGTCCCTGGATAGGGGTGATGGTACTCCTGACCCAGTTTACTTCCGCTCTGAGTCTGGCTACCTCATCCCGCAGTCCAGAGAGATCGACAGATAGGGCAGCACCTCAGTGTCCAGAAGGTCTGCCTGAATATGGCTGCCCCACAGCCACTGCATTGCACCACCCCCACATTATACTGCAATTCCACTACTTCTCTGCTACTAAGCTCTCTTAGTTCTCTTTATTTATTTACAGTACTAAAAATCCTGTAACTGATCGTCAGATATATATATTTTTTTTTAAGGAAAAAGAAACCGATAAATAAATAAATGAGTCAAAACACTTATGCGTGCTGAGGGTGGTCTTCTTCCCCATATGCCCTCCTACTTCACACCTCTTACTATACCCTGTGTTTAGTTCCTGTCAATCATATTTATCAGGGCATATAATTAAGAGCTGGGGAAGGGGTGGAGAGGGCGAAAATTGCAGCAATTAAAGACAGCACAAGAATTACACCACCACTATGTTTTAAATTTTCAACAGCCCAAAAACAATTATAAGTAAAGACAACACAGAAAGAAAGTAAAGTGTCACTACAAGCCTACAATCTAAGTTTAAAAGGAAAATACCAATTACCAGTTACTCTAAAGCACTGAATTGAATATGTTTCCTTCCTTCACCTTCTGGCTTCTTCTGAGAAGATGAACCTCTGTTTGCTGCTTTAACTGTGACAAAGCCCCACCTCCAGTTATCACGTAGCTGAGGTCAGAGGCCAGACAATTAACACCCTTCACCCAGCTACAGGACAGTCAGACAGGGTTAGTACTTTGTCCAGGGTTAGGGCAATCAGTCAGAGGTCTAGTGTGTTATTACTATGTCTTGATTTGCCAAGTGACTGTGTAAGGTATTTTTTGGCCTCAGCAAATGATATTTCCTTAAATTAGAAGTGGGGGGCAGTGGAGGGCTCATTCCTGGTATTCCTACTACCTGAGTTGCACTTGGTTGTCTCAATGAAGTCTGGTGGACTGTACAACTGAGGCTGGAGAATGCAACATTGAAAATATCAGCTATCATTTGTGGTCTTGGGTAACTTCCCATTTACTAGGAGCATGGAGGAGAGGATTTGCTAGCTTTCCTGTGAGGTCCTTTAAGTTGTCCAAAACATTTTACCATCTCCTCAGGTTGTTGTGAGGCAGTCTTTGAAGTGCCATACTTTGGCTTGTCTAACTTCACATGTAAGGGCATTTTCTTGCAGTTCTGTACTGCAGGATGTCAGCCTGCTTGCCAGTGGCCTTGGCTTTATGCCAGAGGTGTGGTCACTAGTTCCCATGAGGTCCAGCAGGGCCAGGGTGATCCATGAGTTACTAGTCCGCTTTAGTATGCACCTTTTATTGGGGCAAAATGTCACCAGCTGCATTAAATGTGGGATGAAGAGATCAAGGTCTTTTCAACATCTAACAGGGAGTCAAGGGAGGACCAGTTAATTTGTTTGAGGTAGGATTTGGAGGAATTTAGTTGCCTGGCCTTTAGGACCCAATTTGTGGTGATTTTGGGGGCGGGAGGGGTGTTGTTTTATTGGACTAGTGGCTTGTAATTGGAGAGTGGCTGCTAAGCGAGTCAGTGAGGACTGTGGTGTCAGAAATCCTCTCCGGGTGATTTGTGAGGATCTAGTCTAGTAGAGTTTCTCATCTGATTAAACAGCTGATTCTAGCAGAGGAAACTACCATTTGGGAGAAGGTAGTACTGGTGAGGGTGTCCTTGTAAAGGGCTGCCTCTTGTGCCAGCCCGTCAAATATTAAAGTCACCCAGGACAACAATTTCACAGTTTTGGCACATCCTCTTTATATAGTCGACTACCTTGGTGAAAACATGAGACTGCTCCTTGGGGAGAATGTAGACTGTTAGTATGATAAGGGATTTCCAGCGGGCACCAAGTAGTAATTTAATTGCTAGGACCCGAGCATTTTTCCCAGTGTCCATTTGGGGGAGGGTGAGACCCCGGAGATTGTCCCTAAGATAAACTATACATCCTTCAGGCCTTTCTCCAAGCCTATCCTGCCTGAATAGGGTATACCCATTTAGAGTTATAGTCAGGGATCTTTGGAGAGAGCTAGATTTCCACATTGGAGAGCACGTCTGGGTTATGCTGAGTCACCCATACATGGAGTTAGTCCATCTTGAGCAGCAGACTACAGATATTTAATGATGCCAGCTTTAGTGATCCAGTGTTGTTTACCATGCTCTTACTGCTGAAGTGGTCCAGGATTTGGGTGGATGTTGCCTGAGAGTAGAATAGCAGCAGAATGGATCGTAGTAGAAACTTTTTTAGGATGATAAGATTTGAGGTGTGTTTGCACCTGGTCACCTTTCTGTTACTTTCTGTTATTTAGATGGAGACCCTGGCCTGCACTTCAACAACAGGAAAGCAGTCCAGCTAGAGAGCATGGTGAGAATGCTCTCCCACCACCCCAGCAAGCCGCATCCTCTGGAGCCCTGGCTTGCACTTCAACAGCAGGGCAAGCAGACCAGTTAGCACAGCTGGAATGCCTCTCCCAGCAAGTCGTGCATCCTCTGGAGCCCCTGGCTCACACTTCAACAGCAGACAAGCAGATTGGCTAGAAAGCGTGGGTCGAACACTCTCCCCTTCACCCCCAGCAAGCCGCATCCTTTGGAGCCCCTGGCCTGCACTTCAACAGTGGACAAGCAGACCAGCAGCGAGCATGGTCAGAACACACTCCCCCACCCCACAGCAAGCGCATCCTCTGGAGCCCTGGCCTGCACTTCACCAGTAGGCAAGCAGACCAGCTAGACAGCAAGGCCAGAATGCTCCCCCTCAGCAAGTTACATCCTCTGGAGCCCCTGGCCTGCAATTCAACAGCAGGCAAGCAGATCAGCTAGAGTGTGTGGTCGAAACGCTCACCCCCACCCCCAGCAAGCCACATCCTCTGGAGCCCCTGGCCTGCACTTCACAAGAAGGTTCTATCCACAGCCACCTCAACTCTGTGGATCCATGAATTGCAAAAGAAATACGAATTGGTAGGCCATTACTGATTGTTTATTTATGGGCAAATGTGTATGCAGACTGTTATGTTTTATAGTGATTGTGCTGGGCTCCTTAAGATAGTTGGTAGTTTTTGAACATTTTCAGCGGGTGTGCTGGTTTCCTTAAGGATGAATATTTAGGTAATACTGAGTGCCTTTATCCAGTCTATGGTCTGTGTTGCAGTTAATTTTAACTTGATCTCTCTGTTCCCTCTAGTCCCCCCTCCCTCTTCACTCTGTATTGAGTTTCCCGCCTTGACCTTATTCAGTCCTTTGTTTTCAAGCCTTGACCTCTTTATCCCCCGGTACTTACTGTGTTGTGTCTCCTTTCCCTCCTCAGGCAAGCAGACCAGCTAGAGAGCATGGTCAAAATGCTCTTCTGCCTCACCCTCCATCAAGTTGCATCCTCTTCAGCTCCTGGCCTGCACTTCAACAGCAGGTACTACCCGCAGCCTTCTTAGCTCTGTGGATCTGTACTAGCCCCATTGCCAGTATCGCAGTGGCTGCCCTCCCTCCCTAGGTGAACATTTGCTATATTGCTGGCCCACATCACGTGACTCCTGCCACTATCTCCCCAAGACTCCATTAACTGATTATATTGCTTGGCCACCAGAGGCCACTATCGTATCTCTCAATGTGATGTAACATTTTTATGTTTGCTTGCATGCATGTGCAAGAAACATAGTGCCACCATACAAGTTTTCGTAGGTGTGCCTCCCCCACTTCAATGCCCAGCTCCCTTTTTGCAGGCGGCGGCTGCACTGCACAATGAATATTGAGCTGTCTATAACAGCCATTCAGATTCAGTGGCATACAGTTCTGAGAAAACCACTGCTACAATCAGCGGTGGTAATGTAAGCAATTTGCATACTGCCATAGGCAGTATGCAGATTACCTACATGTCACTACTGCATCTGAACTGTCATAGACAGTTCATTTCGACTTCCAAACACCTAAGTAGCACGGGGAGCAATTCCTTTGCACGCTCATTACTATTTTCACTCCAGATTTTCAACATTGCCATTTTACTACACCTCCTTATGAGCAGTACAGCTGCCATTTTTCATATGCCGCCCAAAATGTGTTTTTGCGCATGTAGCAGACAATGGTGCAGTCAGTTTGCGAAATCAATGTTTGGGACAGATTAAGAAAATAACAGTGACACTGTTCATGAGCAGAGATCCTAAAATGGCTATGTTGAAAATTTGGTGACAAAAGTCCATAAAATGACTGTGTTACGATCGTGCAATGTGCAGTTTACACATACCCTAGTAAGTTCACAAATTTGTAATATTTTCAGTCTAGATTTTCAACACTGGCATTTTTCCACACCTCCTTATGAACAGTACAGCTGTCATTTTCCACACTCTGGTCAAAATGTGTTTCGTACTTCCAGCACAGAAATGTGTGATCGCTGTGGAAATCTATGTTTGGGACAGATTAAGAAAATGACAGTGACACTGTTCATGAACAGAGGTCCCAAAATGCCTGTGTTGACAATCTGCTGTAAAAAATCCCCAAACTAATTACATTATGGGTGTGCGTTGCGCAGTTTCTATGCACACTTATGACTTCAGTTTTTTTTTGTATTTTCACTCCAGATTTTCAACATTGCCATTTTTTACACCTCCCCATGAACAGTACAGCCGTCATTTCTCGCATCCTTTTTGAAATGTATTTTCTCACCTGTGGTGCCAAATGGCGTAGTTGCTGTGCAAAATCAGCTTTCAGCAAACAAACTGATATTACCACTGTTCATGAGGTGGGGGGGGGTGTCACAAAAAACCCAAGTTGAAAATTTGGAGTGAAAATACCAATGAACGCCCAGGGCATTAGGGTTTCCAACTATAATGCCCCAACCCCCACCCTGTAGAGGCTGACAGGCATCGAGGTGTGCCTTGGACTCTTTGGCCCCAAGTTCACCCATTCTCCTATACTGTTCCCATCTCATCTCACTGCATTTTCTTATGGAATGGGGTAAGCATAAGGCCCAAAGACCACAACGCGACACTTGTCAATGTCCACAGGTTAGGCTGTGGTGAAATGGAATGGGCGTTATGCCCGGCGACCCAAAGGCACACCCCAATGTCTGTCAGTCTCTGCAGAGGGTGGTGGTGGGGGTTAGCTTAAGTTCAGTTCAATACTTCACTACCATTCCCATAAAGCATCTCTCTAACTCCTATACTACCAATGCCAGCAAGCAAACATTCGGCATTGACAAATGCCTGTTATTCTTCTTCTACTTTCTACAAGTTTGTCAGCTTTAAATTCTCCTTCCACCACCTAAGTCCCTGCACTCTTCCTTATCCTCTCTTCAATCCCTGTGGCAGTTGCGAACCTGTGACTCTAGATGTCTGGACCAGCCATAGTCAACCATACTAACCTCTAGGCCATGCAGCCTGCTGGTGTGCCCTCTTCCACTATTCCACTACCTTTGATATCCCATAGCACCCAGTGGCCACGAGTGGCATTACACTACACTGTAGTCATCCAGCCCGGCTGAACAGTTGCACCCTTCTGCCTTCGCTTTGCTATTGTGACACGTCACCCTTTTCACCATATATTATAATGCAGCATCTTTATTTCCTATTGTCTTGGCCTCACTCTCTTCTCCTCTCCTCTCTAGTCTCACTACCCCCTTTCAATCTACCTTTCATCCCATGCTCCCCTCACCCGCAGTATCAGTGGCTCAGCAGGTAGCACACTCACCTCTGTGGTCGGGAGATCAGAAGGCTGTGGGTTCTATCCCCACACCAGGCACTTGGGTTAATATCCCTTTACTGACACTGCAGTGCAGCATGAGGGTAGGTTGCTGCACTCCTGAGGTGCCATCTTTCAGATGAGATGTTAAATCAAGGTCCCATGTGGTAGTTCAGGTGGATGTTAAAGATCCCATGGCACTTCTTGAAAGGAGAAGGGGAATTTCCCTGGTACCCTGGCCAAATATCCCCCCATTCTCTAAAATACCACCAACAGCTTAATCTGGTTCAAAGTCGGTTGGCATTTATCTGTATCCCCCGGTTGTGCCTGAAAAATAGGCAGAATTTGTTTAGTGCACTTACCAGTCAAAAAAAAAAAATAAAATAAACTTCATCCTTACTCCAACACACTCCCTCACTCCCACATCACCCAAATCTAACTGGCTACCTCTGCCCCCATGTGCATCCATACTTCCTTCCACATCCCTCTTAGCTTACCTACTTTTATCAAACACCTTCCCCTCACCCCAACCCCTAACCTCTCTCCTGCCCTATTCACTCAAAGCTACAAAATGGTTCAATTCACTATCTAAATTGCTTATCACTCTCCTTCTCATTTCAGCAGGTGACGTTGAATCCAACCTGGCACTACCCCCATCCCTCCATGCACCTCCCAAAGGGCTTAAAATCACATACCTCAATATACAAAGCTTGCTCCCAAACTAACCCACCTCCAACCCATTATAATGGATCTATACCCATCCAGATGTTCTGGCCCTCTCTGAAACATGGCTATCCCACAAGATACCTGATAACAACCTCATTATCCCTAGTTACTCTTTCATCAGGCAAAACAGACCCCGCAAGGGTAGCGGCATTGCCATGTATCTATCCTCCAACCTCCAATGCTCTCCTGTTCTGTCACTCTCTTCCCCATCCCAGGATGAACTCTTCCTCATTAAACTTTCCCCTGCTTTACCCTGCCTCTATACATAGTGGGCCCTTACTGCTGTCTGGGTCTCCCTACATCTTCTATATCTGAACTCGTCACCACTATTACCTCACATACCGCCTCTGGCGAGCTATACGTATTAGGAGACATAAATGTGGATTGGCTGTCACCTGCAAACACTAAAATATGCTCCAAAGTAAACTCCCTAAACTTAACACAATTAATAACCTCACCAACTCGGCTCAACAATTAATCACTCAAGCACACCCTGATAGACTGGGCCCATACTTCTCATCCCCATCACATAATTGACTCTGGTATCCTGCCCGATTCCCTTAGCGATCACCATATGATCTACTGTATCTGCATTCCACCAGACTAAAGCTCCTCCAAAACTGATTCCTTTGCGCTCTTTCTGTTCACTGAACCTAGCACCCCTATTAATGGATTTACAGCTGTTGCTAGCCTTGCTTGTAGAGCAGAAAGCAGCTAACTAAAAGAAGCTACATTTTCTTATTAATTTAACACTTATATCTCAGAAGGAGTCAGTGCCTGTTGAGATTAAGCAGATACTTTATTAGAAGTAGAAGGGGTCTTATTTAGGGTTAAAGAAAAAAAAGAAAGTCAGTGTGTGTTCTGTGCTGGGAGGGGTACTGTTTTAGTTTACTTTGCTAAACCAGTAGGAGGAGAGAGAGCTTAATTGGGGATGTGGCTTAGACACTATAAAAGCACGTGACTCAAATTACAACTTCCTGTTGCTAGCCTTGCTTGTAGAGCAGAAAGCAAGTGATGTTGTATTAACTAAAAGAAGCTACATTTTCTTATTAATTTAACACTTATATTTCAGCACGAGGCAGTGCCTGTTGAGATTAAGCAAACAGATACTTTTATGAGAAGTAGAAGGGTCTTATTTAGGGTTAAAAAGAAAGAAAGAAAGTCAGTTTTGTGTTCTGTGCTGGGAGGGTACTGTTTTAGTTTACTTTGCTAAACCAGTTGGAGGAGAGACAGCTTAATTGGGGTGTGGCTTAGACACTATAAAAGCAGGTGACTCAAATTACAACTTCCTGTTGCTAACCTTTTTCTTACTATTTGCCCTCCATCCCACCCTCCACCCACCTGTAAGCCAGTTCTACTTTTATAGCCACTAGATTTGACTGTCAACAGGAACTTCCTGTTTGGCAGTAGGAAGGACAGATCATAGAGAAACTTGGTTTTGTCAACCCTAAAGGAAAAAGTAGCTCACTCTCGCCCCCAGCTGCTGGTGGTCTGACACTGAGCAAGGAAGAAGGAGGCTACTGAAGAATATAGGAAGTTGCTGTCCCAGAACAGAAAGGGTGAGAGTTGTAAGGAGAGGAGAGAGTAAGCATACAGAGAAACAGAAGACGGGACACACAATAAGACATGATAGGAGTGGTGCAGTGCAATGGCTGTGGGGCCGCAGTGTTCCGGGAGACATTCTGGAGGCTGCGATGCTGCCCTATTTGCAGGCACCTCTCTGGTCTGAGGGAGGAGGTTGCCCGTCTCAGGCTGACCTGGCTAGGATCTGCGGAAAACTCCTCCCTCACCCAGGGACCACCAGGGCCAATGCCACTACCTCAGAGGTTGCCAAGAAAGAGGAGAGGCTGGACCAGGGTGGGCTCAGGGAGGGAGAGAGTGGTGGAACAGAGTTGCATCCCTCCAGCTGTACCTCGCCACAATTCATTCACTCTTCTAGTGGATAGTGGTTCCTCTACGGAGGCACCTGCAGTGGAGACCAAGGAGGATGCTGGGAACCTTCACAAAGGAGATCCCCAGGAGGGTGGCATGAGACCCCACAGGGGAAGGAAACAGCTCCTGGTGGGGGACTCAATCATTAGGGGTTAGAAATGGGGGAGGAAGGGGAGAGGGACGTAGGGTGCCTGCCTGGTGCCATGGCTTGGAGGGACAGGAAGCAAATCCTCAGGATCATGGGAGCAGCCGCACAAGGGAGGGAGTTGGATGTCATTGTCCACCTAGGGACAAATGACCTGGCTAGGAATGGGATCAGAGCAGTGCAAAAGGAGTTTGCAGAGTTGGGGATGGGCTTTAGACAAGTAGCGCATACAGTAACCTTCACAGAGGTGCTGCCTGTCTATGGCAAGGGTGATGCTAGGGTAGTCCTCACCAGGGAATTCAATGAATGGTTGAAAAACTGGTGTGGAGCTCAGGGTTTTGACTTCATTGGGGACTGAGGAGCCACCTAGAGAGATGCAGACCTATACTGGTGTGATGGTCTGCATCTGTCCAGGAGGGAACCAGGATCCTAGGTGAGAGGTTTAAATGCTTCATTGAGGCATTTAAACTAGCTAAGGGGAGGCACTGAAAAGGAGCAGGGAAATCCCAGCCTCCTCCCACAAAACATGGTAATTAGTGAGGCACACCAAGGTAGAGAAGTCATTAGGGAGCAGGACAGAGGTAAATGTAAAAAAGGCAAAGGCAGTAAGGACAGGAATGGGGCTAAAAGGGGTAAGGCCATCAAAAAGTGGAGTGTGATGAGTACCAATGCCCATAGTCTGTGTAACAAGCTCCCTTAACTAGTGGCCTTGATGGAAGAGGGTTGCCTGGATATTGTGGCAGTCACAGAAACATGGTACACAGAGAACCATGACTGGGATGTCAACATACCAAGATACACAATCTACAGGAGGGACAGGGAGGGTAAAAGAGGAGGAGGAGTAGCTCTCTATGTAAAGGAAGGAATCAAAGCAACAGAACTAAAGAGTAAACAAGGAGCAGATGAGACACTCTGGGTCACCCTGGAGACAGGAAATGGCACCCAATCCGCATGGGGGTTGTATACAGACCCCCATCTCAGAGGGAAGGAATGGACAAGGAAATGATAGAAGGCTTCCTTAGAATGGCAGAAAAAGGGGATATATTGTTGATGGGGGACCTGAATATGCCAGATGTTAACTGGAGCACCTTTGCTGCAGGCACATCCAAGAGCAGGGTCATTCTTGATGCCCTACAGGGGGCATGCCTCAGACAGCTAGTATTGGAACCCACTTGGGAGAGGCAGTCTTAGACTTGGTACTCTCAAATGGAGATGGAGAAAGAATCTCAGATTTAGAAGTGGGTAGCGATCTGGGAACAAGCGACCACCAAACAGTGTGGTTCACGATAAACACACCCATACAATAACAAGAGTATTGGACTTTAGTAGGGCTGACTTTGGGGAAAATTAGAGAGTGCCTCAGAAAAGCACTAGCAAACAGGCAAGAAGGAGGGGTGGAGGAGCAATGGGGAGTAATCACAACAGCCATCACAGAGGCAACAAGCCTTTGTGTAAAGCAAATCAACAAAACATAACAAAGGAAAAAAACGCTATGGTTCTCAAAAGAGGTGGCAGAGAAGGTTAAGGAGAAAAGGATAGCATTCAGGAAATATAAGGAAACACAGAAGAAGCAGGGCAGAGAAATTTATCAGTTAAAGCAGAAAGAGGCTGGGAAGGCAGTCGGAATAGCAAAGGCCCAAACCGAGGAAAGGATAGCCAACTCTGTTACGAAGGGGGATAAGACCTTTTATAGGTGCATTAGGGAGTGAAGAAAGACCAAAGGAGGGATACTGAGGCTTAATAAAGGGGAAGGAATGTGGGTAGAGGGTGACAGTGAAAAAGCAGGGATACTGAATGAATATTTCTGCTCAGTATTCACAAAGGAAGAGGAGGGGTAGGGAACCTAAACCAAACAAGAGAAACACTCTAAAGATGGGGGTCAATACCAGTCCATTTACAGAAGAAAGGGTTCTGAAAGAACTAATAAAAATTGAAGGTGGACAAAGCCATGGTGCCTGATGGGATTCACCCAAGAATTCTAAAAGAACTAAGGGTAGAACTAGTGACACCGCTGACTACTCTCTTTAACAAATCATGAGAGGATGGGGTGGTACCTGAGGACTGGAGGAGGGCGGATGTGATTCTCTCTTCCAAAAGTGGGAGCAGGACAGAGGCAGGAAACTACAGACCAGTTAGTTTGACCTCAGTGGTAGGGAAAATGATGGAATCACTTCTGAAGGAAAGAATTGTTGAGTACCTAGAGGCCAGTGGGGCACAGGACCCAAGGCAGCATGGATTCATGATGGGAAGGTCATGTCAGATGAATCTAATAGCTTTCGTTGACCTGGTGACCAAAGTAGTAGACCAGGGAGGGGCTGTGGACATGACTTACCTAGATTTTAGCAAGGCATTTGATACAGTCCCACACAAAAGATTAATACACAAGTTAGCTAGCCTTGGAGTGGGTCCCAGGGTGGTAGCCTGGATAAAAAATTGGCTAGACAATAGGACGCAAAGGGTAGTAGTAAATTGAGTCCACAGTGAAGAAAGGAGGGCTACTAGCAGGGTACTGCAGGGTTCAGTACTGGAACTGGTCCTTTTTAATGTTTTTATAAGTGACACTGCAGATGAACTGGAAGGAAATGTATGTCTCTTTGCAGACGACACAAAGATCTGCAACAGGGTTGATACACCAGATGGAGTAGAAAGGATGAGAAGGACTTGGCAAGGTTGAAGGAATGGTCAAATGTATGGAAGTTCAGATTCAATGCAAAGAAGTGCAAGGTAATGCACTGGGAAACAAAAACCCAGGGAAGAGTAAACAATGGGGGCGAGATACTGACAACAGTAAAATGGACAGGGATCTGGGGTAATTATATCAAATGACCTAAAGGTGGGCAAGCAATGTGAGAAGGCAGTCAGGATGGCTGGGGGGATACTGGGATGCATAGGGAGAGGCATCAATAGTAGAAAATAGGAAGTTGTTATCCCTCTGTACAGACAGTTGGTGAGACCCCCTCTGGAGTACTGTGTTCAGTTCTGGAGACCCCGTCTCCGCAAAGACATAAACAGAGTGAAGGCTGTCCAGAGGAGGGCAACCAAAATGGTGCAGGGTCTGCACCAGGAGACTTACGAAGAAAGACTAAAGGAACTTAATATGTATACCCTTGAGGAAAGGAGGGAGAGAGGGGACATGATAGAAACTTTCAAGTACCCCAAGGGAATCAACAAAGTCCAAGAGGGTAGCATCTTTCAGAAAAAGAGATGTGTAAGAACAAGGGGGCACAATTTGAAGATAGAGGGGGGATGGCTCAGAGGTAATGTGAGGAAGTATTTTTTCACAGAGAGGGTTGTGGATGCATGGACCAGCCTCCCTGAGGAGGTTGTGGAGTCAAGAACAGTGGGGGAATTCAAGAATGCATGGGACAGATATAAGGCTGTCCTAGTGGGAGGTAGGAGGAAGTAAGCTGTTGGTTAACTAGGATCTGCAGCTTATCTGTTAGGCAGGAAAATGGGCAGACTAGGTGGGCCAAGCGGTCTTTATCTGCCGTCAAATTCTATGTTTCTATGTTTCTACACCACACTGACTAGTCACCAATCACAACAGAATTCTCTATTGATTCTGCCCTCTACTATTTCCAAACAAAACTCCTGGAAATTTGAAACCTGCATGCTCCTCCTAAACTAACTAGAGTCAAAGGTTCACCCCCCCCCCCACGGATTAATACTGACATGCATAACTGCCAGGGACCAAGCCTGGAAGGCCTATAAGACATCTACATTCCACCCACTCCTTCTCCGCTACAACTGTCTTAGGAATGCTTGCACTAGAGCCATCAGATATGCTAAATTTGAATGTTTCTACTCCTCCTTCAACACCAATTAAAGCCATCCTTTCAAGTTCTGGAAAGTAGTTAAGCCTCTCATCTCTCCCCTTCCAGTCCCTCATCTCAGTCCTCAGCTATGGAATACTACTATCTGACCCTTCCATCTGTTGCATCTACTTTCAACACCTTCTTCACATCCTGTGCTTCATCACTCTAACCATCCTCCCCTTGAACTCCAACTGACTCCTTAAACCCCACCTTCCACACCAAGCCTTTCTACCACTCCTCCTTCTCATTCTCATTCTCATGCATCTCAGCAAATGAAGCTTTAGGCCTTCCATGCCTTGAACCCAACCTAGAGGCTAGAGCCTAATGGCCTGGACTCCAAAGTGCTCTCTCTCTCCTCTCCTGCTATAGTTCTCCCTTGCTTCACTACTATACCTACCTTTTTCCCTTTTCTCAGTGCCCACTAGCTGAAACACTTTACAGTTATTCCTCTCCCCAGAGCGGTGATCACACAGCCCCAGGGAACTATCAACCAATCTCCACACTTCCTATCCTGGCTAAGCTCCAAGAACCTTTAGCCCTTGCTCAGCTCACCCCCTACCTTGACTCTATTTTCCCTTTCACCCCTTCCCAATCTGGTTTCTGCAAGTTCCACTCCACCACCACATCCCTCATACATCTCACGGACTCCATACTCACCAATATGGATCAGGTTCACCTTACTTCCTCCATATTTTTCGACTGGCAAAAGTCTTAGACACAGTATCCCACTCTCTTCTCCTCCAAAATCTTACAGCTGCTGGACCAACTCCCTCAGCCACAGCTTGGTTTCAGTCCTACCTATTAGGCAGATTTCAATCAGTTAAGACTGCCTCCTTCCACTCTCCTCCACTCCCCATCAACACTGGAATTCTGCAGGGCTCAGTACTCGGCCCTATTCTATTTTCAATCTTTCTTAATGATCTCACAACAGTTTGCTCCTCATCCCAAATGCACATGTATGTGGACGACACCATCCCATACAGTCTAGTACTTCTCATGCTGATGGGGAGGCTAGACTACTACATGATTTCAACAAGGTCCAGCCATGGTTCCAGTCCAACCAGCTGTTCCTGAATGCCAAAAAGACAGTCTCCATGTCCTTCGGCACTAGTCCGAGGCTAGCTAAACTCCAATTCCCCCCCTGCCTTCCACACCCTGGATGGCACACTCATTGAAAATGTCACTACCTTTAGATACCTTGAGGTCTAGTTAGACCACGATCTGGTCTTTTCAGTGCACATGACTGCAATCCAAAGAACCTCCACCCTAAGCTTGGCGCCTTTATACAAGAACAAGGATTGCATTCCACAAGCTGCACATTGTACAATTGTGCAGAAAATGATAATCCCCACTTTGACTATGCTGACATAGTCTACGGTGCCACACCCAAAACCACCCTGGCCAGACTGGACACCTTCTTCAACTCCTTTGTTGCTTTGTCCTATCCTGCCTCCTCACACTCATCACTTTGACCTATATAAAGCCCTATGACTGCCATTCTTGGAGCCCAGATGTCTGTCCCACACTCCACTTTCATGGCCAAATTCTGGACTGGTAACCTCCTCCTAGCTTTCTTCCTCCATCTGCAAGTCCTCTCAATGGACTTACTCCCTCCACAACTCTGATATTAAATACCTCACCATCCCCCTCTGCTCTACCACCACTTTGTCAGTCCACCTTGTCTTTCTGCTGTCCTAAACTGTGGAATGTGCTCCCCCTTCCATCCATAATACCACCATTCACAAATATCTTTCCTCCCTCCCATGAGAATATACAGCCCATACGTTTTCCTGCCAAAACCTACAGTCCTCTCTCCTCACACTACTCCCTGTACTCCACTCCTGACCTTTAGCATCAGGATATGGCTTCCCAAGGACATGCCCCTGGCTAGGTGGCCACCTAACACCTGAAACAGCCACCTGATTTCCTCAGGTCATGGACCTTAACAGGGCCAATCCAATCTAGCCCAATCTACTGTTGCCCTATGTTGCTCTGACTGGTAACCTGCCCTGATATGTGTGCACTTACTGCTTTGTATAGATTCTACCAGTGCATCTGTGATGTAAATATTATGTAAATCTGTATGTAATATTGATGATTGTAATGCATAGATACATAGACACTGTTGGCAGATAAGGGCCTATGGCCTACCCAGTCTGCCTAATTAAACTTGTAAGTCACTTTATGTTTTTCTAGAATTCTGTTACCCCTAACCCCTGACCTCCAGAATTCCCTTATGTCTATCCGATGCATTCTTAAATCCTGTGATTGTTTCAGCCTCAAGCACTTCCTCTGGCAGGGTGTTCCACTTGTCCACCACCTTTTCTGTGAAGAAATTCTTCCTCATGATTCCAACTTCATCCCATGCCCTCTAGTCCTGGAACATCTTTTTCACTGGAAAATAGTGTATTCCTGCACCCTGTTCCTCTCAGTAAGGTACTTGTATGTATATATCATATCCCCTCTCTCCTTCCTCTCCTCCAGGGAGTACATATTCAAGTCCTTCAGCCTGTCCTTATAGGACTCATGATGCAATCCCTGTACCATCTTTGTTGCCCTTCTCTGAACCTTCTCTGCCCTGTCTAAGTCATTATGTAGGTAAGGTCTCCAGAGCTGTACACTGTACTTCCGACATCTTGATAGGGAGGGGCATGATTGGAGGAGTAGGGTCCATTCTGTAGTATTGTTGCATAGGCACCCGGACAAATTACTAGGACCGTTTTTGGGATCTGCCTCACAGCTATCTGTGCCTGATCTAAGAGGTGGCATTACTACAGTTATGATGGGATCAGTGCTATCCTTGGAAGGCTCAAACAAGACCTTAAGGTACATGGTAAACAGGAGGAGGACTTATAGAGACTGCTTCATAGATCTAAACATATTGCTGTTGTGACGTTTTGTTGGATGTTGACAGCCAATGTTTTTTCAAATGGTAGGAGTGCAGTCAGTCACTGTACTCTATCAGCTTGTGATCTAGAGCTGTGGAGGAGTCTGCATTTAGGGAAGGGGTGTGCAAGGAATTGGATGAGACCACTGTTGGGAGTGCTGTTGTGGCTTAAAGCTGGGCTGATTGTTTCCACAGGGTCCCTTATAAAATACGGATCTCCTTTGGGTGGGGGGTGGCTGGGAGGAGGAAGGCATCCGCTATGTGGTGCTGTTCCAAGCAGAGGTGCAGCAGGAAGGCTGCAATGTTGTTCTGTGCACTGAGGCAGGATATTACCTGTAGTATTACTGATGTTCGAAACTGTGCCCTTTTGCCATGACTGATGCTCTTTTTGCACAGCCTGCATACAGCTCAAGAGTTGCCTGCAGGGTCAATATAAACAAAATTCTGCACTAAAGATTTACCTTTTGCTTTGTGCCAGGGTGCCTGGCACTACTCATTGTACATCAAGGGGCCTGGAGGAAACCCTACACTGCCATTTCTTGTTGAAATCAAGTCTTGTCATTTGTACTGTACTCATCTTCTTACTTTCAGCATATGATTTTTTTCTGCACTTGCCTTTCATGCCTTAGTTATGTCAGCATCCTCTCCTACCCCCTCCTTGAAACTACCAACCTCATCATCTTCACAAGATTCAGAAGTATTGGAAGTGCCGTCGTCATCATTATGTGGAACATGCCCTTGCTATCCAATTCCCAGTCTCCACTATCATCGCCATCTTTATCAGCATTCGCTGCCTCCACCTCTGAGCTTATATTTGAGGAGGATGCCTCCTTGTCCTTGCATGCTGCTTTAGCAGCTGGAAGAATCCTGGCACATGTGGCAAAACATTCAGAACGTCTACGAGTAACTCCAGTCAGTTCTTTCTGAAACTCTGCTATCATTTCATTGCCAACAAGCTTTTTTTTGTGCAGGACATTTAGTGCGGTCATGGTGATGTTATTATGTGTCACTATGTTCTGAATCATTAGTGCTATGATTCACATAGTCCATATCATTAAACAGTTACACAAGCAGCAACACTGTGCTTCCTTCTAGTAGACTTACAAGATTGGAAATAGGAGACACATAGCAGACACAGCCATAAAAAGGGTATTGTTTCACTAACTGCTGCAGAGACAGACAGTGTAGTTATGTTATGGAGGCTAATGCCTGATGTATGGTGATAACCATGGTACTTAATCACCTTGAGTGGATGCTAGGGCATCAGTAAACCCTCAAGATCGCAGCTCAAGAGGTTTACAATTTCCTTAGCAACTACAAGAGATGATAACACCATGGTTATCACCTGTACATCAGGCATTGTCATTTATAGTGCATGGGACTCGACATGAGAAGTTACCCCCCAACACAAGTAATTTAGCCTTACCTTATTAATGAATCTGCACTACAGCCACATGATTGTGTCGGAAAACAATTTATTAGGATACACGGACTGAATGACAGCAGGCCAAAATAGCACCAGAGGTAAAATCTCTATCAGACATAGAGATTGCTAGACTCAGTAACAGTAAACTGAGACAACTGGAATGTTATTGAATACTGTACTGAGGCTAACAGTCACATTCTGGGTGTGTAGAATATTGAATTACACTGGCATTCCGTTTTGTAAACCCACTGCTATGACATAGATGAGATAGGCTTATAAGGCTCTGACATCGCAACAGTGGGATTACAAGGTTGTAATCTGCTTGATTTCAGTGGGTAATAAGGGCTACCCATACATTATAGATAGAATAATGTATGAGGTGGTGTGTGTAATGAGAAGATAATAACTGGCTCTGCCTTTTTCCCATAGGGAAACTGTGGCGTAATTTGCCGTTATAAAGGAGCGTTTATAACGGCAAACACGCGCACTGTTTCCCCAACTCTGCGCATGCCCTGCTGCACCTTGTCCCTTCCGATCACCAACAACATGTTTTCCCGGAAGACTGAACCACCATTTGGACTCGGTGGTAAGTGGCAATTTAAAAAGAATATCTAAAAGGGAAATGTTAAGTAGTCGTACTACAGACTGAATTTTTTTTTTTTCAAAAAAAAAGAAACCGAACGGTGAGTCAGGGCCAAGACGCTGAAATATAACCACGCTTAGGTCAAGATAGAACCTTTATTTTATATAATTGCTGTGGTGAAAAAGGCAAACCCAGCAATATATAAAAAAATGTACAAGTGTATAAGCTCGAGTTTACCATCGCACTGGGTTAGATGTTTTTGATAAATCCTCAAGTTTGCTCTCGGATTTATGTAGCATCTAACCCCCCAGTGTGTGTGTAAACCTCTTGTTACACACCCCAACCCATACTTTAATCTATATTTTACACACACCCGAGGGGTAAGGTGCTACATAAACCTCGAGAGCGAAGCTCAAGGTGTTTGTGCAAGCATCTTACCCAAAGGGTGTGTGTAAACTTTGAGTTTACACACAACACCCCATATTTTATTTTTTATAATTAATGGTGATTTGCACTGTTTGTGCAGCTTTGCACAACTTAGTGTAGCCTTGCGCGATTGCGTGGCATTGCGCGGCATTGTGCAGTTTGCTGTTATACACACTCGTATATAATGGGAAATTACACCACGGTTTCCTATGGGAAAAGGGAAGACATTAATAATACAGTAATAAATGATGGGTCTCGGGCATCTAAAAAAACAGTGTAATACAGCAGCCTGTGACAGGATATTGTTTCACTAACTTCTGCAGAGACAGACAGTGTATCTGACTATGTCACAGTAATAAATGACAGGGCTCGAGGCACATAACAAACAATGTAATACAGCCATCTGGTAACAGGATACTGTTTCACTTACTGTTGCAGAGACGGACAGTTTTGCTGACTATGTCATAGTTGTAAATAACAGGGCTCAAGGGCACCTAACAAACAGAATAATACAGTCGTAAAGGATATTGTTTCACTAGCTGCTGCAGGGCGGATAGTGTAGCTATGTCATAGTAATAAATGACAGGGCTCAAGGGCACCTAGCAAACAGAGTAATACAGCTTTAAAAGGATATTGTTTCACTAACTGCTGCAGAGACAGATAGTGTAACTAGTATAACTAACTATGTCACAGTAATAAATGACAGGATTCAAGGCACTTAACAGACAGTGTAATACAGTCATAACCATAAAAGGATATTGTTTCATTAACTGCTACAGAGACAGATCAATGTTCTGGTGGGGTGAGACTGTCCCATGAAGGCACCAACAGTAGTGGCCAAGGAGGATGCAGACCCCAAAGTGGGGGGCAGAGAATTCCAGTGGAAGAGGAAGCAACTCTTTGTGGGGGACTCCATCATTGGTGGTGGATTTGGGGGGCAGGAAAGGAAGGAGAGAGGGAAGTTTGGTGCTGGGCCATGGCTCAGAAGAATAGAAAGCAAATCCTTGGGATCACTGGGGCAACAGGATGGAAGGGAGAGCTAGATGTCATTGTCCACCTAGAGATGAATTACCTGGCTAGGGACAAGGTTAGGGTAGAGCAGGAGGAGTTCAGGCAGTTGGGGAGGGGTCTTAGGCTGATAGCATGCTCAGTTACTCTTTTTTGAGGTGTTGCAAGTTTATGACAGGGGGACGACAGAGTTATCTGCACCAGGAGCTCCAATGCATAGTTGAAGGAGTTGTGCAGAGAGGAGGGGTTTGGCTTCATTGGGGACTGGGGTCCACCTGGAGGAATGTAGGCCCTATACAGGGAGATGGCCTTCATCTATCTGGGAGAGGGACTGGGGTCCTCAGAGATGATCTAAAATGCTCTACTGATGAAGCATCAACCCAGACAAGGGGTGCAAGGTAACAGGGAGAATCAAACTGACTTCCCCCCTCCCCACACACCCAAGTGGAAGTGATAAGTAGGCAGAACCCTAGGGGAGGGAAAACCCAGAGGTACCGGAATATTGGAAAAGCAGAATGATAGAAAAAAGTGATAAGAATGAAGGCAGATGAGGTTAGGAGAGTAGGCAAAAGGGGAAAAAGGGGGACTGATAGGAGGGGAGGTAGCAGAATTTGGAAGGACATGTGCGCAAATGCTCCTAGTCTGGGAAATAAAATCTTGGACCTACAGTAGTGACCATAATGGCAAAGGCTGATGTGGTCATTGTCAGAATTACTGAGTCATCGTGCAATGAGAACCATGACTGGGATATAGCCATACCAAGCTAAGCACTGTTTAGGAAGGACAGGGTGGGTAAGAAAGGAGGAGGAGGAGAGGTGTCTTTATGTGAGGATGGCATAAAAGTAGTTGAAATACAGGAATACAAAGAGAGGCAGAGACATTATGGGTCACCTTAGAACCATGAAATGGAGCCACTACTCACACTGGGGTGATCAACAGACCTCAAGCACAGGGAAGGAGATGGATAGGGCTCTATTGGAAGTCATCCATAAGATGGCAACTAATGAGCTGCTGCTGGTGGGAGACTTCAATCTGCCAGTTTTGGATAGGAGCATTCTGGCTGCAGCTTCAGTTAAGAGCAGGGATATCCTGGACTCCTTGTAGGTGGCATTCCTCAAGCAAATAGCAAGAGAGCCCACTCATGAGGGAGCAATACTAGACCTAGTACTCACCAACAGGGATAGTATTGCAGATGTCACAGTGGGTGGCAACCTGGGGACCAGTGATCACCAAATGATGGGGTCACTATAAGAACAGCGGCTGACTCAACCACACAAAAACAAGGGTCCTGGACTTCAGTATGGCTGACTTTAGAAAGATGGGGAATGCCTCAGGGATGTCCTGATTGGGGGATGATTCAGATGGAGTAGAGGAACAGTGAGATAAACTCAAAGGAGCAATAGTAAAGGCAGCAAACCTCTGCATTAGACAAGTAAACAAAAGCAAGAGGAAAAAAGGCCTCTACGGTTTTCAAAGGAGGTGACGGGTAGGTACGGACAAAAAAGCTAGCATTCAGGAGGTATGAGGAGGCTGAGAAGGAGAAGGACAGGGAAGCGTATCAGAGGAAGCAGAGGGAGACAGGGAAAGCAGTCAGGTTCACAAAGGCCCAAATGGAGGAGGAAATGACCCAGGCAGTAAAGAAAGAGGACAAGGCACTTTCTAAGTCCATAAGCAAAAGGAGAAAGACCAAGGGAGGTATTGTAAGATTAAGGAGGCGAGTAGGTAGCGGGAGACCAGGATAAAGCAGACATCCTAAACAAATTTTTTTGCTCAGTATTCACAGAAGAAAGGGAAGGAGAGGGACCAAAGATAAGTGACAGGAGCATCAATGGAAGTGGACACCAATCTATTTACAGAAGAGAAAGTCCTGAAGGAACTCACAAAACTGAGAGTGGACAAAGCAATGGGGTTGAATGGGATACATCCATGGATACCGAAGGAGCTTAAAGAGGTGCTGGTAGCACAAATGACAATCCTGTTCAACCATTTGCTGGAGACAGGAGTGCTTCCAGAGGACTTGAGGAGGGCAGATGTAGTCCCACTTCACAAAAGTGGGAGCAGGAAGGAGGCAGGCAACTACAGGCCAGTCAGCCTGACTTTGGTAGTGGGGAAATTAAGGAATCACTCCTGAAGGAAAGGATTGTGGAATACATTGAATTAGGTGGCTTACAAGATCTGAGGCAGCTTTGGATACTCTGGTAGGTCATGTCAAACAAATCTGATAGATTTCTTTGACTGGATTACCAGGGAGTTAGATCAGGGTGGAGTGGTGGATGTGGCCTACCTAGAGTTCAGTAAGGTCTTCAACACTGTTCCACATAGGAGACTCGTACACAAGCTGGGCAGCTTGGGAGTGGGACCCAGGCTTGTAAAATGGGTAAGAAATTGCTTGAGGGATAGGGGAAAGAGGGTGGTGGTAAATGGAGTTCAGTCTGAGGAGAAGAGGGTGACCAGTGGGGTTCCACAGAGATCAGTAATGGAGCCAGTCCTCTTTAATATCTTTATAAATTACATTGCAGAGGGGTTAGAAGTGAAGGTATGCCTTTCTGCGGATTATGCAAAGATTTGCAACAGGGTTGACACTTTTGAGGGGTTGAAAAAATGAAGAGGGGTCTAAGTAGGCTTGAGGAGTGGTCAAGAGTGTGGTAACTAAGAGTCAATATGAAGTGCAATATCATGCACTTGGGACAAAGAAACCCAGGGGCGGAGTACATGATGTGGGGCGTGGTACTGACAATCATCAAAGAGGGAAGGAACCTATGGGTGATCATATAATCTAATTACCTAAAAGTGGCCAACCAGTGTGACAAGACAGTGGGGAGAGTTAGTGGGATGTTGCGGTGCATAAGGAGGAGTATCATCAGCAGAAAGAAGAAGGTGGTGATACTGCTGTACAAATCATTGGTGAGACCTTATCTAGAATACTGTGTCCAGTTCTGGAGGCCACATTTCTGGAAGGACACAGACAGAGTAGAAGCAGTCCAGAGGAGGGCAGCTAAAAAGGTGCAGAGTGTGCACCAAAAGCCCTATGAGGAGGGACCACATGACCTTGATATGTACACACTTGAGGAAAGGAGGGATGGGGATAGAGACTTTCAGATACTTAAAGGGTATAAATAAGGTACAGGAGGGAATCATTTTTCAGAGAAAAAGATGTTCAAGAACAAGGGGTCATACTATGAAGCTGGAGGGGGTAGACTCAGGGGAAAGGTGCGAAAGTACTTCTTCACTAGAAAGGGTAGGGGATGCATGGAACAGCCTCCCAGAAGAGGCGGTTGGAGCAAAAACTGTAACAGAATTCAAAATTGCATGGGATAGGCATAAGGGAACCTTAGTGGTTAGGGAAGGGGGGACAAAGTCATAGATCAAGTAGGGTCTGATGTATTACAGTAGTTATGGAAAATGCGCAGACTAGGTGGATCAAATGGTTCTTATCTGCCATCAATTTCTATATTGCTATGTTTCAGTGTAGCTGACTAGGCCACAGTAATAAAAGACAGAGCTCAAGGCACCTAGCAAACATTGTAGTACAGCCGTAACAGGATATTGTTTCACTAACTGCTGTAGAGACAGACAGTGTCGCTGAATATGTTACAGTAATAAATGACATGGCTCTGGGCACCTAACAAACAGTGTAATACAGCTACCCATAACAGGATATTGTTTCACTAACTGCTGCAGAGACAGACAGTGTAACTAACTGACTATGTCACAGTAATAAATGACAGGGCTCGGGGCCGGGGCCACCTAACAAACAGCATAATATAGCTATAACTGAATATTGTTTCACTAACTGTTGCAGAAACCCCATCTTCTTTCAAAGTCACCTGCTTGCATGTAGACAAACCTTAAGACTAGCTGGTGCACCCAAACTCAGCATTTCACAGACTCTACTCTGGAACTGCCTAGGGCTCCTCCTCTACCCCTTCCCCATCACAGGGCACAACCCTCATACCCCCCTCCATTCCTTCACTATGTAACCTTTATCTACTACCTACCTTGTGTCTATCTTTTCCAGGCTGATTTAATTCTTGGATGCAGGCATACATTGTACAATGCCTCAGCAATGTCAGTTTGTATGAACTTTACAGTAACTTTCTGTACTAACTCTGTAAACACATTAAATGTTGTTTGTTACTGTTTTCTGTTCAACTGACTTGGAACCTACAAAAGAGCATCTGTTCGCAGGTGTAATCCAAGATCTTAATAAATCAATCAATCAATCAATCAATCAGTCAATCACTTTATTTAACCAGGCATAAACGCCATTGAGCAAGCTCATTTTCAAGGTGGTCCTGGGCATAAATACAATACAGTACACTTCATAAGATTATAATTACGGTGGACAACGGTGCAAAAAAAAATGAAAAACATTGTGAAGGTGTCGTCAATATGGGCCTATACATACCAGTCAACATAATTAACATGCAAAGGTACATAATGATAAGCTTTACTGAAATGAGAAGAGACAACAATCCCATATAATCTCCGCTGAGTAAGAGCTCATACCTAAATGATAAAAAATAAGGTGGTATTAAGGAATAGGGTAGAAATTGAGGTGAAAGAGTAGGCAGCCAAAAGGGAGGCCAGAATAGGTAAAAGGTAGTGAATAGGCAGGGTCATCTTGGATTAAGGGAACTAGGCTTATAGGTCCTAGGTTTCTGTTGTTAGGAATGTGGGGTGGATGAGATACTTAGGCATAGGATTTATGAGTGGCACCCAAGGCTTAGGGATCATCGGTATCTGAAACAGTTGCATGATTCCTTCAGATAATCTGTTAATAGAGCTCTGGATGTGAAAATGCTTGGAAGTGAGGATAATTTTAATGAGTCTTGCATAGTGTTCCAAAGTGATGGAAGTGAGAAGTTGATTGCTGCTGAGCCAAGGGTAGTTTTCACTCTAGGAATCTGGAAGCAGATTAAAGAGAAGCGTCTCAGGTCATAGGAACCTTTAGCCCGTTTGAAGATGTTCGAGATGTATGCAGGGGAGGTTATCAGATAATGCTCTAAAAAAACCAGAGGAAAGCATTCCTTTTTCTTCTAGTAGAGAGTAAGGTCCATCCTGAAACCTGGTATAGATGACAGTGATGTGTACTACGGGTAGATTTAAGATAAATCTTAAAGCCCGGGTGGTAAAGGGTGTCCAGTTTGTTTAGCATCATTGATGGACAATGACTGTAAAGGAAGTCAGCGTAGTCCAGTATAGGTAGGAATGTAG
Source organism: Neoceratodus forsteri (assembly GCA_016271365.2). Classification (NCBI taxonomy): domain Eukaryota; kingdom Metazoa; phylum Chordata; order Ceratodontiformes; family Ceratodontidae; genus Neoceratodus; species Neoceratodus forsteri. The sequence continues at coordinate 239,674,371 of JADMNL010000026.1, forward strand.
TTTGTACTAATCTCATTCTGGCTTCTAACGTGAGTAGGTGTTTAATGTGATAGAATAAACCTAATCGCTGTCTTAGTTTCTTCAAGGTTTCATTTAAGTGGCACAGAAAGTTGAGCTTGTTATCCAGCCACAACCCTAGGTATTTAAAGGTATCAACTACTTCAAGGGGTTCATCTAAGAGTGTTCAGATCTGTGTGATATGTGGACATCTGGAGTAGACTTTGGTGAGAGAATCATTGTTTTAGTCTTTTTGGCGTTGAGGAGGAGCTTATGAGTGAGAAGGTTGTATTGGAGGGTGACAAAGTCTTTCTGTAAGTACTCGTGGGCCAGATCCAAGGATGTATTTGTGGTATAGATTACAGTATCATCTGCGAATAAGTGCACATTTGCTGTGCCCAGCTGCAAGTCCAGATTACTGATGTATATTGCAAAGAGGATAGGGCCCAGGATGGAGCCTTGTGGGACTCCTCGTAACAAGGATTTTTGTGGGACAGATCTCCTATGGCTTTGACTTGTTGTAACCTATTGGTTAGGTAGCTGGTGAACCATTTAATGGCAGAACTATCAAGTCCGATGTTACTCAGTGCAGTAAGCATGGTGGTATGATCCACAGTATCGAAGGCCTTACTTAGATCAAGGAAGAGGGCAAATACATGCTTCTTAGAGTCCAAGGCCTTTTGCCAGTCTGTAATAACTTTGGCAAGAGCCGATATTGTACTGTGTTTGGCTCTGAAGCTGGACTGAGCCGGGTTTAGCAACTTTTGTGAATCTAAATGTTCTCTAAGTTGGATGTTGACAATTTTTTCAAGTAATTTAGAGAGGACGGATAGTATAGAAATAGGCCGGTAATTGTTCAGATCACTCGGATCCCCAGTCTTGAATATTGGCAGGATGTGGGCAGTTTTCCACAAGACAGGTAGCTCACCTTGAATCAGAGAGGTGTTGAATAAGTGTGTAATGGGGCGGTCAGATAGGTATGGCCAAGTTTTAGGAAGTAAGGTTCAATATTATCTGCACCGCACTCTTTTTTGTATTCAGAGAAAGGAGGAGGTCCTCCACTTGCTTGAACGTAATTGTGAGGAAGCTGAAGGGGTGGGATGTGGTTGGTTATGGTTGTGATTATCAGTGAAGCCAACAGCTAAGTCTCTTGCTGGGCTAAGTTTGCTGATAGGTGAGGTGTCAAAGGCAAGCCCTGCATTGGCAAAGTGATCATTAAGCTTTTCCAGTATATCAGCTTTGTCCGTATAGGTGGTACCATCAGACACAATTTTGTTTGGAAGGGTGTTGCAGTGGACTGACCTTCTACTTCTTTGAGGATGTTCTAAAATTTGGCAGAGTTGTTTTATTGTCTTCTAGTTCTTTTTGGAAGTACCTAGCTTTTCTGACCTAATTAGCTTGGTACATGCACTCTAGTGGTAATGGAATGCTAACCAATCAGCCTCCAGGTGGGATTTCACGCTTTTTCCACCAGTAGTTCCTATCCCTAAGTGCTTTCTTCAGGATGGGAGAAACCAGCCAGGAGTTTTATTTTTGATTTGATCAGTCTTAGTGGGGCGTGTTTGTCTATTAGCTCCAGTAAGAGGCTGTGAAAGATGTTAAATGCCTGCTAAAGGTGGGAAGAGTTAGAAATCCTGCCCACGAATGTTGCTTAGATCTTTCAGGAAAGTGTACTGGCTGAACTTTTTCAGGCATCTTTTCAGTTTGAATTTGGAGGCTGTTTTTATTTGGGAAGGATGTCTGATGCAGGCAGTAGCACAATGGTCGCTTATATCATTGATGAATACTCCAGTATGCAAGATAGTGTGAGGTTTGTTTACTAGGATAAGGTCCAGGAGGGTGCTGTGCTCAGGGTTTTTTTCTGTTAGGTCTGGTTATAGCAGTCACATTTGTAACAGACCATTAACATCGCATAGATCCTTCAATTTCTCAGAGCTGTCATCATTCCAATTTAGATTGAAATCCCCATTAGAATACACTCAGTATCAGCAGAGTCAAGAAGGTTTTGAAGGTGTGGCAGAAGTGCCCAGCCACCAGACGGTGGTCAGTAGCAGGCTGTCATAAGGAGTGATTTCTCACTGAAAGTGATAATTTTAGAGCAAGGCATTCAAATTCCTTAGTTTTGAGGTACAGTCAAAGACTGTGACTGTGAATTTGTTTTTGACATATATTGCAACCCCTCCCCTAGTCGGTCTATCGCAGTGGTAGATGATATATCTGCACGCTGGATAGATTTGTCCAGGGTCAAGGTGTGAGCCAGGATTCAGTTATCATGAAGAAATCAGGAGATGCATGTAGAGCCCAGGTCTGTATAGAGTCAATCTTCTTTAGCAAACTACAGACATTGATATGGAGAAAGCTAATCCCTTAATATTGAGGGAGGTCCACAGGGTGCCCAGAGAAATAGGTGGACCTGGGTTTAATTCAACATTTCCTGAACAGAGTAGGAGAAGCAAGTAGTTTTTTAAGGTGGTGTCTTAGCTCTAAACATTCTTTTGTTACTCCTTCTAGCATACATTGGTTTAGCAGTGGCTGTGTTAAGGGCAGAATTGCTATTGCTAGGGATAAAACATAGAGAACTGATAAAGCCAACACCATCCTTGGGAATTACACGTGTTCTATAGTTATGGCCTGGTGGGAGGAGGGGCATGACCTTAGAGGAGACGGCCCTGATGTAGAATGCCATGGTCTAATGTGGGAGGCTATAACTTGGTAGATAAACAAATATAAATAAATAAATTAAGAGACAGATAGTGTATCTGACAATGTCACAGTAATAAATGACAGGGCTCGGGGCATCTAACAAACAGTGTAATACAGCAGCCCATAACAGGATATTGTTTCACTAACTGCTGCAGAGACAGACAGCGTAACTGACTATGTCACAGTAATAAATGACAGGGCTCAGGGGCACATAACAAGCAGTGTAATATAGCCATAAAAGGATATTGTTTCACTAACTGCTACAGACACACACAGTGTTACTGACTACACCACAGTAACACATGACAGGGCTCAGGACACCTAACAGAGTAGCACAGCCTCCTGTAACAGGATATTGTTTCACTAACTACTGAAGAGACAGACAGTGTTGCTGACCATGTCACAGGAAAAAAATGACAGGGCTCGAGGCACCTAACAAACAGTGTAATACAGCTGCCCATAACAGAATATTGTTTCACGAACTGCTTCAGAGACAGACAGTGTAGCTATGTCACAGTAAGAAATAACAGGGCTTGGGGGCACCTAACAAACAGTGTATTACAGCCACCCATAACAGGATATTGTGACACTAACTACTACAGAGACAGACAGTGTAGTTTACTATAAATGACAGGGCTTGAGGGCACCTGACAAACAGCATAACACAGCTGCCCATAACAGGATATTGTTTCACTAACTGCTGCAGAGATACAAAGTGTAGCTAACTATGTCACAGTCATAAATGACAGGGCTCGGGGCACATAACAAACAGTGTAATACAGCCATAAAATGATATTGTTTTACTAACTGCTACAGAGACAGACAGTGTTGCTGAATACGCCACAGTAACAAATGACAGGGCTTAGGGCACTTAACAGAGTAATACAGCCTCCCATAACAGAATATTGCAGAGACAGACAGTATAGTTGACCATGTCACAGGAAAAAATGACAAGACTCAAGGCACCTAACAAACAGTGTAATACAGCTGTAAAAGGATATTGTATATAACTGCATCAAAGACTGACTGTTGCTGACTATACACAGTGACAAATGACAGGGCTCGGGGGCACCTGCTAAACAGTATAATACAGCTGTAGAAGGGTAGTTTCACTAACGGCGTCAGAGTCACAATTTTGCTGACTATGTGACAGTAACAAATGACAGGGCCAAGACACATAACAAACAGTGTAATACAGCTGTAAAAGAATATTGTATTGTTTCACTAACTGCATCAGAGACCGACAGTGTATCTGACTATGTCACAGTAATAAAGGACAGGGTTCAGGACACCTAACAAACAGTGTGATACAGCTGCCCATAACAGGATATTGTTTCAGTAACTGCTGCAGACACAGACAGTGTAGCTGACTATGTCACACTAATAAATTACATAACAAACAGTGTAATACAGCCATAAAAGGATATTGTTTAACTGCTACAGAGACAGATAATGTCGCTGACTACACCACAGTAACAAATAACAGGGCCCAGGGCACTTAAACAGATTAATACAGCCTCCAGTAAGAGGATATTGTTTAAGTAACTGATGCAGGGACAGACAGTGTAGTTGACCATGTCACAGGAAGAAATGGCAATACTCAGGGCACCTGACAAACAGTATAATACAGCCATAAAAGGATATTGTTTCACTAACTGGGTCAGAGACAGACAGTGTTGCAGATTATGTCACAGTAACAAATGACAGGGCTCAGGGGCACCTGACAAACACTAATATACAGCTGTAAAAGGAAATTGTTTCACTAACTGAATCCAAGACACAGTGTTGCTGATTATGTCACAGTAACAAATGGCAGGTCTCGGGGGCACATGACAAACAGTATAATACAGTTGTAAACGAATATGGTTTCACTAACTGCTGCAGCGACAGACAGTTTTGCTGACTGTGTCACAGTTATAAATGACAGGGCTTGGGGGCACCTAACAAACAGTGTAATAAAGCTGCCCATAACAGGATATTATTTCACTAATGGCTACCATGACAGACAGTGTTGCTCACTGTGCCACAATAATAAATGACAGGACTCAGGGGCACCTAACAAATGTTGTAATACAGTCACCTGTAACAGGATATTGTTTCACTGACTAATGCCAAGACAGACTATGTAGCCAACTATATCACAGTAATAAATAACAGGGTTCGGGGGCACCTAACAAACAGTGTAATACAGCCACCCATAATAGGATATTGATTCACTAACTACTACTGAGACAGTGCTGCTGACTATGTCAGTGTAATAAATGACAGGACTAGGGAGCACATAACAAACAGTGTAATATAGCCACCCATAACAAGATATTGTTTCACTAACTGCTGCAGAGACAGACAGTGTGCCTGACTATGTCACATAAATAAATGACAGGGCTAGGGGGCACCTAACAAACAGTGTAATACAGCCATAACAGGATACTGTATTGCTTCACTAACTGCTGCAGAGGCAGAAAGTGTAGCTCGCTATGTCACAGGGGTAAATGACAGGGCTCGGTGGCACCTAACAGTGTAATACAGCTGCAAAACGATGCTGTTTCACTAACTGTGTAAGAGACAAACAGTGTATCTGACTATGTCACAGTAATAATGAGGCAGTATAGCGCAGTGGTCTAAGGCTCTGAGCTGCAAATCTGGTGACATCCAGCAGACCAGACCTGGGTTTGAATCCCACAGCTTCCACTTGCATACTGTGTGACCCTGAGCAAGTCAATTAACCTCCTTGTGCTCCCAGGTCGCTTCTGTAAAAAAGCTTTCAGCTTAGTGTGCTATACCTGGTTAAACAACTAAATAAAAATAAAATAATAAATGACAGGGCTCAGGGCACCTAACAATGTGATACAGCCGCCCATAACAGGATATTGTTTCACTAACTATTGCAGAGACAGGCAGTGTAGCTGACTATTTCACAGCAATAAATTACAGGACTCTGGGCACATAACAAACAGTGTAATACAGCCATAAAAGGCTATTGTTTCACTAACTGTGTCCAAGACAGACAGTGTTATGTCACAGTAACAAATGACAGGTCTTGGGGGCACATGACAAACAGTATAATACAGCTGTAAACAAATATGGTTTCTATAACTGCTACAGAGACAGACAGTGTTACTAACTATGTCACAAGAAGAAATGACAGGGCTTGGGGCACCTAACACACAGTGTAATGCAACCACTATAATAGGATATTGTTTTACTAACTGCTTCAGAGACGAACAGTGTAGTTATGTCACAGTAAGGAGGAGCAAAACAAACAGTGGAGGATCATGACCAAGGAAGCTCAAACAGGGCTACAACTATATGTAGGCTGCATTGGGGGAAATGGGGAACAACAGAGGACAGAGGCAAATGAGGGTAAATAAGGTAAGCCTCCCAAAAGGGGGGTACACCTCCCCCCCTTGAATGCTTGGCTTCCATGCCAAGTTTAATGATAAAGTACTATAATTGTTTAACATTAACACACCATAACATTTCTAACTATACACCTGAATCCTATCTGTCATGTCAGAAACATTTCAGGAACAGGAAAACATTATAACCAGGACATATTATGTAGAGACCAGGAAATACCCTTCTCTTTATTAGCCCCTGGCCACATGAAAAGTGGCACCCATATGTTTAGGCTAGCATCCCATAGTAGATATAGGCCCACATGGTACACTTTTCTACCTGTCACCTCCTGTGCACCCTTTTCACTTCCCTTCTCCTGGTCACCTTCCCTGCAGAACTAAGGGTTCTGGCATTGACAGGGCATGTATAGTAACTATCTTCTGAAGGGGCATGGGGTAATATATACTCTCTTGTGTACTATGAATAAAAGCAAATCTGACGGGAATCCTGGGGCATTATAAGTTAACGTCACTATCAGTCTGACCCTCCTGTCAGACCTTCTTGAGGTTTCTTGGACCTCAGAGCTACCAGCTGCCTACTGTTTCGAGACAGATTCCACATCACTGTCACAATCACCTTGATCAGTTCCTCCCTCAGTTACAGGGGTGGGGCACTCTAATATCTCCCCTTCCTCACTGGTTTGTCCAAGGGGGCTATCCTGTGGCCCTTCAGAGAACACATTCAGACCAGTGTTCAGTTCCAATGTCAGTTTTACAAAAGATGCTTCTTCTCCATCTCCTTCCTGAGCCTCAGGGCTACCCCAGGGCCATTCAGAGGACCCAGACAGACTTGTATTTAAGTCTGAGTCAGAACTTCCAAAAGGTATCTCTGCAGGAGAGCTGCTCCAATACTACTCAAACAGCTCAGCTGGGCTAGTGTTCAAGTCTGGAGTGGTCTCCTTGAGGGGCACAGTGGGAGCATTCCTTCCAATGCCACCCTGTCCTCTGGTTGCAGTCATGTCCACCAACGTCAGGTGTGACCCCTGAAATAATCTGGCTAACCCTGGGGTAGCATAGAAACACCGAGGGGTACTACCATATTGTCCCTCAGTCTCATCATCTGTACTTTCTCCTTCCAAGACTCCGTATCCCTGGTCAGGCCCAGCCCCCACGGCAGCACTAATGCCATGTCTCTGTCTCCTATGTGCAGCAGCTTGAGTGGTGGGGAGGTAAAGGAGAACCTTTCACGGCACTTTCATTGTCCATTATTTGATCAGCAATGCGTAGCAAATGATTTAGATGTCAAAGTATGGCAGCTTAGATTCAATGCAAAGAAGTGCAAAGTAATGTACCTGGAAAACAAAAACCAGAGGAAAGATTACACAATGGGAGGAGGTATTAACGACAACAAGAATGGAAAGGGATCTGGAGGTAGTTATATCAGATGACCTAAAGGTAGGCAAGCAATGTAAGAAGGCAGTAAGGAAGGCTGGGGGGATATTGGGATACATAGGGAGAGGCATCACCAGTAGAAAACAGGAAGTTGTCATCCCCCTGTACAGACAGTTGGTGAGACCCCATCTGGAGTACTGTGTGCAGTTCTGGAGACCCCATCTCCCCAGGATATAGACAGGATGGAGGCAGTCCAGAGGAGGACAACTAAAATGGTGCCAGGTTTGCACCAGAAGCCATATGAAGAGAGAGACTAAAATGGCTTAATACAGTATGTATACCTTCGAGAAAAGGAGGGAGAGGGGGGACATGATAGAAACTTTCAAGTACCTCAAGGGAATCAACAAAGTTCAAGAGGGTAGCATCTTTCAGAAAAAGAGATGTGCAAGAACAAGAGGGCACAATTTGAAGATAGAGAAGGGACGACTCAGGGGCAATTTGAGAAAGTATTTTTTCACGAGAGGCAAGTGGACACATGGAATGGCCTTCCTGAGGAGGTTGTGGAGTCAAAAACAGTGGGGCAATTTAAGAATGCATGGGACAGACGTAAGGCAATTCTAGTGGGAGGTAGGAGGAAGTAGGCTGTTGGTAAAACTAGGATCTGCAGCTTATCCGATAGGTAGGAAAATGGGCAGACTGGGTGGGCCAAGCAGTTCTTATCTGCCGTCAAAGTCTATGTTTCTACATTTCTATGATGTATAACTTTGTGCCCTGTAGTCTTTTCCTCAGGACAAATCTTGTACATGGGAAGACCTTCCAACTTTTCCAGAATAACATATGGTGTGCTTCCTCATCTGTCAGCAATTTTGCACTTTCCTGATATGCCCAGACATCATAACAATATTCTATCACAGACCTCCAGATCCTGAGCTCACTCCTTTTTGTCATAACAGTCTTCATTAGTTTGATTCCTCTTGGTGTCCATTTCTGAATCAAGGCAATAGGCATCATCCAGTTGCTGTTTTAACTTCCTCAAATACAGCAAATAGTCCCGTGCCCCCAAGAACATCGGTGAATACTCTGAAGCAAAGATCCACAGGCAAATGGGCTTCCCTCCCAAACATGAGCTGGTATGGAGACAACTCTGTAGCATCATTCTGGATGCAGTTATTGGCATTGATCAGGGTGCTCACCAGCTGACTCCAACTGTGCTCGTCTCGGGGATCCAAGGTGCCCAGCATGTCTAACAAGGTCCGATTGAATCTCTCAGGTTGGGGGGTCACCTTGGGGATGATAAGGTGTAGTCCAAGTCTTTTGGATTCCCCACAATCCCAAGAGTACTTTTGTAAGTCAACTCTCAAAATTACGGCCCTGGTCTGAATGGATCCTCTGGGGGCTTCACAGTGCACAAAGAATTTCTCTAATATTATGGCCACTCTAGAAGATCGCTGGTCCTTGGTGGGGTAAGCTTGGGCATATCTCACAAGGTGAACAGTGACCGCCAGTATGTTTGAGATGTTGTGTTATTCTGGCTCCAGCATGAGGAAGTTGATGCATACCAGTTCCATGGAGCTACTGGTTTGGATGTTGACTAATGGTGCCGCCTTTTGGGGAAGTGCTTTCCTCTGTATACATCTCCTGCAGCTTTTACAATAGTTCTCCACATCTGCTCCCATCTTTGGCCAGTAGAACCTGCTCTTGACCAGTTCCGGTGTGTGCTCAGCACCTAGATGGCCCATATGATCATGCAATGCCTTTAACACAGTCTTGCTATGCAGCTCCAGTAACACCAATTGCTCATGTGGTGCCCCCTGCAGGTCTTGCATCTCCTGATAGAGCAGTCCCCTTTTTAACTGCAGCTTAGGCCATTCTCATAACAGAAGCTTAGAAGGAGGGTAAATGGTGTCCACTTGAATCTGGTCCCCATTGTGTTAAAGGCACTTGAATTATCTGCCGTGTAACAGAACTGGCTCTTTGTTCCCTTCTCAAGTCCTGGGTAGTCACCTGTGGGAGGTATCTCATATCAAAGGTGGCCAAACAGCAATAGGCAACTGAGAGGCAATTTCCCAAGGCCCCCAAGCATTCTACCAGGTGGGGAGTATCTTCTACTGGGAAGGTTTCTTCACCATCGTGTGTCTTACATAGGGCCTTCACTGCTTGTTCTGAAATCTTTTTCCAGCTAGAGTACTCAGTGGTGTAAGCCAGGGGGTGTCTCGACAGGGCATCAGCATCCACATGATTCAGATCACGACGATACTCCATGCAGTAATCATAGATGGACAAAGCTGACAGCCACCTATGACCAGCTGCATCCAAATTAGCTGTGGTCTGCATGTAGGTAAGGGGATTATTTTCTGTCTTCATGGTGATTTTGGCCCCATACAGGTAGTCATGGATCCACAATAGCCAATTTGCCACCAAAAACTCTAGATTGTGGACCAGATACTTCCACTCTGGCAGGTTCAGATTATGGCTTGCAAAAGCTACTGGGTGCAATCCCTTTGGGTACTCTTGATATAAAATTGCTTCCAGGCCACTGAAACTGGAGTCAGTATGGAGGACCTAGGGTTTCTGCGGATCTGCATACAAAAGCACGAGGATATGTGTTAAGCAGTAGATGATATCTTCGAATGCCTGGTTACACTCCTCATCCACCGGGAGTCAAAAGGCAGTGATGGTCGAAAGTAGCTAACTTTTTATTTCTTTATTTCAGTTTAGGATTAACACCTTTGAGCCACAGGCTTCTTTACAAAGGTTCCAAGTCATACAAATACAGTACAGAACAATAACAAAACCATTGGATACACATCAAATTAAGCAGGCATAGCAAACCGGGTTAAAGTAAGTTATTTACAAATTCAAACATGGCATAAAATTGCAACACTGTTAGAGTGCGGATAGGTGTGTTTATAAGTGCAGGGTACAGGAAAGAGAGAGAGAGAGAGGTTGAGACCTCAGAGTTAGGTGGGGGGTAAAGCAGCCTAAGTTGGCATTGAAAGGGAGGCCAAGGACTGAGGACAAGGCAAGAAGGAGGTTACTGAACAGGAGTAGGAGGGAAATATAAGTGAATATGTGGGGTGTCATAGGCTTTGATGAGTGCAGGGTACAGGAAAGAGAGGAGAGTGGTCAAGACCTCAAAGAGCATTGTAGATGGGAGGGGCAATAGCAGCCTCAGTTGGCATTGTTGGGGGAGGCAGAGGACTTAGGACAAGGCAAGAAGGGAGGTTATGGAATGGGAGTAGGGAGGAGGTGGGGGAAAGATAGGTGGTCAAGTTGGGGTGTCATGGGGTGGGGAGGGATGAGGGAGAGGAGGAGTTGGTAGTAAAGGACAAGATTACACCGGGTGATATACTGTTCAGTGTTCAGAATAGCAGGAGCAGACATTTTCATTAGCCAGGTGCTACCATAGTCCAGATTTGAATTCCCAGAACTTACTGCAGTCAATGAGGGCAGAAGGCAGGTTATTGAACCATTTGGGACCTCAGCAGGAAATGGATCTCTGTGCTACAGCAGTGGACTTGAAAGGCATGAGAACCGCCCCAGTCAGCTTCTTGTACTGACAGTGGATAGCACAGTTTTGAATAAGTAGGAAGTTGTGACAGGTGTAAGATCTAATAAAGATTGTTTTGCCAGCAGACATGTCTGGTACATGGTCCTAAGCTGTAGGGGGAGTTATTCGGTTTCCTCATAAAGAAGCAAGTATGGGTAAGGTGGTCAGTTCATAGGACCAGATGGCAAGCTTTGTTGAGGAGGGTTCTGACCTGTTTTAGAGCAGTATCTGTAGCAGCCCCATAGATGGCAAGGCCATAGTCTATGGTGGATAGTACAGAGCTGCTTGTTACCAGTTTCAAGGCATCTGGAGACATCAAGTGTCTGTGGCGATAGAGGACAACCAGCTTTATATTTGCCGATTTGACAACATTGTCAATGCGCACAGAGAAGGTAAGGGTGTCATCTACTGTAGGTGTACACCTAGATACTTGGAAGTGCAGACTTGTTCCAGTGTGTCCCCTTTAGAGCTCTGTATCGGTGGGCCGAACCTTTTCTTGTTTTGCAGTGTAGTAAAGAGCATGCTCTTTGTCTTCTTATAATTGATCAGTACAGTACAACCTCAGAGATTCAAACAGCATGGGAAAGCATGGTGTTCATATCTCTGAAATAACCAACTAATAGACTGCTTTACCAAACTTTTACAATCAATTTAATCTAAATAAATCATAAATACAGTTCAGTAAACACTAAGCAATACACTTTAAGATTCAGATAGTTAAAAAATGTTTAAAAAACTTGGTTAAAACACGATACAGTTCTGTAAGCAGTACCCTTTATGTTTCAGAATGTTTAAAAAAGTCTGCTATAGTGCTTTGCTTCAGTGAGCAGTGGCACTTTTTGGCAGTGAGTTGTTGCAGTTCCCTGAGCAGCATTAAGTTCATGGGACTCGCTTCTTGCTGCTACTTCAGCCATTGAACACAAACAGAGAAGCATTCTTCTGCTCTGATGTGAGGGGCATTAGAAACAGCCTCATCCCCCTCACTATCACTGTAACTTTCATGATCTGTATGCACTCATGCAAGATCAGTAATGTCAGTGTCTGATAGGATCTGATGCCCCGTTTCTTTGGTATCAGCAAAAATCCATTCCTCCTGCTCCTCCTCAGTTAACTCAAGCACTGCACGCTCCTCAGTGAAGTTAACCTGACTGTTGGCCACAGTGATGTCAATCTCTGGTTCCTCCTGGTACGGCCACAGCTTATTCCAGGACCTGCTAAGAGATTCTGAACTGATCTCCCCCCACACTTTAGCACTAAGGTAAACAGCATCCTTTACTGACAGTGATTTGCAGAAATCAGTGTAGCAGCTGTAATCATTCATACCCAACAAAAGTCGGCATAGCAGATCCCACTTATAGTGGTTTCAAGTTCTCCAATACACCCTGGTCCATTGGCTGTAGAATGCTGGTTACGTTTGGGGGGGGGGGGGGCATAAAGAAACACTTTATGCTACCATTGCTGGAGACCAGATCTTCTAGTGCAGGGTGTGAGGGGGTATTATCCATCAGCAAGACTGCCCTTGCTGGCAGATATTTAGCCATCAGATAGTCTTTTAGAAGGGGGACAAACTGTTGGAAAAAACAGTCAATAAAGATGTTGCGGTCCATCCAAGCACTCCGCTGGCTATAATAATGGACTGGAAGTCCTGACATTGATACATTTGCAAAACATCTGGGCTTTGTGCTTTTATGAATGAACAGCAGTGGAAGCCAAAAATCATGACTGGCATTCGTAGCTGTCGTTAATGTCACTCTGTCTTTGCTGGATTTAAAATTATTAACTTGTTTCTCTCGGCCATCTGCCAAAGTTTTATTAGGGAGCAATCTTCAAAAGAGACTAGTTTCATCGCAATTAAACACCTGATCTCTGGTGAGCTGTTGGTGTTCTACGATGTGTTGTAGGATGATTTTGAAAGACTCGGAGGCTTCAGAATCAGCTGAGAGTGCTTCCCCTTGCATACTGAGCTGGCGTATGCCATGGCGATTTTTGAACCGATTTAACCATCCAGAGTTGGCCTTAAAATCATTTTCTCCACTGTCAGGGTACATTTATCCAATAACAATTTAGCTTTTTCACTTAGAATGATGCCACTTATTGGGGTGCCTTTGCAGCATTCCTGCATGAACCACAAATGCATGGCACGGTCAAACTCCTCATTTGCAGCTTTCACACAATGCAGCGATTTTGCACCAAACCAGTATCTTTAGCTTCTCTGGCAAACTGTTAAATTTTTTCCTGACCTTTTTTGATGTCAAAAACCATAGATTTGCCGATTCCGTGCTCCTCAGCTACAGCGCTCAAACTCACACCATGTTCCAGTTTACTTATTATTGCAAGTTTTGTATCAATACACAAGGTCACCCTCTTTCATTTGTTTGGTTCCTTACCTGCCATGCTGTAACACCCCATTAGCATTTGCCTAACTGCTATCCATTAATGCCTTTTAAGCAGATGTGAGAAAATAAGCAACAAGTGGAAATGATTACTTAGTGTTTTTGGGGTCGGTTAACCGGTCAGTCCAGTACTTTGAAGTTCGGATCTTTGAGGTTCCACTGTAGTTTGTATTTTGAGAACCATTGCTTCATCTCATGGAAATTGTCTTGCAATTCAGTTGTGGTTGCAGTTTGACTTCTTCCGGATGCTGAGTTAATGGCATCTTCAGCATATAGGACCATGTCTGCTCGACAGACAGAGGGTAAGGAGTTGATGAAGAGGCTGAAAAGGAGTGGTCCAAGGATTGACCCTTGAGGAACTCTGAGGTTCACTTCAATGGGTTCTGAGAGTTTACCACATATTCTCGCACATTGTGTTTTGTGTGAGAGATAGCTGTTAAACCAGGACACTGTTTCTGTGGAACAGCACCACAAACATCACATACGTCACATGCAGCATCACATTAGCTTGGGCCCAAGGCAAGGTGGCCTTCTTGCTTTTGTTGGTAGGGGGATACCCATGTAGCCAATTCAGTAGGGGCCGAACTACTCTGGAGTAGTCCTTCATGAATCTCTGATAATATCTGCAGAAACTGAGTAGACGCTGGAGCTCTTTCAAAGTCCAGGGCTTAGGTCAAGTGATGAGGGCTTTGCTCTTACTGGGGTTGGTCTGGATGCCCTTTACATAAACTATGTGCCCAACAATTTTTAACTGAGGCCTGAAAGAATTGACATTTATCAATTGACAATTTCATTCCAAACTCCTCCAGGTAATTCATCAACTTGAGCAACCGGGCCTCATGTACTTCCAGGGTATTCCCGAATGCAATAATATCATCTGGGTAGACTAAACACTTCAGTAACTTCATTTCACCCACAGCTTTCTCCATTAGGTGCTAAAAGGTGGCTGGGGTGCCTGAGATCCCCTGTGGCATCATGAGGAACTCGTAAAATTTGAGAGGACATGTAAAAGCTGTCTTCTCCCGGTCCTGGGGGGGTCATCGGGATCTTATAATAGCTACTTCACAGATCCAGGACTGAGAACCACTGGCTACTGTTTAAACAATCCAGGGCATCTGGTACTCTGGGTATAGTGTACTGGTCTGTCACAGTCTATTTGTTTAATGTGCAATAATCAACACACATTTGTATGGTCCCACTCTTTTTTCTCCCTATAACAATAGGGGATGCATATGCACTCCTTGATTCTCGAATTATCAAAGCAGCCATCATCTCCTGAAGGTTGCATTGGACATCTTCGATGTGAGCTGGGGCAAGCCACCTGGATCTTACATGGAAAGGCCTCTCATCAGTAAGGCATATGTGATGCTGTTCCCCAATCACACACCCCACATCCCATTCATGTAAAGAGAACGCCTTCGTCCATGCAGCCAGTTTCTTTCACACTCTATTTTTCCAGTTCTCCAGGATGGGAGTCACTTAACCCAAATAATCCAGGATCCATTCCGGGGGCACCTCCGTTCACTGCAGCAGGTTGCACTGCCATATCGGTGCAGTAAACTCTTGCAAAAGTCTGACCTTTCCTCACCACCACTTTCCAATCTGTGACATTTTTCGCTTTGTACAATAACCCTTCAAACATAGGCATGTGCGCTGGCTAGCAAGACACTGGGCTTTGCCAACAGTCCCACAGATAGCCCATGCTCCTCCAGGGCATCTAACGTCAACAACTGATTCATCACATCCTTCTTCAGCCTCACTACCCTAGTAATATCGTATTCCGTGTTGGGTGGCAGCACAATTTCATCCTGATCTCTTCTCCACACTATTCCTACATAGTCATCAGGCTCTTCAACAGGGGGCTTCCCCCTTGTTCTGCAGGCATCTCTAACCAAGGGGTGGATTAGGCTCTCTTCATCTTCCCTTTTGGCCTCCCTGGCTCAGCACAGTTGGGCCAAATGTCTGAACATATGCACATTCATGCCCACTAGCACAGGCACTCCGTCATATATTCCAGACTCAGGACAGATCACAGCCAGCATCTCTATGGCATCTCCTACACCAGCCACTTTAGTAAGAAAAGTCATCCACACTTTGATATAACTGAGGTAGGGATATAACTTTTCACTAAGTCCCCATATGTGTAGTCCCTCAAGTGGTTGTAGTTCAACATCGGATAAGGGCTGGTCATACCAGGACTTGAAAATAATGGTGACTTGTGAACCGCTATCGAGAACTGCCCATGTGTGGATTCCATTGATGGTAATGGTGGTCTCAGTCAACAGTCCCACTAGCTTGCATATGTTGACAGGAGCTGATGAGGTGGTTCTAGTTGCGGAAGCTCTTACATGAGCCATGGAGCTGGACCTGACAGAGGCCCTGGTGCACTTCTTTACCGGGCCCCTCTGTAGTTTCCCTGGTTCTAGCTCGAATTCGCGGGCTGCCTATCTTTAGCAGGGGTATGATTCAACAGCATCCTACACCCCTTCCATATATGGCCCTTGCCCTCTACACTGATGGCATACTATGGTCTCCCAAGGCTGCTGCCTATCTGGTGCCACAGGGCAGGTTCCTGACATTCCCACCAGAGCACTTAAAGCTAGGGGGCCCCACTTCACAGCCCATTTGCTGCCCTGGGCCATACCTGGCACCCCCCCCCCAGTTCGGCTACTCTCTGAGCCAACTTATCCATTTGAGCCCTAAACCCGACCTCAGAAGTGGGCACATTCATAGGGAACCCGGTGCCATAAGTCATGGGGCCTGCACTAGGGACCATCCCACTCACCACTTGAGACTTGACTAATCCTTGATTCACCATCAATTTGGCCTAGGTAACAACATCCTTACACTCGTTCAATAGGGTCCTCAAGTCCTGTAACTCACCAGAGGGCACCTCTCTTCCTACCCGAGTAGCAGCCACAATAGGCCCTGTTTGCCACATTGCCCTTGCTTTTCCTCTGCTTCTCTAACCTTTTGCTCTAATACTCAGTAAGGGGGGGGATTACTCTTTCTATCAGCTAGATGTAGTTGTAATACTAGCAGGGGGAATGGCAAGGTAGCTTTTATCACATGCTCTAGCCTCACCTGATTTAGGTCCTGAGCTGCCACTGCCCCTTGCCTAAATAACATTTGCAAGGCCCTCTCCACCCAAATTAGGAAAGCAGACAAAGTACCCCCTCTCACTGGTGAGTAGTTTTGAATTTCCACATGAGGTCTTCGCAGGACTCTGGGCTACCAAATACACTCTCTAAAGTGGTCAGGTATACCTTGTAACTTGTAACAAATAAAACCAAAAGAAACACCAAACCTGTAAGACAAACAACATCCCACTGCCTTTCTGTAGAGCATTAAATAGTAAACTCAAAGGCCAACTGGGTCTAAACTCATTATCCCCAGTGCGAGGGGTGGAGATTCTCCTCACATCGTGGTAAATAGAGACCTAACCAACAGGACTTCCATAGGTAGAGATGCTAGAAAAATCATCTCCATGCAGGGCAGGCAAAGAACCTGCTTAGGGAGATTAACATTCTCTACAATGAGAATGACTCCTTTGAGGTACACATGACTCCGTAAGTTGGGGACAGGAAGGGAAAGGACAGATAAACAAAACAGGATTAACCAATACCAGAAAGGGAAAGGGAAAACAGAAAGTTGTGGTAGGGTAGGTTGGGAGAAAAGGTGTTCCATCCCCATATGGATGCTGAACTTCCGACTCTCCCATCCTTGCAGCCCTTCATGTTTATCCTAGGGTGGGCATTTATCATACTGAGAAGTGGGACACATTTCCCTTATGTCCCTCTTAAATCATGGTAAATGTCCCCATACCTCACCCCTTCATGCAGCCCTGCCATCTAATGGCCAGTCAAGACCCATACAAATAAAATACGACATATACAACACAAATCAGCATCAATATATCCTTCGACTGTTCTCTTCAAATTTGAAGTCCACAGTGACCCCATATTTAGTTTAATGATCAGTTCTAATTGGGTAGAACCATTGAGGGATCTGCCTCTCCCGCCAAGTGGCTTAGTAAGAAAAAAAGTCCTCGTATCCACGATCAATCAAGCAGCCCATAGCCCAAGGGCACTCCAGCACCCCCCCCACAGCATGGCAGGGGCACAAACACAACAAGAGGGAGATGACTCCCTCCTGACCCTCAGGGACCCCTGGGCACTAGATAATGAACAGGTGGGAAGGGCCCCCACTTGGCCTGGGTTAGCCATGCAGCCCCAAATTCCCCCAACTACTGGCCTTGCTCAACAAATTCAAGACCCTCGCCTCCAAGCCTCCAGGTGCAGCTAAAGATCCATCAGCCACAGCCCCAACCCCAGGCACTCTGACCACTCTCTGTCATTAAATGTACTCTGTTTCGCCATGCCTTACCCTATTTAATGGGGGTCTGGCATTCTGAAGACTAAGGAAGGCAAGATCAATCAAGGCCTCAATGTCCACCACTGCTCCAGGACCTTGTCTTCATCATTAAGTGCACACTATTTCCCCAGGCCTTACTCTATTTAGCAGGGGCCTGGCACCCTAGAGACCATGGAGGACAGGATCAATCAAGGTTCCACCGTCTCCCACTGCTCCAAGGCTGTTTGTCCACCAAACAAAAATCCCCTCATATTATGGCCCAGTGAGAGTCATATTTTGTCCTCAGGTTTCTACCCTATTTAACAGGTATATCATGTTTGTTGTACAGATGCACTGAGGCCCAGCTTCCCAGGTCTCAGTGAACCACTGCCCACCTAATCCACTGAGAATTAATTATCCTGGTTCAGTGAGAGAAGAGCCCCAGCCAGAGCACAGCCTATTTAATGGGACTTTTTACTCCAGTGACCTCCCCCCCGCCAGCCTCTGTTATTCTCCCGCTATGGTCATAAAAGCATTAATCCCAAGTCCAGGGACAGGTTGGCACTACTCAGACCTCACCACACCATCAGTAGGAGGCCCTGACAAGTTTTCTTCAAGGAAGAAAAAAAAGAGGAAGGAAAAGAAAATTCAGAGTCATCATGAGAGGGGTATGCTAGTCATCAGTAAGAACCAAGGAGCCTGGGCCTAGCAAACTTAACCTGCCTACAAGCACCCCCCCACAGGACTCCAGAAGCAGGGCAGCATAGCTGGACCCAAGCCTTCCCCCATGAGCCAAGGAGAGATAGGGCCACAAATGCCCCGGGCCATCGGGCTACTCACTGCAATCAGATTGTCATATTAAAAAAGGATCTTCATGCTTCCTGGGTGGAAAACTGCTGTAGGAGTCACTTGATAGAGTCCAAAGTAAATTGGTGCACCCTCAAGGCCTGTGTAGAGGTATTCCTGAAGGGCAGCCTTAAGCAGATCTTTGTGGCAAAGCCACACATGCTGGAATAGGAAAGCCTTTCTTCCTTAGGTCTTCCAATGCAGAGTTATAGTTTTGTTGTCCTGTAGGATATTGTACCAGCAATCTGGCTGGGTACGCAGTGTGGAATTTTAACTTGTTCTGGCACAGGACTTGATATAGGGGGATGTACTCTCATCGACGCCTCATGGTGTTCAGTGCATAGTCATTGTCAATGAAGATCCTGGTGATGCCATAAAAAACGTACCCTGTGCCTATACTTTCTGCAAGATCAGTTCTTTAGTCTGGTAGTGGAGAAAACAGACACTTGTAGACCTTGGATGTGCATTTGGATTAGTTGATTTGAGTCCCAAGCTATGGTGGACCTGCTCTATCTCTAATTAGAAATTCAGGTCTAAGGTAAAAGAAGCATGAAGAAGGGTTTTGATAAAGTCCTGTATATCTGTTCCCTCACTATTTTCTGGAACTGGATATATACAGAGGTTATGGCATCTATGCTTGTTCTCAGTATCTTCTTGATGATCTGTGGTGAGTTTGCAAATTTTTATAATTTGGGCTACAGTAGTTTGCAATTGAGAGATGTGGTCCCCCTGTGCAGTAGAATGTTGCTCTAGTGACTCGACTTTTGTTTGTAATGTTGGGATTCTTTAAAAGTATGAAATTCAGCTTTGATTTCTTGGAGCTCCGATAAGATTCAGTCGAGTTTAGTATTTATTTTGTTGTTTTTCTTTGAGCCTGACTTTGAAGATCTAGAAGTAGATAACTGGGGTGATTGTTGCTAGTGAACCAAGGCCACGGAGTCTGAGACCTCACGATCTGTGCACTGTCTTCCTGAGTGAGGAGAGGACACTAAATTTATTATTGCCCCCTTTGGTTTTACTGGTAGCCATATCTGAATAAGATGTTAGATGCTGAAATGAAAGACTTAAGTGGCTATTTTATCAGGTTAATGGGTGCGTGGTAGCAGAGTCCAGAGCTTAGGTGGCCATTAGCTTGGAAGCTGCACTGGAAGTCTTCTCAGAGCCAGTCATCTCATAAAAGATTTTAATGCACAGCCCAGGAAAATGAGACATTAGGGCAAAGGCCAACTGTCCTTACACCCCACTGATCTGCACTCAAATCCTTTAATGCACATCCTGGAGTGGCTTACTGCACTTATAAAATGGCTACAGTCCTTTTGTTATGTTGTCTTGTGCACGTAGCGAAAACAACATTTTGTGGCATCTTGCTAGAATAGCAGGTTGTGGAGGTGCGGCAGTGCTGTGGCCAATGAAGCCACTGCTTTTTTTTGGACTGGTCTTTGTGGCACCAATGAATGAGCATGCTGTCTATGACATCAGTTGAGAAGCATGCCACCAACTTGAAAGAATTTCGCCACCGCAATGAGGGAGCGCCCTGTCATTGCAGGGCATGCTTTGCCTGCTGATACATTTCAATAAACATGGCGGCAGCTGTCACCGTCCACCTCTCACAATCCTTAGAAAGTCAACTATGGGGATGCCCAGTCCTCCTATTGGCATGTTTATAATCCCTGCTCAAGACTGTGTGGCACACTTGGAGCCCACCCCAGTGTGCCTTGTGTGTTCAGAAGCCGACTGTGTCGGCATGTTCCTGCCCCCACCCCACATCATCCCCATTGTGTGCCACACTGGGAACCCTCCAAAGCCATGGGGCACACTGGAAGCCCAGCCCAGTGTGCCCAACAGCTGGTTTATTTCACCTGTAAATAAAGAAAAGCTTCCCATGATGTCTGTCCCCGAAACAAAGAAAATGGTCTGTCGTTGAGTCTGTATTGTCCCCCTCCCCCAACCCGCAACCATCCTTTGTGCACCCCACCTCCCTGTACCCCCCTCACCCCATACTTACTTCTGGAGCCTGCAGCAATGATCTTCGGTAGAGCGGGGCATATCTGAACTCTTCAAAAGCCGACCGCAAACTGAAGAAAATCACAATAAGCTGTATAATGACATCAATGGGGGGGGGTTTCAACTTAGGTGGATATCGCAATCATTTTTGTGACTTTTGGCTCCAAATTTTCAACATGGGGTTCTTGGGACCCCACCTCATGAACTTGGTCACTGTCATTTAGTTATTCAGTCCCAAAAGGTGATTTTGCAGTCACTGCACAGAATCACCTTTTGGGACCGATTAATGAAATGACAGTGCCACTGTAAATGAGGTGATCTCCCAAAAAGCCTATGTTGAAATTTGATGAAAAAATTCCAAAAAATGACTTCAAGAATTTTTAATATTTTCACTCCAGATTTTCAACATTGCCATTTTTTACACCTCGTTATGAACAGTACAGCTGTCATTTTTCACATCCTACCTGAAATGTGTTTTCGCACATCTGGTGCACAATTGCATGGTCACTGTGGGAAATCAACATTGAGAGCAGAGTAAGAAAATCACAGTGACACTGTTCATGAGCAAAGATCTCAAAATACCTATGCTGAAAATTTGGTGAAACAATTTCACAAAATGACTGTGTTCTGAGAGTGTGTTGTGCAGTTTCCACCCACTCTCATAACTTCGAGAATTTTTAATATTTTCACTCCAGATTTTCAACATTGCCATTTCTTCATACCTCCTTATGAACGGTGCAGTTGTCATTTTTCATGTCCTGCCCAAAATGTGTTTTTGCACATCTGGTGCAGAATGGAGCGGTCGCTGTGGGAAATCAATGTTCCGGACAGATTAACAAATTCACAGTGACACTGTTCATGAGTGGAGGTCCCAAATGCTTTCATGAGGTGGGGTCACAAAAAGCTCATGCTGAAAATTTGGAGTGCAAATACCAACAAACACCCAGGGCGTTAGGGTTTCTAACCATAACGTCCCACCCTGTACAGACTGACAGGCATCAGGGGTGTGACTTTGGATTGTCAGCTATAATGCTCATGCCATTCCACCGCTGCCCCCACCCTGCAGCCAGTGACAGGCATCAAGGTGTGCCTTGGACTCTTCGGCCCCAAAAAAACTCATTCTCCTCTACTGCATGCTTCTCAATGTATTACCTTATGGAATGAGGTGATCGTAAGGCCTGATGACCCCAAAGCATAATGCAACACTTGTTGGAGTCTGCAGGTTAGGGTAGGGTGAGGTGAAATGGCATGAGCGTTATGGCCGATGACCCAAAGGCACACCTCAAATGCCTGTCAGTCTCTGCAGGGTGGAGTGGGGTTGACATCAGTTCCATACTTCACTGCCATTCCTATTATGCATCTCTCTAACTCCTGCACTATCAATGCCAATGCCAGCAAGACAACATTCGGCATTGACAAATGCTTGTATTGAATGGTAAAGTGAAACATTCTTAATATTTTATTTTTACACAAAATCATTTAACTATATTTTATATAACAAAATATATACATGAATCAGATTCTAATTTTGTAAGTAGTAAGACGTGTTGCCTTGCTAATTAGATCCGGTACCTGAACATGCATTGCTAACTTTTTATTAATGCACTGTCAGGTGATGTCTCTTTGCCAATGAGGTTTCAGGATTTTTTCTTGCCATTTTATAGGTAAGGAATAAGGCATGATGAGGTGTGGTTTATGGGCTGATAAGAGCACGCCCCAGGTGCGTAATGAGGCACGAGGCGCTTGCGCCGAGTGTCTTTAGCACCTGGGAAGTGCTCTTATCAGCCCATAAACCACACCTCGGAGTGCCTTATTCCACTTATAAAATGGGTCCCCCAGTAAAAAATATATTAAAAGACTGATAAATCTAAATAAAAAGTAGAAAATATTGTAAAAGATGTAAAACAAATGTTAGTAGAAAAGTAGTCCTTGCTGTTAGTGTTAATTTAAGTCTGCCTCCCCTCACAGTCCCCCATACAGAGACTAGGATCCTCAAATATATTTTTTATCGTCCCATCCCCACACACAGAAGCAAAGTTCTCAAGGCGTTTTGTTTATTTTTTTAAATTTAGTATGCCTTTTCTCTTTGTTTCAGTTGTTTTTGGCAGTCAGCGTCTTTTAACCATCACCCAAGTAAGCACTTTTCTCCAAGCGCTCCCCCATACAGACACCCTAATCCTGAGGCACAGTTCAAAGGGTGTTTTTTTATTTATTTATTTTTTTATTTTGTATGTTTTTCCTTTTGCGGCTCTTTCTGGTAGCGAGCGTGTCCCACACCAGCCACCGTAGTAACGCTTTTCTCCGAAAGCTTGTGGGACTGAAAGCTGTCAGCTTACTGGATTTTACAACGTTATTTTTTTTTTTCAAACACTATTTCTAAGAGCTGGTGAAGGTGCACATGTTGGCTTCAATATAAAAGCATTTTTTTGAGAGCTGGTGAAGGTGGAGATGTCGGCTTCAATATGAAAGCCATTTCCAAAAGCTGGTGGAGCCGCGTGGGTCAGCTTGTAAATGTAAGCCGTTTCTGCCAATCAGCGCTTGGTGTGTCACTGACTTTTGAATATAGGAAATGATGTGCATTTGCTAAGGGTAACAGTCTCTTTTTCCGATGAGTGGTAATGTTGTGTAGCTGGTTGTGCGTGTTCGGTGGGGGGGGGGGTGTTACTGTTATGCAGCTCGGTCAGGCAGCTTGTCATACTTTTAAAATTCAGAGGTTGGCACAGTGATTTCTTTTGCAAAGCATCCTGAATGGCTGAAGAGATGCTGGCTGGCACAATATGCCATGATAAGGACACGGCCACAGGTACCTCTCAGCCAATTAGGATGCAGGATTCTCCAGACCCATTTTATAAGATCTAATAAAGCACACTTAAGCCCCATTAAAAGGGTCCAACAAGAGGAGCAAGGAGTTAGATAGCAGGAGGCAGCAAAAAGACTAACCAGGCAGAGAATGAGAGAGAGAGAGAGAGAGAGGAGGGAGGAAAGGAGAGGGAGGGAGAGAGAGAGAGAAATAACCTTTATTTGGTGTTACACTAAATGTTATGTTGAAAGTAAGCACCTTTATTTTCTTTTGTGTCTTTGCAGATGTAAAGCTAATTTGATGTACTTTGAAACTAGTGTCTATATATTTTCTGTTTGGTACTGTCACAAAGGTACAGTAATGTAAAATAAACAAGCATTTTTCAATGTCGAATGTTGTTTGCTTCTATGTGCTGTTTAGGAATTTGGAAGTCATTGGAATGCAAATATTGAAAATTCGCGAACTTACGAGCATGCGTAGGAACTGCGCAATGCACATTTGCAAAACAGTCATTTTTAGGAATGTTTTCACCAAATTTTTAACATAGCCATTTTAAGACCTCTGCTCATGAAGTGTCACTGTGATTTTCGTAATGTGTCCCGTACATTGATGATTTCGCACACCGACTGCGCCATTGTGCGCTACATAGGCGAGCAAATTTTGGATGAGATGTGAAAATGACAGCTGTACTGCTCATAAGAAGGTGTGGTAAAATGGCAATGTTGAAAATCTGGAGTGAAAATATTGAAATTTCACAAACTTCACGGCGTGCGTGGGAACTATAGCATACGCTAAATAAACAGTCATTTTAGGAATTTTTCCACCAAATTTTCAAAATAGGCTTTTTGAGAGCGCACGTTATGAACACTGGCAGTGTCGTTTCATTAATCATTCTGGAAAGGTGATTTCGCACAGTGGCTGTGAAATCACCCTTCAGGCCCGAGTAACGCCATGACAGTGCAAGAATTCATGAGGAGGGGTCCCAAAAACCCATGTTGAAAATTCAAAAAAATGCCTGAGATATGCAACAAAGTTAAAAAAAAAAAAAACCTATCTATCCCATTATACAACTGACCGGCATTTCCTCAGTTCGCGGTCTTCTTTGAAGAGTGCAGGCGTGTTCTCAGTCCACCGAAGATCGTCGCACGGACTCCGGGAGGCACGGGTGGGGAGGTGTGGGGAGGCAGGGTGCACAGTGGGTGGGTGGGTGCAAACACTGCGAGGGACCATTTTTGCTTTTCAGGTTTTTTTTTTAATGACGATCGGGACATTTGCCACACTGGGGTGGGCTCCCAGCGTGTGAAAGGGCTGGGGGGCGTGGCAGCCGAGGGGATTGGGCACCCCGTCAGCCATGGCATCTGTTGCCATGCTGGGGTTGGCTCCCAGCGTGGCACCCTGTACTCGGGGAGAGACAGTGGAGCCAACAGGGATTGGGCACCCCGTCGGCCCTAACATCATTTTGCCATGCTGTGGTAGGCTCCCAGCGTGGCACCTGGATCTTTGGGGCGTGCAGCCAGCGGGATTGGGTACCCCCATTGGCCGCAAAACGTTTACCATGCTGGGGTGGGCTCCCAGCATGGCACCCTGGAGCTCTTTGGGGTGGAGCCGGCGGGATTGGGCACCCCCATCAGCCGTACAGTGAGGGGGAAGGCGCATGAGCACGCAGCGTGCTGCGTGTGTGTGTGTGGGGGAGAGCTCTGCTCACTCAAGTGGAGCTCTCCCTTTCAACTGTATGCCACTGCATTTTCAGCTTGTCATAGACAGCTACAGCAGTGATTGGGGAATTGGGGCCGCACCTGCAAACACACTGACTGCATTGGAAGACGGGCTGACACACCTCCGAAAACTCGGAAGATGGCACTATGTTTCTTGCACATGCCTGCAAGCAACATAAAAATTAAATGTGTGGTTGATTTTAGACTAAGAGTGATAACAAAATGTGTGAAGCTATTAAGTTTTACAACATTGATTCATGGACGGAAATCTCTGGCAAAAACAAGAAGCAAGTAATTACATACTGAAACTTCAGTCTTGGACATAATTGGCTCCAGCCTGAAGTTTGTTTATACAGTACAGAATTCCCAGTGAAATGGTATGCAGGAAACTCCTCAAAATGCTGCTTACTCAATGAAAGCCAACAAGCAGAATGTTTTAAAAAGTAAAACCTCCTCCCTATTTATCAGGCTCCTTTGGATCTTCCTTTAAAAGTTGGCTGAAAAAATTTTTTTAACATACTTTTTATGTTGGCTTGCCGCGCTTGCATGCAAGTCAACATCTTGTCATAGTGGCAGATTTTGGAGGCGCGTCAGCGTGGACGAATGCAAGGCTTGCATCAGTAGGTGCATCCGGCATTCCCCAATAAGGCAGCATGCTTGTGCTGACAACAACATTATGTAAAGTGGACAAAACTTCTAAGGAAAGTGCAGCTGCAATCAGAGACAAGCTCCTCATGCAGCGGCACCAAGGACACACCTCCCAATGAGCATTTCCTGGTTAACATTTAAAATGAGACTTAGTTCTCAAAGAGAATACCACTGTAAAGGAATGAGACTGGACACCACTGTTTTCTCTTTAATTGTATTTACCAGAAAATGCAGCAAATAAAGAAGGTGTTGTCCCTAAATGCTAGTTCACAGGTCCAACTAGATGCTACACAGTTTTGCTTTGTTGTTTGTTTGTTTACTTTGGCATTCAGACTTCTAAGATAAATAAAGAAGGTGCTAAAAATGTAAAATGGGTGGGCAGGAGCAAGTCCGGTGGGCGGTGCGGTCAGTTTTACCAGCAGAAGGGGGCTCTTGTTAACTGCTGAGAGAGAATGGAGAAGAAGGAATCACGTATCAGCCAGCCTCAACTTGCTACTCAATGACTGGCTGCAATGTAACAGCTTTTCAACTCGGTACCAAAGTCTGTACCACAGCTCGCTCATTCTAGCTGTCTCGCATTCCCCCGCCTCCTGTCTCTTTTCAGCTACACAGCTCTTTGAACATGCATGGAAATGTTACTTTTTACCTGTTTATCAAAGTGCATTCAATTTTGATTCTTTTCTAAACTGTTTTTACCCCTCACTCTCTCCATTTCTGTCAGTCTGTGAAACAGACCTCCCCAGTCGCTCACTTAACCCCTTTGCTAATTATCCATTCTTCCAGCCCCCTGAATTTGTTGCCTGCCCGCCTGCAAGCCACCCACCATATTCTGATCGCAAGAAGCCAGCAAAGGATTATCACCCGAGTTATTCTTCTGATCCGAATGGAGGCAAAAAAAGGAAACCACAGAAGTTATATTAATTCAAAGTACAGCTGTGGAGCACACATGATTGTGCTGGACGTTGCCAGTTTGGAGGGCGTCTCGGTCGGAGTGGCAGAGGAGAAAAAGGAACAATAGGAAATGGATGCCACGGCTCTGAGCTTCCGAGCTAGCGGGCAGGTGGTTGTGGGGAAGGAGCAGTCCTCCCGCTGCTGAAAGCTGGAGAAAGCACTTGGGAACTGGTGGGTTAAGTTGAACTGCATACAACTTTTATAATTTTTTTTCTATTTTTATAATGAGAAAAACGGAGTTGTTAAATGTTTTGAAGTTTTGGGGAGCTTGGATTAACACATCAGAATGTAAGAAAGTGATACATTTGTTTCATTTGGTATATTTTACATCAAAATGTAATCCCCCCCCCATGGAAATGGTTTGTTGGATTGTAAAAACTTGCTGTAGCAAAGCGAAAAAATAAGTTTGTTGTGTCTTGGAGAGCTGCTGATGATGACAGATGAAAGTGGTAGTAGTCTCTTGCATTCGATGGGGGAGGAATGTCAGGAATGGTAAAGACGTGACGGTTTATTTTGTGACTGTATCCCTTGTTGCATGAAATACCAGTGTAGGAGCAGGGGAAAATAAGTGCATTAAAGTATAATATAAAAAGTTGTGTTACTCAAGAATAATCTTGTTGCAAAATCAAATGTTAGGTTAGTGTAGATTTTGATATGGTGGCATAGACAGCTACAGAGGAGCTATTTTGCATTTTCTAAGTTTGCAAACCCTTTATTAATTTAGCCTTTGTAATAATCTGTATCTTGTTTTTTTAATATTGCCAAAAACACCTCCATCATGTGTCATGCACAAAGCACCATAAACGAATGAAAGAAAAAGGTTACTATGGGCACTGTGCTGTTAATAAAGCCTTGCAGTCTGGCAGAGTGAGGAAAGGGTGACGTGTCCTCCTGTTCTTCAGATCAGCTGGGAGAGGTTTCTTGTGCAGCTCTTAAGGGTAATTTTCCTCCTCCTGTTTCCCCTCAAAGTACTTCATTTCCTCTAAATCCCCTAGAAACTTCATTATCCTTTACTGACAAGTGCTCTGGTAACTTTTAGTCAGCCGCATACTACTGTGGTTGGTTGAAGATGCAGCAATTGCTGTAGATGTGGTAGTCTGGGATCTGTGAACAAATATATCTTAAATCTCTTTCTGTAAAAGGGCACAAAGAGGAATTGTGCTGCCCAGTATGAGTAGAACTGATTGAAAAAGGTTGTTATACCTTTTATTTGACCAACATAACTTAATATACGAGCGTCTGAAGCCACATAGACACCTATGTCAGGCATTGTGACAACACAGCTACAGGGACATTTTATACAGAACACTCATGTTAATTATTCTTGTATTGTTGAAGGAAAAATAGACAACTGTCCTGTTCAGCAAGTTTCTTCTCTATGTTGCTGACTTTTTACATCAGGCTGCAAAATGCAATGTCATCCATGCTAGGGTTACCAGATGTCCTCTTTTAGAGAATGTGTCCCCTTCTCCAGCTGCCAAATATTCTTCATGTGACTTCATCATCCTGTTTTTTTAATTATTATTATTATTTTATTATGTATTTTTTTTACACTCTCCTACCCAGGACCCCCTTGTAAATGATCTGTGAAGGCGGTGGAGACTTTAAACCCATTTACTTGGGGACTGGAACAAGGGCTCACGGGGGAGGTACTAAGTGGCCTCTTTTTGGCATCCCAAAATCTGGTACTCCTACATGGTACCAAAAGGGACTGTGCTGTGTCCATCAGAGAGGAATTTATTTTTTGGACCCCCTTCAGTGCTGAAGGTCACTTGGAAAGATGCTCTCAGTCTATCAACATTAAAATGTGTAGCACTGACCTTTAAAAGTCACAGCAAATGGCCAGCATGCATAATAAGAATAGTTTATTTATTTATTTATTTGATTTTATTAACCAGGTAAGCACACTAGACAGCACGTGCCTCTTTTCAGGTGCGACCCAGGAGACTTACAAGTGTACAAATCAGAGTAAACAGGTAGAACAGGGAGCACATTAAGCCATTAACTGACGGTTACAATGAGAGGTACATAGTGAACAGGTTCATACAGGAGCAATATACATAGTGAAATAGGGACAAGGGGTAGAATAGCAATATGTACAGGCAAGGGGTAAAACAAAAGTACATACAACAAACATCACATAGTTGGTGTTGTAGTGTTGTAAAAACTGTTTCAATAACGTTAGTTTACATTTTAATGGTTTGCATGTGCAGCAAAAGAGCTAACATTATAACAAAATCATGAAATCTTTGTGGAGCAATTTCTGTGTGTGTGTGTGTGTGTGTGTGTGTGTGTGTGTGTGTGTGTATGCGAGGCCAACATATTCAAATGATTAGCATGGCACTTATCAAGTTAGCACCACATTAACCGTGTATAGCACCAGCATTTGGGAGGTGCCATATTCAGAGGCGTTGGGTGTGCTGCACTGTCCTGGAAGCATGACAGTGCAGACAATACCATTGCACCTCTGCAAATGAGAAATGAGGACTCTTACATGTGTAAGGGGTGCAATGATATATTAAACCATTTTGGCAGTGTGCTTATAGTCTGTTCACTTTATTGAATGTAATCAAATTGTATATATTGTGTACCAAATCTTTGTATACTATCCTCATGTTCCCTACCCCCCCATCGCACCAGGAGACGAGCAACTTGTTGCTCAGCATCCCTTTCTGGTGAAATATTTCAGTTAATAAAGAAATAAAAAAAAACACCTAATTTCAGCTAGATTTAATGCTGTGAAAACCCTGCCCTTAACAGTGTGCAGTGGCTGCATCCCCCCCAAGCCCATGCTGTAATTATTTATAATATCCCTGGTGTCTACAGGTTCCCCAGCAACCCAGTCACCCCTGTTGTACAGTTTCTCCAGTCTCCTTAGCATCTAGTGGTCCCCCCCTTGAGCAGCCATGCATGAATATCTTTAATCACCCACACTGTGCATAACCTATATATACCCTGGTGACTAGTGGTCCCCCTCCCCACAAACAGTGACTAATCCCCACCGCCAACCTGCTCACTCCATACCAACCACCACCCCCACCACCGAAACCAGTCCACAGACACAGACCATGGTGGCAACTTGCACAGCCCTTTGCTCACCTCCTCGGCCGGTCACTGTCTGACTGTCAGTGAGTAATCATGAATACAGTGTTAAAGCTAACTATCTGACTGTTGCTTAGGACCAGCTGTGGGCTGTTTACCGCACAGCAGTACTGACTGTGTTGTGGCCAACTCTGAATATTGTGGCTGTAGTGCTGTGCTTGAAATCTAAACTTCTGCTGTTTGCTTAACTGCCCCAAAGTCTCTGAATTACCTTTTAACAGTTTTTACGCTCTTGTATGAAAACCAAATAATGTTCAGCATATCATCGTAATCACCTACTGTCATCATCAGTGTGCAAGTCAGCACAGTGTTTTTAAAGTGTATAGCACTGCTTCTCTTTCAACAACAACAACAACAACAACAATTCAGAACCAGTCCTGGTCTTTTGAGAGAATTAGTTTTCAATTTACTAGTAACTCTCAAGGGATCTAACCCCCCACCCCACACAAACACAGCAACATATAGGTACTGTAGGCTGTCAGTTCCACGATATGGACTTGAGTGTTATAGGCTCAAAACCTTGAGGTGAACTCTGACTAACTGTTGTCACTTTGGAAATTCTTTTCCTTCCTAACTGTTAGAAGTCACTTTGGGAATTATTTTCCTTCTAACTGTTAGATGTCACTTTGGAATTCTTTTCCTCCCAACTGTCAGAAGTCAATCAGCAAAGGCCTAGTAGAAATGGTGAACCCAATGGTCTCGACAAAGGGTGAAACTAGTTGCCTCCCAGTAAATGAAGGACCTGTTATATTTGATGGCTCTGTGCGTGTGAGCAGGGGAGGAAGTGTATAACCAGCAAGAACTCAGTCTGTGGTTAATTTGCAAATTGCAGGGTGCTGGTTCTATATTTGAAGTTCTTGTTCAGTTGTATTTGTGGGTTTTGACCACAGAAACTTTTTAGAGAGTTCATTGTGTGGCATCTTTGCTTGTCTTCTCAGTCCGCTGCTGTTCTGTCTTGCACATATGTATTGAAACTGCTTGCCTTTACAGACCTCTACCGTGGGATCCTTGCACCGAAAATTTCAGAGGTGAGACTTCTTTCAATTGTGCAAATATGTCAAATACAAAGGGACACTGTATTCTGCTCTGGCTTACATCAAGTAGAATCTAGTCAGGATCTTTATATGGTGTCTTCCATATACTCCATGTCTCAGAGTGTTTCATAGGTCAGTGAGTTACACAGTGTTAGAGCATGGGACTGTGCAGGCAAACATATGAGCCATTTAGCATTTAACAAATTGATGACCTAAACGCACACCCCAATTTCTGTCAATCTGTGCAGGGTGGGGGTGGGGTTAGTGTCACTTCAATACTTTACTGCCATTTCTATTATGCATCTCTCTAACTCCTGCACTATCAATGCCAATGCCAGCAAGCCAACATTCGGCATTGACAAATTCTTGTTAAATGTTGGCTGGAAACCTTCACACTGCCTTCTTTGTCATTTGCTTTCAATTTCTTGTAGGAATCCAGCCAGGAAGTTTGAACTAGTACTCCAAAGTTGACAGCACTATTGCCCCACCCAGCTAAACAGAAACCAAACAATGTGCTGCCCCTCCACACAAACATGCCCCCTCCCATTTCAGTCAACAATATGTAGTAAACCAGTGATTCTAATAGATTCAGAACATTTTATTTTATATAACACACACACTACGAGGCAGAAGTTGGCTGGCTTTTAGTTACAATGTTTAGGATATATCACAATAAGCTTCTGTACCACATAAAGATAACCAGCTTTACAGAGGTCTATCCACACCAGCACTTATGTTTGCATAAGTGACCAGGTTACTTGTATAAACAGGGCCTCTAAGTTTAGCAAAAGCTGCAAACAAAGAACCAGAAGCAGAATTGGGCAGGGACAGTTGAGAGATATGTGCATAACCTCTTGGCAGCCAAGCAGCCCTTCTGGAATGTCAAACACAGATATTCTGCGAAAGTTTTCCTGTTTCTTTTTCTTACAGAATGGTTATGCACAAATGAACTGATCTTAATTTAATTCTTCAAAGCAGAGTGGCTTATAGCTAGGGTTGTACTTTTGTCATAGGAAATTGTGAAGAAACTTAAGGCACTGTCATGGTCAAAATGATGGACATCATTGAAACCATAGCACAAACTATAAAAGTCATGACTCTATTTTATATAGGCCTGTGAAAAGATCAAAATTATTTGGCAGACTTCGTGTGAAAGTAGGATCTCTAGCAGAAGAAAGGAGGTGGTCTTGCCTCTGTATTGCTCACTTGTGAGACCCCACCTGGAGTGCTGTGTCCTGTTCTGGAGGCCACAGCTCAACAAGGACATCGACAAGGAGTATGGAAGCTGTCCAGAGGAGGGCAATAAAAATGGTGTGGGGTTTGCCCAAGAATCCACATGAGGAGAGGCTGTGAGAGCGCAACATGTACTCCCTAGAGGAGAGTGAGAGGGAACAAAATTGAGACCTATAAATATCACACAGGGGTGAACAAGGTACAGAAGGAGTCCTTCACAGGAGGAGGAGCACCATAACATGGAGGAATGTTATGAAGCTTGAGGAGGGGATGTTTAAGAGGATGTGAAGACATAGTTCTTCACAGAAAGGGTGATGTTGCCTGGAACAGCCAGCCAGAATAGCTGGTGGTGGTGGCGAAGATAGTGGGGAGCTTCCAGCATACGTGGGATAGGCACATGGACTAAATAGGTAGAGGAAAGGGAGGAGGGAGGGACACCTGAGACCAATTAGAGTCCAGGGAGTATAGATAGGCAGAGAAAATAGGGCAGATTAGATAAGCCAACAGGTTCTTTTCTGCCAATACATTCTATGTGAGAAGTGTCGTACCACGCACTTTACTTCGACCCTGGAATTGACCACTTTATGTTATATCACAGTTTGCAAAGAAATTCACCATTACATAAAAAAAAGGTTGCATGGTGGCAAATTTCTACACTTCATTTTGGTTTCCACCACTAAATTGTGAACTTCATGATTTGTGGACCTGTGCCATGCAGAATTCCTAAGGCATACTGCTCCATGAATTTCCACACTTTATAGCAAAATTTGTGAATCGTGAATTTTTTTGTTTGCTTGGACCTAACGTGCATGAAACGAATAACCACTATTCAAATATATTTTATATAAGCATAACAGCAAAGTCAAAGATCTTAACCTAGCTCTGATTCTTGATCTCTGCACAGGAGAGAGCCATCTCAGTTTCTTGTCGCACAGATGCAATGAATATTAAACCCCTCCAACTCAAAAAAAACATTGGAATGACCTACAGGAATAAAACCTGCACCACCCTATCCAACAAACATCCGTTTCATGCACTTTTCACAAAATTGCACCAGTTTTGCATACTTTCATGCAATTTCATGAACTAGAACAGTGTGCTTAAAATGGTCAAATTTGGTTGTAATTTGCATTTAAAAAATCACAGTTTTTTAAAAATGTGCAGTTTGGATAAAAGTGCTGTTTTATGAAACTATATTTTTAATAACTTGCATTTTTAAAAATGCAAAATTTGGTGGAAATGGCACTATTTGAAAAAAAAGGTTTTGATAAAATGTTTCTTGATTTTTGCAAATATTGAGCAAAGGCAAAATTGGAAATTTCACACAATTTTTCAAGTGTAATAAAACATTTTCTCAACTCTAGACTGGGCCCTCTCTTGTACCCGTTCTGTCACCTCACCCTTGACTACCTTCCCCACACCAGCAATGATCTCTCCACTCTGTCTCTTCTGTCTCAAAAGGTAGGCACTATAGCTGTGTAGAATTTAAAAATGTTGCTTTTGCACAATTTTTAAAATCCCACTTAATTCTGTGGAATTCTATCAGAAGTTGAATGACAACTAGGACACAAAACTATCAATTACACACTCGTGCACTTTTACTAAGAAATGTAACAGGACAAGCAAGAGGCTGAAGAGAAGGACATGACAGAATTCTTAAAAAGTGAACCTTCCACAAATGACAGACTAGAGAGCTAAAATAGGGAATCCAATTTCAATAAAAAAGTCTCAAAAACCATAAAAGGACTACCAAATGGTAAAACCTCAGGGCCAGATGCTTTAATGGGAGAATTCTACAAACTGTTGAACCAAAATATATCCAAATATATTCAAATATAAATGGAAATATGGTCTCTGACTGAATCTCATCATAAAGGAGAGCCACCATCCACTATGTCTAATGTATACATATATCTTATCTTTAAGAAAGGGGAAAGATGACGCAGATTGTGCTTATTATAGACCAATTATTGTGAAAATAGTTGTAATCTATGCTTTTATGCTGTTGTGTAAACTGTGTGTACTCTTTGATACTATGTAAGTCCCATCACCCTCTCCCCCAGGTCGTATCGGGAGACGAGCAACTTGTTGTTCAGTGTACCTTACCTGGTGAAACTTTTCAATAAATAAATAAATAAATTAAGCAATGACTATATAGAACAGTGTGTTTGAGTCCATATACAATGAGACTATTCTTCAACTGAGTGGTTATAATGATATCGAGGACCTTAAAAGTGAAGCTCAAGAGATCCTCTATCATCATGGTAACCAAGAGGTGGAATTGCAGCCTTAGTATTTGTGCTTCCATACACTATTTTATATAGTATATGGTGAAATAAAATCACAGTTACTCACTGCTTGTGATTTCAGCAGTCAGTATGTGCCCTCTGCCATCTGTGCTGCAACGTCATCCCCTGCCACCTCACTCGCCTCTTATTTTTGGCAACACTGCAACTACTCTCTGCCCTCTGAACTGCACCACCAACTATACCCCACCCAATAACAATCCAGTCACAGTCATCTCTTTTTCTGTGGCTAGGATTACTTTGATCTTGTAGAAAATAGTAGTACCTTAACTAAAATTCATTAAAATGATATGAAACCATAGAAGCAACCAAGAAACTACAATTCTTGGCCTTAAATCTGGTTATATAGAGAAAACAAGTCTGTTGCGGGTCAAGGTTACGTGCTGTACTGTGAAAATCATGTTTCAGTAAGAAATGTCCCACTTTGGGAGCTTCAAAGGTGGTAACCCTACTTTGAGGTGAAGCAGGTTCACATAACAACAGATACATGGATCAGCAACCAAACAATTGATTACGTGACTCTAACAGCTCATTGGGCAAGTTTTCAGTCAAAGTAATAATAATCCCTCCCTCTACTGTAATCAATAGGGAGCAGGCTGTATTATGTGTCACCACTTTACAGGAAACTCACACTTTTGTGAATATTTTGCAGGAGCTGCAAAAACTGCAGAAATGGCTTACTCTGCATTCCTCATCTCCAGGGTTCATAGGGTCAGATAATGGTACTAACGTAATCAAAGCTGTTAGAGATGGCAACTACTTTTACACACCTTATTTTGCACATTGTTTAAATCTTCTCATCCATAATTTCTTAAATGGAAACAGAAATGTTGAAAACCTGTTAGGTCTTGCTAGGAAAATATGTGGTCATTTTAGCCACTCTGTGAAAGCACAAAAATCCTAAAGGACCGCAGAGGTCAAACAACTTACCATTGCATAAATTAAAGCAGGAAGTTCCAACCTATTGGAATTTAACATTTTATATGTTGGAAAGGTTTCTTGAACAGAAAATAAGCTGTAAATAACTATACCATGCCGAATCAAATAGATAAAGTAGACATCATGCTCAGTTCCAGCAGTTGGTGTCTAGTTGAATCATTGGTCACCTTATTGGAGCCATTTGAGGCTACCACACGTGATGTCAGTGTGGACAGTGCAACTTAGGGTCACCACCTTTGGATGAGGTAAAAACCAGATGCTAAACCACACCCCAAACTCTGCCTCTGGCTCCATCCCTTTTTATGACTGGAGATACATCGCTCCTCCACAAAGTCATTTGTAATGTTGGAATAGACATTACTAGTGATAGCAAATCATTTTATACTGTTATTTATTTGATTTATTTATTCAGTTATTTGTTTTTATTCTTTAACAACCAGGTTAACTCCCCAAGGCTCCATAGCCCATTTTACAGGAGTGACCCAGGAGCACAGGAAGGTTAAGTGACTTGCTCAGGGGTCACACAGTATGCAAGTGGAGGCTGCAGGAATCAAACTCAGGTCTGCTGGATGTGCCAAGCTCATTCACAGCTTATTGCTCAACCCTCTGTTAAACACACTCCCATTTTCCTTTCCATGTGAGTAATGTATTCTGATATCGTTGACCTTAATTGTTTGTGCTTGTGGTACCCTTACTGCTGCCCTGTGTTTCCTTAACCTCAGCAGCTACTGCTGTTTCTTTTCATATTTCTAAGATATTCCACAATTTCAGACACACCATTCCATGCTGCTTATCTGAATGACCTGTAAAAGTATAGCTAATATCATGGGATGTTCAGGTAATACAAAAATGGGAGCAGATGTGGTAATAAAAGCAATAAATATTATTAATTTAACAAAATGGGTCTAAAACATATCAGAATATAGGACAAACAAAAAGAAACACATGAGAGCACATACAAGTGTAAAGCTGTTTCCTGTCTGTAGAGGGTGGCCCTGGGTAGGAGGCTGAATTCTTCTGTTCTGTCCCCCAAGAGAAGTTCTGGTTAATGTTTGTTGCTTGCATAAATTGGCAGCTATGAACTTCATGGGTCAGATATTCAAACTGCGCTATTTTGTGGAGCAAGCCCTTGCTGCACTAAATAGTTAGAGATTATTGGCCAAGAGCAATATTCAAGGAGTTGTATACGGGCAGCTCCCTTTGAATATCACCCGACAGCCACAGCCACTGTGCATGGGGCAGGAACTGCGCCACAGCAAGTGGACAGAGTGGAGCATTCAACTTATGTGTGGCGCAAGTACCATTGCACCAAGCGCGCAAAATCCGATATTCAAAAGGTGATATGCAAATAGGGCCATAATTCATGCAAAGGCCATTTGCATCTGATTATAGCTCCATTTGCATGCCATTAGCATGCAGTGCGCCGATCCCGAGGACTTGCGCCTGGCACCCTGCCAGGCAGCAGCCATCGGGACCGACACTCTGCAGCCCGATCACGGGCAGAAGACTGTAAATCCCACCACCACCCCCACTGGCCCGATCGCGGGCATAGCCCAATCCCGCCCACCAGCCAGATGAAGGCAGCAATATGTCTCCCCAACATAGCCTGGTGGTCAAGTGGACCTACAATCCCGATCACGGGATGTAATAATGAAACAAACCCCGAACACAGCCCTGGTGCCTAGTGTCCCCTCCACCCACCCACGGCCCCATCACCCGCTTCCCCCCGGCAGCAGGCGGCAGCATCCCACCGCCTGCCACCCGCCGCCCACTGACTGATGACTGCCCTGTAGGCTGCATGCCCATTGGTGCAGAGCAAGCCAATGGGCATGCAGCCCCATACCATTCTAAGACATGTCCAGATTTGTGAATGACACATTCATTCACAAAACTGGACTGTCTTATGTTATGCGGCTGCACGCCCATTAGCTCTTGCTCTGCACCAATGGACGTGCAGCCTACGAGCAGTCAGTCGGCGCGGCAGGTGAAGTGGGATGCTGCCGCCCGCCCGGCTGCTGGGGGCAGGATGGTGGGCTTCGTGGGTGGGGGGACACTAGGCATGAGGGCTATGTTCGAGAGGGGTGTTTATGTATTACATCCCACGATTGGGATTGTAGGTCCACTGGACCACCAGGGCTATGTTCTGGGGTGTGTGTTAATGTATTACATCCCGCAATCGGGATTGCAGGTCCACTGGACCACCAGGGCTATGTTCGGGAGGGGTGTATGTATTACATCCCGCGATCGGGATTGTAGGTCCACTGGACCACCAGGGCTATGTTCGGGGAAGATATATGCTGCCCGCGATCGGGCTGGTGTGTGGTGGTGGGATTTACACTTTTGCCCGCGATCGGCTGCGTGGGGGGGTACAGGTGGGTTGGGGGCCAGCCACAGGTGGCAGCTGCTGTGTTGTGCCCTGCAATGCAGCAGCTCACCTGTGGGTGGCCCTTGACTTGAGCCTTTTTTTGGCTCAAAGTTGTGCAGGAGCAGGTTGGGGGTTGCGCCTGCACAACTCTGCACAGCCCGGCTGAATATCGGGCTGTGCAGTTTATGCATGGTTCGTCCCCCTCCAGTTCAGCATGCATTCATTTGCATTGCGCTGTTGCTCAGCATGTTATCTGTGGCGCAACTGCCTCCTGCTGAATATCGCAGAATGGAGCAAGTTCGGACTTGAGCAGGCACAATCCTGTTGCGCATGGCGCAACTCTTCTGAATATCTGGCCCCATGAGTGCAGAGGAATTAAAGTGTTTAAAGTGCCTAAATTAAGTGAAACACTTAGAAATGCAGAGGCTAAGCACAGAGCCCTTACAGGGGAAATATAGAATGGAACTGTGTGTTACAAAACCTCTCAAAAGGAGTTAGTAGATTTCTGCTGGTTAAAGTAAGCCTGCTTCTTGAGTTGGACCTTCTCACTCTTTAAAAACTACTGTTGCAACAGTTCTGTCCTGTCTTTATACTGTCCTTTGTGCTATTAGTTCAGATGGTTGGCCACCACTGAGCCCCACCCCACATCTAAAAGCTTTTCTGTCTCCACTGTTTTCAGTTTTCCTGTGGTCCAAAATTAAGGCTACGTGCAGTCAAAACATGGTGATAGAAAAGGGCCTGGCATTGCATAATTGCCTGCCAGTTAAATATATGAATGTTAGAAACCACCTCACTGTATTAACAAGTGTGGTAATTTAAAATCAGACTGGTATTTAACCCGTAGCTAAAAGTTTTGAAGTAGTTACATTTAGTGCTATATTATCAGAAACGGGTCTTGAGAAAAGAATCCTTTAAGTGTATTGAGCTTTTGACATTTTGGGCTTTACACCAAACAAACCTCAAATAGGTATTTATCATGCGTATAGGTAAAAGCACATAGCAACCAGCAAATATGTGCTCCTGCTGACTTAGCAGTGGGTTGTTTAAATAAAATAATGCTATTCCCTGCTGAAATGAAATGGGAGAGGCTATCCTGAGTTACAGCCCCCTTAGAGTGTAAGAGTAACACTCAGGTTGTTAGCTGAAACACAAGCCATCAGGAAGGGCTAAATAAATGTGTTTCTCTCAAAGAATACTGGTTAAAATGCAACAGGAACCACTCTATTATTTTAAAACATAAGTACTTTAAAAGGAAATGTACAGGCTGCATTTTGAAGGGAAAAAAAAACTCCTTCAGGAGTTTTTTTTAGCTACTTCCCTGTTCCTCAGCTGTTCTGACTGGAGTTACATAATTAAGCGTTTCTCACTAGGAAGTGCAAATTTTGGCACTGGTGAATCCCCAAAGTTTTAAAACAAACTTCAGCAAGTCTCCTTTGCTTGGTAACAAGGCATTATTGTATTAAAGTAACAAATAACCAGACAGAGTCGAGAAAGAAAGCAAACTACATTAAAACTTACTCCCAAAAGAAGAAAAGCTCTGCAGACTCCTGCAAGCAGGGTGTGTGCTCTGTTTGCCTAGTTGCTGTGTGCTTGCATTATAGAGCGGCAGTGGCCTCTTGTGTCTACCTTTATACTGCAACACCTTACCTTAGACCTGAACAAAATGTTTCCTGTTTGAAATTAAAGTTCTCTGTAACTAAAAATATGTTCTGTTTGCTCAGACCTGATATAGTGAATATTAATAAGAGCTCCTGTATTATATAAATTAAATGGAGCTCTAAAACAAATTCATATGAACATGATGATGCTGTAGACACATGACTGTGTGGGCAGGTATAAAAGGGCTAACCTAACAGAAACATGGAATTGATGGCAGATAAGGACTGCTTGGCCCACCCAGTCTGCACATTCCCTACGTAATGGATAAGCTGATCCTAGTTAACCAGCAGCCTACTTCTTTCTAACCCCAACCCTAGAATTGCCTTATGACTGTCCCATGCATGCTTGAATTCAACCACTGTTTTTGACTCCACAACCTGTTCAACATTTGGCCAGATAGGGTTAGTGTTTTCTGCCCAGGGAGTGAGAAGGGTTGATAAGACCTTATCACACAAGTGGAAACTGAATGCTTAAGTTTGCCACAATGGTACAGAATGTTATTTAATTTATATAGCCTTTATTTTGCTCACAGTTTGAGCCTTTTACTTTATTTCCTTTTTGTTTGGTTTTGGAACAAATAAACATTGCACCTTGCCAATGGTGCATTGAATGTTATACCAGACTGTTGTGTCCATCTGTTATCCCACACCCTATTACACTGTCATAGCAGTAAAAGACCATATTTAAAATTCAGATTGGAAAAGATTAGGTTAATTTACTACTAATGATCTCAATGGCCATCCTTTACACCTCCCACAGACTGGTTTTACAAACAAAGGCAGGTCTGAATGACATCAGAAATTCTTTGTAACCTGGACATGCAATGCAGCCAAAACAGTGATTGATTTGATACAGCAGTTTTAAGAGTATATGCACTCAAAATGGCCCAAAAACGGATACATTTAATCAAACCGGATGACCGGATAAGGACCCTAAAACATGTATTATCCGGTCAAAACTGGATAGATGGCAACCCTAGTGCAACTCTGAGTCAAATTCTTCCTCAAATAATATTTCTTCACATTTCCCTGATGACAAAGACTTTCAGTCAAAGAAGACACCACTGCTGTTATGCTGGCAGATGACTTGAGTCTCAGATTGTCGACTGATCAGAGAATGAATGACGTGTTTCAGAATGAAACCTATGTACTGGCTATATTACTAGATCCCTGCTTTAAGGGGAACATTGATTGAATCCACCCCTATTGCAGGGGAAGACATTGAGTATTGGAGAGATCTTCTGCTAACCAAATTTGACATTGCCTTACAGTACCAGCACCATTAATTTATGTGCAGCAGTCAAAACCCTGCTGAACCATCACAGTGTGCCTCTAGTGCAGACAATAGCACATCTGTAAACTCTCCGCAATCACCAATGTCATCAGCGAGGTAAAGGACATCAACAGGTGCTTCTCAGGCATCCTAAATTCATAGTCAGAAAGGCAAATTAATTCTGAGTCACCTGCAACAACATAGACTAGTAACCTGTAAAGTAAGTGTAGCTGGTTCATCTGCCAGACTATTAAATTTTACCCATTAGCGCCATATGGCGTCAGAACCATCCATTGCTTAACCTGACCCAAAATGGCAGTATCAGATAGAATGAGTTAAGTGTCTCAAAGAGCACAATGATCCAGGACTATTTTGCAGCCCATACTGTGACTGGTCTCAAGGATTATCCATTACTCTTTTGGAAACAAAACAGAACAATATGGCCAGATCAAACAAATCTTGCAACCATGTATCTCAGTTGTCCACCTTCAAGTGCATATTCAGAATGCTTATTTAGTGCAGTTGGAGGAATATTCACTGACCAAAGAACACTGCTAGGTCCTGCAAATGTGGAACGGCTTACATTTCTCAGAATGAATGCTGACAATTTTGTAATTGTCTCAAACACTGAATTATACGATTCTGACCCTGAACATGAACAACAGCCTGAAAACAGTGATACTGAACATGATGACTAGGTTGTGTTTGAATAGAAAATACTGTGTGGAGTGCTGTACTGCCAAGAGGAGTTAAAACAAGGGGTCATAGTTCAAGATTGAGGGAGGAAGATTTTAAAGTAGTAATGTAAGGGTGTTATTTTACTGAGAGGTAGATGAACCCTGGGACAAATTATCGGAAGACGTAGTAGGTGTTCTAAATGGTGGAGGTATTCAAGAGTGAGTGGGATAGACATATGGGGCATTGGTTAGAGCATATGCTGATGGGACAGCGACACCTCAACAGTGAAACCCACACAGCGAAACCCTGATGGCGATGGACATTGCAGCGATGGGGATTCCACAGTGACAGACTGTGCAGCAATGGGGGGTAGGCACCTAACACCATTGTCTGGGTGACGTGGAGCTGGTTATCTCAAGTATGGTGGGTGTGGGGGGTGCAGCCCCCCACATTGCTGTCACCGTGTTGCCGGTCCATTTCGAGAAGCATTGGTGTTGGGGATGTCCGCATGCTTGTGGTGCTGTGGGGATGTCGCTGTTGGTGATATTGTTGCGGCATAGTAAAACCGGTTAGAGTACGAAGGAAAAGATCCTTATACACAGTTGACAAGTAAGGGGG
This sequence comes from Neoceratodus forsteri, assembly GCA_016271365.2. Taxonomy (NCBI): domain Eukaryota; kingdom Metazoa; phylum Chordata; order Ceratodontiformes; family Ceratodontidae; genus Neoceratodus; species Neoceratodus forsteri. The sequence goes on from JADMNL010000026.1 coordinate 239,716,267, forward strand.
GGGGTAATGGTCAGACTAGATGGGCCAGGATGGTCCTTTTCAGCTGACACATTATTATGATACTATGATATTGTACTGTCATCTAGGCAGCAGCAGCAAGTGAAACAACATCACCAATTGATTGTGAATCATATAAAATCAGACCCCCTCCCTACATTTTGCCAGTCCCAGTCTGTTCAAACTTCAGAGGCCCTTAGTGCAGAGGCCATGCTGCAAAGACAGGCATTGTTGATATATCACAGTAATAAATGACAGGGTTTAGGGGCACCTAACAAACAGTGTGATACAGCTGCCTCTAAGAGGATATTGTTTCACTAACTGCTGCAGAGACAGACAGTGTTGCTGACTATGTCACAGTAATAAATGGCAGGTCTTATGGGCACCTAAGAAACAGTGTGATACAGCTGTAACAGGATATTGTATTGTTTCACTAAGTGTTGCAGAGACAGACAGGGTATCTCACTACAATATGTCACACTAACAAATGACAGGGCTCAGAGGCACCTAACAAACAGTGTAATACAGTCACCTGTAACAGGATATTTTCATGTTACTCATAATGATCATGTTGCTCTGGAGCTGTTGATTTTTTCTATTATATCTTTGGCATGGGGTCATAATGTCACAAAACATTTTGCTGCAGCAATATATCAGGCTGCCAGTACAGCATGATATATTGCAAGTGGCATATGCCTTTCTTTTGTGGGGGGGCTCTGCAACACCCCCTATTATGGGGTCTTTGCCCCGACCCCCAACTAAAAAAACAACCCGTGGGGTTAACACTTAACTTCCCACAAAGTGCGAAAAAAATTTAAAATTCCTTGTGTCTGGGACCTAGAATCAAAACCTGGTCCCAAACACACAGCCTCCCTCCCATGCTGCCTGTGGCTCATCCGTCAAGCCACGGCAGCTGCTCGCCAGACCCACCTCCTGCACAAGTCTCATCCCCTACCTGGGATGAGTGAGAGGGTGCACTACCACGATATACCCTTTTGCAGTTTTGCACTATCTGCTCTACCCTACCGCGGCTGTTCCTATTGTGTAGTTTTAAGGTATGCTATTAAGCATACAATACACTAACCTGGTTGGTATATCTCTTCACCTGTCCTTGTCCTAGACATGGGACCTTTGTAAATGTGGAAACAGAAACATAGAAATTGTCAGCAGATAAGGGTTTCAGCCCACCTAGTCAGCCTTATTACACAACAACACGCATTTATCATGCACTCGCTGGCATTAGGTTGTACCCCCCTACTACCAGCAATCCTCTATGTCTATCCTAAGCATGTTTAAAACCTGTAATCATTTCTGCCCCCACCACCTCTGCTGGCAGGCTGTTCCACTTGTCCACCACCTTCTCTGTGAAAAAGTACTTTCTCACATTCCCGCTGAACCTCCCTCCCTCCTTCCAGTTTCATCTTGTCCCCCCTCATCCTTCAGCATCTTTTTCTTTGGAATAAAATATTCCCCTTTACTTTATTCTTCCCCATGAGGTACTTAAAGAGCTGTTGACACCTTCAGGAGAACTTTAACAAAACACAATATTTAGACGCGGTTCAGCTTGTATTCCATATTACTTCAACATTCCTCCTCCCCATTATTTTTTACTGAGGTGATTTGCATGGAAACATGATGTTCGCCCCTGAAGAGTTAATCTATTCTCTGTTGCTTTCTCCCACCTGGGGTCAATATCAGACTTCTTGTGACATCACAGTTACTCTCATGGCAACAAATTGTGATGTCACAACAGAGGATTATGACTTAAAGTAGGGAGTCAGCAATAGAGGCAGATGAACTCTAAAGGAACTCTAAGGAATAAAGATCATATATTCATGCAAATTTCCTTAGTAATAAATAAAGGGGAAGAGAAATATACAGAATATAAATGGATAGCAGGTAAAATTGTACCTAATTATGATGTTTTTTAAAGTTTTCTTTGTGGCGTCAGTAGCTCTTTAAATGTCTCAGTCATACCCCCTCTCTCTCCCCTCTCCTCCAGGGAGTACATATTTAATTCCCTCAGCCTATCCTCATAGGGCTTGTGATGTAGTCCCTACACCATTTTGTTTGCCTTGTTCTGAACCGCCTCCACCCTCTCTCTGTCCTTACATAGATGGGACCTCCAGAACTGGACACAGTATTTGAGGTGTGACCTCACTAATGTCCTATATAGTGGGATTATTACCTCCATGTTTCTGCTGGTGATCCCCCCTCCTATGCATCCCAGCATCCTGTTTGCCTTTCCTACCGCTTTGTCACACTACCTATAGTACCTACCTTGAAGTCATCGGAGATGATCACCCTCTGGTCTATTTCTTGCTTGGAACATGCTGCCCCCCCCCAATTGATATGTAGCTCCTGGGTTTTTATGCCCTAAGTGCATTATCTTGTACTTTTTTGTGTTGAAACATAGCTGCCAATCCCTTGAACAATCCTCCAGCTTCCATGGATCTCCCCTCATTCTAGCTGCTCACCCTGTTGTGTCCACCCTGTTGCAGAGCTTAGTGTCATCAGCGAACCAGCAAATATTCCCTTCCAGACCCTCTGCAATATCACCGATAAAGACATTAATGAGGGCTGGACCCAGCACTGATTCCTGTGGTACCCCACTGGTCACTTTACCCTTTGCAGGGTGAATGCCATTTACCACCACCCTCTGGGTCCTCCTATCCAGTCAATTCTCCACCCACTTCACTATCTTCTTTTCCACCCTCTATGCTCCCCAGTTTGTTTAACAGCCTTCTATGCAGCACAGTGTCAAAGGCCTTGCTGAAATCCAGGTAGGCCATATCCACTACCCTTCCCTGATCAACCTCCTTGGTTATCCAGTCGAAGAACTTAATGAGGTTAGTGTGGCACGACCTCTCTCCTGTAATTCCACACTGCCTGGGTCCTGTAGATAGTTGACAAGCAGGTGTTCCACTGTTCTTTCTTTTAATAGTGTTTCCATGACCTTTCCCACCACTGAGGTCAGGCTGACTAGTCTGCAGTTCCCTCTTCCTCCCTGTTTCCACTTTTGTGAGGCGGGGACCACATCAGCTCTCCCACAGTCGGGTATCTCCCCTGTTTCCAATTACAGGTTAAACAGGGTAGTCAGAAGTTCTGTCAACTTTTCTCCTAGCTCTTTCAGTATCCTGAGGTGTACCCTAACGTGTCCCATAGCCTTATCAACTCATTGCCTCCAGCCTCGATAACCCTTTCCTTTGAAAGGGACTGTGTCCATTTATGTGCCCTTCCTGCCCTTATCACTTATTGCTGGCCCAGTTCCTCCCCTCCTTTGTAAAATTGAACAAGTATTTGCTCAGTATATCCAGTTTCTGGTGGACATCCTCTACACTAACCCATCCTCCCTTTCAGTCTCATAATCCCTCCACTTGCCTTCCTTTTTCACTGATGTACCTGTAAAGATTCCTCCCTTACCACTGAGTTTGCTATGTGTTCTTCTTTTTGTGCCTTGGCCTCCCTAACTGCCTTTCCTGTCTCCCTTTGTTTTCCTTATACCTCTCCCTATCCCCTCCTCCTGTGTCTTTTTGTACTGCTTAAATGCTATTTTTTGCATTAACCTTTTCTGTTACCTCCTTAGAAAACTATAGTGGCCTCTCTTCCTCTTTCCTTTGCTGACCTGTTTGACACAGAGTTGTGTCGTCAATGCAATCCCTGTTTTGATCATTGTCCATTGTTTCTCCACCCCTTCTGCCTCCCTACTCTGACAAGTTTGCTTCTAGGCATTTTCCTATCTTTTTGAAATCCACCCACCTAAAGCCTAAGAATCTTGTCTCTATGTAGTGGTTCTTCCCCTACATTATTTCAAACCATACCATTCAAAGATCACTGCTCCCCAGGTGTTCCCCTACTGTAACCCCTGTCACACTGTCCCCATTTGTAATTACCAGGTCCAGTAGTGCATCTCCCATGTGGGTTCTATGACCAGCTGTTTAAGGAATGTCCCCTGCAAAGAGTCCAAGATGTTCCTGCTCCTAGCTGTTGCTGCCACAGGGAGACTCCACTCCACATCTGGTAGATTGAAATCACAGACCAGCAGCACCTCTCCCTTGTGTGCCATCCTTTGGATTGCTAACATCATCTCCTTATCTACCTCCCTCCCCTGAGCTGGTATATTGCCCTGTGCATGCTTTTCCCTTACTCTGTTCTAGTGTAACCCACAGAATTTCCCTCCTCCCAGTTCCCTTAGATTTCTGTGGCCTTTATGTTTCCCTCACAAAACAGCTACTCCTCCCCTTTTGCCTACTCTGTCCCTCCTGAATAGATTGCAACCTGGTATGGCCACGTCCCAGCTCTGGTTTTATTGCACCAGGTCCCCGTGATGGCCACAATGTCCAGGCCAGATTCTGCCGTGGTAGCCTCAAGGTCATCTATCTTGTTACTCAGACTTTGGGTTTTTGAACACATGGCTCTCCATGATGCAGAGCACCTCCCCTGCTTTGCTGTCTTATGCCTCACCCTTATCGGATCCCAGTCCTTGTCAGAACCTTCCAGGCTCCTGTCTTTGTGCTGACCTGAGGCATCTGTTGTGCTAGTCTTTTCTTGAGTTCCCCAGTAGTTCCTGTGTTCTCGTGGGGGGGCATATTATGTCTCCTAGTCTTCTTCCACCCCTTCTTTGGCTAGTTTGAATGCTTGCTAGTAAATCACTTAAACTTTTTACTAAGGACCATGGTCCCCCCCCAGGATGGATGCAGGCTGTCACCATTGTACAGGCCCACATCCCTCCAGGTGGGGCTTCAGTCCCCGATGAAGCCAAACCCCTCCTCTCCACACCATTCCTTTAACTATGAGTTGAACTTCTGGATATGGAGTGTCCTAGCCTCACCCTTACCATGAACAGGCAATACCTCTGAGAAGGACAAAGAGCTTAAATACCTGCTTTAGGCCTCTTCCTAACTCCTTGAACTCCCTTGTATCCTACCTAACTCTACGCTATTTCCTGCCAGGTCATTTGTCCCCATGTGGACAATGATATCCAACTCCTCCCTCTTTACTATCACCCATGCGATCCTCTGGATTCGCTCCCCATCTCTCTGAGCTGTACCTCCTGGAAGGCACTTGACCTCCTTCTCTCCCTCCACTACTTGTCCCCAGTTCCCTCCCCAGACTATTGGGTTCCCTCACCAGGAGTAGCTTCCTCTTCCTTTGGGGTCCTCCACCCCGAACCCCAGGGGCTCCATTTCAGAGAACCCTCTCATCCTCCTTGGTCTCAACCCCAGGTGTTCTTGTGGGCCTCTCCTGCTCCTACAAAACAGCGTAGGCATTTCTAAGTTGGACCAGATGGGGGAGGTTCTTCAGACCCACCTCACGCACCTTCCCCAAGCCCAGTGTGGTCCATTCACTCCTCCACCTGGGCAACCTTTGAGTTAGTGGTTGTGGACACTGTAGCCTCTAAGTGGGGATGGAGGTCTCCTGCATCCTGGCCAACTCTGCTCGGAAACAGGCAACCTTCACCCTCAACTCAGAGAGGTGCCTGCAGATGGGGCAGCACCACATAATCCAGAATGTCCTCCTGAACACAGCAGCTCCTCATCCACTGCACTGCAGCATTCCTTGCATCTTCCCTGCTTGTACTGATTATGCCTTCACCCTTGTCCTATATAACCCTATATCCTAGCTAAGCCTTCCTGCTGCACAACTATATCTCATGGCCCTGGTGCTTGTCTCCTGTACCCTGGATTAATTTGTTGCTCCTACCCTCTGGATATTGACCCTCTAAATCAAGGTTAGTAGTCCCTAGACTAGTGCCTTCTGCTGCCTTACTTAGTCCTTTATTTGAGTTCTATCCCTAGGTGTGTGTATTTTTGGTAAGCAACTAGATCAGATAGGCTGTGTTTTAAATTTGTAGCTAACCTATTCCTGTTTCAGGCAGGAAGTTATAAGATACTGGAAGCCTATAAAGGCGGATGAGCCTGGAGTGTGTGGGCAGGATTATTTAACAGTAGCTGTGTGCCAGAAACAATCAGCTAGCTGTAGGTAATAAAAAAAGAACAAAACAGGGTTAAATGCCTCCTCTCCTCTCAGCAGACACACACAGCAATTTAAAGAGGGACTACAGTCACACTTTCTGGCATCACTAAACTTCAGAATTTGAATCAGCATAGCCCCAATAAGCCTCATGCCAACAATGAGATTTCCAAGTTACTTTGTTTAAAAGATACAAGTCATTTTACAACCCTAAATTCACTGCATGTTCAAAAAAGTCAGTTTCAGTGAAGAGCTGCTGCTGATGTCATCTCCAGAACTCAGAGTCTAATCTTCCCTATCAGCAAGCTTATAGAACCTATTTCTTCAAAGGTTGGAGTTCATGTGCAATCGTTTTCACAAGTAAAACAGGCAGCAACATTCAAAAAACATTGCTATAAAAACTGATGTTTCAGGTTTTGTAAAAATAATGTTGACAGATTTGTATTTTTTTTATTATTTTGTGCCTTTATGTTGTGTCCTTTTCTCCAGGGCTGCTGAATGCTGAATCATAGCACACTGCAGTAAGGTTTAGTTTCAGTTTCAGTTTATTTTTTACACTGGAAAGGCATGTGAGCAAAGTTTCCTGTTTTCACTGGTGAGGTTTGCAGACTGAATAATTTTCTGATGTGGTGGAAGGCTGTGATCATTCACACCTGTCATTTTATTGAGGTGATTTCTCAGGATGACACTTTAAAATAATTATTCTACCCCCTGTAAATGGGGGTGGGAGAGGTAATGCTGTTTTGAAATCTTACTGTGAGTTTTTATGCAGTAGCCAACTCAGGCAACCTAGGGCCAGACATTCAAAATTTAGCCCCAGGGCAAAATTAGCAGTGCACGGTGGGCAAAATTAGCCTGGAACCATTTGCACATCATATTCAAAGGAATAGCCCCAGGACTAAATGAGTTGAATACAGTGTGCAAGTGAAGGCGTACAAACAGGGCTGAGAGTGCGGTGCAACAATAGCCCAGCAAATAAGACAGCACTGAATATTGCAACCGAGAGCAGTGCAAACTGCAGCCCAGTGCATACAGAGGTGGTGGAGGTAAGTTGAACAATGTGGGCAACATGTGTACTAGCAAAGCAGTGGAGCACAACAACAGCAAACAGTGCAGGCCAAATGTTGAAGAACTTGTAATGGAACATTACAGGATTCGCGCGGCAATAACATGTTTATGGTGGCACTGGACATGTTGCCTGGTGCAATCCCATTTGGCCCGGTGCTAAAGTTTGCTATATTCAAACCGTAATGCAAATGAGCCTGCTCAGGCAATCCATGGGCAAGCAGCCACATTAGCATCTCATTACAGCCTGCTTTGCATATGAATTGCCCAGCGCCATAACATGGTGCACACAACTCCACCTGTAGGTCCAACTGAAATTACAGGTTGGCAGACACATTTCTTTCTGTGCTCATAGCTCCACCTGTAGGTCCGACTAGTATTACAGGTTGGTTGTCACATTCATTGTGTGCTCACAGCTCACAGAACGTTAGCTGCAGTCTTGGTTTGGACACAGATGCAATGACTAATGTGGTCCAGGGGAGTAGAGCTATAGAAACGGGTGGTCATGCTGCATGCCAGAGTAGTAGTAGTAAAAACTTTATTTTTATACAGGAAAAACAAATCTTTAGGTTGGTTGGCCTAGTTTACAAGATTGTCCTGTTTTCTACAAGTTGCCTATACTTTAAAACATTAAGTACAAAATACAAAGTAGATTCAGACATTCAAAATAAATATACTGTATATGAATCACTCATCAAAGTTCAGTAACATTCTCCAGACTTCCTATAGTCCATGGCCCAGATATTCAAACTGTGCCAGGCTGTGGCGCAAGTCTGGGCACAGCGCAACTTGGCTGCGCAGGGGCGTTGACTGGGCGATATTCAACAGAGCTGCGCCATGGCTCAGCATCATTGAATATTGCATCTTGGCCACCCACAGTGCGCATGGCGCAGTGGCACTGCGCCAGCGCAAGTGGCCAGAGTGAGCAGGAGAATGCGCTAGCACAAGTTCCATTGCACTAGGCACAACAACCGCGATATTCAGAAGCATGATGAAAATGGGGCCATAATGTATGCAAGGCGCAAATGGGGCCATTTGCATGTCGTATAGCTATTTGCATGCAGGTGTGCGGTCCCCTAACGATTCGCCTGGCGCCCTACCAGGCAACCGTCGGGGATAAGCCCTCTGCAATGGCAACAATGTGCCCCACAACCCGATCACAAGCATTAGTAAAAATAAAGAAAGACTCCCCTGGTGGTCCAGTGGACCCTCTCCTGCCCGATCACGGGCTTAAGTAAAACAAAAAATGAATCCTATATCCTGGTGGTCCAGTGGACCACTGTCTGCCCGATGCTTGGGCTTAAGCAAAAAAAGAATGAATCCCTATATCCCTGGTGGTCCAGTGGACTGCTGTCTGCCCGATCATTGAAGCAAGTAAAACAAAAAGAATCCTATATCCCTGGTGATCAGGCCCCCTCCCCACCGCCACTGGTCTCCCCACTGCCCGTTTCCCCGGTCCAATGACAGGTGGCAGCACCCCACCCGTCTGCTGCCCAACTGCCCGTCGACTGACACACGTGGTAGGGCTGCATGCCCATTGGTCCACAGCGTGAGCCAATGGGCATGCAGCCGATACCGACACGACATTCAGATATGGCAATGGATCCATTCACATATCTGGAATGTAGTATGGTATGGGCTGCACGCCCATTGGCTCATGCTGTGGACTAATGGGTGTACAGCCCTACCTACAGTGTCAGTCGGGTGGGCGGGCGGCCAGGCGGGTGGGTGCTTCCGCCCGCCACTGACCGGGGAGCTGGGCAGGGGGATCAGTGGGCAGGTGGGGAGGGGGTCCACTGGACCACCAGGGATATAGGATTCTTTTTATTTACTTAACCTGTGATCGGCCAGACAGCAGTCCACTGGACCAGCAGGGATATAGGATTCATTCTTTTTTTTACTTAATCCTGTGATCGGGCAGACAACAGTCCACTGGACCACCAGGGATATAGGATTCATTCTTTTTTGTACTTAAGTCCACGATCGGGCAAACAGCGGTCCACTGGACCACCAGGGATATAGGATTCATTCTTTTTTTTACTTAAGTCCACGATCGGGCAGACAATAGTCCACTGGACCACCAGGGATATAGGATTCTATTTTTTCATAACAATGCCCGCGATCGGCATGGGGGGCACCACCACGGAGATGCAGCTAGAGCTGGTCACCCATGGGGTGGCAGCCTGCCGTGTTGTGCCCTGCAATACAGCAGCTCACCTGTGGGTGGCCGGGATCAACTTTGTGTGGCGCAGGTAAGGGTTGCGCATGCATGGCTCAGCACATCCTGGGCTGAATATCGGGATGTGCAGAGTGTGCATGGGCACTCCCCCCGACCTGCTCTTTGTGCCAGGCGCAATTCCCATTTGAATATCGCGCCAGGGCGCATCAGTGAGTTGTGCATGGCGCAACACTGTTGCGCCATGCGCAACCCTTTTGAATATCTGGACCCATTCTTATATTATCATCCAAAACATTGACATGTGACAGAACTTGGTGTAATTAATTCCTGCATAAACTGGCTGTACAATGGAAATGTATGCACTAGGTTGGATAAGTTTTCCCTATGTTTCGCTGCCTGATGGCATAATGTCTTTTCCCCATATTTGTTTTTAATGACAACTATAGGAATTTTATTTAGGATAACTTGTCCTCTTTAGTCTTAAATCAATTTGATAACACCCTCCAAATAAGTTTTATTTATATAATGCTCAGGACTGTCTGTGATATTTGTAAATTAATTTTTCCATTTCATGGACATTTTATTTCAAGAGGTAACCATTTCAGGAGGTCAGCAAACTGCAATGATGTGCTCTTGGGCTACACACAAAACATACCTTGCAAACCTGTAATACACTCTATCTAAATTATTTAAAGATGTCTTGTTTGTAGTACGATACAAAAGATCCCCATAAGGTCAGTACCCGGAAGAATTAATTGTTCAGCAACCCTTTTTCTACTATTTTCTGTTAAACACTTTGTTGTTCTTCTAAAGGCTCCCACCCTTTTGTTTACCCTTTCAATTAACACCCTATGTGCTTCACAAAATCTATGTTCTGATCAAAGATCATTGTTCCTGCCACAGTGTTTATCAGACAGTACAGTACCATAGTAGGCGATGACTGTGAGGTACACAGCAATGCCTACGGTGTGTCAGGCAACAGAGAATGGTGCTATCCACACAGTGACAAGCACAGTTGGAAGGTGTGGTCTGACAGTGGACACCACACTCCTTACTGTCCGGTGACCCTCATGTGCTGCACCAGTGGTATGGGATCACACCACCATACACATGGCTGTCCGTGAGTGCAGGGGATCCCAGACAGGTGTAGGGTATGTGCCCAGGGGCACACATACCATCATACTGACACACTGCTAATCAGGAGCAGTCTCATCAGTGAACATGTACACTGTGTGGATGGCCCCAGCCATGTGGCAGTACCTACTATGTAGTGCACCTGGCCACCTGTACACCCTCCCTCAACACCTCCATTCTCCCAGTGTGGCATGTGTCTACTGGACTGTGTTGGTGTACCCAAATGGGGAACTAGAGGTGTGTGCTGCATGGACACACTGCTATGGTGTCCACTAGAAAATGAGGCACCCACTAATGCCTGGCAGGGTTAGAACATGGTGCCAGATGATGATGGGCGGTGCTGTCTGTGTGCAGCATGTCTCTGCCATGTATGTGTTCTGTTCATTGTTCTTCATCACCTTGTTCACCAGGTAAGACACACTGCACCAAGGCCCAATGTCAGGAATGACCCAGAGACAGTAACTGTGGAGCAGAGATGCAGTGATATACAATAAAGACATACAACGCACAACAACACACAATACACAAATATCCACATTAGGTACACATTGCAATACATTATAATACCACACAAATAGTTTGTTGCTGCAAGTAGTGTTCTAGCTCTAGTTGTAACATTTATATGAGGGTTCACTTCACAGCATTGTTGGGGCACTGCATTCCACAGTTTGTGTGCCTGTGCAAATGGAGTGGCCCAGGGTGGCCGTCCACCCACACTGCCTCCTCACTGGATGCATACAGCCTTGTCCCCTGTTGCTGCTGTGTCCATGCCCCCCATCCTGGGTTTACCTGGCATTAAGACCACCTTTTCATGGGCGGTAATTTGCGCCATGCTACATGTTGTGCTAACGCACGTTATGTTGCGCTATACTTTTGAATATAACATTGTGCCTGTATGCATGTTCTCAACTCTCATTTTGCACCTCACATACATTATCTCATAGTGCTGATGCGATCACATTGCACTGGCACTATTTGGCCTTTTGAATATAGCACTCTGGTGCAAATGCAGTGCAATCATGATGCAATCGATTTGAGCCAGGCACAAAGTTTTGAATATCTGACCCCTAGTGTTTTCTCCCTGACAAGCTGTTTCTTAACCTACATTCAGACTCATCTACATTGTATTTTACATTAAAATGATAATTTTACCAGGGCTAACACTTCCACTACTAGCAGGAAAGACTTTTTTGTGGCATCAGGCATATAGTGAATAATTAATTGTTTAATGTCATTCTATGATGTGTGATTTTATGATTGTTTTATCCAGATCTGTTTTTAATTTTATTTGTACGGTGCCTTGACACTTAAAAGGCGCCTAAAAAATAAAGATATTATTATTATGCCCCTGATAAAGAGCACCTTTCATGATGGCCCAAAAAGTTACATCTTGTAGTCATTGTATGCAGTACTAGACCTGAAAGGGTGTGTGTATTTGTTATTTTTGGCCAAGGTTTACTCTGCCTTCCATAATTTGGATTTGTTTTTGAGCCCTGCTGCACTTATCTTTGCTGTTCAGCTGCTGGGCTGCTGGCTTCCAATGGCATCACTGTGGGGCAGAAGAGTGACGCACACTGTGTAGTACAGTGCAATCACTGCAATTTTGCAAGGGAAAACTACCAGCACTCAATGTACATACTATGTTCCCCCATACCCAATACACCCTGTTAGCAATGTATTATGCCAAAATCCAAATGCCTTGCCAGTATATTTTTTTGTAAAATTGACTGTCTTCTGCCTTGGTAACAAAGCATGAGATCTGAGAGAAGATAGAGTTGCTGTCAGCATCATTCACAGTCCTTTTGACTTTCATGCAAAAATTACCCCATTTTGTGAAAGACAGGACATGTAACTTACAAGAACAGGATGCTGAGTTTCAACTGCTAGGAAAAGACATCTTATAAAACAGAACAATTTTTTGTTGAGAGATAAAGATAGAGATTGACATTTAGAGCACTTTCACAGTCCTTTTGACTTTCATTCATATATTACCCCTTCTTGCACTGATTCGGGAATTGCATTTCATTCATTTTGCAGAATACAAAGCTAACTGCAGAGGACATTAATGACATACAATTCCAGAATCAATGCAAGAAGGGGTAATTTATCCATGGAAGTCAAAAGGACTGGGAAAGGTACTCTTAAAATGTATTATAAAGCAGACACTGGCAAACAGCAGTGAAGTTACCAACATCATGCAATGCTAGTAGCAATACAAGTTCCTAACAGACACAGTAGAGTAGCACCTCAAATGTTATCAGCAGCCTGGAGGCATGCTGACTCAGTATTCAGCAACCCTGGAGAAATGAACCACATTAAAAAAGCATTAAAATATGAATTTGTCAACTTTGTTCCAAAACCTGAAACACACATAGGTTTTTATGGAAATGTTTTTTTTAAATTTGCTGCCTCTTTTTACTTGTAAAAACCATTGCACATGATTTTTAAACTTTGGAGAAACAGGCCCTGTAAGCGTGCTGACAGGGAAGGCTAGACTGTGAGTTCTGGAGATGACATCATCAGCAGTTCTTCACTGAAGCAGACTTTATTGAACAGGTAGTGAAATCAGGGTTACAAAATAGCTCGTAACATTAAAATGAAGTAACACAGAAACTTAATTATGTTTACTTGTGCACATGCTCAAGAAACATTTTGTGGCAGCTTGCTGGAGCAGCAGGTTGTGGAGGTGTGGCAGTGTTGTGGCCAGTGCCCCCACTGCTTTTTGTGGCTTGTCTCTGTGGCACCAATGAATGAACATGCTGTCTATGACAGCAGTTGAGAAGCGTGCCATCAACTTGAAAGAAATCCGCCGCTGCAATGAGAGACAGGTTCATCATTGCAGAGGCAGATTTTGACATGCCTCCATTACGTGCTGTTCCTACTTAAACATTTCAGTAAACATGGTGGTGGCTCCTGCCATCCACCTCTCAGAGTCCCTAGAAAGTCGACATCGGGGGTACCCAATCCCCCTGTCGGACTGCCCCTCCCCAGTTTGTTTGCATGGGGTGCCAAGTCCCCATCGGCATAATGTCCCCTTGTTTTATTTGTCTGCAGGAGGGGTGCCTAATCACCCTCGCATCATGCCTCCCCAAACACAGACAGCTTTTGCTGATGGGGTGCCCAATCTCCGTTGGCTTCAGTCCCCCCACCAAAAAAACAGAGGAGGCACACTGGGAGCCCACCTCAGTGTACCCAAATGTATTTGGCAAATCTGTAAAAAACAAACAAAAAAAAATCTTCCTGTGACATTCTGTTTTTTTTTTCCCTGTAAAAGAGAAAATGGCCCCTCGTGGTCACGACGCCTCCCTTCCCCCAACTCCCACCCACCCTCTACACACCCCACCTCCCGCACCCCTCTAACCCTATACATACCTCTGGAGCCCAGCATGATGATCTACAGTGGAGCAAGAGATGTCTGAACTCTTTAAAAGACAACCACGAATTGAAGAAAATCATGGTAAGCTGTATAATGGCATTAATGGGGGTTTCAACTTAGGTGGATATCTCAGTCATTTTGTGACTTTGACTCCAAATTTTCAACATGGGGTTCTTGGGACCCCACCTCACAAACTCACTCACTATCATTTTGTTATTCAATCCCAAAAGTTGACTTCATTGTCACTGTGCAGAATCATTGTTTGGGACAGATTAACAATCGACAGTGTCACTGTTCATAAGGTGGACTCCCAAAATGCCTATGTTGCAAATTTGGTGAAATAATTCCAAACAAGCATTTGTCATGCCAAATGTTGTCTCACTGGCATTGGCATTGTAGTGCCAGAGTTAGAGGCATAATAGGAATGGTAGTGAAGTATTAAAATGATGCCAACCCCACCCCCACCCTGTAGAGACCGACAGGCATTGGGGTGTGCCTTTGGGTTGTCAGCTATAACGCACATGTCATTTTACCTCACCTACCCTGTAGACACTGACAAGTGTTGTGGTGTGCTTTGGGGTCTTTGGGCATTATACTTACCCCATTCCATAAGGAAATACACTGAGGTGGGTGCAGTATAAGAAAATGAGGTGAACTTTGTCGCCGAACAGTGCAAGGCACACCACAATGCCTATCACTGGCTGTGGGGTGGGGGTGGGGGTGGAATGGCGTTAGCATTACAGCCGATGATCCCAAGTCACACCCCTGATGCCTGTCAGTCTCTACAGGGTGCGGTGTTACAGTTGGAAACCCTAACACCGTAGGCATGTGTTGGTATTTTCACTCCAAATTTTCAACATGGGCTGTTTGTGAGCCCACCTCATGAAAAGCAGCACTTTCAGTTTGTTAGCTTAAAGGTGGTTTTGCACAGCGACTATGCCATTTGGAGACACAGGGATGAATACATATTTTGGGCAGGATGTGGAAAATGTTGTCTGTATTGTTCATGAGAAGGCGTAAAAAAATGGCAACGTTGAAAATCTGGAGTGAAAATATGAAAAATTGGTGAAGTCACGAGCATGTATAGAAACTGCGCAACACACGTCCGTAACCCAATTATTTTGGGAGTTTTTTTGCCACATTTTCAACATAGGCATTTTGGGACCTGCCTTCATGAACAGTGGTGCTGTGATTTTGTTAGTCAGTCCCAAAAGTTGATTTTCACAGCAGGCACGCCATTGTGCACCACAGATGCAGAAACACATTTTGGGCAGGCTGTGAAAATGACAGCTAGTACTGCTCATAAGGAGGCAAAAAATGCCAATGTTAAAAATCTGGCTTGAAAATATTGCAAATTTGTGAAGTTACAAGAGTGCATGGAAACTGTGCAATACACGCTTGTAACATAGTCATTTTATGGACTTTCGGCACCAAATTTTCAATATAGGCATTTTAGGACCTCTGCTCATGAACAGTGTCACTGTCATTTTCTCAAACTGTCCCAAAAACTGATTTGCTGGCTGTGCGCATTATTCTGCGCCTGACATGCGAAAACACATTTCAGCCAGGATATGTAAAATGACAGCTGTACTGTCCATAAGGAGGTATGGAAAATGGCAATTTTAAATTCTGAAGTGAAAATATTATAAATTCACTAAGTTACAAGCATGTGTGGAAACAAGCGCAACACGTGCCTGTAAAACAGCCATTATTTGGATTTTTTCACCAAATTTGCAACATAGGGTTTTGAGAGACCCCTCATGAACAGTGGCACTGTTGTTTCATTATCAGTCCAAAAGGGTGATTCCGCGCAGTGACCGCGAAATCACCTTTCGGGACCAAATAACGCCATGACAGTGACTGAATTCATGAAGAGGGGTCCCAATAACCCTAAGTTGAAAATCTGGTGCCCATAATTCCCCAAAAATAGCCGAGATATGCACCAAAGTTGAAAAAAAACTATTTATGCCATTATACAGCTTACCGGCATTTCTTCAGTTTGCGGTCGGCTTTGAAGGGTGCAGACATGTTCCCGGTCCACCGAAGATCATCGCACCAGACTCTGGAGGTAAGTATGGGGTGACGGGGGTTATGGGGAGGCAGGGTGTGCAGAGGGTGGGTGTGGGTTGAGGGAGGGTGCAGGGAGACCGCTAGGGACCATTTTCTTCTTTCACAGGGGTAAAAAACAACAACATTGTGGGACGTTTTTCTTTTCAGGCGATTCGCTGGGTGGGCCCCAGCATGCCATGTAAGTGTTTTTGGGGATGTGTAGCCGATGGGGATTGGGCACCCTCTTGGCACACAACGAAGTGGGCGGGGCAAGAGCCGAGGGAGATTGGGCACCCCTCTCTGCACATAACAATTGGGGGGGTGCATGATGCCGATGGGGAGTGGGCTTCCCAGTCAGCACATACATTGGGTCAGGGCATGCCAACAGGGGGATTGGGCACCCCTGAAGTCAGTATTATGGCAGGCAGTGTGCCTCCATGCTTAATTTACTTTTTCACCAGGGCAAGCACATTGGGAGGTGCCACTGCGTATGATGAGCTTTGCTCGCATTGCAGCGGACCTTAAGTTAGAAGTGCTCACCACATTAGTATGCATGGTGTGGTGCCGGCATGCAGGCTTATTGCGGAATGAGGGACGCACCTACTGATGTGTGCCCAGCATTCGCCCAACAGTGACCGCACCTTAAATCTGCTACTACCGTAGTATGTTGGCTGCGCATGCACAAGCCAACATAAAAATGACTGTTATGAGTGAGTGTTAAGCAGTTCCCAAGCACGCTTGTAACTTCGAGAATTTTTAATATTTTTTATTCCAGATTTTCAACACTGTCATTTTTCCACACCTCCTTATCAACAGTACAGCTGTCATTTTTTTCCGTCCTGCTCAAAATGTGTTTTCACACATCTGGCGCACAATGGAAGGGTTGCTGTGGGAAATCATTGTTCAGGACAGATTAAGAAAATCACAATGACAGTGTTCATAAGGAGAGGTCCCAAAAAGCCCATGTTGCAAACTTGGTGAAAAAATTCAAAAATATGAGTGCATTATCAGCGCATGCTTACGCGGTTTCTACGCACTCAGACTTCACTCAATTTTTATATTTTCACTCCAGATTTTCGACATTGCCATTTTTGCACACTGCCTTATGAACAGTACAGCTGTCATTTTTTACATCCTGTCTGAAATATGTTTTCACACCTGTGTGCACAATGGGTGCGATTACATGCAAAAATCAACGCTTGGACAGATTAACAAAATCACAGTCCCACTGTTCATGAGTGAAGGTCGCAAAATTCCAATTTTGAAAATGTGGTGTAAAAAAGCCCCAAAATAATTGCATTATGGGTGTGCGTTGTGCAGTTTCTATGCATGCTCGTGATGTCACCAATTGTTTTATATTTCCACTCCACATTTTCAACATTGCCATTTTGTTACACCTCCTCATGAACAATACAGCTGTCCTTTTTCACATCCTGTTCAAAATGTGTTTTGGCACCTGTGGCACCAAATAGCGCAGTCACTGTGCAAAATCACCTTTCAGCTAATGAACTTGATAGTTTCACTGTTCATAAGGTGGGGTCACAAAAAGCCCATGTTGAAAACTTGGAGTGAAAATAACAAGAAACACCCGGGGTGTTAGAGTTTCCGACCATAACGCCCTACCCTGTAGGGACCAACAGGCATCAGGGGTGTGACTTGGGACTGTCAACAGTATTGCTCATGTCATTCCACCCCAACCCCCACCCTGCAGCCAGTGACAGGCATCGAGGTGTGCCTTGGACTCTTCAGACCCAAAGTTCTTCCCATTCTCCTGTACTACACCCATTTCAGCATATTTCCTTATGGAATGGGGTGAGTGTAAAACTTGAACACCTCATGGCACACCTCAACACTTGTCGGTGTCTGTAGGGTGGGGTGAGGTGAAGTAGCGTGAGCGTTATGAGCGATGACCCAACGGCACACCCCAATGTCTGTCCATCTCTGTAGGGTGGGGGTGGGTTTGGCATAAGTTCAATACTTCACTGCCATTCCTATTCTGCATCTGTCTAACTCCTGCACTTCCAATGCTAATGCCAGCAAGCAAACATTCGGTATTGACAAATGCTTGTTTTTGGTATGTGATTTATTGGGGATATGCTTATTCTAATTCTGCAAAGTAGCACTTTTCACCAGAGTCCCTCTTTAAAAGCAATCATCTGAAATCTGATGCATGCTGTTACTGCTGCTGATGGTACAAACATACCCAGTTAGAAACTGCCAGAAAATTCCAGAAATTTATCAGCAAACAGAAGCCCCTACTTCTGCTCAAACAAAATGTCTGAGGTAACTAAATCTGTGCTTCAGTACCTGTGCTCAAATATGTTATCCATATGATAGATAGATAGATAGACAGACAGACAGACCGACAGACAACATTTGGTTACTTAACATTGCTAACACATATCTTTCTCAGCAGTTGCCATTTTCCCTCTGACATAAATCCTGCCATGGTCACAGACAGTACATGGACAAACAGAAATGTTTGTCACTTTTCTGACAATGCTGGCCCCATAATTTTGAATTCACTTACTTTTCCTATTTTTTCACTTTCTTGTCAAATGTGTTCTTTGACTTGTCACATACTGTTCCAGTCCTGCTCTATATGAGCACTACATAAAGTCTGGAAGGACTGTTGCTAATAACAAACAGGCCTTATATCATAATTGTTACTGCAGTTCCTTCCATTGGCATCACTTTCCCTCAGTTTTATTGTCATTGTCCTTAGGCACATACTACTGACAAAATATGCCATTATCACTGCCCCTACACCAGCCACATTTGCCACACTACTCTTTAATCATCGATTTCTTATGTTTTATTTCCATCATGGGTATACTTCTTCATGCTCCTCTCGTACCTGACTCAGCAATGCCCACCATGGGTATAATTTTTGGAAACCTAACAAACATTGTAAAACTGTTGTAACAAGATTTTGTTTCAATAACTACTGCAGAAACAGACAGTGTAACTGACCATGTCACAGTAACAAATGAAAGGGCTCGGGGCACCAAACAAACAGTGTAATACAACTGTAACAGGATTTTGCTTCAATAAGTTCTGCAGAGACAGGCAGTGTAGCTGATTATGTCACAGTAACAAGTGACAAGACTCGGGGCACCAAACAAATGGTATAATACAGCTGTAACAGGACATTGTTTCAATAACTACTGCAGAGACGGACAGTGTCACTGACTATATCACAGTAATAAATGACAGGGCCGGGAGCACTAAACAGTATAATACAGTCACCTGTAACAGGATATTGTTTCACTAACTGCTTCAGAGACATACAGTGTTACTATGTCACAGTAAAAAATGTCAAGGCTTGGAGGCACCTAACAAACAGTGTATTAAAGCAGCCTGTAAGAGGGTATTGTTTCACTAACTGCTACAGTGACAGTGTAGTAGCTGACTGTGTCACAGTAATAAATGACAGGGCATGGGGTACCTAACAGTATAATACAGCTGCCTGTAAGAGGGTATTATTTCACTAGCTGCTACAGAGACAGACAGTGTAGCTGACTATGTCACACTAATAAATGACAGTGTAATGCAGTTGCCCGTAACATAATATTGTTTCACTAACTGCTGCAGAGACAGACAGTGTAGCTGACTATGTGACAGAAATAAATGAAAAGGCTCTGGGGGCATCTAACAAACAGCATAATACCACCATAACCATAAAAGGATGTTGTTTCACTAACTGCTGAAGGGACAGTGTAGCTGACTATAAATGACAGGGCTTAGGGCACCTAACAAACAGTGCAATATACTGCCATAAAAAGCATTCACTAATTGCTGCAGAGACAGACAAGTGTATCTGACTACATCAGAAAAATAAATGATAGGGCTCACGGGCACCTAAGAAACAGTGTGATACAGCCACCCTTAACAGGATATTGTTTCACTAACTGCTGTAGAGACAGACAGTGTAACTGATTATGTCACAGTAATAAATGACAGGGCTTTGGGACACCTAAGAAACAGTGTGATACAGCTGCCCATAACAGGATATTGTTTTATTAACTGCAGTAGAGACAGACAGTGTAGCTGACTATGTCACAGTAATAAATGACAGGGCTCGGGGCACCTAACAAACAGTGTAATACAGCCATAAATGACTATTTGTTTCACTATTTGCTGAAGAGTCTATTCTCTTTCCCTTGCCTCTAAATGCAGATTTAAAAAACAAACAAACAAAAAAAATGTTTCCCTAGTTTCTGCACAGGGTCACACAGCACAGCTTCATTTGACTGCAACAAGGGTCTCTGAAGTCTGAACATACAGGGACTGGAAAAATATAGGGGTCTGGGGTTCCAGTTTGATATGATTCACAGTCAATCAGTGATGTTGCTTCACTTGATGCAGCTGCCTAGATGATAGTACAACAAACACAATAATATACAACCACTACATTCAGGAGACTGGGTAATAATTAAATTGCCAGGGAGCTTTATTTTTATTTAATGTAACAGAGTGACTTTAACTAATGTTCATGTGATTTATTTAAATTTCCTTTTCCTGCACTCCAGTCCACCCCAGTTGTTTTTTCTGCAGGATTTTTTTTTCACATGAGCATTTGGCTGTACAGAAAAATAAAAATGCCCCTGTCAGAATAGCTCACTCTGCTCTGAGTAATGCCTTTACAAAAGGAAAAGAGTTTTTCTTTAAACATATGGAACCCCAGGCCTTCTAGGATGGCATCTGCCCAAGCACTCTGGAGTTGGCTGCCCTCCTCCTACTTTCACTTTTAGACTAGTTGGAAAAAATCTTTCTCCTTGATGTTTCTTTTTTAATTCATAGAGTCACTTGTTGCTCATCAAACACTCTGACTGATCTCCAGTCCCCTTGCTCTTTCTTGACTGAGTCACTCATGCTTGCTAAAAAGTGGTGGGTGGGCACTAGGTTAAACACACTACAGAGCACAGTCTTGAGATCTGCTCTCCACGATTCCTCTGGCTCTAACTACATCAGTCTCAGCCATATAGCCCCTAAACATGGTGGATGTGCATGCTGATTGGGGCATGAGGATTATATGCTGCCTTGTTATACAGAAGAATGGGTCACATGACAGTTACGCTTGCAGGTGGAAGTAGACTTGTACAGGGCACATACTCAAACTGCCCACGAATTAATTTGGTCAAACTACCTGACCTGATAATTACAATGCCAAACCAGGTAGGGTAGTACTTTACCCAAACCACCATAATTGGCAAAAAATAAGCACTACCCATACTACCCGATATAGCTACCCATTGGGTAGCCCATGCCTACTTTTTAACATCAGATTTCAGTTGCCACACATTTGACCATTTCTCCACTCTATGGAAATCATTTTGTAAATCCCTGACTCTCTCTACACTGTCCATCTTTCTGCAGAGTTTAGTGCCATCTGCAAAGAGGTCAGCCTTACCATGAAGTCCTATAGTAATGTCACTAATGAACATATTAAAAAGAACAGGGCCCAAGAGTGACCTCTGCAGTACCCCACTCATGACTTCCCTCTCAGCTGCTTTTACCCCTATAGAAAACAACCTTCTGCTGCCAATCCTTAAGCCAGTTTCCCACCTATCTGACTAAGTCACCTGCTACCCCCAGATCTTCCGTTTTCCTCTGTAAATGCCTTTCAGACACTGAGTTGAAAGCCTTGCTGAAGTAGAAGTATGAAGACCAGACAAAGCTGCCCCACTGGCTGGATGTGCAGCAAAATAATACAAATAAGTAAAGTTGAATTGCTGCACCAATCACCAGCCTCACAAATAGCAGTCAAACACTAACGTGTGGGTATAAAATCTTTTATATACAAATAAAGCCAAAACAGGTACAAAACGTCTTATCAAGGATGCCAGCAGGAGCCCATTACACCAAACCTCCAACTGGATTTGCTTAATGCATCAGCAGGGCCCCTATCTAACTTTCTTGTTACCCAGTCAAAGAAGACAATTAAATTGACCTACATGCCACAAACTGTGCTGCTTACTATCCTGTTGACCATTTTTTTTCCAGGTAGTCAATGAGATCCTGCTTGATCAGAGCTTCCATCAACTTTCCTACAATAGATGTGAGACTAACTATCTTATACTTCCCTGACTGTTCCTCATCTCCTCCTCCTCCTTCATGTTTTGGAATCACATTGGCTATTCTCCAATTAGTAGGACTCACCCCCA
Organism: Neoceratodus forsteri; assembly: GCA_016271365.2. NCBI lineage: Eukaryota > Metazoa > Chordata > Ceratodontiformes > Ceratodontidae > Neoceratodus > Neoceratodus forsteri. Next base: position 239,738,207 of record JADMNL010000026.1, read on the forward strand.
TCTTCAGTGAGCTGTTGAATAGTTTTGTCAGAGTGTTCCTCTGTCAATTCCATTAGTACTCTTGGATGTAACCCATCTGGTCCAGGGACCTTGTCTATCTTGGTGACAGACAACTATTTCTGACCCTATCTCTGGTGAAAACTGGTGTTTCCATCTGTAGAATCTCTCTAGTGGATACTTGGATGCCACTTTTGAGTAGGGGACTAGTACCCCCTCTGGTGAAAATAGAGCAAAAGTAGATATTTAGGATGACTGCCTTGTGCCCATCCTCTTCTATTACCATATCACTATCTGACAAACTAATTATTCATCCTTCCCTTTTTCTTTATTCCCTAATGTACTGGAAGAAATGTTTCTCTGCAGATTTGGTCCCCTCGGCAATCTGCAGTGCTGTGTCTGCTTTAACTTCCCTAACTGCCCTCTTTGCCTTTCTATTTTTTTCTGAATGTATTCTGTTCATACTAATACTGATACTTCCCACATTATGTTATATTACTCATACCGATACTGATATTGCCCATACTGCATTATACTGCTCATACCGATACTGATATTGCCCATACTGCATTATACTGCTCATACCGATACTGATATTGCCCATACTGCATTATACTGCCCATACCGATACTGATATTGCCCATACTGCATTATACTTCCCATACTGATACTAATACTGCCCACACTGTGTTATACTGACCATACTGATACTGATACCGCCGACACCATGCTATACTTCCCATACCTGATACCGATACTGCCCACAGTGTGTATACTGACCATACTGATAATGATACTGCTGACACCATGCTATACTTCCCATACTGATAATGATACCTGCCACACTGTGTTATACTGACCATACTGATAATGATACTACCACACCATGCCTATACTTCCCATACTGATACTGATACTGCCCACAGTGTGTTATACTGACCATACTGATACACTGATACTGCCGACACCATGCCATACTTCCCATACTGATACTGATACTGCTCTCAGCTGTGTTATACTGACCATACTGATAATGATACTGCTCACAGTGTGTTATACTGCTCATACCAATACTGATACTGCCCACACTGTGTTATACTGCCCATAACATACTGATACTGCCCATACTGTGTTATACTGTCCATACTGATACTGACACTGCCACACTGTGCTATACTGTCCATACTAATACTGATACCGCCCACACTGTATTATGCTGCCCATACTGATACTTATACTGCCCACACTGTGTAATACTGTCCGTACTAATACCGATACTGCCCATACTGATACTGACACTGCCCACACTGTGCTATACTGCCCATACTTATTGGTACTGCCCATAACGATATTGATTCTACCTATACTGTTACTGATATTGCCCATACTGATACTGACACTGCCCACACTGTGCAATACTGCCCATACTGATACTGCTGACACTGTGTTATACTGCCTGTACTGATACTGCCCACACTGTGCTATACTTCCCATACTGATACTGCTGACACTGTGTTATACTGCCTGTACTGATACTACCCATACTGTGTTATACTGCTCATACTGATACTGCCCACACTGTGCTATACTGAACATACTGATACTGCCCACACTGTGTTATACTGTCTGTACTGATACTGACACTTATTACACTGTGCTATACTTCCCATACTGATACTGACACTGTCTACACTGTGTTATACATTCCATAATGATACAGATACTGATACTGATACCAATACTGATGCTGCCCAACCTGTGTTATGCTGGCCATACTAATCCTGATAATGCCCTTACTGATACTGATACTGTCCACACTATGTTATACTGCCTATACTGATACTGATGCTGATACTTTCCTCATTATTATACTGCACACACCAGTACTGATACCGCCCACACTGTATTATACCATCTAAACTGTGTTATACTGCCCATACTGACACTACCCAGACTGTGCTATACTGCCCATACTGATACTGATACTGCCTATACTGTGTTATACTCTTATACTGACAGTGCTACTGATACTGCTTGTACTGTGTTATACTGACCATACTGATACTCATATTGATATCGATACTCATAGTGCCCACACTGTCCATACTGATACTGCCCATAGTGATAGTGAATCTACCCTCACTGTGTTACATTTTCCATACTGATACTGATATGAACACACTCTACTGACACTGCACACACTCTGTTATTCTGTTAGAAGTGATCATTCCTGCAGGTGAAGAAGGGTTTAAAAGGGTGGAACTAAACAATAGAGCAGGTTATAAATGGTAAACGAGAATAAGAATATCAGAACACACAACAAAGACAGTAGCTGTATGAACTGAAATATTAATTACTGTATTTTAGTGTTTTTTTTTTTTGTAGGAGATGCTGGAAGGTTTTATACCTTTTATTGGACCAACAAGTGTTTTGTACAAAGATGGTATAGTACACCAAGCTCGCAGGTCCCTTATTTTGGGTGAATAACAAAACTAAGCAAAATAAGCAACATTTAAATATACTGTAGAGCAATGTAAAAAATAACAGGAAGGTAGAATGGCAGGAAGTGTGAAGTTTGAAAGTGATGAAAGGAACATGGGGGGTGGCAATAGAAGGGGAATCAGTCGGGAACAAAGATAAGAAAGACCTGAGATAAAAGATGTTTAAAGTATGCAGGAAGGGTAAATAGTGCAAAGAAATGCAAGGAAGCTATGAAGAAGTACAAAACAAAGGCCTAGATCAGTATGTACATTGAGGTGTTAGAACTAATCAAGGGGTGGGCAGGACTGAAGCTGTAAAGATATTTGTAAGAGAGGCAGTAAGGATGCTAGAAACAGGTGATTAGAAACAGAGCAGACAGGAACACAAAACAACTTGGTTAACAAGTAACATTAGATTTATAGTTAACCATAGAGTGTTATACATCCAATGTCCTGATTCAGTCCACAAATGGCAGATTTAAATTGTTTGATATATTTCAGTTCCCATGTTCTTCTGTCTTGTGTTGTTTTGAAGTTGTCTCTTAGTATCAGAACAGATAAACCCGAGAGAGAATGATCTGTTTGTGAAAAATGCTGCCCACCTGGTGTGCTGCTAACTTGGTTTACTATTGTGTGTCAGTGGTGGTTCGTCCTGGTTTTCAGTGGTTGCCTGGTGTCCCCAGTATAGCGTCCATCTGTACACTTTTTTGCACCGAATTAGGTAAACTACATTGCTGGATTGACATGCATAGGATCCATTGATTTTTACTGGGCTTTTCTGGCTTGTCTTGCTAGTGGTCTGTGAGCATGCATGGGTACAGGTCTTGCATCTTATCATGTTGCATGGTGCTGTCCCTCCTGTTTTGTGGATATTTTGATCTGCTGGGAGTGTGTTATGAATTATTATGTTCGAGAGGTCGGAGGCTGCTTATAGACAATGACAGGTGGTTCATGGAAGATGTTCTTCAGTATTCCATCTTCTCTCAGCATGGGTTATAGTTCTTTAGTAATTTGCTGAAGTGGTTGTACAGCAGCATGGGGTTATAAGTGATAAACTTAGCAGTGTCAGTGGCTCAGTAGGTAGCACACTCGCCTCTGAGGCCGGGAGATCAGAGGGCTGTGGGTTCAGTTCCCACATCTGGCACTTGGGTTAATATCCCAGTACTGACACTGTAATGCAGCATGAGAGGGGTGCTGCATTTCTGAGGTGCCATCTTTCGGATGAGACGTTAAACCGAGGTCCCATCTGCCTGGATTGGTGGTAGTTCAGGTGGATGTTAAAGATCCCATGGCACTTATCGAAAAGAGTAGGGGAATTTCCTGGTGTCCTGGCCAAATTTCCCTCATTCACTAAAAATACCACCATCAGCTTAATCTGGTTCAAGGTCAGTTGGCATTCATCTGTATCCCTTCCCGGTCGTGCCTGAAAATAGGCAGGATTTGTCTAGTGCACTTACCGGTCAACAAAAGATAAATAAATAAATAAATAATAAAAATAAATGGAGGTGTGCGATCAGTTTGATCTGTGTCCCGTATTCCAGCAGTGTTTTTTCTTTACTGTTTTATGATTCTACCTCATCTTGAAGCAAGGTCACACTGTCAGATGGCTAAAATAGAAAAACATTAAAACAGATATCGATGCAGTCAGTAATTAAAGCAGTGTGCAACAAAATTGGGCAAAAATGTCTCCCAACCTTTTTCCCCCTATAAGATTCCATCTTCCAGATTTATTTGGTAGTAATTTGTTTTGTTCCACCAATATCTGAGTATTTTATAAATGTTTTAATTTAGTTTTTTGCAAGAAAAATGATGGCCACCACATTTGGCATACATAGATACATAGATACATAGATACATAGACAGTGTCGGCAGATAAGGACTATGGCCCACCTAGTCTGCCCATTTGAGCTTGTAAGTTCAGTTTGTTTTCTAAGTCTATTTCCCTACCCTGACCTCTAGAATTCCTTTATGTCTATCCCATGCATTCTAAATCCTGATTGTTTCAGCCCCACCACTTCCTCTGGCAGGGTGTTCCACTTGTCCACCACCGTTCTGTGAAGAAATTCTTTCTCATGTTTCCTCTGAATCGTCCTCCTCCAACTTCATCCCATGCCTCTAGTCCTGAAACATCTTTTTCGCTTAAAAATAGTGTTTTCCTGCACTTTGTTCCTCCCTGTAAGATACTTGTATGTCTCTATCATTCCCTCTCTCCCTCCTCTCCTCCAGGGAGTACATGTTCAGTTCCTTCAACCTGTCTTCATAGGACTTGTGATGCAACCTATGCACCATCTTTGTTGCCCTCCTCTGAACCTTCTCTACCCTGTCTATGTCCTTACGTAGGTATGGTCTCCAGAACTGTACACTGCACTCCAGGTGGGGCCTCACTAGTGTCTTGTATAGCGAATTATGACCTCCTTTTCCTGCTGGGCATCCCCTGCCTATACATCCCAGCATCCTATTTGCTTACCTGATGCCTTGTCACACTGTTTCCCTACCTTGAGGTCATCAGAGATGACAACCCAAGATCCCTTTCCTGCTTGGTGCATGCTATATCCTCACCCCCAACTGATATATTGTGCCAGGGTTTTGTGCCCCATATGCATTATCTTGCACTTCTTTGCATTGAATTTCAACTGCCAAACCCTTGACCATTCTTCAAGTTTCTGCAGGTCCTTCTCATTCTGTCTACACCCTCTGGTGTGTCTACTCTGTACAGAGCTTTGTGTCATCTGCGAACAGTGAAATTCTGCCTTCTAGATCCTGTGCAATGTCACTGATGAAGATGTTGAATAGGACGGTCCAGCACTGATCCCTGTGGTACCCCACTGGTCACTCTTCCCTCTGTGGAGTGACAGCCATTTACCACCACCCTCTGTGTCCTGCCACCCAGCCAGTTACCTACCCACCACACACTGTCCTGCCCACCCATATTCCCCAGTTTGTGTAATAGTCTTCTATGTGGCACAGTGTCAAAGGCCTTGCTGAAGTCCAGATAAGCCATGTCACTGCCTCCCTGATCCACCTCTCTAGTCACCCAGTCAAAAATTCAATGAGGTTGGTCTGACATGGCCTCCCCTGGTGAAACCATGCTGCCTTGGGTCCTGTGGTCATTGACAACCAGATGTTCCACCAATCTCTCCTTCAGTAGTGCTTCCATGATCTTTCCCACTACCGAGGTGAGGCTGACTGGTCTGTAGTTCCCTGCTTCCTCTTTGTTCCCACTTTTGTATAAGGGGACTACATCTGCTGTCCTCCAGTCTTTGGGTACCTCCCCTGTTTCCAGTGATTGGCTGAACAGGATAGCCAGAGGTTCAGCCACCACCTCTCTTAGTTATTTAAGGACCCTGGTGCACCCCATCTGGCCCATTGCTTATCAGCTCTTATTATTTCCAGTTCCTTCAGGACCCTTTCTCGTGTAAAGGACTTGTGTCCATTCTGCACATTCTCACCTTGTACTCCTTCAGACCCATTACCCCCCTCTTCCTTAGTAAAGACTGGCAAATACCTGTTCAATATGTCAGCTTCACTGTTGTCATCCTCACCTTGGCTCCCATCCTCCCCTTCAGTCTCACTATCCCTCCCTTTGTCTTTCTTTTCCTTATGTACCTGTAAAGGTTTGTCCTTTACCACTGATTTTGCAATGTGTTCTTCTGTCTCAGACTTTGGCTTCCCTTACTGACTTCCTGCCTCCTTTGTTTCTCCTGGTACTTCTCCCTATCCCTTCTGCCTGTGTCTTTTTGTATTGCCTGAATGCAATCTTTTTGGCTTTCACTTTCTTTGCTACCTCTTTGGAAAACCATAATGGTCTCCTCTTCCTTTTCCTCTTGCTAACCTGCTTAATGCATAATTCTGTTGTTCTTATAATCCCCATTTTAAATACTTGCCCTGTTCCTCAACCCTGATTCCTGTCCTGTTCCCCTTAATGCCTCTTTCAAGTATCTCCCCATTTTCCCAAAGTCTGCCCCTCTAAAATCCAGGATACATGTTTTTGTGTGGTTTGGTTCTGCTCTTTCTGTGATTTCAAACCACAATGACTGGTGGTCACTGTTACCCAGGTGCTCCCCCACTGTTACCCCCATCACACTGTTCCTGTTTGTGAGCACAAGGTCCAGTATTGCCTTCTGCCGAGTTGGTTCCATGACCAGTTGCTTGAGGAAGGCACCCTGAAGGGAGTCCAGGATAAATCTGCTCCTAGTTGATGCTGCTGCTGGGATGCTCCAGTCCACATCTGGTATATTGAAGTCTCCAACCAGTACTACCTCACCCTTGTCTGCCATCCTTTGGATGGCTAGCATCAACTCCCTATCTGTTTCTTCCTCCTGGGCTGGTGGTCTGTAGACCACACCTGTCTTGGATGGCTGGCCCCATTTTCCTTTCCAGCTTAACCCACAGTAATCTCTCCCCATTTTGTTCCTCCTGGATCTGTGTGGCCTTATGTCATTTTTCACTAGTGCCCTCCTCCTCCCTTCCCTGCCTGCTCTGTCTCTTCTGAATATGTTGTAGCCAGGTATGGCCATCTCCCAGTCATGGTTATCATTACACCAGGTTTCAGTATGGCCACAATGTCCAGGTCTGACTGTACCATGACAGCCTCCAGATCTTCCATCTTGTTGCTAAAGGCTCCTGGCATTTGCACACATGGCTTTCCATGATTTGACCTCCCTAGACAGCTTCACTGTTCTACTCCAGCCCCTTCCTTGGTTGTCATTTATCCTAGTTCTCCTTGCTGTCTGCCCTTCTGCTGATTTGCCCTTTCTGCTTATCCACCTTTTGGACACTAATCTCCATCTTTTGCACACTGCTTTGCAGAGATAGCCACTCCTCTGGTTCACTGGTTCCACTACTAGCTGTGGGGGGTGAGCAAGTAGGTACCGTCCTTGCTGGCCTGCCACCCCCCCTGCTAGTTTAAATGCTGTCAATGTAGCATTTAAACTTATCATTGGTCTTGATTCCCCTCAGGATGGATGCAGGCCGTCAGGCTCTGAACAAACCTCTATCCCTCCAGGTGGGTCCCAGTCACCAATGAATCAAACCCTTCCTCACAGCACCAGTTCTTCAACCATGAGTTAAAGTTCCTGGTGCATGCACTCCTGTCTCCCTTGCCTCTCACAGGTAGTACTTCTGAGAAAGTGACAGAAGTAGCTACTTGCTTGAACCCTCTCCAGTTTCCTAAACTCTTCCTGAACTTCCTTTGGCTCCCCATTTGCCAAGTCATTAGTACCTAGGTGGATAATGACATCCAGCTCACCCTCCTGTCTTGCCTTCCCAGTGATCCCCAGTATCTTCCTTCCATCCCTCCATGCCGTGGCACCTGGTGACACCTCACCTCCCTGTCCTCCCCTCCTGTGTTCCTAGCTGGATCCCTCTTGATGGAGTCCCCACCAGGATTCCTTCCTCCTCCTCTGGGGTCCACTGCTTTCCCCACCGAGGTCACCTCCTTGCCTAACCTCCACATCCTTTCCTTCCACTTCCCTGGGTACCTCTATTTGGTTGTCCTCATTTGCCAGTGTTGCATATGAGTTCTTGAGAGGAATAGGATCTGGGATGTGCCTCTGCCTGACTGCTCTAACCCTCCCTGAGCCCACTGTCATCCAAGTGCTCCTCGTTCTCGGCATCCTTTGAGGCAGCTGCACTGGACTGAGTGGTTCCTGGATAGGGGTGATGGTACTCTGACCCAGTTTACTTCGCTCTGAGTCTGGCTACCTCATCCGCAGTCGAGAGATGCATGCAGATGGGGTAGCACCTCCAGTGTCCAGAAGGTCTGCCTGAATATGGCTGCCCCACAGCCACTGCATTGCACCACTCCCCATATTATACTGCAATTCCACTATCTTCTGCTACTGAAGCTCTCTTAGTTCTCTTTTTATTTATTTACAGTACTAAAATCCTGTAACTGATCCTTAGATATATATTTTTTTAAGGAAAGAAACCAATAAATGAGTCAAAACACTTGTCGTGCTGAGGGTGGTCTTCTTCCCCTTATGCCCTCCTACTTACACCTCTTACTATACCCTGTGTTTAGCTCCTGTCAATCAGATTTATCAGGACATATAATTAAGAGTTGGGGAAGGGTGGGAGGGGCACAAATTCACCACCACTATGTTTTAAATTTTCAACAGCTCAAAAACAATTATAAGTAAAGACAACACAGAAAGAAAGTATAGTGTCACTACAAGCCTACAATCTAAGTTTAAAAGAAAATACCGATTACCAGTTACTGAAGCACTGAATTAAATATGTTTCCTTCCTTCACCTTCTGGCTTCTTCTGAAGATGAACCTCTGTTTGCTGCTTTAACTGTGACTAAGCCCCACTCCAGTTATCACGTAGCTGAGGTCAGAGGCCAGACAATTAACACCCTTCACCCAGCTACAGGACAGTCAGACAAGCCAAGACAAAATTTGCAGAAATTAAAGACAGCACAGAATTACACCACCACTATGTTTTAAATTTTCAACAGCCCAAAAACAATTATAAGTAAAGACAACACAGAAAGAAAGTATAGTGTCACTACAAGCCTACAATCTAAGTTTAAAAGAAAAATACCAATTACCAGTTACTCTGAAGCACTGAATTAAATATGTTTCCTTCCTTCACCTTCTGGCTCTTCTGAAATAAAATTATAGACCTGAGAGGAGTTAAGATTAAAAAAAAACCCTTATGGAGCGAAGTACCTAGAAGTACCTAGAAAATCAGAGCTGACAGGTATGCTAATATTTAATTGTAGCTGAAATGAGCTTTTGGAAAAATATTTTTTGTTGCACTCCTGCTTTGAAGTGAAATGTTAGTAGTGTGGGTTGACTCTGTATCAAATTTAGATTTACTATATATGAAAAGTAAAACAGGAACTGAGTTCTAAAATATAACTATTGAGTGTTGCCTAATTTGGAAATAAGATTGCATTTACTGTAAAGAAAATGACAGCTTGTCTGTCTCTGGAGACTGATACTTGTTAGAGTTTTTGCCAGCCTTTTGCAGATAAGGGTATGGAAACTTTGCCCTCAAGTCGGCAGTCTGTAAATCAGAACCAATAAGCCAAGACTGCAGTTGCAAAAAGTTGTTTTTACTGCTGCATGGATGGAGCCATGCTGACATATTGCTATGATGTAGGAGAGTAAAGGGGCTCTGGAAGCATGTGAGTAGATACCTAGACTGTGTCCTTTCACTGACTGATTTGAGTGAACCGAATCAAATCTCTCTCCCTCCTCTCCTTTTATCACAGTGGTGTTCCTTTGTCTGCTCCCCACCACCACCACTGACTGCACTACATCACACCATTTCTTGGTGCTGGAAGGATGCAGACTGACTTGTCAGGGCAGTAATCCAGGTTTCATCAGCATCATCTTGCTATCTGGCTGAAATTTGGAAGTATTCACCATGCATCGTTTATAAAATTTCTCTTACTTTTGTGCACTTTATCAACACAGAACCTTGTTCATTCTTTGCAGTTTGAATGAACAAGGTTATCTGTGATAAAGCTTACAAATGTAGAGAAAGTTTATAAACAATGACTGAAAAGTGTTGTCAAATTGACTCATGGATCAAAGACAGAGACAGTTGCTGAAAATAATAGTTTAATATAGGGCATGGTGGGAATTAAAGACGCTTCCTAGCATCATTCTCTCAGTGAACAGTGCGTGGTATGAAGGCTGTTAGGCAACATCAGCAGCTGTTATTACACAATATTTTTCTTCTTCTAGTTTGAAATTAGTGCCAACTTTTAAGATATGGCTCTCAAATGAAGGTGAGCTCCTGATTTTGACCAGTAAAATCTGGGAGAGTTTCATGGTGCCCCTAATTTATATGCCCGACTGAGTTTAAGAATATTGAATTCCAGTGCTAGAACCATTAACTTACATGTTCTTTGATTTTGTTGATTTTTGTGGGAATTTAAATTGCATAATAAAAGCTGTGAATATGAGTGGATAAAATCAAATAGGCACTCGGGGAAACTGGGAGCCTTAAAAGGTATTGTTGGTTGTCTCTAAAGGATTCCATGCTGACTACAAAAGTGCAAAAAAAATGTTTTGGTTTTTTGTAGTCATGTCAACTCTTCCTTTGACTGAAAGTCTTTCTGCGTTTTGTGGCTGGCTCTCTGTAAAGCAGCATAGCAGCTGTGTTGGCTCTGACAATAACTCATTTTTTTTTATTTGTCACATAATACAATACGTGTACAAACTTCAAAAAGTATTTTGTGATTAGTTATACATCCATTGCAAACAGTAACAGATATGAATAAAATTTTGTGTACATTAACAGATCGTAGGCTAGGACATCTGCATAAGATTATATACAGTATAATTTACATATGAACAACTGGCTGGGATTTTATATGAATATAAATAAACCTAGTCAAATACAATTCTCCATTTGAGGCTAAGGGTTACAACTCTCTTGGCTATTAAGGGAATATAATTCAGGGCTAACACCTTCTTTAAGTTGATTTATAACTGGGGTCCCAAGTTGATGATATTTCCTCGTTTGATTAATCAATGTATAATGCACCCTTTCAATATGGTGTATCATAATCATAACATTTAACCAGGCATTAAAATCTGGGGGATTTATCCTTCCATTTAATCAGTATTTGTTTAAATGCTGTTATGGTTGCCATATTGATCAGTGTCTGAGCAGTAAAGTGCAATTTGTGCATTGGTCCACCAAACCTTAGTAACATCCAAAGGGGATTTTTATTAAGTGGCCGACCTATGGTTCCTGACAAAAAGGTAAGAATCTGGTGCCACCATGGATCTAACCTGGGGGCATAAGATTAACATATGCTCTAAGGAAGCATCCATAGCATTATTTCTGGGGGATTGAGAAGATATAGTGGGGTTAATTTTATTCAGTTGATGGGGATATAGTAGATGCAGTGTAAAATGTTAAATTTAATCTGGTTCATTTTAGAGGATTTGAGACCCCATTCTTTACTATCCCACATTTTGTTCCATAATTTATATTAAAAGACTGGTTGACATTTTCTTCCACTTCAGTTTAAGAATGGAATTAATTCCTATTTCTTTGGTCAATGTTAATAAATATAATTTTGAGATCATATTTTTCTGCTTGGGAGTACTTACGATTGTTCTATTTGAGAGATCCTTGTATTTACCATTTTGGTAAAATTTTTGGTCATATAGTACCTAATATGTAAATAACCATAACATTGATTATTAAGGAGGTCAAATTGTGGTCTAATGGTTTCAAAGTCCACTATTATGCCTGAAGTGAGAAGGTGGCCCACTTCACTTAACTGTTTAAAATACCAGTTCATGAATGTCATGTCAGTCATAGAGGGTTTAAAAAAAGGGGTTTAAAAATATGGGTGAGTGTATAGAGAAGACATCTGGAAGAATTTATTTTTTGAAGGCTTTATGCCATACATTTATAGTAGTTTTGGTACAGTAAGTCAAATTGTGTAACTCTGTTTACAGCGTTCCAATATATAGGCAGTGTTTCACATTCCTATATTGAGATCTGTATGTCTCTATTGCAACTGAGGGTCCTGTTTTCCTCTGCAAACCATTTAGCTGTAGCCATAATATTTGCTGCATAAAAATATTGTCATAAGCATGGTAGGCCAAGACCACCTGTCGATCTGGGGACAATTAATTTCTTCATTTTGAGTCTTGGTCTCTTCCCTTTCCAGATAAATTTTGTAATTATTTGGTTTAGCCCCTGAAAGAATTGTTCAGTTAAAATAATTGGGACATTTTGAGAATTATAAAGGAACTTTGGTATATTATCATTTTAATAGTGTTTGCCCTGCCATTAAAGTAAGTGAGAGTTTTCCCACCTTTCTAGGGTTTGTTGGACTAATGGATCAAGGTTTAGGGTTTGGAGTGTCTTGATTTTGTTATCACTTTGATGCCCAGGTAAGTAATACTTGTGACTAACTGCATAGCTATAGTACGTGGTGGGGTAAAAGGATCTGTATGTCCTTTGGTCTTCAACACTTCAGAAACCACCCCATAGCTGGTAATTGTATCCAGTAGATATGGGAAGCTGTTGTTTAAGTTTTCTACATAAATAGGAGTGTCATCAGCATAAAGGCTGATTCTATGTTCCACACTGTTAATTACCAGTCCTTTAACTAATAAAAATGTCCTTATAGCTATGGCCAGAAGCTCAATAGCCAAAGGAAAAATAAGTGGAAGAGTAGACACCCTTGCCTAATGCCCTCTGTAAACAGATTGGCTGAGAGATATCCTGACTGGTCTTGACTGTGGTCACCAGGTTGGAGAATAATATCCTCACCCATTTGCAGAATTTAGGACCAAATTCAAATTTCTTTATTATAGCATTAATGAATGTCAATTTGAGGTGCTCAAATGCCCTTTCAACATCCAATGAAAGAATGGACAAATTTGTTTTGGCGCAGTAGTCCATTATACTAAGTAGCAGCCTGGTGTTGGATGTAATAGAACAGACCTTGATAAAATCATTTTGGTATGAATGTATAATAGAGGGTAGGATTTTTTCCAGCTTGGAGGCCAAGATCTTTGTTAGTATTTTTGCATCGGTATGAATAATGGAGATAGGTGTGTAGGAAGACATGAGTAGTGGGTTTTTATCTTTTTTTAGAAATAATAAAATGTTAGCTTCCTCAAATGATGGGAGCAACTTTTCATTTTGAAAAATGTAATCAAATACCTTCTTCAAATGTAAGGCCAACTGTTCAGCATTTGCTTTGTAGAAATTGATACATAAACCATCTGGGCCAGCGGTTTTGCCAAGTGGAAGTGATTTTATGGCTATAATAATTTTATGTAGGGAGAATGCCCATTCCATGACAGTAAAACCCTCTTGTGAAATAGTGGGTATATTAATTGCTTTAAAAAAAGGATTTAGAGCCTCCTGAGAGTTACTATTTTCAGATTTATATAATAGAAACCAAGAAACATAGAATTTGACGGCAGATAAGGACCGCTTGGCCCACCTAGTCTGCCCATTGCCCTACCTAGCTGATAAGTTGCAGATCAAAGTTAACAAACAGCCTACTTCCTCCTACCCCCCCACTAGAATTGTCTTATGTCTGTCCCATGCATTCTTGAATTCCCCCACTGTTTTTGACTCTATGACCTCTTCAGGAAGGCTGTTCCATGCATCTACAACTCTCTCTGTGAAAAAATACTTCCTTACATTACCTCTGAGCCGTCCCCCCTCTATTTTCAAATTGTGCCCCCTTGTTCTTGCACATTTCTTTTTCTGAAAGATGCTACCCTCTTGGACTTTGTTGATTCCCTTGAGGTATTTGAAAGTTTCTGTCATGTCCCCCCTCTCCCTCCTTTCCTCAAGAGTATACATCTTAAGCTCCTTTAGTCTTTCTTCATATGTCTTCTGGTGCAGACCCTGCCCTCCTCTGGACAGCCTCCACCCTGTCTATGTCTTTGCAGAGATGGGGTCTCCAGAACTGTACACAGTACTCCAGATGTGGTCTTACCAACTGTCTGTACAGAGGACCAACAACTTCCTGTTTTCTACTGGTGATGCCTCTCCCTATGCATCACAGTATCCCCCCAGCCCTCCTTAATGCCTTCTCACATTGCTGGACCACCTTTAGGTTATCTGATACGACTATCCCCAGGTCCCTTTCCAGGTCCCTTTCCATTTTTGTTGTTGTCAGTATCTCACCCCCGATTGTGTACTCTTCCCCTGGGTTTTTGTTTCCCAGGTGCATTACTTTGCACTTCTTTGCATTGAATCTAACCTGCCATACATTTAACCATTCCTCCAACCTTGTCAAGTCCCTTTTCATCCTTTCCACCCTACCTTGCGTATCAACCCTGTTGCAGATCTTTATGTCATCTGCAAAGAGACATACTTTCCCTTCCTGTCCCTCTGCAATGTCACTTATAAAGACATTAAAAAGGACCGGCCCCAGTATTGCACCCTGCAGTACCCCCCTAGTAACCCTCGTTTCTTCACTGTGGACTCCATTTACTATTACCCACTGTGTCCTGTTGTCTAGCCAGTGTTTGACCCAGGCTACCACCCTGGGACCCACTGCCAGGATGGCTAATTTGTTTATTAATCTTTTGTGTGGGACTGTGTCAAATGCCTTGCTAAAGTCTAGGTAGACCATGTCCACAGCCCCTCCCTGGTCTACTACTTTGGTCACCCAGTCAAAGAAATCAATTAGATTTGTCTGACATGACCTTCCTGTTGTGAATCCATGCTGCCTTGGGTCCTGTGCCCCACTGGCCTCTAGGTACTCAACAATTCTTTCCTTCAGAAGTGATTCCATCATTTTCCCTACCACTGAGGTCAAACTGACAGGTCTGTAGTTTTCTGCCTCTGTCTTGCTCCCACCTTTGTGAAGGGGGATCACATCCACCCTCCTCAAGTCCTCAGGTAACACACTATCCTCTCATGATTTATTAAAAGGGTAGTCAGTGGTGTTACTAGTTATTCCCTTAGTTCATTTAGAATTCTGGGTTGAATCCCATCAGATCCCATTGCTTTATCCACCTTCAGTTTTAAGAGTTCTTTCAGAACCCTTTCTTCTGTGAAAGGACTAATATCAACAGCCTTATCCAGAGTGCTTCTATTGACTGAATTAGGTATCTCCCCCTGCTTTTCCATTGTGAATACTGAGCAGAAGTATTCATTCAGTATCTCTGCTTTTTCACTGTCGCTCTCTGCCCAGCCACCTTCCTCTTTATTCAGCCTCAGTATCCCTGCCTTAGTCTTTTTCTCCCTAATATACCTATAAAGGTTTTGTCCCCTTCTTAACTGAATTGGCTATCTTTTCCTCAGTTTGGGCCTTTGCTATTCTGACTGCCTTCCCGCTTCCTTCTGCTTTAACTGGTACAGTTCTCTGTCCTGCTTCTTCTGTGTTTTCTTATCGTCCTGATGCTATCTTTTCTCCTAACCTTCCCCACCACTTCTTTTGAGAACCACAGTGTTTTTCTTTCATTTTGATTTGTTTATTTGCTTCACACAAGGCTTGTTGCCTCTGTGATGGCGTTTTGATGTTTCCCCATTGTTGTTCCACCCACCTTCTTGCCTGTTTGCTAGTGCTTTTCTGAGGCACTCTCCCATTTTGAAAAATCAGCCCTCCTGAAGTCCAGTACCTTCACTTTTGTGTGGCTTGACTCTACAGCTAGTTTATAGTGAACCACAGTTTGGTGGTCGCTTGTTCCCAGATGGCTACCCACTTCAATGTCAGAGATCCTCTCCATCCCCATTTGAGAGTACCAGGTTTAAGATTGCTCTCTCCCAAGTGGGTTCTAAAATTAGCTGTCTGAGGCATGCCCCCTGTAGGGCATCGAGAATGGCCTTGCTCATGGATGTGGCTGCAGCAAAGGTGCTCCAGTTAACATCTGGCATATTCAGGTCCCCCATCAGCGATATCTCCCCTTTCTCTGCCATCCCAAGGATGCTTTCTATCATTTCCTTGTCTATTTCCTCCCCCTGAGACAGGGGGCTGTATAGAACTCCAGTGTGGATTGTGGAGCCATTTCCAGTCTCCAGGGTGACCCTCAGTGCCTCCTCTCCTCCATGTTTACCCTTTAGTTCTGTTGCTTTGATCTCTTCCCTTACATAGAGAGCTACTCCTCCTCCTCTTCCTCCCTCCCTCCCTGTCCCTCCTGTAGATTGTGTACCCTGATATGTTGACATCCCAGTCATGGTTCTCTGTGTACCATGTTTCTGTGACTGCCGATTCAGGCAGCCCTCTTCCATCAAGGCCACCATTTTGGGGAGCTTTTTACTTAGATTACAGGCATTAGTACTCATTACCCTCCATTTTTTTATGGCTTTATTTCTTTTTGCCCCATCACTGTCCTTACTGCTTTTGTCTTTTTCTCCATTTACCCCTGCCCTTCTATCTATCGACTGCTCTATCATGGTGTGTACCTCACTAACTACCCTGATTTTTTGGGGGGGCTAAGATTTCCCTTTCCTTTTCAGTGCCTCCCCCCTTGGCTAGTTTAAATGCTTGCCAAGGAAGCATTTAAAGCTATCACGTAGGATCCTGATTCCCCTCCTGGACTGGTGCAGACCATTGCACCTGTATAGGCCTGCATCCCTCCAAGTGGAGCCCCAGTCCCCAATGAAGCCAATTCCCTGAGCTCTGCACCAGTTTTTCAACCAGTCATTGAATCCCATGGTGCAGAGTACCCTAGCCTCATCAATGCCATAGACAGGTAGCACCTCCAAGAAAGTTACCGTGTGTGCTACTTGTCTAAGGCCCCTCCCCAACTCCACAAACTCCTGTTGCACTGCTCTGATCCCATGCTCAGCCAGGTCATTTGTCCCTAGGTGGATAATGACATCCAGCTCCCTCCCCCTTGCAGCTACTCCCATGATCCTGAGGATTCATTTAATATCCCTCCAAGCCATGGTGCCGGGTAGGCACCTTACCTCCCTTCTCCTCCCTCCCCAGTTCCTACCCCTAACAATTGAGTCCCCCACCAGAGTTGTTTCTTCCCTGTGGGGTCATGTGCCACCCTCCTGTGGGTCTCCATGTGGAGGTTCCCAGCATCCTTCTTGGTCTCCACTGTGGGTGCCTCCATAGAGGAACCATGCTCCTCCAAAGTGGTGAATGAATTGTTGAGAGGCACAACTGGAGGGATGCACCTCTGTTCCACTACCCTTACCCTTCCTGAGCCCACCATGGTCCAACCACTCCTCTTTCTTGACAACCTCTGAGGTTGTGGCAGTGGCCTCGGTGGTCCCTGGGTGGGGGAGCAGGTTTCCCAAATCCTTGCCAGGTCAGCATGGAGACAAACAACCTCCTCCCTCAGACCAGAGAGGTGCCTGCAAATAGGGCAGCAACGCAATCTCCAGAATGTCTCCCAGAAGACTGCTGCTCCACAGCCAGTGCATTGCACCACTCCCCATATGTCTGTGTCCCTTCCTGTTACAGATGATTTTCTTTTGTTGATTTTTGTTCTTGTTTTAGTGTGTGCAAGCTTGTGAGTGTCTTCCCCTTATTCAGTGTGCTGTGCCTTTAAGGATATGAACAGGTGTATGTTGTTAGCAGTTTGGGGAAGTGATGTCAGAACCCCTGCTATAAAGGAAATTATGCGCTTGGGGTGAATGGGGTGAGGGAAGGGTGGAAGGGAGTAAACCTATGCCATCCAGAAACAATCAACTACAACTCTGACCCTCCACAATGGTGAGTTCCTTCCTTCCTTTCAGACACCTGTTTCACAGAGATTAATTAACAGGACTAGTCACAAATGACTGCAAATATCTCCCAGCTACAGTTCCTCCCTGGCAAATTAAAGTTAAAACTAAGAAAAGTCAACCCCAAAACCAGAATCAATAGTAGTTACTTACACAGGTCCAAAAAGTAATAATTCAGTTCAGTATAGTCTTGAAAATAACCTCCTAGATTCAAGGAAGCTGTGGCTGCCTTCTCCTCTCTTTATAATATTAGAAAAACATTGGGCCCAATTCTATAAGCACCCCTCGCATGTCACAAGTTGTGACATGCGAGGGTATCTGGTGCACCAAGGACCCTGAGCCTAATTCTGTAAGGGGCAGGGTGCCGTGCTTCGTCCTGTGACTTGTGACATGCATAAGGTATGCCAAACATAGGGCATACCTGAGGTACATGTCACAAGCTGTAACTAATGTTTTGTAGGGCACAAGTGGCCCCCACCCCAGTCCCCAAGCATGAGAAGACCATGAGGGCTATCAGACCACCCTGCCCCCAGTCCCCAGGGTGTAAACAGTAAAGCCCCTCTGGGCTATCAGGCCCCATCCTAATCCCTATAATGTAGCATTGCCAGCCACACCACAGGCTCAGATCAAATCCTCGGCCCAAGCCCCGATGCCAGCTGCCCGCACATGGCTGTGTCCTGTAATTACTATAACAAGATCCACACCCTAATTCATAATCCCTGGTAGTCTAGTGGCCCCCACCCGGCATTGCCAGACCACCATGCACCCCCTGACCCATCCCCAGCTGGTGACTGGCACAGCCCACTTCTTGCCACCATGGCCAGCCGCTGACTGAGCTCCATATGAGCATGTACTGTATATACATGATCAATGAATGAATGACAGTTCATTCATTCATTGATCACATATATAAAGTACATGCTCAAGCTGGGGACAGGTTGGGGTGTGGGATGGTCTGGCAATGCCAGGTTGGGGGGTGGGACCACTAGACTACCAGGGATTTTGAATTAGGGTGTGGATCTTGTTATAGTAATTACAGGGCACAGACATGTGCAGGCGGCTGGCATCGGGGCTTAGAAGGTGCGATCTGCCCTGCAGTGCTAGTGGTACTACATTATAGGGATTAGGACTGGGGTCCTATAGCCCAGAGGTGCACCTGCAGTAGGTGTGGGAGTCCTCTAGCCTGCAGGCTAGTAGAGAAGGGATGGGGCTGGGGTGGACATATCAGTGGATTGGTGTCATGGCACACAACCCTGCTGGATGCAAGTTACACCAGCTATTTGCTGTTGTAACTTTTCATTGATGGTGTCTACTGGGGTGTCTTCTAAAATAGCATCATTGGGGACTTTGTTGCTGCTTTTGAGAATGAGGCACAACTGCTGCTGTAAACCCTAGTGCCATGTTGCAGGGGTTTAGGGTGTAACTGGTGGCGTAAGTCCACTTTGGTGCAAGCAGCCTGTGACATGTCACAGGCTGCTTTGCAGAATACCAACTGTCTCAACTCCTGGCATAACTTGCTACTTGCACCATTTTTTTTGGTGCGAGTCAAGTTACACCAGGTGTATCCCTTTGAGAATCGGGCCCATTGTTTATATTTTGTGGGAGATCGGTTATTTGGCCATTTTGGTCTTAAATTTCAATTATCAAATTATTTTGTTGCCATGATTTTAACTGCCACGTTAATTTGTCAGTCTAATCTCCCATAACATAATAGTTTGTTTTGGTGTACAAAAGCTGTCTTTCAGTCTCTTCTGTTATGAGGCTGATATATTTTTCTTTCAAAATCAGTAATTTCTGTAGGCTACTTGGATCACCATTCTGCATATGTTCTTTCATTTTGAGTAATCAACTGCTGTACTTCAGACATTTATTTTGTCTCTTCCTGTTTCTGCTTATGTGCGGTTTTATAATCTCTCTCAAATATGCTTTAAAGCCTCCCATATGGACCCAAAATTGATTTTCTCTTCTTTATTATGAACAAAAATTCTATAATAGCATTTAAAAAATTTTTTATTTAGTATGCTTTTCCCTTATCGCTCAACTTTCATCCCCAATCCGTGCTCCTGCCTTCTCCAATGACCGCTACCACCCACGATACTCCCTGGCTTACCCCCAGGGGCAGGGCCCGGCACCACTTACCTGCCCATCTGTGATTGGGAAAGGTATCAGTGGAACTGACATTGCTTTCACTGGCTTCCCCAGGGCGGGGTTCAGGGCCTGCAGTGGCAGTCCTGGAGCCATGACGAAGTCGGTAGGTGGTGTGGCAGAGAGCTATGGAGGCAAGGAGTCAAGGCGGCATCATCTGAGCAACTGGTGTGATTTTTCTGTTTTTGGAGGCTGGGACATGCATGACATCCAGCATCCACCCGCCTCCGGCACACTAAGACACTGGTTGCTGCAGTGACCCTGGCCTCCACCAGGTGTCCATCTGGACATGTCCCAGCCCTCCCCAGAAGGAGGGAGCAGTCTATGGGATGCTCAATCCTTCGCCCCCGGCTGGCCCTCCGATGATCCAGGTCAGTTTCTGAACCTGGGTTGCCGCATCGCAAGTGGAAATCCAACCGCTATGCTGTCGGGCCAGCTTATAATAGCATTTTTATTGCCTCACAAATTACTTGATCTTTTACTATCAAACAGTCCATTCTAAAACTCAATGCACCTGGTTTATTTCTATATTGTACAAATACTTGAATAGGGCGTGATCTAAAATTATGATATTATAGTATCTAACACTGTTGACCTGATAAAGAGAGGACCTAGATAAAAAAGAAATCGATTCTAGAATAGGTTTGGCAGGCCATTGAAAAAAAAACTGTTGGGCATCAGGTTTTGTGTTGTAAACTTTCACAAGATTTAGGTTGTTCATAAAGTTTTTAATATGTAAGGGCTGCAGACATTATTCGCCAGGGTGAATTCCAGATTTGCCTTTTCTGTCTACTCTTTCTACTCAGCTGCTTTTCAACTGATTGACTATGCTTTCTTCCAGTCTTAAGGCCTTCCTACGGTTTCAATATTGATGTGGATACACAGGCATTTTCCAGGAATCAGAAAACACATTTGGCCATCAGGTGGCTCAACTTCAAATGGAACACAGAAAAAGTGAGTACTTTGTATTTCCAGCTCTTGTCATTTACTAGCTAGGTAGGCTACTATTTTACATTTATGTTTGGAAAGGAGGGTTTGTCAGCTGGAATACTTAGATGGGGATGATGCGGTAGTCTGTGCTGCATAAATGGTCTCAGGTAAAAACAAATCTACACAATCACTTTTTGTCCTTTGTTTAAGGGGTTCATGGAGTGTCTAATCAAGTTTTTTGTACAGTAATTTGTGGTGCCATAAAGTTAATGTAGACATTCTTGTTGGCAGTCAGTGTAATTCAAAATCACTATGCTACCGCCTTTATTTGTCGTTTTATGAAAATGTCCTGGTAATTTTCCAACAAATTAAAGGCTTGCAGTTTTATTTTGGTGAGATTAAAGGGCCTCTTTTTCTTCTCTAATACCTGCAATGTTGTAGGATATCATTGTTCTGTATAATGTGTTAAACTGGGTCCTGTATCACCATCTGGTACCAAAACTGTATTTTTTGCAGTTGATGAGAAGCGTTTCACTTACAGTGAAACGGGGCAGCAGAATAGTTTTATTTATTTATTTCAAAAGGTGTCACCAGGAAAGACATCCTGAGGTGCTAACAACTCATTCAAGATGTGTCCTGGGGGTAGGTACGTGGAAATACATCACATGCTCAGTATGATGACGTCATGACACTCCAGGGTTAGTCCACTTCCTGTTGTTCATACACATAATCCCTTAAAAAGGATGTACTCAGAAGGATAATGTCTTCTGATAATGGTGACAGATACCGTGAAGCAAGCAAGCAAAGCTATACAAAACGCTGCTTATACAATATGTGTGGACTCAAATCCAATGTCATAAAAACAATGTAGGGCTGGATTATTGCTAGATCCAAAATCGGCACAGCTGTGGAGAAAAACTGCTGCAAGAGGGCTTCACTTTTGGAGCCACAATTTTTCAAACAGGTGCCATATTTTCAAAGTGGGAGCTGGTTTATGACTGGTTCCCTAATTTACAGTAGCTTGAAGCCAGTTTGTCCCCAGCTGCACCAAAATGGTATGCTAGGGGAATCATGTACCATCTCCACAGTATGTGGACTGAAAACATGGATGACCACAGGTGCGGAGATTTCAGTCCACACGGCCACTGCTGAGTGGGACTTAGTCCTGGTTTGGCTGAAAATGCAGCTCATAATCTCCACCCTACTTGCATTCTGCATGATCTGTCTTAATAAAAATTTAAATTAAAAAAAAAAAATTATTTTAGAACCTGGCATTTATCACACGTGTTAGATAAAAACTATCTGTCAGTCACCGCCCCTTAAAAAAAACACAGCCTGTTGTATAAACAGGACATGGAAGGGAGACCTGTGTGATATGTTATTTATCTACACTCAAGCAGTTTGACCTCAGGCACACCACTTGTGGCTTTTGTCACTTGTGAGGTTACCCAAGGTCAAACTGCTGTTATGTAGATAAATAATATATACACAGAAAAATCATAAAATAAAGCAATCTGGTTAAAGGAAGATTGTCCAAGATGTTTTGTTTCTTTCTTGTACTGGAATAACTCATTTATCTCCACTAGTAAGTGTTAAGATCCATAACTCATGAGTGGCCAAGCCAAAAATTACTTATGCAGGTCTTAGCACTCTTGTGACGATAAATGTGTTATTCTACTGCAACCTATTATGTATTATATATATATATATATATATATATATATATATATATATATATATAAGTTATTTCAGAGCATTTAAAGATGTGAGTCCCTTTACCTCACCGGTATCAGTTACCCATATCCTTTGATGTTATGTTTTGTACAAAAGGCATCTAACTTTTTTTTTAAATTGCGACATATTGTTACTGCCCATCATTTCCTCAAGAAGTAAATTCCACAGTGTCACCACCCTCTGTTATACCAGTTTGATATTTTGTTTGTACAGCATATCTTTCCTCTCAGTTGTGAGGTGTGGGATCCCATGCTGTATGTAAGATCTCTCATTCAAGGGCCATGCAGTCCCATAGATTGTGACTGGTCAAGACCCTGTACAACATGCACATGTCTCCGTTAACCTTCTGTACTCAAACTGAGTACATACCAAGTTTTCCAGTCTACTCTTGTAATCACAACCTCTTAGAGCCTCAAGTACCCTAGCTGCCCTTTTTTTGTACTCTCTCTCTCTCTCTCTCTATCTATGGAGCTGATCTCCGATTTCGTACTAGGCGCCCATACCTGAGCACAGTACTCCAGTGGGGGCGCACCAAGGAAACCATACATTATTTGTAAGGCTTTTAATGTTTTACCTAAACTGTTTTAACTCAAATTGCCTCTTTCAATTGTAAATGCTTTATCTTGCCTATTGTTCTCTGCATTCTGTTCCCAGATTCTAAGGAAAAATAACATGGCCTGAGTGAAATTGCATTACTGCTGTGCAAAGTTTTTAAATTCCTCTCCTGCTGGAATTCCATGGAATTTCAGAAATTTCCAACTGATTCCATGGAATTACATCTGAAATAAAATTATGAAATTCCAAAAGGGGACTGTTATTTTTTTTTAAACTGAAATTGTAAACCATAACATGGGTAAGAAATATCCAATGATTTGATTGATCAATAGCAGTCCAGACCTGTGAGGTAACTGACCAATAAGCTACATGGGTCTGGAAAATACTTTTAAGTTTTGGAACTCACTAATTCAAATTCTTAGTAACTGTGATAGATGGTAATAAACAGAAAAGAAAAGGTTCAACTAGCAATATGGTGACTTACCTCCCTGTCAGTTTCACTTCTTTGATGGGGCAGCTGTTTGGTGACAGCACTGATTTACCAATGATGAAGATTTATTTATTCTTAATTTAAAGATTTATTTAGTCCCAGGATCTATGGACCCCTGCTCACCAGCATTACAGAGGACTCAGTGAGATGGCAGGATCTTCCACTTATGCTTTTGGGTTTGGATTATGTGATAAAATGACCCTACTCCTCAAGTGTTGATACTTGCTTCAATCCCTACTCATATATGCGCCTGACAGAGGTGCCACACTGCACAAGTTCTTATGGAAGGGGAAGAATGTCCATATTCAAAGGGCCATCCTCCAGCTGCCCTTGTTCAGAGGGGCTCCTAAACTTTTAGTTGTACTATTGCATTGCACAAATGTCCATCCTTCCCATGGAGAGCTCCTAAACTTCAGTCTTGGATGACCCAGAAAGAAGAATGAGCAATGGGGGGATATGAGGAAAGACCTTTGTCCCCTGTTGTGGCCTTCACCAAGTACAGAGAGTGTAGAAACCCACATACCCGAACAATGATTAGCATTTGGGTGGCAGTGCAGAAATATCTGAAAGTCCCACAGATAGTTTCCATATATAGGGGTATATGCACTGCCCTTATGCTTAGCCCCAAATACTCTGTGTTACTCCATACATGCCTGCTGAGATGGCACAGAAAGGGCCTATGGTGCATCACACAAATGTACAAGGGTGAGCAACTTCTGTCCATTGATGAGCTTAAAAGGGCCTGGTCCATGCATCCAGAGGACCTCTTTGTGTATCTACATGTGAGGCAGAGACTGGCAGGGTTGAACATTGGTGGCCCTGACTCACCACTACTCAAAGAAGCGCTAGCTAGGCCTTAGCCCTGTTCAGATCCACTCTCTGTGTACTATAAAATGTTCCTTGAAGGATTGTACCCCCACAGCAGAGAATCCTCCAAGTGGGAGGAAGACTTAAGAACTGAGATTACCCCTTCAATCTAGGGCAAGGCTATTAAATGCCTAAGTGATTGCTCCAAAAAGTAATAAACTGCACCACATCTGATTAAAATATATGTACAGAACTTACATCCTGCCATTAAAGTTTTAGGGAATGCTCCAGGTGCAAGGCAGAAGATGGCACCTTTATCCACATGTCTTGGATGTGCCCCAAACTTCTAGTCTTTTGCTTTGAGGTACATAAGATGATGGCAGAAGTGCTGGGTAATAGACCACATAAATCACCCCTGAATTTTGTTCTGGGGCAGAGCCCACTAAATACATAATCAAACAAGAGAATGCTGCAAATATCTGCACACCTCAGCTGGGTTGAAAATAAGGCTTTATTCAGAAAAAACATTTAAAATATACCACCACCTGATATCAGACATGCAGGCTGTAGCTGAAAGGAAACCCTGACTGGTTTTGTACATCAGTACATCTTCAGAGGGTTGGTTTCCAAGTACAAATAGCAGGTATAAAAAGTAACATTTAAAGTGACAGTGCACATCAATGTCATAACATGAAAAGTCTCAGTGTAAACATACAATAGAAAATTAATAAAACTGATATAAATACCATAACTTTTACATATATTTTGTAACCTAAAACAAGTGCCAGCAATTTCATTCTGCTGCAGATGTAACCAATCTATAGATTTATTTCTATCACTGACTCCTTGGTTCTTGTTCAAAACTTCCATGCTAGAGGCAGCGAGGCAATTCCTTCTAGTCCTGCAAAAGAGCAATACTACAGTAAATACAATTTATAGCAGTATTCTCAAGAACCTGGCAAGTGCTAGTCAGAGCTGATAGGCTGTGGCTCCAAGGGACAAGTGCCACAGATGGAACTGTGCATGTGCGGCACTTGCATGCACAGTTGCATTGAATGTCATACTGCCATTCGCAAGATGGTGGCACTGGTGGTACTGTGCATGCACCTGCAGCATGCATGTGCAGTTCTGGTCTGGAATGCAGAAGTAGTGGTTGAAATAGTGCCACTGTAGCACTGAAGTGAATGACCATGGTGGACTGTTTTAAACTCTTTTAGACTGTCGGAAGGATACTTCTGAAAGTCTAATGGAAATGTGCCACGGTTGCTCATTTTCAAAGTGATCCCAAAATGGCTGCAGGCTCCACCCACAGTGGTGAAAGGGGGCAAAAGAGGGGCAAACTGTCAACACTGAGTAAAAGATCATAGTATATTCACTTTTTCAGACATGAAATCAATGCTATTCTTTCATTTAATCCCGGGGTGGTCTAAGCACCTAACGTAAAAATTCATTTACAGAGTGTGTATCCAAGACTTCCCCTTTGCCTTCATCAGTCTCTGCTTCTTCTTATCTTTTATTTTTCTTTACTCACCATAACTACTAGTATCAGGACTGAATGGGCCAGCTCTGAAACTGAACAGTGCCTCCCCTTGGAAAACTGGTCGTATAGATTGAGATGCCCTGGTCTACACTTTGGACTTCGTTATAGTCTATGAATAGTACAAATTCTGTTAATGTAGTGAGTGTACCCATATAACTCTGAATGCATGGCAATTTGTGCCCTACAGGTTTTTAGTGAGTGCACCATTTGAGAAGTCCTCAGCCAGACAGACAGATGGGAAGCTTTACCAGTGCCATTACAGCCCTGAGCCTGCAGGTTGTCAGTCCTTAAGAATGCCAGGTATGTTCTTTGGTTAAAGTCTTTGATGACCACAGTGATACAGAATGCCAGGTAAGCAGAACCTGTCAGAACTGCTTACCCACTGATTTGACATTATATTGTCTTACACATCTCCAGCTCTGGTGATTCCAGGTCCCTACAGAACTTTCATACTAGGACCCAATTATAGGACAGATATCTCAATAAAATATTCTTTGCCCCATGGAATTGTCTTATTTCTTTATTCAGTTTTGAAAATGTTTCTTGATGAGCCTTGCTGTAGCCCTGAATTACAGTAATTTGAATTTTTGGAGGTGGGGCTAGTAGCAATAAATCTGTGTAAAACTGGAAAAAGAGCTCTTTATAAAGATAAAGGGTAAGGTAGCTATGAAAACATAAAATATTAAATGACATTTATACAAAGATTATGCTATTTTAAAGATTGTCTCAAGACAAGTTCAGATTATTTTGCAACAATGGTCTAACCTTAATTTCCAGTAGTACTTTTGCATTAACAAACAAACATAATTAATAGAAGGAGTTTTCACATTCCACGAACATTAGTACAGCATGTTCTGTGTGACAGGCTCAACTATACAAGCATCTGATGCAACACTATGCCACGATCTCGATCAAGATGGTGCCAACCGATAGTGTTTCCAAAAGGATCAAATAAAATACAGGCCACACATGGCAGAAAACTACAGCTAGAAACAGAAATTAGATTAATCCAACCATTTATTGCAGAGAACCATACAAGCCCCTGAGGCCTGTGGGTAGCATATAGGGAGGGAGCCTGGGCTGTGGGCTACAAATGGAATTGAGGTGTAGCTTGCTGTAGCAAAGCAGCAAGAGAGCAGCAAAAAGGAGAAGAGGATAAGGGGATGCATTCTTCTAGAAGTAGCAAGGAACAACTGAAGTGGGTTGTGCCAGTGGGATGTTGAGATGCACAGGCAGAGGTATCTCCTGCAGGGAAGGGAGGAGGTGTTGCCACTGTATCGCTCACTAGTGAGACCCCACCTGGAGCATTGTGTCAGTTTTGGACGCCGCATCTCAGAAAAGACAGAGAGGGTGAAGGCAGTTCAGAGGAGGGCAAGTAAAATGGTGCATGGGTTGCATGAGAAGCCCTACGAGGAGAAGCTGAAGCATAGCAATATGTTGACCCTGGAAGAGAAGAGAGCGAGATGTGGTGCAGGAATTAAGTCTTTCTCAAATCAGAAGGAGCACCACAATTGGGGAGCATAAGATGAAACTGGAGGGGAGTTTAAGCAAGATCGAGGAAGCACTACTCAAGAGTGTTGGATGCATGGAATAGACTTGCCAGCAGAAGTGGCTGAGGTGAAAACAGTAGGCAGGGGCCATCTGGGTAGACTGGGTGGGCCAAGCAGTCCTTTTGCTGGCAAATTCTGAGTTTCCAACATGGGGTCAGTTAGTAAGACCCCTTAATTGAATTTGTGGAAAGTAAAAGCAGACAAATAGATAATAAATTAGGTGCTGTTGTGCCAAATGGTATGTTGTTTATTGCAGTATGATCATGCAGCAGTCGTCCATTGGGTGCCGCATTCAGACTGTGTTTATTTATTTTTCTGTTGGTGTATTTAGGTGTAATTTCTGCGCACTACCACAGTGTTTTGTTTTCGACTGTCACATATACACCGGCTTTGCAGTGATCCACCAGCTTCCCCCTAGAGTGTACAGTACTATTAACTTAAGTATACTGTACTGAGTTATTAAGTAAGCCAAACTGCTAAAGTTAGGAGTCATTTGATAGTCCAAGGGAAAGCTGGTTCTCAGAGGGAGACTGTACAATGTTTGTAAATTGAAAGCTGTCTCTGCAAACTGCCAAGCTGCACATTGCTTTATCAACGCCATACAGATACTCCCCTTGAAAACCACTTTTCAATGTGTTTTGAAACCTGAGTTAAGCTACGCTGTAAGCGACACCTTGGGAAATAGGCACAAATTTCATGTTTATACTCATATAAAAGTTATGCTTTCTTCTATACAGTATCAATGAAGTGAAAGCAGGCCCTGCCATAACGAGTTTCCTTTGTTTTGAAAGCTGGGGTTCGAATGCACTATGAGGGAGCACCTTGGGGAATAGGCACTACAATTTCATGTTTATACCACAAGAAATTCAGAAGTTGTAATTGCTTCTGTCTATTGCTTGTGAAGCAAATGCATTGGCTTGCAGGAGACATCTAAGCTGCACTCTGCTTCACAGGCAGCACACAGATTTTCCCTCTTATAAACAACTTTAGCCTTTTTTAACAACTTTGGCATTTGGGGGACTTCAGGGTACACCTTTATCCTTAACATTGCAAGCAATAAATTAATACACAAGACAATGAAAACACATACAAGCGTTTTACTGTTCTATATTTCTTTTATTGCTTTATCTATTATTTTCACTTTGTTTCTGTGCTGTTTTTTATGTACAAGTTCTGTACTTTTTTACTTATTTATTTTTTACGACAGCAGGGCACACTGTTACCTGTTTCATTTGGTTCGAGGCCAGTCTGTTGTTTTCCAGTACTTTGCTTTGTATATGTACAGTACCATGTTTTTGTTTGCTTAAAGGGGAGCAGTCAGCACAAAGAGCCTACACATTCAAATGTGGGGTGGGTCCTAATGTGTACTCTGTGAAAAAATATTTTGGTTTCCTTACTGTTTATTGTAGTGCAATAGATTGTATCAGACTAACTGTGCTTGGTTCTAGACTGACATCTTCTGTTATTACAAATCCCAGAATCCCCTGCAGCTGACATCAGAGCAGGGCTGCAGCAGTGGGAGACTCATTTACCTGCAGTGCACGTATGATTTTATATAAGCTCTGATTTTATAAAATCTCTAGCATGCACTGCAGGCTATTGAATCTCCCAGTGATTCCAACTGCTTGGACATCAGCTGCAAGACATATTGTGATTAATAGAAACATAGAAACATAGAAGCTGTCAGCAAGAAAAGACCTTCTGGCCAACCCAGTCTGCCCGATGGTCCCTACCTACTGTACTACCATAGACCCTAATTGATCTCTGGCCTTGCCCCCACCCCAGCCAAGTTACCAAGGTCCCCTTCTGTCTATCCAATGCATCTTTGAAACCTGTTACTGTGTCAGTACCCACCACCTCTGCTGGGAGGCTGTTCCAGGCATCCACCACCCTTTCTGTAAATACGTATTACCTCACATTGTTATATTTTAGGATTTGGGGTTCATGGTTATGCCTTCAAGGGTACTAGGACCATACTAAAATGACACAGAATATTACTTGTATAATCTTTCTTGGTCTTTATTACATAATGTATCACAAACCATAAACTGCCTTAGCTTAGTAAGGAAGAAACAGAGTGTAATACCTTTAACAATTATATGTACTGATAAAAAGAGATACTTACGAATGCAGAGCCTCAAACGGACCTTTCTTCACTGATGGCTTACAAAGGGTTTCTGATGTTTAGGTCACATTGGCCTGGCTACATCTCTGTTAGAACAGGGATTCTGGCCACTGGAAGGACAGCACTGTGCTGCCTGATCTCCTGACTCTTATGCAGTGTAAGGCGCTCAGAGATCTCCATGATGTCATAACTTCACCAACTGTCTTTTGAGAAAAACAAGCTTGCTTGTCTGAGGAAAGAAAGGTCACAAAGATTCCTATTCTAGCTAAGTAGGTCAGAAAAACATACCTTTTTTAATCAAAACATTCTATGTATATTTCGACCTCCCAGTTTACACGTAAATATTTTTCATAGTTATGATAGGTAGGTGTAAAACTAGTTAAAACCAGTCTTGGCTGCTTTTCTGGGCATTGGAGTGTATTCTCTGTGACCTTTAGTCATCTTTAAGGACTGCTTAGAATAGTCCAGCTGATGTTGGCCTTGCAAGCACACATGCACCTCATAATCCAGTTAATTTTTATTTATTTTATTTATTTGGCTTTTGTTGACCGGGTAAGTGCACTAGACAATTTCTGACTATTTTCAGGCACGACCCGGGGGAGGGGGGATACAGATGAATGCCAACTGACCTTGAACCAGATTAAGCTGTTGGTGGTATTTTTTTTAGTGAATGAGGGAAATTTGGCCAGGACACCGGGGAAATTCCCCTACTCTTTTTGAGAAGTGCCATGGGATCTTTAACATCCACCTGAACTACCACCAATCCAGGCAGATGGGACCTCGGTTTAATGTCTCATCCGAAGCGGCACCTCAACAGTGCAGCACCCTCTCATGCTGCACTGCAGTGTCAGTACTGGGATATTAACCCAAGTGCCAGATGTGAGAACTGAACCCACAGCCCTCTGATCTCCGGCCTCAGGAGGCGAGTGTGCTACTACTGCACCACTGACACTGATTATTGGCCCTTGCTGTGCCCAAGTACACATAGCACAGATATGCACATACAAGCACTGTGTACCATTACAACATCCCCGCTAAGTCTCCCCCTTCCAGCTTCATATCATGCCTCCTTGTCCTTGAGCATCTATTTCTGTACAAAATGCCCCCGCCTGTACTTTATTGATACCTTTGAGGTATTTGAAAATTTCAATCATGTCTCCCCTTTTCCTCCTTTCCTCTATAGAATACATATTTAACTCTTCGAGTTCTTCCTCGTAGGGCTTCTGGTGCAGGCCATGCACCATTTTGATTGCCCTTCTCTCTACTGCCTTCACCGATCTATGTCTTTCCTGAGATGGGACCTCCAAAACTGGACACAGCATTCCAGGTGAAGCCTCACCATTGATTTGTACAGGGGTATCATTACCTCCCTCTTCCTGCTGGTGATACCCCTCCTACTCCCCCCAGCATTCTACTAGCCTTTCCTACTTCTTTATCACACTGCTTTGCTATCTTCAGGTCATCAGATATGATGACCCCAGATCCTTTCCCTGTTTTTTGGTTGCCCCAAATTATATGTTGCTCTTGGGTTTCTGTGCCCTATGTGCACAATTTTGAACTTTTTGAATTTTGAACATTTTGGTGTTGAAGCCCAGTTGCCAAACTCTTGACCAGTCTTCTGGCTTTTTCAGATCTTTCCTCATTTTTTCAACCCCTTCCCCGGTCTGTCTACTCTGTTGCAAATTTTTGTGTCAGGTATGCCTTCTCTTCCAGCACCTCCATCCCCTCTGTGATGTTGCTAATAAAGATGCTGAAGAGGACTGGTCCCAATATTGACCCTTGAGGCACCCTGCTGGTTACCTTACCTTCTTCTAAGTGAACGCCATTTGCCACCACCCTAGAGTTCTGTTACTTAGCCATTTTACTATCTTTGGACCCACTCCCAAGCTGCCCCTCTTGCTCACCAGTCATCTGTGTGGGCAATGTCGAACCACAGGGTTCACTGGTGCCTAAAACTGGCTATGAACAGGAGGCCCTGTAACACCTGGACAGGAGCCTAGTCCACTGTTTTCCAATACTTAGATTTGTACACGTGCTATTTTTGGTTTGCTTAAAATAGTACTTTATATCAGTACAAGAGGTGTACCATTCCACATTTAGTGTTGTACTTTACAAACAGGTACAGGTACATATTTTTTTCTTTTTATCAGTATGTTTCTGTTACACTCAACAGGAGGCACAGTACATTGCTTATAAGTATGTACTCTGTTTTGTACCATAGTTTGATTTTTACACACAGTACTAATAGTTCTAATAGTACTTTACTGCAGTACAGTGCTTCATTTTTTAAATTTAAGTCCGTAACATAAGTCCGTTACACTCCAGAGTATTCCAGTCTTAGTGCTAGTTGGCAGTCATGATGCTCTCTGGTGGTGTACAAGCCACTCAGCTACTCCTATGTCCTGCCATGCTTGCCCTAGGGGTCTTGGTTGCCGGGTTATCTGGAGCCCTGCTGGTTGCAAGCCCATGAAGGGCATCTGCTTCCCTCCCTCCACTAGCTGCAGGGCCACCAGTTCTGGTCTCCTCCTGCATGAGACAAGAATGAAAAATAGTGCAGCTGTGTATGCAACATAGGGTATACCTT
This sequence comes from Neoceratodus forsteri, assembly GCA_016271365.2. Taxonomy (NCBI): domain Eukaryota; kingdom Metazoa; phylum Chordata; order Ceratodontiformes; family Ceratodontidae; genus Neoceratodus; species Neoceratodus forsteri. Next base: position 239,770,278 of record JADMNL010000026.1, read on the forward strand.
CCCCAACAGCAACACCAGTACAGCTAACTATGTCAATGCCAATGAAATGCCAACAACAATGACAGTTCACTGTATTGGTTCATCAGAGACCGGGCACACTATCTCCTGGTCCTGCACCCCCTCCCTGAATCAACTCTGATTTGGAGTTGATTATATTTAGAACGGCGGTACAGGGGGTGTGGGGAGCAAAGCCCCTGCATGGGGATTGTGGGGCAAGCCACCTGATAGAACCAAAGATCGAAGTCCATCGGGATTTATGTTGACCGCAACATGCGGTCAACATAAATTCTGTCGCTGTGATGCCAGTTGACAAAATTGTTGTCGAACCGGCATTGTAGAGCCCAACATATGTACAATACCTATAGGATAATGCATGTTAGAGATCATTTTAACCCTTAGGCTGCCGACAGAATTAGAATGTATAGGAATTTTGGACTGATATATCAGTCCGCGGCTCAGCAAGGGTTAACCAAAGTGCAGAGAAATAGTAATTACTGCATGAGTTGAAATTACTTTATCTATGTGTAACCCCCAGGTGGTATGCCATTTGTATCTGACAGCAATACCAGGTGGGCTGGGTTCGGGGAGGAATAGGTCACTCGGCACAAGGGCTAGGTTTGGCCACTCTGCACAGGGGCACCCAAGTAATTCCGAACACAGAAAGCAATAAATGTAATGTCCAATACCAGAAGTGGGATTCTAAAGTGTGGCTTTTTATTCACATCCAAACAGAATAAACAAAGCATAGATGGACCCCCACAGGATTACACTCCTGGTAATGCAGATTAAAAAGACACAAGAACACTTCCTCAACACTTTAGCCCTCAGGCTCTGAACCCACTGGGTACACAGCCCGGACTTGCACACTGCTTTGGCTTACACAGCCCGAACTTGTACACTGTTCTGGGTTTTCCCTGGCTCAGCTCCCTTGCTGGCCACTAGGACACCTTCCATACTTCATCGAAACATTTTCTGGTGGGTCCCTAAGCCACCTGAGAGCACCTCGGCTCCATCAGGGAAACTTCCTTTCAATCCCATGTCTGGGTACTTTCCTCGGGCACTGGCCAAGTACCTGAGAGAAAGCAAAAGGTTTCTCAAAGCAAATCCGTAGAGGTGAATTTGGTTACTACTGATGGGCGGTCTTCCACCTCTTGCTCCCACAATTCATATCCAGCCATTTCTCTGGACTGTAAACACCTCATCCTATAAAGCTTTGCAATGTAGATTCTTGCTAAATGTATTTCACATTCCATCTACTTGTCTTGCTTCCCATTTGTGCTGGACTTGAACATACTTTTAAGTGGCATTGTCCATTTCTCTAGACCCCCACTGAGTTAAGCAGTCCAATCCCCACTTTCCAACTGTTCAGGTGAAAAAACACTTGGCCCTTTTTCAGAGCGAACTCACCCTTTGGTTGCAGGTGCCCCACAGGTGATTCCTCCACAAGGAATTTCTCTCTCAGAGCTTCTGGTGCCTCAGCACTCTTGAATAGGCAGCTTCTTTCCCTTAGCCGGACCCAAGAGGGTTGCCCCTGGAAAACAGGCAAAACCTTCCTCCCATCCCCTCAGGGATGGGGTTCTATTTCACTGAAAATAGTCTTCACCACTTCAATTACCAGTTCCTGTGTTCTCTTATGGTGGAAACACACACCTTCCAAAAGTAGCTCTAAAACAGAGCTTAAAGCTCTGAGAGCCTGCACACACTCAGCTTTACTACTGTCTCACTCAGACTGCACACAGGCTGAATTCAAAATCCCCAACGTTCTACACTAACCTCCAACTGCAACATTCCAGTGTGGCTTATGCAGCTGCGAGCGTTCTATGGTGATGTCATCCCTCAGTCTCAGCTGAGACTGAGAGACAGAGTGAGACAGTGTGAAATACATTTAACTGGAGTTTCACAAGCTGCCTTCCCTGCCTACCACTAGGTCTTACTGGGATTCTAGTAACCCTGGGTAACAGAGGGGTTACATATGTAAAGGCAAGACAGACCATTTAATAGTAAAAAATGACTGCCTGAACTGCTAGTGCTGGATACGTGTGGGAAGAATAATTAAAGTATAGTATGCCATAGTAAAATGTGACTGCTTGAATCTCCAGTGGTGAACACATGCAGGAACAGTAATTATAGCATAGAGTGGCCATAGTTTATCCAAAACAGTTTCTGTGCATTTCAAATACAAATTCATAATATTTCAACAACTCCAATCCAGTAATGATTACAAATTTAAAATAAACCTGACAATATAAAGAAATAATGTACTTCACTTACTCCATGCATGTGAGTCTCCACCCGAGAGCCCAGGATGCCCAGTCCTTCTAGAGGTCTGGACTGACCAGGATAAGTACTGTGGGGATGGGGTAGTGCCAGTCGCGCTATCATCTGAAGAGATACACTGTTATATCCTGCTGTCTAATGAAATAGAACAAGAAAAAGAAAAAGCAGCTCCACTGCTAAAGTAGGGTGCACGAGAAAAATAACATAACTGCAACAACAAAAATCAGCACTCCTCCGCTCGGTGCCACACAGGGCATATATTTTATTAAATAAAAAATGCAGACGCTACAATAAGCCAGCATCAGGAAACGCAATGCTGAACCCCAATGAAATGGCTGTTCATCTCCTTCCCAGTTTGGCCCTGCTTGGATATGAAATTAAATCAGTAACTGTACTGATATGAAAAAGACTGACTAATTGACATTATTACCTAATAAAACATTTACAATAATTAATGATAACTGACATTAAAGTACTTTACAATTTTATTGCATGATAAAGCAAATAAAAGTAGATACTGGTAATGGTGTATACAGTACATTACCAATTTTTGCATGCACACTTCACTAACTGTGACGTTGTTCGAATCGAAATTACATACAGTAATGAAATTATACATTATTTATACTACATTAAATACTGTGCAGTTCAGAACTTATCAGAGTGGGCTGCTTGACGTCCAGCACCAGACTCTGCAGGTTGTGGCAACTCAGGCACTCCCAGTTTAGTGCCATATGGATTGGGTGAAGTCAGCACTGGGCCCTGTGCCATGGACATGGTGGCGATGTCTTTTTTTGTCTTCCCAGTTCTTCTGGCTAGCCCTGCAAGACTATATGTACCCCAGGACGGAGGGATGCAGGTTCCACGCTGTGGAACATTTAAAGGGGCAATGCACACTAAACAGAAGTATGCATAAGGGGCTCATACAATAAGCTTAAAGTGTTTTTGTTTGCTATACTGGACTGTATCTGTATGGTGTCTTTTAAATGGGCTGGCAGTATAGCCTAGAGGTTAGAGGAACGAATTGTGAACGAGCTTAATACATCCAGCAGACCAGACCTGAGTTTGATTCTCACAACCTCCACTTGCATACTGTGTGACTCTGAGCAAGTCACTTAACCGCCCAGTGCTCCCAGGTCACACCTGAAAACAGGCACTTGTGCCTAGTGGGCCTTACCTGGTTAACAAAGACTAAAATAAAATAAATAAATTAAAACCTCATACAGAAATCACACAGAGACAGCACTCATAAAGTGTGCAAACGGTGATGTTTTAACAGCCACTTGTGATTACTGTAATACAAAGGGTCCACTAATGGCCACAAGAAGCACAGTCATTTACCGAGGCCTCAGATTAGCCAAACTGAAGTCCCACCTCTGTGTTCTCGCCAGGAAAAGTGTTACAGTGTAATATTGAAGGATATTATAATATAATATACTGCAGTTACATTATCAATAAAATCATTATCCCAAAAGCATAAAGCCCTGAAAAATAAAACTTTAGGTTAAAATTTTAATTCACAAAACAAAATTAACATTCTACAAAACCATAATTAACCTTAGACTGTACTGTTCTTAAGTATTAGTAAGACTTCCAGTCTTTCTGCTGACTCTTTTTTTTTTTTAAAGAAGTTTTTTCTCTCCAGGGCTGGACGGGAAGCTGTCCAGCCTTGTCCTCAGATTCCATTGGCCGTCTTTCTACCTTTCTCCTTTGGGGTGGGGAGTTCCCATGTGAGTTGCCCCCATGGCAGGGCTGGAGGGAGGGCTGTCCACCCCTGGACTTTTATCCAGAAGTCCTCCTTCCCATCAGCGTGGTAGGGGTGGCCATGGCACCTTTGTCAGGGCTTCCTATCACCCAGTCCCCTTATTCATCCTTCTGAGCCTGGAGAGATGGTGCCATACAGAAGTGCATACATATGGAGAAGCACAGGCATGGTGGAACTGTGGCCTCCTTCCACCCACCCAGACATCTGTCTCGCCCCCCGAGCACTGGTGCTACCACCAGGCTTCCACCTGGAGGCAGCCAAAAGCAGAGAAGGTGAACCACCCCTGCCTGAGAGAGGAGAGTGCTTATCAGATGCTCATTCCTTCTCTCAGCCCTCCCCCTCCCAAGCATCCTGCAGCTTCAGCTCATTCCCAAACTCGGGTCACCGGCATGGTGTGAGGTAAGGTAATTTGCAGCACCTCAGCCCTTTGTGCCATCAGGCCAGCCCCTTTCTGGAGTTCCTTAATTGTTCATTTATTCTGTCCCTTATTAATTTCACGTGGCCCCTGCTGACCTCTGAGTGCCTCCTGACAATCCTTAAAACCTCATGGCATATTTCAGTTGGTATTGGTTTCTTCCTGCTCCCATCTCAATTTTTTGTTATTCCCCCAGGACAGACATTGTATTTGAAGCACCAGTGTCCTAAAAACCAATGCCGCCAGATGCTCAGGCCTGCCATTGGACATTGGACATTGTCACTAGTTTAAGTTCTCTTGCCTTGCTCATCAGAACCAACTGCATTTCAGGTGGAGAGGATGTAACGTTATTGCAGTCAATAACAGGCTTAACTGGCACATGTGAGGAGCTGTCTGAGCTTATTACAGCAGTGCCATCACTGCTCCCACTGCGCAGAATCTGCAAATCAGATTCAAGAAGCTGGATGAATAACACAGGTGATGACTCATGCAGATGTACCATCATTGGACTGTGTGTGACACTGTTTGCCTATAGCCAAGAAAAAGATTATTTTTGGGGGTGATTTCATGTGATGGCTGACAAACAGCATTCAGGGCTCATAGAAACAATGCATTTTAAACCATCCCAGAAAATGGCTCCTAACTTTAGCATTTCTTCATACTTTCATCTGAAATTTCAGAATCAAGTTCCCCAAGGTGTCCCCTAAATACCACTGGACACACAAGTTGGTACTCAAGGGAAATTTTTTTTTTTGGGGGGGGTGTTAGCATGTGAATAATAGTGTTTAATAGTGACACACCCATTGGAAGAACAGAATGAACTGCTAGGGCCACTTATGGGATGCAAAAGAGATGGAATATGAGTATCGGCATCTCCACAGCATAGAACGGGTGCCGCACCACTGGACGCCACAAAATACTGGAAAACCTGTGCTACGTGATATGGCAGAAAACAATATGGCACTGGGAACAACTATAGGTACTCTTGCATGATGATGACTGCAAAAAGGAAAATCAGGCATACAGCAGTGGAAGAGGAAGAGGTAAATGTTGCTTTAAAGTATTTTAGGGACAGATAAACTGTTGTTGTTGGATAATGGTAGCAGAGCAGCTCTGAGGTGAAGAAGGAGGAGGGGGACAGGTGGGTTGGGTTAATAGCATGAAAGAGATAAAAATATGACAGACACTGGTGGAGAAGGAGAGGGATGAGATAGAAGTAGGCTGTAGTAGTCAGTCACTGTACCAAAGAATGCCACTCAGCAAAACCAAACCAGTGACATTGGTGGTTGTGGAATTTCTTTAGAGAGGACAAAGAATCACAGACACATGTAGTATACATCATATGCAAGGGCAAGCTTAGTAATGTCAAGGGAGGGCACGTGACTGGGGGCATCTACAATAAAAAGGTATTTGCTTAAAGCAGCAATCCATGATAGCAGTGAAAATTGTGACCTATATTTTTCCATTTTAGACTGACCCTTCCCTCTGGTCTTGTATGGTCTCCTTCTTTTCAAATTTTTCATCAGTACTCTCAGCTGTTTTTCAACATCTGTTGTCCCATAAAGTCAGGGAGCAGTGTCTGCTGCAAGCCATCTTATTATAGTCACATGACAAGTTATCTTAAACAATAGGTGTTCAAAAACAACAGAGAATGCTGATGAAAACCTGGTCCAAGCAATATTAAAAGGAGCACTCCTTTTATTTTTTTCAACTCTACAAAAAAAAAAAGTGGTAAAGTAGACTCAAATTGGGGAAAGAATGGCATCACAAAAGTCAGGAGATAAGGGGCAATCTAGAACAGAATAAACAAGCATTTGTCAATGCTGAATGTTGTCTCTGGCATTGGCATTGGTAGTGCAGGAGTTAGAGACACACAATAGGAATGGAGTGAGGTATTGAAGTGACACCAACCCAATCCCCACTCTGCAGAGACTGACAGGCATTGGGGTGTGCATTTGAGTCGTCAGCTATAACACTCATGCCATTTTACCTCACCCTACCCTGTAGACACTGACAAGTGTCGTGGTGTGCTTTGGGGTCTTTGGGCGTTATACTTACCCCATTCCATAAGGAAATATGCTGAGGTGGGTGCAGTATAGGAGAATGGGGTGAACTTTGTGGCCAAACACTCCAAGGCACACCATGATGCCTGTCATTGGCTGCAGGGTGGGGTGGAATGGTGTGGAATATTACAGCCGATGATCCTAAGTCACACCCCTGACGCCTGTCAGTCTCTACAGGGTGGGGTGCTACAGTTGAAAACCCTAACACTGTGGCGTGTGTTGGTATTTTCCTCCAAATTTTCAACATGGGCTTTTTGTGAGCCCACCTCATGAAGACGGCACTATCAGTTTGTTAGCTGAAAGGTAGTTTTGCACAGAGGCTATGCAGTTTGGCGACACAGGGACGAAAACACATTTTGGGCAGTATGTAGAAAATGACAGCTGTATTGTTCATGAGGAGGTGTGAAAAAGGCCAGTGTTGAAAATCTGGCATGAAAATGTGCAAATTCTTGAAGTTACAAGGGTGTGTGGAAATTGCACCAGCACACTTGTAACAGTCATTTATGGAATTTCATCACCAAATTTTCAACATAGGCATTTTAGGACCTCTACTTATGAACAGAGTCACCGTCATTTCCTCAAACTGTCCCAAAACTGATTTTGTACAGTGACCAGCTATTCTGTGCTGGGATGCAAAACCACATTTTGGGCAGGATATGTAAAATGACAGCTGCACTGTTCATAAGGAGGTGTGGAAAATGCCAATTTTAAAATCTGGAGTGAAATATTATAAATTCACAAAGTTGCTGGTGTGCAAAACTGCACAAGGTATGCTTAAAACAGCCATTTTGGTTTTTCCACCAAATTTGCAACATAGGCTTTTTGAGACCCCCTCATGAACAGTGGCACTGTCATTTCATTAATCAGTCCTGAAAGGTGATTCCATGAAGTGACTGCGAAATCACCTTTTGGGACCGAATAACGCCATGACAGTGCCTGAATTCATGAGGAGGGGTCTCAATAACCCCATGTTGAAAATCTGGTGTCAAAATTTCCAAAAATGTCTGAGATATGCACCAAAGTTGAAAAACCCCAGTTTATGCCATTATACAGCTTACCGGCATTTCTTCAGTTCACGGTTGGCTTTGAAAAGTGCAGACATGTTTCTGGTCCACTGAAGATCGTCGTGCCGGGGTCCGGAGGTAAGTATGGGGTGAGGGGGGATGTGGGGTGGCAGGGTGCACAGAGGGTGGGCTCGGGTTGGGGTAGGGAGCAGGGAGACCACGAGGAACCATTTTCTGTTTTACAGGTAAAAGTAAATAAAAAAGAAAACATTGCCAGACTTTTTCCTTTTTTACAGGGTAATTTGGCATGCTGGGGTGGGCTCCCAGTGTGCCACCTGAGTTGTTTTTTGGGGGTTCTGTAGCCAACGGGGGATTGGGCATCCCCGTAGGCAAATACCAGTGGGGGAGGGAGAGTCGAGGGGGATTGGGCACCCCCCTCAGCACACAACAAATGGGGAAGGAACATTATGCCAATGGGGAGTGGGCTCCCCCGTCAGCAGATTGAACTGGGAAGGGGGGGACTGAAGCCGATGGGGATTGGGCCCCTAGTTGGCAAAGAAAGACTTTTGGGGGGTGCATGATGTCAAGGGGGATTGGGCACCCCCTCGGCACACAGCAGAAATGGGAGAGGGGACATTATGCCAATGGGGAGTGGGCTCCCCTGTCAGCATTGTGACAGGTGGTGGCAGTCACTGCTGCCATGTAGCTTGCAAGTCGGGAGGCATGTTGTGGTCCTGCTGCATGAGAGCTTCGCTCTCATTGCAGTGGACCTTTTCTTTGATCTGGTGGCCACATTAGCTATGCATGATGTCAGTGTCTGCTGCTGGCTTATTGGGGAATGAGGGACACACCTACTGATGTGTGCTCTGCATTTGCCCACAGTGACCGCACCTCCAAATCTGCTAATACCACAAGATGTTGGCTGCGCACGCGCGAGCCAATATAAAAAGTATAGTTCAAAACTGTCATCACTATCATGCACTGCTGCTTTAAGATGAGTCTCTGACAGTATCAGAAGAGGTACTAGTGCACAGTAAAAGCACTAGCAGGCAGCGGTGATGATGATGAGGATGATAATGAAAATGATGATGGATAGGAGAGGATAATGTTGAGGGTTGAGGGGAGGAGGGAGGAAGAAAGTCATCGTAGTTCAAGTGACAGTATAACCCCATCATCCTACATTTATAAGTTCTTAAACCCATTAACTCCCACCTAAGGCCATCAATCCCCATCCACTTCCACCTCCAGGGGTGACAAATGTAAGAGCCAGTCATCTGGTGAAACCAAAATATGAGTCAATTAGTTCAGGTCTAAGCTGGCCTATCAGCACAGTGGTAGTGCTACCACTCATGACACAGATGACCCAAGTTCTGTTGGGCATCAGAGGGCTGGCTGTGGGGAGGAGGATCGAGCATCTGGAGGACTGCTCTCTCTTCCAGGCAGGAGGGTTTGCAGAGCTGGGGATCTGCCTGGCTCCCAGCAGCAACAGCTAGGAGGGATGGGACCTGGGACTGCACAGAAGCCAGGAGGGGTGGGGCAGATGCCGACATGTGGTGTGCAGGAGTGTGCGACACACGTCTGGCCATCATTGCACACCACACCACTCGGGGTAACTAAAAAGGAAAAACACCCACCAGTGGCAGGATGGTATTTTGACCCTTACAGGCCCTGCACCTGACTAGCTGGGCTCACCAGTATGGATTACTGGATCTGGTTCCTTGTGGGGATTGGGAGATGCTGTTGACCCCACCGGGGGGGGGGCAAGCCCTAAGGGTACTGGCTGGCAGGTAAGTGCTGGTCAACATCAGGGTAACAGAGCTAGGTGGCTGTGGTAGAGTGGGGGTGCCCAGTGGGGAAGGAGGAGAAAAGAGCATCCAAAAAAAAACCAACTACTTCCAGTCTAATCTCCAGAAATGAGTCACAATAATAACAGCTAAAACCCTGAGGCCAAAAACTTAAAAAAAAAAACAATTATGGAAATGCTGGCTGTCTTAATACCATTCTATGTTGTGTGCAATGAAGATTTTATTTTACTAATGAAAATTGTTGCAACAAGGAATCAAGTGCCCAGCCACATATGTCTTCCCAGTGGCACTTTCAAATTTTATATTAACGTATCTAAAAGACTGTGTCACAAGCCCTTAGAGCATTTGTTTTGCTTGTGGTTCACATCTCCACTGTGTGGTTAGATTACAAATAACAAGGCAGTGACCACTCTTTCCATCAACTTCTCAATTTCCTTCTCTTTCTACTACCCTGGCTTAAGTAGCTGTAGCAGAAGTAGCAACAAGTCACAGAGACAATCTAATCTCTGAAGGCAGGTATCTTAATGTGTCTGTGGATTTGACAATAACCAATATTTAAAAAAATACCCCTAAGTGCCTTTAGCAGAAGTTAGACGGATGGTTGGCAACACACATGCAAACAACAGATTTAATACCAACATGGATTGCTCAACTCTCTCTCTTCCTCATCTCTTCCTCCTTTTTCACCCCCTTTCCAGTCAGGCTTTTCATAAATTCCACTCCACCTCAACATCCCTCCTCCAGCTTACTGACTCCATTCTCTGTAGCATGGATCAGGGCTGTGTTATCTCTGCCATCTTTGTCAATTTGGCCAAAGCCTTCAACACCATAGTCCACCCCCTTATTCTCGACAAATTCGCAGCAGTAGGGCTTTCCATCCCAGCCACTAACTGGTGCCGTTCTTATCTCATGGGTAGGACTCAGTCAGTTGGGATTGGTAAATTCCTGCCTCCCCTCTCCCTATCACCACTGGCATCCCTCAAGGGTTCATCCATAGCCCTTTACTTTTCTCAGCCTTCCTCAATGACCTCCCTGCTGCCTGCTCCTCTACATCTATACATATGTATGTAGAGGATACTGTTCCTTACGTCTCTTGTAACTCCCCTCTGATGTAGCAACCAACTTCTAGCTGGACTTCAACAAAGTTCAGTTCTGGTTTCTCTCAACTGTCCCTCAGTGCCAAGAAGATGGTCTCCATGACCTTCGGTACTTGGCAGAGGCTCACTAGGCTTATTGCCCCACCATTCTTCCACACCCTTGATGGGACTAAGATCGAAGATGTCACCTCCTTTAAATAACTCGGGGTATGACTTGACCATCACCTTGACTTTCCTGGACATGTGGACGCCATCCACAAAAAACTGCACCCCAAAACTGTGTGCACTGTACAGACTCTGTGGTTGTATCCCCCTGGCAGCCTGCCATGACATTGTCCAGAAAATGATACTCATGTTCTTTGACTATGGCAACATAGTTTACAGTGCAGCCCGCAAGACCACCCTAACCAGACTGACTACCCTCTTTCACGTCTTTTGTTGGTTTGCTCTTGACTGTCCACCATTGTGACCTTTACACCTCTCCCCTTCACCCCTCTTGAAACCAGAAGACTCTCTCACACAATTCCTCCTTTGTTGCAAAATACTGCTTTGTATCTCTCCCCCTCTTACCTCACCTCTATCTTCCCCCCCCAACCTTCCACCTACTCTGTTTGCAACTCTGACTAATGGTCCCTTGCCCTCCCCTCCAGGACAACCTCTGCTGGACAGTCTTCATTCTGCTGTCATTTCCCTAAACTGTGGAACTCCCTTCCCCTATCCATTCACTCTGCTCCAACCATACAATCTCTAACTTCTCTCCTTCTCAATTTTATCTCCCCTTCATGTAACTGCTCTTGATTTTGCTTCTCTGCAATTATGCTCTCCCTTTATTTTCTTTCCCTCCCTCCCTCCTCTTCTCCCCGCATAGCCATCCCCACTAGTCTCCTGGAGTTCCTCTGACCACTATCCTCTCTTTCTTCCCCCCACCCCCTGCTTTCCTTCCTCCTCCTCCTAATCCTTTCCCCAGCCTCCACCTCCAATACCATGATCTCTATCCTCCCTTCCCCTCCCTAACCCCTGCTTTCCCACCACCTCTCCTTTACCTGCAACTCAAGTTCAACCTTACTGAGTTACTCACTCTCTCACTTTATGCATTTGAGCTGCTATTCTAGTATGCCTTTTCCTTACTTATCTTCCTCCCTTTTTTTCCCAGGTAAACCCACTATGTTGAGCTCCCCCCCCCCCAATGCTAATCCATGACACTTTTCTTTTCATAATATATTTCTAGTACATCTCCTTGTACATTGTACTATCTGTACAGTTCCCAGCACACTGTTATAATGAAATAGATGCACTTTGATGATGGCCTGAAATGTGTTACATGTTTATACCTGTTTGTTATAGTACTTTTATTATTGCCTTGTCCCCTATCCCCTTACCCCCTAGAACACATCTGGAAATGAGCTGATACTCAGCTCAGAATGACTTTCATGGTGAAACGTTTTGAAATAAATAAAATAAATGTAATGCAAGGAACACTGTAAAGGCAGCAGCGTGCAAAACTGGGTGCCACAAAGGCTAGAGGTACGAGTACGGCAGAACAGGCAATCATCACTTGCACGCCGACTGAAAAAAGCAGGAGAGGAGAGGAGGGGGTCCATGGATCCTATGGTATTCCTGCTGATGAAGATGAGAAGGACTACTTGTCCTTTTTGTTAAGTAAAACCAGCATCACTACTGCTAAAAAAGAAATATCCACCAAGGACAAACCACTGTAAGGACAGCTGTTCAGCTGTGGCTTGATTTTAAAAATCAGCAAGTCATGACTTTCTATAGTGATCCCAGAGATGCCAGCAAAAGGGTGCAGGACTATTTGGATGAGAATGTGGTTCTGGTAGAAGAAGATGAGCCTCTGTTGCACTGGTACCAGAAAAAAAATCTGGGCCTCTTTGACAGAGGTACCATCAAGTAATCTGCCTGCAATTATGTACAGATATGCTTCAGTGACACTGGCAAAAGAGTCACCAACAAGACGATGTGTCTCTCCACAAAAATGTAGAGATGCTCATTTTTTTTTTTCTAGGTAAACCTGGTATTTTTTTTTTTTTTTATCATGTCAGATTTTTTTCACCCCCGGATGGCCCCCATCCAACCAACTCCCCCAGCCCCATCACCCGGAACTACTGGGGCTTACCTTTGCCTGGCCCGGGTGCGGCATCTGCGGGGAGTTGGCTCTTATTCTGCTGCCAGCATTTTCAACCTCCATTTTTTTCTCCCGAGTGCTCCAGGAGAATGGCGCATGCACGTGAAGGTGCGCATGCATCTTCAGCCCTGGTACTGACCCCCTTCTGCCCACCCCATTGGCCTAATGCTGGGCACCCTGTGGCCTGCGCTGTCTCCTGGCCTCCACCAGGGGCAGCCATTGCCAAGGATTGCCGCTTCCCCCAACCCCAGAGAGGAGAGCTGCCTGCTGGCAGCTCCATCCAGCTCTGCCCTCCCCCCCGTGCCGACCTCCGGTGACCTGGGCTCGTTCCTGAACCCGGGTCGTCAGCGTGGGTCAAGGTAAGGCACCAGTGCCTCTGCCCTCTATGCCACCAGGCCGGCCAAACCTGGTACTTTTAATGAGACCGCCACTCCAAGAGTTGCGGCTGATGAATCTCCTTCTAGGAGTGTGCAAGTAAAAAATGGTATTTCCCAAATATGATGAATATTGGCCTAGATTCAATAGGCACTATTTGTGGCTAGTCAGCCTCAGTAAGCATTACTTTAAAACAGTTAAATGGTTCTCCCTACCCACCTCCTCTTTTCCCGGTGCCACAGAAAGAGTGCTGGAGGCTAAAATGCAAATGTTGGCTCGTTGAACTATGCCGAGCGCAAACAGCATCTTTTCACGATCACTCCGGGCAGACAACTTGACCCCCAGTGACTTCTTCCCTCTTCCTCCCTGTTAGTTTTGTGACAGAACCTCTCCTTTCCTCACCCTCTTGCAAATAAATACCCCCTTCTCCCCCAAAGTACCTAACTCCATGTTTCAGGTGTCTAAAATACTTGTAAAAGCATCCCATGGTGGAGTGAGTGTCTTTGCTCTTCATTGACCTCCCCCTGCCCAGAAAATCAAGTTTCTCCCAATTCCCCATCCACAGCCCTGTTACTTAATAACTGAAACCCCCTCCCTTTTGCACCCTCTTTCAAATAAATGCCTCTCATCATCCTCAAAACCCCCGACTCCCAATTTCGCAGTTTGTATGAATGCAATAGTAAAAGCAACCCCCTCCACCTGAACATCTGCAGCCTGCAACCTAAAATCGACCTCCTACAAATGCTTATGATTTCACACACCCCTGACATCCTAATTATTACCGAGACATGGCTCAAAAATAGCACCCCTGACAGTGCCATTGCTATCCCTGGGTATTCCATCTCCAGACAAGATTGATCGGGTCGTGGAGGGGGAGTGGCCATGTATATCCTGTCCTCGCTGCAGTTTACTACCACCCTATCTATCTCCATCCCAGCTACCTATGAAGCCCTTGTCACCAGCATTACCCTTCCTTTCTCAATCCCAGTCTTTGTGGCTGGCATCTATTGCCACCCAAGCATTCAACCCTCGGTCACGACTGAACTCTTTGCAAATATCACCTCCCTCCCTCTCACAATCTGGTGAACTTTTCATAATGGGTGACGTGAATCTAAATTGGTTGTCTCCCAAGTTAAACAAGCTATGCAATGATGTTGCTGATCTAAACCTCACTCAACTTATACTTGAGCCCACACGCCCTAATCCCAAAACACAAAATCACACCCTGCTTGACTGGGCACTCACAACCCATCCGCACCACGTCATTAAATCTGGTCTCCTCCCTGATGCCCTTAGTGACCACAACCCCATTTTCATTGTACATAAGATTCATCACCCCAAACCTCCCCCTAAAATCATACAACTCTGGTCCTTTAAATCCTTAGACCTTACCCCAATCAGCTCTGCACTCACTTCAACCGACTGGCCCCCCCTTCCACTGCCATTTCTGTTGACTATTTTAAGGATAAATTCATTGCCACCTGGAATGTCTTTGCTCCTTTCAGACAGACCAGAGTCAGTGGGCTTCACCTCCCCTGGATCACCTCCGAACTACTGGCCTGCTTCAGGGAGCTTGATCAGGCCTGGAGAAAACACAAATCTACTAAACACCCAAACGACTACGCCAAGTACAGAAAGTTACGCAATTCATGTACTAAAGCTACTAGACTGGCTAAGTCTGATTATTTCAACTCCTCATTCCTGACTAACACTAACTCTCCATCTAAATTCTGAAGGTAGTTCATGCTCTGTTCTCTCCCCCTTACCCTCCCCCAGTTCTCAAAATAAATAACTCCTAGTTTCTGACCCTGGCTCCGTGGCCAATGAATTTAATGCCTACTACACTGCGTGCGCCATGTCTCTTCTAAATTCCCTGTCCCCATTGCCACCTACTAATTCCAGCCCTTCATCTCATCCAATGCCTACCCCTCTCCCATTTTCCTTTTCTATTATCTCCCCTGATGAAGCTCCTAATGCTCTCCTATCCCTCAACCCCTCTAAAGGCTCCTCACTAGATGAACTTGATCCTAAACTTCTCTACCTTTCTGCTCCTGCAATTGCTTATCCTATCTCCTTAATCCTTAACCTGTCCTTTATTTCTGCCAAAGTACTGTACCTTCATCCTGTAAACATGCTGTACAGTAGTCCCTATTCTCCCCAAGGGTGGTGACACATCCACTCCTGGCAACTATCACCACATTTCCCTCCTTCCTACCCTTGCCAAACTTCAAGAACATTTATTTCTCTCTCAACTATCACCATTCCTCTCTAATTCCTCCTTCTTCACCCCCTTCCAATCTGGTTTTCGGAAGAACCACTCAACAACCACTACCCTCCTCAGGCTTACTGACTCCATCCTTTCAGGGATGGATGATGGCCTGATTACCTCGGCCATCTTTGTCTACCTAGCCAAAGCTTTCAACACTGTTTCCCATCCCCTGCTTCTTGATTCACTCTTCTCAGCTGGCCTTGCTCCATCAGCCACTAACTGGTTTAAATCCTACCTCATTGGCAGGTCCCAGTTGGCGAGAATCCTTGATTCCATCTCTGCCCCCCCCACTCCCCATCAACACTGGTGTCCCTCAGGGCTCAGTGCTTGGTTCCCTACTCTTCTCCATTTTCCTTAATGATCTTCCCACAGCCTACTCATCCTCTTCTATCCACATGTACGCTGATGATACTGTTTTGTACAATTCCAGCAAAAACCCTACTGCCGTGCAAACCAGCTTACAGCATGACTTCAACCAAGTTCAGCTCTGGTTTGCTTCTCACCAGCTTTTTCTAAATGCCAAGAAGACCGTCTCAATGACCTTTGACACCAGGCAGAGACTCTCTAGGCTCCCAGCCCTACCCACCTTCCACACCCTTGATGGGACCATCTTGGAGGACACCTCCTCATTTCGATATCTGGAGTTTGGCTGGACCAGCACCTAAATTTCTCTGTGCATATCAATGCTATCCTGAAGAAACTGCACCCCAAGCTTGGTGCTCTGTACAGGAATCGTAGTTGCATCCCGCTGACTGCGAAGCGGGAAAGTGTCCAGAAGATGATACTCCCCATCTCTGACTACTGTGGCGTAGTCTATAGATGCTGCTCCCAAATCTTTCCTGACCAAGTTGGACACTCTCTTTAACTGCTTCTGCGCTTTGCTATTGACTCCTTCCCGCTCCCACCACCTGTGAACTCCTATCACTCTCTAACCTTCCTTCCACTATCTCACAGATGCATCTCTCACTGTGCCAAACTAACCTCTAAATTCTGGTTCGGGGCGCTCTCCTCCTATCTCTCATCCTCTCTGTCCACTCCACCTCCCCCAACCCACTCTCTCAGATCAAATGACGCCCACACCTTGATGGTCCCTTGCCGTTCCTCCCACATCAGTCAGACTGGTTTCGCCCATTATTTCCCTAAAATCTGGAATTCCCTCTCCCCTGAAATACGACACTCCTCCTCCAACTACTCCCTTACCTCTGCCCTACACAGTTACCTTTCCCTCAGCTGTTCCTGCTTTAACCCACCTTAATACCTGTCCCCAGTTTCTGCCTTCCTACCATGGCCCCCCCAGCAGGGTTCTCAACATCCTGAAGGGGGAAATCAGGAAATGGCTACCCCTTCTCCTCATATTCAGTTCTTGCCTCTCCCTCCTCTCTTCTCCACCTGCCCTTCTGGGTCACCAGTGTGCACAACCTAACCCCATCCTTTTTAGTCCAACAGCACTTGCATACTACCTCAAGCCTGCTGAAGGGTACACTCATTCACTATAAATGGTTCTATAAGTTTTGTACGTTCATATGTTCTTTTGTATGATTTTGGACATATATTGTAATTTACCCAATATTCATCTACTGTTTATTGTACAATACCTTGTGTTCCAACTGTTGCACAATCTTACAATGTTGTATTGTTTGTACTACCCACATACTATTGTAGCTGATCATCCTTTACAACCCTATGTAACCCCTCCCCCCAGGTCACACCGTGAGATGAGCAACTTGTTGTTCAGTGTGCCCTCCTGGTGAAATATTTTAATAAATAAATAAAAGCCAGTATTGCCCCCCCCCCGTGAACCAAAGTCCTCCCATATCCCCCTCCTAATCCCTGTTACTTAAAAACTGTCCCTTGCCCACCCTCCTTCAAATAAATAACCCTACTCCTCCCCCTAAAGTCCTCAACCCCTCATTTCAGGCATTTAATCCTGTTAAAGAAGCAAACCAAGTGTTACCTGGGTGACAGAAAGCTGAGAGTGACAGAGAGGTGTGCACATACAGTAATTGTGTCTAGGAACTGTTAAGCTGTTACTATCTGGACTCTGCCAGTTATCGAGTTTTATCTACTACAGAGGACAGTTTACTACCAATATACCACCTCATACCAACTTTTGATTAATATTGTAATTCTCAAGAATAGTTGTATAAACCATTTACATACTTTTGCAAGCAGCAAAAAGACAAATTCAGCAGACCCTCCCTCAAAGACTGTTACTATCGAGGTTGTACTAATGTGTACAGAAAGATACCATTCTACTTGTATAATTACTTGCTAATTGCTTATATATTATTTTTCCCTCTTTTTTCATTTTCAAACCCAGATTGCTTAAATAAAATGCCAAATAAATAATTAACCATTCTTTTCTATAGAGGGATATACCACAGTTAACTGCACACCTTTCTTGTCCCATGAAACTCATGACATTGTGGGATTCATGTAAGAGCCTAAAACTGAAATTAAGGTTTGTTTTTGAGCTAGTTTAAAATAAATCAGGTTGCCTCCCACACATTTGGCTACCAGATTTGGGTTACTAAAACCAGATCAATCCACTTACATGTTCTGGTTAATGACATCTATCCTAATAGTAACACCTGATTGGCTGATAACCATTATAGATGTATGTTAAGTATATTATTGATATATTTTTATGTTGTCTTGCTCACGTGCAAGCAACATATTGTGTTAGCTTGAAATAGCAGGTTTTGGAGGTGCGGTTATGTTGTGGCCAGTGGTGTCACTGCTTTTTTGGGCTGGGCTATGTGGCACAAATTAGATTGCACGCTGTCTATGACAGCAGTTGCAAAGCGTGATACCAACTTGAAACAATTTCGCTGCTGCAATGCGGGAGCAACCCCTCATTGCAGGGCATGCATTCCCTGGTGTAACATTTCAACAAAACATGGCGGCGGCTGTCACCATCAGCCCCTTGCATTCTCCAACAAGCCGATGCAGGAGGTGCCCAATCCCCCTGTCAGCAAGCCCCCTCCCCAGTTCATTTGCCGATGGGGTAGCCCAATCCCCATCAGCATAATGTCCCCCCCATTTGTTGTGTGCCAAGGGGGTGCCCAATCTACCTCGGCATCATGCCACCCAAACAGGCTTTCTTTGCCGATGGAGGGGCCCAATCCCTGTCGGCTTCAGTCCCCAAAAATACAGGTGGCACACTGGAAGCCCACCCCAGTGTGTCCAAAGCAAACCTGCAAATAAAAAAAAAACATTCCCGTGATGTCTTCTGTTTTTATTTCTCCTCCTGAAACAAAGGAAATGGTCTCTTGTCATCAGGTCCCCTCCCCAAACCCACACCCACCCTCTGCGCATCTCACCTCCTCACACCTCCATCATCCCATACTTACCTCTGGAGCCCGGTGCAATGATCTTCGGTGGACTGCGAACACATCTGCACTCTTCAAAGCTGACCGTGAACTGAAGAAATGCCGGTAAGCTGTATAATGGCATAAATGTTTGTTTTTTTTTCAACTTATGTGGATATCTCAGCCATTTATTTTTACTTTTGGCACCAAATTTTCAACATGGGGTTCTTGGGACACCTCCTCATGAATTCAGTCACTGTCATGGCGTTATTCAATCTGAAAGGTGATTTCACATTCACTGAGTGGAATCACCTTTTGGGATTGATTAATGAAACGACAGTGCCACTGTTCATGAGGTGGGCTCTCAAAAAGCGTATGTTGCAAATTTGGTGAAAAAATTCCAAAAAATGACTGTGTTATGAGTGTGCGTTGCGCAGTTTACACGCACGCTCATAACTTTGAGAATGTTTGATATTTTTACTCCAGATTTTCAACATTGCTATTTTTACATACCTCCTTATGAGCAGTATAGCTGTCATTGTTCACATCCTGCCTGAAACTTGTTTTCACATATCCAGTGCACAATGGCGCGGTCACTGTGGGAAATCAATGTTCGGGACAGATTAAGAAAATCATAGTGACACTATTCATGAGCAAAGGTCCCAAAATGCCTATGTTGAAAATTTGGTGAAAAAGTTCAAAAAAATGACTGTGTTACGAGTGGGCATTGCACAGTTTTCACGCACGCTCGTAACTTTTGAGAATTTTTTATATTTTTACTTCAGATTTGCAACATTGCCATCTTTTCACACCTCCTTATGAATGGTGCAGCTGTCATTTTTCACATCATGCCTGAACTGTGTTTTCTCACATGTGACACAGAATGGTGCGGATGCTCTGGGAAATCAATGTTCAGGACAGATTAACAAAATCACAGTGCCACTCTTGATGAGCAGAGGTCCCAAATGCTTTCATGACATGGGCTCACAAAAAGGCCATGTTGAAAATTAGGAGTGCAAATACCAACAAACACCTGAGGCATTATGGTTTCTAACCATAATGTCCCACCCTGTACAGACTGACAGACGTCAGGGGTGTGCCTTTGGATTGTCAGCTGTAACGCTCATGCCATTCCACCCCCTCCCCACCCTGCAGCTACTGACAGGCATCAAGGTGTGCCTTGGACTCTTCAGCCCCAAAGTTCACTCCATTCTCCTATAATGCGCCCATCTCAATGTACTTCTTTATGGAATGGGGTGAACGTAAGGCCCAATGACCCCAAGGCACAACCTGACACATGTCAGAGTCTGCAAGGTAGGGTGAGGTGAAATGGCATGAGCGTTATTGATGATGACCCAAAGGCACACCTCAATGCCTGTCAGTCTCTGCAGGTTGGGGCGGGGTTGACGTCGGTTCCATACTTCACTGCCATTCTTATTATGCATCTCTCTAACTCCTGCACTACCAATGCCAGCGCCATCAAGACAACATTCGGCATTGATAAATACTTGTCTTTAATTGAGACACAGCCAGAAAACAGCAAACGCATACTAACAATATTATTCTCTTATATTGAGAGACTGTATCAATACTAATTTTGTGCATCAATACATATCATATGTCAGTTTTGAAATAAGTATATATTTGATTTTTACTTTTTCAGAGTTTAATAATGCTACACATTATTTAATTAGAGACTAGAGATGTGTGAAACTGAGAAAACTGCTTTGACAGAGGTTTGTGCCATTGGCCAACTTCATGCAGCTTGAAGTGTCGACTTCGTAACATTTGTTTGCCAGGCAAAGGTGCACTGTTTTCCATGAAGTGACCAAACTTCACCAATGAAGTTGTCGATTTGCAGATAAAAGTGCCATTTTACCTGAAAAAAAAACATTGTGAAGTTGGCAAAGCTGAAGTTGGTGCTGCCAATAGGAATTTTGTCACATTTCTATTAGAAATTCTGTCATTGGCAAGTTCATTTTCAGTCATTTTATACTATGAAATGTGTTGCAAACATACGAACATATGAAACTGCCAGCAGATTCAGCCAAATGATGTATCGCGTCTGCTCAGTTGTGCAGCACAGAGGTTAGACTCCTGCTGCTCCCCCCACCCCTTGTCCCCTCTTTTCCCCCTCTCATTTTCCTACTGACTAGTATCTTGCCATAACCTATCACCCCCTTAAAGCTCTTCACTGTTTTAAGAGATACTGTAGAATAGGAAAAGACTGGGTCAATTATATTTAGTGCTAGCCACAAAGTGGCCTATATTTGTGTAAATTTATTTTCACTCTAAACTAAAAGTCTTCTATTCACCTTAATGGAAAAACTGCCAATTAGTGTAATTTTATTTTCATGCTTCTGAGCACTTCAGTGAATATAGTGGAAATGTATGTACAGTGAATATTTCCTGTTCTACAGTACCACTTCTTCAGGGAGCACATTCCATCCCCCTACCACCCTCTTCGTAAAGTTATGCTTCCTCACCTCCCTCCTGACTCTACCCCTCCATCAACTTCAGGCTGTGCCCTCTAGTAATCCCTTCTCCCTTTAATCAAAACATGCCCTCCATACTAACCCTGTTGATGCCCTTTAAGTATTTGAAGGTTTCGATCACATCACCCCTTTTCCCTTCTCTCCTCCAATGAGTACATGTTGAGATCCCTCAACCTATCCTCATAAGGCTTCCCCTCCATACCTCTGATCATTTTAGTCTCCCTCCGCTGTACCCCCCTCCAGTAACCTGATGTCCTTCTTTAAGTATGGGTTCCAAAACTGTACACAGTACTCCAAGTGGGGTCTCTCCAGTGACCTGTACAGTGGCAGAATGACTTCCTCCCTCCTAGAGGTGATTCCTCTAGCAATGCACCCCAGCATTCTATTGGCCTTTGCCGCTGCTTTCCTACATTGAGACGAGTGGTTCATACAAACATTTCATACTCATGTCCAGCAACCCCTACTCTTCCTCAGTTGCACAGGTGTCACCTGCAAAAGAAGTAGAACATGATAATCTTTCATTCTTACAAGAGGTACAAAAAAATAGTAAAACTAAATATTTTATTTTTGTTTACCCTGCACAGCACAACAGGCAGTTAATGTGCCAGCCATGGGATTTTCTCTTGCTGCTGATCCGGCATCCTCTCAGCTTCTGGTGAGTCAAACTGGTATTACACTGATGTCGAGAATAAAACAGAATGGGCGAGCTGTTGGGTTATGTAAGGCCCCTTGGAATTCTGAAGTGCTGCACCTCAGAATTTTCAACAAAACATGACACAGAATATATGCAGTGTGCAGGCCTCTGTGCTGTTATGCATTTTTTTTATTCAAATATACAGGTTTTCCACAGGGCCTGGTCCATTTCCTTACTTGTTTATCTTGAAAGCCCTCTTCTATGCTCAGCATGTGATGTCATCAATGGCATCACATAACATTTCAGTCAATGGCATGACTGCATTCTACCACAGAAACTACTGTCTGCTGTTTGTATGCAGTTTTTTAATTTGTTCATACTATGTGTTGGTTGCATTTGAAAATGGGCATATTTTGCTCTATATGCCTACCTGAGTGAACATTTAAAAAATGCTGCTGCAGTAGCCTAGGTGCCCTGCCACAGAAATCAGGACTGAAGGGTATGGAGCGCCAGGGCCTGAGTGTATGCAATAGAGAGAGGTGTATATCTTGATTCTGTGGAAATCTTTAACACAATACCATGATCCACTAAGGTTCTGTAGAACAGATAGAGGGGAACTCTTATCCACTGATAGTCACTAATGAAAAGGGTTGGTTACATGATCTGCTAGAGTTCCTTACTTCACATTAGAGGTAGGCAAGCCAGAGCATGCTTGAGCCTGGCTTGAGCTCAGTTCCTGGCTCAGTTCAGCTCCACCTCTATAACAACAATAAATAAATAAATTTGAGAGTTAAAGTCAAGCTGAGTCAGTTATGGTAAAAGTAAGCATTTTTGTCAGCCTGAGCAGATAGTGTAGCATTTGCAACTTTCAGCTCCTCTCATGCAGTTCATGAGGGACACTGTCTAGTGAGAGTGAACAGTAGCTGTCCTTTACACTAGACACAGCAGCCAGGGCTCAGCTTGTGTTCTGGCAGAGAGTCAAGCCAGACCCCTTGGATCTAGCTGAGAAATTCCTGCCTTGCCCACTTCTACTTCAGATGGTGCAGCCCTTGTTCCCCAGGGTTTCACTTACTTCAATTTGCTTTGGCATTCAGTAATGTAGGTATCCTGGTTTATAGAGTACAATCAGTAGGAAAATCCTGTAACCTGATTGGCTGAAACATTAATGTAAAAAAATTGTCTTCAGTTGAGATTACTGTTTGACTACACATATTAGTTTGAATACAACTTTGAAAAAGTCGAGCACACACCATTCATATATAAATACCCAGGCTCTAGTCCAGTTACTATATTTATTCAAGACATATAAAAACAACAAAAATCAGCAGCATACCGCCGAGTGGTGTGTGCTTGACTTTTAAAGTTGTATTGCGCATTTCTTGTCTTGAAGCACCACCGTCCCAGTGCAACCCTTTGCTACTGTTGAGTACTGTCTATGTATTAGAATGGTGCTACCACATGTTTCTAACAGTAAACAGCAAAGCACCACACCAAGATATTTACATTTTTCACAGTAGTGAGGCAAGAGTTAGGAGCCCAGACCCTAACAATCAAGTTCAGCCTGGGCAACCCGGGTAAAACCCTTTACATTATGGCGGTTTATATTCCCCCTAGCAACCAAAAGCTTGCTTTTGATTCAGTACTGGACAGTATCTCCCACCTCCCACCTAGGAGTGAAGTCGCCTTACTGGGTGATTTCAGTGTCAGTTGGCTATCATCTGCCTCATCCCCCAGCAAAGACTCAGCCCTAGCCTGCGACCTCACCCAGATTGTCAATTCCCCAACCAGACTGGACACTAGAACAGGGACCTCAACCCTTCTTGACCTAATCTTCACCAACAGGCCTAAGAACATCTCCAAAGTCACTGTTCTCCCTGACTTGATTAGTGACCATTCCCCTGTGACCTGCCTGTGGTCCACAAAAATCTCCACTGCCCCCCAAATGTCACTGTACATAGATGCCTTAAAAAAGGAACCCTAGCATGTTTCAAGTCTCACCTTGCATCCAGCGACTGGTCCCCTATTCACACTGCCCAGTCCATGGACACTGCACTCACCTACTTTATTGCCATCCTCAATACAGCCTGTGATATATTCAGACCCTTCTCCAAACAAGTAGTAAAGACAAGAAACACCCCTTGGATCTCCCAAGCACTACTTGACCAAATGCACCAGAGGGATAACCTATGGCATAAAGCCCTTGACTCACAGCTCGCACAGGATAGGGAACTGTACAGGGAGGCTAGAAACAAATGCACATGGGCCACCTGGCAAGCCAAAGCTGTGTACTATAAACAAACCCTCACCTCCTCCTGGGGCTCTGGGAAAAAATTCTGGAGCAATATCAAGGAACTCTGTGGAAAAACTGTTTCCCCTACCCCCGCTCAGCTTATAGTAAACGGGGTTACCACCCAGGATCATATTGCTATCTCTGATGTCCTCAACACCTCCTTCTCTGACCTCTCTCATATTCTCCCACCTAACTTCTTTGACCCAACCACCCACCCCCCCCACATCACCTTGGCCATCAACATCTCTACCCCCTTTAGGCTAAGAGTCATCTCTTGTAAAGAGGCAAAACGCTATCTCACCAAAGCTCTGGTGAACTCTCATTATAGCAGTGATTCCCTGGACCTCAAACTCATTCGGCTTTCACTGGATGTGACACTACCTCATCTCACCAAAATCCTCAACCTGTCCTTATGCCTCAGCCAATTCCCCTCGGCTTGGAAGAGAGCAGTAATAACCCCTATCCTGAAGAGTGGCGACCCCACAGCCACAAACAATTATAGACCAATATCAATCCTGCCATCCCTCTCTAAGACCCTTGAAAAAATAGTATCAGATCAACTAACTGACTACCTATCCAAACACAACCTGCTCTGCCATGAACAACACTGTTTCCGGAGGGGCCACAGCACCTCCACAGCACTCATTGAACTCACTACTTTTATTCATGAGTTCCTAGAACAAGGCTCCATGGCTGGGGCTATCTATGTTGATTTGGCCAAGGCATTTGATACCTTCAGTCATGAACTACTACTCCATACCCTTCCATCCCTTAACTTTGCACCAGAGGTCACCACCTGGTTCAAAGATTACCTCTCAAGTCGGACACAACAAGTCAAAATAAATACAACTATCTCCACATGCAAACTGGATTTCACTGGTGTCCCGCAGGGGTCAATACTTGGCCCCTTACTCTTCAACCTCTTCCTAAACTCCCTCCCTAAATCTTGCAGTGGTCACATGATGCTGTATGCTGACAATGCAGTAGTTTTTTGGAAACACCCTCATCCTAATTCCCTTCAATCAGCCCTGCAGGGCTACTTTAGGGAGCTAGAAACCTGGTTCTCCGAACACCTTCTTATAATCAACTACAAGAAAACAAAGTCCATGATCTTTACACACCACCAAAGCCCCCATTGTCACGCGCCTCTAGTTGTAAAAAACACCCATGGCTCTACGCTGGAGCAGGTCTCATGTTTCAGATATCTTGGAGTCACCTTAGATACCTCCCTCTCCTACCACTTTCACATACAACATGTCTCCTCCTCTATGAACGCCAGATTAGAGATCCTTTACAGGCATAAGCACTGCCTACCCCCTCAGGCCATGCATCTTGCTGTGTCCTCATCTGTCCTGTCCTTGGTGGACTACGGATTAGTCATTTTCGGGTCAGCTGATCAAACTGCCCTACACAGCATCAACCTTGCCCTTAACAAAGCTTGCCAACTAGTCTCGGGATGTGACAGGTTAACACACACATGTGAGCTTTATAAACATACCGGCTGGCTAAATTTCCAAGGAAGGCTTAAGTACTTTACCTATCTCCTTGCCAAAAGGATACAACTTAAGCAAGCCCCCATTGGCCTCCATCCGCTTATCCACTCAGCCCCCTATAGGTAGACTCAAAGGCATGCAGCTAACCCTACCCTTCTAGTCCCCCACTGTAGAACATCACTTGGACAAACATCCTTCCGCTATTGGGCCCCGCTATGGCTGAACAGCCTACCGTCCTCCATCTCCTTGACCCATAGTCTCAGCCTATTTAAGTCAGGTCTCAAAACTCTACTCCTTGACTCAACAACCTGTGACTGTAATTAAACCCACACACATTCTGTCCCCCCCACTCTCATTCCAGAGACAAATGTTACACAGGAGCCTACTCTATCTCAGTAAATATCCTCTAGCAAATGGTTAATTTGTTGCTAGCCTCCCTCCTATGTCCCTCCTACGTTGCCTATCCCCCTGTCCTGATATTACGACTCTGGGTCCCTCAAGATCCTACGAAACGGTATCCTGTCTTAACTCTGACCTGGGATCCTCTGTATGCACCCAGTTGATGTAACCCACAAAGTAAGCATAAGCCAGGACTGCCTGACCTTGTATTATTACAATATTATTGTATGTGTTTTTTCTTATGTTTTACTCACTACTTTTACTTTTAACTGACGAGGAGCCTTTGCAAAAGAGTCTATGACTCAAAGGATTGTAATTCTGATTCTATTTAATAAACAACAATAAAGAGTGCCAGAATTTAAAAAAAATTCAAAAACATGTACAGTGTTTCCATTCAGAAATGAGATAAAATTAAAAGAAAAGTGGGTACTGTATGTTGATGGTTTTGTCACACAAACATTATTGGTAATATATTATACTTGAGTGGCAGCACAAGTACGGTTAGGGTTGAGCAGAGTGTTCAGTGTTAAACCCCAGTCTTTGCACCTTAAAAACTTTGGTGACATTTGACAAAATTGCATGAAATTTGGCATGCGCAGTCTGGGTGGCAAGTTCTCAAGACATGGAAAGTTTTCTGATGGACGTTTATCCAGTTTCTGAGATCTGGAAATGTCAAAAATACATAAAACCATTGCTTATTGGCCATTTTTTGCCCTCACCTACAGCCAAGATAGTATGGCATTTTTTACAATACTTTCACAGCAGAAGAGGCCTGCAACAAGAGTGGTCCTTTCGAAGGTTTTGTAAAAAAAATATTAATCGGTTCCAGAGTTATACGTAAGGTTTTGAAATTTGGCTTCTGAGCATTCTCAGTAAGCTGTCCAGGATAACTCTCTGACACAAACCCCCAATTTTTTTTTTGCGAGCCTTTTTGAACTAACAACTAACTGTGTTTTTGGGTCATGAGACAAATTTTTTTGTAGTGACAGCCACCATCTTTTTTTTGTCCAAAAATAAAAAGTTGTAAAATATATAACAATGGTGATTTTCCAAAAAACAGACACCTGAACCTAGATAAACAGGACCTTTTTAGCTAGATCCTGAAAACTGGCCAGGAAATGCTTTTTATGGACACCCCAAAAATCCTGGGTGCACAGTTATCAAGGGTGCCAATTTCTGGTTGTGTGCTAGGTCAAGAATTCTTTCGTCACACAAGAATTCAATGTTGTTTTGTTTGTCAGATAGAGTTTATTTTCTCAACATAATCAGTTTTATCTGTCCAAACTATTCCTGGCTCTCATTATTGCTGTGAGCAGGTTATGAAATAATATTTCTTGAACACTCCCATCAAACTGCATAACTAGCCTGAGCCCCAAAGCGTTTCTCCACATCACCGCCCAGTGAGGCCCTTGCCCAAACCCCCTGTGGGCTTTCCCACATCTCTGTATGGTGGAGCCCTTGCTTGAGCCCCAAAGGGATTTTTAACATTGCTGTACAGTGGGAGATCATGTGATGCAGACCATCTAGCAGCAGCACTAGTCTGGAGCTCCTGCCTTCCACCTTCTACCACCGCTTTAACCACTTTATCGGGAGAGCTACATTTTAAAATCTGATCAAACAAGACCTCCTGCCTTGAGCGATCATTTTTTTCATTTAAATTTGCATCATATTTGGCTTCCTTGCTGCAATGGATGCTGATATGAGGCAGGCCCCAATCAAACACAAGCCACCTACTACCTCAGAGAAAATGCCTAAAAAACCAAGGGCTCAAAGAACGTCGACTACTAAACCAGGTCCCTCAACTTCTTCTGCAATCCCTCTGACAGAGGATTGCTTCCTTCAAGAACTCATGCCATTTACAGAAACTCTGGCTGACATCTCAACTGAGCTAAAAATGATTAGAGGAGACCTTACGACCCTCACGAGGCAAGTTGGAGACTCAGAGACCCGTTCAGCATCCCTGGAAACATGGAGAGGGAAAATGGAGCTAGAAATTGTTCAGCTTCACGGACAAATACACAAGCTGCAACTTAAAACCGAAGACCTCAAGGGGAGAAGCCGAAGAAATAATATTTTAATAATAGGCCTACCGGATGCTGAGGAAGGTTCTAACATCAATACCTTCTTGCAGAAGTTCTTGCAGAAATTGTGGGCCCATCTCTACTTAATCCATCCTATCAAATTGAAAGGGCTCACCAATCTCTTAGACCGAACCTCAATCAGGAGCCACCCCCCCAGACCAATCATCCTAAAGTTCCTCAGCTTTGTAGAAAAACAACACGTCCTTTTGAAAATAAAAGAGCTGCAATCAATTACCTGGGGAAGTTCCAAACTCTGAATCACCCAAGATTTACCTTTTGAAACTCACCAGAAATGTTCAGCTTTCCACCCCATAGTCAGTAAACTGATCGCAGCTGGCATCCCCCTTCAAAATACTGTACCCGGTGAAACTACAAGTTTCCAACAAAGGCTCTTGGGTCTCCTACGAAACACCGGATCAAGCATCAACAGATCTTGCCATCAAGTCACCTAATCTATTTAAAACTGGCTGAACATTCTGTGGGTACATTTGGGTTATAACTGTTACAAGGAGTCTTTTTCTCCTAGCTGTTGATGTTACTGGCTTTAAAGTATAGTTTACCTGGTTGTTGTAGTAATCTCTCTTCCTCATTTTAGCCTAGTAGAATCCCTGGCTGAGGAGCACCGAGTAGGCTGCGTTGGGGATATGTAGGCCATAATTCCCGTTGCAGTGGTCTCAGGGCACTCCTTATTAAAAGGGATAGGAACCATATTTCTATCATTGGTTTCAGGGTAACGCCTTTGTGGTAAGACAGTTTTTAGTCCAACTACTATTCTCTTCCCCCTAGTATTTCCCTTACCTCGTATTATCCTTAGAATTCGAACAGTTAACCCTGAAAGTCATAGGTTATAAATGCTACAGGAGTTAGTTTATTCATTTTGTTGGGTGTGAGCGTGTTATCTCACTGGGGATGGCTGGAGAAGATGCGAGTCTGACTACCAGGGCTATGCGGTGGTGAGTTCCATGTTACATTAATACTTGGTCTCCCCCCCAGGGTCTCGGTTGCGTATTCAAGCCGGGAATTGTATAGTTCCAATTCTGAGTCTAACAATGAGAGAACCAGAAGGGCGGCTGCACAGTACGGCTAGAGCTATTTTATTCTACTCCCTGAGGGGACATGGCCCTATGTGCCATTTTTTGTCCTAATGTATATACCACAGTAAAAACAGGTTACTGTGGTGGGATGTAGGTGAGGGTGGTTGGGGGTGCGGGGGGGGCTCCTAGACGGCTCAAGCTCAAGGTAGGGTTGCATAGCGTACTGGTTCGGATGTGGAGTGCCTTTACTCTCTTGTTCCACATTGTTTTGGAGGGAATATGGTACTAAGTAACGCAGTTGTTAGTTTCAAGGTACTGGGTTTCAACAGCTACCATATCTCATATACCCTGGTACTTTACATGGAGAAGTTTAACCAATTGGGATAGGCCTCCTGAGAGCTTTAATTTTGTGTTAGAATTACAATTACTAACTAACCGAAGGCCCGATGTATATAGTTGCTGGGGTATGGGGGGGTGGGGTAGGTCACCAAATGACTTGTTGCCCTCTTTAGCAATATGGTTTACAGATGTCAGTTTTAAGATGAGGGTATTAGTCGCAATACATGTATTAGTAGTTGTTATAGTTATTCTTAGAGTGAAATTCTTCTTTGATGTTAAACCAGTCATTTTGGGGTGTGAGGGGGGACTGGAGTGTGCCTTCTAGGGTGTGGTCATTTTCTTGTTATTCATACTTGGTTATTACTCTTTTACGATGACAATGACTAATAAACCACTAAAAATTGTTACGTGGAATGTTAGGGGAGTTAGAGACCCAGCGAAATGATATCAAGTTCTCAAACATTGTGCCTTACTTAATGCCGATATAATTTTACTCCAAGAGACCCATCTGTTAGCAAGTGAAGCAGTCTGGCTGCGACAGTCTTCTTGGATTATGTGACCCATGGTGGATCCTTAACCCCTCTCATTGCCTCTTCTCTTTCTACTCCAATGTGCATCAATCATGGTCCAGACTAGACTATATACTAATTAGTCTTACTCTCTTGGCCAATCTTTGCCAGGCTGGAATCCGAGCCTATTGTCCTTTCTGACCACTCAGTAGCATGGTTGATGTTGTCCCTTGATCCGGACCTACAGAGAGATACATCTTGGAGATGGAATACACAATTACTTAAGGAAAATGTCACTGTTTCTCATATAAAAGCACTTATTCCCACCTTCATGGATTTTAACAAAGGTTCCACACAATGGGAGGATCTGCTGTGGTGTTCTCTTAAATGCTACCTCCGAGGTGAATTCATCAAGTTAGCATCCAGAAGAAAATGACAAAGGGAAGCTAGGGCTATACCTCTTTTAACTCAAATTAGAGAGGCTGAAAACTCTCTATTTTCAATCACCTCCTCTGCTTCTTTGGAAACGCTGTTAACATTAAGGAATGAATATGCAGATCTGTTAAGGGAAAAGGCAGAATTTGCCATCCTAAAGACAAAATCCAAATATGCAGAACAAGGTGAAAAAGCAGGCAGATTGCTAGCCCTCCGGTTACGTAAGATAGAAAGCTCCAGGCTAATCCCCTCCATACTAGCCCCAGATGGCTCCTCCAAAACCTTATCCCGGGACATTGCCCAAGTTGTTGAATCCTTCTACTGTACACTTTATGGCAAAGGCTCCTCCCCGTCATCACCCCAAATAACAGATGCTTACTTAGACTCTCTCGACATTCCCTGTTTACTGTCCCACCATCAGGTCTCCCTGTTGTCTCCAATTACTCTCGCTGAAATAGAGGAGGCAATCAATGGCCTATCCCTAGATAAAGCACCAGGACCTGACAGATTTTCCTTTAATTTCTATAAAACCTTTTCCAAGGAACTCACCCCCCTTCTTCTTAACCTATACAGTTACATGTTTAAGGCTGACAGACTAGACCCCACATTATTGGAAGCCACAATAATTCTCCTGCTTAAACCCGATAAATCCCATACAGACCCAGCCAGTTATTGACCAATATCACTTCTAAATTGTGATATTAAAATAGTAACCAAGATCCCTTTCACTTCGGATTAAAAAAAATTGGTCCCACTTACTGAGTGCAGAACAAATAGGATTTGTTCAATGGTCGCTCCTCTGCGGACCACCTCAGAACACTTAAACACATCTTTCAAGCTGCTCAAACCTCTCAGATCCCTATGGCACTGATCTCTTTAGATGCCGAAAAGGCCTTTGATAGGGTAGACTGGGAATTTCTTTGGGCTACATTAAAGAAAATGGGATTCCCCTCCTCTTTTATTCATTGGATACAAACTGTTTACACTTAACCTTCAGACAAAATTTATTGTAACGGTGTCTTCTCCCCTCGATTTTCTCTACATACTGGTACTAGACAGGGTTGTCCTCTCTCACCCTTTCTCTTCAATCTTTGTTTGGAACCTCTCCTCCATCATCTTAAAAGTTCCTCCCAAATTCAAGGAATCTCAATATTTCATCAAACCCTAACTATTTCAGTATATGCAGATGACATTCTTCTCCATCTAGAAAATCTGGTAACATCCCTTGAACATTCTCTAGAAGTCATAGCTCAATTTGGTCGCTTATCTAACTATAAGCTAAATCTCTCAAAAACAAAGATCTTCCCTTTGAATGGCCTCACTCATAAAGCAGAGTTCAGTCACCTCGGGATGAAATGGTCACCACATTCAATTAAATACCTGGTTATATTCCTAACCAATGACCGCACGAAATTCAAGAAGTTGAACCTTGAGGACCTGGTGGTTACAATCCAATAGGATCTTCAGAGATGGGTAGCCCTTCCTTTATCTCTATGGGGCTGTATAAGCATCATTAAAATGAATGTTCTTTCCCGGTTCTTCTGTCCCTTAAATATGCTGAATATCAAGCTTCTGTTATTCTTTTTCCAATGCATACATTCTATTATCTCTAAATTCATTTGGCTAGGCAAACACCCCAGACGCTCCTTCCTTAAACTTAGTGTTCACAAAGAATTAGGAGTTCTCCATCTCCCTAATTTCCTTTTATACTATTGGGCCAGCCATTTATCTAGATCTGGAAGATGGTTTTCTGCCATGGATAGTGTACATTCTCACATTTGGCTCCAAACAGAAGACCGACTTTTGAGAACACTTAGTCTGGACTCTTCTATCATCTTCTATTTATCGAGATCAACACTTCTAGCTCCACTGCAAAACTCGGTCCTCGGTACCTTCCTTAAGGTTTTCTCTCAATGTTGGGCCTACTTTAAGATCTCCCTTAAACGCGGTTTTGCTCAATCCCTTTTTTTCAATCCTAACATAAAGATAGACGGAGAACGTCTTTCTCCCAACTGGCTTCCTCAACTACAGGGTGCCCTGGTGGAAAATCTTTTCTCCCTGGATTCCTTTCTTTCTTCTTCTGAAATCCTAACCAAATTTAAAATCCCTCAGAAATACATTTTCAAGATTTTCCAGTTGTGGCATCTACTTGGATCCTCTTTTGGAACCATCCCCCGAACATCCCAATCTAGACCCATATTGGTCCAATTGCAAGAATACTCAGCCAAATCCCACTGTGTCTCTGCGATATATACCTTTCTTCTAACGTATAATTTCCCAGACCCTCTTCCAGGCTCCAAGGTCTGGAACACCCTGCTACCCAACATAGCCGCTAACTGGGTCCAAATCTGGAAGGATCTTTATAAATACCACACCCAGGACAGACTCAGACTCACCCAATATCATATTTTAAATAATATGTACTATATTCCTGTCTCACTTGCCAAATTGGGTAAACTCCCTGACTCCACTTGCACCAGGTGTGGTAAGGCAGAGGGGAACCTTGTGCATGTATTCTGGCAATGTGAAAAGGTTGCCCCCATCTGGCAATAATACAATCCAAACTGGACCCTATGTTAGGGTTAGAGGATCTTTTCACTGTTGAAATATGTATATTGGGTATGTTTTCCAATATTAGGGTTAAGGAACGTAATTTCCACATGGCAATAATATCAATAGTGGTCAAAAAACTCGTGCTCAAGCATTGGATGGATCAACTGGTTATATCATATACTGAATGACTGAATGATCTATCAGTATGTTTTAGAATTGAACATTTGATTGCTAGCTCTCGTAATAACCTGAAGTCTTTCGACAGAAAGTGGGGCAAATTATACACTTTATATCTACACTAGAGATAGCTAATGTCTATGTCTTTAAACCCCTAGGCTGTTACTACTGTTGTATTTCCGCTTCTACAGTCTTTTAATATGCACACAGGAAGGGTGGGGGAGGAGGTGGGTAGTGAACTGTGCTTAGGTTTTCCGGATGTTGTTTCACCTCTTGTAATGCACCTGGTACAGTGTGTATGTTTATAAAATCAATAAATATTTTGGATTTCAAAAAAAATAAATAAATAAACATTGCTGCACAGTGTGGCCCTTGGCCAAGCCCTGGAGAGCTTTATAACATTGTCGCATGGTGAGGCTCTTACCTGAACCACGGACAGATTACACATTTGTTGTTGTGATTTACCCTGTAAACTTAACCAATCCAAGTGCTTAAATCTAACAAAAAGGTATTGTATTTCACTATTCAGTTCACAAAGTGTTAAACAGCTTGTTAGTTTTTGGGGAGTAAAGTGTTAATCACATAGTTTATTTTGTCAAACCCAGCAAGAGTTGAACATGGTCTGCTACAAAATGGATCCCAGCCATAAAAAAGTTTGAGTTATGGGTCAGGATTCACAAAAAAGGGGCAAAGGGCAGTGTAAAGGTTTGAGCTGTACCTTGCCATTGTGCAGGGGTCAAAAATTGCTGTTCACAGTCAGATAGTGTACCGCACTATCTGACTGTGAATAGTTGCAGGCAGGGGCAGCCCTAAATCAGGAGAAGCACTGGGAAACTCAATAGCGCTGACCACCATGGCCAGCCAGGTGAATGGGCTGCCAGCAATTGTGCCACCATGCTAAGCCCCCATTCTCAAAAGGAGCTCTGCAAATGAACCCATTGGGCATGCAAGGCACTAGTAGCCATCAGCATGCCCATTATGGGTTAATTTACATGCCATTAGTGTGGTGGTGTGCAGCTTCCCACCCCCAACAGCTCAAGCCTCACGCAGCCACATTCCCCCATAGTCTAGTGGTGCCCACCCCCACCCCGATTGTGGACCCAACATTAAGAAAAAATATTTCCATAGTGTAGGGTCCCACCCTGGTCCCTGATCTCCCACTCATAATGTACAACAATTGTTTCCATAGTGTAGTGTCCCTCAGTCCCTGATCTCCCACCCAATATGTTTTAATAAGTTTACCATAGTGTAGGGTCTCACCCCAGTCCTCAATCTCCCACCCGATATCCAATAATCCATTTTCCATAGTGTAGTGTCTCTCCTCCCTCCTCCCTCTCCACCACTGATCACTGTACTGTAATAAAAATAAACCCTCTTTTCTGTAGCGCAGTGTCCCATCCCCTTCCTGGCCACTGATCACTGCACTGTATTATAAAAAGAAAATCTTTTCCATAGTGCAGTGTCCCACCCCTCTCCCCAATCACTGATCCCCATATAAATAAAAGCCTTTTCCATAGTTTATTGGTCCCTCCCCCTTCTCTGGTCACTTATCTCCATCCCCAAATACCTACAACCCATTCTCTGGTAGACTAGGGTCCCTCACCCCACCCCCACCCTGTCAAGTGTGACCCACCACCCCTCTCCCCCATCCCAGTCATTGGTCAGTGACCAGCATAGCCCACCTCTCACCACCTCAGCTGGCCAATGACTGAGCTCTCTTGGAGTCCATACTGGATACAGTACAGCTCCTTGACCACCAGTCACAGTCAAGGAGTCATACTGTATACAGTATGCACTCCAAGAGGGCTCAGTCGGTGGCCGGCCATGGTGGTGACAGGTGGGCTATGCTGGTCAATGACTGAAGATTAAGATGGGGGAATGGGGGTGGATCACACTTGACAGGGTGGGGGGAGGGACCCTAGGCTATCAGGGAAGTCAAATGGGGTTTGCACCCGAGCAACGTTTTGTGAATCTGGCCCATGAAATCAGAGGGTGAGCCACGATCATGCCTGCAACTTATCTACCTTTTTTTTCATTAATTTTTTTATTCAAATTTCACATACTACCTGCTCAAACTCGTATACAAACACATCTTTACAGTAAAGGATGAATATATAAATAGTCTCTGCATATTGCATAATATTAAATATGATCTATACTATAAATTACTAAACTTAAAAACATGTTAATATCTCTCTTTTACCAAATGATTCAAATACCTCAGTAAGTTACCTTTTAGTTGCTTTTCTATATAGCTCAAGTTACAAAATTTTAATTGTAACCCATAAGTGGCGCTATCCCACTGGCTACTACCCCTGCCTGCTTGGCTAGTAGCAGGTTAAGGGGCCTAGGTTCTGCAATGGGTGCCTCCACCCGGAGGTCAGGGTTGGAAGTGGTCAGACTACCCTGGGAACAGCCCTCCGGGACACTGTAACCCCCCCTCTTTCCTTTCTAGTGGCCTGAGCAATATACAATAATGACTTTCACAGTACCCTTTGTACACCATACAAGTATCCACACTGTTTACACTTACCACCAGGGCTGGTTCCTCTGGCTCAACCCTGGGGACCCCCTGTAAAACAAGGTTATGCAGAGCAAATAGCAACAGTACAGTACTCTTGGCACAAACTGGAACCACAGTCAGGTTAAATGCAGAAAAAGTCAGATGTGATTTATTCAACCCCAACCAAATCTATGCACTTATAGTCTCGGAGCCAATCCTGGCTCCTATTTTGCATGCTTGCTTCATTTCACCTCTCTCTTTCTCTCTCTCTCGACCTCTCTCGACCTGCTCTCCAAGCCCTAGGCTCAGACTCGCTTCTCTACCACTTTGTTATCTCACCATCACGTGTCTGCTCTGTGTTACTTTAAGCCTGAAGTGGGCTAGTCCATTGGTCTCTCTTGCTGTTATGTTACTGGTGAGTCTGCCACTCCATGTGGGTATAGCTACTGGATATTAACCTATGCCACCCTGAAATTACTTGTTCTGCTTGCTAAGAGTTGATCACTCATACCCTATGTTCTCTATGCTATTGTGTAATTTATGTGTGCTTATTGTTACTATGTAACTCCTATCACCCTTTCCCCAGATCATACCGGGAGACGAGCAACTTGTTCAGTGTACCTTACCTGGTGAAACTTTTCAATAAATAAATAAAATTCAGGGGACTTGAACAAGGAATGGGCGTAATCAGGTTGATTGGCTTAAAGGCTATATCATTCAAACAGTTATGCATGTGCTTTAAGTCCCCACACAGTCACACCTCTGGGTACCCAGGTAGGGAGACGATGGGCTAGCCAGGAACATTTCAGCTGGTTGGGGCCCTGTGAAGGAAGAAGGCAACATGCACAACACACACTATTTGTAATCCGGAGCCGGAGGGCTCAGTTCATGAAAGAAAAAGCAACCAGACAATCAGATGACAACACTTTAGATTCAGCTGTTGTTGCAGGGAGCTACCCTGATGTTTACTCATAATACCCAATACTGGACACAGGCAGGACGAAATCGAGACTGCAGGTTGTTGAGCTGGAGTGCTCAGAGAAGTGGGGCCCACACAAATCACCGAGGAGTTGTTCCTGTTCAAGTGTTGAGCAGGGGGCTGATCCCCAGTGAGGTCTCTCGTCGATGGCTTTCTCTGTGCAGCGGGTAGTCGGGCTGGGCCAGTGGGGCAAGGCCCAGGCCCAATGGAGATGATTTTGGATTCAGTCCGTGGGGCTGGATGCAGCTTCCGGCATGCAGAATATAGTTCAAACCACAGTGGGGAACCAAATTGTGACCCACTAGCAGCACACAGCACATTTACTCGTAAGGAAATTCTAATGCAGCTTCCAGCAGGCAGAACAGAATTCAAACCACAGTGGGGAACCAAATCAAGAACCACTAGAAGCATACAACACATTCACATATTAGGAAATTCCACTGTACCAGGCAAAAGGCTCTCTGGTTGCAATTACAGAGTCTCTGCACAATCCGGGAGTTCAGAAGTGGCTGGAGGTCCAGACAGGCTGATCGCCTTGAGCAAATCTTCGGTCTTCTTCAGGTAGGAGCTTGGTCACAATTCAGTAGCTTATTTCGCTGTCCAAGTTCGGATTCAGTCTGAAAAAGGCACAAGGTCCTTCTCAGGGACAGCAGGCAGGCATGCATGCCAAAACTCAGGCCTTTCCACAGTTCTCCCACGCAAATCCACTATGGACTGCTGTTTGAACTACCTTGAGCTGTTACTTCTTCACTTCCCAACTTAGATCTAACTGAAATTGCAAGCTGTTTGGGACTTCTGCAAAATCCAAACGGTTCGGTTGGCTGATCTGTCTGTCAGTCACAAGGGCTCCCCCTCCAGGTTATTTTAGGCACCAAAACTACAATTCCTACAAGTTTTGACCCCACCAAGCCCCTGTAGGCAGGCTCCATTTTAGAGTACCAAATGTACTGATTGGCCCATTTCAGCGTCCAGGACCAAGATGATGGAAAGAAACAGAACTGTCCATGCTGCAAAGAAGGCAGGTTAGAACAATCTGCAATATTATTACTGCTCTAACAAATGATCAGCAAACAAGTACATCTTGTAGCAGAGCTCCCTTTTAGATTAATTATGACTGCAATCCAGGCAGCTCTTAAAGAGACAGTACACAGAGGCCATATAGGCACTCTCTGGCAATCACATTTAAACTGCAAAAACGCAGGACAACAGCCTGGCAGTGAGCATTTAGACAAGCTCAAGGAAGACTTTTTGGGAACCCCCATTTGTAGGGGGTTACACAATATTTTAGACAGTCATACAAAAAATGGTTTCCAGACATTCTCAGATTTCTTCTAAGTATTCTAAACAACGTGACTCATTCTTTTATTCAGAGCTATGGTAGACATATATTTAATCTGGTCATTTATACTGAGTAATATGTTTTTCTTTTCAATTAGATAGGATCAGTCTCTTGAGATATATTTCTGCCAGCAGTAACCATTTTTGCATTTACTTGTGCTTGTGCAAGGAACGTCTTGCTACTAATGGCATTTTAGAGGTGTGACACTGCCGAGCCAATAACAGCTGAAACTGCAATGAGCTTGGCAGTGTACACCAATGACCAGGCACTCTGGACATGACAGTAGTGTTTTTTTGCTGACGTGGTATGTCATCTGTTTGAAAGAAATGAACTGCTCCAATGGGAGCACTTAATTTCTTTCTGTAGCCATAACTCCAGCCATACGCATTACAGATGATACTAATGCACATGGCTGGAGTGACCTTGACAGCAGAAACTTTGTCTGCGTAGTATTCCTAGACCTTAGCAAGGCTTTTGATACTGTGGACCATAGCTTGCTAATCTCCACACTGAACAGCATCGGTCTTGAGTCAGCATCCTTACACTGGTTCACGGAGTACCTGGTTTGATGGCAGCAACAAATCAAAGCTGAGGGGGAGCTCTCCCCACTCAAACCTCTGCTCAGAGGAGTGCCACAAGGATCCATTCTTGTTTCGCTGCTCTTCACAATCTATATTAACAACATCGATGTGGGCATCAACAAGGCAAAAATACATCTGTTTGCTGATGACACAGTGGTTTCCATAAGTCGTCCGACTGCCGAAGCTGCCTGTGCAGACCTACAGGAAGAATTTGACCTGCTTCAGACTCAGCTCCTCTATAAAAAGCTTCTTTTAAATGCAAAAAAGACAAAGGCAATGCTGTTCACACCCTATAGCCGAATGACAAATTCTGCCAGCTCCGGGTCACTGCCTCTGATCACCACAATTCTGGGAGATAAATTGGATTTTATCCCCAAGTTTAAATACCTAGGAGTGTGGCTTGACCAGAACCTCGCATTCTCTGAGCATGCTGAAGACCTGGCAAAGAAACTACAGCAGAGGTTGGGTCTGTTCCATAGAATCAGCCAGTTCCTCACTTGTGATGCCAAACTGCGACTAGTCCAGTCTACTTTTCTCTCCCTAATCAACTATGGAGATTTTCTATACAGCCACTGCCCCAAAGCCTCGCTTATCAAGTTGGACATGCTGTATCACAGTGCAATCAGGTACATTACTGGTCTTCCCCTCTCTACCCATCACTGCCTATTGTACAAAGCTGTAGGATGGTCCTCGCTTACATTCAGGAGTGAAAGAAATGCAGTCCTTTGGACCTACAGAGCTATCTTAAAAAGGCTCCCACATTATATCTCTGAATGTCTTCCCATAAGTGAGCTGGGACCGTACGGCCTAAGGAGTGCCTCATATATCTCTCTGTGCATCCCTAAAGCCACCATCCGCTATGGTAGAATGGCCTTTAGCTTCACGTTGACGACCCTGTGG
This sequence comes from Neoceratodus forsteri, assembly GCA_016271365.2. Classification (NCBI taxonomy): domain Eukaryota; kingdom Metazoa; phylum Chordata; order Ceratodontiformes; family Ceratodontidae; genus Neoceratodus; species Neoceratodus forsteri. The sequence continues at coordinate 239,809,543 of JADMNL010000026.1, forward strand.
AACAAAATGCAAAAGCAATTAAAACTAAGTTACCTCCGAAGTGTTAATGCTTTCAAGACATTATATGCCCAAGGTGTGTGTGAACATTGCAACTGTTACCCTGGCTTCTAATCATTAACTGCTGTTAGCTTGCTCCCCAGTGATTGGCCTTAGACATGACCGGCCATACCCCAGGTCAATTTGTGCATGTCTTATTAATCCACACAAGCTAATTACTTCCAGTCCCTGTACCCCTCTTACGTGTTATAGGTAAGTTTCACAGAGACACCTGAACCCGAAGCGTACAATCTCTACCTCCAAGGGGTTGCACCTTCACAAGCCATCATCCGAGACCATTCATCCGGTCTCTTCTCCAACAAAGCACCACTAAAGCCGCCAACCAATCAGATCATGAAAACTTCTGGCCCCTGCTCCCAATTGGCTCCTGCAGTTCTCTTCGGCGATCCTTCCAATGCCGGCAAAAATTCGAATGGTTTGCCGTACTCTGCTAATGTAGCTGTAACCACTTCATTCCCTGACCGATGCAATCCTTCCATACGGCTAAAGTATTATTATCAGGAGTATGAGTGATTAAGCCCCCTTTTGAATCATTGACCGTGACTGGCCCCATGCACCTATATGTGGTAGGTGCTGCTCCACTTGTGCTTCAGTACCTCTCCCACACCTTCCTCCAGTACGCCATGGTACAGCTGCCCTCAGCCCCAATGTAAGCATTCCCTGGAGATGCCGTGGTAGTGCCTGGCAGGCTACCTGCTTCCTTCAGACATAGCTATACCTGTTTTTTTTTTTAATCATTGTGAACCAGTCAAGAAAAAGCTGTTGTCACTTATTTCTGTCTGTCTGCCATGATAGTGATACCTGGGTCTCACCTGTACCTTTTTTTCCATATGAAAAACTCTGTAACAATATCCATCTCTGTATATCTGTGGACTTGTCAGCTCCAACTGCTCACTGGTCTTGTTGATGCTCTAGAATCAACCGTTATGTTATATGCATTGTGTATCCTGATTTGTACTTCTACTATGTTTTACCCCAAATGTAAATATTGCTGCTTGTTTGTAATATAATATGGACTTAACCAGGTCCATCTTGTAAATGAGCTTGCTCAACGGTGTTCACCTGGATAAATAAAGATTTTGATTGATTGATTGATTGATTGGAGTTACAGCTACAGCTTTCTCCTGCTGTGTGCAGCTTAGTCTCTCCCTGGTCCTCGTTATTTGCCCCCCTCCAGGCTTCTACATTAGCCACAGTGGAGCTTTCCTTGTTGGTGGCTCCTGCTGCCCGCTGCACTCCCTTTCCACGGTCCTCGCTCCTCTAACACCCCCCCCCACACACAGGCTTCTACATTAGCTGTGGTGCAGCTTAACCTATTGGTAGCTCCTGCCATCCTCCAAACTCTCTGACCCCGGTCCTCACTCCTCTGACACCCCCACATTTTTTACAATGGCCACGGTGTGGCAAGTGAAGGTTCAGCGTTGACAAATGCTTGTGGTTCATATGGGGTGGTACTCCCATTCGTCATGTATCCTCATCCCTCTGTGCCTGGCCTCCTCGTTCCTTCCTCCCATTTTTTCCCTTTCAGGACTTCCCTGCTCCTCGGAGCTGCTGCTCCATTCGTACCAACTCTTCTGGGTTTGCTTTACCCTGTAGTGCTAGTGCCTTTGCTTGGAACTTCATTGGCAGGCCAATTTGGAGCATTACATTTTTCCCCTGGCCAGACTCCTAGTTCCTACCTCTGAGCCCACTTACCAGGTGAGCCTTTGACTTCTGAATCCTCTTACCAGGGATTAACTTGTTTGCGGGGACAAGTTGTGGTACCTCCCCTTAAAACCAAATTAGTAACAGCGCTCACTTGAGAAGAGCAGGGTGCAAATCCTGGATCGAGCTAACCCTGAACAACACAAAAGACAGTAGGCAAGATTGCACTCCAGAGGATATGGAATGCAGCTGTGCCATTGGAAATAATTTCCACTGAAGCAGTTCTCATCAACTTTAAATGCTGTTTATTTTTCAGCTACTCCAATGCTAGCGACCACCAACCTGGTGTCACTTATCCAGCAGCCTTGGCACTTCGCTCGTATGAGCTTCATCAGCAGGCCTTTGGAGTAGCTAACATTGGAGTAGCTGAAAAATAAACAGCATTTAAAGTTGATGAAAGTTGAAGTACTGCCTCTGATATCTAGTCTGTTTTAAAGTGTATTTTAACTGTATTTTTTTTGTCTACTTTTCCATTTACAGATTATACTGTAAAGCCACTAAAGAGCAACAAGATGTGTAGGTAGTAATATTTAGTAGTAGTAATATTTTATTCAGGACAGTGCCATGAAAGGATAAAACACCATTGGGCAAACTCATTTTCATGGCAATCCAGTTAAGCATTCATCCCATTACCTTACATGCATTTTACCTAAGTATGACACACATTACGTGTACTACAAGAAAACAATTTACATATAATCAGTAGATACAATTTTTGCACTAATACAATAGAACCAACATATCATGTGACAACATTTAGGGCATTCAAGTTATTGCTGACATACAACATAATGCGGGAAGAGCGCTTTGATTATTAAGCCATGACTTGCTAAACTTTTAATTTTTTATGGAGGGATCTCTTAGTTCAGTAGGAAGATGATTCCACACTATTTCTCCCCTATATTTAACAGAGTGTCTCCCTATGACTAATCTAACATTAGGAGTGTTAAATTCTAAACCAACAGCAGATCTCAGGCTAGATGGTATTGACCTAAGTGAAAAAAGTTCAGTAACATATTTGGGAGCAGTCCCTTTCAAAACCTTTGTCATAAATAACAAGATATGCAGGTCCCCCCTTTCATTCAGTCTTAGCCAGTTTAGCTGTTGGTACAACAAATAGTCATGTGTTCTAGGATATGCATCCAAAATATAACGAGCCAGCCTATTATAAACTGTGTCAATAGAGTTCAATAAAGTTTTAGTGGCCCCAGCATATAGAAGGTCCCCATAATCTATGGTTGGAATGATAGTAGTATTAACCAATTTAAGTCTAGAATCGGTATCTAAAAAACTTTTCACCCTACACATTGCTCCAATTTTTTTATGAATGCTTTCCGCTACAGATGTTATGTGTATGTCCCATTTTAATTGGCGATCTAAACAAAAGCCCAAATATTTGTAACATGACATAGATTTTAGTTCATCTACAGCTATAGTTTTGATCTTTAACTCATAATTTTTATAATAACTAAACCTACTAAACAGAATTGTTTGTTTGTTTTTTTTTTACATTTAATTTCATGGATTGCAATTCAAAAATTTTTTGTAAATATGTAAAGGCTACCTGTAATCTTTCCTGAACCAGGTCAACAGAGCTCCCACTCGCATAAATCACCATGTCATCGACGTAAAGATGGAAATCAATGTTCATACCGCAGAATTTAAGTTCGTTAACATAAATACTGAAGAGTAAGGGTCCCAAAATCGACCCCTGGGGCACCCCAGATCGAACATATTTAAGAGAAGAAACTGATGTATGCAAGGATATGAACTGTTACCTATCTAGAATGTAGGAGCCCAACCATCCCACAACCTTAGGAGACATATTCAGCTCCCCCAGTCTAGACAAGAGGGTAGCATGGCTAAGTGTGTCGAAGGCCTTCGACAGGTCTATGAAAATAGCACCTGTCGAAAGCCCACGATCCAAACCATCATATATGTCACCAACAACCTTAACTAAGGCAGTCTGAGTACTATGATAGGCTTTAAACCCAGACTGTCTATTATTCAGTTTGTTTCCAGACTCCAGGAAATGAGTAAGCTGGTGAGATACCAAATGTTCAAAAATTTTTGAAATCTGGGACAAAAGTGAAATTGGTCTATAGTTCCCAATATCTGTTTTTACACCTGATTTGTGTATAGGAATTACCTTGGCTGTTTTCCAATGTTCTGGGAATGCAGCAGTTTGAAGAGAAAGAGTATATATATATATATATATATATATATATATATATATATATATATATATATCTATATAGATATATATATATATATATATATATATAGATAGATAGATAGATATAGATATAGATATGCAATAACTGGAGCTGCATACTGAAGTAGCTTTGAGGGTATTCTGTCAGGGCCAATGGATTTTTTATATCTAGTTTCAGAAGTTCAGATAGTACATCTTCAACCAAGATATTCTTAAATGAAAATTTTAAATCTCCTTTCAGAGATTCAGTATGTTTTTTAGAAAAAAACTGTTTTTGCAGGAAAGATTGTGTTTGAAGATTTTCATTCCCCGAAATTCCAGATTTGAGGAAGAAATCATTAAAAGCTTTAGCCACGTCAGGACTAGATGGCACATAGTGGTCATTAATCAAAAGATTTCCTTCATATCTAGTTTTATGGGTACCCATTAACTCCAACATTATGCTCCAAAATGTTCCCTTGTTAGCGTTATCATTCGTAGATAATTTGTTTCTTAAGTATTCTTGTTTGGTTTCTCTAACCACCTTACTATATTTATTATGTAATTGTCTATAAACCAACCAGTTAGTTTCATTGGGGACCCTCTTTGCTTTATGCCAACATTTATCTTTTGGCCGCTTTAGTTTATGCAGGCTTGAATCGTACCATTTTAAGTTAGCATCTTTAACTTTTCTCTTTATAAAGGGCACATGATGATTGCAAACCTGCATAAATTCCTGGAGAAAATAACTCCAGGCATCTGAGGCACTAGGGATAAGATGAAGTCTATTCCAGTCAGTACTCTCTACATCTAACATAAAATTAACATAGTCAAATTGTCTGAAATTTCTCAAAAATAAATAATCAGAAGTTTGGTCAAGTACCCTCACCTATTTTTTGAATAGCAAAAACGATTTGATGATCTGAAAATGTATCTGGTAAAACCTCACTAGTTAAATAAAGACTAGGGCTGTTTGTAAAAATAAGATCCAAAGTGGAAGATTTTGAAAAGTCCCTATCATTCAGTCTTGTAGGACCCTGAATTAATTGATTCAACCCCATACCAATTTGAAGATCTAACAAACTATATGATTCTTTAATTTCTGTCCAATTTACATTAAAATCCACAAAGAGGAGGATTTCATGTGAATTTCTATACTTTTGTAAAGACATCTGAAGGAAATCAAAGACAACTGGATTAATTTTAGGAGATCTGTAGATGCCACCCAATAGCATAGGTTTACCTAAAGGAATTTTTAGCTCCAATACTAAAACTTCAAGCCCATCTCGATAGCATCCATTCGAAGCCTAATAGAGCCCAGGTTTGAATCGATATAAATCAGAATCCCACCACCTTTACCCTTTCTTCCATCATTCCTATACATATGGTAATTTTCCAGTTGGACTAGGGAATCATTAATCCTGCCACGAAGCCAGGTTTCCGTGATTACTATGACCTTTGGCTGATGCATGGTAACCCAATGTCTAACTGAATCAAACTTTTTCCAGACACTTCATGAATTAAAGTGCACTATCCCAAAATCTCCCTTCAAAAACAAATCCCTGTTATTAGGTGTCAGAGTGTCAGTCCCCCTCAAAGTGGCATCATCTGGGCCCAGATTAGGATGTATATCACCACATGACACTAGAAAAAGAATACTCAGACACCCAATAACCTTCAGTATATAGTGTCTCATTTTCGTTGGTCTTCCCAAGTACCCCCCAAAAAGAGAGAACCTTACAGTCAACGTATGATTACAAAAATACCCCTCAATGAACACAACATCTTTGACCATATCTCTGCACATATTTTTTGTTAATAGGTTAAACTTTGAAAATAAACTTATACTATGACGCCAAGCATCATAAACAGTTAATGTCCCTGTAAAATAAGGAAAAACATTTGAATACTTTGCAAACCAAGGCTGAAGCCTTGGAATACCAGACTGCAGGCATAGAAAAGAACAAACACTTATTAACAGCAGTAACTTTAAACTACCAATTTATAAGCTTAATATTCAAAAGGTTACTTTAAATAAATTTGGTTTGGTAAATTACTTAAAATAAATTTAATTTAGATGTATTCCTACTCAAGGTGCCTGATTAAAGGGCAGACTGTCCTTACAATAACTTAAACCCAATCACAGTACCTTATATCACTAAACTAAAACCAGTGCAGTTTAGGTCATGCACAGATATATTGCCCTCTCCGCACAATCCAAACACAAACCTTTTGTTTCGACTCACCATCACTGCTACAATGCGGTGGTACCTTTGTAGAGAGATTCCCCACCCTTTCAGGACTCCAATTGGCTGTTTACTGCACTACAATCCGTGGATATTTTAAAAGCAGCAGGTGTATTAATTTAAAAGTCACAGTTCAATGCACTTCCCCATGCAGATATGCTGTGCAGCTAAATCTTCTCCCCATTCACAAGTTCTACAAAGTTCAATGGGTGGGACTCACAGTTCTGTACTAGGCTGCTACTCAAATAAGCTCCCAAATTTCAGCTATTCACAGACCTCTGCAGATGAATTCAGGCTAGATGTTCTTCCTGTTGCAGGATTTAATGTCCAGATAATGGGAGACAGAAGCCCTCTCACAGACTCTCAGCCATTACCTCACTGTATAGGTTGCAATCCTCTTCCCACTGCTCCCCCTAACACTTCTGTCCTGCATCATTCATACCTAAATTCTCTGCGTTTTGCGTCTCTCTGTAGTGTCCCTTGCACAGTCTCCCAGGTTATCACTAGGCATACAATGTGGCATCCAAACCAGGGTTCGAACCAGATACCTTTTACTCCAAAGGCAGCAACCCTACCACTGCGCCACTGTGTCTGCCACAATGTTAGGTGTCAGCAAGACCCACTCATACCTGCCCATGGTCACATCTACCACCACTGTACTCCCTCACAACACCCATCCACACAAACTAACCCTACTACTGTTGCTAACCACATTTAACCTGCTCAGCAATAAACCCCCAGTTGCCTCTGGTATGTGTACACCTTTGCTGCTGGGGGAGCACCTCACCCCTCATAGCCTCTCTGTCACCATGTCTCTTCCCATAGCACCCCACACCCCTTCCCTCTACCCTTCCCCCATTTCTCTGTGCCTTGAGCCCTCCATGTCTGTTCCTCCACCTGGTCATCCCAGCCCTCACACAGCTGCCCATTCCCTGCTCATCACCGTCTAAGCTTGCCAGCCACTGCTACCTGGCAAAATTCCACCAATTCATGGCCCTTGTCAGGATCTTCTGCTTGCTTCTTCTACTATCTGACAATGTTCACCCCAATCCTTGCCCAGCAGCACCCCCCAACTGTGGTCACCCACGGGGCTTTGAATAGCTGCTATGAATATCTGCAGCCTGCCTAAAAAAATGGAACCCCTGCAATGCTGGATGGCACAGCATCAACCAGACATTCTGGCTTTAACAGAAACCTGGCTGTCAGCCAAGACACCAGACTCATTTGTCTCTCTTCATGGCTGCTGTCTCATTAGGCTTGATCGTAACAGCAAGAGAGGTGGTGGCTATGCCTTCTATGTAAATGACTCTCTGCATTACCAAGCCCTGCCTACACCCTCCCTATGCCATGGTGCCCAAGCCCTCTCAATAAAACTCTCCCTTGACCCAAACTGTGCTCCTCTTACTCTCACATTGCCTATATCCCACCCCGCAGCCAATCCTCTGCCTGTAAAGTGCACTCTAACTACCTAGCCAGCCACCCCCACAAAATGGAACAAATCTTAGTTCGGGATCTCAACCTAAACTGGCTGGTGAGCTCATCAACAAATGCCAAAGATAACTTTGCTGCATTAGATATGACCCAACTGGTATTCCAGCCTACCAGGGCCAGCCCCACTAATGGGCCCCACACCCTGCTAAGTATCCTGCTCACTAATTGTCCCCACCATATTACCGACCTGGGTGTCCTACCCAATGCCTTAAGTGACTACTCCCCAATTATCTTCAGCTGGTCCTGTCAGCTACCTAAACCACCACCAAATATCACTTTTCATCATCAACTACACCCAGGAGGCATAGCCAAACTCAAACAATATCTAATTAACTGGGACTGGTCCCCTATTTCCCAAGCCCAGCACATAGATGATGCATTGCACTACTTCACCACCACCTTTAATTCCGCCTGTGATGCTTTTGCACTGACCATCAAAGTGACCACTAAGAAACATAGTGCCCCCTGGATCACCCCAGAACTTCTACAACAGTTCAATATGCATGACAACCTCTGGCATCGTGCCACTGCCTCTGATTTGTTAAGTGATAGGCAGGCCTATAATGCTGCCTACAGTAATGGTACTTGGGCAATCCACAAGGCCAAGGCAGAGCACTACAGAACCGCCCTAGCCACCTCCTGGGGTAGCAGAAGAAAGTTCTGGGATAACATCAAAGAGATTAATGGTAAATCCCACTCACCCCCACAACTTAGTGTTAACAGTAGTACCACCACAGACACACTTCACATAGCTAACTGCCTCAACTCCACCTTCTCAGACCTCTGCTCAGTCCTCCCTAGCAATTTTTTTTATCCAATTCAGCCTATTCCACCGCCTGAGCTCCTCCACCCCCCTTCAAACTCAGAGTCATTACCCCTACAGAAGTGAAAGCCTACCTGTCCAAAGCCCTCCAGAGCTTCAATTACTGCAAAGATGCCTTTGATATGTGTATCCTATACCTTGTGCTAGACTCAGCTATCTCCCCACTCACAGACCTTCTAAATCTGTCCCTGCGCCTGGGCCAGTTCCCAACCTCATGGAAAATGGTAGTGATAACACCAGTATTGAAATGTGGTGACAGCTTCCTCCAAACAAGTACCAGCCCATCTCGATTCTCCCCCAACTCTCTAAAACCCATGAAAAAACCATGGCCGATCAGCTCACTGACTACATCTTGGCACACAACCTCTTACATTGGGAGCAGCATGGTTTCAGAGCTGGTCATAGCACTACAACCGCCCTCACAGAATTTGCTAACTCCCTGCACTCCATGCTTGACAAGGGGCACCTCACAGGGGCCGTGTTTATAGACCTCTCAAAGGCCTTCAACACAGTTTCTCATCCCCTCCTTAATACATTACAACAAATTGGGGTCTCTCATTGTCCACTCTCATGGTTCTCCAGCTATCTTTCATCTAGAACCCAATGTGTTAAAATTAATAATACCATATCTACTATGCTGCCTGTGTACTCAGGAATTCCCCAGGGATCTATCCTGGGTCACCTGCTATTCAGCATCTACCTCAATGCCATGCCTAAATCCCACCTTGGCAACCTTCTTCTCTATGCGGACGATGCTGTTCTTTATGCCACACATCCTAATCCTCTGTCTCTCTTTCTCTCTCTCCAGCGTACCTTACGAAACTCCTCTCAGATTGAACACTGGTTTGCTGAACATGGATTGATTGTCAACATTAAAAAAACTAAGAAACTAAGACGATGCTCTATGGCCACTGCCAAAACAGATCAAAGGATTTCCCACTGGAAATACTCTCCTCCTCCTCTCTCATCCCACTGGAACAGGTCCAAAAGTATAAGTATCTAGGTATTACATTTGACTCTTCCCTCTCTTTCCACGAACACATAAAAATCCTCCCCTCCGCCACCAACACCCGCATTGGTCTACTTTACAGACATAAAGACTGCCTGCCACCTGAAGCACTTCACCTAGCCACTACCTCCTCAGTCTTATCGCTCGTGGACTATGGCCTCACAATCTGTGCTGCCGCTGACCCTACGGCTCTTCGTCAAATACAAGTAGACATCAATAAGGCCTGCCAGCTCCTCTCTGTTGCCAACAGAAATATACATACCTGCACCCTATACGCACTCACCAATATCCTCTCCATTGAGGAAAGACTATTATACCAGACCTGTCTCTTCACCAAAAAATCCACCTGGGTTTAACCCCAATAGGTGTCATGGCTTCTCTTCAGGTAGCCACCATCTCAGCGTCCACACGGGCAGCCCAAAATCTATCTGGAAGGTGCCTAGGGTCAGGACCACCCTGGCCCAGCGATCCTTCCCTCTTAGAGCTCCATCCTCGTACAATGCCCTCCCACTAGCCATCACATCAATCACCAATCTAGGTCTTCTTAAAGCTGCCTTAAGGGCCCATATCCTCTCCTCACTTCAATGCCAGTGTAACCAGTAACCTGTGGATCCTGCACCACACCGCTAGGCCACACACCCACCCCTGGCCTGGCAGTGGCGAGCCCTCACTATTTCTAGCCTACAGGCTCCTCACCTCCCTCGGTTACGATATAGTTGCACTGGACTATGAATGCATTGTATTATGTATAAGACAAAGCCTCCCTGAGGTGGCTTACTACCAACTCATATCATGCATTGCTTTAGCTACCAATTGTATGGGTCTTAACTGCTCATTAGGTAAATATGTCGATAGTTCTGCCCTGTTTTAGCTACCAAATGTATAGGCATTAACCAGTGCTCATTGTACTTATACTCTGTATGATTGTTCATCCACATTTATTCTATGTATGTACTGTATGACTGTCTGTTTTCTTCTGATGTGGAGCCTTTGGAAACAAGTCTATGACTCAAAGGGTTGTAATTCTGATTTCCTAAATAAATTAATGAGAACTGCTTCAGTGGGAATTATTTTCAATGGTACAGCTACATTCCATATCCTCTGCAGTACAATCTTGCCAACTGTCTTCTGGTACCTCCCCTTCTTTGGTCTCATGCTGCTGCAGCATTCCATGCGTGGCTGTGACACTGCCTGGTCCCCCTCCCAGTCGTGCTGCAAGCCATCCTTGGTCACACCATTTCAGGATGGCAAAGTCCTGACTGTCTGCCTCATTGAGCCGCCGCACTCTCCTACTGCAAACTAACTGAGCATCATGGTCTTCTTTAATATGCCCGACTGAGCTTCATTTTACTAACTAATGCCAGTGAGAGGCCAAATTAAAATGGGAAGATGCAGCCTGGCCTCACCCTCCATGCAATTTCACATCAATGTCACTTAGGAGTGACCCAAATCAGTACTGAATATCTACAGGGTGATTTCATGGGAGATACACTGCACATGACTTGCTTTCTTCAACTGTACTTTATTCTTTAGAGGGCTAGTGGCATCTGACCTTTCCTCGGCACAGTAAACTTCTAAAACCTGATTATTTGCCACCCTCAGTACCATGTATATGTATGGATATTGAATTGACCCCCAGTTAGCCTACAATTTGTTCTTTCTAAATGGGTACCTCTTCCACCAGGTCAACTTCTCATCCTCATATCAATTCATCTTAAGCAGCCATCTTAAACTGACCTGCACAGTCTCGACTTTATAGGTCTAGTCTCTGCTGCAATGTAACCTGTGGGTTGGCCTGGTCTAGCATGTCTTTCATTCTCCACCTTTGTACACCTGTCCTAAATTAGGGTCTTCTGCTAGCTCTGGCCCAAGGAGTCCAAGTAGGTTTGAGAGAGAGAGAGAGAGATTAGTGGCTGGAATGGGGGTGAACTGACATACCGCAGTCTGTGCAACCATGGACTTTGGTATGTCTGTTGCAACTCCACTGCTTCCTGCTCTCTCATCTGGCATTGAGGCGTAGGTTGGAGTCCCACTGTGCACAGATCCATGGTGTTCTCACTGCAGCTGTACCTCAAACTGCCACTCCTTGACCCTCGGGCCCTAATTGGCTTCTCCCCCACCAGCACCCAGCATTCAATTAAACCCTTCTGCACCCTCCCCATGTGTGCTGTCTGCCCTGCACCCTCTGTTCCCTGTCTTGGCACCCAGCATCCAATTAAACCCTTCCACTCCCTCCCTCTGTGTACTATCCATTCTGAACTCTCCATTCCCCTACCAGACACATCATCCATTTAAACTCTCTCACTCCCTCTCTCTGTGTGCTGCCTGCCCTGGATCCTCCATTCTTCTACCAGACCCTGCATCCAATTAAACCCTCCCACTCCCTCTTCTGTGTGCTGTCCACCCCAAAACCTCCGTTACCTGTCCCACCACCCAGCATCCAATTAAACCCTTCCACTCCCTCTCTCTCTGTGCTGTCCACCCGCATCCTTCATTCCCCTATCAGACCCTGATTCCCATTAAACCCTCCCGCTCCCTCCCTCTGTGTGCTGTCCTTCCCACACCCTCCATTCCATGTCAGAGCGCCCGGCATCCAATTAAACCCTCCCACTCCCTCCCTCTGTGTGCTGTCAGCCCTGCACTCTCCATTCCCCCACTGAACCCAGCATCCAATTAAATCCTCCCACTCCCTCCCTCCCTCTGCGTGCTGTCCACCCTGCATCATCCATTCCCCTACCAGACCCTAATTCCCATTAAACCTTCCCGCTCCCTCCCTCTGTGTGCTGTCTGCCCCGCACCCTCCATTTCATGTCACATCACCCAGCATCCAATTAAACCCTCCCGCTCCCTCCCTCTGTGTGCCATCTGCCCCACACTCTCCATTTCCTGTCCCAGCACCCGGCATCCAATTAAACCCTCCTGCTGCCTCCCTCTATGTGCTGTCCACCTGCGCCTTCTGTTACCCATCTCAGCATAAACCTGCAAATGAACATTCAGCATTGACAAATGCTTGTTTCTCATTGTAGAGGAGGTGAAATAGGGAAGCAGTATTTCTTTTTGGGTCAAGCTTAATATTCTGATCCCTGTGTGGATACTATTCCAAGTAATGACCAGCAGGGGGCTACCACAGGGCATTACCAGAACATGTGAAGTAAATCTGCTTGCTTCATTGTCATCTTTCATCCCTATTTTATTAAGGTTTTGTGGAGTCTGGTACCATCTGTGTAATATTTTATATTGAATTAATCTGCTTTGTATATCCATGTTTGTTTTGTACGCATTTTTATACTTTGGTTCTAAGCCTCCTGTGTTATTTTAGCTTTTATATCTTACTCCCACCTGTTTTTTTTTTCAGTTTTTATTGTTAGGTCATCTCTTGAGTTTAGTTGTAGTTGATATAGTCTTCCAGCCCCTCCTTTCCCTCTTGCTAACATGAACAAGGTTTCTCATTTTATGTTTGTAACTGTGTAAGTCTTATGGTCCACTCTTCCTTCTATAGCTGCTATTAATTATAGCTACTGGTACAATTAAGTGATATGTAACCTGTGTTTGTGTTTTAGATCTAGGAAAGGATATAGTATTCCATTACTTGGATACAGCGATGTCCCCAATGTGTCTAATTCCTTTTAGTTTAATGTCTGTTTTTTTTTCAATGGTTTGTTATTATATTGAATTAGTGGGTTATTCCATATAGACATACATGTCAAGGGTAATTCTGGTAAATCTGGCAGTTTATGTTAATGAGATGTCACTTTTATTAATGATTTAATCCCTAAGCAAGACTTTTATTGCAATTGTGACCTGGAACACTAATGGTGAACTGTTTCAAGTTCAAACTGGACTCCTGGTTGTTGTTTCTGTTTTGGGAGGAACCAGAAGCTGAAGTGTTTGAACTTAAATGCAAAGCAGTACATCTGACAGCCCCACTCCTTCCCTTTCCCAAGGTGATCTTCATCCACACTTAATCTTGATAGTTTTCTTACCCATGGAAAGTCCTATATCAATTTATTTAATTTGACAAAACACGTTTTTAATGTTAATTGGGATAGTCTCTAATATATACATTATTCTAGGAGAGGAGATCATTTTAAAAGCATTGATGTTTCCTCACAGTGAGAGTTTTAGCTTACCCCATTACTCTAAGTCAATTTGGGGTTTATTAAGACAGGTTCCATATTGATATGTGATGTGTGAATCCTCCCATTTTACATTTTTGGCTATGTGATTGTGTCTGTGTTTGGCTCCTGATTTGTTTGTTGCCAGTATTTCAGACTATGGCCAATTGACCATCAGGCCTGATAATGTTTTAAATGTATCTATTGTTTGCATGGCTATTTTTTTATATTTACTGCATATTTCCTCTGACAGCCCTGATGAGTTGCCAGCAGTCCTGTTGCTCTGCCTAACCCCAGTACCCACATCTCAAGGACTTACCTCCTACTCCAAGGTCTCCCGTGGATGACTGCCCCCATGGGAAGGGCTGATGGGGGGGTCAGGGTCTTACTCCCCCGGGAACAGTTGAAGTGTGGATGTTGGAGTGGAGGATTCAGTCAGTTGTGCAGGGCCTGTGGCAGGTGGCAGACATCATCCTCCATGGTCAAGAGGTATTTTCCATGTTTTCTTGCCCCTGTGACATTGGGAGGACCCTGGCTGCTGACGTCGCCCCCTTCCTTAATCCATGACTCAGCTTGCACTGCCATCTGTGGTCACGTAGAAGTGAAGGTCCATGGGACACTTTGCCATCCTCCTCTGCCAGCTGTTCAGTGAATCAGGCTCATTCTCAAACCCAGGTTACCGGTGTTGTGAGCAATAGTACTGCTGCTGTGCCAGCAAGCCTGCTTGCATGGCTATTTTTAGTTAAGATTGTGGTTTAACTAATGTTAGTACCATATCATCTGCATATGCCAATGTCTTGTGTTCCTTCCCATTTATTTTTATTCTGTAAATTTCTTTATTTTTTCCTAAACATGTCTAGAAAAGGTTCAAGCATTGAAATAAACAATAATGAAGATAAAGGGCGACCTTGTCTCGTCCCCCTTTCTAACCTTATGCATTCAGATACATTTCTATTCACATATATCTTGGCCAATGAGTTTGTGTAAAGCATTTTGGTCAATTTTTGGAATTGTTCCCCTAAATTAAATTTATTTACAACAGAACTAAGGTGTGCCCATTCTGTTGAATCAAGCACCTTTTGTGCATCAAGTGATAGTATTATTGCAGTATCATTTGATTTTTTCCTCAACTGATCAACAGTATTTTTCTGTGCTCAAGTTTCACAACTGTTGTAGGAATTCCATGTTATCTTTATGCATTAAATCTGCCATATACGTTTGTGTCTATTTGTTAATATTCTTGTTAAAATTTTAAAGGCTATGTTTAACAATGAAATTGGACACTAATTTGTCAGATCTGGGGTTCTTTTTCCTTTTTATATAGAACTGGAACAATTACTTCAGATATGGTAAGGGGTAAGGTATCACCAACCTGAGCTTCATTAAATACCTGGTGTAGTGAGCTGCCCAGCTGCTGGCCCTTATTTGTAGATAGTATTCTGTTTTGTGTGTGTGTGTGTGTGTGTGTGTGTGTGTGTGTGTGTGTGTGTATGTGTGTATATTTGTAATTCCACGTACATGCCAGTGTCAGCACAAGGCACCTAGAGAAAATGCAGGATTTGTAAAAGGGGGTTGACCTTCTTCTGACCTGAAAGGCCAGCTGCTTGCCAGGAATCTGACAAATTATTGTCAAAGGCTTTGGGGATAACTGATCAAAGAGTATTTATCTAATGTTAACTGGCCAAGGGAAACAGAAGTAACAAAATCAGCTTGTATAATCATATGTCTTACAGGAGCTTCCTTATAACTAATTAAATTCATCCAGTTCAAAAGCCAAGGGTGTTTTAGCCAGAAAGATCCTTCTAACAGGTCTGAGTGAGGTAATAGAAAAAAACCACATCCTTATAGCATACCTGTGTGAAATTCCACTTACAGGGGGCTATGATTATGAACCCTGTGTTAACGCTAGGAATCTGATACATCAGAGACAATCAGGAAAATAAGATTTTTGGGACATGCAAAAGTGACGCCCGGTGGCCTAAAGAGAAAGGCCAACCTCTATTCACTGAACTGGAAGAGCCAGTCTTTATTCACAGACTGAAGGGGGGTCTTCTATATAAACTCCCTATCACAGACACTCAGGGCCATTTTGCCAGTTTGTTTGGATCCTCTCTCCTGACCACAAGATAACACCTGTCAACACAGAGACTGCCTAACAGTCAAAGGTTGCTACAGAAAGACTGCAATATTTCGCAAACTAGTGATTCTCTGGACTTTGAAATCTTCATACCTCAGGTAGACTTAGCTAACAGTCTTAGTGTGTTTCATTGTACATTGTTCCATGTTCTTTTTCTGTATACTATAACCCAAATTAATATTTTATTTTTAGTTGTACTTGTATTTATTTAAAGCAGCAATGCAACAAAATTAGGCAAAAAATTTGACCCCAATTTTTTTCACTATAAAAGATTCTGGGTATCTTCCAGTTTTATTTGGTGGTTCAGTTTTCTAATTCCATCAAAATCTGAGTATTTTATAAATGTTTTCACTTAATTTTTTTCAAGAAAAAAAGATGGCCACCACGTTCTGCATAGAAATAGCATTGCAGACCTGGCAAGGGTTAGTATCAAAAAACTAAAAAAACTAATGGTGCATAGCCTAGGATTTACCGAGATAAGAGAGTTTGGAAGGGAAACTAATATTTTGTCTTAACTGTAGCTGAAACAAGCTTTTTTTGGAAAAACATTTTTCATTACACTGTTTTACGTATTTTGATAAAACTTTTGTTTTCCTAAAGAAATTCTGCCTTTGTGAGAGTTCTTATATTGTATGTGTGACTATAGAAGGTTTATTAATAATTTGTGACAACTGTTACTTGCTTAGAGGGGCCACCATAAGCAACCAAATTGAGAAAAGGGTCTGCAAGGGACATCTGAAAGGATAGGGAGAATACTGGTCTTATACAAGTCCGCAGGGATTGTGAACTAGGCTGTTGCAAGTCCTGCAGGATGATGGCCAAATCAGGCTTATACTGCTACTCCAAAGAGAGTGTAATGCCTGGGTCTTCCACCTTTGTGTAATAGCCAAGGAAAGGGTTCATATCTGGCTGCAAGACTGGTATTGTGCCCTTAACCAGAGTTAGAAGGATGTCCATGATCCTCGTGGCAGGGGTGCAGTCGTGACCTGGGCTAGCATTCTAAAGGACAAGGAGGGTATCCCTGTTCCCCCCATCACAGATTGCACTTAAGGATGGGCACTGTGAGCTCAGTGGGTCTGACCCCAGGTGACACCTATAAAAGGTGCTTACTTAATTTTTCATTAAGAAGGGAATAAAACTAGAGAACCAATCTATGGAATCACTCCTTTGCTGTGCGGGTAGCAATCTGGATGAATGAACTACATTAATCCATTCTTATCCTACCAAACATTACCCGATTTAAAAAAAAAAAACTTTGTGTTCAGCCCTCTCCCTCAGCTCCAACTGCTCTTTCTCACCAGTAATCCATAACCATGCATTGAAGGTCCTAAAACCCCACACTGTAGCATAATTGCTGGCTTAATCATACCCCACTCACCCTATTACATTTTGTGTTTGCATTGACTAAATTCCATTGGAATTGCTGTAATTGTTTTTGGTTCTGCTTGTTATTATGCTTTGATGTGAAATCTTTGTATACAAGCATGTGTGCTCAAAGGTACTCTCTGAATATATTAAATAAAATACAAATCAGATAAAAAAAACCTCCCCTGGGAGGTCATCCATTTGAGGTGTTTTATTAGAGGGCAGAGACCTGATGGCTGTTACTACTTTTATCCATTTTGTATTTTTTTTAAAGGTCTTAATAGAAGCCATAGAATATGTTTGTATGTCTTTAGGTTTTGAAGTTATTCTTCCATTCTTGCAGTTATTCTTCCATTCTTATCTCTGACACTTGTTATATGATTTCTGTTCTGTATTTGTTTTAGTCTATATGATAATTAACTACTTGCTTTTTCCCAGAATTCCCCAACATTTTGTATAGTCCTAAAGATACCAAATTCAGCTACTGTAGTTAACTGCAATATCACAGTCTCTTAACATGGCTTCTTGTTGACTCTGCGGGTAACTGCTGTATAAAACCTCACATTTTGTACTCCTATGTCTGAGACACCAGGCTACAAATAACACTGTCAATTCCACACTTTGTGCAGGGAGACATATTTTTATTAATGCAGCATAATTCTTCACAGTTAAAACAAGGGTGTATGAGCTGTAAAGTACATGAAACTATAAACTGTAATAAGTTTTTACATTCACTTGCGCGCATGCGCAAGGAACGTCTTGGGAGAATGGGACACTTTGGAGGTGTGCCCCTCCCCTACAATCCCCTGCTCCATTGAGCAGGCGTGGCAGTCCTGCACCAATCATATGTGGTGCTGTGTATGACAGCGGTGGTCTTCTCTTCAAAGAAAACCACCGCTGTCATACACAGCACTCGTCACGCCGCCCCCCCCCAAATCTTTGCTGCCACACTGGGAGCCCACCCCAGCATTGCCAACATCCCTTGTCATCTGCTGATGGGGGTGCCCAATCCTCCATCGGCTCCAGGCCCCCCCAGCCATCCTTCTCCCACGCTGGTAGCCCACCCCAGCGTGGCAAACGTCCAGTCCCTTGTCATCTGCAGACGGGGGTGCCCAATCCCCCATCAGTTCCATGGCCCCCCCAGCCATCCTTCTGCCATGCTGAGAGCCCACCCTAGCATGGCAAATGTCCCACATCGTCTGTTTTTTTTTTTTTTTTAAACCTGTAAATTGAAAACGGTCCCACTGCGCTTCTCCCAGGCCACCCTCCCACAACCCGCACCCACCCACTGTGCACCCCACCTCCCCACCCCTCTCACCCCATACTTACCTCTGGAGCTCGGCGCGATGATCTTCGGTGGCCTGGGAACACGTCTGCACTCTTCAAAGCCGACCGCGAACTGAAGAAATGCCGGTAAGCTGTATAATGGGCTAGCTAGGGGGTTTTCAACTTTATTGCATATCTCAGGCATTTTTTGGAATTGTTGCACCAAATTTTCAACATGGGGTTTTTGGGACCCCTTCTCATGAGTGATGTCACTGTCATGGTGTTATTCAGGCCCGAAGGGTGATTTTGCAGTCACTGCGTAGTCACTGCGTGAAATCACCCTTTGGGCCTGAATAATGCCATGACAGTGACATCATTCATGAGAAGGGGTCCCAAAAACCCCATGTTGAAAATTTGGTGCAAAAATTCAAAAAAATGACTGTTTTACGAGCATGTGTTGCGCAGTTCCTACGCAGGCTCATAAGTTCGCGAATTTTCAATATTTTCACTCCAGATTTTAAACATTGCCATTTTACCACACCTCCTCATGAGCAGTACAGCTGTCATTTTCGCATCTCACCCAAAATGTGTTTCCGCCATGTAGCGCACAATGGCGCAGTCGGTGTGAAACTCAATATATGGGACACATTAAGAAAATCACAGTGACACTGTTCATGAGCAGAGGTCTTAAAATGGCTGTGTTGAAATGTGAAAAAATCCTAAAATGACTGTTTCTGAGTGTCGTTGCACAGTTCCTATCTGCAGCTAAATGAGTTAAGTGAATTTTCAATATTTTCACTCCAGATTTTCAACATTGCCATTTTACCACACCTCCTTATGAGCAGTACAGCTGTCATTTTTCACATCCTGCCCAAAACATGTTTCTGCCCATATAGCACACAATGGCGCAGTTGGTGTGCGGAATCAATGTATGGGACACATTAAGAAAATCACAGTGACACCATTCATTAGCAGAGGTCTTAAAATGGCTATGTTGAAAAGTTGGTGAAAAAATTCCTAAAAATGACTGTTTTACTAGCGTGCATTGTGCAGTTCCTACGCACGCTCATAAGTTTGTGAATTTACAATATTTTCACTCCAGATTTTCAACATTGCCATTTTACTACACCTCCTTATGAGCAGTACAGCTGTCATTTTTCACATCCTGCCCAAAACGTGTTTCTACCCATGTAGCGCGCAATGGAGCAGTCGGTGTCCGAAATCAATGTATGGGACACATTAAGAAAATCACAGTGACACTGTTCATGAGCAGAGGTCTTAAATGGCTATGTTGAAAATTTGGTGAAAAAATTCCTAAAAAAGACTGTTTTACAAGCGTGCGTTGCGCAGTTCCTACGCACGCTCGTAAGTTCGTGAATTTTCAATATTTGCACTCCAATGACTTCCAAATACCTAAACAGCACATAGAAGCAAGCAACATTCTTCATTGACAAATGATTATACTTCTTTGGCACTAATTTTTTTAAGCCATGTCCAAGTGCCAAATACCACTGTAAATACCTGCAAGTGAACGTTTGGCATTGACAAATGTTTGTTCTTAATATGTCAGTTACTTTTTTTTTTTTTTAAATATCGTCTGTACAGAACATGAAATTCCATTACTATTCATATGGAATGGGAATTCTGCTTCCAAAATGCTTCTTGGAAGGTCTTTAATTTCACAAAATCCTAAAAAAGCATTTCTGTGTAAACTGTAGAATAATGTTGGATGGAATACGTTCTGCGGTCTTTGGAAAATGAAACTGCACGTTATGTAAACCACTGAATACTATTCTGCATTTTATGTAAACTGCAGATTATTAATCATCAGTTTTGAAAAAAATCCACTTTCAATTGACATCTATGGAATTATGCAGAATTGCAAAAATGCCACAGAGTAATGATGGAAGAAGACTTTGAAAATTCCACACATCTCTGGTCCACATCCAAAATTGAAACATATGTTCAATAAGCCATGACCGTGACTGCATTATTGTGGGATAATTACATACCTCTGGAATTGCTGAGTGCCTTACATAAATAAGAAATGCAATTATCCCACAATTACACACACCCTTGTGCATATTTTTGTGTTTATAAAATGGATCCACTGATTTTATTTTAAAACTGAGTACTGTAATACGATTCAGAACAGTAAGTATTTCTTCCCTGTGCTGTGGCCCTGGAATAGCACACAGTCATGTGACCACATCTGACTAATCAAAGGTCTTGGATTCACTTACCCATTTTATAATAAATAATTAAAAGAAGCATAGGAGTTTTATTCTACCTTCCAAAATTCATTATTGGTATTCCTAATTTTTTGGAGGCTATCTAACCCCCACCACAACCACCTACCACTTCTGGACTTTTCAGACTACAGTGGGGGTTAATACAGATATAGAAATCTCGTTCTGTGTCATAGATTTATAGTATGTTAGCAATGCAGTTTGTGACTGGCATTGCTTGCATTCTGGGAACATGCTCAATAAAAGTGAATTACCACATCTATATGGCAACTCATCTTTTTCAGTTTGTTTCCAAACCAGACCTCATTAAGAGGTTATAAACACAGAAGTAAATTCTAGGTTAAAAACTCTTTCAACCTCATCTCATTAGTTTCTGGGCAAGGAGAGGGGTAGTGCCCCTTTAAACAGTTACATAAGGCTTCAGTAAATTGGGCTTTAAAATAACATTTAACATTCTGAGCATGCACTGTGCAAAAAAGTCATAAAATGAGATAATCCACCACAGAGTCTGTGTGACGCTACTAGCGTGGTGCAAAATGTAAGTATCTGCCCATGAAATTCATGCAGAATTGCATTTCTACTTAGGAAATGCTTTTCAGAATTTTATTTTGAATTCTGCAGAGTTCCAAAATGTATTTCTATGTAAACCACAAAATAATTCTCTGCAGATCATGTAAATTTCAAAATAATGTTCTGTGGATTGCAGAAACAATCCTGCTAAAAAAAATGTTGGAGTTCCAAGTCCAACAGACTTCTGGAGAATTAGGTGGGGTTTTCTACAACTGTGAAATTCTGTTCCTTCAGAATTTGAGAATTCTACACTGTACTAAAATTTATGATCCGTATTGAAGGGAAACACAGGGTGATGGCCCAGTGTGGCATTGAGGGCTGAAGCACTGGTGCCTTACCTCCAGCCACACCAGTGACCCAGTTCAGGAATAGATCAGGGTTGCTCAGGGGCTGGCCATGTGAAGGAGGATTGAGTGTCCCAAGAAGGCTTTCCTTCCTCGGGGGGCGGGGGGGCTCTGAGTACTGTGGCTAACCTACCACCCAGTGGAGGCTGGTTTGCAGCACCAGCGAGACCAGCAGCTGTGGGGGGACATGCACTAATACAGCAAGCACATGCATTAAAAAAGGCACGTGCCTGCATGCATCATTCACAGATGTACCAGGGACAAATTGGAGGAAAATGCATCGTCTCAGTCTGCATCCCCCACAGGTGCCACACGACCCTATGTGGCTGGGCACCCAACAATTTGGCTGTGTGTAAATGGTGATAAGCATGTAGGTCCATGACACACTGATCAGTGATGGGGCTAGAGGGATTCCACCAGGACTGGAGACACAGGCAGAGAAACAAATGAAGAAAAAGAAAGAAGTTAAACACAGGGTTATAGTCCAGTAAATTGTAACACTGCATGTTTCTCTCTTGAGAGCATAATTTGGGTGATCTGTTTAGTTGCTGTGTGTCATTTTGCTCATTCTGCCCTTCTAGGTGCACCATTGGTACGTGCACTAGTGATTATAAATTGCAAGTGGTTGTGCTGCTATCATTACTTTTGACATCAGGGTAAGCAGTTCAGAGCAGCCAATTTGATCTCTACTACTCAAGCGTGCAGCAAATTTCAGATGTCCATAATGAAAATGCTTTAGCCTGAAAAAAATCCTCATTACACAGTTGTGAGTGAAAAACAACAAATCAACTGTACTTTATAGAATAGGTAAGAGAAATATTGACATTTGATTGGCCCATTGGGGTCACATGACTGTGCATTATTCCTGTACAACAGAACTGTTCAGAAATAGTTCCTTTCTGAACATTACTACTCAGTTTTTAAAATAAAAATCAGAGCAGGCATTTTATAACCACAATAAAACACTCCAGGGTGTGCTTAATTGTGGAATAATGGCACTTTTCAGCTGTTTAAGGCATTTGACCTAAACTTGTGCCTCACTTCTCAAGGCATGGCATCATCCCACAATAATGTACATTGTGTCATGCACTATTGCTTAAATAAGGCATGGCAGGGTGTGAGTTATTGTTTTATAACAGCATACCTCAAACAGTGAGGCATGAGGTGAAGCTAGTGCCTAACCCACCCGAGAAGCGCCATTATCTGACAATCACACACACCCTGGAGTGTTTTTATTAGGATTATAAAAAAGACTTCCAGTTTAATCATTTGAAAATTACAGCAGCTATATTTGTTAGTCTCTGTGCAGTTTTTTTTTCAGCAATGAAGTTTTTCTGGCAAAAACATCACTATACTAATTTAAGGTACAGAATGTTAATTCTGATCTGTGCTGCTGTGCTAGAATAACACACAGTCATGAGATCACATTTGATCAATCACACCTCATTGTTTCTCATACTCATTTTATAACTTTTCATAAATTAAATACCTGTCTCTCTCTCTCTCACACACACACACACACTTAGAAAATTCAGTCAACCCAGGGACCCCACTCCTAGAGCTGGCAAACAACCACCTTCAGAAAAGATGAGTCTGGCACCAGAACTGTATAGTGTCAGACCTGGTGGGTTGATTATATTAGGAAGGACGGTATTACACAGCAGGTAGGAGTTGAGGTGATAAGACTGCCACAATGGTGGGGAGTGGGATAAGTCCATTCTTAGTTCGTGTGAGGAGACATGGTGTGGGCTATCATGGTGAGGGGGAGAGTACATACTTGATTTTGTATGGCCCACTTCCCTGTTTGAGCGAATATAAACAAAATATGCATTGTTTGTTGCCTGAGCAGCCCTGCAAATGGGATGTCAGACAGTGTGACATTGGTGCCAGCAGAATACACTGTACTCAGCCCCCCCCGTGCACTGTGGAGATCCTCACAAGTAAAAGTAAGTAAAGTAAAAAAATTATTTTTAAACAGGAAACATGTCATTGGGGCATAAGAGTCTTGTTTATAAGATAGTCCTGTATGCAAACCTCAAGTTTCAAAATACAATATAAAAATATACACAACAGTACAATATATAAGTACACAAAGAACAAACCCAAAGAAAAACAAAAGCACAGAAATAACAGGTAATTAAGTGAAGCAGTTACATGTATCTAACACTGTATTCCTGACAGCCTGAAGAAATTGTGAGCATTCTGTAATCTCACAAACTGTTGGATGGAGCAAATTCCAGACTGTAGCAGCCCTAGTAGTAAGGGTCCTATCTCCAAACCTGTTTAGACTATTACCAGGTAAAATTTTATTCAAATGAACTGGTCTATTCAATGCCTGCCTGGTTGTCCCCCATTTAAAGAAAATATGTTGAGAAATTGGATGGTCAGAAGACCTTAGCATGTGCAGCAATAACAACCAAGTTCTGTTATGACCTATTTCAAGTGGCTGCCAATCCAGCCTGCTCAATAATAGGTAATGGTGAGTGTAAAAATGACATTTTTAGTACATATCTGGTGATCCTGTAGTGTGTTTTGTCAAGACATACCAGTAGGGATTTGTTTGCTGTTCTATAAATTAATTGGTCATAATTTAAAGTTGGCAGAACAACTTGTTCTGCAATCCTCTTTCTAGCAGGCAGTTTCAGAAACCCTGTAGTTCTTTTTAGTACTTCTAATTTTTATGTTGATTGTGCGCAGCACAAGAAACATATTGGGACAGCTTTCTCAGAAGCAGGCTGTGGAGGCGCGGCACTGTTGTGGCCAATGCCCCCACAGCCTGCAAAGGCTTGTCCCGCTCCCCCCAATGCCGTTGCACGCTGCTGGTGACAGTAGTTTGGAACTTTGCCACCAATTTGTGACAATTTCGCTGCTGCAATCAGGGGCCGCCTCGTCATTGCAGCGTCAGCCATCCGCTGCAATGAGGGAGTGACCCGTCATTGCAGGGCGGAACTTCCAAGCCCTGATATTGTTTGTGAACATGGCAGCAGTTTGCCACCGTGTTCACAAACAATATAACCCCCCACCGTGTTTATTTGCTGACGGGGACCCCAGTTCCCATCGGCTTTAGTGCCCCAATGTTGAGTTTTGCTGATGGGGGAGTCCACTACCCATCGGCATTCTGTAACCCCCCCACTTTCATTGTCTGCTGACTGGGTGCCCAGTCCCCATTGGCATAATCTAACCCCCCCTTTTGTTGTGTGCTGATGGGGTGCCCAATCCCCATCAGCTGCTGCCCCCAAAGAAAGAGTCCAGTGGCAGCACTGGAGCCCACCCAGTGTGCCACGTGTCCTGTAAAAGTAAAATGGTCCCACAACGTCATATTTTTTACCTGAAAAAGGAAACGGTCCCCCGGTCTTCCTGCTCCCTCCCACAACCCGCACCCACCAACTGTGCACCCTGCCTCCCCACACCCCCCCCCATACTTACCCTGGAGTCTGGTGCAGCATCTTGGTGGACCGGGAACCGTCTGCACTCTTCAAAGCCGACCACGAACTGAGAAAATGCCAGTAAGCTGTATAATTGAATAAATAGGTTTTTTTCCAACTTTAATGCATATTTCAGTAATTTTTGGGAATTTTGGCACCAAATTTTCAACATGGGGTTTTTGGGACCCCTCCTCATGAATTCTTGAACTGTCATGGCGTTACTCGGCCCCAAAAGATGATTTTGTGGTCACTGCATGCAATCACCTTCTGGGCTGATTAATGAAATGAGAGTGCCAGTGTTCATGAGGTGGGCTCTCAAGAGGCCTATGTTGCAAATTTTGTGGAGAAAATCCAAAAAATGACTGTTTCTCGAGCATGTGCTGCGCAGTTGCTACGCACACTCATAACTTCATGAATTTGCAATATTTTCATGCCAGATTTTCAACATTGCCATTTTGTCACACCTCCTTGTGAACTGTACAGCTGTCATTGTTCACATCCTGGCGGAAATGTGTTTACGCACTTCCAGCACAGAATAGCGCGGTCACTGTGGGAAATCAGTGTTCAGGACAGATTAAGAAAATTACAGTGACACTCTTCATGAGTAGAGGTCCTAAAATGCCTATGTTGAAAATTTGGTAACGATACTCCATAAAATGACTGTGTTACGAGCGTGCATTGCGCAGTTTGCAGGCACTCTCGTAACTTCGCAAAATTATAATACTTTCACTCCAGATTTCCAATATTGCCATTTTTCCACACCTACTTATGAATAGTACAGCTGTCATTTTTCCCATCCTGGCCAAAATGTGTTTTCGCACTTCCGGCGCAGAATAGAGTAGTCGCTGTGGGAAATTACTGTCTGGGACAGATTAAGAAAATGACAGTGATACTGTTCATGAGCAGAGGTCCTAAAATGCCTATGTTGAAAATTTGGAGATTATAGCCCATCAAACAACTATGTTACAAGTGTGCATTGCACACTTTCCACGCACCCTTGTAACTTTGCAAATTTGTAATATTGTCACGCCAGATTTTCAACAGTGGCATTTTTTCACACCTCCTTATGAGCAGTACAGCTGTCATTTTTCACATCCTGACCAAAATGTGTTTTCACATTTCCAGCGCAGAATAACGCGGTCACTCTGGGAAATCAGTGTTTGGGACAGATTAAGAAAATGACAGTGGCACTGTTCATGAGCAGAGGTCCTAAAATCCCTATGTTGAAAATTTGGTGACGAAACTCCATAACATGACTGTGTTACAAGTGTGCATTGAACTGTTTCCACGCACCCTTGTAACTTCACAATTTTGTAATATTTTCAAGCCACATTTTCAACAGTGGCATTTTTCAACACCTCCTTATGAACAGTACAGCTGTCATTTTTCACATCCTGGCTAAAGTATGTTTTTGCACTCCTGCTGGAGAATAGCACGGTCACTGTGGGAAATCAGCGTCTGGGACAGACTAAGATCAAACGAGGTGGGGGGGGGAGTGATCAAGCTCAACTGAGCTCTGTTGGGACTGCTGTGGATTTGCTTGTGGGCAGAAAAAGGCTCCAACGCAAGAGCCCAGCACAAAAGGGCAGCCTGCAGCACTGGGAGAAACAGAACAAGAGAGCGAGTGACGGAGGGGGAGTGAGCGAACTCACCGGAGTGCTGTTAGGACTGCTGCAGATTTCTTTGTGGGCAGAAAAAGGCATCAATGCAGGCAGAGGCCCAGTACAAAAGGACAGCCTGCAGCGGTGGGAGAAACAGTATAAGCGAGTGAGACAGGGTGACTGAGTGAGCTCAACGGAGCTCTATCAGGACTGCTGTGGATTTCTTTGTGGGCAGAAGAAGGCGCCAATGTAGGCAGGAGCCCCATACAAAAGGGCCACTTGCAGCGCCACGACAAACAGAATGAGCGTGTGACAGAGGGAGACTGAGTGACCTCAGTGGAGCTTTGTCGGGACAGCTACAGATTTCTTTGTGGACAGACAAAGGTGCCAACACAGCCAGGAGCCCTATACACATGCGCAGCCTGCAGTGCCAAGAGAAACAGAACAAGCGAGTGACAGAATGTTAGTGAGTGAGGTCAACGGAGCTCTATTGTGACTGCTGCGGATTTCTTTGTGGGCAGAAAATGCGTCAACGCAGGCAGGAGACCAGTACAAAAGGCCAGCTTGCAGTGCCGGCCGAAACAAAATGAGTGAGTGAGAGAGCTCAATGGAGCTGTGTCAGGACTGCTTCAAATTTCTTTCTGGCCAGAACAAGCCACCAATGCAGGCAGGACCCAGTACAAAAGGGCAGCCAGCAGCAGTGGGAGACACAGAACGAGCGAGTGAGGGAGGAGGAGGAGTGAGTGAGCTCAATGGAGCTCTGTTGGGACTGCTCCAGATTTCTCGGTGGACAGAAAATGGCAGCAATGCACGCAGGGGCCCAGTACAAAAGGGCAGCCTGCAGTGGCGGGAAAACCAGAATGAGTGAGTGAGAGAGGGGGAGTAAGCGAGCTCAATGGAGCTGTATTGTAAGTGCTGCAAATTTCTTTGTGGGCAGAAGAAGGTGGCAACGCAGGCAGGAGCCCAGTAGAAAAGGGCAGCCTGCAACGCCAGCAGAAACGGAATGAGCGAGTGAGAGAAGGGAAGTGAACGAGCTCAATGGAGCTTTGTTGGGACTGCTGCAGATTTCTTTGTGGGCAGAAAAAGGTGCCAACAGAGGCAGGAGACCAGTACAAAAGGGCAGCCTGCAGCGCCATGAGAAACAGAATGAGTGAGTGACACAGGGGGAGTGAGCGACCTCAACGGAGCTCTGTTGGGACACCTGTGGATTTCTTTGTGGACAGAAAAAGGTGCCAATGCAGGCAGGAGCCCAGTACAAAAGAGCAGCCTGCAGTGCCAGGAGAAACACAAAGAGTGAGTGAGAGGGGGGGAGTGAGCGGGCTCAATGGAGCTCTATCGTGACTGCTGCGGATTTTTTTGTTGACAGAAAAAGGTGGCAATGCAGGCAGCAGCCCAGTACAAAAGGCCAGCCTGCAGCGCTGGCAGAAATAGAATGAGTGAGTGAGAGAGGGGAAGTCAGCAGGCTCAACAGACCCTTGTCTGGACTGCTGCAGATTTCTTTGTGGGCAGAAAAAGCCACCAACAGAGGCAGGAGTCCAGTAAAGAAGGGCAGCCTGCAGCGCCAGGAGACACAGAATAAGCGAGTGACAGAGGGATAGTGAGCCACCTCAATGGAGCTCTGTCAGGACAGCTGCGGATTTCTTAGTGGGCAGAACAAAGTGCCAATGCAGGCAGGAGCCCAGTACAAAAAAGCAGCCTGCAGCACCGGGAGAAACAGACTGAGCGAGTGACAGAGGGGCAGTGAGAGAGCTCAACACACCAACGTAATCAACATTCAGCATTGACAAATGCTTGTTATGTTTGCTTGCACACATGTGCAAGAAACATAGTGCCATCATCTGAGTTTTCGGAGGTGTGGCACCCTGTCTTCCAATTCAGTCAGTGTGTTTGCAGACACGGCCACAGTTCCCCAATGAATGCTGCAGCTGTCTATGACAGCAGTTGAAAATGCATTGCCATACAGTTGAAAGGAAGAGCTCCGCTTGAGTGAGCAGTGATAAGATAGTGCTGCTCATGCAGAAGCTCTCCCACACACACACACGCATATTGCACGCTCATGCATCCCCTCATGCACACACTGTATGGCCGATGGGGTACCCAATCCCCCATCAGCTCTGCTACACCCCTCCCAAAACAGTTCCAGGTGCCACGGCTGGGAGCCCACCCAGTGTGGCAACAGTCCCTATATTGCGAGCGGGTGCCCAATCCCGGCGGCTCACTATTCTCCTCCCAACAGACTAATGGTGCCACGCTGGAGCCCACCCCAGCATGGCAACAGTCTGTATGGCCGACGGGGTGCCCAATCTCCCATTGGCTCCACTGCCCCCAAACAGCCTTCCAGCTGCCATGCTGGGAGCCCACCCCATGTGGCACAAGTCCCAGTCATCTTAGGAAAAAAAAACCTGCAAGAAAAAACCTTCCCTCATCATCCTCCCTCCCCACCCACCCTCTATGCACTCTGCTTCCCCACCCCCACCTCACACCATACTTACCTCCGGAGTCTGGCACGACGATCTTTGGTGGACCGGGAACACGTCTGCACTCTTCAAAGCCAACTGCGAATTGAGAAAACGACGGTAAGCTGTATAATGGAATAAATAGGGTTTTTTCAACTTTGCTGCATATCTCAGGCATTTTTGGGAACTTTTTCACCAAATTTTCAACATGGGGTTTTTGGGACCCCACCTCATGAATTCTGTCAACTGTCATTTTGTTAATCGGCCCTAAAAGGTGATTTCGAGGTCACTGCGTGGAACCACCTTTCGGGACCGATTTATGAAATGACAGTGTCACAGTTCATGAGGTAGGCTTCCAAAAACCCTATGTTGAAAATGTAGTGAAAAAATTCCCAAAAATGACCGTTTTATGAGCATGCATTGCGCTGTTCCTATGCACGCTCGTAAGTTCGCGAATTTTCAATATTTTCACTCCAGATTTTCAACATTGCCATTTTACCACACCTCCTTATGAGCAGTACAGCTGTCATTTTTCACATCTCGCCCAAAATGTGTTTCCATGCATGTAGCGCTTAATGGCATAGTTGGTGTGCAAAATCAATGTTCAGGACAGGTTAAGAAAATCACAGTGACACTGTTCATGAGCAGAGGTGTTAAAATGGCTATGTTGAAAATTTGGTGAAAAAATTCCCAAAAATCACTGTTTTACGAGCATGATTTGCGCTGTTCCTATGCACGCTCGTAAGTTCGCGAATTTTCAATATTTACACTCCAGATTTTCAACATTGCCATTTTATCACACCTCCTTATGAGCAGTATAGCTGTCATGTTTCACATCTTGCCCAAAACATGTTTCCGCGCATTTAGCGCACAATGGCGCAGTTGGTGTGCGAAATCAATGTTCAAGACGGATTAAGAAAATCATAGTGACACTGTTCATGAGTAGAGGTGGTAAAATGGCTATGTTAAACATTTGGTGAAAAAAGTCCATAAAATGACTGTGTTACGAGCAACCATTGCACAGTTTCCACTCATCCTCGTAAGTTCATGGATTTCTAATATTTTCAATCCAGATTTTCACTACTGGCATTTTTCCACACTTCCTTATGAACAGTACAACTGTCATTTTTCACACCGTGGCTGAAATATGTGTTTGCACTTCCAGTGCAGAAGTGTGTGGTTGCTGTGGAAAATCACTGTTCAGGGCAGATTAAGAAAATCACAGTGACACTGTTCATGAGCGGAGGTTCCAAAATGCCTGTGTTGACAATCTGCTGTAAAAAATCCCCAAACTAATTGCATTACAGGTGTGCATTTCGCAGTTACTATGCACGCTCCTGACTTTGCCAGTTTGTTAAATATTTTCACTGCAGATTTTCAACATTGCAATTTTTTGCACCTTCCCACGAACAGTACAGCTGTCATTTTTTACATCCTATTCGAAATGTCTTTTCGCACCTGTGGTGCCAAATGGCGTAGTCACTGTGCAAAATCAGCTTTCGGCTAACAAACTGATATTGCCACTGTCCATAAGGTGGGGGTCACAAAAATCAATGTTGAAAATTTGGAGTGAAAATACCAACGAATGCCTAAGGCGTTAGGGTTTCCAACCATAACGCCCCACCCTGTAAAGATTGACAGGCATCAGGGGTGTGACTTGGGATTCTTGGCTGTAGTGCTCATACCATTCCACACCCTGCAGCCAGTGAGAGGTCTTGAGGTGTGCCTTGGACCCTTCGGCCCCAAAGTTCACCCCATTCTCCTATACAGCACCCATCTCACTGTATTTCCTGATGGAATGGGGTGAGCATAAGTGCCAAAGACCCCAAGGCACATCATGACACTTGTCAGTGTCTGCAGGGTAGGGTGTGGTGAAATGGCATGGCTGTTATGCCCGGTGACCCAAAGGCACACCCCAATGCCTGTTAGTCTCTGCAGGGTGGTGGTGGGGTTGGCTTCAGTTCAGTACTTCACTGCCATTCCTATTAAGCAGCTCTCTAACTCTTACTCTACCAATGCCAGTGCCAGCAAGCAAACCTTCGGCATTGACAAATCCTTTTTTATTCACTTTCCCTATGGTATTTGTTGTGTGCTTTGCAAAGGTCAATTCTGTATCAAATATAACCCCTAGGTAGCAGTAGCTACAGCATTCAGGAAATATAAGGAAACACAGAAGGAGCAGGACAGAGAACTTTATCAGTTAAAGCAGAAAGAGGCTGGGAAGGCAGTCAGAATAGCAAAGGCCCAAACCGAGGAAAGGATAGCCAATTCTGTTAAGACAGGGGATAAGACCTTTTATAGGTACATTAGGGAGTGAAGAAAGACCAAAGGAGGGATACTGAAGCTTAATAAAGGGGAGAGAATGTGGGTAGAGGGTGACAGTGAAAAAGCAGGGATACTGAACAAATATTTCTGCTCATTATTCACAAAGGAAGAGGGGGAGTTACCTAAACCAAACAAGAGAAACACTCTGAAGATGGGGGTCGATACCAGTCCATTTACAGAAGAAAGGGTTCTGAAAGAACTAATAAAATTGAAGGTGGACAAAGCAATGGGGCCTGATGGGATACACCCAAGAATTCTAAAAGAACTAAGGGTAGAACTAGTGACACTGCTGACTACTCTCTGTAACAAATCATGGGAGGATGGGGTGGTACCCGATGACTGGAAGAGGGCAGATGTGATTCCTCTTCACAAAAGTGGGAGCAGGACAGAGGCAGGAAACTGCAGACCAATTAGTTTGACCTCAGTGGTAGGGAAAATGATGGAATCACTTCTAAAGGAAAGAATTGTTGAGTACCTAGAGGCCAGTGGGGCACAGGACCCAAGGCAGCATGGATTCACGATGGGAAGGTCGTGTCAGACTAATCTAATAGATTTCTTTGACTGGGTGACCAAAGTTGTAGACCAGGGAGGGGCTGTGGACATGGCCTACCTAGATTTTAGCAAGGCATTTGATACAGTCCCACACAAAGATTAATACATATTGCCAGCCTTGGAGTGGGTCCCAAGGAGGTAGCCTGGATAAAAATTGGCTAGACAACAGGACACAAGGGTAGTAGTAAATGGAGTACACAGTGAAGAAAGGAGGGTTACTAGCGGGTACCGCAGGGTTCAGTACTGGGACCGGTCCTTTTTAATGTCTTCATAAGTGACATTGCAGAGGAACTGGAAGGAAAAGTATGTCTCTTTGCAGATGACACAAAGATCTGCAACAGTGTTGATACACAAGATGGAGTGGAAAGGATGAGAAGGGACTTGGCAAGGTTGGAGGAATGGTCAAATGTATGGCAGCTCAGATTCAATGCAAAGAAGTGCAAGGTAATGCACATGGGAAACAAAACCCAGGGGAAGTGTACACAATGGGGGTGAGATACTGACAACAGTAAAAATAGAAAGGGACCTGGGGGTAATTATATCAGATGACCTAAAGGTGGGCAAGCAATGTGAGAAGGCAGTAAGGAAGGCTGGGGGGATACTGGGATGCATAGGAAGAGGCATCAATAGTAGAAAACAGGAAGGTGTTATCCCTCTGTACAGACAGTTGGTGAGACCCCATCTGGAGTACTGTGTGCAGTTCTGGAGACCCCATCTCTGCAAAGACATCAACAGAGTGGAGGCTGTCCAGAGGAGGGCAACCAAAATGGTGCAGGGTCTGCACCAGAAGACATACGAAGAAAGACTAAAGGAGCTTAATATGTATACTCTTGAGGAAAGAGGGAGAGAGGGGACATGATAGAAACTTTCAAGTACCTCAAGGGAATTAACAAAGTCCAAGAGAGTAGCATCTTCCAGAAAAAGAGATGTGCAAGAACAAGGGGGCACAATTTGAAGATAGAGGGGGGACGGCTCAGGGGTAATGTGAGGAAGTATTTTTTCACTGAGAGAGTTGTGGATGCATGGAACAGCCTCCCTGGGGAGGTCGTGGAGTCAAGAACAGTGGGGGACTTCAAGAATGCATGGGGCAGTCCTAGTGGCGGGTAAGAGGAAGTAAGCTGTTGGTTAACTAGGATCTGCAGCTTATCAGTTAGGTAGAAAAATGAGCAGACTAGGTGGGCCAAGCGGTCCTTATCTGCCGTCAAATTCTATGTTTCTATGTTTATCAATTCCAAGGTAGTGGACTTCTGAGTTTGAATCTTAAGTTTATTTTCACTCTTTTGGCCCCCTTCACCCTTTTTAGGGGAAACATACATTAATCTAGTCTTTTTTTACATTCATAAGGAACTGTGACTTGATGAACCACCCCTCAATGTTAGAGAAATCAGACTGCAGATAAGACTGTAATTCCTCCATGTTTCGACCTGAGGCTACAATGGCGGTGTCATCAGTGTACAGCCTAAATGCTGTACGCATTGCCATATTTGGTAGATCACGATTAAAAAAAGGAAATAATAGGGGTCCAAGAATGGACCCCTGAGGAATGCTCCTGGTCACTTTCCGTGTCTTGGAAATACTCCATTAATATCAACACTTTGAGAGCATCCTCCCCAATAAGATCTCAACCTGTCTAAGGGACCTTCTGTAAATCCTGTATTCTGCAGTCTTGATGCCAATAGGGGGTGGTCCAGCAGGGCAATGGAAGTTGAATAATCCTTTCGAAAGCCACACTGGTGAGGATTTAATAACCTGTGTTTGTTTAAGTAATCAGACATTTGAGAATGTACCAATTTCTCAAAACATTTTGATAGAGTTGAAAGTAAAGCTATAGGTCTATAATTGTTGACCTCGGTTGGGTCACCACCATTAAAAATAGGTCTAATCTTGATTGCTTTCCAAGAAGAAGGGAAGTGGCCAAACTGCAGGCTCCAATTCAATATATAAGATATTATGGGAGCAATATGTGTAGCTGCTAGTTTTAAAAATCTACCTTCTAGGCCATCTCGGCTGGCAACTTTATGAATATTAATATTAAGTAATATCGTTTTTACTTCTGAAATGTGCAAATGTTTAAATCTGAAAGGTGGATATTTTGTAGGGACAATCTCAGGAGCCTCTGAACTTTCCTTGATGCTTGAGATAGTGAAGGTATCATATTGGGGCAGATCTATAAAAAAAGTGTTTAGTAGATTAGAGATAACCCCTGGATTATTTATTAAAGTAGATCCCTTTCTAAGTTGCAAATCTGACTGGGATGATTTACCCCCGGATTCATTCGCTGATTTATTGTAAACTAGTTTTTTTAGAATCCGTATTACAATCTATTTTGTTTCTGTAGAACCTGATTTTTACAACTTTAATCAGCTTTTTACATGAATTCCTCTTGTTTTTAAATAAAGCCCGGTCGGCTTCAGTTTTTGATTTAATTGCTCTCCTCCATATTCTATTTTTGATCCAAATTTGTTTCAGTAGTTTATCATTTATCCAGGGTACCTTTATCTGTTTAATTTTTTCTTTAACCACTGGAGCATGTAGTTCACATATTTTACCAAAGGTACTTAACAAAGTAGTCAACAGTCATGTCGATATCAAGGATCAGTCGACATCTATCCCAGTTTTCTTTGGAAGTACTATTTAGAAATTCAGTTTCTGAAAACTTACAAAAGTCTCTAGACCAGTTTTGGAAGGATGAGAGAGATCCAAATGGAAACTGGGATTGCAGCATAGTGATCCAAACGGGATTGTTGTCACGTTAATAAGGTGATAGGATCCCTGAGGCTTCCACTTGAATTTCGGTGGACACAAAGATTAAATCAAGGACTGACCCATCAGAAGAATTACCCGTGTATCGAGTAGGGGATTTTATGTATTGTTTTAGCCCTAATGTGGTCATTACTTCTTTCAAAAATCTGCCCCTTGTGTTTGGCCAATCACAGTTTCAATCTCAGATTAAGATAATCTGTTTATTACCCACACTATCAACTATTTTGTTAATTACTCCTTCTAGATCCTTTAAACTAGTTTCTTGGGGTAGTAAACAATGGCTACAGCTAAATTCAGATAGTCCAAAGAAGTAGCCAGCTACTCAATACCACTATCACTGCTACACAATTACATCTCTAGGTGGCCAAGGTTACTTTTCAAATACAACGTTACTCCCCCCCCCACCCCTCATATTTCTATCCAATCTATATAATAAATATCCAGGAATACTAAGTTCATTGTCATAATTTTTTTTTTGCTAACCAAGTCTCACTTAAACCAGATATGCTAGGGTCATATTCATAAATCATAAAAGCCAATATATCTGTTTTGTACTTATACTAGAGCATCATCATGTAAAATATTTAAGTTAGTTAAAACTTGGGGCCTGGATTTAGTTCAGTGTCCCCTCCCAGAATTAGCATCATACAGCTTGCCCCTTGAAAATCAGTTATTTGTTTCTGGAAAACAAATGGGGAATTAGCCCAATGTCCTCCTCTTACATTAGTTTTGTTTCAGTTTGATAAGAAAA
This sequence comes from Neoceratodus forsteri, assembly GCA_016271365.2. NCBI lineage: Eukaryota > Metazoa > Chordata > Ceratodontiformes > Ceratodontidae > Neoceratodus > Neoceratodus forsteri. The sequence goes on from JADMNL010000026.1 coordinate 239,844,986, forward strand.
TATTTCTCCTATTTTTTCAGACATGAGGCTTCTTCAAAGGGGCAGACAATGCAGTTTACCTTATGTTCGTCTCTCCTGATGTTAAACGTAGCAAAGACTATCAGGGGAGAATTTAGGACAAAATATCTCCACAAACCAGAACAATACTTTTTAAAAACAGAACAAGTATAAATTTTACTTAAAAAGGTAATCCTAAACTTTCACTATTAATCAGGTACTTAATATTCCAAGTAATGTCATGCGAAACACAGTAGGAGCAAATTTACAACAACCACTTACCAACTAGTTAAATAACTTAATTCCAAATGTTCCTACTTGGTGTGTTAAGCAAACTCAACTTGGTACTAAACAAACATGATTTAATAAACTGGGAAAAATGCAGATTTCAAAGTCCTTTTTCTGTTGGGAGTGGCGCTCGTGTGCAGCGGACGGTGCATACTTTTAAACAGATGTCTTCTCCTCCTAGACCTTCTGGTTGGCTGCTGACTTCCCCGAGCCCCTGCAAACCAAAAACCAGGAAGTGCAGATTTAAATGTATGGCACATTTTCTGGGCTCTGAATGAGCTTCAGCCTGGTGAGAACAGCAGAACCTAGAGCAATGTTGCAGCAAATGTCTTAGCTTAAAATAAGCAACAGTCTGATGATAACAACAAGAACTGCAGCGGTGTTGGTAGACACTGCCTGATGACAAACGACAGTGAATGAAACCCGCATCTGCTTTCTGGTGCTTCTGAAACTGCTCGGGTGGTGCATGCTTTTCAACAGCTGTCTCCTCCTCCCAAACCTTCTGGTTGGCTGCAAGCTCCTCTGAGCCCCTGCACACCAAAAACCAGGAAGTGCAGATTTAAATGTATTGCAGTTTCTGGGCTCTGAATGAGCTTCAGCCCAGTGACAACAGCAGAACCTGGAGCACTGTTGCAGCAAATGCCTTAGCTCAAAATGAGCAACAGTCCGGTGATGACAATGAGAACTGGAGTGGTGCTGATAGACTGCCTGATGACAAATGGCAGTGGATGAAACCCACATCTGCTTTCTGGTGAGTGCATCTAAGGCATTCCATATATACTGTAGGGCTTGCAATCATAAGCCTGTTCTGGCATCACAGTTCATCCCTTCTGATGAACTAGCATGTGCTTTTGCAGTCCATGGCGGGGGCTGTTGCATCTCTTCATGAACACTATGATTTTTTTTAAATAAATCTCTAGTATTAATTGCTGACTCTAATCCCTAAACCATCAGTGTCACAGACAAGGACAGGAGATGGCCAGGAATTTTGGTGAAAGGGAGCTTCAAACCCAAATGCATTCTGTTTGGATGGCTCCATAGTGGGCCACAAGAGGGTTCCTTTATCATAACTTTTGCACTGCTTTGCTAGACAGTGCTCCATTCAAGAGGCATTATAGGTGCCGCAGATAGTTACCATTCTCTGAACCCAGTTGCCTGTATAGCTCTATAGAACAGTCCAGTTCATATGTGGTGGCAGCATGTAAGGCCACTGGAAAAATTGGTGAATGCGGTTCAGAATAGAGGTGGTTCACAGGACAGCAACCAAAATGGTGCTGGGCCTACATCAAAAGCCTTATGAGGAGAGGCTGGAGGACCTCAATATGTACTTCCTAGAGGAAAGGAGGGAGAAAGGGGATATGATAGAGACGTTCAAAAGTCTCATAGGTATAAATAAGATACAAGAGGAAAGCATTTTGCAGAAAAAAGATGCTGAAGAACAAGGGGACATTCTATGAGGCTGAAGGGGATAGATTCAGGGATAATGCTAGAAAGCATGTCTTCACAGAAAGAATGGTAGATGTCTAGAACAACCTACCAGCAGAGGTGGTTGAAGCAAAGTCTGTAACAGGATTCAAGAATGCATGGGACAGGCATAAGGGAATTTTATTAGTTTGGAATGGGGGGTGGTAAAGCCGGAGACCAAGTAGTGTCTGCATTGTTACAGTAGGTAGGGAAAATGGGCAGACTAGGTGGGCCAAGTGGTCCTTATCTGCTGGCATTTTCTATATAGAGATGAGTGAAGTTTTTCTTCCACCAGCAGAATTCAGGCAAAATGCTGATTTCACTTCAGTGAAATATCCATTAAATTTTGCCAAAATTGTGATTTAAGGTATTGCGATCTAATTTAAAAATTATTTGTCTGAATTGCACCATATTTGAAACAGTGGCTATCCCAGTACCCATTCAGAACTGTACCATGTTTCAGATTTCTAGCTATAAACATGACTGAGTTATAAACACCCACATTTTCAGAAATTTAAAAATTACAGTTTACGTAAACTAAATGTGTGTTTGCAAATTGCACCACATCTGGAATGGTGACATTATCCATACCCATACATGCGTGTGCCAAGTTTCAGATCTCTAACATTAAATGTGGCTCATATATAAGCCTCCAAACGTTAAGAAATTTTAAAATTACATTTCGCAATTACATAAACTGCTGAATTTTAAGCCCCTATACGTGTAAAGCTAGAGAACAGAATATCACCAATGCTGTTATGTTCATTAACCCTAAATATTAGACTTTAAGTTAACCACCATGGTCTAGCATCAGAACATCATCATCCTGCCACACTGACAATCCAGGTTCGAAAGTGAGCCCCTGGAAGTTGTGTTGGGAGGCAGGTCATACTGGAGCTAAACCTTGTAATCTCAATTTTGCAGTTTCTGTGAATCTTCCAAGAAAGTATGTATCTTACGTTTTTAATTATCTAGCTCCAAAGGTGGCTAAGTTCTAAACATAGAAATATTTTCAGAAAGTTTCACATGAATATTAAATTGCGAGACGTTGAGCCACTGTACCTTCGCTACCCTTAAACCAAATGTCATGAAACTTGGCAAACATTTAGGAGCTATACTGGACAATATGCATGCCATATATCAGATGCCTAGTTTTATCATGGCCTGAGTTGTGGCCAAATAAAGATTTTTGTAAAATTCTGAAATATTTTATGAAATTTCACAAAAATTAACCGAATTTCAGAAAAAGTCAATGAATTTGGAATTTTCTATCTTTGCCCACCTCTAGTTCTATGTGATCTCTATACTATGCCAGATGAACTTTTGTGGCAATCGTATAACCTGGCCTACTTGCAAGTACAGGCAGTATAGCGCAGTGGTTTAAAGTTCTGAGCTGCAAATCTGGAGTCCTGGGTTTGAATCCCACAGCCCCACTTGAATACTGTGTGACCCTGAGCAAGTCACTTAACTTCTCTGTGCTCCCAGGTTGCACCTGTAAACAAGCTTTCAGCTTCGTGTGTCTCACCTGGTTAAACAATTTAAAAAAAAATGTTAATAAAAAGAGTATGATATGTGAATAGAACCCATACAAATATGAAAATGTATTACAATGAAACTGTAGAAATTATTTTATTTGCAGTTGACGTACCCAGAATAGCCCAGTTGTGATACAGTGCTTCATTTTTTAGTGTAGTCCTGTTTTTACAGTATGTATTTTTACAGCTGGGTAGACTTAATAGATTACATGACTTGCTTAAGGACACTCCATATGTAAGGTACTCTGGTGTGATTGGACTTGGGTCTCCCTGTTTTCAAATCATTACACAGAAAAGTATAAGATCATTTTCAAGTTTACAGACAAAAAATACTGGGTTTGAAATCCAAAGTTACATGTTTTAAGTCACAAAACCCTTGTCCGCCAATTCTATCTGAGCAAGATCATTTTGTTTCATAATTAGCTGCGTAACACACAATTTGGTAAGGATCACCTGCTTGTACAACTTTGCAAAACAGGTACAGTTATGGTTATCCACTCACTTTGGATTTCAAAACTTTCTGCTGTTTTACCATGAAGACTAACCTGTTGACATCATGTTTGGTAACATACTGTATTATATTTCTACCTTTCAAATCCCCTGTTACATTAACTACATGTGTTCCTTGTGTTTATAGGCTTGTGATCCAACATATGCTCATGTATGTGGCAAGAACACATTTCTTAATGGAATTTGTTACCTATTTGATAGAAATCTTCAGTTCACAAAGAACATCACCCCTGGATATCAAGGTAAATAAGAGTTCTAAACTGCTTGTCTAGACCCTTGATGGTTAAAATACCAAGTCATGACTAGATCCTCACTCAAGTGAATAGGGGTTAGGCAAATATTTAATGTGAGCCTGTGGTATGAGTGACGGGCCTGGTGGAAGAGGTCTAAAAATTCCCAAGTTACATTTATTAGAGAAGCCCTTGACTGACCTGCAGCCCACCAGAAGGTGTTGTTTGAATACATTAGAGATGGGGTAATACTGCATTATACATTCCATTTTTATGTTTGCTTGCACGCATGTGCAAGAAACATAGTGCCATCATCCAAGTTTTCTGAGGTGTGGCAGCTCTCTTCCAATTCAGTCAGTGTGTTTGCAGGCACAGCCCCAGTTCTCCAATGCCTGCTGAGCTGTCTATGGCAGCTCCAAAATGCAGTGGCATACAGTTGAAAGGGGGAGCTACGCTTCAGTGAGCAGCGATCAGATACCGCCTGCTCATGCGCACTCTCCTACACACACACACAGGCACGCTGCATGCTCGCCCCCCCATCCCTTTATCTCTCTCGTCTCAAGCATTTCTCCGCTTCAGTTCAAAACTTAGTCAATAATTCAGTAGACGCAGCTTTCAGGCACAGAATCACTGAGATGGAAACAGCTTGTACATCGCAGCATAGATAACAGAATGAGAGAGAGTTAAGTTTCTGTCATAATAAAAATGCCTGTTTCGAATCAAAAGGAGGAAAACAACACATTTACAGTAGCCACTAAATGATGCAATTGGCCCACTACACATGCACTGTCAGCATGCTAAACCACAGACTCGACACAAACAATAAGGACTACATTATTATTTTTGAAGTGAAACCTTATTTTTAAGGTAATTATTTTACGTTGAGACACAGATTTTAATTTTTCAAACCATGCACTTACTTAACGCCCCTCTTAATCTTACTATAGCCTTCAGATTCCATCAGTTCATCCCAGTTTTACAAATCCCTGTCTGTTGGTCTCAGAAGTGATAACAAGATGCCTTTCCACTCGGATGTTATAACTCCAGAATGCTGCCCAGCTAAATCCGGGACGCTACTTCCCCACATGCTAGTCTCCCAGTCCCATTCTTCTTTCACTGCAGGTCAGACTGGGAACTTTGGGGCTGCAGCAGGGATCACAGCCAAGGAGCTCCTGCAGGGAGAGAGAGAGAGAGAGATCCCTCATTCATACCACCTTTGCTTCAGGTCATGTGTTCAGTGCGATCTCAGAACAAGGTTGTGTGTGTGGGGCGGATTAAAGGGGGCCAATAGCCCCAGGCCCCCCATGAAAGAACCCCATGAAACTGCTGCGCATGCACTATATTAATTACGCCCTGATTTCCTCAATTAATCCTCCTCTCAGCACTCCTCTGATACCTGTGCACAGCACAAAATGACCGTTTTTTGGTTTTTGTTTACCAGCAGTGGTGCACAAGTGTTGGTGTGCATCTTGGATACAGTCAGCTGCAGGAGTGGGACTCACTCGGAGGTGGTGCCAGACAGTGTGTCAGGTGTTAAGTCTTACTACATGATGACTGTATCGGAGAGTGAGTTATGTGGTACAAAGTGCGCAGCTGCAGGAGTGGGACTCACTTGGAGGTGGTGCAAGACGGTGTGCCAGGCGTTAACTCTTACTACATGATGACTGTATCGGAGAGTGAGTTATGTGGTGCGAAGTGCGCAGCTGCAGGAGTGGGACTCACTCAGAGGTGGTGCCAGATGGTGTGCCAGGCGTTAACTCTTACTACATGATGACTGAATCGGAGAGTGAGTTATGTGGTACGAAGTGCGCAGCTGCAGGTCAGCAGGAGAAATTGTGCCGAGTTTTAGGTGAACACATGTGTCTAGGTGGCTGTAGCTCACTCACTGTCAGGGTTCATGTAAAAACAATGGATCAGTGATTCGGTAAGCTGGCAGGCATAGCACATTTAACAGAAAAGGAGGTGAGCAGGTACTGAGCAACAAGAAAATAACAAAACTCTTTGGTATGCACTTTGCTTTAGTCATCAGACGAGCTGGCCAGCGCCATGTATGACCACGTATAGCTTGTGCATTGTAGACAGTTCTCTCAGACCTAAAACTGGAGACAAGATTGTTCAAGAAGTTTTAGCACTCCATCAAAGTGGAAAGTTAAAAGCTGGAGAGTTCACAAGTCAAACATCCGGTGCAAATACAGCTATTCAATGGGATAACATAATGTGGGTAGAAGGGAATGAACCAGGCTGTGAAAATATAGCTTTCCTACTGTCCAAGATGGACAAACTTGTCATGTATGCTGATGAGAAACTTGGCCCTTACAAAATTAGAGGCAGACATAAGGTCAGTAGCAATAATTGGTTTTAACATGTGCTAGCGAAAGTTACAAAACACTTCATTTTTTTGATGCAGCAAGAACAGAAGAATATGTTTTACAAAAGCTCCACAGAACTTAAATCTGAATTGTTCATGTTTTTATTACAATGTTTTTAAACTGATGTGGCAGTGTGTTAATATTCAAAATTGCAGAAAGGATGGTACATTTTGTACAAAACGTACAACGGAATGCCCTCACCCAAATTCTATTGATCTTGTAAATTAGAGGTGTTACTGTTTATCAGTTGTGGGGGTTGTTAGAGCAGCACGAATATTCGCACATTGCACATATTTTTTTGTGGAAAACTCATGCTAATTGCTATTTTTTTCCTTGCTTTCAAAACGGAATTGCACATAAATCTCAAGACCGGTTGCATGCTGCTAGCAGTAAATGTGGATGCATAGGAGAGAAGCATTCACTTTATGTTCCATAAATGTTGTTGATATAAAGCAGGTTAGTTAAGGGTTATTTTATCAGTCTGGCCTCAGCCAGGAAATAGAATCAGGTGCATACCCAGTCTACTGTGTACTAAAAATTTAAACTTTTTCTTTAGGGTTGGGGGCAGCTGAACTACTAACTTAAAACGGAACTCCTGCTTGAGACAGCAATGATTTTATACTGGGATTTATCCTTTAAGAAAACCAAAACTCCATCATGAAATGGTCATTTAAACTGTCAAATACATACCTAATGCCAGCCCAGGACATATGCAACCTAAAGACCCAATCGCAACAAGGTTTTGACATGTTAAGTAATACTTAATTTTGTGTAGATTGTAGATCATACAAGCAACTACTGTACATTGTTATTCATAAGCAAGTCTAAGTATAAGCAAAACTGCTGTTTCATTTGGCAAAAATAATGTTATTTCTTCTGCATCTTAAATACCTATTGAAGCTCAGTTCTGTAACAGGAGGACTTGGGATTGTGTATCAGTGGCTGCTGCAGACTAACCACCAGTGGGACATATAGTGGACCATAACAGGTACCATGGCTGTTCCACTACTTGCAGATGCTGCAGGCGCCCCCACTGTGCCCTGGTGTGTGTGTGTGTGTGTGTTTTTTTGGGGGGGTCAATGGGTGTCCGCCTCTGCATTCATAAGGTTATCTTGGAAAACATTCTAAGTTGCCTCTTGTGCTGCATGTGTTAAAATGCCCACCTCTGCATGCTGTGCAGCTGAAAGGTGGAATGGGTCTCAAAGACAGTGTAGCTTTATGCTGCTGCTGCAAACAAATTAAAACAAAGCTGAAGAGGATTCTGGCCAGCTAAAGTGGTGTCTGGTGTGCAGAGAGGACAGGGCTAAGCTGATCACCTGCCATGGTGTAGTGTGCTAGTACCTGGAGGAGGGGCAGATAGGCTACCAAGAGGGTTGGGGACTGAAATCAGTACTTCATGTTTTAGTTTGGAGAGGAGAGGACATTTTATATAACTTATTTTAAATAAGAGCATGCTTAATGAAAAAAAAAACACAAAACAAAATGTTATTTTAAATATGGGCTTGCTTAAAAACAAACAATAAAAGAAATGTAAGCATTTCCAGTCAAAATAATAAGAGTTGTTTGTATGATGAGCTGGCTGTTGACTTACATGGGCCCCCACAGTTTGAGTGCCCCGGGCCCCACAAAGGCTTGATCTGGTCGTATGTGTGTGTGTGGGGGGGGGGGGTGTCACATCGGTCCCTTTTTGTGAAGTGCCATGCTGGATTGGTGATTCTGCAGAGGACCCACAGGCTGACTCCTTCCCCATTCCCAGCCGAACTCTGGGATCTGGGACTGTCTCACTGACTTATTGATATAGTGGCACTTTAGGGACCTTCTCCAGTTTGCACAACCCACAGGGACTGTCTGGAAGTTGAAAAACGTGACCTCGCTGGCAATCCCTTTTTAGTGCAGATACGGGGACAGTCCCAAAATCAAGGCATCCCTGAGTATTTCAAGTCCATAAATGCTCCCACTGAAATATGTTTTATTAAATGGAATGAAGAGTTCCTTAGGAATGAATCGTCATTAAATATGCTTGTTTAGACAGCCCAAGAGAGGGCATATAGACCACTATGCCGCCAGATCTATAAGTAACCAATAAGTATTTGCAGCTACCCTGTCATCAGTGTAAACGAAGTGGTGACATCGGAGTGTTGACCGCTGAGTATCCCAGCTTCAGCACCGAACCAACCAGCACAACGACTGGAGGCAGACAGACGATTTGTGGGAATGCAGACGGAGAGATGCCCTCCGGTGATGTCCTCAGAGACACTCTTGGCTGCTGCTGTGTTCTCTTCTCACAGCTCTCGAAAAGAGGACAGCAGGTATTGTAGTGGGTGGGGGTATGGGCTCTTTTATAACCCATCTGCCAAGGTGGCTACAACTTGTAAAGATATGGGGGTGGAGGGGGGGCTCTCTGCATCGTGACTTCCAGTGATGTGTAGGAGGACTTTACTCCACCTCGGTGTAACATCCTAGCACCGAAACAGTGAAAAAGTTGCTGTGTTTTTATTTACACACGGAAAAACACATGATTGCAGGCACCCCATTCTGCGAAACAGCAAAAGGCCAGCAGCATGAGCTGCCTGGAGCGGCAGAAACTAGCTAGCGGTTCCGATGGCTCCTTCATTCAGCGCGACCTGGGATCCCATGAGACTTGCCCGGTGTCCCCAATTCAGGACCCCATCAATATATGTACCTGGTTTCAGATCAAGGCACAGCGACCTCAGTCTCTGACATCTATCTCCGACTTAATGCCCAAATCCGAGTGTGTACCGTGACTATGGTTGATGCACAGCAAATTGAGACCTCGGATCCTAACCTCAGATGCAGGAATCCAAAGTTATAGTATCAGGCAAACATGCAGCGAGGTATGGGACTGCGGAAACCTAACAGTTCTGTAAGTCCTCACCCTTCAATCTATGGAGAGCACAATTCACAGACCATTTTAAACAGGCTGTTGTCTACGCGACAAAGATCAAGGAGGAACTTCACAGTCATTCGGCGCGTAACATACAGTAACTCTAGCCTGAAGTCCTATAATTTGACAAAAAATTATATATGCACAGATCAAGTTGGACAATTCTCGTAAGAAAACTGAAACCTTGTGAAATGGCACTTTACTAGGCTTCAACTGGAACATTTTAAGTGACACGCCAAGACTGGAACCTTTAAAATGAGAGACACCCTTCAGAAATAAGCTGGTTCCTTTTAAGTGACACTGTTACTACGTAGATATTGGAGTTTAGGCTGCCAGTGGATTTAGAACATATAGGAATTTAGGACGTGCATAGAAATCTGGGATACAGCTAGATTTAGCCCCCTCCCCACCCCCCAGGATGAGGCTGAAAATAAACAGAACTGCCTGGCCATCCTTTTCCAGGCAACAAAAACTAATAACATCAACAAAAAAAGACATCGGACTACTTCTGAAACTTACTATCAATTCCAGGCCATATACTACCTCTTTAAGTGGTATCTTTTTAAATGACATCAAGAGTAAGATTCCTTGCGGTCATGTAGGACACATATAAAAACATAATTTTGTAACCACATTAGCTAATATTTCATATATTTTGTATCCATTCAGCATCCCCCTTTTTATGGTCACTATACCGGTTAAGGCAAAAAATCAGTCCCCAAAACCTCACCTACTCTGGCTGCAGTCTAGATGGTTTAACAAGGTGGTAACCTCCCTGGCAGAACTAAGACAAAGGAGAATGTTGCCTTGGTCCATAGGTGCCCCTGATCGTGCCAAGCAAGGGGATTATAGTCTAAACACAAAGGTCCACACAATAAGGTGGAGCAGTAAACATATATTTATAAAGTGTACAGCAGCACAGGTACAAAAAGAAACATGGAGGGCTTATTCCCATTGAGTTGCCTTGACTCTTCTACAGGCAGTGACCTTGGGAGAGGTGCAAGAGGCTACAATAAGGCTTTTGAGGGCCACCCTGCTTTTGTGACTAGTTCTGCGGGCCCTTTTAATGGTGACTCCCCCACTTCCCTCTTTCCTGCACAGCCCGTTATGTTCGTTACTGCAGGGGAAGGTGTTGTAACCCCAGTGAGCTCACAAAGTCACTGGTGGTGGTAAGGAGTTGCACTGACCACATAGTGCCACAGATGGTGACTGATAGTTTGGCCCAGAGTTCTTTCATGAGCTAGTTCACTGCATGAAACTAAACTTTTAAAAAAACTCAACTACTGCTTTGTGTATCTGAAGTACTTTTTCTTTTTACTTTTGCTAATTAAAGGTTTTCTTCCTGACAGTTTTATGTGTGATGTGTGACCAGTCCTTTACCCAGAGGCTGACATGTCTAGTTCTATTCCCCATGATACCTCATCAGTACTGTGACCTCACTAACTATGAAATCACAACACGTCAAGAAGAGCCACCCCCACCTCATGTGGCAGATTGGTCTCCTGTGATGTCACAATGGATGAGGCCACAGTGCTTGTGAGGTATGAGGGGGAATGGACCCTAGTCACAGGCAGTTTGATAGTGAGGCTTGGAATGCAAACAAAAACTGTGGCGGGCAGCTAACACAAAAATGATATCACTTCCTGTGTTGGCTACCAGTCACTTCTTTTTGTTTGTGTTCCAAGACTCACTTTCAAAGCACCTGCATCAGGGATCAACCTTTCTGCTTCCACAGAGAGTGCTGTTCTATATCTTGCATCTACAACAGTATCAGGCTGAAAACCGAATGAAAACTGAACTTGCAAAATGAGGGTGAAAAATACTTAGGAAATAAAAAGTAACAATGGGCTACTTATAAAAAATAATGCAATTTATCTGTCTGGTGTTGTTGACACTACACAGTGATGGAAGTGAACAGGAATGCACAGGAACTCAGTTCCTGTACCTTCTTTTGCAGTAGGAACAGAGTTCCTGTAGTTCTTTCCACTGATTCTGGAACTGAAATTCTTAAACCACCAACATACAGTAATGACAATTTCTGGGCTTGTGACCTGAGATCAGGGATTCCATCACAAAATGTGACTTGTACAACAATGTTATTTTCCTAGAAATACTTCAATATCCCTAATTGAATTCCATAGTGGAACCTTTGTAAAAGAGCCTTGGCTCAATGGTACTTGTAATCCTAGATCTAAACAAATAAAAAATAAATAGTATCTATACAGTTATTCTTCAGATTGACGAACTTCATTCTGCATTTCATATTTGCCAGTGCCTGAGTTCCTGTACTTCTTGTCTACCACTTACACCACTGCACTACTAGCTCTTCAAAGGAGAACTGTAGTGAACCTGTAAGTAATTGTTGCCAATAGGAGTCATTTTCTAAGTACTGGTTAAAATTCTATTATTGTTCCATCTATTGAGACCTTTTGGTAACCTCAGTGGGTGCTTCTACCGTACGATCTGGTGGTAAGTACCATTTTAGAAGAGTATGATTAAGCAATAAGGCATGACAGGGTGTGCATCATTGCTGAATAATGTCACACGTAGGGTGGGTCAAAGCACAAGGCTGCAGGCCGAGTGCTTCCATCACCCTTGGTGTGACGTTATTCAGGGATGATGCACACCCTGGAGTGCCTTATTGTGATTATAATATGGCTATAAAAAATCTGACAATACTTTAATAACTAAGCAATAGACATAAGAAACAAGTGAGAAGTTATTAACTTTTATAGGTAATTTAGACATAAAATAGAGATAAAATAGTTCCTTCAAGAGCTTTGCATCCTCCAAATTACTTACACTGACTTTTTATAGCTGATTTTATTACTTTGAGCTTAGCAATACTTTTATACTCCTACATTTATCTCATTTTTCACTTTGCAGAATTGACACATTAATAATGACAGTCCCATTTAGTGTCCCTATACAGATAAATCGTGCTGTGGCAGAGGCCTTCCATATGGTTATTTTTTGTGTTTCCTTGTTTTTTTTTTAACAGGAGTGAAGATTGTCCTAACAAACAGAAAAAAAAAACAATTAAGCAATAAGGTATGAAAGGGTATGCATTGTGGTAGGATAGTGGCACACTTCGGGTATGGCATGAGGCATCGCTGAGTGCCTTCACTTCAACCACCTGAGAAGTGCCATTACCCTACCACAGTGAACACCCTGTAGTGTCTTACTGTAATTATAAATGGGTCCAAGATGATTTTTGGGGGTGGGGGTTGAGAAGAAATGCACCATATTAAAAAGAAACATTTTATTACTTTTTAATATGCTAACATCCCTGCACAGACATGCCATCTCGGTTTAAATATTATGTACAGCAAAATTCATGTATTTTTAATTAGCTCTTAAATCCTCTAGTTTCCTCCAACCCACCCCCTTTTACCCATTCTCTTGCCTTTTTATGTTTGCACGCATGTGCAAGAAACATAGTGCCATCATCCGAGTTTTCGGAGGTGTGGCAGCCCTCTTCCAATTCAGTCAGTGTGTTTGCAGGTGCGGCCGCAGTTCTCCAATGCCTGCTGAGCTGTCTATGACAGCTCCAAAATGCAGTGGCATACAGTTGAAATGGGGAGCTACGCTTCAGTGAGCAGCGATCAGATATCGTCTGCTCATGCGCGCTCCCCCTACACACACACACACACACACACACACACACACACACACACACACACATGCAAGCATGCTGCGTACTCGGCCCCCCCCAAATGCACACACTGTATAGCCAAGGGGGGGGTGCCCAATCCCCCATCGGCTGTGCTGTGCCCCCCAAAACACAGGTCCATATGCCACACTGGGTGCCAACCCCAGCATGGCTACACATCGTATAGCCGACCCCCTGTCGGCTCCACTGTCTACCTCCCAGAGTACAGAGTGCCATGCTGGGAGCCCACCCCAGCATGGCAACAGATGCTATGGCCAATGGAGGTGCCCAATCCCCCATCGGCTCCATGACCCCCCCCAACCAGTCATCCTTCTGCCATGCTGGGAGCCCACCCCAGCGTGGCAAACGTCCTGCATAGTCGTCATTAAAAAAAACAAAAAACTGAAACTTAAAAACGGTCCCTCGCTGTGTCTGCCACCACCTGCGCCCACCCACTGTGCACCCTGCCTCCCCTCACCCCCCTCACCCCATACTAACCTCCGGAATCTGGTGCGATGATCTTCAGTGGACCGGGAACACATCTGCACTCTTCAAAGCCGACCGTGAACTGAGGAAATGCCGGTAAGCTGTATAATGGGATAGATAGGGTTTTTTCAACTTTGCTGCATATCTCAGGCATTTTTTGGAATTTTTGCACCAAATTTTCGACATGGGGTTTTTGGGACCCCTTCTCATGAATGCTCTCACTGTCATGGCGTTAATCGGACCCGAAGGGTGATTTCGCAGTCACTGCGTGAAATCACCTTTCGGGACTGAGTAATGAAATGACACTGCCACTGTTCATAAGGTGAGCTCTCAAAAAGCCTATGTAGAAAATTTGGTGAAAAAAATTCTAAAATGATCATATTTTACGAACGTGCTGCATGTTCACGCACTGTAGGTTCGCAAATTTTAAATATTTTCACTCCAGATTTTCAACATTGCCATTTTACCACACCTCCTTATGAGTAGTACAGCTGTCATTTTTCACATCTTGCCCAAAACGTGTTTCCGCCCATGTAGCGCGCAATGGTGCAGTCAGTGTGTGAAATCAATGTATGGGACACATCAAGAAAATCACAGTGACACTGTTCATGAGCAGAGGTCTTAAAATAGCTATGTAGAAAACTTGGTTAAAAAATTCCTAAAAATGACTGTTTTACGACCGCGTGTTGCGCACTTCCTACACATACTCGTAAGTTTGCGAATTTTCAATATTTTCACTCCAGATTTTCAACATTGCCATTTTATTACACTTCCTTATGAGCAGTACAGCTGTCATTTTTCACATCTTGCCCAAAACGTGTTTCCGCCCATGTAGCGCACAATGGCGCAGTCGGTGTGTGAAGGCAATGTTTGGGACAGATTAAGAAAATCACAGTTACATTGTTCATGAGCAGAAGTCTTAAAATGGCTATGTTGAAAATTTGGTGACAAAAGTCCATAAAATGACTCTGTTACGAGTGAGCATTGTGCAGTTTCCACGCACCCTCGTAAGTTCATGACTTTGCAATATTTTCAGTCCAGATTTTCACCAGTGGCATTTTTCCACAGTTCTTTATGAACAGTACAGCTGTCATTTTTCACAACATGGCTGAAATGCGTTTTCACACTTTCAATGCAGAGATGCTTGGTCGCTGTGGGAAATCATTGTTCGGGACAGACAAAGAAAATCACAGTGACACTGTTCATGATCGGAGGCACCAAAATGCCTGAGTTGCCAATCTGCTGTAAAAATTCCCCAAACTAATTACACTATGGGTGTGCGTCGCACAGTTTCTATGCACTCTCGTGACTTCACCAGTTTTTTAAATATTTTTACTGCAGATTTGCAACATTGCCAGTTTTTCCACCTCCCCATGAACAGTACAGCTGTCATTTTTCACATCCTGTTCGGAATGTGTTTTTGCACCCGTGGTGCTAAATGCCGTAGTCACTGTGCATAACCAGCTTTCGGCTAACAAACTGATGTTGCCACTGTTCATAAGGTGGGGGTCTCAAAAAAATACATGTTGAAAGTTTGGAGTGAAAATACCAACAAATGCCTGAGGTGTTATGGTTTCCAACCATAACGCCCCACCCTGTACAGAATGACAGGCATCAGGGGTGTGACTTGGGATTCTTGCCTGTAATGCTCATACCATTCCACACCCTGCAGTCAGTGAGAGGCATCGCGGTATGCCTTGGACTCTTCGGCCCCAAAGTTCACCCCATTCTCCTATACCACACCCATCTCACCGTATTTCCTGATGGAATGGGGTGTGCATAAGGGCCAAAGACCCCAAGGCACACCGTGACACTTGTCGGTGTCTGCAGGGTAGGGTGTGGTGAAATGGCGTGGGCGTTATGCCTGACAACCCAAAGGCACACCCCAATGCCTGTCACTATCTGCAGGGTGGTGGTGGAGTTGGCTTCAGTTCAATATTTCACTGCCATTCCTATTATGCAGCTCTGTAACTTCTACACCACCAATGCCAATGCCAACAAGCAAACATTCGGCATTGACAAATGCTTGTTATGTTTGCCATGCACGCTTGCATGCAGCAAACAAACATCTCGCTATGATGGTGCCTTTTGTTGGACGTGACACTGTTTGTTGGTTTGAAAGCTAAAACACTTTGTTCTTTTGGTTACATCTATGTTGGTCCAATAAAAGGGGGCCCTGAGTACCTGAAAGAGCTTCTGGTGCCTTACCTACTGACGCGACTACTCCGCTCAGCCAACGAGGGGTTGCTAGAGATCCCGAGGGTAACTTTAAAATCTTCCGGCGCTTTTATGTTCGTGGCACTGACCTTCTGGAATTCTCTACCACGTTGGATTAGAGAGTGCATGACGGTGGAGGGTTTTAAAAAGGGCCTAAAGTCTTTTTTATGGAGTAAGGCATTTGGAGATAATTTGGATGCCGATTAATGCTCTGTATTTAACTTAGCTTTTAATATGATTTATTATGTTTGATCTTGTATTTTATTGTAATGCGCCTTGATTCTAAGAAAGGCGCAGAGAAATAAAGCTTATTATTATTATTATTATTATTATACCATTTGCTTCTGGAACTGTCCCTCCAATGCAAAGCAGTATTTCAGGGGCAAGTTAACAGAAGACCTTTGTCTAGTCTTCAGGGCAACCAAAGATCCCAGCTTGATGGAGTGTATTGGAGTACAAAAATTTCAGGAACAAAATAAAAAGAATGAGGTCCCATGATTACAGACTAAAAGGAGAAACCAATGTGACCAAGAAGCGATGCAATTTTTTTACACAAAGGATCATAACAAGTTGGAATTCATTGCCTAAACAAGTAGTAGAAAGTGACAACATTAATACATTCAAACATAGACTAGATCAGCACATGGGTGAAAATAAATACATGTTCCACCTATAGAAATAAAAAGTGGTGAGTTCGTTAAAGACAAATTGTCTACAGAACTTTCATTCAGCTATGAACCTATGAAGTCTGTAGCACACCAATTATCAGCCAGCTTAAGTATGAGAGTTTTAGCTTGGTGGGTGGAAACTGCATCTACTTCAAAAGAAAAAGATGACTTGATCTTTGGTTTGTTGTCCTCTTTTGATGTAGCTGCCCAGCATACTGACCTCTCCTTATCAAACTTGCTTAGGTATTCCAAGCATTCAGAGCCCTGTGCTGTTCCAGACACTAGCTGTAAAAAGTAATGTGTGTATGTGTGTCTTTCTGTGTCTCACTGTTGGCAAATGGTATTTACTCACCTGGTAAAGGTGATTATCTCTGCATCCTTTCTGTTTTCACATGTCACCATAACATCAATGCAATACTTCTATATTTGGAATAGCATTTATGCACCAGCACAACAGACATGCAGAATGTCAGTGTTAAAATGTTCTCCATTTACAACTCTCACTGTACTGTTCAGGCTCCCCTGAATCATACTGTTGGCAGTGCACAGTCCACTTAAGTTAGTGTTTTTTTTACAGTGGAGGTTTGAAGTACAGTACACTGTTCATATGCAGTGGAAGTTTGAAGTATACTGTTCATGTGCACTTTCATCTTAAAACGTCATGCTGTTAGATTTTCTATTGTGATAGTCAAAAACCTTCTTAAGTAGCCATGAGGGTTTGCACTAGACAAGGTAGTATTTCAGTAAGTACATCAGCTGGGCCAGCAGAAATGTCTGTGGGGCTAGTTCATTTTCCAAGTCACTAGCAAGCAAATCCAAGTCACTAGCCTTGCTGGCTAATGGCTGCAAAACTTGAAGAGCTAGTGGAGCCAAAACAGACAGACAGACAGGAAAAGAATGCAAATTTTAAGAAGTAATCTGTTGTAAGTTTTCATTTCTGAAGCATTTTTCTTTTTTCTTTTGCTCATTAGAAAGTCTTCTATGTGACAATATTGTGCTGGATGTGTGGAACAGCTCTTAGCCTGTCAGCTGACTTATCTATCTGTATCACCCCTCACTACATCATCAGCGTAGTGATCTCACAAGTGAATGACCTGGCAGTCACTGAATGGCTGTTTCTAAGCAACAGTGACATCACAGTCATTGAGGTAACAACAATGCTGATGATGTAGTTGGTGGGGGGCAAAGGCTAAGAGCTGTTCCACACATCACACCTACTAAGATCAGGTAAACAATCTTCTAAGTAAACAAAGGCAAAAGAAAAAGTACCTCAAATATAAAGGGTAATGGTTGGTTGCTTTTCAAATCATTTATTTTTTATTTTACGTTTTGTTTGTGTGGAGCTGGTAGGTGAGGCTACAGCCCTTCTGTGAGGGCTTGTTCTCTGGTCCCAGCCACCTAGGCCATCATGCAGCCTGTCCACTCCATCTTTCTGCAGTTTCTCCATGGGCCCCACGAACATGCATTTGGTGGAGTGGCTGGGCTACACCTGTGTGGAGACAGCCTTGCACCCTGGATGTGGGGCCCCTCCCCGTTCAGGTGGTGCCCAAGCACTGAGGGTGTCAGTCCAACAGTGCACCACACTGCCCCCCCTCTCCAAGGAAGGAGAGCTGCCTACCAACGCTTGATCCTTCCTCACCCCTGCAAGCCCTTGAGCAACCCGAGTCTGTTCCCAAGCCCAGGTCACTGGCTTGGTGTGAGCTGTGGCATCCAGTGCCTCAACCCTCAGTGCCACCGGGCTGACTTCAAATCTAATATTAGTTTTAGGCAGTATATTAGCTCTTTAATTTCAACCCCTGCATAGATCAGCCTGAGATGGGATTTCCCTTTTTCTTTTTTATTCTATTTTTTCTCCCCTAGCCAGCAGGTCTCTGCCCCCATGTCACTTGATGGGAGACAGCTGTAACTTGTACAGTGGGCCCCCTTCTGGGGATCATGACAGGTAGTAGAGAGTATACATATGTATACAGAGAACAGTGTACTCCAAATCCCTGTCATGTTGGTGACAGCACGTCCATTTCTGTGTCATCATCTTGGTGACCACATGTCGTGATGCAGGAATCAGTATGACAAGCTGAAGTCTTATTGTTACCTTTTGTCGACAGGGTGCATCAGGTATGCACAGTGATGTTGTGCATTTGTTGGTTCTTGTTCCTGTTAGTTTTCTTAATTCTTCCTTACCAGATGGCACTGACATACAATGGCACCTACCTGTCAGCCAGTGTTCATTAAGGTTCCTTACCTCCATCGGAGCAGTCATGTTTCCCCAACTCCCATCGGGTATGACTAAACAGAAGCTTGTAGAATTAGGGTGAGACTGTAGTGAAAAAAAATTGTGAAAACAGCAATTTCATAAGGACATGACAGATGCACGTCACTTGTTGCATCACATGTTATATATACTCTTTGTGGTTGTTGGTTTTGCTTCTGTGTGTACTTATTTATTTATTTTTTGTTGACTGGGTAAGTGCACTAGACAAATCCTATTTTCAGGCACGACCCGGGGGAGGGGGATACAGATGAATGCCAACTTTAACAGCATGTTTACTTCTTTTCTATTACCTCTTTTTAGGGTTGTGGGTGGAGACTACAGCCATTTCGGGATCAGTCAGTACCTCTAAAAATGGCTGATTGTGGAACCTTCCATTGGACTTTTGGAAGCATCTTTCTGAAAGCCCAACGGAGCTTGAGACCGTCTGCCATGATAGTCCGCTATGGAATAAAAGCTGCATTATTTCGGCTGTTACTTCCGCATTATGGAGTGTGAACTGTGCATGCACGAGTCACACGTGTGTACAGTTCTGCTGGTGCCATCATGTTGTGAATGGCAAAATGCCATTCACCACAACTGCCAGCACTGGTAACAAAGGAAACCTGTCCTGACATCGGGGTCCCCAATCTCTCTGTCGGCATTATGTAGCCCCCCATATGGCACACTGGGAGCCCATCCCAGTGTGTCCAAATGTATCTTTTTGTTCCCTGCCAACATCGGGGTCCCCAATTCCCATGTCAGCATTATGTAGCTCCCCTCACACACTCATAGTCTCATAGTTGGTACAAAGCATGTGTTTAGACTTTCGTCCATTTTGCTTGCTTACTTCCCAAAAGTAATTTAGATTTTGGTTTTTAGAATTCTGTAGTTTTGTTTTGACTGTAACTATCTAATCTAGTTTTAAAAGTTTGCAATGTTTTTATTTATTTATTTATCAAGTCTAGGATTACAAATACCTTTGAGCCTTGGCTCTTTTACAAAGGTTCCACATCAGAGAAATACAAATTATGGGGAACATCAAGACAGACATTACAACAATGTGGACATTGCAAACAGAGTACAGATTAATACAATTCAAGGGTAGCATTGTAACAAGGCAGCCAGCGGCATTTTTCAGAGAAAATAGACAACAGATAAGAAGTGCCAGAGTCATAGGGAGAGGGAAGGGGGGGGGGGAGAAGGAATGTAGGAAGGGTGGGGAGAGGGTGAAAAGTGCAGCATTGGGACTTTTCACCACAGTGATTGGGAGGAAGTTCCAATGAGGAACCACCCTTTGAACCAGAACTTCCATTTAAGTAGATTCCATTTTTGTTAATTTAGTTCAAACTCATGCATTCTGGTATTATACATTTTTGGTTTATGTTCCAGGCCTAGATCTATTCTAAGCTTCTGGTCCTGAAAAGCTCTATATACTAGGATCATATCTCCTATGACATAACTCATGTGGCACACCGGGACCCACCCCAGTGTGCCCAAATGTATTTTCTTCCCCTGCCCCCTGCCGACATCGGGGTGCCCAATCCCCCTGTCGGCATCATGTACCCCTCTGCTCATGTGGTACACTGGGAGCTCACCCCAGTGGGTCCAAATATCTGTTTTCTTTCCTGTAAATAAAGAAAACAGTCCCTGACTTTATTTTTCATCTTTAAAAAAGCGGTCCCTCGTCGTCGCCTCAGTCCCTCCCCATCCCCACCCTCCCACTGATCACCCACCTTCCCACACCCCTCCTTACCCCATACTTACCTCTGGAGGTCAGCACTGTCATCTTCTCTGGACTGGGACACGTCTGCACTCTTTAAAGCCAAACTGCAAACTGAAGAATCAAAGGTAAACATGCTATAATGCCATTCAATGGGGTTTTCAGCCTATGTTCATAAATCAGCCATTTTGGGGAATTTTGGCCCCTAATTTTCAACATGGGGTTCTTTTGACCCCACCTCATGAGAATTTTCACTGTCATTTCGTTACTCTGTCCTGAAAGGTGATTTCTTGGTCACTGCATGGAATCACCTTTCGGGACCGATTCACTAAATAACAGTGGCACTGTTCATGAGGTGGGGTCTCAGAATGCCCATATTGCAAATTTGGTGAAAAAATTTCAAAAAATGACTGTTATGAGCGTGCTTTGCGCAGTTTCTATGCATGCTCCTAACTTTGCCAATTTTTAATATTTTCACTCCACATTTTCAACATTGCCATGTTTGTATGCCTCCTTTTTAACAGTACAACTGTTATTTATCACATCCTGCCCAAAAAGTCTTTTCACACCTGTGGCACAGAATGGCATGGTTGCTCTGCAAAGCACCTTTTGGGACAAGTGAACAAAATGACACTGGCACTCTTCGTGAAGCGGGGTCCCAAAAATGCCATGTTGAAGATTTGGTGTAACACCACCAAAAAATGGTCAAGTTTCAGCCCCGCGTTCAATACTTTCTACGCACACGTGCAACTTTGCTCACCTGGCAGCTCATCATAGTCCTATCAGCTCTGGCCAGAGTTTGTTTATTTATATTGGGGCTCCTGCAATCATTGTGCTATCATGGAAACAGCATTAGAATGTTTATGCTGCCACGAGGTGAATGCTATGTTGGCCAAATTTACATACGAACATATGAAACTGCCAGCAGAAAAAGGCTGTAATGGTTTATTGAGTCTGCTTGAGTGTGCAGCTCAGTTACTTCCTTAGAGGTTCCCTCCCACAACTCCACCTGGAGTCATCTCCCACCTTCCCATTCCCCTCTCCTAACCCCTTCCCAGTAGAGCCCCCTTCAATCCCAATCCTCTTCATAACCCTATCACACCCTCTCTCGAAACTGGCCACTGCCTTTGCTGCCACCACTTCCTCCAGTAGCTGAGTCCACTGCTTCACCACCCTTTCAGTGAAAAAGTGCCTCCTCATTTCCTTCTTGAATCTACCCCCCACCAATTTAAGGTTATGTCCCTTGTTGTACCCTTCTTTCTTAAGTTAAAGATGCCCTCTGTAACAAGCCTGTTTATGCCCTTAAGGTACTTAAAGGTTTCAATCATATCCCCCTCTCCCATCTGTTCTCCAGGGAGTACTGTACATGTTCAGTTCCCTCAGCCTCTCCTCATATGTTCATTTACAAAGGCCAAGTAAAGATTACCATAGACTGTGTCTACCTCCCCCCTAATACCCCATCCACTTCTCTCCCCTCCCTTATTTCTTCTTGGTTTAGCCTCCCCCTCTCCCCAACTTGGTGTTATGTAGGGATTTCAATATCAGTTGGTTGGGATCAGGAGCTGGCACCACTCACACCTCTGTATCTGAAGACCACCTATCTCAATTAATAACTGAACCCACCAGGCTCAATATAAAATCTGGCAATCATTCCCTTTAAGACGAGGTCCTTACCAACAGCCTGCTAGGGGAGAATAAATAGAATAAAAAAAAGAAAAATTCCATCTCTGGCTGATCCATGCAGGGGTCAAATTAATTTTATAGCCACTAACCAGCTCAGTAGAGACTTGCAAAATCCCCTAATCCCACAGTCTTTTATACTGACCCAGCTGATCTACTTTTTGGAATATTACCTTTTCCAGTGCAAGTCCTCATGGCTACTTAAAAAGATTTTTGATTATCCCAAAAGAAAATCTAGCAGCATTTGGCTAGTGGACTGCTTCCAGTTTTGACCCTGTCCATGAGCATCCACATGTAGTCACACAGCTGACAGTACAGGAGGGCAGTGACTTGCAAAGTCCACTAACCCCACAGACTTTTCTACTAGCCCAGCTGATCAACTTATTGAAATATTACCTTTTCCAGTACAAGCCCTCATGGCTACTTTAAAAATATTTTTGACTACCCCAAAAGAAAATCGAACAGCATTTGCCTAGTGCACTGGTGCCAGTTTTGACCCTGTCCATGAACATCCACATGTGGTCACACCATTGACAGTACAGTAATGGACAGCCAGGACCACCTTCCCAGTACATATGCAGATATACACACACACACACATACACACACACACACACACACACACACACACACCTCTTGAGTGTCTTACACTTTTCTGCTGTCCCTCCTAAAAGTAGTGCTTCTGTGACCGAATAGTGGGGATTGTAAGCACAACATAGTGTCAAACATTAGTGTTATAGACTTATTCTTGTTCAGAAAATGCATTTGATATTAAGTCCCTTATTGTACTATATTTCTGAGAGGATATCACTAGTTGTTAAGATGTGTTCTTGATTCTGGTCCTTTGTCCCTGATTTTTGTAAGCCTTGTCCCTGATTTATGAGGCAGGGGGTGAGAGGTATGCACACACATCATGGCAAACATTCAGCATTGACAAATGCTTGTTGTTTCAGTGTGTGCTGGTGTAACTCCCACCCCTGCCATTTTGTCAAAATGACAGGTGGTATGCTGTTGGCGCTGGCAGCAATACCTGGTGGGGACCTGGGTTCGGGGAGGATGAGGTTACCTGGCACAAGGGGACCTAGGTTTGGCTACTCTGCACAGGGGCACCCAAGTAAATCCGAACACAGGAAGCAATAACTGTAATGTCCATAACCAGGAATGGGATTTTTCAGTGTGGCTTTTATTCACAACTAGCTGAACACAACAAAGCATAGATGGACCCCCATGGGGCTACGTTTACTGATAATGCAGATTAGAGACTACAAGGCGGTCCACTTGAAGAATGGACCAATTCTACTGTTTTCAGGCTCTGGACCCACCAGACACACAGCCCGGACTTGCATGCGCTTTGGATACACAGCCCAACTGGCCCGGCTCCCCTGCCGGCCATTTGACTGGCGGTTCATTGGAAGAATGGACCCATTTTACTTGTTGTGGCTCCCCACACCACTTAGAGTCTGCGACCCCTAGAGAGATTTTCTTCTTACTTCTTCTGACTCCCATCTCACAAAAAGAATTCTTTACCCGTGTTGTGGCTCCCCTCACCACTTAGAGTCTGCGACTCCTAGAGAGATTTTCCCATTTGCAACCCACGTCTGGGTACCTACCTCATCACTGGCCAAGTGCATGAGGCAAGTAGCAATCACAGCAGAAATCCATAGAGGTGGACCTGGTTACTAAAGATGGGGGGTGTTCCTTCCTCCAGCTCCCACAGCCCATACCCGGCCATTTCTCTGAACAAACTGAAATTTCGGACTGTAGATTAAACGGTGGATGAACTGTCGCACCCCCTCTACAACATTACTTGAATCCACACAGCACTTTAGCTTTTGAACCTACTACAATTGTTTGTCCTAGTACTATAGGCCTCCCAAATAGTAGTCCAAATCCCAGATTTCTTCACATTTCCCAGGCTGAAGAAA
Organism: Neoceratodus forsteri; assembly: GCA_016271365.2. Taxonomy (NCBI): domain Eukaryota; kingdom Metazoa; phylum Chordata; order Ceratodontiformes; family Ceratodontidae; genus Neoceratodus; species Neoceratodus forsteri. The sequence continues at coordinate 239,868,883 of JADMNL010000026.1, forward strand.
CACATTTTTTGCCGTCTCATATTAGAGCAACACTCACCCTTTCATTGCAGGTGCCCCACAGGCGAAGTACAACTTTTTCCACTTTTCAAGCACAAACCAAAACTGTAAAAGGCAGCTTTCTTTCTTTAGCAGAAATTAGGGGATTGCCCCTGGAATCTACATGGGGATACTTTACTTTCTCCTCCCCCCACAGAGGGAGGGGGCACTGAGACCTGGGCAGCGGTCTCCACCACTTGAACACTGGACACTCAAAACCAAACTGCAGACTGAGCCTTCTTGTTTGCCAACAAACAGGAGACTGACTTTGAAAACTCCCAATGTTCTATCTCACTCCCTCTGCTGCAGATTCCAATGTGGCTTATGCAGCTGCGACAGTTCTATTGGTGATGTCATCTCTCAGTCTCAGCTGAGACTGAGAACAGAGTGAGACAATGTGAAACCCATTTAACTGGAGTTTCACAAGCTGCCTTCCCTGCCTACCACTAGGTCTTACTGGGATTCTAGTAACCCCGGCTAACAAGGGATTACACTGGCATTATCTGGGTAGTACATTTGCAGCCAACAACATGTCAAGATATTTTCTGATATTTATGTGATGCCTACAGATAAATGTCCTGATTACCTACAGTGTCGCTGTAGGGGCACCAGGGAGAATCTCTTTACAAAAATTGCAAAATAACTGAATATATCTGTTCAACTTGATGGCTAGAATGTGTTCAAGACTGTTTAATATCCAGCCTATGAACCCAGCAAGTTGGATAATCATATTGGCTGAACATTATCATGGTTATCAGTGCTGTCATGGAGAGAAAAAGAGTGAGTGAGAGAGAGATATTAAAGTTCATTATAGTATCATTATGCCTTTTCAATAGTTTAAAGTATAAGCATTTGCAATACCTGTAAATCTTGTCATGCCAATAAAGTTATTTGAATGAAATTGAACTGAACTGATCTCCTGATCACTGTATCAGTAGACCACCAGTGGGCATCCAATCACATTGCAGGTACCACCTCCCTGCCAGCCCCTGATCAATAGTTTTTTTGGCACATGGTATAACCTTCTCTCCACTACGGCCAGTCACCATCTTCTACAATGTCCCTCATTGATCAAAACCTGTTGAACAAATAATTGTTAATAATAAAACAACTCCCCCCCATACTCACCATCTACAACCCATGCCACCCTCCTTCCCACACATTGGTATCCCAGCACCCACAGGTCCCATGGTGGGTTACTGGCACAGGTTTCCCACTACAGCAGCCAGTCACCACCTTTTCCGTTGTCCCCTGCCGATTGCAAGCTATCAGGAAAAAATAAATAAAACTACCCCCTCCACCCACCTCTCTCATCCAAGCCACCCCTACCAACACCAGTATCTACCTTCCACGTTCTTCACCGCAGATCCACAATATCATTCAACATGACTCTTTAATGTCCTTTAAAGCACTCTATCTACAACTAAAACCCTGCTACAAAAAATGTCTAAATCTGGGCACATGCACAGGAAGTGTATTCCAGGACTTAGAAAATTCTTAGGGATGAGTTTTGATTTTTTTTTTTTACTGATTTCTTGCTTTGGTCAGTGCCCGCAGGGCCCTGCACAAAGAAAATCATGCTGATTTCCTGAATTGGTCAGTGCCTGCTGAGCCATGGACTAAGAGAATTATGACTGATTTCCTGCTTTTGTCAGTGCATGCCGGACACTGCACAAAGAAAGTTATTATTGATTTCCTGCCTTGGTCAGTGCTCACAGGGCTCTGGACAAATGACGTTATGAATGATTTCCTGCTTTGGTCGATGCCTGCAGGGCCCTGCATAAAGAAAGTTATGACTGATTTTCTGCTTTGGTCAGTGCCCAGAGGGCTCTGCACAAAGAAAGTTATGACTGATTTCTTGCTTTGGTTAGTGCTCGAAGGACTCTACACAAAGGAGTTTATGACTGATTTCCTGCTTTGGTTAACACTTGCAGGGCTCTGCACAAAGAAAATTATGACTGATTTCCTGCTTTGGTCAGTGCCCACAGGGCCCTGCACAAAGAAGGCTATGACTGATTCCTTGCTTTGTTCAATGTGTGCTGGGCATTGAACAAAGACAGTTTTGACTGATTTCTTGCATTGGTCAGTGCCCTCAGGGCTCTGGACAAAGAACGTTATGACTGATTTCCTGCCTTGGTCAGTACCTGCAGGGCACTGCATTAAGAAAGTTATGACTGATTTCCTGCCTTGGTCAGTGCCTGGAGGGCTCTAGGCAAAGAAAGTCATGACTGATTTCCTGCCTTGGTCAGTGCTCGCAGGGCCCTGCATAAAGAAACTTGTGGCTGATTTCCTGTGCTGGCAAGTGCCTGCAGGGCTCTGGACAAAGAAAGTTATGACTAATTTCTTGCCTTGGTCAGTGTCCTCAGGGCTCTGAACAAAGATAGCAATGACTGCTTTCCGGCATTGGTCAGTGCCCACAGGGATCTGGGCAAAGAAAGTTATGACTGATCTCCTGCCTTGGCCAGTACCCTCAGGGCTCTGGACAAAGAAAGTTATGACTGATCTCCTGCTTTGGTCAGTGCTTGCAGGGCCCTGTATAAAAAAACTTGTGGCTGATTTCCTAATATGGTCAGTGCTCGCAGGGCCCTGGACAAAGAAAGTTATGACTGATTTTCTGCCTTGGTCAAAGCCTTTAGGGCCATGGACAAAGAAAGTTGTGACAGATTTCCTGCTTTGGTCAAAGTCAGCAGGGCCCTGGACAAAGAAAGTTATGACTGATTTCCTTCTTTGGTCAGTGCCCACAGGGCCCTGGGCAAAGAAAGTTATAACTGATTTTCTGATTTGGTTTCAGTTTGAAGTGCCCTGAACAAAGGAATTTGACTGATTTCCTATTTTAGTCAGTGCTTACAGGGCCTTGCATAAAGAATCCTGTGGCTGATATCCTGCTTTGGTCAGTTGCCACAGGGATATGAACAAAGAAAGTTATGACTGATCTCCTGGTTCACGTAGAGGGGAGACTTGGGGGAGTGTTTGGTATCCTGCATCTGGAAGGGTGGGGGGTCGCTGGTGGGCAATGACAGCAATGGGTAGGGTGGTAGGCTGCAACAACTGCGGTGCACCAATCTTTCTAAAAATTGCCTGGAGTGTGGGAGGATGTTTAGTGTGCAACCACATAGAAAAACTTAGAAAGGAGATTGAGGGTCTGCAGGAGGAACTAAAACAGGCAAGGCAGATTGGGGTGGGTTTAGCCTAATACTGGAGGGAGGAAGAAGGGGAGATGAGGGAGGGTGATTTAAGCCAACAGTGGTGAGGAGAGGGTCAGAAGAAGGGAAGCAGAGACAAAGGGGCCCAGGCCAGGAAGAACAATTGCCTGGGAAACCAGGTCAGGAGACAAAAGACAAATGGAAGGAGGAGATAGGGACTTGTGAGGGGAGGCGAAGAAGTGGCAAAAGTCATGGAGTGGAAAGGAGAGAACAGGTTACTATGAAGAGAGAGGGAGCAGGCATTTGTAGAAGGGCTTTCGAAAATAGTTGTGCACTGCTAGAGAGGAAGAAGGTGGAGGAGGAAATGATGAAATTAGAAGAGTAATTGATAAATGCCTGGACCAAACTGGAGCGGGGAAGTTCTGCTGGGAGAATTGCAACAGGGGTGAAAGGGAAATAATGTGCAGGAGGAAGAAGAGGAGCTGGAAATGAGAGGGAGATGAATGGAAGCAAGCAGGAGTAAGAGGTGGAATCGTAGTGCTGGGGACCTAAACTAAGAGGAGTTAGGTGGGTAGCAAGGGGGAGAGGCATAGTCGCATTTGGGTGGAGGCCATGCCAGGAATGACAGCGGAAAGGGTGGGACAGTCTGTTCTGAAATATGCTAGAAGGAATAGGGACAAGCCTCATTTAATTATACATCTTGGGACAAATGACCTGGCTGGCAAGACAGTAGATACAGTCCAGAGAAGGATTGAGGAACTAGCACAATTATGTGAGGGGGCAGGAAGATCAGTAACTTTTTCAGAGATACTTCCGGTGCCAAAGGCAAGCACAACAAGAAAGCTGAGAATAGAGGAATTTAACGGATGGCTAAGAACCTGGTGTTGTGCTAAAGGGTGTGGGCTGTTGGGGGGGGACCTGGGAGGACAGTAGTCTCTACGTCAAGGACAGACTACACTTGAGTGAGGAGGGAAAGAAAGTGTTGAAACAGAGGATGGAGGAGTACATAGAGGAAGTTGGGAATTTAAACTAGGAGTGGGGGGTGGCAGTTGGGGAAGAGATATGCAGAGACCACAGGTTGGGAAACCATATGAGCTTACCCCCCATAACAGTGACAAAGGACAAATGGCAAGTACTGTTGGTGATGCTTGGAAAGGAGGGAAGGATGGGAGGGGGGGAAAAGGGTGGAAGGTGGTTACCCTTAATGCTAGGAGCCTTGGGAGGAAAACTGCAGAGTTACAGGTTCTCATGGCAGAGGGAGAGGTGGACAGTGCAGCCATCACGGAAACATGGGCCACCCAATACAATGACTGGGACCTGTCTGTACCGGGGTACAGGTTATTTTGTAGGAACAGGGTGATTGGGAAAGCGGGGGGTGGCACTATATGTGAAGGAAGGACTGAAGTGTGTAAGGGAGGAAGGGAGGAGGGAATGCGGAGTCACTTTGGATGCAAATCCAGGATTCCAAGAATAGGATTCTTAGAATGGGAGTGGTGTACAGGCCACCATCTCAGGACGGAGGAGTTAGACAGGGAACTAGTGGGACAGATCAGGAGGACCTGCAGAAGGGTAGTGTGGTGATTGTGGGGACTTCAACATGCCAGGAGTGGATTGGAGCACCCCAACAACCAGGAACAGAAGGGCTGGTACTGCTGGATGCCTTCCAGGACAGCTTCCTGCTGCAAATGGTCAGTGAACCAACCAGGTTAGGGAATACCCTTGACCTTGGCTGGCAAATGGGGACTTTGTGAGAGAACTTACAGTGGAGGAACCGCTGTCAGGGTGACCACCACTCAGTATGGCTCACATTGGATATGGGCAAGGAAGGAGTGGAATCTGGTACAATAGTGCTGGACTTCAGGAGGCCGACTTTGGGAGGATGGGGAAGTGGTAAAGGGTACCTGGCCAGAATTCAATCTAGTATGGACACTCAACCAGAGGTGGGAGCTCATAAGCTGGGGATAGTGGAGGCAACCAAAACCTGCTGCAAAGCCCAGAGCAAGAAGTCTAGGGCTAAGAAACCGATCTGGTTGAGTAAGGAGGTCATGGAAAGATAAGGAGGAAAAGAGCTGCTTTAGGAAGTACAAGAAAACAGGAGGGGAGGACAGGGTGGAGTACTTGACAGAATCGAAGGAGGTGACAAGGGCAGTAAGGGAGCCAAAGCATCTATGGAACTCAGGCTGGCACAAGGCATTAAGAAGGGGAGAAGGACTCTTTAAGTACATCAGGAGAAAAGGAGCTGGAAGGACACATAGTAAGGATTAGGAAGGAGGGGGTTGGGTGGAAGCAGGGCGATAAGGCGAAGCACTAAATGAGTACTTCTGCTCAGTATTTACTAAAGAGAAGAGGGGGGTGACACCCAAGGTGGGAGAAATGGCAGAAGCAGGGGAGGAAGTGGTGACAGATGGGAAAATCATGGAGAGCAGAGTTTGAGAGGGTTTGAAAGCACTGAGGGTGGACAAGGCACCAGGCCCAGATGGCATCCACCCCAGGGTACTGAAGGAGCTGGAAGAGGTCCTTGCAGGACCTTTGGCAGACCTATTTAATGCCTCACTACATTCGGGGTGTGTACCTCAGGACTGGAGGATGGCTCATGTGGTGCCCCTCCACAAGAGTGGCCGCAAGGATGAACGGAAACTACAGACCAGTGAGCCTCACATCCATCGTGGGTAAGCTAATGGAGACTATCCTGAAGAGAGGCTGGTGGCCCTCCTAGAGGCCAAAGGACTACAGGACAGCAGACAGAATAGCTTACATGTGGCAGATCCTGCCAAACCAACCTTGATCGAGTTCTATGACTGGGTAACTAGGCAACTGGACAGGGGCCATGCAGTGGATGTCCTGTATCTGGACTTCAGTAAGGCATTCGACTCAGTGCCACATGGAAGGCTGGGAAGGAAGTTAGTAGGCACAGGGGCGGGTGCAAAGCTGGTGAGATGGTTAGGAAACTGGCTGCAGGGAAGGCAACAGAGGGTGGTGGTGGGTGGGGAGCACTCACACCCAAGAGCAGTGGGCAATGAGCGGTGTTCCACAGGGCTCGGTGTTGGGACCAGTGTTGTTTGGGATATTCATTGCAGACATATCATGGGACATCAAGAGCAAGATCAGTCTGTTTGCTGATGATACCATGGTAGACGCGGTGGTGGATGACCTAGGGGGATGGCAGGGGTTGCAGGATGATCTGGCAAAGCTTGAAACCTGGTCAGACACCTGGCAACCTGGCTTTAATGCCAAAAAGTGCAAGGTGCTGCATTTTGGGATGAAGAACCCAAGGAGGAGTTACCAGCTAGGGGTGCAGCTAGCCCAGACAGAGGAGGAGAAGGATCTGGGTGTGCTCATTACAGGGTCAATGAACAACTTGGCACAATGTAGGAAGGCAGCTGCAAAGGCCAACAAATGCTGGGTTGTATTGCAAGAGGTATATCCTCGAGGAGGGAGGAGGGATTCTGCCACTGTATAGGTCATTAGTTAGACTATACCCGAAGTACTGGTGCAGTACTGGCATCTGTATCTGAAGAGGGACATTAAGTTACTGGAGGTGGAGCACAGAGCAAAGATGATCAAGAGGCTGGGGGACTTATCATACGAGAGGAGGTTGAAGGAGTTGAACATGTACTCATTGGAGGAGAGGAGAGACAGGGGTGACATGATTGAAACCTTTAAATACATGAAAGGAATAAACAAGACAGGTACAGAGGGGCTGTTCAAAGTAAGGGAGGGGAGGACCACCAGGGGCCATGATATGAGACTGGAGCAAGGAAGGTTCAGGAGAGAGATGAGGAGACGCTTTTTTACAGAGAGGGTGGTAGCTGGGTGGAATGCATTACCTGCTGAAGTGGTATGCAGTAGAACAGTGGACTGCTTCAAACGAGGATGGGACAGGACAAGGGGGAGGGTTAATGACGGGGAAGGGTGGAAGGGAGGGGCAGCTGCAGAATAAGGGGTGCTAGCTGCACATTCGAGCAGACTTGATAGACCTCTAGGCCTTTATCTTCTGGCAAATTTCGTATGTTTGTATGTAGGGCCAGTGAGAAAAATGTTATGCTTAATCTTTGGCATAACTCAGGGCCTATATGGCACTAAATAATGAAAATTATGACCGAGTTCATGCTTTGCAAAGGTCCCAAAAGACCCAGCAAGAAAGAAGTTAGAACTGGTCCCATGGGCTATATGTGGAGCAACAGATAGGTCACAGACCAAGACCTGTAACTGGAAACAGCAGAACCATGGGGCATGATCCCAGATCTGTAGCATGGCTGGGGGTTAGCAGAGGGGCACTACGGTTAAAAAAAAACACAACAAACATCACATCTCCCTTCTATTGTGGCTGTGGAACTTTATCGATTCACTAACATGTTGTTTGCAGTAGATCTGTCTGTCTGTCTGTCTGTCTGTCTGTCTGTCTATCTATCTATCTATCTATCTATCTATCTATCTATCTATCTATCTATCTATCTATCTATCCAACATGTGTTCTGGGATAAATGTAGGGATAAAAACTAGTATCTCAGGCAGACAGTGAAGATATCACTGATATATCCATGTTCCTATACATCATAGTGATATCTTCATGTTCCTATATGTCATGGTGATATCTCTATGTTCCTAGATGTCATTATAATGAAAATGAAACATTCACAGGCTGTGCCTCTCCATGACCTGCACCCCCCTCCTCCACGCGATGCAAACATCTGATTGATCCTGCCATAATTTTCAAAGAAACGATTATTAAAAAAAAAAAAAAAGAAAGAAACCTTATCTGGTTGATCCTGCTGTTTTCCCTTGGTCTTAATAAAACAGTTTCACTTTCCTTGTCCTAAATTTGTAGCACGACCAAGCGCTTACAGCACACTAAAACCTGTAAGACCTATCAGTAAATTAAAATCAGCAATCTCCCCTGAAGGTTAGAAATGTAATGCCTTTTAGCAAGCTTACTGGAGATTTTGTTAAGACACTCAGCCGAAAGTAGAAATAAGAGAGAGTGTGACAGAGTCGCAGCTTAAGTGAATGGAATGCAAGCCTGAACGAGTGTTGCTATAGCAATGCTGCTATAGCAACACTCGCTCGGGCTTCCATTCCCTAAACTTCAGGGGACAGTACTGATTTTAATTTAATTTACTGGCAGATCCACGTTTTACTGTGCTGTAAGCGCTCGGTCATGCTACAAATTTAGGACAAGAAAAGTGAAACTGCTTTATTAAGACCAATAAAAAATGGCATGATCAACCAGATAAGTTTTCTTTTCTTAAATAAGTATTTGTAAAAGCCATAAATTTTGTTTTGTGGTTATAGGGAGAAACTGCGCTCGGTCATGCTACAAACCTATTGCATGAACAGTGAAACTGCATGGCAGGTCAACCACATAATTGTTTTAAATAACAATTTTGTTATCAATTATGGCAGGATCAAAGACACATTTTTTGATGGGGAGAGGGGACTGCCGGTCCTGCCCGATAAATAAGATATGTGGAGAATTGCCTTAAGTGGAGGATATGGCAGGTTGTCTTGGGTGGCCCAGGGCCCAAAACATATGGCGGGGGTTCAGACAAAAAACACATATGGGGGGTTGTGTTCGGAGTCCAAAACACATGTTGTATAAACAGGACATGCTGTGGCCTAACTGAAGCTGTCATATTTATCTTTACTCTTGTGAGTTATCATTGGACTCTCATGAAGATAAATATGATGGGCCCGATTCCAAGCTGCGTTACACATGGCTCAAGGTGATTTACGTCAAACCCTTGGGCCATGCATTACATGTGTTGCAATTACAAGTTGCAGCTTGCGCCATGCTGCATGCGGGTTGTGCCAAAGGTGGACTACACCACTCACCATGCCTGCAACCCACTGCGGCATGATGCAAGGGTGGGTTATGGCAGCACCTGCACCCTATTCCAAAAGGGCAGCTGCCGTAAACCACATACACGATTACAAGTCTCCAATGGCACTGCAGGTGAGACCAGCATGGAGGTGGTCTAAAGGACATCTGTCCTGGCATAATGATGGATGCCTCCCTGAAGCACCATGGAACACACATTGTCGTACCCCACGCTCCCCCAACACAGTGATGCCCCCACCCCCAACTCTGGGATGCCACCCAGGCCAGTTATGCGCCATGCCCCCTTCTTGCCTGTGCCACCCAGCCTACCCCTAATGCCCCCAGGGGACTGCGGGTGTGATCCAGGGTTGGGGGGAGCTCCAGGGGCAGTTACCTGTGGCTGTGACTTGCGGCACACAGGATCGTTGTGCCGTTCTTGTGGCGCAAGCCTGAGGCTGCTGCAAGTCACGGGTCATAGGTGCTGGGGACCCTGCCTGTTCTAGAATAAGGTGTAGGGTCCCCGGCATAATGCCGCATGGTGCAGCTCACATACACCAGTGAGCTGCGCTATGTGACTTGAAATCGGGCCCGATATCTTTGGTCAGGCCATGTCATACACCCTATTTATACAACATATATGTTGGAATAAGCCCAGATAAAAAGTGATATCTTAGGATACTGTGAAAGGTATTATCTTTTTTTTTGTTCCTATACATCATTCTTGTATCTTTGATTGTTCCTATACATCATAAACCTAAGAATAACTCATCAATTTCAAAAGCAAAAGTGCTCTGAGAGCTGCGAGCCACCATGCTCTCTCAGGGCTCAGTTTATACTTTGAAATATTTTTTGTCTGTGGTGTTGGAGATCACTGGACTACAACAAACATTGTCACTGCTCTCCTGCTCCCTGAATCCCAACTGAACTATCAGCTCAGCTGCTGAATGCTTTCCTATCCACTCTCTGTACTCTCCTGCCCCCTCCTCGCATCCCAATTGATCTTGCAGCTCAGCTGTTGCAAGCTATCTTACCCGCTACCCCCACCCCTGAGTGATCCCTACATGGCTGCTGTGCCACTCGCCTGGCTGACATAATGAAACTTTTGACTTTAAAAACAAACTTACCTCAGCTTTGAAACAGTTACATTTGTAAAAAAGCTGAACATCAGGAGGCTAGCCATCCACCCTGGTGAGCACTTTAGAAACTACTGAAAATCAAAGGAAACCAGGGATGATTGTTTTCTAACAAATTCCCCAAAACATGCAAACCCTTTGACATGGCTGCTTATGCTACTGTGGAGAGTGCACCATCTAGTGGAAGAGATCCATTTTACACATGCAGGCTATGTAACCCCTAGATGGCGCTATCCCAGGGGCTACTACCACTGCCTGATTTGCCACTAACAGGTTGAGGGGCCTGGATCCAATGGCGGGTGCCTCCACCCAGAGGTCAGGGTTTGCAATAGTTAAACTAACTTGGCCACAGCCCTCTGGGACACTGCAACCCCCCTTTCTTCCCACTAGTGGCCCACACAATATATCAGAATTACCTTCACAGTATACACTTACCCCCAGGACTGGTTCCGGCACTGGGACCTCCTGTGAAATAAGATACAGTGCAACAATCACAGTACAGTACTTTAACATAGACAAATACCTCAGGCAGTATAACTTTGCTGAAACAAGCAGCTCTGATTTATTTAGGGGATATAACAAGGACAGGGAAATCAGGTTAATTAGCTTATCACTCTACTCATCTACCTATGGCTCTGTGCCAGGCCTATCCCTATCAGTTACTGTCCCTGGGTACCCAAGCCCTAGTGGCTAGTCCAAACCGTGGCAGCTGGTAGGGGCCCTTTCACACAGAGAAAAGGAAAATTAAACAGTCAGCAGTACAGTAATTCCATTTGGATTTAATGTGGCAATTCAACAGGGAGCGACCCTGAATTAGTACTCACGACCTCCAAACAAGATAGGGTCCTTCAATGTCAGCAGGGCTACTCTTGAGCTCCAAGAGACTCCTCACACATTTATATGGTAAAAGAAAGCACTATACAGGCAGGCTGCATCTGTATCCTCGATCAAATTACTGCACAATACCGGGAGAACACACAGCAGATTCAGTTCCTGACAGACCGAGTGCAATTTTCAGCAATTCCTCCAGTCTTCTACAGGGTGAGCCTGGTTTCTACTCTTCAGATATCCTTTGATTCTCTTCACAGGACGGATTCAGTCCTAACAAGCTGCAGACCGGAACTCTGGACCTTACACACGTTTTTTGACTGAAACTGTGCACTGAAGGAGCACAGGGTTTCTTTCCCCTTCACTGCAAAAGTTAAAACTGAAACTCCAACAGACAAAACCGGGCACTTCCTTTGAGTTCCTCCCAGTTCTTGACTGGATTGGCTGTCACTCACAATAGACTGCTGCTGTTGGTCCAAAAAGGCGCCGAAGTCTAAACTACATCTCCCAGAGTCACTGCCCATACAATCCTCTTGTGGCTGGCTCAGATTATGAGTCCAAGTTCTGATTCGTCCAAGGCACCATTTTAGAGCTAGCTTACCCCACACTGATTGGTCCAGTTCAGCAGTTCAAAACCCAGAATGGGGAACTAGGCAGACACAGTTCTGACTGCAAAGAAAGCAGGTTAGACAAACTGTAATTTCATTATTACTCTAACTGATTTCTGGCAAACAGTTACATCTTTCAGATAGGTTCCCTTTGTACTCCTAGTGACTGCAAAAATGGAGTGAATTGGCAGTAGTTCGAGTGGTACTCAAACAGAGAAACACACAGTCCCCCCATATAAACTAATTATGTCTGCAAGCAGACAGCTCTTAAAGAGACAGTACCAGAGGCTCTAAAAACACTCACTGATAAATGGCTTAAACGCCAAACACCATTCAGGCTTGGAGCATTCAAGCAAGCTCCTGGAAGTCTTTTGGGAACCTCCATTTGCAGGGGGGGGGTTACAGCTATTTTACCAGTGGAGCTTATTTTACAAATGCAGTCAACAGGTCACAGGTACCTACATTTGCCTTAAAAATATGTTGTATAAACTGAATGTGACATGGTTTAACTGAAGATATCATGTTTATCTTCACTCTAGGCCACTGATATTAAACTGTCTCACTTGTGAGCCAGCCCAGTGGTGTGGGCGGCTGAGGCACCTGTGCCTTACCTCCTGCCATGCCGGCGACCCGTGTTCGTGGTGTGAGCGGGCCGCTGAGGGTTGGCTGGAGAGGGAGAGGATCGAACGTCCAGATGGGAGCTCTCCTCTCTTGGGGAGGGAGGACTTGCACTCCCACCGAATGACTGCCCCCAGGTAGAGGCTCTTGGGTAATACAGGTCTGTGTGCATCAGCAAAAGGGAGGGTGCTACAGGACTTCCGCTGACGTGCACACACCTCCACATATGCACGTCTGACTGTGTGCACCGCAGCAATGGGGATGGGAAACCATGGACAGAAAATTGGAAAAACACCCAGGCTGCGGGTGACAACTGACCCTCCACAGGCTCTGCACCTGGTGACTAGGCATAGGAGGTAAGTCCCGGTGATACCGGGATGACGGGGCTGGAGGGGTCTGAAGGGGGAAACCAGGGAGAAGGGGTATAAGTACCTATATGGAAAAAAAAACATTTCACTCATGTCCTTCATGAAAAGAACCAAGAAAGTAGGTCCCTGGGTTTATAGGGAACTTGGGCAGACTGGATGTACCTCTGGTCCTTTTCTGTCATCATTGTCGGTTTCTTTGTTTCCATGTTTTTCTATATTTTCATGTTTCATAACATCAGTGGCTTCTCATGAAACTCATATATATTTTTAGGTACTCATTCCCAAGATGTGAAAAGTTTCATGACTGCATCTTATGTGGTTTCAGAGATAAAGAATGTTATCTTCAGACAGTCCATTATATGTAAGATATACAATGCATTCCACTTGTTTGCATATCGGGTACAAACATATGAAAATTCCAGCAGATACAGGCCCATCAGTCTGTTTAGTCTGCTTGAGCGTGCAGCTCTTCAGTCTTTCAGACTGCAACTGTCCCCCCCCTTGCCTCTCCCCCACTGATTTTGCCTGTGTGTCCATCACTACCAGCCCCTGCCCCCCCCATGGCTTGAATCCTCCCTCTGAACCTCTCCCACCCACTTTTGAAGATGCCCACTGTCCGCAGTGATATCCCCTTCTCTGGTAGCACATTCCACCTTGCCACCACACTTTCGGTGAGATAGTGCCTCCTCATTTCCCTCCTGATTCTGCCTCCTTCCATGTTCAGACTGTGCCCCATGGTTTCTCTTCCACCTTTTAATTTGAAAATGCTTCCGGTGCTTACTCTGTTCATACCCTTTAGGTACTTGAAGGTCTCAGTCATGTCCCCCTCTCTTCCTTCTGTCCTCCAGGGAATACATATTGAGCCCTTTCAGTCTTTCCTCATAAGGTTTATCTCCCAATCCCATGATCATTTTCGTTGTCCAGCACTGCACCCCCTCCAATAGCTTGATGTCCTTTTTCAAATAGGCATGCCAGTACTGCATGCAGTACTCCAAGTGTGGCCTCACCAAGAACCTGTACAGGGGCAGGACGGTGTCCCCTCTCCTAGAGTTAATTTCCCTTGTGATGCATCCCAGCATTCTGTTGGCCTTTGCTAGTGCCTTCCTGCACTGGGCTGAGTGATTCATTTCCCCTGTCACCAGTATACCAAGATCCTTCTTCTCCTTTCATAGAATTATAGAAATCTGACAGCAGAAAAAAGACCTAATGGCCCTTCTAGTCTGCCCATAAGCCCCCCCCCCGCTAAGAGGTCCCCTTTTTCCCATTCCTGATCTGCCCCTGCCCATCAGGTCCATGTGCAGATCCCAGCCTCTCTTGAATTTCTCCACTGTATCCACCCCTACCACCCAATCTGGCAGCTCATGCCCTGGCCAAACCATCCTCTCGGAGAAAAACCTCCCTCTGATGTTCCCTCTGAATCATCCCCCTTCCAGCTTGTAAATATGCCCCCCAGTGGAGTTATTCTTGCTCATTTTAAAGATGCTGTCTACCCTCACCCTGTTTACGCCCTTCAAGTATTTGAATGTCTCCACCATACCACCCCTCTCCCTCTCCTCCAGTGTGTACAGACACAGTTCACCCAACCTTTTCTCATACGATTCCCCTGCATCCCACTCACCATCTTTTCTGCCCTTCTCTGGACCCTTTCCAGCCTGTCCTTGTCCCCCTGCTGGTAAGGCCTCCAGAACTGGATCCCATATTCCAGTCCTTTGACTTGGATAACTGCACTCCCCTCAACGAGTAACTATTTCCGGGGTTCCTGGCTCCTAAGTGCATGACTTTGCACTTCTTGGCATTGAACCCAAGTTGTCATGTGTTAGACCATTCCTCCAGTTTTGCCAAATCCTCCTGGAGTACCATACTGCCTTCCCTTCCATCAGCCTCTGCACAGATCTTGGTGTCATGGACGAAGAGATTCATATTCTTTATCCCTTCTGTGATGTCAGCAATGAAAACTTTAAACAGCACTGGTCCCAGCACTGAGCCTTGTGGTACCCCACTTGTTACTGCTCTGGGCTCAGATATCTCACTCCCACTACTGCTTTCTGCTATCTATCCTGTAAGCAGCTTCTGACCCATCTAATCAGTTTCCTTCCCGCTCCCTCAGTTTGCTGGTCAGCCAACCATGTGGCATTGAATCAAAGGCCTTGCTGAAGTCCCACTATAGGACATTCACTGAATGACCCTTGCCCAGTGCCCTTATAACCCAATCAAAAAAGTCCACCAGGCTCGTCTGGCAGGATCTGCCAGAAACAAACCCCTGCTGACTGCTGTCCTGGAGATTATCATCCTCCAGAAATTTTACCAGCCTTTCCTTGAGGGTAGTCTCCATTAGCTTTCCCACAAATAAGGTTAGGCTAACTGGTCTACAGTTCCCTAGTTCATCCTTGGGCCCACTCTTACAGAGGGGCACCACATGTGCCAACCTTCAATCCCTGGGTATGCATCATGTTTCCAGAGAGGTGTTGAACAAGTCCAGCAATGGCCCCGCCAGGACTACTGCCAACTCTCTCAGTACTCTAGGATGAATTCCATCTGGCCCAGGTGCCTTATCAACCCTCAGGGACTTGAGGCCCTCCAATACCCTTCCTTCTGTGATTTCCCCATCAGTGATCTCCTCTCCCCTACCCCCACCCTGGCCTTTCCTTTTGGTATGGGCCCATCCCTCTCTTTGGCGAATACTGAACAGATGTACTCATTGAGTACTTCTGCCTGCTCTGCCCCCTTTTCCACCCACCCACTGCCATTCTTGATCCTAACAATCTGATCCTTATTCTTTCTCTTCCACCTTATATACTGAAGAAATCCTTTTCACCTTCTTTAATCCCCTGGGCCACCTCAATTCTCTTTACACCTTGGCTGCCCTTACAGTTCTACTCACGTCCCTGAATTTCCTCATATATTCCACCCTGTCCTCTTCTCTGTTGGATCTTTTGTAGGTTCTAAATGCAGCTGTCTTTTCCCTCACCCTCTTCCCTACCTCCTTGTTCATCCAGTTGGGCTTCTTGGTCCTGGCTTTCTTGCTCTGGCTCATGACACATGTACTAGTGACCTCAGCCAGGCTCTGCTTGATGATTGCCCATTTTTGCTCAGCATCCAAGTTTGGAAGGATGCTAGCTATGTGTCCTACCATTATACTACCCAGTCTGTCCTTTTGAAAGCCAGGACCCTAGTCCTTCTATTGGCTACCTCCATATCTAGATTAATTGAGAACCACACTGTATGGTGGTCGCTTCACCAGTGGTTCCTCCACTCCAACATCCCTGACTTGCTCCCCATCCTCCAGCACCAGGTCCAGGATATTCCCCTCCCTAGTTGGCTCTGTTACCTTCTGTGTCAGGAAGCTGCCCTGGAAGGCTTCCAGGAGGATGTGCTCCCTGGCACATGAGGTAGCCAGGATGCCTCAATCCACCCCTGGTAGATTAAAGTTCACCACTACCACAGTGATCCCTTTGCCACTAAGCCTCTTTAACTGCTCCCCCAGTTCCCTTTTAATCCTCTCATTCTGTGTTGCATGAATATAAACTACCCCCAGTCTAACCTTGCTACACCTTGGGTTGTAAAGTTACACCATATGGCCTGCGCCTTGCCTTCCTCCCTCTCCTCCCTATTACACATTATCCCTTCCCTAACATAGATGGCCACCCCACCCCCTTTCCCCTGTCCCTCCAGTGTAGCTTGAAACCTGGGATGGCTTGGTCCCAGTCATGGAATAGGCTTGCCTATGTCTCTGTGATGGTGGCTATGTCCATCTCCCCTTCCACCATCAATGCCTGCAACTATGTCATCTTGCCACCCAGGCTGCTAGCTTTCAGTGATACCACACTCCATTTTGATCTACTGAACTCTGCACCTTTACCCTCCCCTCCATTTCCCACCCTATTTGAATCTGACTCCTGTCTTGCTGTGGCGGGAGGTCCAAGGGACTCCCTCTCCTGGTGAATTCCCACCCCATTGGCCCCCTCTTACCAAATTTAAATAATAATTTTCTTTGCTAAACTCCCCCAGCTTATGCTTCAGTTCCTGTGAGTCCTCCTTACTAAGGTGCAGCCTAGCCTCTGCATACAGGTGTGTACTCCCACTTGTTGCCCCACCCCCCACCAATCCATACCCATGGACCCACTCCATTTCTTCAGCCATCTATTAAATTCAGTGATTCTCTGCTTCCTGGCTATACTCACTCTTGGCACTGGTAGGATTTCTGAGAAAGCTACCGACCTTCCACCCATACTGCATAGTTTCCCCAGCTCCTTGGATGTATGCACACTTAAGTTATAAGCACAAAATGGCATGTCCCAGTCCCAATCCCACGTACTTAATGATAAAAAACGTGCTTGTATGCACAACGTGTTCTGGTTATATTCACACTTTTCCCTGCAGATTTCCCTGCAGACAGGGGTTCCGCAGACATTAATACTGCCAATCCCACTTGGTAAACAGATGTTAACTGTGCTGCCAGTGGGTACTGATTATATACAAGTTTTGGTCAGTTTCAGCCTGTCTTTTGTCAGTGCCAGCCAACATTTGATGAACTGGCATGTTTTCAATGAGTTTGATACATTCAATAAAAGTAAAAGTAGTAGTAGTAGTAGATTTTATTTATTTATTTAAGGCACCCTTCCCCGAGGGCTCAGGGTGCTTTAAATAAAGGGGTCAATTAGGGTAGTCTGGTGTAATGGATGTGGTGCTGCAGTGTATATGTCTATGTTGTGGAAATGGAGATTTTGTCCAATTTGTAGAAGGTTGATGCAACTTGAGGCAGAGGTCACTAGATTAGAAACATAGAAACACAGACTTTGATGGCAGATAGTGACCACTTGACCCACACAGTCTGCCCAATTCCCTACCTGTTGATAAGCTGCAGATCCTAGCTAACCAGCAGCCTACTTCTTCCTACCCTCCACCAGAATTGCCTTATGTCTGTCCCATGCATTCTTAAATCCCCCCACTATTTATGATCCCACGACCTCCTCAGGAAGATTGTTCCATGCATCCACCACCCTCTCTGTGAAAAAATGCTTCCTCACATTGTCCCTGAGCCATCCCTCCCTCTATCTTCAAATTGTGCCCCCTTGTTCTTGCACATCTCTTTTTCTGGAAGATGCTACCCTCTTGGACTTTGTTGATTCCCTTGAGGTACTTGAACATTTCTATCATGTCCCCCCTCACCCTCCTTTCCTCGAGGGCATGCATATTAAACTCCTTTAGTCTCTCTTCGTATGGCTTCTGGTGCAGACCCTGCACCATTTTAGTTGCCCTCCCCTGGACTGTCTCCATTCTGTCTATGTCCTTGTGGAGATGGGGTCTCCAGAACTGCACACAGTACTCCAGATGGCATCTCACCAACTGTCTGTACAGGGGGATAACAACTTCCTGTTTTCTACTGGCGATGCCTCTCTCTATACATCTCAGTATCCCCCCAACCCTCCTTACTGCCTTCTCACATTACCTGCCTACCTTTAGGACATCTGATATGACTACCCCAGGTCCCTTTCCATTTCTGTTGTTAATACCACCCCCCAAAATTGTACTCTTCCGCTGGGTTTTTATTTCCCAGGTGCATTACTTTGCACTTTTTTGTATTGAATCTAAGCTGCCATACTTTTGACCATTCCTCCAACCCTGAAAAATCCCTTTTCATCCTTTCCACTCCCCCCTTGTGTATCAACCCTGTTGCAGATTTTTGTGTCGTCTGCAAAGAGGCATACTTCTTCTTCCAGTCCCTCTGCAATGGCACTTATAAAGACATTAAAAAGGACTGGACCTAGTACTGAGCCCTGTGGTTTCACATTAGTAACCCCCACTTTCTTCTGGGTGAAAATGCAAATTGGGGGAAGGAGTATGAGTTTGTGCAACGAATATGGGATCACCAATGTGTTAAGACAGAATGGCCAACAGGATGCTGGGATGCATCGCTAGGGGGATCACCTCCAGAAGAAGGGAAGTGATACTCCCTCTGTATAACTGCTTGGTGAGGCCACACCTCGAGTACTGCATGCAGTTTTGGAGGCCACACTTAAAGAGGGACATTAAACTCCTGGAGAGGGTCCAGAGGAGGGCAGCCAAAATGATTTGGGGCTTGGGGGACAGGACCTATGGGGAGAGGCTCGAAGAGCTAAATATGTACACATTGGAAGAGAGAAGGGACCGGGGACATGATAGAGGTCTTCAGGCATGGAAGGGGGTAAATAGGGGAGGAGCAGTCAGGGTGCTTCAAGGAAGGAAGGGGCAACTAGAGGGCAAGGGTGGAAGCTGAGGGGGAAGATTCAGAGGAGAAAGGAGGAGGTGCTACTTCACTGAGTGGTGGTGGAGCCATGGAATCGCTGCCTAGGGGCTGGTGGAGGAAGAGACGGTGAGGGGTTCAAGAGGGGTGGGACAGGTACAGGGGAAGGGTTCTGGAAGCAAAATCCAGTGCAGCGAGAATATCCGGAACTGGGAAGGGAGAAGCCAGAGAAGGCAAGGGGGGGGCAGCAAGGTCAGTTCCCAGGGTGGGGCCTGACCAATCGAGCAGACACGAAAGACCGTTAGGCCTATTCTGCTGGCATTTTAGTATGTTAGTATGATATTGAGAGGGAGACATGTTGGAGTCACTCCCAGGAAGACTACTATGCCACTGGGTAGGCTGGGGAGAGAGATTGAAACATGAGGGTAGAGGACGATCAGGTAAATATGATGGAATGGAAGAGTGAGTTGCGGGAATGGGGGTTGGCAGGTAGGGGGAAGGAAAAGGGGTGTGAGTAATGTTATGCAAAGATTTGGGGGGAAAGGAAGGGCTATGGTGGGGAGATCGTGGTTTGGACATGGTAGTGGTGATTGGAGGAATGGTGGTGGTCAGGTAGTGGGAAGGAGTGGGAATGGGGGAAAAGAGAGGTCTAAGCATGGGGAAACAGGAAATTGAAATGGCAGTGAGAATTTGGTCCGAGTCCAAAATAAGTATGCTCCGTTAGGTAATCTGCAAGGCATAGTTAAACAGGACTGGTGTGGGACAATGGTGGATAGAAATAGGGAAAGGGGAAGAGTTGGGATTGGAATGTGAGGTGGAGGGAATAATGAAGCAAGGGAGGGCTTAGAGAGGGGGTAACGGTGGCAATAGAGGAGTTGTTGTTGATAACTCTGAGGTATCAAGACAGAACTGGGATAGGGAAGGGGTTAGGTGTTCAGTCTTTGAGGGTGTTTTTACTGGAATTCAGAATTTTACAGTGGATGGAAAGGCATTGCAGGGAGATATAAGGGGGGATAAGTCAGTCGTGAGTAGAAAGGACAGAAAGGTGGAAGGGGATAGGGACTTGAAGATAGATAAACGTATGGAATTGGGTGCTATTTGAGGGATATCAAAGGATGAGGAGGAAAATGAAGTAGCAGTGGGAGAGGGAAGTACTAATATTCCGAGGGAGGACGTAAAACTTGCAGTTGGGGACAAGGTAACTATCAGAGAGGTAAAATCAGTGGGGCAAGGAGACATGAATAATGTCAGGGATGGGGACTTGGAGGGGGATAAACTGTTTGGTAGCTAGTGGGGGGATTTTAGAAAATGAGGATGGGAATGCAGTGTCTATGGCAGAGGGGGTAATATGGTTCTATGAGGAGGTTGATACATGTAGGGGTGACGCGATATCTATCAGAGAGGTTAAGTCAGTGAGGCAAGGAGGCATGGATGGGGTAGTAAAGTCCAGACAGCATAGAGAGGATTATGAGATCATAATTTTTGGTGATTCTATTATTAAGGGCATCAGATGGAGGGGAGATAGAAACAGAAAGAGCTCAGTATGGGCGCATTGCTTTCTGGGATAACGGTGCATAGAGCGAGGCATATTAACCCTGCAGGGGATAGGAAACGGGGCGGAAACCTCAATTTATAGTCATCTAGGCACAAATGACTTGGCGAGTAACAGTCTTAAGGAGGGCATAGAGAGGTTTAAATAATTGGCAAGGGTGTATAGTAATGAAGCAAGGTCTAATGCCTTCTCAGAGGTACTGCCTGTGCCTACAGCTAGTTTATATGATAAGCAGAAAATTAGTGATTTTAATGAATGGTTGAGGGGATGGTGTAAATCTGTGGGATTTGGGTTGGTAGGGAATTGGGTGGAGACATGGGCAAACAGCAGTTTTTATGTCCCAGACTGGTTGTATCTTAATAAAGAGGGTACAGCAGTTCTCAAATGTAAATTCAAGGAGTTTCTATCTTATTTTTATATAATCTAGAGTGGGTGGACGGGGGAACATATCAAACATTTGGAGGCTAGAGCCTGTGGTGGGCCATTGCCTACCCCCCTGCTCTGGGGGGGGGTAATGTGGGGCATAGGGATGGTACTGGTGGGGAGTATGAGAAAAGAAATAGTAGGGACGAGGTGCTTGGGAAGGAATGGGTGGTTGTCTCCATGACTGAGAGCCTAGATAATAAGCTGCCAGGGGTCCAAGCACTTCTGGTGGGGGCCAGATGTTGCCTCCATTACTGGAAATATGGGGCAATCAGGATGGAGAATGGGATTTAATAATACCAGGCTTTAGGCTGTTTAGGAGGGATAGGGAATCTGATAGGGGAGGTGGGTGGCTGTCTGCATAAGGGAAGGAATAGATTGTCATAGGGAGGAAGGGAGAGGGAGAGGATACAGAGTACATGTGGATTACTTTATGTAAGTCAAAGACCAAGAGGGTTAAGCTAGGAGTGGTGCATAGACCTCCATCCCAGGAGAAGGATAAGGAGTTAGTTGGAGTTATTCAGCGGAACTGTAGAAGGGACATCACAGTGGTGGTTGGAGACTTCAACCTACCAGGACAGATTGGGCCACCGTGTCATCTAAAAGCAGCAGGGAGCAGGTTATTCTGGATGCTTTTCAGGATGTGTTCCTGACTCAGATGGTAAGAGATCCTATGAGAGAAGGTAATATATTAGATCTGTCTTGACAAATAGGGATCAAGTAAGGGATGTGATGGTGGATGCACCCATAGCAGGAAGTGATCGTAGCACTGTGTGGGTTGCACTTGAGTTGGACAGTGAGGAGACAAATACAGCCACAAAAGTTATTGATTTTAGTGGGGCTGATTTCAGTAGAATGGCAGAACTACTAAGGAGACAAGTGGCTAGTGTAAAACCTGACATGGACTCTACCCAAAAATGGGGCATCATAAGGTTGGGACTGGTGGAGGCCACTAACTCTTGTACTGTGTGGAGAAGTAAGAAGGCAAGGTCTAATAAACCATGCTGGTGGACCAGGGAAGTGCAGATGAGCATGAGGGGAGAAAAGAGTGGCTTTTAAAAACTATAAGAGGACCATTAAGGAATCAGATAGGGATGATAATATTACGAGTAGCAGGGAAGTTACAAGGGTGGTAAGGGCTGCCAAGGCTGAGAAGGAAATAAAGCTTGCTCAAGGGATCAGACAGGGTGAAAAGGGGTTCTTCAAGTACATCAGGGAGAGGAGGAAGTGCAGGGAGCAGATCTATCGAATTAAGACAGATGAGGGATGAGTAGATAAGGGGGATGAACAGGCAGAGGTATTTAATGAATATTTCTGTTCAGTTTTTACAAGGGAGCGGGGATTACCTAGTCAGTATGGGCAGAGAAATGAGTAGAATATTGAGGGAGCAAGGATGGTGGATGAGGAGATAAGTAGGCAGAGGGTACTGGAGGGGCTAACAGTGCTGAGAATGGATACAGCATCGGGTCAGATGGGATACACCCAAGGCTTCTGTGGGAACCTACTGGTTGAGCCACTGACAGGCATTTTCAACACGTCTATTCAATCAGGTTGTGTGCCCCATGATTGGAGGGTGGCTCATGTGGTGTCCATCCACAAAGGAGGCTCTTGAGACGACCTGGGAACTATAGGCCAGTTAGTCTCACGTAAATTGTGGTTAAACTATTGGAGATGATTCTGAGGGAAAAATAATGGCATTTCTGTAGTAGGATTGTCTCTTAGATGAAAGGCAGCATGGGTTCACAGAGGGAAGGTCTTTTCAGACCACTCTTGTGGATTTCTATGACTGGGCGACTAAGGATCTGGATGAGAGTAAGGCACTGGATGTTCTGTGCTTGGATTTCATCAAGGCCTTCCACTCAGTGCCACACAGGGGACTATAGGCAAGCTGAGGTACCTGGGGGTTAGTGATAGGGTGGTCAGATGGATTGGCAGCTGGCAGGATAAGAAGCAGAGGGTGGTGGTAAGGGGGAGTTATCAACACCATGGGAGGTCATCAGTGGGGTCCTACGGGGTTCGGTATTGGGACCAATGTTATTCAGCATCTATGTAACTGATATGTCAGTTGAAGTTCAGGGTCGGGTAAGTATGTTTGCTGATTATACCAAATTGGGTGCAGTGGTGGATGGGGAGGATGGAGGGTGCTGCAGAGGGACTCAGAAACCTTGGATAGATGGTCAAGTACCTGGCAGTTGGGCTTCAATGCAAAGAAGTGCAGGATTATGCAATTTGGAAACAAAAATCCTGAGTTTAGCTATAAACTGGGAGGTGTACAGTTATTGGTATCCACTGAGGAGAAAGATCTGGGGGTGCTAGACACAGGCCATATAAATCACTCTACACAGTGTAGGAAAGCGGCTGCAAAGGCTAATAAGATGCTGGGGTGTGTAGCAAGGGGAATCACTTCAAGGAGTGAGGAGGTGATCCTGCTGCTGTACAGGGCATTGGTGTAGCCTCACTTGGAGTACTGTGTGCAGTCCTGGCATCCCTACTTAAAAATGGACATCAGATTGTTGGAGGGGTACAGAGGAGAGCTACCAAGATGTTGAGTGGGTTGAGGAAAAAGCACTATGAAGATAGGCTACAGATGTTCAATATGTATTCTCTTGAGGACAGAAGAGACAGGGGGATATGATTGAGACATTTAAATACTTGAAGGGCATTAATAGGGTAAGTCATGAGGGCCTGTTTAACATTATAAAGGAGGGAATTACAAGAGGACATAGTCTAAAGGTGGAGGTGGAGAGGTTCAGAAGGGAGATGAGGAGGCACTTTCCCATTGAAAGGGTGGTCACAGCATGGAATGCTCTGTCTGAGGAGCTGGTTTCAATAGCATCGGTGGAGGATATAAAGGGGGGTGGAATAAACTTAAGGGCAGAATCAAAATGGGGAAGGGGAAATGGTAAAAACAGTATACTGTTTTGGAAATGGTAAAACAATGGTAATGGTAATGAAGTAATGAAAGGAGTGTAAGGGGTAGGGGTGCAGCATCAGTGCACAACACTGAGAGCTGCACACTCAAGCAGACTCAATAGGCTGCTAGGCTTTTATTTTCTGGCTTCATCGTATGTTTGTATGTTCATATAAACATCATAATAATGTCAATTCATACACCCAACATCCATAAACATAATAAATATAAATAATCTAGTATATGATATGTTCCCTTTACTCTGACAAACAGTAACAGTAACTATCACTATTAATCCCCAAAAGCTTGTCAAAACAAGAACATTTTCAGTTCTCTTTTAAATATTTCTACACAGATGACCTCCCTCAGGTACCCAGGTAATGAATTCCAGAAGATCGACACAGACACCTCAAAAGCCTGATCCCCTGAAGATTTCAGTTTGGCCCTGGGCACCTGCAGGATAGAAACATACAAACATAGAAGTTGATGGCAGATAAGGACTGCAAAGCCCATCCAGTCTGTCCGTTTCTTTTTCTACCTTATGAATGTGCCATCGGCCTTTGCTCTGTCAATGGCCTATCTATTCCTACTCATCTGTATTGCTCCCTTATGCCTATCCCACACCTGTTTGAAGCCCTGCACTATATTCATATCCACCACTTCCTGAGGTAGGCCGCTTCATGCATCCACCACCCTTTCTGTGAAAAAGAGCTTCTCACATTACCCCTAATCGGCCTCCCTCTAATCTCATGCTGTGTCCTCTTGTCCTGCTATTTTTATGTTTGCTTGCATGCATGCACAAGAAACATCTTGCGACAGTGCGACTCTTGGAGGTGTGTGCGTGAGCTGGCCAATGTAGTGCTTGCTTGAGCGGGCGTGTCTGAGTTGCACCAATGGATGGGCGAACTCTGGATGACAGCATCTTGGCTGCAGTGGCTTTCACTTGAAAGGAAAGAGCCGCTGCAGTCTGGTTTAATATGAAAGTGAGCATTTCAGCACTTTTAGTGCGCCTGCTGGTCGCTTCATCCTCCTTGGGGAATTCTCCCATTTCCTGGTAGAAAAAAGGCTGCCACGGATCATCAGCTGCAAAATCCTCCAGTTGCTATTAGTGTAACAAAAACACTCTGTCAGCACAAAAGTTGCTCATGAAGAGGCAAAACCTCCAGGTTTGGGATATGGCGTAACACTAATTTGCTAGGTGCCCAAGCAAGCCACAGCTCCAAATTAACAGAACGCCAGTATCATTTTCCGCTGTACTATAACTAAAACATTCTTTACTCTCATTTCAAAACAACAATGAAATAAAATAACCTCAGCTGGAAGAAAAAAACAGAGAAACACCCAAGCAAATAGAGCATTACGGGGAGCGGAGCAACATCGCGGGCATCTTGCCGCTTCACCCCTCCTCAGCAGTTTCTATTGGTGTGCTGTAGAATGTAACTTGTTCTTCCATCAGTTCATCAGATTGCAAAGGGTTACTGTGGGTCTGAGAGGTGGAAACCTTGAAAACATAACTGGCCAACAGCAAAGCTATTGGAGTTTTGAATTGATGGCCAGAGAGGATGATCTAATTGCTGCTATATATCTAGCTGCATTTTTGCAAAGAGTACGTTTTTAGCAGTACTGTGAAAACCGCTCCTCTACACCGTGTCCCCCCATCTGTCTTCTGTGTGTGGCTCTGTAGATATATTTCATGAGGCCATGCAATAGGCGTCTTTGTTGGTTATAAAAAGAATTGAGCCATTGAAATAAGTTGGAACAAATAACAAAATACATACACTTTGTTTATTTAAATGCTTAAACTGAATGGAACAAATGGGGAATCCTTAATTAAAATACATGGAGTATAGTAGTATACTGTTTACACAATCCCTGCCTTTGCAATTTAAGAATGTGCCTGGTATAATTACCACGTAATTTTTATTGTGATCTTCCTGCATTATATTGTATGTTTGTGATACAGGACATGAAGGATTGTATTAGGTTAATGACCAAATTAAGTGTTTTTAATTAGTTTCAATATGCATGATTGAAGTTACACATTTGTATATAGAGCACAGTTTGTAGTTATGAAGTCAACTCTGATGAAGCTTGGCAGCGGACCAATCGAAACAAGTTTTCTTACATTATTGGTCACTGTATGTGACTTTTACAGCCTCGAAATTTAGGATAAGCACTAGAGCACTTTTTGCTGTAATAAAATATGCAAACATTTTAGATTCAAGTCTTAGGTTTGGGTGCTGTTCATTCCGTGACTGATAACGCTTGCCATAAAAATTTCCTCTTACAGCAATATGCCTTTAAAGTACCTCGCGCTCATTGGATTAACTTCCCATTGTAAACACTAGAAGGCTGTAGTGCGTGGTACCGCACTTGATTATGGATTCCACAGCAGTGAATAACTTTTTTAGTGGCTACAACTGTGTGTTTATCTAAGATTAACACAGGCCTAATAGACTCTTTACAGCCAGTCAGGAAGCTCTGTCCCACCAACCCTTTTAATAATAATTGTATGGAGCCATCTGCATTTCCTAGTTGGGTGGTCATGTCGATGATGGTTCCATGGAGTAAAAACATCTAACTGTTCTATTGAGAAAGGCTGTAAAACATTTCCTTTACAGAGTAATTTAAGGTTCACAATCATGTTAGATTTTAACTCATAATAAAATAAAAGTTGGGTTATAGTATCAGCAAGCTTACTATGATTTCAGCACAGCCTTTACAGTAACCTGTTATTGGAAAACATGTCCGCTGTACTATAACTCAGATGTTCTTTACTCTCGACATTTCAAAACAACAATGAAATAAAATAACCTCAGCTGGAAGAAAAAAACAGAGAAACACCCAAGCAAATAGAGCATTACGGGGGAGCGGAGCAACATCGCGGGCAT
The DNA here is from genome assembly GCA_016271365.2 of Neoceratodus forsteri. NCBI lineage: Eukaryota > Metazoa > Chordata > Ceratodontiformes > Ceratodontidae > Neoceratodus > Neoceratodus forsteri. Next base: position 239,895,435 of record JADMNL010000026.1, read on the forward strand.
CTTGCCGCTTCACCCCTACTCAGCAGTTTCTATTGGTGTGCTGTAGAATGTAACTTGTTCTTCCATCAGTTCATCAGATTGCAAAGGGTTACTGTGGGTCTGAGAGGTGGGAACCTTGAAAACATAACTGGCCAACGAGAAAGCTATTGGAGCTTTGAATTGATGGCCAGAGAGGATGATCTAATTGCTGCTATATATCTAGCTGCATTTTTGCAAAGAGTACTTTTTTAGCAGTACTGTGAAAACCGCTCCTCTACACCGTGTCCCCCCACCTGTCTTCTGTGTGTGGCTCTGTGGATATATTTCATGAGGCCATGCAATAGGCGTCTTTGTTGGTTATAAGAAGAATTGAGCCGTTGAAATAAGTTGGAACAAATAACAAAATACAAACACTTTGTTTATTTAAATGCTTAAACTGCATGGAACAAATGGGGAATCCTTAATTAAAATACATGTAGTATAGTGGTATACTGTTTACACAATCCCTGCCTTTGCAATTTAAGAATGTGCCTGGTATAATTACCATGTAATTTTTATTGTGATCTTCGTGCATTATATTGTATGTCTGTGATACAGGACATGAAGGATTGTATTAGGTTAATGACCAAGTTAAGTGTTTTTAATTAGTTTCAATATGCATGATTGAAGTTACACATTTGTATATAGAGCATGGTTTGTAGTTATGAAGTCAACTCTGATGAAGCTTGGCAGTGGACCAATCGAAACAAGTTTTCTTACATTACTGGTCACTGTATGTGACTTTTACAGCCTTGAAATTTAGGATAAGCACTAGAGCACTTTTTGCTGTAATAAAATATGCAAACATTTTAGATTCAAGTCTTAGGTTTGGGTGCTGTTCATTCCGTGGCTGATAACGCTTGCCATAAAAATTTCCTCTTACAGCAATAAGCCTTTAAAATACCTCGCGCTCATTGGATTAACTTCCCATTGTAAACACTAGAAGGCTGTAGTGCGTGGTACCGCACTTGATTATGGATTCCACAGCAGTGAAGAACTTTTTTAGTGGCTACAACTGTGTGTTTATCTAAGATTAACACAGACCTAATAGACTCTTTACAGCCAGTCAGGAAGCTCTGTCCCACCAACCCTTTTAATATAACTGTATGGAGCCATCTGCATTTCCTAGTTGGGTGGTCATGTCGATGATGGTTCCATGGAATAAAAACATCTAACTGTTCTATTGAGAAAGACTGTAAAACATTTCCTTTACAGAGTCATTTAAGGTTCACAATCATGTTAGATTTTAACTCATAATAAAATAAAAGTTGGGTTATAGTATCAGCAAGCTTACTATGATTTCAGCACAGCCTTACAGTAACCTGCTATTGGAAAACATGTTTAAAAATATATATTATTCGGACACATTATGGCTTATATATACTGTATATAGTTTATGGATTTTCTGTATTTGTCAACCCCCCTTCTTTATTACTGAGGACATTTGCATGAAAACAGGATCTTTGTGATTCAGACCTCATTTGCTCCTCCACCTTGGTGGTGGAGCCATGGAACAGTCTACTAGTTGAAGTGGTAAGTGCAAAAACCATTGGTGGTTTCAAGCATGGTTGGGGCAGAATGAATTGTATATTGCTTGCTTGGGACAACAGAAACAGGGAGGATAATGGGGGGGTAGGTTGGGGAGGGCTAGTAAAGTAACCCCCTTCACATGGCCTATCTGTGCTAGGAGACTAGAATCCTAGGGCTAAATAGGGAATTTGGGCAGACTGGATAGACCATAGATCTTTTTTTGCTAATATTTTCTATGCTTCTGTGTTTCTAACCCCTGGAATCCCTCACTTACATGTGTACACTTTATGCAGTCGTCTGAGCCAAGAGTGACACCCCGGAGACAGAACCTATGCAGATTTTCAAATTTGGAATGTAGGTTCAAACTCTGCAGCCACGCTCCACTCTAGCCATTGCTCAGATATGTTTCTCCTCCTGAAAAGAGCAGTCACTCTGTAGTCAACTTCATTAGCGGCTGGTTCTCTAGTTGGGTTTTTATTTTGTAGTTATATCAAAAAAGTGTATTTTAGTTTTCTCAATTGCTCTGCATTTAGCTAGGCCTTTCTGTAAATGAAGGCTCCTCCGGTTCTCATTTGATTCCCAGAAACCAGAGAATATCCTACTTGGCTACATTGACTATTCTGGCTAGTAAACCATGTTCCTTCTGCTAAATTTTTGGTGGTTTACTATTTTTAGCTACCCAACGTACAGAGAAAGGAATGTTCTCTGTTTCCATTTCTGTCTGTGCCCTTTCACCTTAATGAATGCGTCTCTACTACAGGAGCCACAATTTGACCTTTGGCACAGTTTCTTCAATACAAGAGCTATTTTTATGTTCGCTTGAGCGCATGTGCTAGGAACATCTTGCAACAGTGTGCCTTTTGGAGGTGTGTGACCCTCCTCCCCAATGCAGTGCTCAGTGTAGCAGGCATGACCCTAGGGGACCAATACATGCCGAGCTGTGTATGACAGCAGTTCGGCTGTGTTGGTCTTCACTTCTAACAAAAGGTCCGCTGCAATCAGCGATGGTAGCGTGTATGCAATTAGCATACATGTCAGCTGAACTGCCGTCATGCACAGCTCGACTTCAAAGCCCTCCCGCTTCCTCCCTCTGCCAATGTCCTCCCCTTCCCTGTTCTTCCTGGCCCCCACCTTGTGTGCCGAGGGGGGTGCCCAATCCCCCTCGGCTCATGCACCCCTCAGTACACTGTGTGGCCGACATGGGTGCCCAATCCCCCGTCGGCTGCAGTCCCCCCCACAAAACAAACAACCAGTTGGCATGCTGGGAGCCCACCCCAGCATGCTCATGCTTCCCCACCCACATACACACACACTGTATGGCCACCCGGGGGTGCCCAGTCCCCGCCAGCTCCAGTCTCCCTCCCAGCAAACACATAGGTGGCACCCAGCGTGCCAGCAGCGTCCAATTTTTTTGCCCCTTGCCCCCGCCTGCCAACCTGCACCCACCTTCTGTGCTTCCACCTCCCCACACACACACACCCTCACCTAGGTGGCATGCTGGGAGCCCACCCCAGCGTACGAAAAGCCTCCTATTTTCTTTTTTTTTAAATCCTGTAAAACAAGAAAACGGTCCCTTGGTGAGTCCTTGGCCCTCCCACCACCAACCCATGCCCACCCTCTGTGCACCCACCTCCAGAGCCTGGCTCAATGATCGTCAGTGGACCGGGAACACGTCTGCACTCTTCAAAGCTGACCGCGAACTGAAGAAATGCCGGTAAGCTGTATAATGGCACAAATAGGGTTTTTTCAACTTTGGTGTTTATCTTGGCCATTTTTGGGAATTTTGGCACTGAACTTTCAACATGGGGTTACTGTGACCCCCCTCATGAATTCAGTCACTGTCGTGGTGTTATTCGGTCCCAAAAGGTGATTTCACAGTCACTGTGTGGAATCACCTTTCAGGACTGATTAACAAAATGACAGTGTTGGTGTTCATGAGGTGGGCTCTCCAAAAACCTATGTTGCAAATTTGGTGAAAACATTCCAAAAAATCACAGTTTTACGAGTGTGCGTTGCGCAGTTTCCACGCACACTAGTAAGTTTGCGAATTTGTAATGTTTTCACTCCAGATTTTCAACATAGGCATATTTCCATACCTCCTTATGAACAGTGCAGCTGTCATTTTCACATACTGCCCAAAATGTGTTTTCGCGCTTCCGGCGCAAAATAGCACGGTCGCTGTTGGAAATCAGTGTTCGCTACAGAGTAAGACAATCACAGTGACACTGTTCATGAGCAGAGGTCTGAAAATGCCTATGTTGAAAATTTTGTGGCAAAAGTCCATAAAATGGCTGTGTTTCGAGCGTACGTTGCGCAGTTTCTATGCACACTCGTAACTTCATGAATTTCTAATATTTCCACTCCAGATTTTCAACATTGCCATTTTCCCATATCTCCTTATGACCAGTATAGCTGTCATTTTTCACATCATGGCTGAAATGTATTTTCGCACTTCCAGCGTACAATAGCGCGGCCGCTGTGGGAAATAATGTACGGTACAGAGTAAGAAAACCACAGTGACACTGTTCATGAACAGACATCCTAAAATGCCTATGTTGAAAATTCAGTGCAAAATTCCAAACCATTACTTTTTTATGAGCGTGCCTTGCGCAGTTTCCACACGCACTTGTAACTTTGCAAATTTGTCATGTTTTCACTCCAGATTTTCAACATTTGCATTTTCCCACACCTCCTTATGAACAGTACAACTGTCATTTTGCACTTCCTGGCTGAAATGTGTTTTCACACTTCCAGCACAGAATAGCGTGACTGCTTTGGGAAATCAGTGTTCGGTACACAGTAAGAAAATAATAGTGACAGTGTTCATGATCAGAGGTGACAAAATGCCTGTGTTAAAAATTTGGTGAAATAATTCCACTGAATGACTATGTTATGGGCACGGGTTACGCAGCCACCATGCAGGCTCATACCCTTGAGCACACCCAGGGTGTTAGGGTTCCTAAGGCAGACACTTAAGAAGCATGAGGGTGAAATGTTGATCCAATGCAAGAGGAGTTGCAGAGAGGTACTCTGTTGGGATATGGATGCTAAAGAGACATGAACACAACTGGGGGGGGGGGCCTGCATAAATGCCAAACACCAATGCAAATACCTGCAAGAGAACGTTCGGCATTGACAAATGCTTTTTACTACTATGGAAATCTCTCTCTCTCTCTCTCTCTCTCTCTCTCTCTCTCTTTCTCTGTCTCTCTTCCACCCCCATCATGTTGCAAGGGGGCTGGGAGAGAGAGAAACAGAGAGAAGTTCAATGCGTTCCTTTCTGAATGGACCTAAAGTCCACAATACAGATTATCTTAGTGTTCCCTTCCCTATTAGGTCAGTGATGCACACTTAACAAATGAATAGCAGTTGAGGATTTCACACTTTATGGTAACAAATTTTTTTTTGCCCCATGTGTGTTTTTGTACAATGACATGACAGTTGGCTGCAAATAGCAGATTTGTTACATCATAGTTACCTGACTCAGTTACAGTAAATGGCCAGACCACCATAACAGTCTAGCTATTCCACTACTTGCAAACTTTTACGCTCAATGCTGCACATTAGGCTGCATGCTAAATAATGACCTAGAACCACAACTGGGTTTCATTTGATAAATTTAGTAATTTATTTATTTAAATCTAGGATTACAATTACCTTTGAGCCAAGGCTCTTATACAAAGGTTGCACGTCAGGAGAGTACATACATGTTAAACATGTTAAACAACGGCATACAACATTAAAGAGAGCAGACGGCCATATTCATCAGTTCAGATATGGCATCACGGTAAACTGGATACATGAATAACACATACAAAGAATCATTTCAGAAACCTAGAAGAAATCAGGGAGGAAGGATGAGAGGATAGGGGGTGGCAGCTGAGAAAGACTAAAAGAGAAAAAATAGATAGACTTGGTATTTAACAACCAGGGCCCTGCCATTCTTAAAGTTTATATTTGGGGAAATTGTTTAACCAGACAAGGCACACCAAACCAAAACTTGCTTCCAGATGCAACCTGACAGCACAAGGAAGTTAAATGACTTGCTCAGGGTCACACAGTATGCAAGAAGGAGCTAATGGGATTCAAACTGACCTCTCCAGGTTTGCAGCTCACTGCCCTTAACCACTATACTATACTGCCTCCTATTTCATTTGGACCTTCAAGTGGCCATTGTGCGAACTTTGCAAGCAACCCATGTTAGGCATGCTTTATATTGTTTAATTTTCTTTCTACTACCATGCCATGGTTTTCTAATTTTGTTACACAAAAAAAGAGTCAAGACATGAAAACAGCAATGATGTCTTTTTTTGCATTACTCTAAAATGCAGTAGGTTACCTGCAGTTTACCAGTGGCAGAAACAGTCCGTTAGCTTTAGCAGCTCTTTGTATGTTCATGCATACACACATTGTGTATTCACAATAATGAGTCTGAGAAACATATAAGCCACAATATAGTCTCATAATACAAATATACCATTTTATGCTGTAATATATTAAATTGATGCGAACTTGATAGAAGCTTTGTAAAAATAGGCTCTGTGTGGGCTGTTTTCTACATTGTAATATACCTGTGTTTTTTTCTTTCTCCTGCACGTAATATACCTTTAAAACTTTGGAGCCCTGCGACCATATTTGGACACAGGAAGAGATTTTGTGGGTCATTGGGTTTAACCTGAGCTACAAACTACCCCTTTTTTATAGCTTTACTTTTAATCGCTTATTTTTTCCTGTGTTCTAGCGATCTATATAGGAGCTGGAATACAGGGAATAATATTTTGGGCATTTTAAAACTTCAAAGCATCTCGAAGGACACAGAACTTACTTCCGGCAGATCCATTTAAATTCCTCTCCACCGGCGAGCGGAGCGAGCCGAGTGGAGCATGTCTACGCGCACGGAGACGTGCGCAGAGACACGCGCATCGCGTGTCTGCTGTGTCCGCTGGGGACACTGGGAATACTGGGGGATTAACTATTTTGATTATAACCTAAATAGTATATATCATCTATCTTAGCGGCGGTCTTTTGGGTGAGTAACTTAACTAAAGTATGGCGTCCACAAGACCAAGAAAGATGAAAGGTAGAAAAACATGTCAGGAATGCCTGATGTTTACTGAAGAAGTTTCCAACTCTCAATTTACATGTGAAAAGTGTATTAAAAAACTTTGCTTTACTTAAAGAGGTTCAAGAGTTGGAAACGAGGCTACAAACGTATAAAGATATTTCTAGGCTGGAGGATTTTATTAATGAAGCTGTTTGTGATGTCAGTAATAGACAATCCCTGGTAGTAAATTATGTAGAGCATAGCCAATATACAAATGAATATGCTAATGGGGCTAAGGAAGCTACTGATGCAAACTTTAATGATAAGGAAGAAGGACTTCAGCCCAAACCTTTTATAGATTTAAATAATAGATTTGAGTGTCTTAATACTCTACCAACTGATGCACTGGAGATGTTACCCAATTGTGAATTATATGAAGACCCTGGCCAATTATTAAATGTACCTGTGGCCCTTAGAAAAGAGGATAATTCACATGCCCCCTCAAAAGCACCTGATTCCAATAATGTACTTAGCAGTAAATTTAGTACTTTCAATAAAGAACTAGGGGAGTCTTGTAATGAAATTCCAATTGAGCCCATAAGTCCTATTGGTACTACCAAAATAAGGGAATCAAGAGAGTCTGATCCTATGGATCGAGATATTTTGATTATCGGAGATTCAATTATAAGGGGCATTGATACTTCAGTGGGTTCTAATAGGAAAGCACATACTACAGTTAGTTCACTGTCTGGAGCTAAACTACATGATGTTGTGGGTTTGATGGAGGGACTATATGATAATACAATTGCGCCCTTGGTTATCCTTCACGTGGGGGCAAATGATGTAGGGAAAACAAATTGGCATAGTATGCTACGAGATTACAAGTATATTGTTGATTCGGTTATAAATTATGGAGGGAAATTATCATATCTGGTATTCTTCCTATGTACGGCATTAACGATTACAAAAATAGACAGATTGTTGATATTAACTCTAAAATTAGGCAATTTTGTGTCGAATCAGGGGTTGGTTTCATGGATAATGCACGAACATTTAGTAGAAGTTCCTTATTTAAAAAGGATGGAATTCACTTAAATTATGCAGGGGTAAGGGTCATGAGTAAAAAAGTTTTGGAGGTCATGAGGTTTCATTTAAACTGGTATCGGGTTGGGACACAGTTGAAAGCAATGTGATAGATTCCTTATCAGCTACTCAAAATACCCTTGGATGGAAAGTAATTTTATTAAATGCCCGCAGTTTACAGAATAAATATGACGAGTTCAACATCTTGCTACATAAAAATAAAATTCACATTGCCCTCGTTACTGAGACATGGTGGAATGAAAATGATATTTGGGACAAAGAAATTGAAGGCTATAAGCTGTATTCCCGTTGTAGAAAATATAGAAAGGGAGGGGGGGTGGCAATTTATATTCATGAAGATATACCTTCAGAAACTATAAAATGGGAAACAGGTAAACTTCAACTCCTGTGGGTTAAACTGTTACCCAAAAATAGTGCCAAAATCATAATGGGACTTTTATATAGGCCCCCATCCATGTCACAGGAAGATGATAAGGCCATGTTAGATATTTTTGGGAACCTGGATCCTACTGATAGGTTTCTGATTACTGGGGACTTTAACTTACCCAATATAGATTGGGGTAAAGGTCTAGGCTCATCTCCTTTCGAGAGGCAGTTTATCGATGTTATGGATCATGGGGGATTTAAACAGATGGTAGTTAACAATACAAGGGGTAATAATATTCTGGATTTGCTGTTTACTAATATGGGTGAGACAATTAACTCAGTTGAAATAAGTGTACCTCTGGGAAATAGTGATCATAGTTCAGTTTTATTTAATATAAGTGAATCCCAAATGTCCAAACCTACGGGTACAACCATAATGTATAACTTTGGTAAAGCAGAATTTCATAAAATGAAAACAAAATTAAGTGGCTGGGATTGGGAAACTGATTTTGCTAATAAATCTATACATGATATGTGGAATCCTAAAACTAACATTGATAGTTTAACTACAAAGTTTATCCCCATTATCAAAAATACAGTAGTATCAGGGCTTTGAAACCTATTTGGCTTTCACCTAAAATAAAAAATTAATTAATAAGAAGAATAGATTATATAAAAAACAAAATTATCCAAATCAGTAAGAATTCATGTTGAATACAAAGAATGCCTTAGGAAAATAAAACTAATATCAGGAAAGCCAAAGCCCAATGTGAGGTCAACCTTGCAGATAAGGTAAAGGATAATAAAAAAATCCTTTTTTTCCTTTATTAATAAACAGAAGAGGGTCCCCAGTAACATAGGACCATTTACCACTGAGACAGGACTTACTTCTTCTAACCAACAATTGGCTACCATCCAGAACCATTATTTTTGTTCAGTATATGATACCACTGATGCAGATTTATATGAATCTATAAGATCACCAGTTCCAGGGTCAATTATTTTTAATCCCAATACCATATACAAAGAGTTGGCTAGCCTTGATGTCAATAAATCCCCAGGACCAGATGGAATGCACCCAAGGATACTGAAGGAGTTGGCAGCGGAATTGACTCAACCTATAACATATCTTTTCCAAGTATCTATGGATATGGGATTGGTCCCTAGGGATTGGAAACTAGCTAATGTTGTCCCTATCCTAAAAAAAGGGTCTAGGACTTTGCCTGAAAACTTTAGACCAATCAGTCTAACATCAGTACTGGGTAAGATAATGGAGCGATTAATCAAGGAAATAATAATAGAACATCAGGAGAAACAGGATATAATTGACCATAAACAACATGGATTCACCAAAAATAGATCATGTCAGGCAAATTTATTGTCCTTTTATGAAAATGTGAATCGAGAAATGGATGTGGGAAATTCCGTGGATGTGGTTTTTCTTGATTTCGCAAGGCTTTGATAAACTTCCTCACAATGGCTTACTGTCAGTCTTGGAAACCATCAATTTGCCTGGTAATATATGCAAATGGGTTTCAAATTGGATTCAGGATAGAAGACAGAGAGTGGTTATTAATGGAGAATATTCGATTGGGCTCCAGTGACTAGTGGGTCCCCAGGCTCTGTTTTGGGCCCTTGTCTATTTAATATATATATCGCTTCATTAGTAATGAATAATAACAACATTTGGATGTATAAATTTGCAGATGACTGTAGATTGGGTTTAGTGGTTAATGATGTTCAACAAAAGATACCCTGCAGCACGCCTTGGATTTAATTTATAATTGGACATACTTAAATCAGTTAGAATTAAACAAAATAAGTGTAAGGTAATGCACTTTGGTAAGAATAATAGAGAATTATATATCCTAGATAATAACATCTTGGGAGAAACAACAGAGGAAAGGGATTTGGGTATTACAGTTACTAAAGATATGAAATTTAGATTACACTGTAGGAACCAAATTAGGAAAGCAATCCATAACCTAAATTGCATTCTCAAACATATTGCAAGTAGGGATAGAATGGTATTGATCCCACTTTACAGTGATTGGTGAGACCTCACCTTGAATATTGTGCTCAGGTTTGGTCTCCCAAAATAAGGCGGATATTTATCAATAGAAGGGTTCAGAGAAACTGACTAGGCACATAAAAGGATTAAAAATAAAATTACTATGAACGATTACTCAGTCTAAACCTTTACTCATTATCCTATCGTAGATTAAGGGGTGATCTGTGTTTTTTATATAAAAATATGAATGATATAGATTTAATGAGAGAAATGGGGCTTACAAGAAACCCTGGAAGAATTAGCACTAGGAAACATGCCAAACAACTATATCAGCATGCATGGGAGCACAATTTTTGGAAACAATGGTATAGTTGTAGAGTTGTAGGGGTTTGGAATACTTTGCCAACAGAACTGGTAGAAAGTATTACTATGACGGAATTTAAGAATGCGATTGACCGACATTTTGGTAATAGAAAATTTTTAATCTAATCAAGTGTGGCAAGCCTTATAGGGTAGTACACTATCTTCCGGCTTGTAATTACCTATGATACCTATGATAATATGACAAGTTGCTAATTGTCTTACTTACCTCTACTGTCACTATGTCCTGTGCAAAGACGTCTGTCCTACTAACGTTGCAGCACTCCATTGTAGACCTCCTTCAATACATTGTTCAATAGATATAAAATACATTAATCAAAACCATTACAGTACATGGTAGCACTTCTGTGATTGTCGTGTCTTCCTGACTTACTAATGCTATTCATGTTTTGCACTAGGCTAAGACAGAGAGACCCCCTGCTGTGTTTCAAATGCAGAACTCAAGAGATCCAACAGGAGATAGAAACACTGTAGCCATAGACTGCCTGTCTGATAGCATGTCATAAAACATACGAAGTATCACTTTCTGCTGCTTTTCAATGCTGCAAAGTGCTCTATAGCAATAACAAGTCTACAGATAAGACGCATCAAAGCACAGCACTGATCTCAAACCATATTTACAAACTTAGAAATCCAAAAAGAGAAAAGAAAATCCGCTACCCTAAATTGCAGGGCTGCTCAGCCACAAAATAGAGCTTCAGCTTCAGTACTTTTTTATTAATAAATACTACTGCCAACTGTGTTAGTGGTGAGCAAATTCATGGGTGGTCATATGGTAGGGGGGAAACCCAGAAAAAAAACTTTCTATAGCACTTTAAATGATGCAATAATTATTTATTTTCCACAACTTAACTACAAATTGCAATAAAGTGCTTACACCAATTCAATCTCATACAAACGTACAGTGTCCTACCATACATATGCCCTGCCTCAGTCCAGGGCATCTAGCCACTAGCCGCACTACTAGCCCCTGCGCTTAGCCGCTGAGGCTTCCTGAGGGGCTGCGATTCCATATCCCTTCATTCTTCAATACTCAAAGGGCATGTGCAACATAATTAGAAAATCCTAAAATTTAACAACTACCTTAATCACTTAGATGCAACTAAATGTATCAACAAAGTGGCCATTAAAGCTTCTATTCCATTTATATGTAAAATATTTCTATTGCAAATAAATTTAAACATTGCTCAAAGTTCTAAAATAATAGACTGTTCACGTTAAACATATTCACAGCATATGCAATTCAAGAACCTATGCCCTGCTATATGTATGATTGCATTGTTACACACTTTAGGTTCACAATGTGTATATAAAAATATATATGTGTAACAAGGCATACCATTCAATATAGCTTCTTACAAAAATGCAGTGCCATGCCATATCAATCCATTTAAATAGGCAGCTATGTTAATTCTATTGTTCCTAATTCTAAAACAAATACTAAACTCCAAATTCACAGTATCATAGTATAACTGCCACTCAATTCAATTTACTTTACTAGTGTCCACCACTGAATGGGCCTACCCATAACAGAGTCAGACTGCGCTCATTATGGATGCTAATTACTTACTAAAACGAGTCACATGCAAATCTTGGCCAATTCATTTGCAGCCCATAATTAAGGCTTCAAATTCGTATTTATCGATCTTGACAGCAAAAGAAAAGAAACTCAGAACAAGGACAGCCAGAAGTAATACAGGTTGAGAATAAAGCGATTTGATCCAATGTTCAGTATTTCTTGCATTTCAAATGTTATGCTTCAGTTCTACATTAAGTTGTATGTCATTGATTGAAAAGAAAAAAACAAAAATGATTTTTTCCCACAATTGTTTAACCAGGAAAGACACAGTAAGCGGAAAGCTTGTTCACAGTTGCAACCTGGCAGCACAGGGAAGTTAAGTGAATTGCTCAGGGTCACACAGTATGCAAGTGGGGGGTGTGGGATTCAAATCCAGGTCTCCACATTTGCAGCTCAGAGCCTCAAACCACTGTGCTATACTGCTTCCAATGTAAACTATTTATTTGTAAATTTGGCAATTTAGTTAATTGTCCAGCAATTTTAGCATAATTGAACGCTATGCATTGAATAGTAATAGAGCCACACTACACCCTAGCAACTTTGCGCTTTCATGACAGACCGATAAATATAAATTTGAAGCCTTAATTATTGGCTGAAAATTACCTGGATAGCATTTGCATGTGATTCATTTCAGCGAGTAGATATTGTCAATAACGAGTGCAGTCTGACTGTGTCATGGGTGAGCCCATTCACTGACGCACATTAGTAAACTGAATTGAGTGGCACTTACACTACTACACTTTGCACTTGGAGTTTAGTATTTCTTTTAGAAATAGAAACAATACAATTAACATAACTGCTTATTTAAATCGATTGATATGGCATGATACTGCATTTTTTCTAAGAGTGCTATATTACATGGGACGTCTTCTAACAAATATATATTTTGTATACACATTGTGAACCTAAACTGTATAACAATGTAATCATACATATAACATAGCATAGGTTCTTGAACTGCATATGCTGTGAAAACATTTAATGTAAACAGTCTATTCTTTTAGAACCTGCAACAATGTTTAACTTAATTCACAATATAAATGTTTAACATGGTTTTACCAAGTAAATACCACCAATAATGACTGCAGTCTGACTCTGTTATTCACACTTCACATGCAGGTATTGGGAGGGAATGGATTGTCAACTGATCTCTTACTATACCCTGCACACTGAAGCAGACTTAGATAGGCCAGATGATCTGTTTCTGCTGACACTTTCATAGGTGTATGTTCACCATATGCTGCAATAAATATGTCTATATGGTATAACTACATTTTTAACATTACTATATTTATCATACCTCTGCATCTCTATGCTTTCGATGGCAAGCCCTACTCTGCACACCCTTCCCTTTTTTCCCTCATAAGTACCCTTCCCACCATCCGCCCCCTCAGTTGTTACTATCTCCCAGCACCTATGAACACCTGAAACTGTCTGCCATGACTGTTACAGCCCATGACACAAAGGTACACACCCCAACACCTCTCACTCTTTGCAAGTTGGGGGCAGCAGTTGGCATTACTACAATACCTCACTACCATTCCTATTATGCATCTGCCACTCCTGCACTACCAATTCCAATACCAGCAAGCAAACATTCGGCATTGACAAATGCTTGTTCTTATATTGAAACATGTTAGACTCTTTCACCTTGTTAATGCCCTTAAGGTACCCTTCTCTGGACTGCCTCAATTTAGTTAATGTCCTTGTGAAGGTGTGGCCTCCAATACTGCACACAGTACTCCGGATGGGGCCTAACCAGTGTCTTGTAAAGAGGGATTATTAACTCCCTCTTATGACTTGTGATACCTCTACTAATACACCCCCAACATCCCTCTAGCCTTACCTACTACTTTAGTGGTCTGCTTGGATTATTTTGGGTCATCTGTGATGATGATGCCCAAGTCTCTCTCTTCCCTCATGACTGCCAACAACTCCCCTCCCAGCCTATAGGTAGCTTCAGGGTTTCTCTTCCCTATGTGTATGATCTTGCACTTCTTTACGTTAAACCCTAGTTGCCACTCTTCTGACCATTTTGCCAGTTTATCCAGAACTCTTCTCATTCTGTCCACCCCATCTGGATCATCTACTCTGTTACAAATCTTGGTGACATCTACAAACAGATGAACCTTACCCTCCAGTCCATCTGCAATGTAACTGATGAAGATATTGAAGAGGACTGGCCCCAGGACTGATCCCTAAGGTACCCCACTTGTGACTTGCATCTCTTCTGACTGTATACCGTTTACCACCACTCTTTGTTTTCTGCCTGTCAACCAGTTTGCCACCCATTTGACCAACTTCTGACCTACCCATAGCCTACCCAGCTTATTAATCAATCTTCTATGTGGAACAGTATCGAAAGCATTGCTGAAGTGAAGGTAGGTGACACCAACTGCTCCCTCTTAGTCCACCATTCTAGTTACCCAGTCAAAGAAATCTATGAGATTAGTTTGACAGGCCCTTCCTGTTGTAAATCCATGCTGTCTTGGATCCTGTGCTTCTATGGATTCCAGGTGTTGCACTATCCTTTCCTTAAGGAGTGACTCTATAATCTTGGCCACTACTGAGGTAAGACTGACTGGTCTGCAGTTCCCTGCCTCCTCCCTGCTACCACTCTTGTGGAGTGGGATCACATGAGCCCTTCTCCAGTCTTCTGGGACCTCTCCTGGGCACAGAGACTCACTAAATAGTTCTAGTAATGGCTCTGCTTGTTCCACCCTTAGCTAATTTAGTACCCTGGGATGTATGCCATGAGGTCCAATTGCCTTGTCCACCCTGAGCTTATCATACTGGGTCATAATGTCACACGCTTAATAGCCTATGACATTATGGCTAACCTGAAGTAGAGCTGCACTAGTGGGAGGTGAATGGTGCAATACCACATATACTGCTGTACACGGTATTGCACCATTCCCACTTTCCCAGGCAGAGGATAACAGCTCTGCTGGGAGTGGGTTCCACCAACCAGCTACTGTGGCTCAACAGACTGAGCCACAACAGCAAGGAACCCAGGCAGTGCTTCTGGGACCAGGTTTGATTCCCGGTCCCAGAAATTTTATTTTTTCACTCTTTGTGCGCTCCCCGACCTGACCTCCCCCCTCCGGAGTTGAGAATCTATTTAACGGGGGTTGTGGGAGGCAGAGCCACCCCCAGAAAAGAAAGATATGCCACATGGCAATAATCGCACTGTATCGGCAGCACAATTGTGCCATGTGACATAGTGTTATGCGAGGAAATGACCCCGTGCCAAGCTTATTGAGCTCTTGTAGGACCCTTTCTTTTGTGAAGGGACTAATGCACACTTCTCTTCCCCCTATGTCCATGGTGTTGAGCTGTGGGCCCTGCCCTACCTTCTCTTCAGTAAATACTAAGCAGAAGTATCTATTTAGGACAGATGCTATTACATGGTCCTCCTCCTCACACGCCCCTTTCCCCTTTGATCTTAGCAATACCCCCTCTGGGCTTTCTCCTTTCACTAATGTATCTATAGAAAGTCTTGTCACCTTCTTTTACTGTTTGTACTAGTGTTTCCTCAGTTTGAGCCTTTGCCTGCCTTACTGCCTTCCCTGCTTCCCTTAGGGAAGTTTGGCATGCCTCCCTATCTTCATCCCGCTGCGTTTCCTTATATTTCCTGAAGGCCAGTCTTTTGGCTCCGACGTTTTCTGCTACTGTTTTTGAGAACCAAAGTGGTTTCCTTCTTCTTTTGCACTTCCTTTTCTGTCTAACACAATGGGATGTTGCTTCAAGTATTGCATCCTTAATGCTTGCCCACTTTGCCTGTACCCCCCTCACGTGCATTTCTTTTTGCCAGGGCAAGCTTAACTCTGTTGGTCATTTTATCAAAGTCGGCTCCTCTGAAGTCCCATATTTTTTCCTTGGAATGGGATGATTTAGTTCTAGTGGCCAAACTGAACCATACCATGTGATGGTCGCTAGCCCCCAGGTAGCCTTCTACCTGGAGATTTGTGATCCTTTCCCTGTTTGTCAGTACTAGATCTAGGATAGCCCTGTCTCTCTTGTGGGTTGTTGTACCAGTTGTTTAAGACCCTTTCCCTGCAGAAAATCCACTATGTGTCTAGTTCTGGCAGATGTTCCTGCTGGTATTGACCAATCTGTATCTGGCATGTTGAAGTCTCCCATTATCAGAACCTCTCCTTTAGCTGTCATGTTTTGTATATCTTCTAACAGTAATGTGTCTATGTCCTCCCCCCAGTCTGGAGGCCTATAGACAACCCCAGTTTGTGTGGCTGTCCCATTTCCTGTTTCTAGGGTGACCCATAGTTCTTCTGGCTCCTTATGTGTATTCTGAATTTCTGTAGCTTTGATATTTTTATTGACATAAAGGGCCACTCCATCCCCCCTTTTTGCACCTTTGTTTCTTCTGAACAGTACATAGCTAGGTATTGAAGTCTCCCAAGTATGGTTACTGGTAAACCATGTCTCACTAATGGCTACTATGTCCAGATTAGCTTCTGTCATTTCTGCCTGCAGGTCTGGGATCTTGTTTCCCAGACTGTGAGCATTTGTGTATATGATTTTCTATTGGCCAGATTTCGATGTGTTAGTTGTTGGGTGAGGTCTGGTGTTTCCCCTGTGCATCGTATGGGGAGCTGGACCTTTTTCCTTACCTGGTGATGCAAATGAACTACAAACATGCTGAACTCCTGTTTGACCACTATCTGAGGGGCGAGGGGTGTTCTTCCCATTCAACGTATCAGGTGCTGCACCCCTCTCCCAATTTTCTAGTTTAAATATTCTGCAAAGACATCAAATTTCTGCCCCAATGCACTAACTCCCTCCTTAGTCAGATGCAGTCCATCAAATTTAAAGAACTTTCGCTCCCAAAATGATTGCCAGTTCCCTACAAATTTGTGTCCTTTTTCCTGGCACCAGCCCTTGAGCTACATGTTCAGCTACCCTATCTCCCCTTCTCTGACCTTCCATCCATCTGCCCCCCTCTTCCAGACTGGCAGGATCTCAGAGAAGGAGATGCCAGAAAAAATGGATGATAGTTTGTCACCCAGCCTGGT